>BSBN01000232.1:4802690-7204035 GCA_027924645.1 Cunninghamia lanceolata | reverse complement strand
TTGATCAATCCCAATTGGGTTCTTGGGAGTGGCTGCCTCAACCTGCTTTGGGGAATAGCTACTATTTGGAGGAAGAGGGATCTCAGGGTAAACCTTAGTCTCCGAGGAAATACGAGTTCTGAGAATTGGATAAATCTTGTTAGGAACTATAAATTGATGGTGCCGTTTTGCCCGTTTCCACCAAGTTGATTGCATGGTAGAATTGGTTCTTTTGGCAAAGGATGATTTTGGAAAGTGTCTGCCAAATGACCAGGAGTGAAGCACAATTTGCACCTCAAAGCAATTTCTTCATAATCTAACTGTTGCTTCCATATTCTATTACCAACCTTGAGCCATATCTCCTTTTGTAATTTCTTGGAAAAATCCATTTCCAAAAGTATCCAAGCAAAGGTAAAATTACAATGTAATTGCATTTCACCTTGGATCACAATGTGTTTCTCTAAGGAATTGCCAATGGAGGAGAGGTTGGAAATGCTCCAAAATTGCAGAGGAAGATAAGGTAGTTTAACCCAAACCGGAGTAACAAAAAAGGTCTTAGTGAGAGGACTAAAGTTTGGATACCAAGATTTCGAACATAGGGAAGCTTGCCCCAAGACCACAACTCCCTTGGATTCAACAAGTGCCTGTCTTTTAGAGATTCACAAATAACTAGGAAAAAAGCTTTTTGCACATGGACATATGAAAAGTACTCCTTCTGACAAGGGCTTTCAATATTTCAAAATCCACTTGTTCAAATCAACCAAGCTTGGCCAAAAATTATGAAACCTACATATCAAAGTATGTTTTATATGAAGTTCTTTCATTATATATGCCCCGAATTCCAAAATTTTAATTTGCTCAGATTGTGCCCCAAAATTAAAAGTGGATCCTTGTCTCAGTAAATTATGATTTTTCGACAAGAGATTGTTAGTGTTTGACTTTGAAACATGTTAGGATATATCTTGGGAATAAAGGTAAAAATCAATAAAATATTAGAGCACTTCGAGGGGGTGACCTCCAGAAGTCAGAATAACTAAAACTAAAACTAGTAAATGAAAATATTAAGGTTAAGCATGCCACAAGTGCTTAACCTTATTACACTTAGGAAGATAGAATATTAGGGGCATAATATGCCCATCCCCTTCAAAAAAGAGTTGCTTTTAATGCTTAGCAATTCTGGATGCTTTTGTATGAATTGTTCATCTTCTTATATTTTACTATAGATGAGGATGGCATCAAAGAATACCAACACAAATTTTCTAAGAAATGGGCAAAACACTGAATTCATGAGGCTTTGAAAAGTTGATGGGGGATTAGTGAGACCGAATGGCATAACAAATTTTTTTTAATGACCCTCATGTGTTCTAAAGGTACTCTTATGTACATCCTCCTTTAGTCGAATTTAATGATAACTTGAATGCAACTCTAACTTAGTAAAGAAAGCTACACCATTCAATTCATCTAATAATTCATCAATAAAAGGAATAGGTAACTTGTCTTTAAGAGTGAGCTTGTTGAGCTCCCTATAATTTGAGCACATTCTCCATGACTCATCCATCTTTATAACCACAACCACTAGAGATGAATAGGCACTTTTGTTGGGATGAACAATGCCTAATCCAACATTTCCTTGACCAATTTTTTGATTTTTGACTTCTGTTCATATGGATAGCGATAAGGTCTAATGTTAGGAGGAATACTTCCGGGTATTAATTCAATGGCATGATCATGGTCTTTGATTGGTGGTAGACCCTTGGGTTCTTGAAAAACCTGTTGATGGTGTTGAATGGTCTCTCGAAGCTTTGGTGGATCTTAACTTTTCACGTCTTGTGCTTCTACAAAATGTAGTTGCACCACCATGCCATAAGAACCTTTCTTAAGTGATTTCTCCATCCCGTGGGGGCTAATAATTTGACTTGGTGGTGATTGTATCCCTATAAGTTTATACTTTTGTCCATTTGTACTAAAAGCCATGAATAGGACCTGAAAATTGAAAGATATTATTCCCAACTATTTAAGCCATTGCACGCCCAAAACTACATTTGCTTCCCCAATTGGGATAGCAAACATTTCTGAATCTAGCTAATAATTTCCCATCTAGAGTTTTATATGATGGCATTTACCACCATAAGATAGTTGTTTACCATCACCTATCATGACTTGGAAATTAGAGATTGGACATACAAAACAATTGAGCTCATTAGCCAATCTTCTATCAATAAAGTTGTGTGGATTCCCTTTATCAACCATCACTATCATCTTTCTCATTTTGATATAACCAATCACATTGAGTGTTTGTGGTGTGCTTGCGCCATTCAATGCATGTAGGGAGATAGTAGCACTTTCTTCCTCCTCTGAATTCTCATGCTCAAGTTTCACATTTGGTTCTTCAGTAGCTACTTCTCCCTCTTCTTTAACCTTATTCACAAAAATCATTAGTCTTTTCTCACTATTAGCACACTTATGACCTCTAAACCATTTGCCATAACAATGCCAACATACGTCTTTTTCTTTTTTCTTTGCCTCTTGTTGAGGAGAGAGCTTAGTTATTTGTCTTGGGTTAAAGATGTTGGCCTCATTTCTGTTGACAGGGTTAGTCACACTTCTATCTTTCCATCCTATGGTTTGACCTTGCGTGGAACTTCTAGTGGTGGAGTTTCGTCGCTCAATATGCAATGCTTGTTGCATAGCTTTCCTAATTGTACAAGGTTCCAACAACCAAACATCATGCTTAATTTAGTCATTAAGTCCGTTGATGTAGAATTGTAGCCTTTGATAAGGTGTCACATCTTGTGTTCGGATTGCCAATCTCATATGCTCAACATTATATTCGGTTACAAATCCTATTTGTTTCAAATTTGCCAATTGGGTGAAACAACTTCCCTTGCATGATTGCTCATAGTGGGTTGCTAAGTCATTAGTAAATTCCTTCCAACTAATTACTTGCCCTTGCTTGTCATTCGTCATCCATTGGTAGCACTAATAAGGTTCTGATTCTAAATGTAGTGAGGCTATGTCAACCATTGCATTCTTTGGTATATTATGAAGCTTAAAATATTGTTCCATGAGACTTATCCATGAAGTTTCATTTGTACCATCAAACTTACAAATGTCTATATTGGGTAGGTTCATTTTGAATCTTGAAAAAGGCTGACCTATCCCTTGAATTTGTCTGTTGGGGTTGTACCCACCCAGGTTGTTCAACAGGGGCTTTAATTTTGACTATAGTTCTTGTTTAAACCTACCCAAACCCTCATTTAAAGATGTTGCAAATGAATCAAACAAATTATCCTTGACAAAATTTACCACCTTTTTACATCCTAGTGGAATTTTTCCCTTGATTTTAGTTGGTGGACAATAAAGAAGTCATTGGACTTAGTATTTGTAGAATAGTCCTCTAGTCTAAAAGATGACATGGCTCCTAATTTGTTTGTTTTTCAAACTCTATGGTTTTTGATTGGGTAGGGAAGGGTAGTATCCGGTGCGAGTTGTAAACATAAAAAAATAAAATATGAGCTATAATTGAATCTGATGTTCCTCCTTTGGCCCAACTTTGACCACTAAATTACGAAATTTATTTTACCTCTAATAAGAATTATAAAGAACTGACCCTACCTAATTTTTTATGAGCTTTCCAAAAATGTAAAAAAAAATGAAAAATTCTGAAAATTGTGGCCTATAGAGCAAATTATTGAAAAATCATAAAATCACAATAACTTGCTCAAAAATGATCATATAAAGCTGAATTTTTTATTGTAGCTTCTTCAAAGATATTACTCACAACCCTAAAAAAATCACGGCCAAATTTGCAATGGTTTGTAAGTTATAGCAAAAACAAAATTCTTGGCCCAAATCGTTGCTTTGATACCACTTGTTAGGATTTTTCTTGGGAATAAAGGTAAAAATCAATAAAATATCAGACCACTTCGAGGGGTGACCTCCAGAAATCAGAATATGATGATATGAATTTAATATTATAACTTCTGATGGCTTGGGTGTCATGTCCCTATACTAATGACTTTGATTATGTTAAAGATATGAATCTATTATTATAAATCGTAAATTGAATATATTTAAATTAAATATTATATATTGTTAAATGTATTTAAATATATTCAAAATAAAATATTGTATAAATTAAATACTTAAATATCATAAATTAAATATTATTATTTATACTTAATGTAAATCTATTATTAATATAATAGATATTATTAAATAAGCAAAGATATTATTATATAAAGATATTGTTATTATTCATTATTAATATATTATATAAGATATTATTATTAAATATATTAGTGATCTGCTAAGAAAGGGCATTAAGTAATAATAAAGTGCAGGGAAGGTAGAACAGCGATTAGCATATATATAACAAAAGGCACAAATGATTACAAGGGAGCATAGATTGGTATAGCATTACCTTGTAATTAAGATAGCATCTAAACCAAGGCAGCATCTATTCATATTTAGTTAAGACAGCAATCCTAATACGGTTGGAAGGCATGCGATCTGCCTTTTCAATAAAGGCAGCGATGGTTATAGACTAAACTACAGCGCTTGTATTAATAAACTAAGACTGCACTTAACTAAGGGTTATGACTCTTTGAAGGGTCATCACCCCTCTTAAGGGGTATGCCCCTCTATGATAAGGAAGGCATAGTAAAGTAGGAAGGAGGAGGGGAACAACATATTGGAGAAGGAAATAGTAGATACAAATACAATAAGAA
Source organism: Cunninghamia lanceolata (assembly GCA_027924645.1). Lineage (NCBI taxonomy): Eukaryota > Viridiplantae > Streptophyta > Pinopsida > Cupressales > Cupressaceae > Cunninghamia > Cunninghamia lanceolata. The sequence goes on along the minus strand of BSBN01000232.1, from coordinate 7,199,326 downwards.
TAGTATAAATAATATTAAAAGAGAATTATATACCGATTTATATATATATACAGCTGGAAGAAGGAAAGTTACAGCCTCTTCACTATATAGACATATTGGAGCATAGCAAGAGGAAAGTGGAACTACACATATAGAGGTCTAAAATTTGATTATGGAAGATTTATGTAACATGAATCATGCATGTTGTATTTATGATATCATTCTCATAATTTATTAATTGAACTGATAAGACTTGATTATGCATAAATCTATACGATGATAGGAGGAAGGGAAAGTACAAAGGGAATATAGGACCCTCTCTTAGGTACGCCACCCAAAAGGAAATGTAATGAACTCACATGAGCCAAAGGGGTTTTGCCTTTTAGTTGAAGGGTTCTGCTTTTGGGTCTAGGAGAGATGTGCTCTTCTAGATACGCCACTCATGATGAGAAATGATAAGTCCACATAAGCCAAAGGGGTTTTGCCTTCTAGTGAAGGGTTCTGCCTTTGGGTCTAGAGAGAGATGTGCTCTTCTAGACATGCCACTTATGATGGAAGTAATAAGTTCACATGGGCCGAAGGGGTTCTGCCTTTGGGTCTAGAGAGAGATGTGCTCTTCGAGATACGCCACTCATGATGGAAATGAAATGTTCACTTGGGCCAAAGGGGTTTTGCCTTCTAGTTGAAGGGTTCGGCCTTTGGGCCTAGGAGGGTTGGATCACTAGGATACTCTTTGAGACCTCACTCCCCTATTATGGGTATAGTGTTATAAGGAGGCCAATCATGAGGAAATAAGGAAAGATGGCAAGATGACGGGATAACGGATAAATTAGAATCCTCACTAGGTACGCCACCTCATATGAATGGCATGGGCCACATGAGGCCAAGGGGGTTCTACTTTTAGTTGAAGGGTCCTGCCCTTGGGCCTAGAGAGGCTAAGTCACCCCATCGAGTCACTCTCTTCCATGCTTTCCTATGATTGATCATCCTAAGGTAAGATTCAATTGAGTTTATTAATTGTTATGGACTTATTGATGTTTAAGATTTCTAACTGGTTGCAGGGATTAAGTCCGGACAAGGTACTCTCTAAACCTTTGTTTACTTGGAAATTGATAATTTAGAAAAAAATAGTGTTGTCCCAAAAGGGGACATTACATTGGGAGAATCTTTCTCTTCCTTATTTATAGGCATAATTATGTAGGGATACACTCCTTTATCCTAATTAAGTCGGCCTAAGGAAATAACTAAAACTAATAATGAAAATATTAAGGTTGAGCATGCCACAAGTGCTTAACCTTATTACACTTAGGAAAATAGAATGTTAGGGGCATAACAAAACAATTTGCAAAAATGAAGAATTATTAACTTTCCTAGCACTTGAATTTGAAGAAATTCTTAAAGATCTAGTTGTTGTTGAGTTCCCATGAAAGCTTCAGGGTTCGATGGAATTTTTGAAGCCAAAAGCTACTTGTCCATCAAAAAGGGTAGCTACTACCATATTAAGTCGCCCTTGATCTCTAGCTAGCTTCCCAACACTATTGACTATTGTCTTGAGCAACTTTGAACATGTTTGAACCTCCTTTGTCAATACCTTCATGGCACATCCCTCCACCGTGCGTGTGGCAATAGTTGGATTAGGAGGAAAGAAAGATTTGGGAGTTTGACAAGAAATCTTGCCCCCTTTGATGCTTTTGAAAAAAGAAACAAACGCTAGATTCTTAGGGTAGTTAGCAAGATTATTTGATAGAGTTTAAGGAGACCTAGATGCAACCACTACCTAGGAGGACTTTCCTGGAGAAGTAAACATGTCATAGACTTTTCCTGAGAGAGGAAGAGCGCTAGTAGATGTTTGGGAGGAAAGGAGACCCGAAGATGCGCAATTGCATTATGGAGCAAAAATGGGAGCCATTCCGTATTACTTAAAAATTATTAATGTTCAAAATAAATATAAATATATATAAGAAAATTATATGATATAATTTTAATTTTAAATTATTTTTTGATAAGTAAATTGAGGGTCCTATTGGGGCCCTCACCCATTAAAGTTAAAAGTGTTGGAATGTTTGTCATTGATGTTGAAGGTGAGAAGACATATTGTCATTGATGTCGAAGGTGAGAAGACATATTGTCATTGATGTCAAAGGAAGAATGAAGAGATTGTCAAAGATTGTCGTTAATATCAAAGATGCATACACATGTGATCATTGATGTCAAGAAGGTGCATGAACAAGAAGTGGTGTCACTAATGTCAAAGACATAAGACCGAAATTGTTGGCAAGATTTATGTCTAAAGAGATGTTGTGGAGATTGATTGGATTGATTGTACAAGAAGTATAAATAAGATTGTCAAGGAGGCCGTGTAGGTAAACGGGGAGGTGGTCGACATGGAGACATATATGGCACAAGCCATTAACATGATATGGTAGAAACGTCATCGAAAATGAGGAAGAGTTTCAGTTATGTTAGAACGGATAGCAGTATTAAGAGAATAGTTATCCAAATTGAGAAGATAAAGACCACTTTGTTATATGAAGAGGATGAGTGTATTATTAAAGAGTTAAACAACTACAATAAAGAAGGCCGATTCCTTTTGTGCCAACTTAATGAAATGATGTGGCTGACTCCCTATGATATAGGCTGACTTCTTGAAAACGACAGGCCGACCCTCCTTGTTTGAAGTGCCTAAATACACATATGTATAAGACAAAAGAATTTGTTAGTGAGATGCGACTAATGAAGACATATAAGGAGGTGCGCTGATCTGTAATACACTAACATATGTGATTTGTTAAGCAGAAGGAAGTTATATGTATGCGATTTAATATATAGAAGCAGCGACTTGAAGTAAATCAGTAAGCAGCAATTAGTATTATAACAAGAGCAGAAATTAAGACAATAAAAGAAGCAATTTCATGAGACAAAGTCAGTGATTCAAATATAAAGAGGCAGCAGTCTAAATATGTTAAAAGGCAGATTAAAAGGTGGCCGACTCAAATTGAAGAAGTATTAAATAAACCTCATATGATGGCCGACCACCTTTTACATTGGATCACCCCACATATATGTATATAAGACAAAGAAGTAGATGCTGTTTATGATATGCGATTTGTTTTCTTTTTAAGAAAAGGCAGCAATGACTTGTTAAGGATGCTGACATGTAAATAAGACAAAATGTCTTATGATCAATAAAACAAAGAGGAGGACCGATCATTATAAGAGAATAGGTGCGATTCATATCAACAAAGAGGTGCGATTTGAATTAGTAGAGGGCAGTGATCACATTTAAGGTACGATTTGTTTGTGAGGAAGTGATGCAACCTTTGGCAGCGATCTATGTTAAAATAATATAGTTTCCTTTGGCAGCGATTAATTTGGAGGAGGTATGATTTGTTGAGGAGTTGTGTCTTTGGTGAAAAGACACATTCATTCATTGAAGACATATCCCTTGAGGAGTGTAAAAAGGAGGGAAGAAGGAGAGTTTAGAAGTAAGAGAAGTAATGAATATCATGTGAATATTAGAGCAGATATAAAAAGAAAAGAGGCAGAAAATGAAGTCTAACTGATTTATTTTGAAGAGGAATATGTGTGACTATGAGAGAAGAATATGTTAACATGTTCATGATCAGATTTGTGAAAAGGAAGAGTGCATGATAGTGATAAGATTTGTGAAAAGAAGAGGTGCATGATAGTGATCAGATTTGTGAAAAGAAAGAGTGCATGATAGTGATTAGATTTGAAATTGGATTAGACTTGTAATTTGTGATCAGATTTGTGAGAGAAGGTTATTGTGTGGATTGTCATTAGATTTGGAAGAAGGTTATTGTGTGGATAGCAATCAGATTCAGAAGAAGGATATTGTGTGAGTTGTAATCAGATTTGTGAGAGGAAGATTCTGTGAAGAAGCATACTATATCAGCCATTGAAGGATTAATAGGTTGGAGCCTTTTGCTGGGTTGGAGATCAGTTTGTGTGTGGGGGTTGGAGCCTATAATTCTGTCAAGTGGAGATTGGCGTGTCTTGTGAGTTGGAGCTCACCATTTGTATGTGAAGTAGGTTGGAGCCTACAAGAAGAAGAAAGGATATATATATATTGTGCCGTGATTTTCTCCCAAAAGGGTTTCCACGTAAATTGTGTGTTCTCATTGTGTACTTAATTGCTAGATTGCATATGTGTAGTTGATGTAATTAATTGAGTTTGAAAAGTAAAAGATTGTTAGATACTGATTCACCCCCCCTCTCAGTATCACCGTGTGCTCATCAAAAAGTGCTAGTACAATAGGAGCTAGAAAACCTAGAGAAAATAAAGGCTAGGAATGCTACAACAAACACCTAAAAAACTAAACCACCCAACCAACAAGTCAGGCACAAGGCACAACCCAACATACAAACCCAAAATCAGCCACAATCAAAACACCTTCATAACCAACTACAATAGATTGGAAAAGAGCCATATTAACCATTTGAGGGGCTTGGATTGATTGCCTTATCCTTTGTGGAAGCCACTTGGACCTTGGGCTTGAGGAAGGAACGTCTCTAAGCGTGAGAAACACCGCCCCTTGAAGTTGCATGCAGGGTAAACAAACTCGAAATCTCTTGGCAATCATCAGACAAAATGACATGCAAGCCATCGAAGCAATATGAAGCACATTTAGCATATTTCCTTGAAAGTGATGGTGTTGTGTAGCTTTGTTAGCTCTTTCTACACGTGGTCAGGGGCCTCCATTGCCTCGAATATCTCCTCCTCTAAGCTGTCACAAAGAACATTGGTCTCACTAGGCAAAATGCAATTGAGGATCCATTTCTAGTCTTTGAATATGGGGTTCTAGTGCTCAATTTTTCGATAAAATCCTCCAAGATGGGGTCTCTTGTTTGAAGAACCATGTATTACTCAATCAGTTGGCCACCAAGATCTCCTTGACAAATCTTAACATGGCAACATTGTGGATGATACAAGTTTTGTGAAATGGTGATTCAAGATTGCCTTGTCGTAGGGCAAATCTTTGGAGGAGTGTCCAGGCTGCATATGGAAGTGCAGAAGAGTCCATTGCTCAAAACATAGCCTACAAGATAACATTTTCGAAACACAAAGTGGTTCGGGGTAGGGATGTTGCTTTGAGTGACAATTTCTATGCATCCAAGCATGCTAGCCTTACATGACGCAAACCATGAAGGGTAATAATATTAACATGTGAGTGTACACACTCAAATTTTTTATGGTGCCTTCAAAATCATACAAGCCCCAAAAAACAATTGCCAATCAGTCGTGAGGGGGGAATGAAAGTAAGGAGCGATCACTTTAGAGGAGGAAAGTTAGGAGCGATCACTTTAGCTGAAGGAGGAAAGTTAGGAGTGATCACTTTGTTTGATTTGGATCTTAGAAAATAGTATCCACCCCATAAAAAAAGGCACAAAGGAGAGCACAACCTCTTCTCCAATTGAGCTAAAGCTATCTATAGCATCACCTTCGAAGTTCAATTTAAAAAACCTTGAGGAGGTGGGTTCCAAGATGCATCTTGTTGCTTAGCGACTTTGTCTATTACCCATCAACAGAGGAAGGGATTATCTGTTAACAGAGGAAGGGGTATAAGCTTCCAATTTTGAAGGATCTTGAGCTCCAAGGGAGAAAACTGGAAACCTTTGCAAGCAAGGAAAGCATTTGCATAAGAAGAGAGGGCAACGTCAATTTTGATCTAGCATCTTTCCTAGGAAACAACCTTTTCCTTGAAAATGCTCTAGTTGTGCTTGAGCCAGATGCCCACATCTAGCACGAAAGAGCAATTTGTTAAAGAGATCTCAGTTGGGGAGTGCCTTTGGGTCAACAACTCGGGTGCTCTTTCAAGTTGACAGGAAAACCCATGACATCTCCAACTTCTTTTAAGGTGCCCTTTCAAAGCACTGTCATGTCCCTAACTTGGATTTACACAACAATTCCAAGAAGATATCAAGGCAACACGAATCCAAGCAATGAAATATAGGAATATAAATGTGATAAATTCAGAATGCCAAATGTTCAACCAAACTTCTGATTTCTGCCCTAGAATTCTGCACTTTAGGGTTCTGCCCTAACCCTAATCTCTGCTCCAAAAATCAGACTTCGAATAATTGCAAATAATGATCATAAACCATATCAAATATCAACATAACTTTACAATATGATTCGCCCAATGATGCAAGTGATAAACATAGGGTTTTCATGCCATAAACATAAGATATAAAGTCTGCTGATAAAATATTAGGTCTGCTGCTACAGACTGCTGGAAATACAAATATAGATCATACAATGATGACAAGTAACTATGAGACTGCCCAGCTATGAAGTAGTTCTTATTGCCCACAAGTACATACCAATATTATGTTAGAAAAGACTTCAATGAAGGCATGAATACAAGATGTAGGTCTGCTGTAGCAATCTGCTCAAACCCTAGCCATAAACATCACAAAACTGCCCTCCAAACTGCCCTAGGAAGGGGTCGCTGCCCTCCTATACTGATTTGCTGCCCTTTAGAGTGCTTTCTGAGTAATTCGCTGCTCCTCTAGGGTGTTCGCTGCTGTCCTATGATCTTCAACTCCAAACTTAGGTCTGAATTGGCTTCTCCTTAAGCAGATCTGCAAGTGTTCTCCATAATTCTGCTCCATATTATGCACATGTAGACTCCTGTGATGGAATCTTCCCAATGTATATGAATGGGGTCATCTCCATTCATGGTTGAGGGGCCATCTCCTCAATGCAAGACAAAGGATCGAAATCCTTATGCCAAAGTAGTGGAAACATACCAAGACAAGTCGAATGCATGATGCAAATGGCAGCTCCAACACTTGCTTTTATACCTATCCTTGATCTAGAACTCTCTCCCTCCAAGCGCCTTCTAGATTCCTCTTTAAAGTGGTCGGCCTTATGTTCTCTTCTCTTTTTTAAATTCTCTTTGGGCGCCAACACTCCTTGTTTGAATTCCATGCTACACAATCATCAAGTTGGCCAAAGAAGTATGAATAGCTTGTCAAAAGAGTGGCGATCAAGGTACCAAGACAAGTCGGCCCCAAGGTGGAGTTCTTCAAAATGCATAAGAATAAAATCCAAGTCAGCCATCAACTCTCCAAGTCATAGTTTATCATGCTAGGTCGGCCATCCTACTGAAAATATGTGTTTGAATGTGGAAATGAACCAGAATCATCATCAAGTCGGCCTCAAAGATGTCCAAAAAATGCAATGCTTGGCAAGTCCGGAATTGGGGACATGACAAGCACATACACTCCCAATTCCACAAGCCTTCAATTCTATTCTCAAACCAATAATCTCTTGCAAATACCTTCTAGTGCACAATCAGAAAAAAATTGGTTTCCTCCAGACCCAGGATGGAAAACAAAAGAGGGTGATCCATTCACAAGGCATCCAAAAAATTGGCTTTGCTTCCATTGGTAATATCCATTAGATCCTTGGAAGAAGAGAGGAAATTCCAAATTGCTGAACCTTTGGGAAGTTGTGTTGTTTTGAAGAGCAAGGAGGAATCTAGAGAAGTCAAGTATTTGCTTCTAAGCCTATTGCACTAGGGTTTATCTTGTTCCAAAAGGAATCACCAAGCTAATTTCGAGCTCAACACTTGATTGTTCATTTCAAGTTCCTTCAGACCAGCACCACCTTGTTCTGTAAGAGTGTAGACTTTGTCCCATCTAATCAAGGAAAATTTCTTTTTATCCAAGTTGCCTGCCACAAGAAGTTTCTACAAAAACAATTGATTTTGCTTAACAGACCTTTTGGGGCTTGTAAAAAAAAAACACGCAAGTGGGAATGGCACGGATAATAGCCTTAATCATCATAATTGTTGGTAGTTATTTTCTTGCATCTAGTTATTTAATTTATTGCATATTATGCACCTAGGATAGGAGAAACTTACTTAGGTAGGTATCTACTCTGGTAGGAGTCATCTCCCTTGCACATAAGTAGGCATCTAATTAGAGAGATAATATGCATTCATGCATTTAATAATTGTGGGTGGACTTTCCATGTTTAGTGGAGATGTACTAAAATGTGTACATCTCCTTTATCCCACATTGGTTGTGAGTACTTCCTACTTGGTGGCATATCCACCTCTAGCTCACTCTTGAGCATCCCTTGTACATTCATGTCATTGTACTAGATCTCTCCTCTTGCACAATGGTGCCAATATTGAAGACATCTCATTGCTTGTATTGCATCCTCTATTTTGGAATAGCTATTATATTGGATTTTGCAATACTTGGTTGTCTTTGTGCTTTTGCTATTGTGGCTGTTCTCGCAATCAAGATTTTGGGTTTGTTTGCCCCATTGGCAAATCTAACATCCTATTCGAGTGATCTCTATACCATTCCACAATCTTACAATAATTTTGCCTATAAGACTTAGTCAACCTCCTTTCCAAGCAGAGTTATGGATTTTCTCTAGTAGGTCATACCAAATGCTTGCTCAAATTGCCCTCATGAAGAAGTGAATGTCTAAATATTTGCTAGGAAAACTCTAATATTGAAAGCTTAGAATTTCCTCAACTTTTATTTGCACCTTGGGTGCCACATTGAGGAAAAAAATCTTCGATTTATTTGGAACAATTGATTGACTTGATGTCTTCTTGAAGGCCCTAGCTTTTGGTGCCTTTGCCACCCCAAACATCAAGGTGTTGTCCACAAACTATAAGTGGGTTAGGGGTTGTAGATTCTCCACACGCCTAATACCTTTGATGATCTTGAGCCCATAGAGCTTGCTCAAATGGGAGCCCAAGGCTTCCACCATAACGATAAAAAAGTATGGGGAAAGGAAGACCCCCTTGTCTATAACCTTGGAATTGATGAAAAAGCTGGAGGGACTACTATTAATCAAAATGGAAAACCGAGACTTATCTCTATGTTCGACGCCCATTCAGTCTGCTGCAAGGTTAGTGGACCACCTACTTGACATTTCAGTTTGTCGCGGAGGGGGTGTTATTGCATGCAATGTTGTGACTTTAGAGATTATAACTGCTCTAGAGAAAGACCAAGCCTCTTTGATCGTAAGAAAGATGAAATCGACACAAAAGAAACACATATTCCATTGGCTGATTTGTGTCATTCAAGTGCCATTTGACTCAACGTAGCTAGGGCTCCCCCTTTTAAAACTGTAATTCAAAAAGTTGTTGAGTTTGGAAAAGGGTATGCACCTCCCACCGAGAGGCTTTTAAAACAACTCTTTTGAATAGGTCAAAAGAAAAGGGTGACTAAGAAATTTGCAAAAGTCAAAGCCTCTTGGAATGCAGCAATGGGCGGTCAGATACGTGTTAGAGGCCATCGATCAATGTTTTGGTGTCTTGCCCACAAGATGTTGTGTTCTTGAAAGTGATTAACACCATGAACCACAATAAAACCTTGGAGTATATTTTTAAATTGTTAGAGCAAGCCATTCTTGAAGGGGGTGTAGAGAATGTTGTTTAAGTGGTTACTAATAGTGCCACAAATTGTGTGGGAGATGGGAAGTTGATTATAGAGAAGTACCCACAAATATATTGGAGCCCATGTGCAACCCATTATTTGGATTTGTTGCTTCATGACTTGGACAAATTCTCATAGGTGCATGGAGCAATTTAGAAAGGGAGAGCAATTGCAAATTTCATAAGAAACCACCACTTCATGATGAAAATTTATGGGCAATGTGCATCTAGGGAGTCGTTGAGGCCTTGTGAAGCATATTTACTTTATTTTATATCAATTTGAAAAGATTGGTTGAAGAGAAAACAATTCTAAGGTTTGTTTTTTTTTACATTGGGTGGGAAAATTGTTTTCTTTCTGAAGGTCCTGAAGGAAAGAACATAGAGCAGGCTATTTTTAACATTAATATTTGGGATAGTACATTAAAGGTTTTAAATGTGTGTGGATCAATTGTCAAAGTGCTTTTCACATGGTTGATAGTGACACCTCTTGTCTAAGCATGCTTTATGAAGTCATGGATTGTTGTAAGGAAGTCATTCGAAAACACTCAATAATGTGGAAGCAAACTACATTGAAATATGCGATACAATTGATTCGAAATAGAAAATTGTGCACACCCCTATGTATGCAACAACTTGTTATTTGGAACCTAAACTATTTCATATAGATAGACAAAGTGATAGTGAAGTTATGAGTGGGCTTTATAAAGCCATTGGGAGGTTTGAACCAGAGCCAATAGTTGCAAATAGAAGTAGGAACTGGTGGTGAAAATAGAGGAAGGGATGTTTGGAATACTAACAACCAAGTATGGCAAGTCATGTGTTGACATTCCTAATAAGATGGTGGAGTTCCTATGGAGTAGATACATGCGAACTACATCACTTTGTGATGAGTAATTTCCACCAAAACTAGTTAGAAACTAGAGAACCAAACATCTAATCTACTGTGCTACTTGGATTTCCAAATGGCAATGGCAATGGGTAGGAATTTGGAGCTATAACACAAAGAAATGAAGGTATTGAAATGTGAAATGCAACACAAAACAAGTATCTATCCTAGGAAAACCTTGTGAGGGTGAAAAACCTAGTTGGTAGAGGCAATTGCTCTTTTACCAGAGTGTATTGCCCAAATAGACAAGTACAAAGTATTTTACCACCTCTATCAAGCCTATTTTTACTCTGGCTTTCTGCTTCTAAGAGATACAACAATTCAAATCTCCTCTTCCCTTTGCTTTGGGCTCCTAGTTGCTTCTTATAGAGTGTTGGAAGACTCCTATGTGTGTACAAAGCCTTCTACATGGAAACCAAAGAGATGGGGTTGCTGAAACAATTCAAATTCTCTTCATTTTTCCCTTTCAAATTGTGAACGTTTTAATTTGTCCTTTTCAAGACAACACAAAACAGAACAATGTGTATGGTAGAACCATTCTTCAAATTAAAAGGGGAAGCTCCTTGAGACTTGACTAAACCTAAAATTGACCGAATTTACAAATATGTACACTGTACAAAATTTTAATGGGGGTTTTACATTAAGTGTAAATATCTAATTGACTGTGTTTTTGCCCTGGATGCAAGTGTCAGACTGTCAACAGTCAAGGCTTGTAGTGAGTTTTTCAGATTTAAGAGGATAAACACTTCAAGCATGAACAATCACAACCTCCTATTGGTTAAAGCGAAGACCAATATTTGGCTGTAAACAAAGTTTTAATTGAATAACACCAACAAATGTTGGTTTCTAGCTAAATTAGATCAGTAAATCTACATCAACAGGATATGATTAAATGGAGGAACATCACACAATTCCACAAAAAAATTGCTATAGGAATCTTTAACGAATAATGAGGATCAATGCAAGGCTTGACAAGGTTACTCAATTACAAACATAGGTTTAACAATTACTTTATAACAATGACAGATGAACAATTTCTGCAGCATAAGCTTTACATTCACTGCCCTTCACTACACACAAACACAACGGCTTGACTTCAATCTTCAAATGACAATTTTTGCAGCGTAAGTTTGGCATCACCTCATTACAAATTATGTGCTTATGACACTTATTTATAAGCTCATCAGAGGTAGCTTTCAGGGATCAAATAATAATAAAATATTCAATAAAGCCATGCTTTAAAGCAACCATAATCCCTATCCATCCACTTGTTCATTACATTGTCTCATTTAAAAGAAGAAACAAATCACTCAAATACTCCAAATAAGCTCTTTTATGCTTTAAGTATGCTTTCTTCTTTATATGGGCTTCTTGTGACAAAGTAAAAGCTATGATTTGCTACCTTTCACTTTAAAACCATCCAACTAGGTGCTGAAATCTTTAAATTGCTGATTATGGCAGGAAGGGTGAAATTTCCCATTGGCTATGCCACTCCAAAAGCGCGATAGGGTTTTCACTTAAACTTGTGTGCTGAGTTCTTATACCTGTGCCACCATAGAATCACGATTTGATATGGTGAAGCAGTTGGGAATTGATCAAAATGTGACTTTCTTTTATGTCATAAATTGTCTTTGATTTGGTGCGACTTCATAACACATTTGCCAAGGCTTATGTCCTTATGTCATGGGTTTGTGGAGGCGAATCTAAGTAAAAAGCGCGATACCTTTTTTATTTTATTTTTTACTTTGCCTATTGGATGTCGTTTTCACATTATCTTGCGACTTAACATGTCATGTTTCTTTGATGGTGAAACCACTATAGATCGCGACTTTAACTAGTCTATTCCCACCTAAAACATGGTGTATTTTATTATATGTTTGCCAATTGAGTCACAACTTTGGGTTGGTGTTGTCATTGGAAAAACATGACCTACTCCTTGCCCTTAACTCCTTTCATATTTGGTGCGGTTTTGCTTCTTAGCTACCGCTAGGGTTGTGCTTTTACCATGACGAAACCACATAAAAGTGCGACTTTCTTTCTGGTGCTTTAGTTCCCTTTCTTGTTGGTCACATTTTCACCCGATGTTAGCTGCTTAAGTTGGAGTTTTACATCGACATTGCTAGCCTAAAGTTGCAATTTCTCTTTGTACGTAAACTCTTCTTGCTAGTTGCTCTTTTGTTCATCACAGCAACTCAAATCACCACTTTTAACTAGCTCAACCACTAAAAAGATGCAATTTGCTTACACTATTTTTACTGTTGAAGTTTGGCATAAATGACTTAAATATTAATCATCTTGGTCCAACTTTCTTCCGACTTCACCACTTTGGAATGATGTCAACTTTTCTACTTTGCTCTTTGTATTGCCTTTCCCTTGTGTCAAATCGTGTGCTCTTATGCTCATCCTTGTTTTGCCTTATGTTACTCAAACGGAGTGTTGAAGGGACTTATGAAGCCATTCCCCAATCTTGTTCTCACTTTTCAGTCTTTGTCATTGCCTGAGCTTCCATTAGTTCGGAACTTCTTTATCTTTCACTTGGCATAGTGCAACCTTGAACAATTTGCAAGAGTCATTAGATAAAACACCGAACTATGACTGGACATCTTTGCAACTTGATTAGAGAACTTAATTGACACTAATAACATGACAAGAATGATTTGATCTAAGATTACCAACATGACAATAGGCAAAGTTTCATAGGAGTACCAACATGGTAACAACACAAATGAAATTTCCCCTTTTTAGTGGAGGGTGGTTTCAAAATTGCTCCTGGTAGTGACAAAACTGCCTCTTCTTGTTAGTTTTAACCCTTCTTCCAAAAGCCATTTTGCATACAAATTTGAAATTAGGTGTAATGTCCCCATTTTCCGAGTGATCACCTAATGGAGTTGGTTAGCCTATCCTATTCTCGTAGGCTAAACCAGAGGGCTAAGGGAATGACCTAATTGATTAATTGTTCTATTTAATCAATTTATTAGGGCAAATTGATGATGAGAGATGACTTTGTATATTTTTGTGAGTTTATTGGTGAATTCAAAATAAATAAAATAATTTGCCCTAGTGGTGAGCGACCAAGGAGAGAGAAAAAAGAAGAAATAAAAGGAAGGAGAAAAAGGATGGAAATGCCTTTGAATATTTTTGTAATGCCAAGGAAAAATTATATAAAACAAAATAGGACTCCTTAGAGGTGGACGACCTAAGTAAAGGGTCAAAACATGAAATAATAAAGGCCTAAAGTGGTTCACTCCTATTGGAGGAAGGAAAGTAAAAATAAGAAAAATAAAATACCTTGTTCTTGGGCGCCTAGCATGAGGTCGGCCCTATGGGAAGAGAAAGGAAGAAAATAAAATAAAGCATCTAGAGGTGGTCAGTCAGATTTGAGGAGGAAAAGAATTGGCTATAAATGCAAGGTCACTTGGAGGCATTCCATCATCCATTCATATTGCATTTTTTCATTGAGATTTTATCTCTTGGCTGCAACGTTGGTTGGGCTTCATTCCAAGGATGAAAACCCTTGTGAATGCGGTGAGCTGGACGAAAACCTAGCTCATCTTGTGAAGGACTCATAACGGAGTTCTATTTGCACTTCATTGGAGACATTTGGAGGTTTGGAGCATTATTGCATAATCAGATTTGCAGATCAGATTTGGAACAGCATTGTTGTGGCATTTTGTGTGCATATTGCATTAGGGTTTTGCCCTAATTTGGAGCGCCACTTTGGAGCAGACTTGAGCGCCCATTCTTGGAGGGCGATTTTACATTTTTGGAGCAGCAAACGCTAAGCGCTTGCCAAGGAAGGATTCGCCCATCTAGGGTTTGATGTTTGAAGACTATTTTGCATATTTTTGGTATGTATAATCCTAGTTTTAGGTCGGACTTGTGGAGCAGAAATCTGGGCATATGTTTGGCATGTTTGAGCCCATGAATTCATTGTAAATTCAGTCCAGAATATCCAGTTTTGTAGCAGCAGCCTTCTTTAATAAAAAATCAGATTTATTGGACCTATGTTTGGCTCTTGGATGGTTGAATTTCGTGGTTATTATCATAGTTGATGATATCTATATGTTTGACATATTTTTATGAATGTTTGGTATATGTTTATTGGCTGCCCACAAGTGTTTATCATTCTGAAAATAAAAATCAGAATTCAGTCCTAGGGTTTGAACAGAAAACTAAATCAGAAAAGTGCAGAAAATTAAATAAAAAATCTAGGGCAGAAATCAGAAATTTTAGGGCAGATCCTATTGGGGATATTACATGAGGTGATTTTTTTTGAAATTGCATAACTTTTTGAGAGGAACATGAATATGTAAACACAATCAACTTTTGGTGCCATGAAAACATAGTTTTTGGCCCTGCAACGTGCTGAAGTGTTTTTCCTTCTGAGGACGAGCTTTTCTCTTGGTTCCAATATGGATCACTTTGCTTTTCAAATATTGAGCTAGAAAGTAAAGTTCATTAGTATATGAGAGGAACTGAGCTGCTTTAACCACATTCATTCTAAAAAAAGGAACAAGTTGTGGTTTGGAAGCTTGGGAGATCTTGTTTATATTTGCAATAATTTACAATTGTGCATGATTCCATGAACAAAGCGACACTCCACCTCTTCTTCACAACTCTACAAATTCCAGAAGACATCTTGATGTAGACGATCTTGACTTTTTTGGTGATAGATTCAGTAGTTCTTCTAGTGATGACAGTATTGAGTTAACTTGGCCAAGTGCTCTTGATGATACATTTTTTGATGCTTTAGAGTCTTGACTCTTCACTATCACTTGTTGACAAAAAAACTCTCTTTAAAATTGTAATTTTTTTATATTTTTATGTCTTAACTTTGATTAGCTTTATCACTTTACAAGTTTGGACATTGTTTTGTATATTTTTAAAATGTATTTAGTAATATTTGACTATTTTGACAATCTTGTGGATTTATTTCTTAGGTTGAAAATAAAAATAATAAAAAATACAGATTTATATTCTTTGAACTTAATCACAATTTTTTTCCTCGAATTTTATCAATTGATGAACTTGTTTTGAAATTTTTCCTTGCCAAACTCTAACATCAATATGAATCTTGTGACTTAGGCTATAACCATGGGGCAAAAGTTATTTGAAATAAAATATATTGTTGAAAATTTTCAGATCCATGTTTATAAGGTTTTGTATTGGTTGGTAGCCCATTCTATCATATCTTTGAAGTATGGTGAATAAATAACATTGAAAAGTGTAATGTCCCCATTTTTTGGGTTCTCTTGCAGTGCAATTGGCACTGACCTTGTGGGTGTGTCGACGTTATTAGAGGGGTTATGTATGGATTCTAATGAGCTCAGGTGGTCTAGAGGACTTATATGCCACTTTCCGGGGTGATTTCCAGCTTCTGGTGTGCTCGCCAAGAATCTTGGAGAGGGCGTCTATTTATAGTAAGTCACCTGGTTGGCTCTGTTTATCATTATTCTTCATCGAGATCACTCCAGTGCAGTTAGTTTTCAATTCCGATGCATTCCAGCAGTTTTCGCAAAATGAGTGTATTAATGGCTTTATTTTAATTATTTTACTAAGGTCGCTAAATATTATTTAAAATATTTTAAAAGCACCTTAGTGTTATAGCTCATCAGAACTGGGATGAAATGTTTTAAATCACGGATGCATTAAATAGGGACCTTGTGTGTCAAATTATGATTATTTTTATTAAAAGGTCTTTTTCGGAGCTAAAATGGAGTTTTAATTAAAAAGTGAATTTTAAAATATAAGCTTCTAGACAATTCGACAAAAGAGTATAAAAGGAGGTTTTGTGAGCTCATTTGGGACATTCAGAAGTTTGTTTATTTCTCTTTGGAGTTTTGGAGGTTTGTGCCTGTGGCCAAACTCTTACCAGCGGGATGAAAACCCCAATGGTTTCTTGGTTGATTGGATGAAAATCCAATTCAACCCACATGGTGGATTCACTTAGGGTTCACAGCTGCGCATATTGGTTTGGAATTTGAGGAGTTCTTGTCACAGAAAGAGACATTCTTCGCAGGATTCGAATATTTGTATTTGCAAGGGGGATTGCTTGATAAATTTGTGAGATTTGTGATTCAAATACAAATTTATTTTATGCAGAGATTTATTGTTCTATAGTTAAGATTTTATTCGTCAAATTTGTTGATTTGCAATGCAAATATAAATTTGAGATATAGTTTGAAGAATATATTGAAGAATACGCAGAGGGTTTAATTCCAAAATCCAAGTGCCTAAGGATGAAGCGTCGTCATGAGGGCAGTGCCAAGCATTAGCAGCCCCTTATTTGGTGGAGCGGCCACCTTTAGAGCAGCATTTTCCCAGCCGCAACCTTAGGAAGGAAGCAACACATGGGAAGTGCCCAGCTGTGGTTTTCAAGAAGGGAAAAATAAAGGATTTAAATATGCAATATTAGTATGGGAAGTTGATCAACCAGTTTGTAATCAAAGTAACACATAGCCTGAAGATTATGAAGTGAGACGTCATCCTTGACAGGGTTGTTTACTGCAGTAGTTTGTGGAAGGTGCAATCAGCAGATGCAAGCTTATATATATATTATATATATATCAAATATTCCGCATACATTGGGTCTACCTTGAAGATTTCAGAGTATTATCAGCTACATGATTCATTTGTGGTATGCTACAACAGAGTGCTTTGTATAACAGCAGCTTATTATCTTGTAAATCATCATCATTTGGGCATTATATCGCAGCCATACAATTGTATTCCAACAACAAGACATATATGTGAATGATATTCATCATTGAAGGGGTGATAGTGTTCAGGAAATACAGATATATCAGCAATACCGGTACCCACAAAGGCAGATACAGCACTGAAATGTTGTTATCTGGAGGTGATTGGAGGTATGGAACATGCATATTTCTCATATTTTCATGCACAACACTCTTGTATCAAGCCACAACAGTACATATTTGCATGACAGCAGCATAGGGTTTTTGTGGGTCATCATTATTTGATACTATATCGCTGCTGTTGTAAAATCTGAGTATGTACAGCAAGCATATCTTTTGAAAATTGAAGATCAATATATTGCTAGAGTTTGACGTTAGATTGTTGTTTCTTTATGCATGTAAGTGTTTGATGAAATGCTAATGATAAATCTATGCATTTTGGGTTTAGATATTGAATGGATATTGTCATAACCTGGACTTTGAATGATCCCATAACCAAAAACATATTTAAGTACATTGAAAACAATTACCATGCAAGTGTTTGACGGATCGCCAATGTGATTTCATATGTGGGTTTTGGAAAAAATTGGTTTGAAAACTAGGGTGGGACACTACAAAGAGGATGACATCTTTTAAATATTTTGGTATTATGTGAATCATAGTTGGAACTGCTTGCGAGTTACTTGCAGAATAACCTGCCACAAGTTATTCAAAAAAATTCGTTGGTGTCTTGCCAATTACTCGTCGATTGCTAGGCAAAAACTCTTAATTTTTGGAGAAAAACTCGGCCATTATTTTAGAACTCTGTCCGCTTGAAAAAAGTTCCCATTCTGCTTTATTTCAATTGTGTTTTTTAAGCTTTGAGTTTGGCTAGGGTTTGCAGGCATTTGGCTAGGGTTTGAATTTCAATTTTGATCTATATACAAAGGAAATCAGTAATATGTTTCCTAAATTCAATATTATGCATGTTTTTGAAAATTGTTTTACAAATTTATGTTTTTTAATGTTTTGAAAATTTGCCGAGTTATTTGTAATGTCTCTAACCGAACTGTTAGCACAATATCTTCAAATCTTTACAATCAACACAACCCCGAGCTCTTTTTGATCACTAAGATCCCAATGTGGGCAAAGTGAGATCTTACGGAAATTGGGATGTAGACAAAAAACAACTAATTCAAACTCTTTGGGGCCGCACAGTTTACAATCAATGCCAAACTGGCAGATGGTATGTAAATGCTCAAGCCAAATTGGCTGATTACAAGCAACAAATCTGATCAATGCCAAACTGACAGATAACAAATAGGATTGGATCAATGCCAAATTGGTGGATAATGAAATACAAACTCTTGGCAGCTATTCCATCCAATCATTATTACAATGCAAGAGCAAAATTAAATAAATGTGGTGGAAGACCTTTTGAATTGTTACAAATGACAGAGTTCCAAACTGGCGGTAAACCGCACAGAGATTACAATGTAAACAAGCTGAAACTCTTATTAGATAATCTTTAGATTTCGTACTTGTAAAAATCACTTGAATGTAAAGCCAATCAGCAGATTTAAGTAGATATTGTTAGCTATATTTATAATAATAAATGTGCAACTGGGGTGATAATTTTCTGGCCTTTCTTGCTGCTGTATGGCCTTGAAATACTGCCCAAATTGACTCCAAACTGATTCTTCACAACAGAAACAACTAAAACTGCTTACCAAAGATTGGTACAGCTCTTCCCACTAATGGTACGACACTTTATTTTTGTTCAAAATGGTGCGATTCCTTTTGAAACTCATACTCCCTCCGTTTAAAACTTGTACGATAGTTTGTGATGGGTGGTCAACATGTAGTAAGTGGTACAGCCCCACTAAAGAAGTAATATCAGCTTTATGTTGAGCGGCTGAGATAGGATTTGGTACGGCTGTTTGGAGCTGCAGCTTCTTCACCAAAGAAAGATTATAAATTTTCTAGCAAATTGATATTGATATTATCTGTAAATCTAAGTCTCACACAACAAACTAAAATACCTTCACAATTAAATCTGAAACTTCACCTATAAACTTGAAAAATCACACAACATGGAAATCTGGAATCACACATACTGTTTTTTGTATTTTCTGAATATGTCAAAACACATCACACAAACTAAAATCTTCACACCAACTAAACTACTGAAAGTACAATGCAAATCAGCTCAATGGAAATCTCTGGATGGAATTTCTCCTTTGGAAGGGTTTTCGTCCTCAACTCCATTTGCCAATAGGCTTTTCGTCCTAGGGCAAAGAAATGAACAGAAGGCTTGATTTTGAGAACAAGGGGTTTTTGGATAATTTTTGGTGGAGAGTTGCAAATGAGACCTCATTCCCTTTTTATAGACTCTTGGGGAATTAAAATTAAAATATTTAATTTTTCTCTCCCAAAATTTAAATTTAAATTTAAATTGACTTTAGTAACTCTACCCAAAATAATAAAATATAACTAAGATTTACATACGGCCTTATGATGCCCCTTTTAGGCGGCCTAGAAATAATAAATAAAGTTGTCTTTTTACAATGCAAGCAAAAATACAATAAGACCAACTTTAATCATTAGTAATTAAAATATATCCTTAGCCCAACCCATTAACCTACGGGAAATTAGAAAATAGGCTAAGGGACCTTGTTGAATGCCTAGGGATGAAAAGGGGACATGACATTATTGCTGAGGCTTTAGTCGAAGATTTTGGTTTAGTTGAGTTATTGCCAAGTTTGAGTTTTTCAACTATGATGTGAATCATACCATGTTTTTATTGGGCTTCCAATGCCATTAATGAAGCTTGAGGGCGTTCATTTCTGTCATGTCTTTTTTTTAGAGCTAAAAATTAATAAAATTTGGCCCAATCACTTTATTATTATTGGTCCTATTTAATGTTTTAAAAAGTGCCTTTTTTATAATTTATTCAAATGAAATTTTAGAAGGGGACCTATGGATGTAATTTAAAAAAGTATTTTTAAATATTTGGAGGGAAAATAAAATAAAAATACAAATAAAATAAATGGAGGGCTCGAAAAAGGCAACTATAAAAGAAAGACAAAGGCATCAAACAAATCATCCAATGATGTCATTTTCGATTATTCCTTCCAATTTGGAGTTTTCAGCAGTCAAGGACGAAAACCCTTGGTGTAGGTGATTGGAGGAGGAAAACCCTTTGCTTTTCATTGCAGGCTTGAGGACGAAAACCCTTTTGCTCGTTGGAGGCGGTTCCACTCAGTAATCGTGTTTGAGCTCATCGTTGGCGGTTGTTTGATTTGGATTTGTAAGCAAATTGTTATATCAATGATATTGTTGGAGTTTGCAGATTTCCACTTTGGGTTTGGTGTTTTTCAGTTTGATTTGAGTTTTCAAAGCTGTAGCTTGTACGGGCATCACCCATATTTCATATTGCAATATCACGTTTATGTTGCTGATTTGGTTCTCATTGATGTTATCAAGTTGCTGTTCCAGTCTTTGAATATTGTTCTTATATATCTTTAATTTGACATTCTTCCGAAGTTATGTTATTTCATTAGGAGATTACTGGAAGTTTTCAGAATAATATTGAGATTCATAGTGTGTATATGTCGTACCAATACTGTTAATTGGAATGATTATTATTGACTGCTGCGCTTGTGAGATGAATCGCTGCCCCAGGTAATTCGTTGAGACTGAAGCTTAGACTAAGTTGGTCTATTATTTGACATCAGACATTGCCGAAATAGTGGTGTAGATCGTTGCAGGGTGAATACACTCGTAGGTTATATCAATAATTCTATCTCCTCAGTTGTCATGTGCCGATATTAAGGCATTGTTTAAATTAAAGATTTAAAATGTCATGTTAAATATCCCCGCCATAGTCCATTAATAAATATATATAATATTATATGATATTATCTATAAATATTTTAAATATAATATATTAACCGATATATTATATTTATAAATAACTATAAATGTAAATATTAATAATTTAAATATTATTATAATCATTTATAATAATAATATAATAATATAAATATAATAATAAATGTATTATAAATACAAATATAATATATAATATATATCATTAAAAATAAATAACAAATATAATTATAATATAAATATAAATATTATATATTACTATTATTATATAATAATATAAATTATAATTATCAATATAAAAAGAAATATTAAATATTATCAATATTATATAATAATATAAATATTAGTAATTTAAATATTATTATAACCATATATAAATAATATTGTAAAATGATATGCTTTGTTGCAAGTAGCAAATGCCATAAGGTAAGTATATATATTATTTAGAGGCAACGCTTAAGATTATAGGCAGCCCTATGTTTAAGGCAGAACATATTAATTAATATCCAATGAACAACTATTATGTTAGAAAAGACAACAACAGTGACCATTGGAAAGGGTATATCCTTTTACCCACGGTAAAACGCTTGGAAGATATATAAAAAGAAAATAAGGAGATGATAAAAGGGGGAAAGAAAAGAAAATAAAAAATAAGGCAGAAATAGAATGAAATAATGTCTATCGAGCAGCAAGCAAGATATTTTCTGAATAATATTTATGAGTTGAATACAATTTTGATATAAATATAACAAGAAGAAGAAAATAGATAAATATGATATAAAGTTTGGAAATGGAAATATATTCATAGTAGATTTAAATCTGCAATATATAAGGAATATCATCTCTTTGGGAATATAAAGGCAATGACAAAGAAATATTTATATGCCTTGTGAGAGATAAGGATATATACAAAGTGATACAAGATCATAGAACACATTGAGAGATTGGAGGTAGACTTGTTAGGAAGAAGTAGCATTAATACCTCGAAAGGTAGATAAGACCGGCGGTGGAATGGACCATGATACATCATACTTAGGCAATGGATAAGACCTGCGGTGGAATGGACATATGCTACATCATACAAGGGCAATAAGTAAGACCTGCGTTGGAATGGGCATGTGTTACATCATACAAGGGCACTTAGTAAAACCTAAGGTGGAATGGGCATGTGTTACATAATACAAAGGCACTACCCGTAGAGGATGATTCATGCAACCTAACAAGAGATAGTACCCCATCTCCACTAGGGTTTGAAAATGAATAAGATTAACACATAATAGACAACCCTAAGTATGAATCGATTCATGTTGATATTATTTAAGTAGTTATTAACCCTGATTTGATTATTTTAATATGGTTTATTGATCTTATCTATTACTAATGTTTCCTTTAAGAAGTAATTCTTGTGTGTAAGGTTAAAAATAAGAATCTTCTTAGAAGGGACATTACATCAGTCTGCATCTGATTGTTGAGTCGATCTATAGCTGAAGCTATGAATCATATTATTGGGATTCCCTTGATAATCAGTGAAGAGTTCTACGGGTGTAGTATTCAGTTAATAGGTGTGATTTGAATATATTGGCGGGGCTAATCTGAATGGCTATGTGGTGAAACCAGATTGCGAGGAATTATTAATGTTGCTATGTGTGTTATTGTTGATTATATCAAATTTCCTTTCACCACTTTGGAAGGGGGGAGTCTTCTGAACATCTGCCGCTAAAGACAAATGCTTGGAGTTGAGTCATTAGGGACGCATCAGTCTTGGTCGACTAATCATGTTTAAGGGACTACAAAAATGTAGCAAACTTACGTGTCTTTTTTTTAGTGTAGTGTTTTTCTTTCTTTTTTTTGGTGTTTTTCCCTTACCCGGCCGCGGCCGATTCTTGCCATCGGGACTCGCCCAGACTTGGCGAGTTTGGCGAGTACCCGATCACTGAGTCTCCTAGACTCACCCAGGGTCGGTTGGCTTGCGATGTGTCGAGTCTGGGCGAGTCTTGTAAGTATGAGTGTATCCGTTTGAAGATGAGCCTCTTCGATGTAGTCATTGGGCCTATGATTTTGTGTGTTTCAGATTTTTTTTTGGGGGGGGGGGGGGGAGTAGCGGGGGCGGGCTAGTTTGGGACCCCTATTGAGTGAGCTCATAGCAAGTGGGTCTAGACTCATACTACATTTTATGATTCCTTGTAAACGAACAAATCCTCAATGGATTGCAAAAGTTGAGTTTGTCATTGGGTGTCTTTTCCATGAGGCTATCATCAGGCTCACTTTCTATATTTTTCTAGAGTTTGAACCTTGGGTGACATAGGCTCAATCGAAGAGAGTTATCCATATTTGGCCCTTTTTTCTTTTGAGATGATTTGCTTTTTGTGTCCCACTAGGTGTCAATGTTGCTACTATCTCGAGATCAGTCCAATCTATTTGCATCTATAGTGATCATCTTGTTAGGACTAGAGAACTAGGTGTTGTTGTACACCCTGTAAAGTCCTAGGTCTAGGAGCAATTATTTAATATTTGTAATATTGTAAATAATGTGCTCATATGGAAAAGGGTGCCCCACTTGGATGGAAACTTGAGATTCTATTGTTGGCACTCTTTGCCATGTGTTATTGGTTTGATTATGGTTGTAAGAAGTCACTGAATAGGGGGTTACTAGGTGGACTATGACTAACATTTTTGATCAGCTATTATAGCCGTATTTAAGAGGTGTGTAAGTGTAATTATTGCCTCATGTTGGAGTGCTTAGGAGTGACATTTGAACCCCTTCATCATAAGGGTCAAACCAACCAGTTAGGAGTTACATTTTATGTTGTGAGGAGTTACTTTTGGAGTGGGGTGCATGGGTTGAATGTGGACCACTTGGAGACTCATATTTTTGAGCCCATGATTTTGGAAAACCATTCTTGGTTTCCTGTGTCTCCTTGGCCTATATATTGAGGGCTTGAGATGGAGATATTATGTTTAGTTTTATGTAGGGTTATACTGTCAAAATGTCTCCATATTCAGAGTGCAGACCTCATTGAAGCATGGAGACCTTGATACTGTATTGTAACCTTTGTTGTTGATTAATACATTGTGTGTAGTGCTGTGAAGGTTGGGTTTTTCCCTTACAAGGTTTTCCTAGGGTACATCTGGTGTCACATTGTGTTGTTGTTCCATTGTTTTCTATTCTTGTTCATTCTTTAAGCGTTGTTACTATGTCACAAGTTACAACTTTGCTGAAATTTACATAGATCTTAAAACTTGTAATACTTTCCTTATAGGATTAAGTAGGATTTATTGCATATTTCCATTCACATCTATCTTCACTTTGATACTCCTTGAATGCCCCTTGCCATCTTCCCTCGAAGTAGAACATCAGCTGTGTTCTTGAGGAGGATTTATAATAGTATTTTCAAGTCACTTGGAGAGCTCCTCCACAATAGCTTGATATCTTAATGATTGTAGATGACATCATCATTTAGCTTGACTATACATGAATTGAGGATTCTCCTTGGCCAGCTAAGTGTTTGCTCTCACCAATTTTGAGTTGAGATCAACCACCATATTTTGTGAGGGGATTGGAGGTGCTGTCTCTTCCTCCTTTAATAAATAGAATTTGAGGGCCATTTTATATGTAGGGGCCCTATCTACCATGAGATCTAAGGGAGATGCCATTGTTTGTATAGAGTAATGCAGTTATTTATCCACTTTCTTTTGAAGGTACTTGGCTCTTTTTCATTGAGTGTTTGTTATTTCAGACATAGATCCTTACAAGGGAATCCTAGAGTTGTCATATTGGTTACTTCCTTTCAGCCTACTCCAGGTCTTGGAGATAGTAAGTGCTTGTTGGATGCATCTACCTTGACATTGCTAATAGAGCACATTTTAATTTCAGTCCAGGCGAAGTGGATTGACTTCATAACGGTGTCAAGGGCCTTCCCCTTGTCTATAGGCCAGGCCATTGAGGCAAGCATATTCTAGCTTTTTTTTCTATCAATGAAGGTTTATCAGCCGTGGATGTTAGGAGAGGCTCTAGTGTGAGTACACACTTCTCCTAGTATTGGCCAACCTAGTCCCATTAGCCATGGACATTCCCCTATGAGCATTATTAGATCTTGCATTGGCCCTTTTGCGGTGATAGATGACAAATTTGGGTATGAGGGCCTAAGCTATGTACACAAGACATGGATAGTCTCCTATTATGATTTCTAGCCTTTGTTTGCAGCTCTATGTGATCGGAATGGATTCCATAGTGTTTATTGAATTTGTATAGTCATGAATAGAATAGAGAAATATGAACAGAAAAGCAGATTTGGATACAGGGACAGTTGCAAAATAAAGATATGAAGGACAAAGCAGGAAAAGTACATTGGACTCTAACGCAGGTGCGGTATCATCCAGGACAGTAACGCGGTTGCGGTATCGTCCAGGACAAGTACACGCCTTGAAATTCAGAATATGAAATGAACAGACGCTGTTTCGGTTTCTTGTGACTGTAGAACTTCCTTTCACGTTCTGAAAGACTGCTGTACATCAGTTTTAATGTGTTTTGTATTGAAAGATGGAAGATGAAAGGACAATTGTGTGTATACCATTCTTCTCCGTTAATAGAGGACAATTGTATGTTGTACCAGCCATTCCAGATTGAGGGAAGAGAGAACAATCGTGTGTTGTATCTTCTTCTTCCATAGGTACAATCGTGTGTTGCATCATCTGTTATTATAAGTAATAAACTGGTGTAGAAGAGCAATTGCTTCTACCAATCGGGTTTTTCACCCCACATTGGGGGTTTCTCAGCTCAAATAATGTGTTGTGTTGCAAAATTTTATTTTTTGAGTAGCACAGCATAATAATTTATTTATTAGTGGCTCTCATTTAATTGTTATTAAGTAGCACAGTAGAAATTCTTGGTTTTGTAATTTCTATAAGCATAGGTCTTGAGATTTTATGGATCGTTATGTTTCTTTGAGGGGTCCTACCCTAATTGGACTATTTGTACTTAGCTTTTATCATTTGGGGTTTAATTGTTTTAGGTTTACGCGATTGGTATGTTTACCTTTCTCTAGTACTTTGTACTTCATCACATTTCATACTCTAGGGCCCCTCTACCTTGTTACTTCTTTGTTAAAATTAAGTGCACTTTCTAGTCCCATTGGCCTACTTTTGGTCATTTGTGGATATTAATATAATTTTGTGCTTTCTTCTTAGTTATGTTTTGATTCATTTCAGATGTTGTTTCTGTCTTCCATTGATCTTTCTTTGACTGAAGCACCATCCTTGATTGCCACTAACTTAAGTTTATGAATTTTGATGATTGGGCTTGGATTAAGTGTCTCAGATTTTGAACTTGGTGTTGTGTATTTTGA
Organism: Cunninghamia lanceolata; assembly: GCA_027924645.1. Lineage (NCBI taxonomy): Eukaryota > Viridiplantae > Streptophyta > Pinopsida > Cupressales > Cupressaceae > Cunninghamia > Cunninghamia lanceolata. The sequence goes on along the minus strand of BSBN01000232.1, from coordinate 7,173,117 downwards.
CATTATGTAAAATCTGTTGTACAATGTTTGATTAATTTATATCAACTGCTTTTAGATTTGCAATTGTGCTGTATTGTTTTCGCATATGTTTTGGATACATCCACTTTGTCATTGCTCCTAGAGCATTCTAATTTCAGTCTAGGCAAAGTGAATCTTCTATATGTCAGTGTCAATGGCCTTCCCTTTGTCTACAGGCGTCATTGAAGCAAGTATGCTTACTAGTTTTTTTCTTACCATTGAAGGTTCATGGGCCATGGATGTTAGGAGAGGTTCTAGTGAGAGTACGCCACTTCCTCCTAGGATTTTCCAGCCTAGTCCTATCAGCTATGGACATTCCCCCTGAACATTATTAGATCTTGCATGGGCTCTATTGTGGTGACGGATGATGACTTTGGGTCTTTGGCTGAACTATGTACATATGATATCACTGGTCTCTGGTTCCTGCTTTCCTTTGTGGCTTCATGCCTCCTTGAGGGGTTCTACCCTTTGCTGGACTATTTGTGCTTAGCTTTTATTATTCATGGTTTAACCGTTTTAGGCTTACTTCATTGTTATGTTTACCTTTATTTGGTACTTTGTAGTTATACTTCATTGCTTTTTCATGTTCTAAGGTCCTTTTGCTCCTGGTACTTAGCTATTAAAGCTGACTTGACTTTTCTAGTCCCATTGACCTACTTTTGGTGATTTGTGGACATAGATGTAATTTTGTTATTTCTTCTTGGTTAGACTTTGATTCATCTCAGATCTTTCTAATTGATCTCTCTTTTTCGCTGAAGCACCATCCTTGATTACTACTTTCTAAAGTGGTTGAGTTTTGAAACTTGGGCTTGGAATCTTAAGTCTCTCAGATTTTGAACTCTGTGTTGTGTATTTTGGCATTATGTAAATTTGGTTGTGTTTTGTAATTAATTCATAACAATTGTTTTTATATTTGCAGTATTGTTTTAGCATGTGTTTTGGTTGCTTTGTTGGCACAACCTACATCTATCAGATATTAGGGTTGCTGTACTTGTTTGGTAAAACTGAATATTTAGGCACTGCTATCTGAACCTTTTTGCGGACCTTTTTAGTTGTATGTGGTGTTTCGGGTCAATATGCTTATTGGCAGCAACTCTCTACCTTATTAGGCCTTGAGTGAGTTTGTGAATGGCAAAGTATGATGCAGCTGAGTTGGCTTTTTCTTGTTTGTCAGTTATGAAGGACTTAAATGTTTTTGATCTAATTTCTTATATGCACGATGAAGGTAATCTAGAAGTTGCTACAGTATTTATATCAAGCTAGAATCTCTTCTTTTTGTGTACAAGTGCTGTTACTGATGATTGGATGTTGTACTTGTGTTTGCTTCAAGATATATTTCCTGTTCACGTGACTATTTTCTTTTGCTGGCACTGGAAAAATAATGCCGACTTTGAGTTGTCCATTTGTTAAGCTGCATTTTAAACTGTGCTGGTTCATGAATCTGTTGCAAAAGTTTACTTCCTTATCTAAAAAAGAAAATCAGCATTTTGCATTGTATAAATTGGCGACTAGGTGCTGCATGCCAAAGTTTGTTGCAAGGATGTGAACTAGTATTTTATCTAGTAATTTAAAAGTTTTCCACTTTTTTTGTTGATTCACTGATAATTCTTGAGTGCCTTAGTTGCAAATATGAAATGTTGAATTTCTTTTGGTGTACAATGGGTAATAGATACAGTTCAACTTTGATGCATGCATTTTTGATTGGTTTGACTTTGAATGTGTTGGTTCTAGGGCATTATTATGCAGCTATACTAGGTTTTTGTATTTTGATTATTTCCTTTTTGATGATTACCATGCTAATTGTGCACTTGCTAGGCTATCCTGCAATTGCACGCCATCTCAACAATTCCAACCGTTCTAATTCTGGGCGTGGTCGGTGGCAATCTGGAAATGCTAATGATAGGGGTCCTCCATTGCTTCCGTTGCCGGGAACTTACCAACAAAGGAAATTTCATGGTTCCAGCTCTGGGAATTCTAAGTTTCAACAAGGAGCTCGACGCCCAGAAGGGCTTGTAGCTGACTTAAAGCTTTTCAAGAATGATGAAACTCTATCAATGAAATGTCCTCAATTTCAACAAGTGAGTCATACCTTGCCTGTTATGGATCTTATGTTAGGTGTGGCACAAATTTCATTACAATTATTTTTTGGACTCTATCTTACTATCTTTGATTATAAGTTGTGTTATTCAGATCTGTCTGTAACGTACTGAAGTTGAACATTTCTGATTGGGTGTTGTTTATTGTCTGAAGCCTTCCGAGATTGCACGTTACAGTAGAGCTATGGATGGAAATGTCCATTTTGATGATCGATGTCTGGTATGAAAATTTCTGAATGAACTTTATCGTGCATTGTGCTTTTTCATATTGGGTTTACCTCCAGGCCTTCATTCACTAGACTATTTATAATTTTATATATGCTTTACAAAACCCTGATATGTATTCTGGAAATTGTAAATTTGTATGTGCATCTGCAAATTTGATTTGAAATTTGTTGTATACCTGCTACTTTATCTAAGTTACCGATCCTGGTACTGGTACTGGTACTGGTTTGGGTTCGGGGGTTCGGTTCACGGGTTCGGTCAAATTTTTTTTTGGGTGTGGGTTCGTCCATTCAAAAACATATAAAAATCAGAAATATATTGATATTTGCAGCAGTAATTAAGTTCAGAATACCATAGCATCATGAATATGATCATATAATAAACAAAACCAAACTAGTATTAAAAAGTAAAAACACTACAATGTCAATTAGTCAAACATGAATGCCATGATATATATTAGTTATTACAATTCAAAATTAGAATGCCAAATGTCAACAATCATCCATCACTAATTAGGCATCAACGTCATACGGGTCTTCAAAAATATCATCACCACAATCCATATTAGATGATGCGGGTATTGGTATATTAGAAGAACCACAAAAAGTGGCACTAGCACTGGCACTGGCATTGGCACTCTCATGCCCACTACCAAGCTCGACATTAGCATCAACTTCAAGTGCAACAAGGTGGGAAATGGTAGCATCCAAGTCAGTATGCTTTGGCTCAATATCCCACTTCCTTGTGTCCCCTTCCTTGTAGTCCCTTTCTTTGTGTGAAAGGAGGTGCAAGTTCGAATGCACATACACTAAGTCCTTAGCCTTTTTTGAGTGCAGCCAGTTACGCTTTACTGAGTGGATGAAGGTGTATGTGCTCCAATTCCTCTCAGATGCTGATGAACTAACAACCTATTAAGACAACATTAGAGAGTTAGAGTTATAAATTAGAATTTAGAAATGAAACTTAAAAATCTAAAAGATAATAGAACTTACTTGCGCTAAAATTTTGATTGCAAGAGGTTGCAGGTGTATGAATGATTGGCCATGGAAGTACCACCACCTATGAGCATCAACCTTATATTTGTCACGAAGAGCATCAATACTGATGTCATTGGAGTTTACAAAATCCATGAACTCGACTCTAACTGCATTTCGTATGTTAGGATAAATGAAGAGTCTGCGAAATGTTGCCTTGTACCCCTGGCTGACTTCAACATCTCTATATGGGGCAATCCTTGTCGACACAGAAAGGAGCTCAACACTATAATAGTTGGGACTCAATGCAAAGGCAAGAAGATGCAATGGGGTGGTCATTTTGTTCCATCTCTCTTCAATAATTTTATGTACTTGTTTGAAGAAAGTTTCTCTAGGATCTCATTCTTTTTCATTTATGATGGCTTTCATCTTCTCAATCATTGAGTCGATGCCATCATATACCTCTCCCAAACAAGGCCTATCCATGTCGGTATAATGGATCATACTCAATATGGGCTCGATAAGGAGATAGTCAACACGACCCCACCAAGTGTCATCTAGGATCAACTGCTTAAATTTTTGTTGCCCTTGCAATGCTAGATTGCCTCCATATGGACCAATTTTGGCCGCAGACCATGTTAGAGAGTGCCTCTTTAACCTTCAGAAGCTGTCTTAAGACAATTGTGTTGGAGGCAAAACGGGTCTCAGCAACCTATACAAATCAAAATAAAAAAAAAAAAAAAAATAAGGCTTCTTAAAAAATAAATTTACAAAACTCAAAACATACACTTAAGAAAAAATTGCTTCACTTACCTTTAACAGCTCCAATTTTGAGAATGTTCTGAATATGCCTTGTGACATATGGTGTTGGTGATGAACATATGGATGTCTTCTGCCTCACTATACACCTATTTGATCCAATCAATTTTTGTGCCAATTTTTTGTAGCATAAGGTTGGGGGAGTGGACCGCACAAGGTGTCCAAAAGATGTGTGAGTAACACTCCTCAACCAATAAACCAGTTGCTCTACATATTTTTGTGTTGTTTGCAATGACTTGAACAATGTTTCGAGGCCCCACTTCCTCAATGGCTTGACAAAGAATATTAGCAATAAATGGACCATCCTTCACCTCCCCGTCACAATCGACTGCCTTCAAAACAATAGCCCCTTTAGGGCACACTGCAATAACATTGATCAATGGCCGATTTTTTGAATCTTTCCATCCGTCAGAAATGATGGATAAACCTGGCTCAGCCCAAGAATCCCTTATGGGCTTCAATGAATGCTCTACAAACTTCACTTCCTTTTCCAATAAGGTGCTATGCACCTTCTCAAAACCTGGGCCCTTGTACCCTTTTGGAGCTTCATTAATTGCTTTCACCATTTGTTGCCAATACGGTGAGTGAACAACATTGAAAGCTAATCCATTTGCATAGACACATCTTGCAATATGTTGATCAGCAATCTCACGAGACTCATTGTGAAATGCCATTTCCAATGGTCCCTTTGATCTCTTACATGCTGCAGGTTCTTCAACTGTGGCCAAAAATGTTTGGCTCTCTATAGGTTCAAGAATAGATGGTGATTGAGGGGGCTTCATTCCTCGAGATTCTTTCTTTAGCAAAGGGTGATTTAATTTATGACTTGTTGCTTCCTCTGCTTTTTCTTGCTCTTGAATATATGCAAGGACTTGCTCTTGTGGGATGGGTACATTATTTTTATCTGGGCAAGATTTGATGCCCATCCCAGGAATGTTACACAAATGGGCTTTCACCCGACTGTAAGAGCTTCTATACTGAACCTCACACCCATTGCAAATCCATACATAACCCCCACCGCCTGGAATTGGTTGTAAAATATTAACATATTTCCAAAGGGGTGAATTTGGATCTGTTTTGAACTTGGATTTCTTCGACGAGGTTGAACTGGTTGCCATTGTAATCCCTATGCCAAGAAATTCAATAAACAACACATTTGAAGAATCCAAACAAATGAAAACAAAAAAAGTATAGAAACTAATTGAGTTAAAAAGCTTTACACATGTGCCATTGATTCATACTATACAGAAGAATTTAGAAAAAGACCAGAAAAAATTCAAAGCAAAACAAAAATGTAGAAAAAAAAGCCAAAAAAACTAACCTCTTTTGCAAAACTCTGCCTCTACAATCTCCTTTGTAGCAAACTAGCTATTGCACACGCATAGGAAATAGTAAACCAATCACTTTGGATCCTTCACCGATCAATCTTCAACTCTAGGCAAGCAAAAATGAGAGTTCAACTCAAAATGGAAGACTTTTCTATTTTGCATTTAGATTGAGGTAAATATGAATGTTTTTTGTCTTTGAAATGCCTTCAAATGATGCTTTTAGGGTTAGGGTGAGAGTCAAATCACTTAAATTGCTTTAAAAATGCAAAAAAATCATAAAACAAACTTAGAAAAAGCGCTTTTTCCAGCGGAATAGGATGGGTTCGCCCTGGGTCCGGCCGGGTTTGGCCTGGATGGACCCTGGCCGAATCCTTAGGAGGATCGGACCAGAATCCAAACTTGGGACGGACCGAACCGGGACCTAAGCCTGCACCATGAAGAACCGGTAACTTAGTACTTTATTAAAGAGGTAGCTTTCTGCAAACTTTCTTTGAATGGACAATGTCGCAATTGAGAACTATTCCATTGAGTTATCTTATACTGACTAAGGCATTTTGCATTGGATGCACATGCGAGTTGGGTTATGGTAGTAGTTTCTTTATTAGTGGGATGCTGGGGTTGCACTTGCAATAATGTTGCTGTTAAATTAAGATGGCTTGATTTTAATGGCAACTCGGCACACACATTAGTGCACCATTGAGGAGTGAAGATCTGGAGTTAGTTTGATCAATTACAAAATGCTAATGTTTTGTAGATATGTTCTGCATTTTATTTATTTATTTATATATTTAACATGTCACCTTCAGAGACCTTTCCGGCGCCGTATACTTGAAGAGTTAGGAGCAGACCTGAATGAAGGCTTTGAGACATTTGCAGAGAAAAGAGAAGGTATGGCTCCTATTATGAGAATTGTTTTATCATTTCTTAAGCAATTGATCTTGATGGATGAATTTTGTTTCTATGCCTGGATACAGAGAACATTACACTACACTTTGTTCTTGTTAGCTTTAATAGATCTAACAGCTTTTTGAATCTCTGCATGTCCACTTGCATGAATTGAATTTTTGACTGTGTAGCTACATTGTGTTGGCAACTTGCTGATCTTCATTCACATGCAATCTGTTTCTTAAGTCTCTTATTGTTGTATTTCTTGTCTTTTAAAATTCTCTGGCTCTAAGTTCTTAGAATGGTCTGAGTCAAGAAAATCCAAGAAAAAATGAAGCATCGTGAAGATCTTGAAATGTAGATTATGAAACAAAAGGAGATTGGTAGTGCCAAGCAATTGGTTGGTGATTTTTCATTAGGAATTATAAGGGCCAAACTATTCTTTGATTTGTAGAGGGGTTGAGGGGTGGCATGAAGCACACAAGTAAAAAGAGTTTTAATTAGAGATTTAATCCATCTTTAGAAAATTGGATGAAAAATTTCATGGTCAAGGTGATTTGGAAAGCATTAAAAATTTAATGGAAAAATGAGAAACGTTTAAAATTTTATCTTATGCTAAAACAAAGTGTTGGGGGACAAAGTTCTTGTTGGGGATTTGCATTCTCTAAATATTTTCATGTTGGAAGAGTTTTGGATCAGAAAATTGAGAGGCACACAAACTTTACTGTTAGTTTTTCTTGTGGTGAAGTCAATGGCATCAGAAGGGAGCTATTAATCAGGAACTGAACTATGGACTTCTAACGAAGGCAAGCAGTGGTGCACAGTCTGGTTCTCAGTCCATGAAAATTACTCCACTCAGTTTTGATCAGAACAGTCCCACACAACTCAGCGGTGCCATAATTTCAGATCTGCTGTTTCTTTTTTCAAAACCAACCTAGAGGAGGCCATAGCGTCCTCTATAGGACAGACCACAACTCATAATTTTAACTTCTGAAATGCGGAACTTCTGAACAATCCAATCACTGCAATGCAGATCTGAAAGGCTTTCTCCAATATCATGCAAAACAAAAAATCAACGGTCCAATTTTCCAGGAAAAAAGAGGATGGCTTGTACATAAGAACGGAAAATCTTCCTAATGTCAGTTTTTGTTTAGATGAAAATTCTGACCAGATGAAGCCACCAATCTCTCTCATAACAGTATTCTCCACTTTGGGATCTGAGAAGATTCTTCAAAATGCAGTTTGTACCCTTTTGCCACATCAATGTCTCTATATAGTGCCACTCTCCTAGGCAATGAAAGTATCTCTGTGCTGTAATATCAAGAGACAATGCAAATGCAAGGAAATGCAAGCATGTGGTCATCTTGTTCCAATGCTCAACAATGATTCCTTTTACCCTTTTTGAAAAATGTTTCTGTGGGGTCATTCTCCTTTACCATTGTTATGACCTTTATTTTTTCTATTGTGAATTCCATGTTATCATATATTTTTTTATCAAACACAACCAATCCGTATCGACAAACTTGATCATACTTATGATGGGCTTGGTGAAACTCATGATGTAATCTACACTAGCCCAGCAATCATTAGCTAGGATCAATGATTTGACCTTTTGGGCTCTTTATGAATTTGCTTTGCCTCCACACCCTTTAATGGTTGCTAATGACCATGGCGCTCAATGCCTCTCACTTTCATAAGTTGTCTCAAGACGATTGTGTGCGATGCAAATTACGTCTCAACAATTTAATGTAGTGTAAAAATAACAAATTAAAATTAAAAAATATAGATATGTCATAAATTTATAATTAAAATTTTATTGCAAACTTAAGGTAATTTAAAATAAATATTGAGATTTCATAAACTTACTTTCAACAAGTCCAAATTGGAGAAGCTCCTAAAGATGCCTTGTGACATATGGTGGGTTGTCATGAACATTTGAATGTCCTTATCCTCGGTGTATATTCTTTTACCCACTCCATCTTTGTGCAAATCTTCATCACCAAGTTGAGGGAGTGGATGGTACATGGTGCTACATTTTTTTGCTTGTATCTTCCTCAACCAACAAACATACTCTCTTGCAATTTTTAGCGTTGTCCATTATGGCTTGGACAACTTTTTCAATATCCACCATTTCTATTGACTCTATGAGGATTTTGGAAATGAAGTTTGCATCCTTCACTTGCCTCTCACAATTAACTGCCTTAAAAAACATTGCCCCTTTAGGGGACATTGCAATGACATTAATTAAAGGCAAGATTTTACAATCTTTTCATCCATTAGAAATGTTAGTGTTTTAATTCGCACCTTTTAGTAAAAACTAACCTAATTTGGACAATATGTACTAACAATTTACAATTTTTACAATGATTTTCGTGGTGGTTCATGCTTAGGCTTAATTAATTTTAAATGTGTATGTTTTTGGGTTTGCTTGGTGTAAAAGGTTGAAATGCTCTTTCAACATGAGGCAAAGGATTTTATGTTTTTTGACTTAAAATAAATCCTACAACTAGACACTTGCATTGTTTAACTAAAATAAGAGACTAGACAATTCAAGAAGACAAGGATTGATAGATTTAAACATAACGACACAAATGCTTTGGTAAATTAATTAAAGGAATCAGTACAAAGCCATGATTTGCAACTTCAAATAGAAGCAATTTAATCTACTTCAACACATATGACAAAACCATTCAATAGTAATTAAAAGCAAGATTGGCTTTACAAATTCTATTGAACGGATAACAAATTCACAATAACATTAAATTCTCGAAGAATAGCAATTTCAGCATAATGTAGGCATAAGAATTACCATTGATCTTTGAAACTAAATGCAAAAAAACACTTATTTATACTGTTTACAGAGCTACATGAAAATGAATGAAATAAATTAACTGCACTTCTACCCTAACTACAACCACTTGCATGATTTGCAAGCTTTTAACAAATTATTTGGTCCACTAATTCTAATGCAACTGCCAGTGCAGTAGACGATTAAAATATTGCAATTATTTTTTAAAAGCTCTTATTTTACACATGATAATGAGCTCTTTTTAGCATGAGCTAAAAATAGACTTTTGGAAGGCAGCTTTAGACGATTTGATTCAAACAATGCTTTCCTCTATGTTGATGAAATCTGGTAAACCCTCTACAAAACACTTAAACTTTAACGATTTATCAATAGTGGTAACTCAAATCTAAAATCCTTTGCTTGGTAAACTCTTCCATGAACAATACTACCTTCTGTCATCTTTGCAAACTTTGCAATGCGAAACTTTTATGACAATCTCCTTTGATGAATATTAGACAATGGACCTTGAAACACTCTGAAGGAAGAATGACAACTTCTCACAATTGTTCTCAAAACTGACTTGACATACAGCAGCACCCAAAACATTAAAAAATCAACCAAATACCTTGAAGAAATGCTTCTTCAAATTTGCCCTTACATTGTTCATTTCTTAATTTTTTTGAATAAAACCTTGGTGGAAGACAAAAATCCTCAATGATGATGTGCTGAAATCACATAGAATCTGATGATAATTGATGAAAACTCTTTGAAACTCAATCACCTAGCCAAATATACTATGAAAACTCACTGAACTTTATGGAAAATTCGCTGTAGATGAGTGAAAAAGCTCTTCTCTGCTGATCCAATGAAGATAACACCAGCTGTAGATGACTGGAATTCTTTTGCTGCTTGTTAAAGTCTGCTTGCTGCTGATTGTGGCGCGATCTTTCTGAGCTAAGCATGCTTTTTAGAGAGAATAAAAACCAAATAACAAAAAAAGGTTTAATTTTTTCATTTTCAAATAGGTGCACTCTTTGGTTACTGACTATAGCTCTAAAAAAAAGCAACAAAATTTAATAAAAAGTGCGTCTGACTTTAAAAGGAACCCAAGCACTCTTTTCTTAAGTCAGCTGCAATTTTTTTATTTTTGTAAATCATGTGTTGCAAAAACCTGTGCCTCATATCAGGCACGATTTCCTTGCTCTATCAGCACTTTTTAACAGATGTAAATGCTTACTTAAAATGTAATGTCCCCTTTCTAGTGGAAACACTAAAACCTGAATCTGCATTCAAAGTGATTTTCAAGGAGACATTAGAAACATTAGAGATCAATAAATTTCAATGATAATATCTAATAAGATCAAGATAATATAAATATTGTATCCTTGACAAAGGATTATTCATTTCCTTCTTGTCATTCAAGACATTTCTATAATATATTTCATAAGTATATTAGGGTGGATATTAAACATATTTCAAGATCCATATCTTCCCCTCTTATTCTTCATCAAGGAATTAGGTTTTACATGACTAGGGCGCGTGGAAACCATCCTTGGACCCAGCCTCGAGAAACTTAGTCCCTAGCCCTTGGGGTCTATACACTGAGTCTTGGATCCAGCTTTGGGAAACTTAGTCCCTAGCCCTTGGGGTCTATACACAGAGTCTCGGATCTAGCTTCGGGAAACTTAGTCCCTAGCCCTTGGGGTCTATACACGGAGTCTCAGATCCAGCCTCGGGAACTATGTCCTAGCCATTGGGATCAATACGAGATCTCTGGACCCAGCATCAGGAACTATATCCCAGCCATTGGGGTTTATACAGCGGATGGAATTACTCCGCCTTTCCCTACATTACCTATCATTCCTTTAAGGATGAAGCAATAGAGGTGATATGATCTCTTACGTTAACATCCCTTGCATTATAGATGACATTAATCATAAATATTTATCCTCATAAGCATGGATAGAATCATCTTATCATAATTTGGAATATCATTGTAAAATATCCTTGTTTATACAATTGTTCTAAATTATTTGATTTTAGATATAGCTAAGATGTTTCTTATAAGCCATAATGATTTACATAAATTCATAGTGACATTGCCTTAACATGCATACATAGTTTATATATATATATTATATAGATACATATATAATATTATAAAACTTATCCTAATAATATAGGATTACTTACCTTTCTGGACTGCAGACTTCCTTAATCTGCTGACTGCCTTTATTAATGACCAATATTATTAGTGGCTGCTGCAGATTCTAATTCCTTTGATCCACTGATTCTTCTTCTATTTAATCCTCAAATTTCCTATCGATGCCTTTGAAGGAGGGTCCCATCCCTATTAATATCTGTTTGAGGAGTCACTTTACTCCGACGGATGCCATTCGCTGACCCTCTATTAAACTAAACAACTCATTATGGGATCGGCGTCTCTTGTGTGAGACCCGATCCATTACATCTTTAGGAAATATACTTAACATATATATATTTTATGTGTTAAATATTATTGTATTATATATATATATATATATATTATAATATGTTTTTTATATTTATATTAATAATTACTTCTAAATTACATATATACATATTATATATTTATATATTATGAATATATATATAATTAATTATTCTATATTATTATTATAATATATATATATATATATATATTATGCTAGTATATATACATATGTATAATTTATAATTGTTCTTAGATTATTATGTTATATATATATTTGTTAAATGATCGAGAAAGTATGATAATTAAATCTCACAATATGAGTACATGTATACATCATGAAAGTCATCTGTAAATAAGTATATACTTTGATACACGTAAGTCATAATGTATAGTATAATGCCAATATAGGAGTATGATAGTCCCCCCCACTTAAGGTTGCTTGTCCTCAAGCAACTTAAGATTTGGGTGATTGAAAATATCTCCTCCTTTTGCGAGAGACAACCTTTGGAAGACCATTAGGTAAACCTTGTAAAGTGACCTCTTTTCCTTCATTTTGAAAATGGATTTTTAAGTTAGGAAGGTCAAACTGAAAACATCCTAACGAATATATCCAAGGGGTGCCTAGTATTACATCGGTATCTAGGGGTACTACATAGAAATCTTCTTGAATAACATGTTTCCATAGGGTCACTGTAAGTAGGGGAACAATCTTAGTGCATGAAACCATTGCTCCCGTGGCGGTAGCTGCTGAAAAACCCTTGAAGTCTTGGGATTGTAACTTCCTTCTTTTTACTAACTTCTCGTCAATGAAGTTGTGGGATGCCCCACTATCTATTAGAGTGATAACTTTTTGTCCTTTGATATTGCCTTTAATGCGGAAAGGACAAGGCTTGGAAGTTTTGGTGATTGTGGCTAAGGTCACATGCTCATCCTCTTCTGTTTTTGCCTTCTTGACGATTTTTCCTTCGACTTCTTCATCGGAGATGACCTCGATCTTTTGGGCTCGACCTTTCTTGATACATTTATGTCCTGGCTCCCATTTTTCCTTGCATTTATAACATAGGTTTTCCTTCTTGTGGCAAATATGACCATGTTCCCAAGGTTCTTGACATTGGAGACATAGGTTCTTGTCCATGCACTCCTTTTTGGAAGGCTTATTATCTTCATTCCTTTTGGGATAGGTCTTGGTATGCTCATGTGTACTTTTGATATTTGAAGTTGAGGATTCCAAATTCAAGGCCCTTTCTATGGCATCATCTAGAGTGGTGGGGTTATGAGCTTTTACCATTCCCTTTAGTGGATCCTTTAACCCTTCTACAAAGAGGTAGGTTAACCTATCTTCATCAATTCCAGTGACTTTGATTGAGATTTTTTGAAATTCAGTTATATAGTCTTCTACCGTTCCTTGTTTTAATTGAGTCAATTTCTTGAAGTTTTCTTGAGGGTGTTCCTTATCAAACCTTTTGATTAGTTTTTGTGAAAATTCTTCATAGGTAGTTATCTTATTATGTCTTTGGGTGTGTTCCCCATGATGCCACCACTTGTAGGCCATTCCTTCTAAGTGAAGGATAGCAAATTTTATGGCATCCTCCTCTGTCATTGGGCTTAAGGAGAAATAAGTATTTAATTTTTTAAGCCCTGCATGGGCTGATATTTTATTTGTCCCGTCAAAGTTTGGGAGGGATATTTTGTTTACTTTATGCTTTAGGTCTCTATTTGGAGGTCTCCTTTCCTTTCTAGGTACCTCATGTCTTTTAGCTTCGCAAAAATCTCTAAAGTTAACAAGATTCCTAATCTCGGGGTCAAGATTTGCATAAGCCCTAGCAATTTCTTTCGTGCTTTGTGCGGATGGTTCATTTTCTTCTTCATTTCTAGGTGGCTCCTCCCTAGGTAAGAAGGTAGGCCTAGGGACCTTTAGGTTAGGCGAGTCTTTGTTATTTTTGGAGATATTAGATCCCGTGTCTCCCCCATTTACGGAATGGGTTTTTAGGCTATCAATGGCATTGCCCATGTTTTGAAAGGCTTGTATGAGTTTTTCATTTTGGTTAGAGAGGGCTTGATTTGTATGTTCCATAAAGGTTTTCATTTGATTTACCAATTCTCGATTCATGTTGGTATTATTTCCTCTTCTTTGATAGCTTTGCATTGTCAATCTTTCACAGGATGGCAGGATGACTGCTCTGATACCACTTGTAATGTCCCCTTTCTAGTGCAAACACTCAAACCTGAATCTGCATTCAAAGTGATTCTCAAGGAGACATTAGAAACATTAGAGATCAATAAATTTCAATGATAATATGTAATAAGATCAAGATAATATAAATATTGTATCCTTGACAAAGGATTATTCATTTCCTTCTTGTCATTCAAGACATTTCTATAATATATTTCATAAGTATATTAGGGTGGATATTAAACATATTTCAAGATCCATATCTTCCCCTCTTATTCTTCATCAAGGAATTAGGTTTTACATGACTAGGGCGCGTGGAAACCATCCCTGGACCCAGCCTCGAGAAACTTAGTCCCTAGCCCTTGGGGTCTATACACGGAGTCTCGGATCTAGCTTCGGGAAACTTAGTCCCTAGCCCTTGGGGTCTATACACGGAGTCTCAGATCCAGCCTCGGGAACTATGTCCTAGCCATTGGGATGAATACGAGATCTCTGGACCCAGCATCAGGAACTATATCCCAGCCATTGGGATCAATATGAGATCTCTGGACCTAGCATCGGGAACTATATCCCAACCATTGGGATCAATACGAGATCTTTGGACCTAGCATCAGGTACTATATCCCAGCCATTGGGGTCTATACAGCGGATGGAATTACTCTGCCTTTCCCTACATTACCTATCATTCCTTTAAGGATGAAGCAATAGAGGTGAGATGATCTCTTACGTTAACATCCCTTGCATTATAGATGACGTTAATCATAAATATTTATCCTCATAAGCATGGATAGAATCATCTTATCATAATTTGGAATATCATTGTAAAATATCCTTATTTATACAATTGTTCTTTATTATTTGATTTTAGATATAGCTAAGATGTTTCTTATAAGCCATAATGATTTACATAAATTCATATTGACATTGCCTTAACATGCATACATAGTTTATATATATATATATATTATATAGATACATATATAATATTATAAAACTTATCCTAATAATATAGGATTACTTACCTTTCTGGACCGCAGACTTCCTTAATCTGCTGACTGCCTTTATTAATGACCAATATTATTAGTGGCTGCTGCAGATTCTAATTCCTTTGATCCGCTGATTCTTCTTCTATTTAATCCTCAAATTTCCTATCGATGCCTTTGAAGGAGGGTCCCATCTCTATTAATATCTGTTTGAGGAGTCACTTTACTCCAACGGATGCCATTCACTGACCCTCTATTAAACTAAACAACTCATTATGGGATCGGCGTCTCTTGTGTGAGACCCGATCCATTACGTCTTTAGGAAATATACTTAACATATATATATTTTTTGTGTTAAATATTATTGTATTATATATATATATATATATATATATATTATAATATGTTTTTTATATTTATATTAATAATTACTTCTAAATTACATATATATATATATATATATAATTGTTCTTAGATTATTAGTATGTTATATATATATTTGTTAAATGATTGAGAAAGTATGATAATTAAATCTCACAATATGAGTACATGTATACATCATGAAAGTCATCTGTAAATGATAAAGTATATACTTTGATACACGTAAGTCATAATGTATAGTATAATGCCAATATAGGAGTATGACATAAAACCTGCGCTGTCTTTTTTTTTTTCTTTTGCTGACTGGGCAGACTTTGTCCTTTCTGATTTCTGATTTTGGAAGTTTGGATGTCGCTGCTGACTCTTCTGATTTTTTAATTTTGGCTTTGGCTGACGTTAGTCTCCAAATTGGCTGCTGCTTTTTCTTCATATAAAAGAGGTAAAGTCTTTGGTAGTAGTAGTGGCTGCTTTTTCTTTTCATTTTATAATTTGATATATATATATATAATATATATAAACTTTTAACTTTTAATAGTAATTATTAATTAATAATAAATCATTAATTTTTTTTTTTTTGATCAAATAGATGCTACCAATGGGGGTAGCGCCCTTTCATTAAAGCCTTAAAACAAAAGTTTACATGTAGCATGGCTCAACTAGAGTGTGCATATCTAACAACCGAGCTTCCTCAGGTTTACCAAAAAACTTAAACCTTCAGTAAGCTCACTAGCTCGTTCAAGCTAGCAGAGGAGAGTAAATCCCCATATTGGCTGATGTCGAATGAGAAAGTCTCTATGTTGTTTCGTTGGATCCCCTCATGGAACAACTTAGCAGCCTCAACAAAAATTTGCTTCTTTCTGACCGCTTCTGTATCAGAAACCCCTGCCAAAGAACCACCCTCCGACTTTTTGTTGAAAGCCGAGATGGCACTGCGAAGTCGGCCCTTCATCTCCTTTTTAGTGTAAGCATCTGCCAGTAGCTTACCCCACTGTTTCTTCCCCATTATCAGAATAACGTTGGCCAGAAAATTCCCATAAACCGCGCAATTGTGCATGTGGTTGTCATTGAGCAGTGCACTGCCAATGGTCTGTTTGATGGTTTTTAACACTCCTTCCTCGGCAATAAACAGTCGCCTTATTTGTTTGTCAACCTCCTCTTGAACGCAAAAACATTGTACATAAATCTACATCTTCAACGCCTAAAGTGCCAAGGCCACATTGATCCGCTTTTATTGCAAGAACGCGTATCAATCTTGGGATTTCTTCTGTGTCGAGAGTATGGGGGAATAATAAATCATTAATATTATCAATTTTTTTTAATTTTTTTTTTAAACAATAATAATAATTAAAAAAATAATATTAACAAAATAATTATCAATTAAAAATTAACAATTTAAAATTAAAACCAACTATCAATGATAATATTAATAAATAATCAATAATAAATTATTAATTAAAAATTAATATTACTAAAAATAATTTTAATTAAAATTATTTAACTAATAATCAATAATAAATTATCAATTATTCATTAATAATTAAAGTTAAAATCAACAGACAAATTATGAATATTCGGCCTTTCGACATTTTTTGAAATTTGACATGTTGATTTGACTTGGCCGAAAAATGACTATCTTGACTACAACACGATTTGACACATAATGACGTTTTATTGACGATGAAGGAGTTTTATATATCACGATCGAGTTTCGGATTGGGTACAACAAGAAACAATGGACACTTTTGTTTCAGCCCATGAATCCCCGATTGGTGGTTGTGATTTCTCTACAATTTTTTTTTTCCAATAAGGTGGTGCGCATCTCATACCCAAGACTTGTGTAACTTGAGGGTGTTTGATTGATTGCCGTCACCATTTCTTGCCAATATGGTGATCTCACCAGGTTGAAAGGAAGTCCATTGGCATAAATGCAACGTGCAATGTGTTAATTAGCAATGCCCCCAACCTCAATTTGAAATGCTTTATCCAATGGGTCTCTTTTGTGGGAAAGAGAGTGATTACCGTCTTGCAAAGATGGTGCCTCAAAGAAAGGATGTGGGGCAGCTACTATCGGAGATGCCCTTGTAGGTTGCTTGTGTGAACCTTTCTTTGCTAAAAGACGAGATTTTAATTTTTCTCTCACAGATAATATTAGCTGCTTCTTGTTCTTTGATACGTGAGATAATTTGCTTTGTTGGGAACCCCTTTTTGTTCAACCTTTGACTGACTCTAATTCCTTGGCTAGTTATAGCACATTGACTAGCTTTCACTTGATAATATGAGCTCTTATACTCATTTTGGCACTAACTACAATGCCAAAGAAAACCCCCACCTCCAAGTACCTACTCAATCAGTGTAACATATTTCCATAGAGGCAATGCTTGATCAAATTTGAATGGCCTATCTATCTTTGGGTCCATTGAAATAGGACTAGGAACTATTTTATACACATTCGTGTTATAAGGAAAAAAAAAATTGAAATGTAACCATAGCGTACGTTAGCTTCAAGGAAAAAAAAACCAACAATACAACTTTACAGTATGTTTAAAAGTACTAAAAATAATTTTTTTTTTTTTTAACGACAATGTCAAAAGAACCCCCACCTCCAAGTAGTTGCTCATTCATCCTAAAATATTGCCATAGAGGCAATGCTTGATCAAATTTGAACGACTTATCTATCTTTGGGCCCATTGAAATAGGACTAGCAACCATTTTATATGTATTCTTGTTATTACGAAAATAAAGAAATTTGAAATGTAACCCTAGCATACGTTAACTTAGAAATTAAAAAAAGAAAAAAAAAACAACAATACAACTTTAGAATATGTTCAAAAGTAATTAAAATGATTAAAAAAAAAACAACACAACTTTACAATATGTTTAAAAGTAATAAAAATAATTTGAACAACAATGCCAAAGAAAACCCCTACCTCCAGTGGGCTGCTCAATCATCGGAACATATTGCCATTAAGGCGATGCTTGTTCAAATTTGAATGAGCTATCTATCCTTGGGCCCATTGAAATAGGACTAGGAACCATTTTATATGCATTCTTGTTATAAGGAAAAAAAAATTGAAATGTAACCCTAGCATACAATAACTTAGGGGAAAAAAAGAAAAGAAAAAAAAAAACTGTACAATATGTTTAAAAGTAATAAAAATGATTTAAAAAAAGCGAAGTTAGACAATTAAATAAACAAAAACAAAAAACAACAATACAATTTTACGATATGTTTAAAAGTAATAAAAATGATTTAAAAAGGAAAAAAAAATCAAAATGTCTTGAAAAAATTAGAAAACTTGGAAAGAATCTGAAAAAACTCAAAATAAACTTACCTTTGATTGATAAATGTCCTTGATGCAAGCTAGTTGTTCCATGTAGCACTTAGCAAGCAAAGATTCTGCCTTTGCAATCCTTCCACCACACACACACACAAAAAATAAAATAAAAATGGTAAGTTAGAATGATAGCATAGGTTTTTGTATTTTGTGTATATAAAATGAATGCTTTTGAGGCACTTTAAGCTGAATTAGGGTTTAAAATCTCACTTTTAGGTTTTCAATTAAGAAAAGTGTTTAAAAAACCTTTTTTTTTTTCTCTTTCCTGCAGGCCCTTGCTAGGTCTGCTCGGGTTTGGCTTGGATTTGCCCAGGGCATGGTTCAGGCAGCCTAGGTACCCCTTGGGTATGTTTGAGGGGTATCTTCGGCTGCTTGGGCTATGCCCTAGGCAAATTTAGGCTAGACCCAGGTCGGAACCCGATCCCAAACCTGTTCGATCTAGGAAGGGTTCCCATACCAAGTGAATTGGCTTCATAGATTGCATTCCTTGCCATAGCGTTTATTGAATGGAACAAGGAGCATATTGTATCCCTATCCTTTAGCATAATTCCTTGTACTTGCCAATTTGAATATACATTACGGTAGTATTGCAATTGTGTAATGTCCCCGATCGGACAACCTTAGGAAATAGACAATTTTCACAAAGTGTACAAGTTGAAATGGTAATTTTTTTTTTTACCAAAGTAATGCCAAACGCTACTGAACTGAGTGTTGATTAGTAGTATAATTAGCAACAACCTTGCAAAACCCCTTTCAATTAAAATATTCAACTATGACAGCAGATCCAACAACCAACAATGCTGATATGATTCTAGGAAACCCTCAAACGACAAATTAACCAATTGTAACAGCAGATCTGAACTATTTATGGGCTGATATAAATCTGAAACCCTCATATACACTTCCTCATTAATCATAAATAGCAGATCTGGTAAATTAATTGTAAGAACCCTAGTTCTCCTTCACATACATTTAAACAAAATCTTGCATAATATCATAAATTATAACAGCAAACACATAAATCGAAAGTTCTGATTTTTCACCATGCAATGAGTCCGAAAATTCCAGATTTTATTTCCCGCTTATACAATCACTTTTTCAATAAACAAAAGACAACCCAGTTCATAAAAAGTGATTACATATCTAATTCCAACATACCCATTTTCTGAATTTGACTTTCCAAGGTCTGATAATGAAAAAGCAGCACTAAATGGCTCCGAAAAAGCAACTCAAAATGATTTCTCCACCACAAAACTCTGCCAAACTAGCCGCCCCTTAAAGTGATGAAAGCCCTCAAAGAAGATTGGCGTTTAGCCTCAAGAAAAACACACTATGGCTGGAGGTAGTACGGCTGGCTGCAGAACAAATGGTACGGCCCTTGGAAATGTGTGTGATGATCATATAATGCAGCCCTTGTCAAAAACGCCTTCTATGATGAAGAATATGCCTGAAACCCTAGAAATACTTCTCCAATCTGCACAAACTTGACCCCTGAATGAAGCCAACTGTTAAGCAATCTTCCGCTGATAGTCTCACAACCTCAGAATGCTGATACACTGAAGGAGCTACGCTCTCCAATGCCTGAAAGCTCTGGAAAATATAGAAACCCTCGTTTCTCTTCTCCAACGGCAATAGAAAACATGAGATGAGTTATCAAAATGCATAATAGAATTGAGCTCCAACTTTCCTTGGCTCCTTTATATATTTCCTTAAGAAGTTGATTCCCTCCATTTTACCTTTTTAATGTCATTCAAAATAATATAATATTTGCACTTTGGACATTATAATATATCCTTGAAATTGGCGCCCCAAACAATTAATTAAATGGCCCCCTTTTTAATGATGAAATGACCCTCAATCATAAAGTGCAAATATAACGTTATATTATAACATTAAAATATTAATTACTATTAAAGTGACCTTTAATAATAATTAAACATCATAACTTAGGCAAAACACCTTATTTCTCCAAGCCAACTAAATACCGGAATCGGCACTGCCAAATATCCCATGAAGGTGCCCTGCTATAAATAGTAACCCTGACTGAATGACTTACTATAAATAGTAAGTATGAGAAAATGAGACCTGAAACCTTTGCAAAGGCCAACCCTGAAACTTACTGAACTCTGGAGAAGAAATAAACCATCTACTAACTAGGTTTCTGTTACAAAAGACCCTCTATCCAATCCCATTAGCCTACGAGGGTTGATGAATAGGCTAATCCTGCCGACAACTGGTGTCTAGGTAGAAGGGGACATTACATTAATACGGATATTGCAGCCAAACATTTAATCACTTAACAGTAGCAGATTACAACTCAACAATTATGACACTTGAATATATTGGTTGATTTCAGCAAATCCACAAATTATAGCAACCAAAACCCTCATAAAATGATCCAAATCAGATCTGCAAGTTGGTGCCCCGAAATATTTATTTAACACCAACAAATTTCACAACAAATATACTCACAAGGTGCAGCGCTGCTGCAGGAAGATGGCAGCTAGGCTGTAGGTGGTATGGTGGCCTTGGAATGATTATGAAATCCTTACACAAAACTGGAAACCTTCAAATATTAGCAGCAATAAGTCTGATTAGCAAATCTAGGTCTTGGAAACCTTTACAAATAGTAACCTTTGATTGTATGGCGGCTGGAAATATTAATCATGGCATACCCAAATGAAGCGCAGCTGAAAAATGAGCTCATACAGTGGCTGGAGCAGCAATGATTGGCTGGAAACCTTCAATTAATGTCTGCAAACCCTCATAAATCAGTGGCAATATCTGAAACCCCTTCAAAATATGCAATTATATGATGATAACAACAACCTCAAAAATGGGCGTAGCAATAGGTATCCTCCAAATTACGGCAAATACGAATATTCAATATTATAATCATATAGCTTGATTTGCTTGCAAATATTGACAAGGTATTGTAGCGGCATTGTAGCAAATTGGAGAAAGACTTGAACAAATCATCACACATGTGATTCCCGAATGGAATCACCTCCAATGGATGAGAGGGTTATTGTCCTCAAATCCAAATATGGAAACCAAAAGGGTTTTCGTCCTCTAGTTCTCCTACAAGAAGGGTTTTCATCCTTGAATTCTTCAATTTCCAAAATGGAAGGAATAACAAAATGACAAAATTGGATGATTTGATGTGAGTCTCGACTTCTTTTTTATAGGCGCCTATTTTGGGCCCTCTATTTTATTTTATTTATTTATTTATTTTAATTTAAAATACTTTTCCCTCCAAGTACTTTTAAATTACATCCAAAAGTCCCTTTTTGAATTACATTTTGAATAAAGTGTTAAAAACACTTATTAAACATTACATAGGACCTATAATAATATTTAAGTTGCTCCTTTTGAAAATAAAGTGATTAGGCCCACTTAAAATATTCTTAATCCTTTTAGTTCTAAAAAGGGGACATGACAAATTGCCACTACCAAAGCTGGTTTTTCTCTCTTACCAAGGGTTTCTAATGTAAACATGGTGTTCACTTTCATTTTCTCCATATTTTCTTGCTCTCTTGACTGTCATTTAATTTGTAATTAAGTAGCACAGTACTTTTTTTTTGGGTCCTTGATTTCTACAAGCATAGAGTTGATAAATTTTTTGGAACAAGAAAGAATTATATACTTGAGTTGTTAGAGCCAAGCAATGGTGCTATGTTTGGGGGAGATACTAGGAGCAAAAATAGTTGTCAAGTTGTAATGCAGTGCGTTTAATATTTTTTTATTTTAAAGAATCTGTTTATCAGGTTAAGCTAATGATTTATGGCCATATTTCAAGATTAATAGTCCTGTGCAGACAGTAAGGCCAACAAATTGTTGCAGTGCACTGGAATATACTCTTGGAGGGGAGGAGCGCTCACCTAAGGTGCAGAACAGAGTGTTGAGCTTCCTCCTGGTCGTGCAAGATAGGATATGCAGAGAACAGCTTAGCCATGAGGAAGTGTGCACAGAATGCAGCCATGGTGTGTGCATGACAGAACATAATAACAGTGGCAGAAATAACAGAAAATAACCAGAGCTAATAGCAATGCTATTTACTAATCTAAGTAAATAACATACACAAAGAAACTGTGAAGTATTTTAGAAATAACCATCTACATTGTCTCCATAAATGCTCATATGCATGTCAGAGTCATTACTCTCTTCATACTCCTGGGTTTCATGCCATAAGACCTTGCTTATCGACTAATACTTGCTAGGTAAAGCAACAGCACATATTACTTGCCTCTTTACTGCTCTTATGTTCATTTAATACTTGCTTATTCAGTACTCTTTACTATTCACCTGTTATACAAGCCTCTATTTATAGGAGGAAGGGTTTGGGAACTGTTATAAAATATGGTTTTCCCTGATCATGGTCAAGGGCAGCATCAAATATGGTCTGTGATCTCTGGTGCGATTCCTGTATAGTGGTGGCTTTTGAATAGTGATTTGCATAGGCCCGTGTCACACTTTGTCATCCGAGTGCTCCCTTGACTGCTCTGCCTATGCTCAATGGTGCTAAGCGTCCTTAGTTGTTCTCTGTGTGGCCTGTAGTGAATCTTTGGGTTCATACAAAATTTCAAATTTTTGGGCTCGACAGTTTATATCATATTTTGTGTTGATCTTGGCTGATTTTGATTTTTTGCTCAATTTCCTTGAATCAGACATGATAAGCTTCTCTTCAGATTTATAGTTATTATAATATTATTTTTAGAAACATTATGGATGCTCAAACTTGTGTTGTCTGCTACAATTGCAGTTTTTGTCAATTTTAGATGCAGTATGAAATGGTTAAACAAACATTTGGTTCGAGGATTAAGATTCTCCAATGGTTCCAATTCCCTGTTCTGAATGTTTAGAATTGGCTTTAAATTTGAAGATTATTCTGCAAAAATGCTCCTATTTTTGTGACCATGGTTATATTGTGTGTTGTATTGTACTTTACTGTAAAAGCTTTTCCCAATCTAGACTTTGACCTGCATATTCAGAAATCATAAATCAATCAGTTGCTTGTTCATGTGATTACAGACTTGGAGTGTCATGGGTTTGGTGACCTGCTTGCTTGCATAAGGAATGCAAACATTCCACTCACGAATATTCATTTTGTGGTAAATTTTTATGTGCTTCACTTTCCGTAGAAGCTATATACGCTTCATAGCTTCTATAAACTTACAGAATGGTTGGCTGTAGCCACAAATTCTTGAATAGGTTAGAGAAGGTTTCAAGATTTATGTTTGACCTCCTGTGTATGTTCTTTTACTTGTTTTTAAAATTTTTTTCTAGTAATTGTTTAGGCTGTTTGTAAAGAGAGACATTTGTCTAGTTCTTTTCTTTGATAATTGAGGTTTGAAGGTGCTGTACATGTTTCTAATAGATTCCTTGTTTTCCATTGTAACAGACTTTTCGTAACAACCTTAACAAGGTAAAAATCTTTTTAAGTACTTTTTTAAACTTTTCAAGCATTCCATTCATTTGTGTGCAGAGGTTTATTATTAGGTTTCTTTGGTCTCATGGTTTTTCTGAAATGGGGATAACAAGGTCTTGATCTTGAGAGTGCTTGCCAATTCTGCAGATTATAGGGACTCCCTGACTGCATAAATAATGTTCTTATCTTTTCTGTAATTCCAATTATGCATTTTGACTTATAGTAAGTTTCTTTTCTGTCAGTAGTTTATGTGAGAGTTGTGCTTGTGCAGATCTTAGAAACTGCATACAACCGGTTTGATCCATGGGAGATGGGGGTGCACAAGAGAAATGGAACTGTTTATCTTGATGTGCATAAGCTTCCTGAAAGGCCTCAGACTGAAATAGACCGCCGAAGGTTTAGTTGGTCTTTGCTAAAAATTGATTCCATTATCCCAGTTGATGGACCAGTCATTTTCTTGAGACTGGCTTTTTTTTACAGAAAAGGCATTTTAGGAGTAGTTTTTGTTTGAAAGTAACTCATGGAAATTAGTCATCTACAAGCTTAAGCCTTAATGAAAATGATTAATGTCAATAGGGATATTATTAACATTTTTGGAAACATTATTAATTAATTTCCTATGCAGCATTGATTATTTTCCTGTGCAATAAATATATTTTCTATTGTGCTTGTAATGTATATCAATCTCATTGCGTACTTTGGATTTATCTATATAAGGAGCTCCAGTTTGGAATCTCGTCATTCACCCTAATAATGGACTACAAACTGTAGCCCAGAAGCAAGAGAGATTAGTATTTCCACAGTTCATGATGGTGAACATAAGAGTTCTTTTGGATTTAGCTGTGTAGCAGTTTTTGGCATCAATGTTTCGGATCCCACTTCATGATCCATCATCAGGAAAGTCGATGGAAACTTTCCTACACAAATTTGTTTTATTACAAGAAATCTTTAATGAAAACTTAAAAGTTTGAAATAATTAATAATGCTTAAATATTTATTATTTAACAAAACATGCATAATGCAAATTGATATTGGCCCACACTAGATGAAGGCCCAAGAGATGGCAGAAAACAAGCTGGTTCAATATCTCTCAGACAAAATCAAATTAGAAACCGTTAGTATGCATAGGATTCTTGAATACAAACTCTTAACAGTATTCCTGGAAAAATCCAAAATTAGTTCCAAAATAATTATTACCTCTACACATATATACTGTGTTACACGGGGACGCGTCCCCACCTCCTCCAGCCCCGTCCCCATTCCCTGTGGCGTTTCCGGGACGGGGGGACGGCAGGGGACGTCCCCTAGGCGTCCCCCAAAAAATGAAAAAACAGGAAATGTCCCTGGGACGTGCAAAAAAAACCGGGGATGGCAGAACTGAATTGCCAGGGACGTCTAAAACGTCCCTCAAACGTCCCGGGGACGCCCAGGCGTCCCCCCTCTATAAACTTTTCTCGCCCAGGGTTAGGTATATTGAAAAATATATTTAAGTATAAGTTGAATTTCTTATACTTTAAATATTTTTCAATATACCTTTCAGGATGTTTGAGATAGGTCATAGATTCACCGGATTTAACATGCAGATTCTAGAATTTGGAGGATCCACCAGATTTCAGACTTAGTCAATTTTTCAGGATTTTCAGGATATCAGGATACCAGACTTAGTCATTTTCAGGATCTATGTACAAACAACTGAGGGATGCAACCCAGAACACTGAGTATACACATGCCCTAGGTCATATGACACGTGTAATGTTTGAATTATGGCTCTTATGTTCTCTAAATGCATTAATTTCTTTTTGTTTTTTTTGTAAAACTACGGTTTTCTCCTTTGCCGAGTCCTAGCCGAGTCCTAGCCAAGTCATGGGATAGCAAGGGCATAAGGCACATTTATTCATGGTAAAAGCCATTAGATTGTAGCATCTAAAAGTCAGAAAAGAGCTTATGAAAACTCACCAAGGTATCATCAAAGAAATTAAGTCAGAACAAATTGCACATTTTGGTGGCTTGGCCACTAGAAATCTCCACCTAAGGGCATATAATGCAGAAATCACCTAAGGAAAGTGCACTCAAGCTAAGTAAGAATCCAAGGTGACAAAGTAGCACACTTTGTCTTGGCAAAGCCAAGCTAAATCTTTGCCAAGTTTGATGTAAAGTGGCAACAGCATTATGAAAGCCGCCCATGGAAGAAGAGGAAATGATCAAAGAGTTCAAGTGTTGTTTTCAAGTGGCAAGGCCAGTAAAACATTTAGTTTATAGTTTATATTGCTGTTACACTACTGCTGTCATGATTTATTCACATATTGATATTGTTGTTAAGTTATTAACATATATGATATCTCTATCTCATATTGATATTTTGAAAAATTCTTATATATATATATATATATATTTTGAAAAATTCATATATTGCCGTCCCCTGCCGTCCCCAAAAATTGGCCCTCGAACTGCCGTCCCCGAAACACGTCCTCTGTCGTCCCCGTCCCCAAAACGCCGTAAAACATAGCATATATATAGTTTTAAGAGTTTGTATTCCTGGAAAAGTCCAAATTAATTATTACCTCAAGACAGAATTGCAGTGTTTATGGTCAGGATATATATATATATATTTGGCATCTTTCCAAACAAATTTTAAAAAACAATCTAAATTGAAACTAATGGCTTCAACTTAGAGTAGTAGACACTCTAAGCCACTTTTAGTGTTATAAAATGATCTTAGAACATACTTGCTGTTAGCGGTATTAAGGCCCCTAACTTTCCAACTTATACAATTCATCTTCATTTAAAGGGTGGGGACAGTGAGGGCTTTGGCTCTTTGGATAGCCTCTCAAAACAACAAGATCTTTTCATATATATATATATATAATTTTTTTTGTTTTGTTTTGCATCTTTCAAACAAATTTTAAACAACAGTCTAAATTGAAACTAATGGCTTTAACTTCTTAGAGTAGTACACTCTAAGCCACTTTTAGAGTTACCAAATGATCTTAGAACACACTTCCTGTCAGTGGTTTTAAAGCCCCTAACTTTCCAACTTATACAATATATCTTCATATAAAGGGTGGGGACAGTGAGGGCTTTGGCTCTTTGGATAGCCTCTCAAAACAACAAGATCTTTTCTTCGCTTTTTTCTTTCTTTAAGGTTACCAGGGGATGGCTCAACAGCCTTTCTTTTCTTGAGGCCATCCACTATTTCACTGAAAAGTCTCTTTTTTTATCATCTAGGTCTTTTTCAAGATCAAATAGTTGGGGTTCTATTGGGGCCCCACCCTTTTAAATAGTGCATGATTACATCCATAATGGTTCTAATATTACAACAAAACTAGCAAGAGTAAACCCTACATACAAAAAACATACAATGACTATATCAACCAAGACAATGAACAACACTACCAAAGGAGACAAGTAACACTAAAACCTTAGAACTAAGCATACACATAATTGCCACCCGAGATCCAACATTCATTACCACCAAGTATTCCTCCACCCAACTAACAATAGGAGGTACATCTGCATTCCCTTGATTTGCATGAGCAATGCTCATAAGAGATGGGAACTAGAGGCCATAAACATCCTTTTGCTTATGAGCTCAATGCAAAGAACCTCCACAAAATATTGGAACCGAGTAATCACTTTGACCTCCGTATACCGCTATCTATGCATAACATGCATCCCTACTAAAACTTTGCCAACATCAATACAAAATGCTCTAAGAACACGAACCTCCCTATGCAATTGGACCAACTTTGCCAAGCAATAGTCCTTGGGAGTAGGGAAGTTGACTGATTCAAAACCCTTCAATTGGTTAGCTGCCATCATCTTGTGAGGCCTAGGGCCATCCATAGAGCCTCCATCCATGTTGTCAAATTGCAATGGTAAAAAAATTTTCAACAACTAAAACCCAACCTTCACATCTGGAATGAACTTTGTCAAATTGGTTATAAAATTGCCTCCTAATGCCACCTACTTGTGACCTACCACCATGCCCATATTGCCTATCACCTTTCTTGCAAACCCTAGGGCCTCAATAGAATCGCAAGAAAATATTTCCCTAAGTCTTTGGTCGGACATTGTATTGAGATGCTCTTTCTCTTTGCCCTTGCCAGAGCTCATCGGACTAGCCATGCTCACAAACAAAACCACCAGCCCTCCTCCCACACAAAGCTAGAGTAGATAGTTCATAGCTAAAAGCCACCAATAACACAGCGGATACAACATCCTACCCACATTACAAGATATAAATTTAACACACAAGCACTAAATAACCATCCTTTCCACCCTTCAACTATATTCGACCAATCTAGAAGGACCTCTAAACTCTGTAATCCACTACAATCGATATTAATGGCAATTATGAGCTTTGCATAGGGATACATAAAATGAAAACCAAGAACACTTGCGCTGTCACCCTTAGCCTATACCAAAGAAAAAAAAAAGATACTTGAGTACGAGCTCAAAAAGAAAACTCTCTAAGAGCATGCTATGAATTATGGAGGTTGGAAGCTGAGAAAATGATCAAAATCTTTCCATGTATTGGAAAGATGACAATACATTGTTGTAATAGGCTCCTACCGAACTCCCATATTGGCCAAAAAGTCCACTGCTCCATTCAACATGCACCTATAGTTATGAAAGCTACAATCAGCTAATTTCTTGTTTATCTCTAGTACGTACCTCTTCAACATACCTATTTAGCTTCCAATTGGGTGTCAAGCCTTTCTGAAGAGCATCTATTTCAACTAGGGAATCTCCTTCCATGACTACCTTGGGTTTTGAGAAATAGCAGCCAACATTTCTGCAAGCAAAGCTTCCCATTCAACTTCATTCTTGGATCTATAATTGAAAAATAGTGATCCCCCATAAATGAAGCTACCTCTTGAGTCTTTGATAACAAAATCTCCACTAGCTAGACCTGGGTTACTCAAAGCCCTCTGGGTTACTAGTTGTTAATGGAGTCATGGAGCTGCAACAAAATTTGAGCTCAGGCCGTCCAAAAACTCAGTGCCCTGCGTAGATATCAGGTTATTCGTTTAGGGATGCTGCCACAAAGGGGAATGAAGATGCCTTCGCTATACCTTTTCTGATTCGCCATTCAAACCAGTGACTCATAGCAATATTTTAGGCTCCACATATGCCTATGGCACTCACGCGTGGGTAGATCTTGCATCGACATAGACTGTTCCATATTGTGATAATAATGGATCCACCCAGATGAAGGTTAAACCTCTCCAATGTGTTAATAAGTCCCCTGTCCTAGAATTTGGAGATGTTATTAGAGATGAAGTGATCGAAAGCGAAAAATTTTATGTTGTAAATGGGTTAATTGTTAGATTGAACTGTTTTTGGCTTGGCCTTCCATATTTGCACAAATGGATGACTGACAATAGACTGTTCCATATTGTGATAATAATGGATCCACCCAGATGAAGGTTAAACCTCTCCGATGCATTAATAAGTCCCCTGTCCTAGAATTTGGAGATGTTATTAGAGATGAAGTGATCGAAAGCGAAAATTTTTATGTTGTAAATGGGTTAATTGTTAGATTCAACTGTTTTTGGCTTGGCCTTCCATATTTGCACAAATGGATGACTGACAACTGGCGGTCCTTTATAGAAGGTAACCTTGAAATTTATCCTTGTGCTTGTGGATTTTTTATTGTGGTTTTTGACAATGTGCAGGATCAAAATACTATTCTTTGTAATTATCTCTGGATCTAGGGCGAGCATGTGCTCATGCTCAAACCATGGCATCCTCTCTTTAATCCTTCTACCAAATCATTCACTATTATGCCAATGTGGGTTTGTGTAATATCCTAAATTGGGATATTTTGGACAATTTTAGATTTATGGACTTTCCAAAATATTAAACTTTGGATTTCTGCTCAAACCCTAAATTCTGAATTTTCTGAACTTAAAATCAAACTTCAATAAATACATAGGGCAGCCCGTAAAACATATCAAATCACCAAAATTTCAATATCCACATGAATAACAATAAAATGCTTGCATTCCACAACCAATTATGCAACAAATCCACTTCAATTGTCCAACACAAATGACTGAAAATAAATTCAGAAGTCTGCTGCTACAAAATCTGAGTTTAACAAGTCTTCAAATACATCCACAAACTAGGGCAAACATGACAAACATACCTAGCAATGTTCTGCCCTAACCCTAGGGGTTGTACATACCAAATATATAGCAAAATGACCTTCCAAAAGATAGGAAATGATCTCCAATGAATGCTGCTCCAATTAGGGCATGAAACCCTAAGTCTTCACCTCTCCAATGCAATGGAAATCTGCTCCAAAATGGTGCGCTCAGGTCTGATATGTATGCTGCTCCAAAGAATGAAGACAATGTTGCCATGAAAGTCAACAAACATCAACAAATGATCCTCCAAAGGTAGTGCTCAAAGATTAGGGTTGAACCCTAGGCAAGATGACACAAATCCACCAATGAAATCTCCTCCAAAGATGGGCGAATCAGGTCTGCTCTTCTGCTGCTCCAAATCAGCAACCCTAACCATGCACAAGAACCTCCCAATCGCCTCCAATGCTAGTCGCTTCACCTCCAATGAGTGGCGCCCCAATCTAGGACAACTCCTCAACAATTATGATCAATTCACACCAAGGAATGCCTCCAAAGATGATCTCCAAATCTGATTTGCAATTTGCTCTTCTCCACAAAATACCAATGAAGTGCAAGTGAACCCCTGTCACAGAATCCTCCAAAGAAAGAGCTAGGGTTTTGTCCAACTCCTCCTTAGAAACTTAAGGTTTTCGTCTCAAGCTCCTTATCCAAGAGATAAACTCTAATGATGAATGAATGAGTGAATGATGATGCCAAATGCCACAAAACCAACTTGTATTTATGCACGTTTATTCTTCCTTAATGTTGGCCGACCTAGGAAAAAAAATCTTTTATTTTAACATTCACCTTTCACTCCAAGAGGCTCGATGAGCACTAGACAAAGAGGGCGCCAAGAAATTCAAATTAAAGATTTGAATTTTGTTGTTTTTTCTTCTCCTAGTTATGTTCCT
Source organism: Cunninghamia lanceolata (assembly GCA_027924645.1). NCBI lineage: Eukaryota > Viridiplantae > Streptophyta > Pinopsida > Cupressales > Cupressaceae > Cunninghamia > Cunninghamia lanceolata. Next base: position 7,142,169 of record BSBN01000232.1, on the reverse strand, counting down.
CCAAGCGCTCTAGGTATAGGCCTTATTTTATTATTTATCTTCCTTCACAAGTCGTCCCACAAGGGTGGCGCTCACATAAGACCCAGATATCATGGCAGCATCAAACATAGAATATGTTAGCCAAGTTCATCTCATAACAAAAATCCTTTAATATGACAAGTCTCCACACTCAAATCTGCTCAGGATAATTCGCTCAATAGAACGAAAAATATATTAAATGAAAGGATCACATCAATATCATCAGAAAAATACACCAAGGCATCTCCAACCCTCAATCCTCCATCCAAAAATCCTGGAGTGTGAAAACAAGTCCATCGGATCTCCAAAGGTGATCATTCTGAAAATGGGGACATTACAGTTTGTCTCTCAAATCTTCCGTCTCAATTCTGGTTTGATTCTTGCCTAGAAGCCATAGGCAATTCGTTGGGCAGCTTCTTGACGATAGATATAGACACTTCTGATTATATACTCATACAACTTTCGCTGACATTCTGGTTAATTAGACATTTCAAAAAGTCTTCCTGTAGACATTATTTTAAAAGTTGCTAACCAAAGTTGGTCTCAGCCTTTGGATTATGAGGGACTACCTTTTTGGTGCCATAGGTGTTATGATATGGGCCACATTGCTGCATACTGCCCTAGTTCCAAGCACAAATTGGATTGCTAGGTTTTGCTGTGGAAAGCTCTTCCCCATCATTATATCGTTGAAGGTCCCTTGGAGGAATCATCTGGGCTCACTCAGGGCTCGCTTGTGCTACCTTAGAGTGTAGGCAATTCACAGGAGCCTTCATAAATGCAAAATAAATCCTCTCTAGTTAATCAGAAATCTATTTTTACCTCATGGAAGGCAGCATTAACATCAAAAGATTCTGCCTCAGTTTATGAGTCTTAGCCTTCGTTAGCTGCTCTTGTTGATGAGAGTGCCAATGGAACATGGACTGTTTTGCAAAAGAAAATGGAAGACTCATCCAAAAAGGATTCGGTATTACACAATATGCGTCTTCGATCCCACGTCAAAATGGGTGAAAATGTTTCAAAATTGGATTAGGAAGATACATCATGAGATATCTCCTATGAAGTTTTTGCAGCCTTTTTATTAAATTGTAATGCACCCCTATTTGTGGGTCTAATGCACTATTCTTATTTTTATTTTGATTTTCTTTTTATATTAAAGGGGACTGGTCTGCAAGACTGCAATTCGTCGATAAGAAAAAATGATCCTTGTAGAATACCACAGGGTTAGGTTCTCCATTAGAGGTTTTATTATCTATACTCCAACAGATGCCTTTGTGATAGGATGAGTCAATGTTTTCCTTGGAGTAAATGGATAGATGGAAGAGGATATGGAAGTATAGGAATCAATCCTCCTCTAATTCAGTACCTGACTGAACAAATTAAAAACATCTGACAAAGAGATGAGAACTGACAACATAGGCAGCTTCTAAAACAAGGGATTTACAAATTTATCAGTCAGAAATGATCTGTGAGAGTGCGTAATACCTGGCATAAACTTAGTTTGTGCAGTCATCTAAGCTCTGCTTGATTTGTTTGATCACTTGTATCTATTGTGAAGTTTTAATTTATGATTACTAAATGCAGACTGTTTGGTATGATTTTCAAGATACTATTTTCTCTTTGGTGTTATGAAAAGCATTTCGGAATGTCAGGATTCTAATCTCTTTTGGGTTATGCAGAACATACTGGGGCTATTCTTTTGAGCAGCTTGCCACAGAAGATCCTAATGAAGGTGAAAGTGAAGATTCACGCATAGTAGATGCAAACGTTGAATACTGTGCTGTAATACGAACAAAACTAGGTGCTCATCGCATTATTATGGGTGCTGAAATGGACTGCTATGATAAGAGTAGCAGGGATGGCAGAAAGTACTACATTGAATTGAAAACTAGCCGTGAGGTGTGTGTAAGGTCTGAACTTCATGCTTTAGTGTGAAAACTTCATGTGTGTAAGGCCTTAACAAATGAAGTAAATTCGAAAGCTATTTGTTCTTAAAATGTAGACTTCTAAATTTTCTGCAAGGTGCACTGATAGAAGCAGTTATATACATGCAATTTGTTGCTTTTTAGTTCCATGCTCATAGTCAGCTGCTCCAGTTTGCTAATTTTGCCTCATGGTTGTAATTATGGCAGACATGTGTCTTTTATTAACATTCACTGAAGCATTTTTTATATTTTTCAGTTGGAAAACCGAACAATAGAGCGCTTTGAGAAGCAGAAACTGTTGAAGTACTGGGTAAGACTGATACATGGGATTTGACACGTGATTTCTTGGAAACAGTTTTGATTATAAGTTTAGGTAATATTTAACAAAAAAGTGGTTTCTATACTTGGTTTGAGGCAATCCTTTTATCCAATCATGGCAAAAGAATCAAGTTAATATGCTTATGGCTTTATAATAGACAGATGTTGAGTACATATTTTGTATTTGGTTATATGTTACATGAGATTGAAAAAAGGAACAGTTGTTCTATGCTTTGTACGTAGGAATTTCTTTGTCAGATCTTCCAAAGAAAGCAATAAAGGCTGCTGCTTTAAATGTTGAACCAGATTTTGCAAATAATTAAGAAGTTTTCTTTTCTAAGAAATTTGGGAAGTGGGATTTATTCCTATTTTATCGTCATATAGGCATTTCTAGATTATTCAGTGGAATAGATTCATAGAACATTGCTCATTCATTTTCGTTTACTTGAATTTTGATCTTAGAACTTGTATCATGCCCAGACCTTGTGTGTATTTATTCAAATGAGACTAGGAGCAGGTCGTTAGGAACTTTATCTAGAGGTCTATCATAACATGCCATAGTTTGCCACAAATTCTCTAGTTTTGACAGAACCTTTGAGGTTTTGTTTTGCATTGGTTTGCTGAGGTCATTTTTAATGTGGTATGCCTCCATGGCAACGGTGTGTGCAATTTTTGTTTCAGTTATGAACCTCTGGTCAATATTCATCTAAATCTTAATAATATTCTCATTTAAGCGGTGACTTCTGAAATGTTAATTTTTGAGAACTTGAAGATATTGTAGCAAACTAGTCTTGAGGAATCATAACTGTATTTCAACAATTAGCAATTTGAAAAGCAGTTGCAAGATTTGTGGCTGCCCATTTAAATTGCCTGTGAGATGCCTAAATAGTTTTCTGGTCCAGCATCTGGGAAGATAATTGTGTTCCAAATGCTTTGCATGAAACCTGGCAATCAACAGTAATTTCCATAAATCTTGTCACGAATGTTCTATACGCTAGTTTAAACCATGTTTGGTTCATTACTGATATTATTAGTTAGTTAGGTTGTGGTGTTAAACCATACAAGAGGAATTAATTTATATTCAATTAATGGATTTTCATTTTTCCATCAACTTATTTGAGACTTATACTCTTGCCACATAGCTATTTTTCATGATTATATAACAATCGGATGTTTAATGATATACATAATGAGTGGCTCTTGACCAAATATATACAGATCTCCATCCCCAGGCCAGTCTCCCTGCCATCTTTCAAACCTAGCAGATTTTTTTTCTGAACTGGAAACACATCCCCTATACCAGAAACTAGAAGAAACATGACTGAGTTGTTAAAGCAAGCACAAGATGTTCTAAAAAATCTGCACTAGACTCCTTATGTAATGAGGCTGTTGTTATTGAGCAATTGAATGTACGGTTCAAAAAGGGTAGAGGAAGGCTCGATGTGCTAGGATGAAAAATTGACTAGAACGATTTTGTTGCAGTTGCTTTAAACAACCTAATGAGGTCATTTTAGGTGTTTGTTACTACCAGCCTTAGTTTATCACAAAATAGTAAAATACTATTACACCAACATTTGTTGAATTGAAAGAGCAAGAAGCTAAGCCATATTAATGTCCACAAATGACCCGAGTGGGTCAATCAATCTCAAAAGCAAATTTCAGTTACATTAGAAAAGTATGAGGGTAAAAGGAACCCAGGTTATGAAAAGTAACTAAACACTAAGAATTGAAGAATTTTAAACACAACAAGAGGGGGTAAACCTAAAGCAGTTAAGCCCTAAACCATAAGAACTATGTGCAAGTACAAATAGCCTTATGGGGGTTAGATTCCTTGATGATGCATGGAACTGAAGAAGATCAAAGCAGGAGATTTTGATTGAAGATCAGTGCTGTAACACATATCTAGCGAGGCTCAGGTTAGAGGATTCAATGACATTATTATTATCACTGTGAAAGGGCTAAAGTTTATTATCATTGTGAAAGGGCTAAATCAGGGTATGAGAAGGGAATTTCCAGGGTTGAAATGGCCAAATTGGATAATCCTAGAGAGAATTTGGTATTTCCTCTAGAATCCCTGCTAACACCCAAGGACAATGAGTCTCTCGTAGCAGAGAGAAAAGTAGGAGTATGTGCCAGCCTCCATGGCTGGTAGGAGAGGAAAATAATTGCAATTCATAAGTGGAGTGTTTATTATTGAAAGAAGAGAAAAATAATAGGTCATATGGAAATATGACTATTGAGCATCTGTTAGGTTGAAATGTAGGGACTAGAGGTAGAGGCACAGGCGGTGGTAAGTAGCCATGGAAACATAATGAACAGAGACAAAGTGAGCTAAGTTCTAACTAGTAACAACAAAAATCAGTCAATCAAGAAATCCACATAAAAAGAATCAATGTAGACCAAAGTGGCATAGCTTCCGGAGAAAGCATTGGTGTGGTGCTGATACAAAATAGACATCCCATTGCTTTTGAGAGCAGGAAGTTGAGGGATGTAGAGAGACTCTATTCCACCTACGATAAGGAGATGCTCGCCATCATGCACACATTGGCGAAAATTAGACAGTACTTGGTGGGTAACCGATTTGTGGTTAGGACCGACCACAATAGTTTGAGGCATTTTCTGTCACAAACAAATTTGAATAAGAGGCAACAGAAATTGGTGAGCAAGATTTAGGCATATGACTTTGACATCGAGTATGTTAAGGGGAAGAACAATGTGGTTGCCGATGCTCTAACCAGGAGGCCTACTCTTTGTTCTATGTCAAAAATTTCAGCAGATTGGAAGGCTCATCTCTTGGTTGAGTATTCCAAGAATACTTTTGTTTGTGAGATCATGGATGACCGGATTCAGGATGATAGGTATAAGGTGATTGATGATGTGATCTACTACAAGGACATGATCTACTTGGTACCTGAGTTGAAATTGAAGGAGAAGATTTTGAGGGCTACTCATGATGCTCCACTTGTAGGGCATCTGGGTTTCTTCAAAACCTATAGGCAGGTGAGAGATTCTCATGGAAAGGTCTCAAGGATGATGTCTTGCAGCATGTCAGAGAGTGTATGACTTGTCAGCATAACAAGTCGGAGCATACTTTCCCAGTAGGATTGCTTCATCCATTGCCTATTCCGGAGCAAAGGTGGGAGAGCATTTCGATGAATTTCATCACAGGTCTACCAAGGGTCCAGGGTAGGGATTGCATATATGTTGTGGTTGACAGGTTGACTAAGTATGCACATTTTTGCAATTCCGTTGGATTATTCAGCACTACAGGTTGCAGAGCTATTCTTCAGAGAAGTGTTTAGGTTGCACGGACTCCCTAAGACCATTGTTAGTGATCGGGACAACAAGTTTCTTAGCATATTTTGGCAGGAGTTGTTTTGATTGAAAGGAACGAAGTTGGAATCAAGCACGAGCTATCATCCTCAGACAGATGGACAAACAGAGATTGTGAACAAGTGGGTTGAGGGATATCTTCGCAACTGTGTTGCAGGGCAACAACGTGCTTGGATGAAATGGTTGCACTTGGGTGAGTATTGCTACAATACCACCTATCACATGTCACCTTTCAGGGCTTTGTATAGTTATGATGCTCCATCATTTTTAGACTTGGCCTTAGAAAATTGTAGAGCTCCCAGAGCTAAGGAGTTGATGCATGATAGTTAGGATATCCTTAAGGCACTTAAGGAGATAATATTCAACAAGCTCAGAATCAGCAAAAGATGTATGCAGATAGACACAGAATTGAGAGGACTTTTGATGTTGGTGATTTGGTCTTCCCGTGCCTTCAACCATACAGAGATTCGACATTGAATAAGAGTGGTGCAGAGAAACTGAAGCCGAGGTTCTATGGTCCCTACAAGATTCGGAGGAGAGTTGGAGAGGTAGCATATGAGCTTGAGTTGCCGATAGAAAGCAGGATTCACAATGTTTTTCATGTGTCTTGCCTCAAGAAGGCTCTTGGACAGAAAATTGTTTCTTCTTCTGATCTTCCACCTCTCGATGAAGAGGGCACTTTGGTTTTGGTTCCTCACAACATTTTGGAAATGAGGGAGTGATGTTTGAGGAACAGGGTGATCCGTGAGTCCCTGGTGAAGTGGAAATATTTGCCATTGGAGGATGCGACATGGGAAGGAGTGTTGATAACTGAGAGGGGGGGTGAATCAGTTATCTTAATTTATTTAACCTTATGTTCTTCTTTAACAACTAGTGCAACATCAAAGTAAATATGCATCCATAATCATGAAAGCAGAAACAAAGTTAATACACATAACACAATGATTTTGATGTGGAAAACCCTGTTAAGGGAAAAACCACGGGGTGACTAACCCAAGAATGTATTCTCTGTTAGAAGAATAGAAATACAAAATGGCACTTGCCAATTAGGGCTCACTGCCTGAGCATACTGCTCACAAGAGGCTCACTGCCTACAAGAGACTCACTGTCTACAAGTTATAAAGAGAGTAACAAGATACTTGAACTGATGAGAAGCATCCACATATGCTGAGGTTCAGTTCCGGTTAGGCTCAATACTTTGATCTACTGCACTTCATTCTTCCTCTTCTTTGGTGCTGATGTCCTGTCACATACCGGACCAGTCTTACTGTCTTCACACTGCTTTTCTGCTTTTCTTCGCACTTCACAACACACAACACACACCTTCACATCCAAATCCATCTGGTATATATATTCGCACCAATTATTTCAACACCTTTCCAGTCGGCATTCGGAATAGTCAATATTTTTCCAAACTCTGATCTGTCTGCTGAATCCTTACTGATCAAGTGATGTGTATCAAGGAGATGTTTATAGAAGTCATCAATCATGTCGGCCAATCATGAATGATACCTTAAGAAACTTGATCACCATCAATAACTCATCCGGATTAAGGTCTGATGCTTTGCCGGTCAGTTCTTCCTCTGTCAACTCTGCCAAACAGGAACCCAACACTTAGGTGCTCATATCTTTTCACTCTTTCATCACCGGAGGCTCAATCTCTGGAATGTATTAGTCAAGGTACACCTCTTGACTTCCCCAAGTCCGCACTTTACTAAGATACTTCCTCTGAGAGATCCGGACTTGACTGTCGAACCTTGCCACATGCTCTGTTCTTGCTTACCGGACCACAACACTCTTCAATCTAACTTCCGGTATAGGCACACCATGTCCTGCGGATGTGTGGGATGAACTTTGTTGCCATCAATGACAATAATCATGAAGCCACAATGTGTCTCTTGCCAACAATCTCCCCCTTTGGCATTGATGGCAACACTTAGTGAAAAATGACTAAGTGTTATACTACACTCTCCCTTGGTTGATGCTTTGTTCTAATGTACACTTTACCGGAGCTCCCCCTTAGCTAGATTCCACATTTTTCACTGCTCCTCACTCCCCCTTTGACATCAATGGCAAAGGGTAGGGTCCGCACACCAAAATTTCCAAAAACAGTCTATACATATCCGCATAAGTATATATACAAGTTGTACTTACATATACTTAAGTATGTCTGCAAAAGTATTCTTCAACTGTAAAACTTTTGTAGCCCAACTCTGCTTCATCCTGTCCAAAATTAAGATGTGATCACTTAACAGGAATGCAAACGCTTTTGCCTTCTTAAGATTTGTCGGATCATTGGTCTGGGCTGTGGCCTGAGCATCAGTTAGGGCCTCATGCATGGCCTCTAACTTAGGGATGATGATCCTTCTAAGTTCACTCAACCTGTTTATTCTATTTTTCTTCTCCTTCTCAAGCTTTTTTATTTCATCTATGACTGTAATAGTCTTACACTCTTGATTTACTATGGAGGAGAGAGGATCAAAACTTTGAGATAAACTTAATAGTTTATCCTTTTGCTCTTTTACTTTCTTCTCAATATCCTTGGTCGCTTTAGGCCAAGATAAACAAAATTTATAGATATCTCCGCCATCTTTAAGAGCATTTTCCAAGCTCTCTTTATTCCAATATCCATAACTCTCCTATCATTTGTTATTAGACCCTGCACTTCGGAGAATCTTTTTCCCAAAAACTCCTTCCTGACCTTTTCTTCTGCTGACTTCTCTAAGGAATCAAAATGTGTATGGACAAAATTTACAAGAGACTTTAGATTACTGGATGTGGAGGCCGAAGAATCCTTTTGGAAGGATGGCATGATCTTCTCCAATACACCGGATGCAGCTTCTATGAGCTCACAATCTTCTATGTGAGATTTTAGGAGTTTTTCTTTTGCCTTTGCTTGAGTAAAGGATGCCAGCTTTATGGTTTGAACCGGGGAGAGGGAGTCAAAATTGAATGGACCTTGAAGTAGTTCCGGTTCATCAAATTCCATCATCTCTTTGGTCAAGAAATCTTTAACTGCTTCTGCTGTGTCTCTTGCCGGAGACAGAGTTTTCTCCCCTTCTGTAGCCTTAGCACTGTCATTTGTGGTCTTTTCTGTTTGACCTTCTTCGCTTCCCTTTACTTGTTCTTCTTGACTGATGCTCTCTTCTTTTCTTTCTTCTCCTTCAATTTCGGAGTATGCAGGAGGATCCAGAGGAGAAGTGTCTTCTTCTTCATGAACTTCCTCTTCCAGAGCAGAGGAATCTAAGTCTTTAGCTTTCTCTTCACTTGTCTCCTTTGCCTCTTCTGCCACTGTCTCAGTAGATTCTTCTTTGTCATCCATGGCCAAGGGATCATCACCAAGGGAATATTGAATCTTTTGTATGCATTCCGGAGGATGTACTCTGTTTCTTTTGCCACCTTGTCAGTTTCTCCAAGCATAAGCTGATTCATCCTAGCTTTGCTCCGGAATTCATGCTTGCAATCTTTGAAGATCATATTCTTTTGCTTAGGAGTGATGAAAGGATAGAGCTGAATGGCTATCTATTCGCGGATCTCCATATCCTTTGCTTTAGCATTATTCTTTCTAATTTCAAGCGCCTTCTCAAGGCTTTTAAGAATAAGAGATATGATTTCGATGAAAGCTTTGTTTTAGATATTCAGATACCTGACTGTGGCATCTTGCATGATCTTCTGGTCAGCTTCACTACATTCATCATAGAATTCTGTTAATGTTTTCAGGTTTCCATCCACAGTAATTGCCTTGATGATATCATCAAGAGTAGGCTTCTCAACACTTTTATCTGTCTTTTCTGCTTCCTTGTCTAGACCGGTAGAGGATTCTTCGGATACTTTCTTCTTCTTCTTCATCTTCTTGATCTCTTTATCAAATTCTGTCTTTCATCATCTTTGAGGCTTGTGTATGATCTTGTAGCCTTTGTCTTTGTTCTCTTTTCTCCTTTACCGGATGATTTTTGCTTCTAGTTTTGATGCTTTTGAGCTCTTAGTAGTGGCAGGTGCAGAGCTCTTAGAGGATCTGGTTCGGGAGGGGGCTTCTACCGGAGTACTCTCCTTTCTTGCTTCTTCCTTTTCTTTCTTTGCCCTTTCCATCTTCTCTTTGTTTGCATCAAGTGCCTCTTTTGATATGTCATACCTTTTGGCAACATTCTCTACTTCTTTTCTCACTTTTCTCTTCATCTCCGGTTGTCTAAGTTCCACATGAATCTTTACACTCAACTCTTCAAAGGTTCCAAACCTTTTTGCCTTAGGATCCTTGGGTTGACTAAGCATGTGTTGAACATGTAGCTCTACAATTTTCTCATCTACTTCATACCCCATTGGCATGATCCAGACTATCCTTGGCTCCACAGCCTCCATTAGGCACTGATCAGTTTCTACCATAAAGCATATTGTATCCTTATACTTTTCAACTAGAGATTGGGGAATTCTCTCTCTTGCTTGCATCATACGAATTCTCTCTCTTGCTTGCATCATACTCTGAAAGTTCTTGAAATAGCCCCAAAGTGCTGTATTTTGTGCCTTGGCATCACCAAGCCGATGTATATAATCTCTGATTTGAATGGCTACAGGTCTATCATTCTGCCATACCCAACCACTAGATCCGGGAAGCGCATTCATGAAGTACAAGAATAAACATAATATCAGCCCACCATACTTGAATGAGTTCTTCTTGTCCTTTTTGATCTTTTGTAGGTTCTCCAACAGTTGGCTCAGAAGAAGTTCACAAAGATCATAGTTAGCATTTTCTTTTAGCATCTAATAAGCTGTATAAATTGCAGTTCCGGATACTGAATTTTCCCTGCTGGAGTGATATATCTTGTAACCAATTATCATGGATGCAAATTTGATATCCGGATCAGTGATATCTTCAATTGTCATAGCTCTCTTGTCAAATTTTGATCTGGTTGCCTCACTCACTGTCTGATTCTTGATAGATTTGAGAGCAGGTATCCCACCGGATGAGTGCAATCCCGTAACTGCCCTAATGGCATCCTTGGTTATCTTGAATGGCCTTGTTAACCATATAAAGCTATCATGTATTCTACTTAGAACATAACGGACCCATTCATCTTCTGCAAAACAGGGGAAATGAATGCATTGTGCAAAATGTTTGTCCCGGATAGCCTTATACTGTGGTTTGAGTTCAAATGAGTCATCTATTAATTGATTGTGATAGATATCTATCAGCTTGGATTCCCCAAAATCTTTAATGTTCGCATGAATATATGCCCTAACGTTTTCAACATGCAAAACCCCATGCGGAATGCTGGAAAATGCCCCTAAGGGATCCACTTCTAGAGATTTGTAGGGATGTTTCTTAAATTTGGGGCGAGGCCTATGAGAAATCTTTACAACATTCGGAGTAGCCATCTTAAAGATTCAGAGAGAGTTTGATCAAGAGTGAAGAATACCTTTTTACGCTTCTAGGTTTCACGGAATGAGCTGGATCGGATTGTTGGAAGAATTGTCTTCTGTGGTTGATTTTTGAGAGGCTTGAGATAATTTGTCTGTAGAGCTCTTTTTCTCTTCTTCTCGAGTGCAAATGTACAAGTGATGAGCAAATAAACCCTTTTATCTCTGAGCAAACCCTAGTTCCATATTGCAATAAATGCGCAACTTAAGTTATTCCGGTTGGCTTGTTCTCCTTGTTCTGAGAGAGATCTTTTCCGGATCACTGAGATATACATAGAGTTTTTTGATGATTAGTGACAATCTATCCTCCTTTCCCAAACATTTGATCTACCCGCAGATCAAGCTACCTCAAATTTGAATCATACCGGATCTAACTGTGAAAATCCTGTTCTTACCGGATGACTGTTAAACCAGATTAATCTCAGATGATTAACCTCTTCAAATTCATTGCGGATCTTTCATATCTTCCCCAAGGGTTATTTAGATGTTTCTCTGAGAGCCCTCTTAGTCCGCAACCTTCCATGTGCCAATTTTAGGCACCAATTGACTGGCTGGGGGAAAATATTTTCTTTTGTGACTCCCCCTGAGCCAGAGCTCATCTATTTAGTTTCCGGAAGGAATATCAGCACCAGATTCTGGTGCGGATCCATCCCCATCATTTTCTGTACTTCTCTTCACCCATATCTTGTTCATTTCCCTTTGAATTTCATCCGCAATCACTTTTCCTTTTCCTTTGTCTTGGTTTTGAATATGATGCACCGGACCCTTTCTGTCCTGATTCTTGCTTCTGCATAATTTGGCAATATGACTGGATTTATTGCAATTGTAGCAAACAACATTTCTTTGCATATTTGACTGATATCCTCTTGATCTACACTGATTAGCCATATGTCCCATTCTATTGCATGCAAAACATCTACCATTGAATGAATTGTTCATTTGCATATTTCTGCATTCATGAGTTTTGTGACCATACCTTGTGCAATTAAAACACTGTCCAGAGAAGGATGAACTAGTCTGATTCATTCTTCTTCTGCACTGATTTGCTTTATGACCAAAGTTATTGCAATTGTGGCAATATCCATTGAAGGAAGGGTATCTTTGAGCATTTGGTTGTCTTACTGGAGGTCTTCTAGGCCTGTTTCTTGGATTTTCTAATTTGGAGTTCTTCTGATCGGATCCGGAGCTTTCACCTTTTTCATATCCCAAGCCTTACTTGTCATCTACCCTCATTTGGCTTTAAAGAAGAACTTCAAGTTGAGCAGAGCTTATCTTGAATTTCTCTTTGTATTCATTTGCTGTTTGAAGCTCCCTTTTAAGAGTGTCAATCTGATTCTCAAGTTGATCTTCATTATCTCTAGCTTCTTCAAGATCAGATTCTAGATGCCTGATTATTCTATCCATTTTGTGGCAGTCTTCTGATTTCTCGTTGAGAGATTGTCTTAGATCATCTTCAGTTTTCTTTTTCTCTTCAATTTTTTGAGTGAATTTCATAACTCCTGATTCCATTTCATGTCTTACCATAATGACCTCTTTTGATAACTTTTCACATAACTTGGTTTTCTCCTTCAGATCTTCATTTGTATCATTGGCTTCACCTTGACTTGCCAATTGTTGAAGCAGATCCTTTCTCTTTTCATAGAGATACTCAGTTTCCCTTTTAGTTCATTTATGAAATCATCAGCCTATTTGAGTCTTTCCTTCAATTCATTGACTTAAGAGTTAGATTGCTCAAGATCATCTAGGGCAGACTGAAGTTGTTCCCTCATACCATACACATCCATTTGAATTCCCAGATCTCCTCAAGTTGTTAGGCTCTGTTTGGAGGAACTTGGCTCTGATACCAATTGTTGATAACTGAGAGGGGGGGTGAATCAGTTATCTTAATTTATTTAACCTTCTGTTCTTCTTTAACAACTAGTGCAGCATCAAAGTAAATATGCATCCATAATCATGAAAGCAGAAACAAAGTTAATACACATAACACAATGATTTTGACGTGGAAAACCCTGTTAAGGGAAAAACCACGGGGTGACTAACCCAAGAATGTATTCTCTGTTAGAAGAATAGAAATACAAAATGGCACTTGCCAATTAGGGCTCATTGCTCGAGCATACTGCTTACAAGAGGCTCACTGCCTACAAGAGACTCACTGTCTACAAGTTATAAAGAGAGTAACAAGATACTTGAACTGATGAGAAGCATCCACATATGTTGAGGTTCAGTTCCGGTTAGGCTCAATACACTGATCTATTGCACTTCATTCTTCCTCTTCTTTGGTGCTGATGTCCTGTCACATACCGGACCTGTCTTATTGTCTTCACACTATTTTTCTTCTTTTTTTCGCACTTCACAACACACAACACACACCTTCACATCCAAATCCATATGGTATATATATCCGCACCAATGATTTCAACACCTTTCTAGTCGGCATCTGGAATAGTCAATATTTTCCCAAACTTTGATCTGTCGGTTGAATCCTTACTTATCAAGTGATGCGTATCAAGGAGATGTTTATAGAAGTCATCAATCGTGTCGGCCAATCATGAATGATACCTTAAGAAACTTGATCACCATTAATAACTCATCCGGATTAAGGTCTGATGCTCTGCCGGTTAGTTCTTCCTTTGTCAACTCTGCCAAACAAGAACCCAACACTTAGGTGCTCATATCTTTTCACTCTTTCATCACTGGAGGCTCAATCTCTGGAATGTATTAGTCAAGGTGCACCTCTTGACTTCTCCAAGTCCGCACTTTACTAAGATACTTCCTCTGAGAGATCCGGACCTGACTGTCGGACCTTGCCACATGCTCTGTTCTTGCTTACTGGACCACAACACTCTTTAATCTGACTTCTGGTATAGGCACACTATGTCTAGCGGATGTGTGGGATGAACTTTGTTGCCATCAATGACAACAATCATGAAGCCACAATGTGTCTCTTGCCAACAAGGAGAACAGATTTTGCAGCATCCAGATTTGCTATTGCTTGGGGACAAGCAATCCTGGGAAGGGAGGACTGTAATGTCCCCATTTCCGGCATGATCACCTAGCAAGTGTCTGGGTTAGCGTATCCTCATTCCTGTACGCTAATTCAGTAAACAAGGGAATAATTTGGTTGAGCTCTGGTTGTAAAATGGCTTGGAGAAGATAACGTCGTTTAGAGGCTTGGAGAATGGAAAGTTGTTTTATAAGGCTCAGCCAATTTCCAGCAAAGTGGAAAATGAATTAATGTATTTTTACATTAATTATCAAATGATCAAAAATAATAAAATAATTGTTTTTCAAGTTGGGTGAACTATTTGGGAGAATAAAGTAATATTATTTTGGAATCCTAGTGCCCACTTTGGAGAAATAAATTAAATAATAATATTTTATTATTATTTAATTTGGTGCGCTCAAGATGGTGGAGAAAATAAATAAAATATTATTTTCTATTGGAGCGCTCTCATTGAGGAAATAAAATATTAATTTTGGAGCACTCACCTTGAAGAATAAAATAATAATATTTTATTATTATTTGGAGCGCTCAACTTGGAGAAAAGCAAAAATAAAATAATAATATATTATTTTGAATTTGGGCGTCCACATTGGGAGAGAAGAAAAATAATAAAATATTGGCCTTTGGCCAACTTGGAGGGAAAAGGTAATTCAAAACTTTAACATGAATTTGTCGGCCTATTTCGGAGGAAAAGAAGATTCAAGTATAAAAGAAGGTTGACAGAGCTCATTTCATCATCACGAACTTTTGGCAAATTTGTCATTTTCCTTGGCAATTGTATTGCAAGACTTTCCAAGGATGAAAACACTTGTGGAAGGAGGTGTATTGGACGAAAACCCAATTACATCTTGGAGGTGGATTCATATGGAGTTCAAATTTGCACTTCATTGAGGATTTTGGATTTGTTTGAGCATTCAAGGTATATCTTTCATTGCACATTTAGATTTCATTGTTGAAGATCTTTTGCATCTAGGAGCGCCACCATTGAAGACATTGAAGAATCCTTGGCATGGCCCCTTGAGCGCCGATTTGTGAGCACCATTGGAAGACGAATTCATTGTAATGTCCCCTTCATGATACATGGTTAATCCATCATTGGGTTCTTGTGGATTAGCAGTTTGGTTAGGGAACTGTGGTTAGTTGGCCCTTGGAGGTGTTGTCAGTGATGGAATTGTGGTTCGTGGTTAGTGGATCCAGTTGGCCCCTCAGAGTTGGTTCTATTTGCTCTTGGCCGTTACTATTTTTAGTAAGTTCGGGTTTAGTGTCAGTTCGGGATTTTCAGAATGGGGTTGGATGCTTCTCGTCGAGACCTTTTCGGCGAGCTAAAGATCAAGGCATTGCGACACTGTCTTCATATTTATTTTAAAGTCCAAAGTTTAATATATTATTTAATTGGGGCTTTATGAGCAAATATTATATTGTCACTTTATAAAATTAAGTTGCAACTTGAAAAGTGACCCCCCTAGGAGTTGGGCACCCATGGGAGACATAAGGGGATGAAATTAAATATTAAAACAATTGTATTTCCCTCCATTTGGGGCGTTGGGCTTGAGGAAGGAAATAAAAGGTGAAATCAAAGCTCTGTTCTATTATGCTATGTTTTGATATTTCTCTTTGTGAGCTCTGCTAGGGTTTGCGGGTTTTGAGGATTCGAACCAGGGTCTTGGAGACGAAAACCTCCCTGAGTAACGACATTCTACAGGTGTGCAAGATCACCCAAAGGTGCCATTCGAGGTGGATGCATTCAGTATTCACTATTGTGCTATAATGGAGTTGGAGACTTGGAGGATTTGAGGTTACGATGATCATATCCTTTCTGAGTTTTGTTGCAGCTGCTGGTATTATTGTTTAGAGGCAGATTTGAGGTGAGTTTGGAGGAGATTGGTGACTGTTGTTATTGCACTTGCTGGCCGTACCATTTGCAGCCATGGCCGTACTGTTTGGGGAGTGATTTGGGGTGGTTTGTGACTCATTTTCTATCTCAGCTTGGTCGCCCATCTTATGAGATCAGTTGCAGACCCTTTCAGTGTGGATTTAGAGGAGATTTCAGCTTGATGTTGCTGATTGCTCACTTCCTTGGGCCGTACAATCATATCTAGACGACGTGGGTTCTCAAAACTATCATTTCATTGTGCTTACAGCAGTTTGATCGATTCTTTGGAGGCTTTTGGAGTCTCAAGCTCTGAGCATTACCTTGTAAAACCATTTGCTATCCATTGCACTGATTTTGGAGTGATTCTGGCTATACCCAGTTGCTGGTCCAGTCTCAGCACATGTACCAAGTTGCATATTTGAACATGGGTATGTCACAGTAATTCATTATATGGTATTTTATGATCTGGGTATCCATTAGTTTCTTCATGTCTATTGTACTTTTTTTGGGTTTATGTTCTATGCTCTATATTGTATGCTATGACAACACATCTGCAGGAAAACTGAAAACCCCTTTTGCATTCTTCTCTCTAGTCTGAAAGATCACATAAAAATAATAAAAATCACATAAAAAGATCTTTAAAAATACAAACAGGTACGACACATTACATTCAGATCAGTTCATATCTATTGCCATTGTGGAGGTCTGATCCCTGTAGCAGCGACTTGCTTGCTGCTGTAACCCTAGCTGCCGCCCATTCCTTGATGTTAGTTTTCATTGCAATTGGAGTGCTAGACCTTGGGAGGAGTTCGCCCTTGTTTTGAGCTGCATTTTGATCATTGTTACTTCATTTGACACACACAAGAGGCCGATCAGCTAGCAGATCCTTTGACAGCAGTTTTGGCGTCACATACCATCATATTGAAGACTTCTTTGCCATCATCCAACATCATAAGGGGCAGCGATCAACAGAGGAGAAGTGCGATAGCCTTGTAATCCATTGACATCATCTAATTGCATCAATTTTAAGACCTTTTGATCACATTCACCCTTCATTGAGGGCCGATCTGATATAGGAGAGGTTCGCCTCCTTTGCATGGTCATTTGGCACCACAATTGATATGTTGCATCAATCTTTCATTTATGATTTGTAACAGCAGTGAGCTGGGAATTTGATGGCCATGTTGGGCCTATGATCTTGATGTAATTTCATTCTATATCATTGCAATTTGGAGCAGCAGATTTGCATTCATATTTTGCATGCGTGTATGTGTATTTCATGGTGTAATTCAATTTGATAAGAGTGCAGATCTACACTATCTTTTGCCATCAATTTTCTGTGTTAGACTATGTTTCATGCTTGGTGAAGTCTGATGAGCACATAAATATACTGAAGGGTGGGGGGGGGGGGGGGGTGAATCAATATATTAAAATTTTTACCAACTTATTAATCACAATGGCAACTATGCAAGAATATAACAATATGAACAAGTTGACACCAAGATTTTACGTGGAAACCCTTACGGGAGAAAACCACTGTACAAATTATGTACTTTATATTTATATAGGTTTACAGTGATTGTAGGCACCAACCTACTAGAGGCACCAACCTCTTAAACTGTTTTGTAGGCACCAACCTACAAGGAGCACCAACTCCCTCTTTCAAGGCACCAACTCCCTTATAACTGCATAACCTTCTTCTTCTATATCTTCTCAAACTCTCCTTCTTTAACACAGCATAGTCTTCTTCTTTATATCTTCATATTCTTTTTATATCTGCATATACCTCTTCCTTCTTATGCAGAACTGTATGTGTTCTTTTGATATTTAATTTGCTTTCCACACTCCACAAATATGCCTTTTATCCTTACTGGTAAATGCTCCAACATCATATCTTATTCCCTTTCATTTTTGTCCTTTCAATGATCTTCTTTTTATACAGATCTGAAAGTGTCTAATAGGTATTTCTTTTTATTTCCACACTCATTTCATACTTCTGCTCTGCCTTCTCTGTATTACTTAGAAATATTTCATTAGATGCTTGTCTTCAAATGATTCTATCAACTCTCACTTATACATTTTCAAAAGATGCTTCTTTGGTGAATGGATATGACTTTTGTAACCTTGCCGTCCCTTCCCAAGGGATATACTTCCTCAAAAAAGAATCGCTGCTTTCTAAAATAAATCGCAGCCCTCAGCAATATGAAGTTTCTGCCTTAATGAATATTTTGTCTTCTAGCAAATCGTCTCATATGATTTTGTCTTATTCACCATTTGTCTCATATGATTTTATTCACCTTTTGTCTTATTCTATCATTTTTGATTGCTGACTTATCCTTTGTATATTATGAGGCTTTGTTTTATTTTCAAATCGTTTGATATTATCTTTTTGTCTTATTTCCTTTTTTTGGTCTTTTATGGATAAGACAGTTTTGTCTTATGTGTTGCCTTTTTTATTCCAAAAAAAAACTGATCGTACTTTTTCATTTTTGTAATTGCTCCACACATTATATTATTTAATTAAGGCATTTTGTCTTATACTCTGTGTAAATCACATAGCCACCTTGTTATATATTGATCGGTCTGTTTTTTTCTTCTTAACCACATCATATGTAACTTTGTCTTATTTACAGGTCACTTTGTCTCTTTCATAAAATCATTTTGTCTTTATTTCTGTTTTATACAAAATTCTTTGGGAGTCTGTCTTATTCACAAATCATACTTAGCAACCGCTCCATATTGCATATCACTTGGAATCCTTGTAATGCTAATAAGTACTTATATATGATCGGTTTCTTCAACTAGTTTAAATCTTTAATCTTCACAATGACGATGATGATTTGCTTCATGTATTGTTTATCAATGAAAACGTATTCCAACAATCTCATTTATACTTCCTTGACAACACCAATGACAATCTTCGACAATCTGGTCCATACATCTTGTACAATCAATCCAATCAATCTTCACCACAACATCTCTTAGACGTTAATCTTGCCCACAATCTCAGTCTTATGTCTTTGACATTAGTGACACCACTTCTTTTTTATGCACCTTCTTGACATCAATGAGAACATGTTCTTATACTCTCATCTATTCATGACTATCTTCTTAATATCAGTGACAACATGTGTATGCACCTTTGATATTAACGACAATATGTCTTCTCACCTTTGACATAAATGACAAACATTCCAACAAAGTCAATTTGATAAGGTGCAGAAATAAAAATCAGAAATTCAGTCCTAGGGTTTCAAGTTGAAAATTTACGAATTCAGAAATTTTGGTCAAACCCCAGTTCGGGACATTACAAATTAGTATCCCAAGAGATTTAGTGAGAGGCAGTTTTTTCCCCTAGCTATCAAGGGAATCTTTATTTTCTCTTTCATTCCTTGCCATAGGAAAATATACAAAGCTATATCGATCTCTCCTTATAAACTTTCTTTGGGGCATACATGATAGAAAGATAGGGCCATCGAGGGAAATAGCTTTAATTATGGGCAGCCCGTATGCTGATTACAACCATTTCACTTTCCAACTATTCAATTTTTTCTTGAGGCTATTTGCCATACATGGCCAAAAAATAGAATTTGGAAAATGTGTCACTTCACTTACTAATATTCTTGCAAAATGGTTTTGCTCACTGTTGGTTCCCAAAATAGTAGTTCCAAAACCCTAGAGTGTTTCCTAGTCTCCTAGGCCAGGGGTATCATCAAGGAGACAGAAAAGGGGCTCATCAACGCGTTGATGATGATTAAGGGCCAATTATTAGGAGTGGGTAATCTCCTCTTCACTTTTGGCTTTAGCTAAACCAAGGAGGGTGTTCCTAGAGGTATCCTTCAATAGGGATTTATTACGACACAAAATATATGTAAAATGATAACAAAGTAGTAGTACTTGAGTTATAGTTTTAACCCCTAAGATTGTCATGTAATGTCCCCAAATTTGGAAAAGCCCTAAATTTGCCCTAATATATCAATTTCAATTAATCAACTTGGTTTTAGGGAAGTTTATAACTTGATTGGGTACTACCTATTTAAGACCTACAAATAGATTAGTAAACATCTATAACAAGAAACAAAATGCCCAAGAAACCCTCTACCCTAGGCCCAAGAGCGGGTGCTTCACCCCTCTTGGCTCCATGTGGCCTCTTGCCATCCATACGAGGAGGTGTGCCTAGTGAGGCATCCGATCACCGTAACCCCTTATTAGAACATTTTGTTTTCTTCTTATGATTCAATTAATCACCATGATGGGAGGTTGGGGGTGCGACTACAGCAGGGTGTCTCGAAAATCACCCCTTCTACCCAAGAGCGGCCTCCTATGCCCCCTTGGCCCACATGTGGCAAGCCTCAACCATCCACCATGGGGTGGTGTACTTAGAAGATGATCCCAACGCCATTTTCCCTCCTCGTAGGCCCTTAATTCCCTTTCTCTATGATTGGTTCCCTTGAACTTGCATGTCTATGATAGGAGAATGAGATCACAAAAGGGTGCCCCGAAAGCCATCTCTTCTAAGCCCAAGGGCGGTACCTTTTGTACCCTCTTGGCCCCAATGGGATTTATCAATCCCCCCTCGAGGGGTGGTGTACGTAGAAGAGTGCCCCATCACTGTTCCCCTCTTGCACCACATTTCCTCAACCATAACATTCATACAAGAATCCACATTAATGCATAATAAACTAATCAACTCATAGTTGCAAACAATCATATTAAATGTGTTGTGAATATAATCTATATTTCATAGCAAGTTTCACAATGCTTATGATACTAATGATAATATGCATTTGTCATTACTTACCACATGACATTCATCATAATTGACATAGGGTTAGATACATCATACCAGGTATATAATTCTTGCCTTCGTATCCTTTAGACTTCTTTGAGGATTTATTCCTTCCTTCTATGCTATCTCTAAATCTGCTCAAGTCTTAAATCTGCTAGTAAATCTCCATTGCATCTTCTTATAGATCTGCTTTTAATCTCAGAAATATGTTGTAGATTCCCTATTCTTCTCCTTAATACTTCTGCTCTAAATTTATTCTTCATAATCTCTAAATCAGCTTGCTATCAAAATGATATTCTCTTCTAATTCCTAAGCTTCCTATCCCTGTATTAGATCAGATATATATTTCCTTGTGTTTAGGATTGCTGATCTCTTATGCTTATGGCATATTAGAATTTAGATCTGTTGATGTATTTCTTGTGCTATCTGAATTAGATATGCTTCCTTCATTATATATTATATTTCATTCCTTCCCATCCTTCCCCTCACTTTCTCTCATTACTTATACTTGTCTAAGTGAGCAAGAGACACATCCTTTGGTTAATGGAACGATATACCCCATGATAATCACATCCTTTCATACTAACAAATCTCTGTATGGGAATCGTACCATTAACGAGCGCTACCTTAATACTGTTAGTGCTGTTTTATATCGTTAACGAATTCTTTTAATCAGGGATCACTGTTTATTAATCCTCTCTATGTATTTAAAGTGATCGGTCAAAGCACATAATTTGCATTATGATCTCACCATTTGTAATGTCCCCTTTTGGGAACAATACTAATTTTCCCTAATTTATCAATTTCCAAGCAAACAAGGGTTTAGCGAGTACCTTGGCTTGATTTAATTCCTCTATGTATATATATGCAGTTCCACTTTCTTCTTGCTATACTCCAATATATCTAAATAGTGAAGAGGCTGTATTTTTCCTTCTTCCTTTCTCAGCTATACATATAAAAATCAGAAAATGTTCCTTTTTCTTTCTGCTGTCCCTGTTGATGAATATTGAGATTTGTAATACCTGATCCCTCTTAAATATAGCAGCAGTACATGGGTTTAATTCAGAATATATAATTACTCTTCATTCAGAAATTATCTTCCTCTTCTTTACATATTCTTAAGTGCAACTGCAGATATCATACTCACAAATATATATCTATATTTGACTTCCCGATATATTCTTCTTCTTTGCTATTATGCTCAGTCATATAAAATCAGAAATGTCCATTCCCTTCTTGCTATATAAATCAGATGTACTTCCTTTTGATTGTATATTATATTTCCTTCAATCAGAATATATATTTCTTCCCTTCATACATATTCGCACCTTTTCTCCTTTTTAATTGCACATGATAATCATTATAATCTTGTCTTATATAAAACTTCCTGTCCTTATTATTAATCGTATCCTTTATTCAAGAGTTATTTGACTGCCCTTTTATATTAATGGCAGATTATAATATGTATTGCAAATAAGACATTTTGTCTTATTAGGGAGTCGGTCTCCTTATTTAGAACATTTAGTTTATAAGATATAATTTATAATATTTAATAATAATTAATTTATAATATAATAATTATAATAATATGTAAACCGTTACTATTTATATTTATATTTGTATTGGTATTATGTTTATATATTATAAATTATATATATTATATTTAATAGTATTATTATATTATAACTATTATAATTATAATAATACTTAAATTGATAATTTTTATATTTGTATTTACATTTATTATTTATAAATACAATAAATATATTGTATTTTAATTATATAAAAATATTCATAAAAATAATAAATATTATTAATAATATTATATATGTTTATTCATGATTATCATCAAAAGCGACTTCTTTGTCTTGTCATTAAATCTGACTAATTTCAAGAGGGCAATCGTGTAGCATGATATTTGAAATCTTTAATTTAAACAATGCCTTAATATCGGAACATGACACCATTTCATTTATTAATCATATTAGATATTATCCATATGGCACACAACGCAAGATAGTATTTGAAATAAAACATTACTCGTATCGGCATCTGAATTTTATATAAATAATTAACTACAATATGCATGAGATGTGACAGCAAAACCAAGCTGAAAACACAAGTCTAACACGATAGGGGTTCTTCAATAACCAAAGTAAACAAAAGAGAAGGATAAAGACTAATAGTCAAAAGCTCTAAGATGGCTACTCAAGCCATGAAGGTCAAACTAACCCAAGGATTGGTTAGCAGAAAGCACCAATTTATGTATATACACTCCTTGATATATTGATCGCACCTTTTTCCTCCTTTGTTTGTATGCAGCGCTAGTTTGTAAATCGTTGGGCTTTCTTTTTAGCAACCAACACATGTTTTCTATTTTCAACGTATCACCTATTACTATGACATTATCCCTTTTTATTATATTATAATGAAGTAACATTTAATATTATATTCATATTAATAATATATTGATGTTTATATCAATATTTATATTTATATTTATAATATAATAATATTTAAACTATTTATTTTCACTATTTATATAATATAATAATATATAAATTGTTAATCTTTTATATTTATATTTGTATTTGTTATAATATATTTAGTTAATCAAAATAAATGTATTATATTCTAATTATATTCTAATTATATTAAATATAATAATATTGTTTAATAATATATGCAATTATCTCTATCATTCGAATTGATTAACACCACCTTTTACAAAAGCAACTTCACCGTCTTCTATCATGATGTTTAAATCTTTAATTTAAACAAAGCCTTAATATCGGGATTTTACATGTCACTAGGTCAAAACTAGCCTATTGCATCATATAACCTCTTGTTAAGTTGATGAAGGCATCTCCATAACTATGCAAGATGCAGGAATACATATTTGATTCAGAAAATATTGAAGCTTGATACGTTTATGAAAGATATACCCTGGTTGATATGCAAAACCAACTGATGCATACACACTAATACCTATTTCTATTCCACACTTGAATGATTTAGTTTGTTTTAAAGGGTTGTGGGTGATCAAACATTTCCCAGATCGGTGCCTGTCCAATGGGCCACAGAGTCTTCAGTTCAACAAAGGAGAACAATAATACAAAAAATATGACAACCTTTTTGAATACTCAGATGCAAAAACATAATAATTAGTAATGACTATACTTAATAATCCCTTGTCATAATGCATTCATTCACATATAACCGAGAGATCATCACTACAAAGCATGTAATGTTGTAAGAAGTTGTCACATTCATCATATCTGCAGTTACATTCATAACATAAAACATGGCAAGAGGAAACCCTAGATGTTACTTAGGGGTTTTCCTGAAAAAATACACATGAGAATGGAGAAGTTCATACATTGATATCAATCACAAATTTGCAATCTTCATACAATTCTGACCATTACCCTCATGAAGAACTAGAACTGTCGTTTGTTGAATCCCTAAGTAAACTCTGCACCTTTGTTGCTTGGGAAAATGCATGAATGACCAATCCTTGCAAAGAGAAAAGAATCAACATTTATACCTTGCTGTTGTGTGCCGTAATTCATGGGCGGAAAATTGAAGAGCACCCAGAACTTCAAATTCACCCACCACCATGAATGCAGGGATGAAGGAAACCTGCGAAATCCACAATTTCACCAACCACAATGTGAGAATTGCATGTAGAATTATGTCCAAGGAAAATCAGATGCACCTGGTCATGGAATTAGCCTTTGAGAAGTTGCAGGGATTGAATCGGATCATTAATGGCGGATCCGGAAGTCGCCAAGACGTCCCATCGCGTTTCATGTACTTTGTCAGGGTTTTGGGTTTTCGGGGGACTGGGGAACCAAGGGACGCAGGGACTAGGTGCAAAAGCTCCAAGGGAATCCAGAAACTTGCAAGGAGAAAGGGGGAAAAGCAAAAGAGCAAGAACACTGGGAAGAGCAAAGACGAAAGTCTAGGGTTAGGGAGGGACACGAGACCGTGAAGAGGAAAGATGGAAGTCTGGGGTCTGGGAGAACTGGAGAATTGGGGAAGACCAGGATCCGAGGTCTAGGAGGGACACGGGATCGGCAATAGGAAAGGCGGAAGTCCGAGGTTTCGGGGAACCGGGGAGCTTAGGGATCTTGGAACTAGGTGAAAAGGTTCCAAGAACCCTTGGGTTCCCGAAAACCTTGAAAGAACAGAATAAAATGGAGAATGCGGTGATCTAGGGATACTTGGAACTCTCGAACCAAGAGGAAAACGCGGGGAACTGGGGAATCGAAGAACCAAAGGACATGGTTCCAACTTCCAAGGACCCTCGAGAACCTGATAACCTGCAAAGGAGCAAAAACACAAAGTAGAAGCCCGACACTTAGAAATTTTAGACTCCATGCATGTTGACGTCATCATCAAGAGTGAGGACTAGAAAAAATGAGTGACTATGGATCTGGGTTTTGGAGGAACTAGGGATATGAGGATGAAAAGGCCGCGGGCTGGGAAAATCTCTGGGCTCGGAACATCCCTTTGTCCCTACAAAACCCAAAACCCTGGGAAGGCGAAAATTGGCCAAGAAAGAGCTAGACTTAGATTTTCTTTAGTTTTTTTTGGCAATTTTGTGACACAGCCAAGGCATGTGGGAAGGGTAAAACAACAAAGGAGAACACGACTTAGGATTTTTTGCAAAATTGAAATGGGGTGCCAACACTCACTATTTGTCATATTCATGAAGAAAGCTTTAGACTTTCTTATATTGATAATATGCCCCTAGGCCATAATTCTGCAGAATCTGCTTGAGGTGTCTAAAGGAGAGCTTGATATTTAGCATAGTATCATTCATGGATTGCAAGTGGGTGATGGCTTTTCTTGTAGTAGATTCTTTGAGCCCTTTCAAATTTGTTTTCTTTCTTGCCTTTTTCAGTGTTCTTGCCAAGGCCTCAATGATGATAATATATAGATTAGGGTGAGGGGATCTTTTCGTCAAAATCTTGTTGAGGACTATTAAAAGCCCATGGTATTATTGTTAAGCAAAATAGAGATTGTTGGGATAGAAAGACATTCCTTAATTCATTCAATCGAGGAAAGCATTTTTTCAAGGAAAGCTCAACATACTTTGTTAGAGGATGTAGAGATGTCTAGCTTAAGCCAAATCGCTCTCCTGCTATTGATCTTCAAGAAATGAATAACTTAATGAAGCACAAAGATGCCATCAAGAATCCACCTCTCTATCACAAACCCCCTGCTCTTGAGAGATAAGATGCAAGGGAATAGGCTTAATCTTATTGGTTATGACTTCAACAACAATCTTATAGAAGGTATTAGAGATAGGGATGGGCTTGAACATATCTAAAGGTTTAGCCTTAGCTTCGTTAGGGATGGGAGATATGAAAGAGTATTGTTAGAATTCAAAATTTTGTGGTAATATTTGGAATTCTTCACAACATTGGTTGCCTTTTCTTCAACCACCTCCGAAAATCTTTGAAAGAAGAAAGCCAAATATACTTGAGGATTTGGAGCGTTATCTCTCTGCATTTCAAAGACAACTTTTTGACCTCCTCCCTTGAAGCTGGGCATAACATATTTTTTTTGCTCTTAGAGATAAAACGTGGAATATTGGAGAGTTAAAGAGATTGGTCTTTCTCTCTACACCCCCGCCTCTCTTCCCAAACTTTTGTTAATAAATCCTCAAAGAAGCTAACTGCCTCTTTTTCAATCTCTCGAGTCTCCAAGGTTCTTCCAGCATGAGGATCCTATTGGCATGCTTTATTTTATTGTTGCATAACGAAAGAACTTACTATTCCATTCCCCTTCACTAAACCAATGGACCCTTGATCTTTTGTCTCCAAAAATCTCTTCTTTGCACTAAACATCATCCATTAATTGTATGACTTGCCCTCAATTTTCCTCTCATCTTTAAATCCCAAACACTTAATGGCTTCTTGAATCCACACAACTTTGTCCTCTAGATGTATCTTGTTAGTAAAGATGTTTTTGAACACCTTTTTTTTTCCACGTTTGTAATTTTTTTCAAGAACCTGAAATTTTCAGCTATGTAGAACATTTTAGTCCCATGAACCTCATGGGCTTTGCCCCATCACCTAGCCACAATGTCTCGTAATTTAGGCACTCTAGCCACATCTTGAATCTAAAAGGGAACATACAGGGTGGGGAGTCCTCCTTGATAACCATGCTCAGAAATGCGTGATCAAAACCTCCCTTTTCAATAACTTTAGATTACAAAATAAGATTCATGTTCAACAAACCTTCTAAGCCAGGAATGTATTGAATTGTTCTACAATGTGATCTTCCCCCTTATGCCGATTACTTCATGTGAAGTGTCCATAGTAAGGCTTTTGTTCCCGAGTTACAAATTAGACACAAAGTTATGTAGGGGTTCTAAATCTTGTCTTGAATCTTGCAAATCATCTCGTTTGCTTATCAGAAGCTTCAAGTCATAGAAGCAGATATCTTTAAAATATCCAATATATTCCGATATATCTTTTCTCGGCAGGGTTCTTGACATTTTCTTGAAACTATCTCGAGTTTTTCAAAATACCGGACACTTTGACTGAAATTTTCACTAATATATTGCAAAATTATTGGTGATATATCACTGGTATTAAGTAGTATCACAATAATTCCGTTTTTTTTTCTTATATAAGCATCAGACCTGCAATTTTTTGATCATTCTTCTCTGGAACTTTTATAAATGGTTATACAGCTTGAATGGTGTAAGTAGCTATTAAGATTTCCAGGTGCCATTATTGTATAGCAGTTAGATTTGTTGCAAAGGGGTAACAACAATTATTGTTGTTGTTATTTCAAAAATGAATGTAGTTATCTACAGTTGTGAAGAGACTTGGTATAATCAGGTTGAAAGCCTTGTGAATAGAGAACATGACTATTGTTATTGCGATTAGGTATTATCACCGTTGTTTGACAACAGCAAACACTGCTGTAATTATTTATGATCCATGAGCATACTCATTATTGGACAAAACTGTCAAATGATTACTCTATCCTTTGACTTGTCGTTATTATTGCATCATAGATGTTAGTGCTGTTGTCGACTTGCTGTCATTTGTACTTATCAATAGATATTGTTGTCATTATTTCATTTGTAAAATAGATGTATTATTGAGGTTATTGAGGCAATTGTTTGGTAATTTTTGTTGTTACATTAGTTGTTAATAATCTTGTACCAGTTGAGACTATTGTTGTCATCATTGTCTTTTGACATAACTGTCCTTTTGTGATTAGTAATCTTCTTATCATAGTTAAAAAACTTGCCAAGCCCAAAAACCAGGACTCGGGAAAAACTCGGCAACTTAAAAAATTGTTTAAATTTCATTAAAAACGCATTTTTAGCAAAATTCAATGATAAGATGCATCCAATGAGTCAATAAATGAGTACATAAAATACATAAAAGAAACAAATTGAGTTTAGTTGTATTTGATTGATTTGAAAGCAAATTGGGTACAAAATGGCATCCTCAAGTGGAATTGGTTGATACTGATAGTCTAAAACAAAATGAAAATAGCAAATTGTTTTTGTAAAACTGAAAGTAAATACTACATTAATATATTTTACAAATTTACATCTTCCTCTTCCCATGTCTAGTGAAAACTAGGGGAGAGGTAAAACTAGAGGGTCTAGTCCTAGGACTCTGCCTTGTTGTAATGTGCCGTCCCTGTTTGTATTTTTTTAAGATCTTTTTGTGTTATTTTATTATTATTTTTGTGATCTTTCAGACTAGACAGAAGAATGCATAAGGGGTTTTCAGTTTTCCTGCAGATGTGTTGTTGGAGCATACAATATAGAGCATAGAATAGATACCCAGAAAATATACAATGGATATGAAGAAACTAACAGATACCCAGATAGTACAATGGCCAATAGACAATTACTATCACATACCCATGTTGAGATTTGCAACTTCATACAACAGCTGTAGCCGGACCAGCAATGTGTATGGCTGGAAATCACTCCAATCTCCCAAGAAATGCAAAGTATTGAGCATACAAATGATTGACAGCGATAAAGGGCCTTAGACGCCTCATACAATGCAAAATAGAAACTGCCCACAAGGAAAGAATGAAGCCCAAAACCTTCAACGTCATGCCTGGACATGTACGACCATGGCTGGAAGGTATTATCAGCAGCAAGGACAACAAATAACCTCTGAAATGTTTCTACAATAGACCGAATCCTATCAATAAGGTGGGGCGATCAGATTAGGGAGAGAAATATGCAAAGAAACCACACAAATCTGCCCACAAATATGGTACAGCCTCCATGAGGGGTGTACGACCAGCCAAGGAAAAACACAGCAGATAATAACAGCTCCAAACCCCAAATAAATCTGCCCTCAATCAGCCATAAATCAATCTTTCCAATCTGCAAACACAAACTCTCAATAAACTGCATAGATATATCAAGAAATGCATCAACTCTTTAATCCGTCAACTCCATTGAAGCACAATAGTGAACACTGAATGCATCCACCTCGAATGGCACCTTTGGGTGGTATTGCATGTTGGATTCAGGACAGACAACTGAGAGGGCGGGGGGGGGTAAATCAGTTGTCCAAAACTTTCGTCCAATTAAACACTTAAGTCCACTTTGTAATTCAGTAGCATAATAATAAATCAATCAAGAAACATAATGCATTAGATCAAGAGCAGAAATACATCAACACATAAGACACCAAGATTTTGACGTGGAAAACCCGGTTAAGGGAAAAACCACGGGGTGATTAACCCAAGATTGTATTCTCTGTTAGAAGAATAGAAAGAACAAAATGGCACATGCCAATTAGGGCTCATTGCCCAAGCACACTGCTCACAAGAGGCCCACTGCCTACAAGAGACACACTGTCTACAATATGATAAGTGTCACATATTTGAAGTGGAGAATAGCATCTTCACCATGCTTGAATCAGTTCAATTTAAGCCCAATACTTCTGCTTTGCTCTCCTCTTCGCTACCACACTCTTATCACTAGAAGACACACTTTGAAATGACTTTACAATTCCTTATTTATACAAGACATCGACTTAGGAATTATCATCCAAGTCGGCATACATAACAGAGCAAATACAATATGACTTATTACAAAAGACTTCACGTGGAACAACACATTGTCGGCCATACAGATCTGAGACTTCAATCTTCTTCTAGGAACACTCCAATCTTCACATGACATCTTCAAGATCATCCATAGGATGTGTAACTCATCTGGTCGGCCAGACTTAGGTAGAACACCATCATCTGGAAGTAATTCTTCAATTGCGAGCTCAAACTCCAATGCTGACCACCAACACGAACTAGACACGATCCAAAGACCTTCACAAGCTTGCATGAATCACCAGGAACATCCACACTACATCTTCTTACTGAAATCCTTATCTCCTTCATCTGGAACTTCAAGAACACGGTCTGTCATCACTGTCACAATGGAGTAGATGCTTGCGGACCTCCAGACCATGAACCAATTGAGTTGTCAATTCACATTGACTTCCTAAACATTCCCTCAAATCCGTAGAATGGGATATTGCATTTCCGGATCATACCAGACCTATCTGTGTCACTCTGTTACTTCTGAACACCTGCCGGAACCAGTTTTACTTGAGCGGCCACAACTTCTTCAGATCTTCATACGGACCTCTGAAATCTTTACTGGATCACCTTACGAGACATATCTACAAACCCTTTGATGCGCATCCTCTGATCTTCATCTTAGCTGGGATCTTTACCTCACTGTCTTCACTGTTCTTCTCTGTTCCTGATAAGACTAATTTTCTCAATATCCTCAGCACACAACTCATCCAATCCTTATCATCAATGCAACAGGAGTATGTTGACATCAATGACAACACCGGTTAGGCCCATACTTGCAACAATCTCCCCCTTGTCATTGATGGCAACATATGATGTGAAAAACTGTTTTAATCATCAAGACAAGAACTTCTCCTCACTGTCACAACTTCTCTTTCTTTCCTGCTTCCTCTTTGATCAGCAACCACTTGTTTTTCACATGTCTTCTCTCCCCCTTTGACATCAATGGCAAAAGGCACATACTTGCGACTCCACCACTTCAGAATCATACCAGCTGCTCCCCCTGAGTAGCAGCTCCCCATCATCAATCCGGACCACAAGATATGACTGTGATATCCACTGGACTGATGCACATCAGTGCACGTTAGTTCATCACCGGAGGGGTAATAACCCCTAACTTCTCCCTGAGATACTCAAAAGAGTCCTTAGGTAGAGGTTTGGTAAAGATATCTGCAATCTGATCCTTGGAGGGCACAAATTCCAATCTGACTTCATTCTTGTTCACTTGCTCTTTCAAAAAGTGAAACTTGATGGATATATGTTTAGTCTTTGAATGCAACACCGGATTCTTAGATATATTTATTGCACTTGAATTATCACAGAAGATTGTGATAAGCTCCTCATACTCCACTTTTATGTCTCTTAGCATTTGCCTCATCTACAAAACTTGAGTGCAACTACCTGCTGCTGCAATATATTCTGCTTCTGTAGTGGACAGAGATTTTGCCTCTTGTTTCTTGCTCAGCCAAGAAACCAATCTCTTCCCCAAAAAGAATGCTCCACCACTGGTACTCTTCCGGTCATCCACATCTCCTGCCCATTCCGCATCTGTGTATGCATGAAGAGAGAAATCATGATCTCTAGGATACCACAAACCATACTCAACTGTCCCTTTTAGATATCTAAAATCCATTTGATTGCCATGACATGAGATTCTCTAGGATCAGCTTGAAATCTAGTAACAAGACCAACAACATTCATAATGTCAGGTCTGGTTTGAGTGAGATACAATAATCCTCCAATCATTGATCTGTACTTTTTCTGATCAGCCTTAGGAGAGTCATCATCTTTGCTCAATTTACATCCGGTTGCCATGGGAGTATTCATTGGTTTTGAGTCTTCCATCGCAAATTTCTTCAACAATTCTTTTACATGTTTGGTCTGAGAAATGAAGATTGCTTTCTTTGTTTGGGTGATTTGCAAACCCAAGAAGAAATTCATTTCCCTAAGCATGGACATCTCAAATTCACTTTTCATTTGATTTGCAAAGGTTTTGCACATGCTATCTCTTCCTCAAAAAATGATATCATCAACAAACACTTCAACAATCAAGATATTTTCATGATCAATTTTGAAATACAAATTGCTATCAGCAGTACTTTTGTTGAAACCAATCTTCAAAAGATGCTTATCCAATCTTTCATACCAGACTCTTGGGGCTTGCTTGAGTCTATACAGTGCTTTCTTCAACTTGTAGACCATATCACCATGATCAGATAATTGAAATCCATCCGGTTGCTCAATGTATACTTATTCCAAGTCACCATTCAGCAGACTTGACATCCATCTGATACACTTTGAAATCCTTGAAGACAGCAAAAGCAAGAAATAATCTGACTGCTTCAATTCTTGCCACTGGAGCAAAAGTTTCTTTAAAATCAACTCCTATTTGAGAGTAACCCTTGCAGACCAATCTGGCTTTGTTTCTGACTACTTCACCATCTTCATTCAGTTTATTCCAGAAGACTCATTTGGTTTCGATCACATTCTTGTTTTTAGGTCTGGGAACAAGATCCCATGTGTGATTCTTCTCAATTTGCATTAGTTCTTCTTGGATTGCCTTAGTCTAGTTTTCATTATTGCAAGCTTCGTTTACTGTCGTAGGTTCAACTTTTGAAATCAGACAATACTCTTCTGAATCTTGAGCAATCCTTCTTCTTGTTTGTACACCTTTGCTTTTATCACCTATAATCTGATCTTCAGAGTGATTCAGTTTTACATACCTGGGAATTTTAGCAGTTTCTTGCACTTCTGATTCTTGAACAGGTTCATTCAAACTTATCTCTTCTCCCTGATTTACCGGATCAGTTTGAATCTGAATTTCAAAGGGAGCCTGGACTTCTTGAACAAAAATATCATTTTGATCATTTTCATCATATTCATAAAATCTTGAGAGTTTTTCAATTCTTTCATCAACCTTCACATTTGTACTTTCCACAATCTTCCTTAATCTTTTGTTATAACACCGATATGCTTTGCTTTGAGTAGAATAACCCAAGAATGTTTCTTCATCACTTCTAGCATCAAATTTTCCTAGATCTTCATCTCTTTTAATGTAACATTTGCTACCAAAGACTCTGAAATACCTCACAGTAGGAGTGATGCCAAACCAAAGTTCATAAGGAGTCTTACCGGTATTGCTTCTGATTTGTATTCGATTGAGAGTATAGACTGCAGTGCTGACAGCTTCTCTTCAATAGATCTGAGGAACATTTGCTTCCATCATCATGGTCCTAGATGCTTCCTGGATGGTCCGGTTCTTTCTCTCCACTACATTTTGTTGTGGAGTCCTAGGAGCAGACAACTGTCTCTTTATCCCATGTTTCTCACAGAATTCTATGAACTCACCGGATGTGAATTCTCCACCTCTATCAGACCTCAGACATTTTAATTTTAATCTGGTTTCATTCTCTACCATAGCCTTGAATATTTTGAATTTCTCAAGAGCTTCTGATTTCTCTTTCAGAAAAGTAACCCACATCATCCGGGAATGGTCATCAATCAATAACATGAAGTATCTATCACCTTGCACACTCCTTATTCTTGCCATACCACATAGATCAGTATGAACTAAGTCCAATAATCAGGGAGAAGATTGTTCCTTGCTTTTGAATGAGACTCTGCTTTGTTTCCCCAACTGATATTCTTTGCACAAACTATTTGTAGGTTTCACCAGTTTTGGAAGATCTCTTACAGCCTGAGCGTTGCTTATCTTGATGATATTATTAAAATTCACATGACACATCCTCCTATGCCATAGCCAACTCTGATCAATTTGCACAAATAGACAATTTTTACCAGTACCAGCTAAATGGAAGATATTACCTTTTGTTTGAGTACCGGATGCAATCTCTGTTCCGAAACTTTCAAAGATCTTGCATTTTCCATTTTTGAATTGGAGATCATAGCCTTTGTCCACCAACTGTCCAACACTGAGAATATTGTGCTTCAATCCTTCAACATACAGTACATTACCGGTTTTGTTCTTTCCATCAAAAGAAATAGTTCCTCTACCTCCGATTCTACCAGCAGAATTATCACCAAACTTTACCACTCTTTCATACATTTCCAAATCTATGAACTTATTTTTGTCACCTGTCATATGGTGAGAGCATCCACTGTCAATGACCCAATCATCCTTTTCTTCAACTTGGGCAGCCAGAGCTCTTTCTACAACTTTATGATTGACAGATTCAGAGGACATTGGATCTTCTTCTTTGATGGCAATAAACACCCAATAACTTCCGGATTTGTTTCCTGTCTCTGATTCATCATCTGTTACTCCTTCATTATCATCCTCTTCATGAACATAGTAACAATTCTTTTGGAACCTTGATCTGTTAGGATTTGGTCTTGAAAATCTTTCCGGACACTTTGAGGCAAAATGACCAATCTTATTGCAGTTAAAACACTTAAAAGGCAATTTCCCTTCATACTTACCAGATCCTCTTGGCAGTCTTTTTGCAATAAGGGCTTCAAGTTGAGCAGTTTCTGCTTCTTCTTCTTCCAGGTCTTTTCTTGCTCTTTCATACCATGATAGTTTCCTTGAAGAGTTCTCTCTCGGATCAAACCTTTGTTTACCTTTTACAGAGGCACTGGCTTTGAATGCAGATTCAGTTTTGGGAGGGGCATCTCCAAACTCGGTCAATTCAAATGCAGCCAATTTACCAACTAATTGATCTCTTGTGACACCTGAATGGGCTCTGAATTCTTCAATGGCAGCAACCTTGTATTTATAAGAAGCAGAAAGGGATCTGAGAACTTTGCCAACAATCTCATCTTCATCCAAGACTCCACCAGCACATCTAATGCCACAAACAAGCTCATTTACTCTTGGCATAAAAGTAGTAATATTTTCATCTTCTCATCTTTAGATTTTCAAATTTTCCTTTCAGACTCTGTAGCCTTGCACACTTAACATACTTGTCTTCTTCATGCAGAAGTTCCAGTTTTTCCAAAATTTCAAAAGCAGTTTCTAAGTCAACAACATTTGTCAGCTCTGAATCAGACAAGGCACTTAGAAGAGCTTCTTTAGTCTGCAGATTGTTTTCAACGTCTGTGATTTCATTTGCAGTTTTCGGGCCATTCTGGGGAGGAGTATACTTTGTTGAAGCCATGGTCCAATACTGCATTCTCATACATTGTAAGTGACATTTCATGTGACTTTTCCAAAGATTAAAATTGGTTCCATCAAACTTCGGACTATCCTTCTTGTAGGACGACATCCTGGATCTCCTCAAGCGGCTAAGCTCTTTTAGAGGAACTTAGCTCTGACACCAATTGTTGGATTCGGGACAAACAACTGAGAGGGAGGGGGGTGAATCAGTTGTCCAAAACTTTCATCCAATTAAACACTTAAGTCCACTTTGTAATTCAGTAGCATAATAATAAATCAATCAAGAAACATAATGCATTAGATCAAGAGTAGAAACACATCAACACATAAGACACCAAGATTTTGACGTGGAAAACCCGGTTAAGGGAAAAACCACGGGGTGATTAACCCAAGATTGTATTCTCTGTTAGAAGAATAGAAAGAATAAAATGACACATGCCAATTAGGGCTCACTACCCAAGCACACTGCTCACAAGAGGCCCACTGCCTACAAGAGATACACTGTCTACAATATGATAAGTGTCACATACTTGAACTAGAGAATAGCATCTTCACCATGCTTGAATCAGTTCCATTTAAGCCCAATACTTCTGCTTTGCTCTCCTCTTCGCTACCACACTCTTATCACTAGAAGACACACTTTGAAATGACTTTACAATTCCTTATTTATACAAGACTTCGACTTAGGAATTATCATCCAAGTCAGCATACATAACAGAGCAAATACAATATGACTTATTACAAAAGACTTCACGCGGAACAACACATTGTCGGCCATACAAATCTGAGACTTCAATCTTCTTCTAGGAACACTCCAATCTTCACATGACATCTTCAAGATCATCCATAGGATGTGTAACTCATCTGGTCGGCCAGACTTAGGAAGAACACCATCATCCGGAAGTAATTCTTCAATTGCAAGCTCAAACTCCAATGCGGACCCCCAACACGAACTAGACACGATCCAAAGACCTTCACAAGCTTGCATGAATCACCAGGAACATCCACACTACATCTTCTTACTGAAATCCTTATCTCCTTCATCTGGAACCTCAAGAACACAGTCTGTCATCATTGTCACAATGGAGTAGATGCTTGCGGACCTCCAGACCACGAACCAATTGAGTTGTCAATTCACATTGACTTCCTAAACATTCCCGCAAATCCGTAGAACGGGATATTGCATTTCCGGATCATACCGGACCTATTTGTGTCACTCTCACTTCTGAACACCTGCCGGAACCAGTTTTACTTGAGTGGCCACAACTTCTTCAGTTCTTCATGCGGACCTCTGAAATCTTTACTGGATCACCTTATGAGACATATCTACAAACCCTTTGATGCGCATCCTCTGATTTTCATCTTAGCTGGGATCTTTACCTCACTGTCTTCACTGCAGGGTTACCAGATACTCCACCCCCTTGTCCAGGTACGCGTACCAGCGTACTTGATACGGATTAGGGGTACAGTACGGCTTGGGTACGGCCTGGGTACCGTGCCCGTCCGTGCCCTAGAAACCTTGATTTTCTAGCCGCGCCGGATTCGTCAGGATTCAGGATTTTTGGAAAATTTTCCCGTATCCAGGTAAAATACATTTAAAAAACACCCTTAATTGAGTTAAAGTCCAGTGATAAACATTCAAAAAGAGTCGGCCAAGTAAAAACATGGAGGAAATGTTTAATATGGGTCGGCGGAAATAATCCAAATGTTAAAAAACCAGTCGCGGATTTGTATAAATATAGGCTTTTGGTGCTTCGTTGGATACCAAATCGCACTGTTCGTAACAGTGAATCCTTCAATTTCCCTCTGCTACCGATTTCGTCTGGCGGTTTTTTGGTTTGGAACGGTCTTCTCCATACGCGCTTCGGCCATCTTCAGAGTCGCGTCGCGATTTCTTCCGCAGGTAGGTCTTCGTCTTTCTTCTTTCATGGTTTGTTTTAGTTTTATAAAATGTTTTTTAATTTATATTGTAGCTTTATTCTTTGTATTTAAAATTTATAGTTTTAAATTAAAATCTTTTATAAGCTATAGTTTTAAATTAAAATTTTTATAATTTATTTTTTTTTAGAACTATATTTTATAGTTTTCGTTGGTATATTTTCTAAAAATTTTATAATTATATTTATATTTTATTAAAATTAAAAGTTTTTATTTATAATATTATAATTTATGGTTATATTTATATTTATGTTGATATTTATAAATTTATATTAATATTTATAAGACTTTATTATTTTATCCGTATGTCAATTAAAAATATTTAATTATATATTTTTAATTGGGATAAATTAATAAAGAAATTATAAATATAAATATAAACTTATAATTATAAACATGAACATAGCATTATAAAAATTATATAATTAAATATGAGTCAATATAATTTAATTATTTTATCTAGTAATAAATTAATAACTAAATTAATAATTAAATGTCAAAGTGAATTAAATGTTAGTTAAGTAATTAATTTAATTGTTACTTTTTTGTTTCTACATCTTATTAAATTTTTATTGTTCTGGTTTTCTAATTCTAGGATATTGTCATGGCATCATCATTGTCCGATGTTGGAGAAAACAATAAAAAGTGGCTCAAACCGGACCCTCGATCTCCATTGTGGAAATACGTCACCATTGTTGACAAAATTCAAGGTGGTGGAGGTTACAGATGGATATGTCAGGAGTGCCTAAAAGAGTATAAAGGCTCTTACACCAGGGTTCGTGGACACCTTTGCCACATAACAGGAATAGGGTGTGCTGTATGTCTCGGTCCGAATGTTGATGGCCGATCGGGGAAGGGGTTGTCACCTGCCAAAATTGGAAAATATCAAAAAGAAGAAGATGAAGCCAATAATCTTGCTCAAACATCAAAACAAAAGTCAACTCTAAATAGACCCCCTTTGCATACACAATCAGCTTTAGGGACATCTATAGGTCACAAAAGGAGCAATTTAGGACCTCTTGAAAAATCATTTAATTTGTAGAGTCGAGAGGATACAGATCAAAATATTGCTCGTTGCTTGTATGCAAATGGGATTGCATTTAATGTGGTGTGCTCTCCATATTGGCAAGAGATGGTTAGGTCAATTAATGAGGCCCCAAAAGGATACAAAAGCCCAGGGTATGAGAAGGTCCGTACCACTCTTTTGGCTAAAGAAAAAGATATTATCGATAGACAATTGTAGGTGATTCGAGCTTCATGGAAAATATCAGGTGTTTCTATCATTTGTGATGGATGGAAAGATGCTAGAAATAGACCATTGATCAATGTGATTGCAATGTCCCCAAAGGGGGCAATGTTCTTGAAAGCAGTTGAATGCAAGACCGATGAAAAAGATACCGAATTTATTGCCAATATTCTAATTGAAGCAATTGAATCAGTGGGCCCAGAAAATGTTGTTCAAGTGATCACAGATAATGCGAAGGTATGTAGAGCAGCAGGGTTGGTTGTGGAGGCAAGATTTCCAAACATTTGGTGGACTCCATGTGCAGTTCATTCTTTGAACTTGATGTTACAAAAAATTGGCAAAATCCAATGGATAGAAAAGATTTATGAAGAAGCCAAAGAAATTCAAATGTTTATTTGTAATCACCACATGTCACAAGCCATTTATAGACAATTCGCTAAGTTGGAGCTACTGAAGGTAAGTTGGTAACTTTTCTATATTCTAATTTCTAAACTATATTTTTGTATTTTGAAATATATTCTAAACTATATTTTGTATTTTCTTTTTATTTTTTAATTGAAGGTGGTAGAGACTTGCTTTGCAACACACTACATTGTTCTTAAAAGACTTGTGGATGTGAAACAAGCCTTAAAAAGCATGGTGATTAGTGATATTTGGGTAGTTTGGAGACAATCTCAAACAGATAGAGCGAATAATATCAGGACAATCATTCTTGATGACGATTGGTGGGCTAAAGTAGACTACTTGCTCTCTTTCACTGAGCCAATATATGCCCTCGTTCGTCGTTGTGACACAGATAAGCCAATATTAGGCGACATCTATGATTGCATAGATACAATGGTGGAGCAAGTTAGAGACATAATAATAGCAAAAGAGCAAGACCCATCTGAATTTTTTTATAACCAAATATATGACATAATCAAGAAGAGGTGGGATAAAATGACAACTCCTTTGCAACTTTTGGCATATGCTTTGAACCCCAAGTACTACCATGCCGACATGTTGGCAATGCCAAATAGAACAGCACCAAATATGGATCTTGAGGTAGTTGATGGATATAAAAAAGCTTTCAAGAAGATGTTTACAGATCCTAGAGTTGCAGCAGAGATTCGAGATGAGTTTGGGAGCTTTGCATCCTCTGATGGAACTTATGCAGATGTTGATGCAATGGCAGATAAGAAAATAATGGATCCTATTAAGTGGTGGAACTTCCATGGTGCCACGACCAAACATTTGCAAAAATTGGCTATCAAACTTCTATCACAGGTTTAACATTATATGAATTATATTCTAATTCAAGTTATTTCTTATTTTACTTTTTAATTTTAGTTGATTGTATTACTCTTTGTAAGTTTGTAACTTGTAATATCAATTTTTTTTACAGGTTTCAAGTTCTTCTGCATCTGAGAGGAATTGGAGCACATATGGCTTCATCCATTCTATGAAAAGAAATAGGCTAGCAGCTAGTAAAGCAGAGGACCTTGTATATGTCCATTCCAATCTTCGTCTCTTGTCACATTCCTCCACAGACTACATGAAGGGACCTAGTAGATTTTGGGATGTGCAACCTGAGATGAGTGACATTGATGTATCCATAAATGCATTGACACATCTCAGTCCCACTATTGAGAATTTTGACACAGCAGGGGGATCCTCTAGTGCATCTTTGATCGGTTCTGAGAGTGCAATTGATGATCTAGAACTCCAATATCAGGAGAATAGTGATGATATTTTTGATAAGATGTGATTCTATCAATGTGTTTAAATTTTTCTTTGATGATGAAACTATATCTAAATATAAATATTTCAGAATCTATATCAATTGACAATTATGTGTCTGTATTGCTTCTAAAGTAAAGGAAATATATTCTAATAACTTATAAAATTGTGTTCTATATATGTGTGTATATGTTTTTTATTAATGACGTATCCAGCCGTATCCATATTAGGGGCCCTGAAAAAATGGCCGTATCCGTATCCGATACCGTACCCGTATCCGATACCGTATCCCTATCCATGCAACTCTGCTTCACTGTTCTTCTCTGTTTCTGATAAGACTAATTTTCTCAATATCCTCAGCACATAGCTCATCCAATCCTTATCATCAATGCAACAGGGGTATGTTGACATCAATGACAACACCGCTTAGGCCCATACTTGCAACATTGCACACCTGTAGAATGCAGTCACTCAGGGAGGTTTTCGGCTCCAAGAGCCATAGGTTTGAATCCCTCAAACCCTCACAAGAGCAAACCCTAGCAGAGCTCACAAGAGAAAATATCATAAACATAGCATATCAAATGAACTCTCCTTTCCCTCTTTTATTTCTCTCTTCAAGTTTGGCGTTGGGATTAGTGTGGGAATAATATATTTTTAAATTCATTTTCACCCCCTAGGGATGGGCGCCCAAAGACAAGTCCTTAGTGGCCTTTTAATTTTTCATTATATGAGTCATTATATAATTTAACATTAAAGTCCTTTTTAAATAATTCACTTGAACTTGTGGACTTTAAAATAAATGCCAAGACGGTGTCGGAATACAATGATCTATAGCTCCCCTGAAAGTCTCGACGAGACGAACACAATCCCACTCTGAAAACCTCGTTCCGACACCAAACCCAAACTTATATATATTGACAGCCATAAGCAACTGAGCCCACACAGAGGGTGCCAACTGGACCCACAAACCATCTGATAACTCTGAGCTCAATGCAACGCCAGGGAGATGCCGAGTCACCAAAACACCGCCAAACTGACACTTACTAAAAATAGCAGTGTTCTCCGAGGACCAAAGAGAACAAACCCAAAAAGATTGTCGACATGCAAGCACTTACTATAAATAGTAAGTACGAACAAGTGGTCCAAAATATCTCTGGAAAGTGTCAACCAGCTCCACTGGATCACTCGAACACCCTGGTGACATCGAAATACTCGTTTGATTATGCTGTCACCAACCTAGAAAGTCAGCTCTGACTGAACTACAAGAGAATCTCAAAATGGGGACATTACACCTGTCCAATCACTGTAAGGATCTATCTCATCCAAATCAATTGGATCACCTGATATTTCCTCTACCTTTCTTGTGCGTAGGCGAAGATTATATTGCACATAGATAAGGTCATTGAGACGTTTCTGAGCTAGTTTGTTCCTCTTCTTCGTGTGGATGGCCTCAAACAAGCTCCAATTGCGCTCACAGTTGGATGCACTACAAGGTTGGCATAAGACATGGAGGACAAATCTTTTGAGATTTGGGTTATTTCCACCCCAATTTGTCCACCAAACCTCTACAAAAAAAAAATTGAAGAGTTGGAAACTTAGAAAGGAAAGTCAAAAGTTCAAAACATATTTGATCAAATTATCAAATTCAATAGTTGTAACTTGTAAATTTGAAATATTATACCTGGTGACTGATTGTTTATTGCTCGCTTAGCTAGGTCTGAAGAAAAGAGCCTACCCCTTCTTTCCCTGTAATTTTGCAGTTCATCAACAATGAGGGCTGCCACCTGAGCCTGGGGTGTCATCCTCTAAATGCAAGTAGTGAGGCCCTCCATAACCTCTCCACTAGGATTTGAGAAGGTGCTTGAATGTAAGAAACGGAGGTTCAAGAAGTACCCTTGTGCATGGATGGGTTGGTGGAGTTGATTATTCCACCTCCTATCAATAATCTCCCATATGGGATCAAATTTGAGGCTGCCCCCCTTATAATAATTTCTTATAGCCTCCTTGGCCGTATCCATGACCTCATAGAGATACCCCATTGGGGTTTTATCCCCATCTACCAAGCAGAGAACTCTAACCAAGGACTCAGACACCTACAATATAAAAATGCAAAAAGATTAAAGTTACAAATTTACAATGAAAGACATAAAAAAAAAAATATTCAATTTGAATTTAAATTCGAAGTTTTGAAGTTACCTTCACAATCTCTGTAGCTCTTTGTGCAAATAGGTTGTCGAAGACTATGCATGCAACCCTCTCTCTTTCCGACTTCTTCGAATAAGTTGAGTCTAGCCATGTTGGACTAACAAACATTTGTTTCAAAGCCGTCAATGAACTAAGAATGCTTTGCAACAATAAGAAAATCGTTGCAAACCTTGTCACACCGGATCTCACCAACTCTTTCCCTTGGGTGTGATCCCTCATCAAGTGAAGAACCCAAGGGTGATTGTAGATAAATTTTGTGATCCTCCTTGCATCCTCTACAATCGGTGTGACCCAATCAAGTTTGCCAATGTCCTCCAAAAGAAGGTTAAGGACATGTGTTGCACAAGGTGACCAAAAAAATGTGCCGTGTCTATCTTGGAGGATTCTACCAGCTGCCACATATGCTACTGCATTGTCAGTAATTATTTGCACAACATTTTCAATTCCAACTTCCATGCAAACTTGCTCCAATATTTGAGCCAATTTTTTTGCATTTTTCACTATGTTGGAGGCATCCATTGATTCCAAAAACACCACTTCATTTCTGCAAGCTACCAAAAATCTAATGATGGTGCGGTTTTTACCATCCGTCCACCCATCGAAAAGAATAGTGCAGCCATATTTTTTCCTTTCATTTCTTTGTTCTTCTACCAGTGCCCTTGCCCTATCACTTGCATTCATAAGCAACCTACAAGTACAAAGTGAAATTAAGTACACAATTTTAATTTGTAAGCAAAAAATAGCTTAAATTCATCATAAATTGCTATAAATTAAAGAACATAAATTTATCAAAAAAATTAAATTAACTAACCTCCCACTCAAGTCTGTGCAAGAAGGTGCCTTGTTGCCTTTTCCTGCAATTGTCAATGTAGTAACCAAATTCTACCAATAAGGAGAACTTGCCACATTGA
Organism: Cunninghamia lanceolata; assembly: GCA_027924645.1. Classification (NCBI taxonomy): domain Eukaryota; kingdom Viridiplantae; phylum Streptophyta; class Pinopsida; order Cupressales; family Cupressaceae; genus Cunninghamia; species Cunninghamia lanceolata. Next base: position 7,099,260 of record BSBN01000232.1, on the reverse strand, counting down.
AAGGGATGTTGTTGAAATACCAAAACTCAGCACAAGCAATGTCTGCCTGCTCATGCACCTCCCTATTCCACCCAGTTGCCTCTAAGGAAGGTTGTGCTCCAGTTGTGTTTCTAGGCACAAAAAAATCATGTACCGTGCGTGTAGGTGTTGATCTTGATGCTCTACTAGAAGTAGATGAAGGGCTTGCGGTGGTGGTGGGTTTGCTTCGGATATGTGGACCACGAAGAGAGCCCACTATGCCTTGAAGTGCATCATCACCTGACTCAAGGTTGGTTGGAGCACCTTGAGAAGAAACTATGGATGTTTGCATGGCTGGCTTTGCCCTCTCCCTTTGTAATTTTTTTTCTTCTGCAGTTGCAAGTATGGCATTCATTTGTTTTTTTATTTCTTCAGTGGTGTTAGGACAAGCTTTGGCATCACGATGACTGATGCTTGCAAGATGGTATTTGAGGCGGTTTATGCCTCCACGAAATACTTTTTTGCATTTAATGCAATATACTGAGCCAGGGTACAGTCCTTGATATGCATATTTCCAAGCAGGATCTCTAGCTCCTGTAGGACAAGTGCCTACAAATGATGATGGTGGCATGGATGGGGCAAAGCCTGCTGCTGAACTGGATGCAAAAGCTTCTCTATTTGCCATTATAAATTAACCTACACATACAAAATGAAAGCACAATTTGTTAGTTTTTTAATAGAAAATTAAAAAACAACCTAAATTAGATTAAATCAATATAGATTACTTTAAATTAGTAAAAATTTAAACTAATCTAAGATTCTAAACATTTTCTTCCAAAAAAAAAAAAGATTAAAAAAAAAAACTAGGGTTTGAAAAGAATGTGAAAACAATGAAAAAAATCAGAAAATTACTTTAAATTGTAAAAAATTTAAACTAATCTAAGATTCTAAACATTTTCTTCAAAAAAAAAAAAAAGGATTCAAATAAAAAAAATAACTAGGGTTTGAAAAAAAAATTGAACAATAAAAAAATCAGAAAAAAAATGTAAAAAAAGGGTGATGAATCTTGTTTTGATGAATATAAATCTATTTATAACTTTCTTATACTACATTCATTATCTTTTTAAAACTTAGATGCAGCAAAATGAAGAAATTTTTTTAAAAAAAGAAAGAAAAAGAAAAATCAGAAAACCTACCTAGAAATCCAATTTGCCTTTGAAATTTGATCAAAATCCTCTTCAAATCTTGTTTCCTTGATGCAAAATCACTGCAAATACGTGCTAAACGCTTGGGAGGGTGTTTTTCATGAAGGAGAGCAACTAATGAGTGAAAAAATGAAATGAAATTGCCTTTTTAGTGGCCACGGAAGTCGTTTTTTGGGCGACCGTGTTTTTTTGTTGGACTATGCTTCTTATGATCACTGATCAGTAACATTATGTCATTATTGTGAACTATACATTCTTGATCAGTATGGTGTTCAGTAGCATCCTTATTAGTACTATGATCAATTATTATGGGTATCAATACTGCTGTCAACATTATAGGAAATATTACTGATCAAAATGATCAATATGAAATGTTGTTAAGACAGTACATTGTTATCCTGAAACGCTTGCCACTCTTGTAAATTTACGAGGTTTTTGAAGAGGTTAGGGAGACTGTTGTTGTGAACTGTAGTTACCATTTTGTGTATAGATTAGTCTCTTGGACTAATAGTAAAAGAGAATGGTAGGGATAAAAGGTCGTATTTACATTAGTTGTGTTCTATTGCATTAAGGGTTCATTATAATTTTGGCAATCATTTATTAACATTGTTAAAGAGATTTATATTACAGTATCTGTAATCAGCGATCTCAAAATTAATGAGAAAAATCCATATTTCAAAATTCATGGTGTAAACTCTTGTTTACTTTCATGCTCTCACTTTAAAAAACATCAGTTAATTCTCTTTTTTTTATAAAAATTTACTGCATTTTTTGGGTTCCCTATTTTTTCTCGGTTTTTTCCCAATAGTATCCCGAGAAACTGAAAATATCTTTATCTTTTGGTAAGCCGAGAAATTCTCAAGAATGATATTTGCTTCTATGCTTCAAGTAACATGTTGAATTCCCCCCTTCCCCCAAAATCCATCTCTTAGCCATTCACATTCTATTAGTACCTTTGGAATGATCCAAGAACTCGCCACGATGCTTGCTATTCTGGGGACCATAGAGGTTTGTCAACACAAAATTAAGACTAGAGTTGAGACTCTTAAGATTGTGCATCATCTAGTGCTTGGGAATCTCTAATGTCTGACAAGAGATTGAGTTAGGATTCCATAAGACTGCCAGATCTCCATCCGGATCCTCAACATCCACTCCCCTACTCATGGCACTGCTCCATAGAGACTTTCCAATTAAATTCATTAATCTAGTATCCTAGAACAATAAATTTCTAGGTTTTCTTGGTCAATTACTTCTTTCAATAGTCTTATCTTGGAAGGAGCGTGCATTCCCCTTATATTCCAAGGTTTATAATGAATTTGATTTGCATTTTTTGCTCTTTTTGAGGACTTCCATTAGTAAAGATCATTACCAATTAGCCAACTCTACAATAATCTCCTACTGAATCTTGACATTCATACTTTCTCTTCTATACTTGCTCTGACTAGTAACATATCTTCTTTTTTCACTGCCTGTTGTAACTATAGGCGTTTCTTTACTTGTTCGTATTATCTTCTTCCCTTTCCTCCAAATCGTCCTTTTGGTCTAATTCTACAATGTCATCCATGTCTGAAGCTATTCTTTGAGGCTCGATGATCCCTTGCAATGATTTTATCTCACGGGCTTCTTCCAATATATCTTCAGCTTTCTCCTTGAAAGCATGACTGTCCATTATGTCCTTATCCTATGTGGCCACTACACCTCATATGACTTTTTTCTCACCATTGTTCTCATGCTTCTCCACTCCTTTCATATCCTTTGCCTAGGCTTCCCCTTGCTTACTTGATTCCCCCACTTTCCTTCACTTGGTTCTGTCTGTATGCTTTTTCTTTGGCTTCTAGAAGCCTTCTTCAATTTCCTCTAATAATGACTCTCTAGTTACGACCGATTCAAATCCAAGTCAATCTATATCTTTGCATGGTTAGCTGCTCCTTTCCCTAAAATTGTCTTAGAAACAAAAATCAATCCTCCCACAAAATTCCCCCAAAATTGAAAGAGACAATCTAAGCACAGCTCATGCACTAAGGCATACGGAAGTAGCCAGACTAATGCTCTAGAAGGTATTTCATCCATGGGATGAAAACCGATATGCCAGGGTTTCATAAAACGACTTGCATTTTGAATAAAATAGGAGCCTCCTTGGAAGATATGCTCCCCTTCCACCTCATTAGAAAAGACATCAATAAATTATCATGTAGGAAATCTGTTGATCTCACAGTCCCCGTGTTTATAGGTTGGGTAGGCTTGTACCATGCTGGCCAGTTATATTGGGGCTCATATTTAGAGGGTCTTTGGCTGCTTTATGTTGCATGACTTTTTCTGAGTGATTTTGAAGGATTCTAGAGACAACTATTGTTTGCGGTAAATCTTCCTTTTCAATAACGCATGTATGTTGACTGTCATTCTTTCTAATCATTTTATATTAAATAAATTCTCTCTTTCTATGTCGAACATTTCTTACAGATTGTTGATGGTATCATCATCTCTAGCAACATTTGGTCACATGGCCTGAGGACTCCCCTTGGCCAAGTAAGGATCTGTTTCCACCAATTATGGGTTGAGATTGACCCCCAAATTCCTCTAGGCAATTAGATCTGTTGTTTCTGTTCTCTCCAGGAAATGGATACTCAGGAACATTTTCGTTTTGGACATTGAGTTTTCTTTGGGATCTTGGAGATATATTGTTGTTTGTATAGAGACTCAAGTGTAGATCCCTTATCCATTATCTAACCTTCTGGTGGGGACTAAAAATAGCAGTAGGATGATCACCTTCTTATTTCAGCCTAGTCTGGCTATAGCTGGTATTAAGTTCCCTTTAGACACTGTAATTTCAGAGACAGATGAAGACAGGTCAATAAGATGATTCTTGTTGTGCATTGCCACCAGGACAGTCCAGTCATGGGCTCATATTAGGCAGAGTCAGTTTGCTTATTTCCATTTTCAAGAGCTAGCCACTCCTTTCCTACAGGCCAGTCTTTGGGATAGACAAGTATTACCACTTTTCTCTCTAACACTGGAGGTTTGTTGACCATGGATGTTAGGAAAAGTTCTAGGGGACTGTGTTCATTCTATTAGGATTGTCCAACCATGTTCTCTATACCTAGCCATTCTCCTACTGAAATTGTTAGATTCTATCTTGGCCCTTTTATAGGGACGAATGAGGATGCAGTTGTTTCTTTTTCTGCCCGGAATGTTAATACAGACTAGTTTCAGGTCTGAACTCAAATCTTGATCTACAGTTGAGGTCTCTGTTGGCTGCATTTTCCCATTACAGCAAAAATCTTTTGGGGACAAAATCAACAAACCAAAAGGATAAGATTTTTTCAAAAAATCAGGATTTAAATGGGAAAAAATCAGCAAAAATTGGATTTAAAAAAAGAACGTAAAAACATAGGAAAAGGGAGAAAAGCCCTGCTATTTTTGAAATATAAAGGCATTTCAATAGCATAGAGATGTGGAGAGCAAATAAAATAGAGAGTTTAGCCCATCAATTGTGGAATATAGATTTTTGTCATTTATGTTCATATTGCTGATTACATTGCATTGCATAATGCATACTTCATAGTGCATTAATAAGTAGATGCTAATAGTTTTCAAATTTTCAATTATAATCTACTTTGTACAAAGTTCCAAAAAATTGACAGAAGCGTTTTCTAGCTTGTTGACTCAAACCATGGATTTCCTGGTGGCTGGTGAAAGGCGGAGAAGGATCATTCCACAACAAACTCAATTCTTTGAAAAGGTGGGCTGAATTCTTTTGTTGGAATGGGAAGCCCCCAACTATCGTAGGGGTTGGTGGGAGGATATAGATTGGGTTGTGGGGGAGGATGATAGTGGGAGGAGGAGAGTATAATGGTTAAGCTCGATCAAAACTTTTGGGTGATCCGCCACTATAATCCCCTCCCACCCAGTTCTCTTGTCGTATTGAAGTTCGAGAGTTACTCCCTGGTTTATCTTCTAGCTGCTGCAATGTTTGAAAGCTCTATGAGACTAGCAGATTAGCAGGGACAGGTTTGCATTGACCTTTCTCTAGTTACCCGTCCCTCTTTTTGACAAGCCGGAAAAATAGTGGGCATCTTGACGTAGCCAATGACTCTCCGTGCTATGAAGAGAGCTACACTAGAAGGCTGCAGGTTGTGATGACGAAGCTCCTGTGTTAGAGCTTCTCCTAAGTCATCCAACCAAATCACTATCATAGTTGGCCTCTATTCAACGAGATTCTGAATATTGGCCATTTTGCTCAACAAACTAGAAAATAACCTTTTTTTGACATTGATTTTCTCCCAGAAAAAAATAAAACTGATCCACAAATGATCTTGAGATTTTTTCAAGGTTTGGCAACTCCTTTAATTTGACCCAGAAATAAAATTTTCTTGAAACTTTTAAATATGAACACAATTTTTTTAAATCCTCAGAAATATTTGAAAACCCTTTCTGACCCAAAAATTGAAAAATTCTCTAAAAAATATTGGAAACACTTTTTTAATTTTTTTAAAATAAAAAATTCGAAGGCAGATTTTTAAAAAATACCTAGAATGAAAAAATGCTGATCAGCACGTGCCCTAGCTCTGATCCACGAGTCCTAGCTGCATTTAGGATTTTCAATAGAAAATTACGAAAAAAATTCGTGTCCTAGCAAGGGTCTTGCGCGGCCTGAAAACCTATAAAATCTGCTTGAAAACTTGCAAAAATCCGCTCAAAATCCCCACCCTATGACCTGATTTTTCAGCAATAGACAGAAATCCATGATTTTTAATTGAAAAACCCATGACTTTTGATAAAAAATGATGACTCTTGACTGCGTTGTTCATGAAAAAATGCCCGTGCGACCAAGGCCCCTGTGATTTCCTCAAAAACCACTTAAAAATGTGACTTCTGGAACTCAAAAAATCACGACCTTTTGTTTGCTCATGTCCTATGTGATATAATTGTGACTAAACGCATACAAATCAAGAGAAATCGCGGAAATCGGTCACAATTGGCAGTCAACAAGTGTTTGGTGAGAACATGGGTTTTTGGGGAAAAAATTGGGTTTTTGGAAGTTCCACGATTAATCGCGATTTTGCTGATTTTTTGCTGATTTATGCTTATTTGCATTTTTCTTTGATGGCTTTTCATTTGACATGTTTATTTGTACTTTGGATCACATGCCTATATTTCTTCATCTTGTCTATGGATTACCTGATTTGGGTTCACGCCTTCAATTTGTGTTTGAATAAGCTCTTTATTATTGCTTTTCAGTGCTTATATTTGTTTTAGAACTCTTACTCAGGATGGTAACATGTGACCTGTTTTGGTCAATTGTGGACATAAATATGATTTCTTTCTTATTTCGTTCTGTTATACTTCCAAATTGATAAAATATACTATAAATTTTTTATGTTTATGGTATTGTTTCTGCACATGTGTATTCCCTGGCATCTGACATACATTATTTGTTATCTCCTATCCTTTTTTGACCTGTGTTCTGCCATCTAGTAATTTTGTGTTATCTTTACTGGCATTATTACAAGGCAAAAGTCATAGGGAACGATACATGTTATTCAGTTATATGAAGCAAACCAATAACACTGTATTATGTACATTGTATCAAGGGACTGCAAGATGGAAAATGATACACTTATATGACATACACTGTTGCTATACAGCAAATTATCCTGATATTTATCATTTAGTGATATGTCATTGCAGATAGCTTTACACCACTTAAGAGTTTCTGTTTATTGAATTTTAACATGTTGATAATTCTGCAAATTTGGTGATTATAGATGAAGCTTCAGAAGGACATGCAATTGTGTTTAATAAATTGGTTTTTGGTTCTTTTTCAGATCCAATCATTTTTAGCTGGAGTTCCTCGCATAATAATTGGTTTCAGGTATTGCAGTTTTTAAGTGTTATTTCCTACGAAAGTTGTATGACTTTTTTGATTTGTTTTTGGCTTTTGATCAGGAGAAAAATTCATAAATGCTTTGTAGTTATTTTCCATTGTAAGGTGCAAGTGTAGAATTTTCACCCTAGCGCTTAGAGATGCTTGAATATTTGTAGGGGAGTTATCTCTGCTGGAGTAGAATTTCTCTATGCAATTAGAGGTGTTTGGATTTTAAGTTTATTTTGTACAAGACTTATGTTGGAGTAATACGACTATAGATAGGATTAAAATCTGTCCTCTTTCATCTCTGTTTCCTTCTTTTATTATTTGTAAATTACAATACTCATATTTTGCATTTCATATCTCCAATATACCCAGCATATGACATGTATGAAGTTTTGAGTTTTTCTTGTTAGTTGTATATGTTAAGCTATCCCTTATATTATCTATCAGACGATGCAAAAGTAATAGGATTCCCTATCCTTTTTAGACACTGTAAGTTCATGTTTTTTTCCATTTATTTACAAAAATAATGAACAGAGGGAAGGGAGATCTTCAAGAGATCAATTATCAAGTATGTTCAGGGATCATACAAAAGACTGCCAACTATTGTCAAAACATACAATACTTAAATATTGTGCATTCTTTATAGTAGTACATGTGTCGGCTCAAAATGCCAGGGAAGATACATCCACAAAATTCTGTAGCTTTTTTCTAGAAAATGTAGCTGAAGTAGAAGAGCCATAAGATAGTTAAAACATTCTATTCTGAGTAGGCATTAATGTTTATGCACAGACTAGGAATAGGCACACTTTAGCCAACCGTTTAAGGGCATATATCTTAGATGCTGTGATGCTTAACCTCCAAGATTTGGAATACTCTAGTTGTTGCAGTAGAGGGGTGTAAGCATACTTTCAAATTTGTTACATGTTGATGTCTTGATGTATACGTCTTATCCTACATGTTGCCTCTGATCCTGCAGTGTACTCTGCTTTTGTGGATGACAATGCCACTGCAGCTTGCTTCCCACTGTTCCAAAATACTTCTCCCAAACCAAAGTTGAGCACGTATGCTATATTGACTTGTGATAATCAATAGAGCATTCTCAGTCAAAATATATATTATCAGCAAGTTAAAATTGGTTGCTCTTAGCATACTCGATTGTATAGTTAAATGTGCCTGTAAATCCTCTTGGTTGCTAGCAAATGTAAATACTGGGACCAGGCATAAATCCAAACAGAAGATTTTCAGATTTAGTGAAAAGCAAACATTAGATGTGTAGAAGCTCCTTAGGAACAAAAAGCATTATGATGACATAAAATCAAATGCATTCAAAAGACAGGATTACATCATTCCAATATTTGTATTCTATGATATGTAAAATAATGAAATAGACTACAATATATAAACTCTAGGAATGCACATGTCAGGGTGACAAGTGTCTCAAAGGAGAGCAGTAAACTAGAGGACTGACTCAATTGTAGGAGCAAAGGTGTCAAGTGAACTCATCTTGATAAGGGAGATGCAACACATAACTACCATCAATCAAGGAGATGAATGGGGTAGAGGTGGCATGTGCTCCATCAATCAAGGAGATATGTGCTTTTATTTCCTAATTTACCTAAGTAAACTTAATATAAGGTGCAATGAAATATCAAACCAACACCCCGACTTAAGTGCAACTAAAGTAATAAAGAAATGGGTCTTGGCAAGACAAGCCATATTAGGTATCCATGTACAATCTGCAAGAACCCCAGTGTACAAAGAGAGTGCACCCCCCCAAAAGAAATGGGGGAAGAGAGGAGGACTAGATACTCTCCCTACAAGTGATAGTGCACTGTACTCTCGAAGATGAACATATGTGCTCACCATAAAATTATTGGTAAATATATTAGCAACTTGCTTCAATGTGGGACAATATTGAAGATCTATGATTTGCTCCTATATAAGATCTTTGATGTAGTGCATATGGATCTCAATGTGCTTGGTTTGTTGGTGATGAACGAGATGCCTAGAGATTGCAATAGGACTTTGGTTATCACAGTAGATGATTTGATGGTGGCTGATAGATGATGCTTAACTCAGTCAGGATGAAGTCAAATGGCCTCTATAGTGGCACTCATAGCCCCTAGTACTTTGCTTTTGTAGATGAAAGAGCAATAGCATGCTGCTTCTCGCTCAACCAACAAATATGAACGGATCCAAGGTGAAAATAGTAGCCATATGTGGACTTACAATCCTCAGAATCACCAACCTGGTCAAAATTTGTAAATTCTACCAAGTCTGTGTCTTGGCCTACTCCATAGTGTATCCCATATGTATGTGTCCCCTGTACTTAGTTCAATATATGCTTGGTGGCTTTCCAATGAAGCTCATGAGGTTCTTGCATAAAGCGAGAGACCATGCCAACAACATAGGAGATGTCGTCATGTCCCCTCTATTCCCAAATACTAATTATTATTATTAAAATAAAAAAAGAAAAGAAAAGTGTTTTTTAACACTATATAAATTATATTATACTTATTAAATTATAAATATAAAAGATAAACTACAAAATATGAATTAAATTAAAATTAAAATTCTAGCCCCCAGATTTAGGTCCCATGGGTCCTAAAGCTGGGAGGTATATATATTCTATCTTGCTGGCTCTTTCAGGCATGTGATTTGATATTTAGCAATTGTTATTCTTGAATTTTCAAGTGTCCAAGCCTTCAAGGATGAAATCCCTTGATACGCAGACTAGGGGTGAGGACAAAATCCCTCTTCCTCTAATTGTGCGGTCCATACAGGCACTGCAATTGTGCTAATCTAAGAATTTGTGGGTTTTAGGATTAGAGAGATCGATTGGAACATTTTGAGGAAGTTGGGATAAGTCGCTGCTCATTACCACCATCATTGAAACTGTTCCATTCATTTGTGCAACAAATCTGATCGTTGGCCTATCGCTGGAACTGAAGTTAAGGAGAGGCGGTCCTACATCGAATTCTAGAGGTTAATGAATTGTTGACAATTACTCTTGATCACTGAGTGCATCTAGGTACCCAGATGAAAAATCAACCTGAGGTGAGTAGAGTATAGGGCGTGTGTAAGCTGAGTGAGGTCGTGAGTGGAATCAAAGTCAAAACGCGGGCAGAACTTATAGGGATTATATATAGATCGTGTGGGGGAAGACTCCAATTGAGGGTGCTTAAACATTTTCTTTGAAGGTACCAAACGAGGTGGAATTTATAGAGGGAGCAGTAATCTTGTTCCAGATCTGAATCACGTGCTAATTCCAAATGGGTCAACAACATTTGATTATCAATTGGAGATTGGGGCAACATCCTACAAGGGATTGGGGTTTGATAACATCATTCTCCGCCTGTTTGCAGGACAGAGTCATTCGCTGCCACCATAAGCATTCATCAAGAAGAACGATCTACCTGGGCAGCGCGGATTGAAATTTGTGTGTTACATCATACAATGTAATTGGCAGATTAGTCAGATCTTCCAAATCTGCAGTTTGCAATTGAAATTCTCTGAATATTATAGACTGTGCATTGACATGGTATTCCAGATTTAGATTATTTGTAATTCAAATAAATTATTCTAGTTATGTCTAATCTTCACTTTGATTCTAAAGTATACTGTGTTTAGGAGCTTAAATTCTGCTTGATCCTTTCAGTTATTTACACTGGTAGACATATTCTATAGAGCATAAATACACAGGCATTATTACAGTGGTATCAGAGCCTGCAGTCCTGCCAGCCTGTGGGATTGATTATTGAATGTAGTTAAGTCAAAGAGACCAAAGAGCATTGGAGAGAGAGAGAGAGAGAGAGAGAGAGAGAGAGAGAGAGAGAGAGAGAGAGAGAGAGATCCCAAGAAGATAGTGCTAGAATAGGAGGCAGAGGTAGGGAAAACATGGCAGATTAGGGAGATAGGCTGAATGCTTTCATGTAGAGACAGGAACAAATGACTCAGATGATCATCCAGATGATGCAGAATCTGAATGGTAATATCATCTCCACCAGGCCCATACAAAATTTTATGTGTGAAGGAAGCGATTCAAATCAGAATGGACCTGTAAATCACACAAATAATAATGGAACTCCAATTGGATCAGCACCTAGGCCCTTCCAACCTTTTTTTTTTTTCCCTAGAATAGAGTCACCACAAGAAGAAGAGGAGACAAAGCCAATATGACATTAATGTCTGCATAGACGACTACATGAGACTTGACTCAGATGTCAGAAATCAGATTTCATTTGCAAACTACTGCAGTGCTAGATCAAGGAATCGACCAAGATTGGAAAGAAGACATCCTACACAACAACCCCATAGAGATTTGCAATAAAGGTTGAATAAGTTGACTCTTCCACCCTTTGATGGCTCGGGAAAAATTACTACACGAACTTGGGTCTAGAAGTTGGATACATATCTTTCACTCAGCCCTATGATGGAAGAGGAAGCCATCAAATTTGCGATTCTTCATTTGGAGGGCATAGCTCATGAGTGGTGGCTTCACAGGTTAATCACACAGGGGCATAACCATATTGTGACATATGCTGATTTCACTAGAGGCTCATAGACCGGTTTGATAGGAGGGACCCCAAGATTCATTTCAGGGAATTGGCACATTTGAGACAATAGGGTTTAGTGGATGATTATGTAGCAGAATTTCAGCGAGTACCACTCATGGTGCCAGATGTGACAGAGAGGAGGCTCATTGTTTTGTTTATCGAGGGACTAACCGAACCACTCCGAGGTTTGGTTAGGGCTTTTGACCCAACATCTTTGTAGGATGTAATCACAAGGGCCTTGAATTTGGACGATTCAGCGACTAAGAACAATTTCTACTCCAAGGGTGCACCATTGGGTCGGGATAAGAAACCTTTTCACAAGGGCTTCCCTCAAGCTAAGGCATTACCTCCTAATCCAAGCAAGATGGAAGAATCTAGGAATGAGCTTTGGAGGAAGAAATTGTGTTTTACTTGTTGACAGGCATGGGAACCAAGACATAGGTGCTTGTGTAAGGGGCAGGGACATTACATCTAAATAGTATCTGATGAGGATTCTGAAGTAGAGGAATCCGATCTCAAGGTGGTTTTTGATGAGGTAGAGCATGAGGCCAAGGAAGGAGGAGAGTTTTCAGGAGGCACACTTGCTACTCTTTTAGGAGCACCCAGGTATCATCTTTTTCAAGTTCGAGGAGTATTACATGGTCATAGAGTGACAATATTGATTGAGTGGGGCCACCCACAATTTCATTGATGAAGGTTTGGTGACTAGGATGGGATTGAAGACAGATGATTTCGAGGGATTTAATGTGATTGTGGCCAATGGATTTACTATTCCATGCACTAGGAGGATCCAACAACTTGACATCACCTTGGGTAGGCATAGAGTATGCGATGATTTTTATGTGGTTGGTATAGGAGAGACAAATGTTGTTTTGGGTATGCAATGGTTACATTCGCTTCGCAAGTTTACACAGAATTATCAGACTATTTAGTTGAATTTCAAATTAGAAGGTATAGAGGTGGTTCTTCAAGGCTTATCTAACTGAGCTCTAAGGGTTGTTTCAGCCATAGTTGGAAAACTCGGACTCAGCAAAAACTCGCTAGGCCCAAAAAACTCGACTCGGCAAAAATTCGGCAACTTAAAAAATTGCTTAAATTTCATTAGAAACACATGTTCTTTGCAAAATTCAATGACAAGATGTATCCAATGAGTCCATAAATGAGTACAAAAGTGTTTTCTATTAAATTACTTTTAGCTAAGAGAATGGAGAGAGCTTTTCGCAGAGGACAAGTAGCTTGGGTAGCATAGTGTTTGATCATGAATGTAGTTTCACCCACGGGTGCGAAGACTATTCATGTTGATATACAGTCCATCCTGGATAAGCATAGTGTGGTGTTCAATGATATTCTTCCAAGGTTACCACTAGATAGAGGGTTTTGACATGTCATTGAGTTGGAGGGGTTGAAGTCGGTCATCACTACACCTTATTGTCATCCAAGGAGGCACAAGGAAGAGATTGAGAAGGCGATCAAGGAGTTGTTGGACATGGGACACATATGACCGAGCTCTAGCCCATTTGCTTTCGTGGTGTTGGTTAAGGACTGTACCATGAGGATGTGCATTGACTATAGGGCACTCAACAAGAAGACAATCAATAACCGCTGCCCTATTCCCAAGATTGATGAGTTGATAGATGAACTTCATGGCGTAGTGTACTTTTCGAAGATTGATTTGCGGTCAGGGTACCATCAGATAAGGATGAGAGATGAGGATGTGCACAAGACAACTTTCAAGTGTCACTACAGGCACTACAAGTTTTTAGTCATGTCATTTGGATTCCGATTGACTAATGCCCCTGGCACATTCCAGTCTTGCATGAACCAAGTATTTGTCAAGTCGTTGAGGAAATTTGTGTTGGTTTTCTTTGATGACATATTGATCTATAACAAGACTTGGGAGGATCATTTGAGACACATAGATGAGGTACTTGGTATCCTAGCGCAGCAACCACTTTTTGCCAAGACTTCAAAATGAGAGTTTGGTTTGATGAGATATTATATCTAGGGCATAAGATTAGTGCCCAAGGGGTTAGGGTGGATGATGAGAAGATTGAGGCAATTTTGGATTGGCCTCCACCTAAAAATATATCCCACTTGAGAGGGTTTTTTGGCCTTTGCAGCTACTACAAGTGGTTCATCAAAGGGTTGTCATAGCTGGCTGCCTTGTTGACAAATTTGACGAGGAAGGGAGCATTCTCTTGGAGTGACTCAACGCAGAGAGCTTTTGATAAGCTCAAGGAGGTAATGAGTTCATGCTTCGTTCTAGGTATTCCAGTTTTTTCACTTCCTTTTGTTTTGGAGTGTGATGCATTAGAAGAGGGGATTGGAGCAATGTTGATGCAAAACAAACACCCTATAGCATTTGAGAGTCAGAAGCTCAAGGAGTCAGAGAAGAGCTTCTCTATTTACAACAAGGAGATGCTAGCCATGATGCATGCATTGGCTAAGTTCAGGCAATATTTGGTTTGCGGGAGATTTGTAGTGAAGACGGATCTTAATAGTTTGAAATTCTTCCTCAATCAAAATGATTGGAATGACAAACAACAAAATTGAGTAAGTTGCAGGCCTATGATTTTGATATTGAGTATGTGAAGGAAAAGAATAATGTTGTGGCTGATGTATTATCTAGGAAGCATTATTTGTGCTCATTGACTAATATGTCTGTTGATTGGAGGGTTTCTATAATATTTGAGTATGCCAAGAACACCCTTGCTACTGACACTTTAGATGGTAAGCTACATGATGATAGGTATAGGTTGGCAGATGAACTCATACTCTACAGGGATCGGGTGTACCTTGTCCACGAATCTAGGATGAAGGAGAAGATTTTGAGAGCATGTCATGACATCGGATAACATCATTCTCCGCCTGTTTGCAGGAGAGTTATTCGCTGCCACCATAAGCATTCATCCAGAGCATTCATCAAGAAGGACGATCTACCTGGGAAACATAGAGTGAAATTTGTGAGTTACATCATACATTGTAATAGGCGGGTTAGTTAGATCTTCCAAATTTGTAGTTTGCAACTGAAATCCTTTGAATATTACAAACTGTGCATTGACGTATTCCAGATTCATATTGTTTGTAATTCAAATAAATTTATTCTAGTTATGTCTATTGTTCACTATGATTCTCAAGTATATTATGTTAAGGAGTTTAAATTTTTCTTGATCCTTTCAGTTATTTACACTAGTGGACATATTCTATAGAGCATAGTTTAAAAACTCTTCCAAAACTCGCCAAAACTCGGCAGACTCGCGAGTCCTAAGGCGGGCCGAGTCGACTCGCCGCGGACTCGCGAGTCGAGTCTTAAAGAGTCCTACCTTGGGACTCGCGAGTCCTATCCTAGGACTTGCACGAGTTTCGACCCTGGACTCTCGCCCTGTCAATTGAACGCCCAGAAACACTTAAAACTATTTTTTTTTGGTTTTTTTCTTCATTTTAACACTTTTTGAGGCACACAACAAGTCTGCATAGTGGATTAGAAGCTGGAGAAGAGGAGATTACGAGCTGAGGAGATCGAAATAGAGCCAGGTAAGTGATTTTAGTTCTCTTTTTTTTTTGTTTTGATTGATTGAAAATTGAAAAATCTTCAAAAATAAGGGGAAATGTTGGCAATTTTTTTTTCATTTCCCTTCATAACATATTTCTTAGTAGTTTTAGCTTGTTTTTGAATTCTATTTTTTTTCAAATGATTGATTATCATTTTTTTGCTGATTTTTCACAAAATTGAAAACCCTACTGATTTTTTTTTTCATGTTAAAACAACAATGTCAACTTCAAGGCCATCAAGAAGAGACCCAGCATGGAAGTATGGAGTACAGGGAAATAAAAAGGGTGAAGTCACTTGTACTGAATGTGGTAAATCGATGACAGGAGGAATCAATAGATTAAAATACCACCTTGCCAAAATACCTGGACAAAATGTGGAGATATGCACTGAGTCAACTCCGGAGATCGTTAGAGAGATGAAGGCCCTTCTTTCTAGTTCTGAGATGAGAAAAGAAGAAAGGCAAAAAACAAAGGAAGCAATAGGAGCAGTGATGTCTCCGTCTCACACTTCTACGCAATCAGATCCAAGTCAAGCCATCTGTCAAGCACATTCATCTTTTGGTGAGACTCTTGGTGGTTCTTTTTCTACTGCTAGTCAGATGCCTCCATCAGGATCGAATTACTTTATTCCACGCAATGTTCCAGGAGCACAACCTTCACTTGAAGGTACCGGTTGGAATAAAGAAAAACATCAGGAAGCTAGGATGGCAGCAGCAAATTTTTGGTACTATAATAATTTACCTTTCAATGTGGCGAGGAGCCCATATTGGGAAGGTTTGGTGAATGCATTGACAGTTGCAGGCAAGGGGTTTAAGACCCCAACAGCACACGACTTGAGTGGGCCATTGCTAGAGGATGCAGTAAAAAATACACGGCTTGTGGTTGAGGAACAAAAAAAATTTTGGAGGAGAAAAGGATGCAGCATTTTATCAGATGGATGGACAGATGGACGGAATAGAACTCTCGTGAACTTCTTAGTGGCTTCTAATGGTGGATTGGTGTTCCTGATGTCTGTAGATGCCTCCTATGAAGTCAAAAATGCTGCGACTTTGTGCAATTTATTAGATGGGGTGGTCCAGGAGGTTGGTGTTGAGAATGTTGTCCAAATTATCACGGACAACGCAGCTGCATATGTAGCTGCAGGTAGATTGCTTATGGAGAGGCATCCTACAATTTCATGGAGTCCTTGTGCTGCACATTGCTTGGACTTGTTGTTAGAGGACATTGGGAAGATTGGATGGGTGAAAAGTGTGGTTGAAGATGCTAAAATTGTCACCAAATTCCTCTACAACCATACTTGGGTCCTTTCTTTGATGAGACAACACACAAATGGCAAGGATCTTGTGCGACCAGGAGTGACACGATTTGCTAGTCACTTCCTCACATTGCAAAGCATTATTGGTGCCATTCCTCATCTCATACAGATGTTTGTGTCTGATACTTGGATGCAATCTCCATTTTACAAAAAACCTGAAGCTGAGAAGATTGTAAAAATTGTTTTTGATGAGTCATTCAAGAAAAATGCAGAGGAGTTGGTTAGGGTAAGTAACAAACACAAACATAAACTTTATAAGTTTATACAAGATACTCTAGAGTCTATTTGCTGTTTTTTTCTTTAGGTTAATTTTGTAATGATTTATAATTTGTTTTCATTTTTTTAGATGACAGAACCTTTGGTAAGGGTTCTTCGTATGGTGGATGGAGAGGGCATGCCAATGGGTTTCATTTATGAGGCCATGGATAGGACCAAAGAGGCCATTTCACATTTCTACGGCGGAGACAAGAAGAAATATGCAATCATTTGGCGCCTCATTGATCGTAGATGGACAAACCAACTCCACCAGCCAATACATGCCTTGGCCTACTTCTTGAATCCAAAATTCTACTTCTCTGATTCACTTAAGGTTGACGAGGAGGTCATGGCAGGTGTTATTACATGCATTGATAAGATGGCACCTGAACCTGAGTTGAGAGACAAGGTTCTTGATGAGTTGGAGGTGAGATTTGCTATATCTTATTTATGCATTTGGCAATGTTGAGTCATTGACTATCTAGAAACATGCATTTTACATACATAGTAACTAATTTTCTATGTTTGATTTAATTTTATTTTTTATCCTTTCAAGGTCTATAAGGGAGCAGAGGGGAGACTTTTTTCTTCATCTCAAGCAATTGATAGGAGAGGAAAACAACAACCAGGTAAAAAATTTAGTTCAATACTACAAGAAAAAAATAAAAAATTGACTCTTATATTTCTTTGCTTAATTCTTATATTTCTAAATATTTTTTGTAGATTTATGGTGGGAGAATTATGGTGCTGCCACGCCTCATCTTCAAAAGATAGCCGTCCGTATTTTGTCCCAGCCATGTAGTGCTTCTGGGTGTGAACGCAATTGGAGTTTATTTGAGAACATTCACACGAAGAAGAGAAATAGGTTGACCCAGCAGCGGCTCAATGATCTTGTCTTCGTTCGGTACAACCTTCGCCTTCGAACTAGAAAGGTGGAGGGCATTTCACATGAGTCCATCGACTTAGATGATATTGATCCATATGGTGAATGGACTACCAATGAACAAAATGATGATGATGTCCTCCTTACTGAAGAAGATCTTGCAGAATTGGAGAGAGGAGCAGCAGTAGAAGTAGAAGCAGCAGAATTGGATGAAATGGAGGATGACAAAGACAATTTTGATTTTGAAGAACAAGAAACAATTGTAGCACCTAGTTCGAGGCCTCAAAAATTGAGTTACATTAGGAGAGGAAAGAGGAAGATGTAGATTTTATTTGGTTGTTTTTCTCATTTTGACATCATTATATGTAAACATTTATAAACTTATGATGTTGTTACTTGTTATACATTTGAAAGTTTGAAACTATGAGTATGAATCATATGATTATGGTTCATGAATGATGAAATTTCAAATATTGAGTGTTTGAAGATCATATGACATGTGTAATGTTTGAATTATGGCTCTTATGTTCTCTAAATGCATTAATTTCTTTTTTTTTTTTTTGGAAAACTACGGTTTTCTTCTTTGCCGAGTCCTAGCCGAGTTTTTTGCCGAGTCCCGAGTCCGAGTCCTATTTTGGGTTGCCGAGTCCGAGTTTTCGAACTTTGCTATAGAGCATAAATGCACAGGGATTATTACAGATGTCGGGACGTGTATGTGTGAGGTATATGAGTCTCCCCACAAGTTGTCAATACAAGGCAGTCTCGACAAGAGGAGTCAAACAATTAGCCTCCAACTTGACTCTTGACAAAAAAGGAGTCGGAGTGGGTTTACAAGCAACCATCTGAGACCATGGGAGAAGATCTAGAGCATACTTGGGTTGAGCAAGTCCTATCCCAAAATCAGTCTGTGTGATCTCAATCCCAAGAAAGTAATGTAACAATACCAAGTCAGTTATAGAATATGTCATGTAGAGTAGACTTTATGGAGCCAATGAGGAATGAAGAATTCATAGTGATAATCAAGTCGTTGACATACAACACCAAAAGGAGAAGATCCCCATCCTACTTTAAAATGTAGATAGTAGGGTCGAAATGACATCGAGTGAAACTAATAGAAAGAAATAATAAGTTCATCTAGGCATACCAAGCCCGAGGGGCTTGCTTGGGGCCATAGAGGGACTTCCCAAGTTTGCATACCAAGGAAGAATCATGAATGAACCCTTACAATTATGACATACATATCTCCTCTTGTAGATCGCCATGAAGAAAGGCACTCTTCATGTCCATCTGATATATTGGACAACGGTGGGCAATGACAAGGCTAGAGTTAGGCGGGTGGAGTTCATATTGGTGACAAGTGCAAAGCTCTAACTTCTAAGTATAGTCTATGCCATGTACTTGTGAGAATCCTTGTGCAACAAGTCGTGCTTTGTATTTTTGTGAATTGTTTCGTTTGCTGCATACTTGGTTTGAAAAACCCAGTTGCATCAAACCATTTTTCTTCCCTTAGGAAGAGGGACTAAATCCCATGTGTTGTTCATAATTAAGGAAGAGTATTCTTACTTCATTGTTGAATTCCATTCAACAATACTTGCTAGTTTTTGAAGTGATTGTGTATTAGAAGTTACCTCTAAAGCTTGACGGGCCCAAAGTGGAAGAGTAGTTGTAGTTGGAGTAGGCCTATGTGTTGGAGAATTTGGATTGGAAGGTGCAGATGGAGGATGAGGTTCCTCTATCTTAGAATTAGGATCAATAGCTAGACGATAGCCTTGTGTGGAAGATGAATGTGAAGTGTCAATAAGATTGGGAGGACATTCCTCGAACTTAACACTTTGAGCAATGATCACATCATAAATATTAGGTTCCAGAAGTGTATACCCTTTGACCCCATTAGGATAACCCAAAAATATGCAAGGCTTGCTTTTTTTCTAATAAAAATTAGAAAAATGTTACAAAGAAGCGCATATATTTAAAAAATATAAATCATGTACTTGCATAATATTGCATAGTGGGCATATGGACTCTTCGGGCAAATTTTTTTGCCTTTACTTCAAACTGCTTCGATTTCAATGGTTTTATTGTCAATGCTTATGTTTTGATACCTTTTAGACGCAATAGAGCTGTTTGGTTTGCCCAAAATTGCTTCGAAATGTGTGTTGTCTACAAAAGAACTCAATCAAATCCTATATGCAAGAATTTGATTAGTAAAATTAACAGTGTCCGACTTGGACAAAGTGAAAATCTATCCTAATTTATTTGACCCATCTAATCGCAATGGAACAACTTGTTTCTTCCCTGGAGGCCTCCTAGAATAGGTGATTTGAAAAATACTTAATTTGCAAGAATATAAACCTCGGTAAAATATCTGAATTACTATCCCAAATTTGAAATCAAATGCTACTTAATCTACCTGGCTCTAATACCATGTTAGATTTTATAAAGACATGCAATATAAATCTCCCTAAGAACAAAACAACATTATGATGACATAAGATCAAATGCAATCAAGAGATATAATTACAACATTCCAATATCTATATTCTATGATATGTAACACAAGGAAATAGACTACAATAGATAAACTTTAGGAATGCACAAGTTAGGGTGACAAGTGTCCTAGAGGAGAGTAGTAAACGAGGATTGACTCAATTGTAGGATCAAAGGTGTCGAGTGAACTCATTTAATGAGGGAGATGTGGCACTTAACTACCGTCAATCAAGGAGATGAATAAGGTAGAGGTGGCATGTGCTCCCATCGATCAAGGAGATTACATGTGCTCTTATTTTCTATTTTACATAAGTAATAGTAGGCATGAGTTTTCCATAGTCCACAAGGTGGAATAAAATTTACCTAAGTAAATAATATTAATAATAGTTTGCAGACTCGGACTCGGCAAAAACTCCGTAGACCCAAAATTTTTGACTCGACAAAAACTTGGCAACTAAAAAAATTGCTTAAATTTCGTTAGAAACACATTTTTTTCCTCAAAATTCAGTGACAAGATGTATCCAATGATCCATAAATGAGTACAAAAGCGTTTTCTATTAGATTTGATTAATTTGAATACAAATTGAGTACAAAATCGCATCACCATGCGGAATCCTGATGGCTGATACAATAGATCATAGACAACTATTATGAATCTATGGTGATGCTTTTGAAAATCATTATCATAATTCATAAACTGCATATTACGAAATGAAAATACAACATTTTACATCTTCCTCTTCCCTAATCTAGTGAAAACCCTTGTAGTCTGCTACGACTCCTCGCGTGGCATAGATGGTGGAACTGGCAATGACTCCATAGCCTCATCAATGTCATCCAATCCTATATCTCCTACTGCACCCACCTCCTCCAATGCATGCCTCTCAAAATCAGGAATCTCATCTTTAGTAAACAATGGAGGCTGCTCATCCCGCCTTGTCAATCACTATAAGGATCAATCTCATCCAAATCAATGAGCTCGTTTGATTTGTCCTCTACCTTTTTTGTACGAAGCCGAAGGTTGTATTGCACAAAGACAAGGTCATTGAGGTGTTTTTGAGCTGGTTTGTTCCTCTTCTTCATGTGGATCTACTAGAGGATCTAGCCCTTGACACTACTATAGGATCTACCCTAGACCCCCACTTTGGTTTTGAAAATAAAAAATAAAATTTGTTTTGGGCCCATGTTTTGTTTATATATATTACTGTTAGCGTTTAAATTCGCACCTTTCGGTGCAACTCTAAATGGAACAGCGTGTACAGTAGAACTGTTCTTCAAATTAGGAGGGGAAGCTCCCTCAGACAAGAAATTTAAAAAGACAATACGATTAACCTATCTTTTTGTTTTCTCAAGGCACGAGCACAAGGCAATTCAAGCTCTTCTGCAATCCTATAAGAAGTTTTCTAAGTATTGCAAAAGAATAACTAATCTAAAAGCATACTTTTGATTTCTCTGAGTAAATCCAGAGCACAAAGAAATCAATGGAACATTGGCGAACTAATTTGACAGAAAACACTTAATAACAAAAGAGATCTGAAACAAATGTTTAAGCATAAAATCATACACTTGCTTCGAATCCTTAACAACACAAAGCTTCCACAAAGAAAAAGCATACATTTATTCTCAAAGTAATAAAAATACGCAACACCATTGAACAATAAGATGTGAGCAATAAAAGCTTCATCATTTACCATTAAGAAATAAAGTGTGTAGAATACACTTACTTATACCCTAAAACAAAAGGTGCAATGAAAGAAAAAGCAAGAGTTAACTAATACTCTCCAACCTAACCCCAATGGTGCACGCGAGCATGCAAGCTTATTAGCATTTAAATATATAAAATAAGTCTCATGCAATTCAATTAACTGAACTTGCATGTTATTACAATTTGAGTTCCACAAAAATATATTTTGCATGATTTCCAAAACAATTCTAAAAATAAATTTATCTTTGGAAAGCAAAGTAATTTCTCAAAATAGAAACTGCTTTGGAAATCCCTCCAGCTGCCCAAAATAGATTTTCCTACAGATACTGAAAAATGACTAAGTCTGAGAATTGAGATTTCTCTCCAATTCATCAACTTTAGCCTCATCTGGTATAATGATGGAATCAAGGTGAACAGTCTTCATCTGCAGGATGACACTTGCATCTTCAATTGTCTTCGACAGATCCATATACTCCTTTTCAACCTTATAAAATTTTACTGTGATTTCAGCCAAAAGGTACATCTTTGCTACAGTACTGCCAGCTCTCATCAAGGAGTCCAAGTCAAAACCCTTGGGGGAAACTTGGCACAAATCTGTTTCTTTGACCTTTGAGTAATCATGGATGAGTGGTGATTTGGCTTCAATAGTGACGGAAGAATATTGCATGATGATTTTGTGGCTTGGAGAAGTGTTCCTCTTTGCTGTCCCGCACTAAAAAATGCAAAATCAGACCTCTTTTAGCTCGCTGTCCCAAAAAATCAGACCTTTTCTTTGCTGTCCAACTCAGAATTTTTGGAAAAAAGTGTACAATTTACCTTGAAAGGTGAGAATTCTGAGTTATTCCTTCAAAAATCTTTTGGAATTTGGCCTCTAGATGCTCTAAAACAATCAAAAGCGCCTTCTCTCAAGCTGGGTCTTTACAAAAATGGATGACAATGTCTTCAAAAACCTCTTTCTACATGGCTGGGAATGATGATTTTGCCCTTGTATAATCTGAACCTGCATAAAAATCCTTCAATTTCTCCCTCTAGCTGGTCTTCAATGCCTGGGAATATTCCTTCTAGTTGTGTATATCTGTTCCAGATCATTAGAAATCAAGTTTTGATGTGAAAACCATCTTCTCAAAGTGAAGCGCTTCCCATAAAAGCTCCCAATCTGCCTTGTATTTGATGAAAACAATGAAGAAAAAGCTTCCTCAGCTTGAGCGCTGCCTTCTAACCTCCAAGCTGCCCTTGCAAATGATAAAAACAGTGAACAAAGGCCTCCTTTATACT
The DNA here is from genome assembly GCA_027924645.1 of Cunninghamia lanceolata. NCBI lineage: Eukaryota > Viridiplantae > Streptophyta > Pinopsida > Cupressales > Cupressaceae > Cunninghamia > Cunninghamia lanceolata. The sequence goes on along the minus strand of BSBN01000232.1, from coordinate 7,076,197 downwards.
TGGGCGCTGCCTCTAGGGTTCCAAATCTGCTTTGTATCTATTTTTAGAGTGCTTTTATTTGCCTTTGTCATGCAAATATGGAGAGTGGAGTTAGAAGAGGATTCTCCTATTTATAGCCTTCAAAAATAACTAGTTATTCTCCTTGAAGAGGCGCTTCAAATTGTTTGGTCGACCAAACACTAAAATAGACGCGGGTTTTGGTTTTGACGCCACCTCCCTTTAAGGCGTCGACACCCAAGGGGGGCACGTTTTTCCCTTGGCGCGTTGACACCTAAGGGGGGCGCATTTTTCCCTTGGCGCGCGCGCCAAGGTGGCGCGTGCGCCTTGGGAAAAGCGTACCACTTTGTGGCCTCATTTCCTTTGCAAACACTTAAAAAACTTTTCTTTCTTTTGGCACTTTTTTCACCTTGACCAGTGTTTACAAAAACAAGAATTTTGCCTTAGAAATTTTTGACAAAAAAAACTCTTAGATTTTTCACCTTTGACAAATGTTGGTCTTTTCCGCTTTTGAAGCCTTTTGTCCTTGAAGCGCGCTCTAGGGTGAAAGTACTCCAAACGGACTTGGGAGTGCTCTTGATCTCGCCTTGGATGCCTCCACACTTTTTTCGACTTTGGAGCGCTTTGGAGTTGGAGCGCGCTCGAAGGAAAAAGTGCTCTTTTGACTTGTACTTTCGAAGCAAATTTCAAGACGAACTTTCACCAATGGACAAGAGAATGTCTCTGACACTTGAAATTTTCACTTTTTTCTTTGGAGCGCTTTTGTCTTGCGCACCATTTTCATGCCTTCAAAAATTTTCCAAAATTTTCAATTTTTTCAAAATTGTCAAAATTGTTTTCTGAGTTGCTAGGTCTCCTTTCTTCGCCTTTTGCCGTTCCCTTGTGTTTTGGTCTTCAATTCGTGACTTCTGACCTCCACTTCTAGACGATCCTTCATAGCCTATAGTCAATTTGGCTCTTTGAAATTTCTCTTCATTTGAGCCTTGTTTCGATCTCCTTCGATATATCTTGTACCTGCGGGGTTAGAAAATAATGACAAGGCGACATGGTGCTTGAGAGGTGTGTTTTGGTATGACTTTTGGGGTGTTTGTATGCATAGACAAAAAATTTCGTATGGGTACAACAATTACAACACCTTATATTAAGTTTACTTAGGTAATTAATATCATAGATGGCACACTTAGCGAGTACTAGATGAGTCTGCGAGTACTCGTTGAGTTTTTTCAAGGTTTACTCGTCAGAAAGACTCGTCGAGTTTCTGGCGAGTACTCGGTGAGTCTCTGGCTCGGTCTTACGGCGCACAAAAAGTTAAACGCCGGTTATTTTAAGGCATTTTCAACATTTTTTTGGGTCAATTTTATTCATTTTTTGCTTTGCAAAACCCCCAATGCCCCTCCCACTTTGCACACAACGCTTTTGCATCGGAGTGAGAAGATTTGAAAGGTTTTTGGCGAATTTGGAAGGCAAATTTGAAGCACAGGTTAGTAAATTGTTTTTTTGTTTTTTGTTTTTTTAAGCATTTTACTTCATTTTGGCTGCAAAATCCAGCATCTAGATTAAAAAGAATTCATCATTTGCTAAAACTAAGTAGCATTTTTGCATTTAAATTCCAAAGAATTGGATTCATCACCATTTTATGATCATTTTTTCTGATTTTTTAAATGAATTCATAGTTTTTTGCATACACAAGTTATTTTTTTCATTTTAACATTTTTTTGGAATAAAATGTTTAGAATCTTTAGATTATATTAAATTTATACCGATTTAAACTAATTTATATTAATTTAAACTATTTTTATGCTGATTTTTAGTGATTTATGTTGAATTTAGGTTAGTTTTTTTGTATTTAAAAATTAAAATGTTGTGCTTTCACTTTGTATGTGTAGGTAAGATACATCATACAATGGCAAATTGTCATGTCCCGATATTAAGGCATTGTTTAAATTAAAAATTTAAACATCATGATAAGATGGTGAAGTTGCCTTCATAAAATATGATGCTTAATCATATTTAAATAAATATATATAATATAATATTTAATAAATGATATTAAATTATATTATTATATAAATATTTTAATATAATTAAAATATTATATTATATTTATAAATAAACGATATAATTATAAATATAAATTTACATATTATTATATTATATAATAATAAATATAAATATAAAAATAATATTAATGATGATATTATATAATATATTAAATATAATATATTATATATATATTATTTAATATATATACAACAAATATAATTATAGTTATTATAAATATAAATATTAATATTAATTTAATTATTATTATGATATAGTAATAGTCATAAATATAAATATAAATATTAATATTAATTTAATGATTATTATGATATATTAATAGTCACATCATAGTAGGATTGCCTTTAAGATAATCGACCAAATCATAAAGCAAAGTGGATGTATATAAAGCAAACCTTATTCTAAACAGCAAATACATTCTATTGGGTTCCTATTGGTATATTCAAGACATGATAATTATTTAATTAGACAGTCTCATCCCAACGAATAAGGAGAAATTAAAATATAAATATATAGATGATACGAATCTGCTTATAAGCAAGAGTAATATCAAGGAAAGAGTAATTAGCATTGTATAAAGGGCAGTGATTAATATCATTCAAAAACAGTGATTGAAAGTACAGCGGAAGTTTATAAAGAAAGACAATGATTTATATATATGACAGGACCCATTCCTTGGCAGCGCTCCCAAGTAATTGGTATATTATTTAATGACAAATATAACATTATTACAATCTCTAAGTAGAGCAATTCCGATTTATTAAACATGCCACGATTCATATGGCAGATATTAGAATTTATCAAGAGGCTGCAATTAATATCTAAGGGCAGCAACCATTTTGAAAGAGTATGTCTATTATGAAGAGTTATGTCTCTAGTTTAATTTATCTCTTTTGAAAAAATATAAAGGAAGGTGTGTTTAGAAGGTAGAAGCGGACCAGGGATCAGCACCATTGGATCAGCAAGCATTCCTTCTGCAGCATTACCATTCAATAGAATGGAAGATAATAGATTCAACAAGGGTAAATTGGATCCACCAGCCAAAGATCCAAGTTTAAGTATTTCTTCTAGAAAGGGATCAGCAGATGTAAGATCAAATAAAGTAAGATCAGCAGAGAATTAAATCAGAGAATTATTAGTTTGGTCTACACCAAAATAAATAAAGGTACAGTATATAAGGTATGTATTATTACATTTAATATTGATTGTTTAAGTACATAATGCATATAGGAAGTTATAAGAATTATATATATATATATATATGAAATATATTCATATACATAACTATGTATTCATAATTAAGAATAGATCTATATATACATAAATCACATCATTATTTTAACACAAGTATATGGAATCCATGTGAATATGAAGTTCAAAGGGAATTGCTTTAAAAGTATAAATACAAGATCTAACAATGATGAGCAATTATAAGGATACCATATAAAGGTACTTCAATTTGCAGTAAGAATTAGTGAATGTGTTTATTAATGATTATTAAGTATGAGATTTGTGAGATTATATATATATATGATAACTGATGGCATAACCATCTCATCACTTCTATTTCCTATAACCTTAGGAGAGGTGGTCTTGTTAGGGAGAGGCGGGGTAATTCTATCACGATGGTTTGGAGAGGGTTTAACGCACCCTAGACAAGGATGCTAGGGAGAGGCGGAGTAATTCCATTCCCAATCGCATTGGAGAGGGTTCAACGCACCCTAGACAAATAATTTCCCCATCCATGGTTAAGGAATAGAAGGAAGATGATATGGGAAGATGAACTTAGGTTATTACTTCTATATTTCTCTATTACTTCATCCTTAAAAGAATGTTAGGTACTGTGGGGAGAGGCGGAGTAATTCCATCCGTATTAAGGCCCGTAGGCTGGGGCATAGTTTCCCGTAGGCTGGGTCAAGAGATGGTTTCAGCGCGCCCTATACATGCAAAGCCTAGTTCTATGAGGAAGAGTAATAAAGAAAATATGCATGATTGAATTATGGAACGTATTATAGAATAGTTATCAATAGCAAATAACAATTAAGAAATAAATAATCCTTGGAATACATTATCATTGATCTTATCATCGAAAATTATTAATCTATAATGTTTCTAATGTCTCCTTGAGAATCACTTTGAATGCAGATTTAGGTTTAAGTGTTTCCACTAGAAAGGGGACATTACACAAATAGAGAAGCTTCTGGATCAGGTTCAGGCTCAAGCTCCGCCCAATTGGTGCCGGTTACAGGCACTCGTCCTGTTGGAGCTAGCGACCCTGCTTGGAAATATGTTGTATAAGGACCGACACCTAAGACAATTATTTGCACAAAATGCGAAGAATTATATAATGGAGGCATAAATCGCCTCAACTACCATCTTGTAGGCATTACTCATCATGATGCCAAGCCATGTCCCAAAACCACTGAAGAAATAAAAGGAGAGATGAATGCCCACCTTGCATTGACAGAAGAGAAAAAATTACAAAGGGAGAAGAAATGGGCAGCTATAGCAGCATCCATAACTAGTGCTCATGGTTCTCAAGTGCAAGAAGAATAGAATGAAGATATGGTATGTCAAAGCATAGTGGGCTTTCTTCGTGGTCCACTCATCCGAAGCAAATTGGCATCCACTTGATCTATTACAAGTAGAGTGCCAGCACCTACACATGCCACATAGCTTTTTTGTGCCCAGAAACACACCTGGAGCACAACCATCATTGGAAGGTACAGGGTGGAACAAGGAGGTGCATCAACAAGCAGATAAGGCATGTGTTGATTTTTGGTACTTCAACAACCTTCCTTTCAATATGGCGAGTAGTGCTTATTGGGAGAATTTGGTAACTACATTGACAGTTGCAGGAAAAGGCTACAAGGTACCTTCTCGTCATTCAAGAATTGAACAATTACATTCAGAGGATGACACCCCAGGTTGAGGTGAGAAACCTCATTATTCAAGAATTGCAGGGTAAGCTCTTTTTTTTGTAGCTAGCTACTCGAGGAAGAACCACTCAGACACCGGGTAAAAAAAATTGGAGTCTTTATATCACATGCATCTTATAAGTTACAAATTTCAAATTTACAACTATTGATAATTTGATAAAATATGGTTTGACTTTGCTTTCTAACTCTTCAATATTTTATTTTGTAGATTCTTGGTGGATAGATTGGGGTGCAAATACCCCAAATTTCTAAAGACTTGCCCTTTGCATTTTGTGCCAACCTTGTAGTGCATCCAACTCTGAGCGCAATTGGAGCTTGTTTGAGGCCATCCACACAAAGAAGAGGAACAAATTAGCTCAAAAATGCCTCAATGACCTTGTCTTTGTGCAATACAACCTTTGGCTTCACACAAGAAAGGTAGAGGACAAATTAGAGGAGCTCATTGATTTGGACGAGATTGATCCTTATAGTGATGGGACAGGGCGGGATGAGCAGCCTCCATTGTTTACTGAAGATGAGATTTTTGATTTTGAGAGGCAGGTATTGGAGGAGTTGGGTGTAGCAGGAGATATAGGATTGGATGACATTGATGAGGCTGCGGAGGAGTCATTGCTAGTGCCACCTTCTATGCCACGCGAGGAGCCATAGTAGACTACAAGGGTTTTCACTAGATTAGGGAAGAGGAAGATGTAAAATGTTGTATTTTCATTTCCTAATATGTAATTTATGAATTATGATGATGATTTTCAAAAGCAATTATAATAAATTCATAATAGTTAGTTATTTATTGTATCAGCCATTAGGATTCCGCTTGATGATGCAATTTTATACTCAATTTGTATTCAAATTAATCAAATCTAATAGAAGACACTTTTGTACTCATTTATGGACTCATTGGATACATCTTGTCATTGATTTTTGCAAAAAAATGTGTTTCTAACAAAATTTAAGCAATTTTTTAAGTTGAGTTTTTTGCCGAGTCAAAAATTTTGGGTCTACCGAGTTTTTGCTGAGTCTGAGTCTACCAACTATGCCTTGTACCCTTTCCCTGCAACTATCAATGCTGCCACCAAACACGCCCAATATGGACTACTTGCCACGTTGAAGGGAAGGTTGTTGAAATACCAAAAATTTGTACATGCCTTATCTGCATCTTTGTGCACCTCTATGTTACACTCTATAGCTTCCAACAAAGGTTGTGCTGCTGGTACATTTCTAGGCACAAAAATCCCCCGTGTCTGACCTTTACTTGCGCTTGCTGAGGTGGATGAGGCACGTATGCGTGGACCGCGACTAGAGCTCAAAATGTTGTGTATCTACATCGGATTCGCTTGCCAAATTTGGAGTAATGGCTGCTTCTATGGCTGCTGGTGCCCTGACCTCCTCTGATTTCTCTTCATCCAGTGATGTATGAAGGGCCAACATCTCTTGTTTCACATCTTCTGGGGCTCCTGGACATGCCATGGAATCACGATTAGGAATGCCTGCAAGATGGTATTCGAGGTGATTGATGCCTCCACTAAGCTTCTTTTGGCACCAGGTACAAATCACAGTCCTTGGTATTGGTCCCATTATGCCATGCTTCCAAGCGGGGTCACAACTTCTAGTGGGTCTAGTTCCAATGGGACAACTTGCACTTGTTGAGTTAGAACCAGATGTGGAGCTAGAAACCATTGTGGTTATAACTTATATATTAACCTGCAATATCGATAAGGACGAAAAAATAGTGAGTAAAAAAATTTAGCAATTTGAAGTTGAACATGAAATTTAAAAAAAAATATGTAAACTTTAGATGCATTTAAAAAAATTTAAGTGTAATATGGTAATATGGTAATTGAATAATTTGAAATTAACAAATTTGATAAAAATATCATTTTTTAAACGTAAATCATTTACATTTAAATTGAAAATTGAAATTTTTTTGATAATAATATCATCTTTTAAACCTAAATTTGATAAAAATTGAAAAAAATACTATAAATCATTTACATTTAAATCAATCCACAAATTTAGATGAATTGAATCAATTCAATCCAATAAAATATGTGAATTTGACATGCTAAAAAAATTAGAAATGATTTACAAATTTAAATGCTTGAAAAAAAAGGAAGAATAAAAATTGAACTCTCCTGATACAAATCCGAAATTGCAGAAATATCTTCTTCAAATCCCCTAAAAATTCTTCTCAACTTGGTGTAGAATGCTTGCTTGCTGTTGTGTGTGGTGAGGGGCAAATGGCCCTTTTAAAGACCAAAAACTGCATTTATTATGTGTTTTTTCTTCATTTTTGGTGTGTATACATAGGTCGGCGAGTTTATCGCACAGACTTGCCGAGTTTTGGTGAGTACTCATTGTGATTTAAAAAAAAAACTCGCCACATTTACTCGGCATGTCAAACTCAAAAGTACTTGTAGGCCAAAAAAACTCGCGAGTACTTAGCGAGTCAACTCGTCAAGTCTTCGAACTATGCATGGATGTACTTAGGTGAATCTTTGTTCCAAATCGCACACCTAGAATAGAATAGAAGATTTTTGATGTCCACGAGGCCAAAGATAACTTGAATTGCTGATCTTCTACTATTTGATTTGATGATGAACTCCCTTGTTTTCTCAACCTTATCGTCTTTGAATAAATCCTGTAAGGAAGTTGTAGCTAAAATACCTATGTAATTTGCCCAAATGTCACTGTTAGCTTCACACTGTATAATAAAGTGTTTTTCTAATTCAATTGCTTGAGTTGTGCCAGACTCTCTCCTCCCATTTTTCTTTTGGCCTCTTCCATTTACTTGTTTCACACCAAAGATGATGTGAGTTAGTCCTCAATTGGGCTATGAGTATTTTTGGTCTCCAAGGGATATTTGCCCCCATATAGGCCTTTTGTTGATAATTATAAGTGGAGTTATATTCATCAAGGTAATATTTCCTCTTTCTCCCTGATGCCTTTCTCCCACATAGACTTGTGAAATTTATCTATAACAAGAGCCTTTATTTCTTTGTTATTATTTGGACGTGCATTTAAGTGGATGTTCCATTTGTTCATCCACTTGATGTTTTGTTTCATCAAAGACTTTTTTCTCTTGTTCAAGACTTCTTTAGTGACAACCTTGGGCCATCTATTGCTTACATTTGTTCAATTTTTTTTAGATACCTTAGGAGATAAACCATAGTGGTGGCTTCAATAGGAAAGGTACTTGCTTCAGTGTAATGTCCCCTTTTTTGGAGTGATCACCTAATGATAACCTAATGGGTCAATTTTCACACTTTGCTAATTTTGCAAGATAAATTGAGTGTGGGTATTGATTTAACATATTTTCTGTGGTAATTTTGGTGAAGTCAACGTGGGTCAAACAATTTGCCCTAATAGAGAGCGACCCATTTGGAGGATAAAAGATGAAGGAAAAATATGAAATGCCCTTGGGAAAAAATAAGAAATAATTCGTGATGATGTTTCTTATTGTTGACGACTTCATTTGAGGGCAATTGGTGATTGTTTTTCATGCACGAGTGTTCGCCCTTGGAGAAGGGAAAGTTAGAAAATAATGAAACAAGTCAATCATTGGTTTGGGCGCCCAAGGAGAGAGGACTCGAAAGAGAATTAAAGAAAATGCACCTTAATGGGTTGGCCTAGGAGGAAGAAGGGATAATGCCAAAACAAATCTTTAATTTGTTTTGTTTGAGTGCCACACATAGCCTAAGTAAGGTCGGCCAAGATGAAGATAATTAAATAAAATAAAAGGTGTTGAAGATGGATCAGCCAGCTTGAAGAGGACAAAGGAAATCATGTATAAATAAAGTTTCATTTGGATCATTCAAGAAATCATTCATCATATCTTATATTCATCTTTCATATTGAGTTTTTACTCTTGGCTGCAACGGAAGTTGGGCTTAGGAACCAAGGACGAAAACCTTTGTGTTTCATGGTGTGTTGGACGAAAACCTAGCTCATGAAGTGGAGATCCCATGCCGGGAACCTAATTGCACTTCATTGTTGATTGTTCTTGGAAAAGAGCAGAATTGTAAAATCAGATATGCAGATCAGATTGAAGACATCTTCATTTGGCGAGTTTGTGTTGTATTTGGCTAGGGTTTCACCCTAGATCTTGAGCACCACATCCTGGAGGAGGTGCGACTTGCATTTAAGGGTGAATTTGGTGTTTTTGTGGAGTTAAGGTTTGATTTCATTTTCAGTTTTGGAGCAGCAGCAGATCAGACCTGTTCGCCATTGTTTGGGCAGCGATTTTGGTGCTTGGAATCATCATTGAGTTAGGGTTTTGCCCTACAATTGAAGCGCCATCTTTTGGAGGTGATTTGAGGGTTGTTGTGATGTCATTTCTCATCATTTGAAGCAGCAAACCCTAGCAGATTGATTGCAGACCTGAGTGCATCGTTTTGGAGCAGCTACTTGGTGTGATTGAAGGTCATTTGCATTAGGGTTTCATACCCTAACCTAGGCGCCACACCTTGGAGGGCGATTTCACCATTTGGAGGTCATTTTGCATTGTTTGGTATGTATAAACCCTAGGGTTTATTTCTGTTTTGTGGACAACAGATTTCTGGGCATGTTTGGCATTTGTTTGCCCATGCTTTATGTAATTTCAAACTTTGCAATAATCTGATTTGTAGCAGTGGAGATTTGTCTCAAGTTTTCAGTCATTTTGGTTGCATTTCTTTGTGTAATTCATTGTGTATTTCATCTATGGTGTTGGCAATCCATGTGGCATGATTATTTGATGTAATTGGCATGATTAATTGGATGTTATGGATGTTTGTTCAAGTCTGATATAAAAATCAGAAGTTCAGAAAATTAGGGTTTTTGGAGCAGATTCAGAAAATCAGACTTTAGGTCAAAAATCAGACTTTAGGTCAAAAATCAGACTTCTAAAAATCAGAATTTTAGCAAATATCCTATTTGGGATATTACATTCAGCTAGAAGAATCTCATAGGGGACTAAAGCATTTAGTTTGAATTTGCTTCTTACTAGGGGTTTTTGAATCCTCTCTATTTGTTTCCATTTGAACTCTGAAGTGCTGCTAGCCCATAATTCACACCCGTAAAGTACCACTGGAATTAGTAATAGCCCGAATAGAATCGGGATAGTGTTCCAATTCCGTAGCTCCGCCTCTCTACGTTTGTTTTGCAATGGATAAAGTGCTCTCCAACCTCCTAAAGTTCTCTTCCTTATGCAAGTTTCCCAACTGAGCTTGTTGTTGAAGTCAATCCCAAGGAGTTTGTACTCTATTACTTCTTCTATAATACTCCCTTCAAAATAAAAGTTAAACTGAGTTTTCTTCTTCTTTTTGTTGGAGAAGACCATGATCTTGGTCTTGCTAGTGTTAACTTTTATACCAACCTCCCTATAAAAGTTAAGAGCGAACCCTCTGTGAATCATGCCATTTTATTTCATTTTTGCTTTTTCTTCACATTGTAATTTTATTTGTCATCACATTTCACAAAAAGAATAAATAAAACATGTTAATGGTGGGGAACTTGTACAAATGGTGCCATTACAATTAAGAAGTGGAGCAAAATGTGGGAGGATGGCCATCTTTCCTCGAGGATTATAGTTCTTATACTTGCTTCTCCATCCAATGATGGCTGATGAGTATGTGCATAAAAATGATGGTGTTTTGGTGTTGTTATTTCACTTTTTTACTTTTGGGGATTTGTACAACTGTTGGGGGGTTTTATAGCTTGTCTTTTTATGTTAATTCTTAGAGTATTACCGGCTGCATTTCTTTGTAAAAGCAATAATTACTGGTGTCACATTAATAAAAACAACACATGCATTTCTTTTTAGCACCTTTAAGTGTCCACCACATTTGTATTGTGGCTTTTATGTTTTCTTCTTTCTCGGTTCACTAGATTTTATTCTAAACATTCCAACCTGAGAGTAACATGAAATGGATCTCTTGATGAGGTCCACAGAAAGGGGGTTACAGATTTTAATATTGAGGTAACTATGATCTTATAAATTTTTTATGGTTGTTTGTTTATTATATGTATGTTATGTGTAATCTAAACTTAATTCTTATTTTGAGTCTCATATATATATATATATATATATTTATTTTATTTTTAAATGTTTTTGTATGGACAAACCCAAACATACCCAACCCTAATTTTATTCCCATACTGGCGTATCAGAACCTGAATTGTTAACTTAGAAAAAAAGATATTATTATAACAAAATTGCTGAATATTTCCCATCGTATATCAAAGTGAGTGAAAAATACTTACACTTTGAGTTTCTGTGTCATTGCTATGTAAGCGTTGTGCTACTATGGAAATAATAAGTAGAAGATAATGGATACAATTGTAAATTGCTTGGCTGCTGGTAGGCAGGAGTTTGTATGTGGTTACTTGTTCCATAACCTTATTGCTAATAAATTTGGTAATGATGATCATGAAAGTATGCAGATTACAACACTAGCAAATCACAACTAGCTATGGCTTCAAAATGTTGTTGTCTGAGGCTTACATGAGTGAAATGGAAATATATGCTCTAGGTTTAAATTGTTAATCTTTCTCTGCATATTTTGTCTCATAGGTCTAGGTAAACTGAATAGAGATAGTCAATATATGATTCACTTTACTCGAGAATACAAACTTTAAAGTTTATAAGGAGCTGTTTTGAATGCATCTTGACAGATTAATATGAACAGATAGGCAGCAGTCTTATATGCATTAAGTTGTAACAGAAGTCATAATACTACAAGGCAGAATTTATCTATAGAGGTTGTGAGGGGAACTGTTGTAAGTTAGGATATGGTACATGTGTCAGTAATGTCTTTAGCCTATGCAAGGACTTTAATAGTTTTAAAGTCTTTTAAAAAATAGATATATAACTATGAGAGATCTAGGCAGCTTTTGTTGAGCTAAAATTTATCTGGCATCAAATCTATATTGTTGTTTTATTGACTCTTTTTTTCCATAAGACAAAATAAGGTCAACTCTACTTCGCTTACAAAATATCATACACTAAAATATGAAGAATGTCTATTCAGTTTGCGCTTTAGCAGATATTTATGAGCCTTTATGCTTGAACTTGCAATTTGTAGTTATTTGATATTTTGCTTTTTTCAAAAGTATGCGTAGGTGCAGAAACTAATTTATTTTGCAAGCAGGGATGATGAAGGTAGGCTTCTTCGCACTCAAGCTTTAGGAACAGAAGAGATAAGACAAAGTGTGAAGGGAAAAAATTATTGGCAGGTAGGGTTACCATCACACTGATATGAAACATGCAATTGTGTAATTTTTGGCTTCGTATCATTTTGGATTGTTTCAAATATCATGAAGATTATTTATTTATTTAAGTCAAACCTCATGTAGTGCTTGTCCACTGATTTAATGGAAGTTCTTTGGTTACTATTCAGTGTTCTAAATTCATTTTTAGATATTTAACAAGCCAAAGCATTGAGATATTAAAATATTTTATTAGCATTAAATTTTTATCTTGTTAAAAATTATCAAGATATATCCTAAGTTGCCAGTTTGGGTACGAGGTTGGGGTTTGGGTACGCCGGGATGGTGGTGTTTTCCCCTTGGCTTTGGTACAGCTGGGTATGGCTGTACAATATATATATCTGTATAAATAAATTTGCAAAAAAATATACAAAATTGAAAACACAGTTGATGGTGATTAAGATAATTGATAATTCAATGTTAAATGTCAAATCAGTACAAAATACAATCATGAATCTTCATCTTGCTTTTCATTGAGAGCATCAAAGCCATCTCTTGGTTCATTTGAATCACAAGCAATTGTAGTGCCACTCCCACTAGCTACATCTTGTGTAGGAATGTCCTCATCATTTAAAGAGACTGTGGAAAGCCATGCAATAGATGCATTCAAGTTGGCACACTCAAGGGTTACATCCCAATTCTTCGTTGCCTCTTGCTTGTAGTCCGTCCAATTGCTAATATGGTAGGTGGTGCAAGTTGGAATGTACATAGACCAACTCTTAATAATTTTTTTGCAGCCAATTGGTTGTGCTTAACTAAGTGGATTAAGGAGTATGTACTCCAGATCCACTCAGCCTAATAAGAACTCACAATTTGTTGAAATTGAAGACAATTAATACAACATTTGTAATTGTAAAACATAATTTATAATTGGGAAAGAACAAAAAGAATGTTATAAAATAAAAATGCCTACCTGCGATAGAATTTTGATTGCAAGAGGTTGTAGGTACATAGAACCTTGCGCATGAAGGTACCACCATGTATGAGCATCCTTTTTGTACCTATCTCAAAGAGTGCTAAGACTGATTTTTTGAGGAGATGAAGTTGCCAAACTCACCCACAATAGTATCCTCCATATCTAGATCAAGGAAGATTCTTTGGAATGCAGTCTTGTACCCATCTACAACTTGTGCATCTCCATATGGTGCCACTCTCTTGGGCAAAGAAAGTATTATTGTGTTGTAATATTTGGAGACAATGCAAATGCAAGGAGATGCAAGGGTGTGGCTATCTTGTTCTAGCAATAAACAATGATTTTTTGCACCCTTTTGAAAAATGTTTTTATGGGATTATTCTTCTTGGTTGCTATTATGTGCTTTATTTTTTCAATCATGAACTCTATGCCATCATATATTTCTCCCAAACATGGTTGATTTGCAACAATAAACATGATCATACTCATGATGGGCTCAGTGAAACTCAAGATGTAATCCGCACGAGCCCACCAAACATCATCCTGGATCAATGATTTAACCTTTAGGGGCCTTTTGTGAATTTACTTGTCTCCACACACTCTAAAGGTTGCTAATGACTATGATACTCAATGTCTCTTGCACCTTCACAATTCATCTCAAGATGATTGTGTGGTGCGAATTGAGTCTCAACAACCTAATGTAATGTAAAAAAATAACAAATCAAAATTTAAAAAAGTAAGATGTCATAAATTTATAATTAGAATTTTATTGCAAAATTAAGGTAAATAGAAAAATATTGAAATTTCATAAACTTCAACAACTCTAACTCGGAGAAGGACCTAAAGATGGCTTGTGACATATCATGGTTTGTTGCAAGCATCTGAATCTTCTCACCCTCGGTGTACATTTCTTTCACCCACTCTCTATCTTTGTGCCCATCTGCTGCATTACCAAGTTGAGGGAGTGGATGACATATGGTGTCCAAAAAATGTGCATGTATGTTGCCTCAACCAATAAACTTGCTACCTTGCAATTTTTTTAGCATTATTTGTAATGACTTGGACAATGATTTCAACCTCCACCATCTCTATTGCTTCTATGAGGATTTGGGCAATGAAGTATGCATCCTTCACTTGCACCTCACAATCAACCACTTCAAAAAAAATCCCTGTTTAGGGTACACTGCAATGATATTAATTAAAGGTTGGATTTTACAATCTTTCCATCCATTAGAAATGATGGAGACTCCTGTTTTGGTCGATGAATCCCTAATTGGTTGTAGTGATGTCTTTACAAAATGTTTTCCTTTTACCAATAAGGTGATGCACACCTTCTGATTCAAGAGGATTCACCAATAGTGGTACACATGGTTATGCCAAGATCATTCTCGTGGATGGTAACACTCAAATGTTCTGCAGTACACTAGAGCACCTCCTAGATGCTTGTGGTAACAAAAAAGCCAACCATCCATCTCCAACAAGTGTCGCACATACTCTAGCAGTGGCACAAAGCACTTTGCTGTAATGTCCTTTCTGAATATTTTCATAAATTATGCAATTTTTTGTATTTTCTGAATTATGCAAATTGGAAAAGTAAACAGTAACTACTAAACTCCAATAATGAGTACTGAACAGCAGTAATCAAACCCTAAATAATGATTGACAATTAATATTGCAGCAGATTTGAACAATGAATAATGCTGATACAAATATGGAAACCCCCAAATGACGAAAATATCCAATTATGACAGCAGATCTGAATATTATATAAACTTGGAAACCCATATATGACGAAAATATGTTAAATATGATAGCAGTTTTGATGTACCAACAGCTGATATAAATATGAAACCCTCATATACAACTCACAATTAATTATGAACAGCAGATTTGATAATTAATGCTTATGATCCATGATTACAGCCAATATAATCAGCATATAGAACAATTAATAGAAGCAATAAACCCTCATAAATCACCCTTCAAACTTGGTGCCACTATATGGTGTAGTCACGGTTAGGAGGGTCCACAAAGTAAATGGTCCAGGCTGTGCAACTAGAGTAAACACAATGGAAACAACTCAAAGATATAAAGCAAATGCAGATTCGGTCATTCAGTATATCATAAATTTCAAATACAAATTGGCCGGCAACATGCGGGCTTACAATTAGGGCTCACAGGCTTGATTTCACAGTTACAGAATATGTACAAGATATAGCTTTAAAGCTCCTTTGCGAGAAATTCAAACTATCAACTTAGAACTAATGATCCACTACTTTCCTAGGCATCTATTACATCAATTTATATCATCTCCGGAACATAAGATTCCTCCACGTCGGCCAATGAAGGTCATAAACTCCAATGAAGAGCTGTAATGTGTGTACACGGATAGGTCGGACCTAATCATGTAGAACTCCTTCACAAATGAATGGAATGGTGTGCGGATCTTAGGGAAGGTCGGCTACGAACGAAACAACATTGAATGATGTGTCATTTAGCTCCGCAAGTCGTGAAATGCTCCACAAGTCTTCTCCTTTGGCTGATTGTCTGAGACTGTCAGGATGCTCTGTTATGAGAAAACAGTCGATCTTCTGATAATGATATCTTACTGGTACCTGATCCAAATGATCTGAGATTTGGATATGATGTGCATGAATGTGTCTAGATGCTAAATCCAGCTCCACAAGATCTGAAATGAAACTGAGGTAGAAAGCGGACCAAAATACATAAACTGCTACTGACTGTACTAGACTAGAAAATGAAACAAAACAAACTGAAATGCAAATGTTTTTTTTGGTTGATGCAAGATTGCTCTTGAACCAGGGATGCTCCTGCATCACTATATTTATTAATTTTCAACAAAATCACAAAAAATTGTCTACTCACAATTGTCATACAACTGTACAGATTAGACTGCGGCAAAGGTGCTGGAATAATGTTGTATAACGAAATCAAAGAATGAAAATAGTGCTGTAGGGATCAGAAATGATAGAAATGCTGGTGCAGGCTGGAACAAGGGCACAATAGTCACCAAAATCGCTGGAAATGGTACGGTGCTGTTGATGGATGATGGTGGCTGAGATCTATGTTGTATGACAACATCATAAGATGTTTGGCAGCTCGGAAGTAATGTATAGTGGCTGCACAATGACCAAATGATATTTCAACAATAGCAAATAATGCAGCACAATAGCTAAAATGTAACAAAATACCCTCCGCAAGTGGTACGACAGTTGGTAGCAGCAACAACCAATAATATAACTGCTGATAATTGATATATGGCTAATATATAACCTAGGCACACCAACACTTGAACTCCGAAGCCTAGCAAAGATTTGTGTCTCAAAATATCAGATAGATTTGCTTGCAAATACTTAATTGATCCAATTCTTGACAATCGAATCTTCAATTAATCTTCAACAAATCAGCACAAATGTGATCCCCGGATGGAATCAGCTCTCACGAACAAGAGGGTTTTTGTTCTCAAATCCAATACAAGAGGGTTTCGTCCTTAAAAAATGAATTTGCCCTCCTTTTATAGTTGGCTTTTGGGCCCTTAAAATAAGACAATAATACTATTTAAGTTGCCCATTTTAAATAGAGTGATTGGGCCCAACTTAAAATATTATTATAAAATTATCTCCTTAATTAAATTATTTAGAAAAGGGGACATGACATTTGCAGTGATCAAACTCATCTTAGGTAATCATACATGCACCAAACATTTTGTGGTTCCTACCATAGCTTTAGCAGTGTCCAATACATCTCCAGGACAAAATACAAAGCCTAACTCGCACCACAACTCTTTGCACTTCTATGAGTGTCCTGTTGCAGACTCTCAGCCGGTGTGTTGCTCTGCTCCAACTTGCCCACCGCTTCGCTCAACTTAGGTGGCACCACCTTTCTTTGCCACTAGCACTTTGCTCAGCTTGAAGGTGCCACCGGAATAGTGACCAAGGTGCATTTTTTTTGCCAAAGGAGGTTATTTTTTCTGGGAGTCATATCTTTTGCCCACGATGTTGGATTTTCAACTTCTTATAGGCAACAAAAAGTTCTTTTCGAGCACTTCATAGTGGTCCAAGTGATTTTTTTAGATTCTAGTCTAGGTATTAGAAATTTTTTTGAAGCCGTTTTTATTGCACTTTTTTTGTGACAAGCACAACTCTTGCTCATAGAGTTGAATTTTGGCATTTGTTTTAACTTTATCATAAATCGCAAGGATTTTGTTTATAACCTCCAATTTTCAATTTGGCAAGCATTTTAAATTTTTTTTGTAAAAATCATCGTGTGTTATAAACAGTCAATTTAGGCTTGTCCATTGTAAAAATTGTACTTAAGTGCCCATTGTTTTTTTGTTGGGGGTTGCAATTATAGTATTATACATTTTAGGGTGTGTAAGGCACTTAAGTTCCCATTATCCTTTTCACTCTCTTAGTGTTTGATTGTTATCATGGCAAAACCTAGGATTGTTGAACTCCTCACTCTGCACAATCATCACACATGGAAACTAAAAATGAGATAGCTATTACAATCTAATGGACTATGGCAAATGTTGGTTAAAAAGCCTCTAGAGTTCACTAAGGAGTATGAAAAATTTGCTTATAGAAACATGTTAAATGAAGCCATGGGGTTAATTAGATTGCATGTATCAGATAATTTGTTGTTTCACTTTGTGGAGTGCACTACCCCAAGGCAAATGGGACAAATTTGATGATTTGTTTGGCATCATTAATGAGTTCCGTATATTGCAATTAGAGGCAGATTTGACTTCACTCTCTCTCGATGATTTACTCTCCATTGAGGACTTCCTTGCTATGTTCAAGTTGTTATTGTCATAGTTGAAAGGTTGTGTAATAGATAAAATGGATAAAAAATGTATCTTTTTGATTTTGTGTAAGTTGAAAGGCCCCTTTTAGTAGTTTTCTCTACCTTCTATTCCACCATGGATGCCTTAGGGATTGATTTAAAGATGCCCACTTTTGAGTTGTTTTATGAGCATCTTACTAGGGTATAGGCCAAGTTTATTCACTTGGATGTACTTCCTAGTTGTAAGGGCCAAACATTGGTCGCTCAAACATCCAAGGGCAAAGGTAGGAATAGGCGTAAGCCTAAGACATAATCTTCTTTAGGCGATGAGTATCACTCCAAATTGAAGCTAAAGAACACTTAGAAGACCACACCTTCCTCTCATTTTTTTAAAGTTAGGTGAGTCTTCCTCCAAGACGAAGAAAAAGATAGGCGCTCCTTGTACCTTTTTTGGCAAGCTTGGACATGATGAATCCAAATGTTGGTAGCGGTTAGAGGCTTTGGAGGAAGCCATGCAACATCATAAGATCTCTATCTCCAAACGCTCTTCCATAGGTAAGAGTCAAGCCCTTTTTGCATGGGCCTTTTAGGGTTTATCTTCACATGATTGGATATTTGATTTAGGGGCTTCTCTCCATATGACACATTCACATGAGCTACTTGATTCACTTTACATCAATAGTACTACTCAAATTGTAATGGGAGATTCTTAATAGATTCCAATTTTGGGATTAGGCATGGTACAGTTGGCAGATGGGTGCATTAATGATGTTCTCTTGGTTCCAATGATTTCTACTAACCTTTCCATTTATCAAATTTGTCAGTCTAGTGAGGGATAGACAATTGAGTTCACACTACATGATGTAGTCATTCGAGAGATACAGGACCTTGATATTGTTGTTTCTTTTGGGAGTGTTGATCATGGATCTCGTTTGTATAGGTTTGATGGTTTTGAGTCTTCTTCAGGATCATCCTTCATTGCACATGTTGATTATTTGAGTAGGCTTTAAAAGGAACGATATGGTCATTTGAATTATAGGTATCTTTAGCAGTTGAGCATATAGGATATGGTGATTGGTCTTCCTAGGATTTCATGCAGTGAGGGAGTTTGTTGAGGTCGTGTACTTGGCAAACACCATCAAGATCCTTTGCCTAACAGTAAGGCCTCTCATACCAAGGCATCCTTCAAGTTGGTTCATAGTCATCTTATGTCATTCCTAATTCCATCTTTTCCAGGGACCAAGTATGTGCTCACCTTTATTGATGACTTCTCACGACACATATGGGTGTACTTTCTCAAGTACAAAAGAGGTTTTTTCCACTTTTAGGATCGTCAAAGTAGTTGTGGAGAAGCAGTCTGGTCTTTCTATTAGGCGGATACACACAGATAATGGGGGGAAGTATGTGAACCAAACATTTCATGATTTTTGCAATGAGCATGGTATTTAGCATCAACACATGATTCCTTACACTCTTCAACAAAATGGTGCAGCCAAAAGAAAGAACATAACTTTATGAGAGATGGCCAATTGCATGATTAAGTCTAAGAACATGGTACCCACCTTTTGGTCTGAAGCAGTTAATTGTGCTAATTTAGAATTGTATCCCCCAAAAGGTAGTGCGGAATATGACTATCGAGGAGGCTTGGACCCATGTCAAGCTTGATGTATCTTTTTTCAGAGTATTTGGTAGTGAGGCTTGGGCATTCATTCTAGAAGGTTGGTGTAAGGCTATGGAGAAGAAGAGTCCCTTTGATTTTTGTTGGCTATTGTGAAGATGTGAAGACCTATAAGTTGTATGACGTTACTCGAGATGTCTTCTTTCAACGAGATGTCTAGTTTGATGAGCACTTCACACAGATGGATTCACCATCACCTACTTCTCCCTCACTTCCTACTCCATCTCTTGAGGACTCTTTGCTTCTTGAGGATGATGATGATGATGGTCCCAATCCACCACCTCTTGGTGTACATCTTTGCCTCGTTGGGCCTGCACTACTTTTGAGGAGGTTGGACCTTTGGTTGGTGATCCTATAGATTCTTGCCGCACTCATTCACATATTGCAAGTGTTAGTCTTTTGAGTCATGCTCTTTTCGATGATCCTCAAAAGTTTTTAGATTCTGCAGGTATTCCAGAGTGGGACCGTTTTATGGATGAGGAGTATTCTTCTTTGGTGAAGAATCATGCATGGGATCTTGTGCCTCTTTCCAAGGTAAGAAAGTTGGTTCGATGTAAATGGGGCTACATAACCAAATATGCAACAGATGGGTCCATTGACAAGTACAAGTCATGCCTTGTGGCTAAGGGGTTTTCATAGGTTTAGGGCATTGATTATTTCGAGACCTTTGCTCTTGTTGCCAAGATGGATTCTATTCGTCTTGTCATTTCTTTTGTTTCATTACAAGGATGGTTAGTTTATGAGATGGATATGAAGAGTGCCATTTTGCACAGTGATCTTCGTAAGGAGATCTATGTGGAGAAGCCTTCAAGTTTTGTGTAGGATTCTTCACTTGTTTGCAGGCTTTGTTGTTCATTGTATGGTCTCAAACAAGCCCCTAGGCTTGGTATGAGAAGATGGATAGATTCTTGCTTGCTTCTGCTTTCCCATATTTCCATTTTGATTTGACAATTTACATTCAGAGGCATGGAGAGGATATTTTGATACTTGTTTTGTATGTGGATGACTTGATTCTCATAGGTAGTTCCACTTCCATGATTTAGGGTGTTCAGAGAGCATTGATGAAGTACTTTGATATGATTGATTTCAGACTTCTGCATTTTTTCCTTGGTCTTTAGGTTCTTCAGTTTTTTGAGGGGATTTCTATTTTTTAGCAGAATGATGCTCTTGATTTGCTTTAGAGATTTGCAATGGTT
Organism: Cunninghamia lanceolata; assembly: GCA_027924645.1. Classification (NCBI taxonomy): domain Eukaryota; kingdom Viridiplantae; phylum Streptophyta; class Pinopsida; order Cupressales; family Cupressaceae; genus Cunninghamia; species Cunninghamia lanceolata. The sequence goes on along the minus strand of BSBN01000232.1, from coordinate 7,055,365 downwards.
GATTGCAAGCCCGCACTCCATTTTAGTCAGGTGTCACACTATCTACCCATTGCACTACACCCAAAGTTGATGCTACATTGTATCACCAGTCTATTGGTAGTTTTTTGTACTTGACACAATTGTCTTGATATTTTCTTTACAGTTGGTCTTGTCTCTTGTTTCTCTTAGGATCCTAATGAGAGTCATTGGAAGGCAACCGAACATATATTAGGAGCTTCTTGGATTGAGGGCTTCATTGACTTAGATTGGGTTGGTGATCTTGATAATCGGAAGTCTACTTCTAGTTTTGTCTATTGCCTTGGTTTCGATTTGATCCATGGTCTTGCAAGAAGCAAACAACTATTGCATTATCATCTACAAAGGCTAAGTATCAAGGTGCAATTTTTGCTATCTAGAATGTTCTTTAGTTTCACCAGTTGATGACGAAGTTTAGCTTTCCTTTTGATCACCCCACTACTCTTTGGTGTGATAACTAGAGTACCATACACATTTCGTGCAACCTAGTGGAGCATGAAGGGACTAAGTATTTTGAGATCCATATGCGCTTCATTTGGCAACTCATCCAAGATGGTGTTCTTAGCTTGGAGTATTTGCCTATTGAGGAGTAGGATGTGAACATCTTCACTAAGCTTTTGGCATTGCCTCATTATCTTCACTTGCAATCGATGCTTGGGGTGAAGGAAGTTGTCTTTAGGAGTGTAATGTCCCCATTTTTGGAATGGTCACCATTGGAGAGCAGAGGGGTTGGTTTTCACACTCCGGGATTTTGGAAGGAAAATCAAGGTTTGGAGATAACTTAAAATATTTTTCTAGTGGTCTTGATGTGTTCATTTCATTTAATATATTTCTCTTTCCATGGAGTGAACCACTTAGAGGCATTGTGAGTGTGGAGACTTGCCATTTTGTGGAGATGGATTTGTTGTGTAATGAAGTTGTCAGCATATTCTTTATGATGCCACCTTGGTTTGATTGATCATGTGTACGCCAACTTGAAGGAAGATTCAATTAATAGCTATTTGATCCCTTTGGACGGCCTTTTATGATGAAACAAACAATAAAATATCATCTATACCTTAGCGCTTGAAGGAAGAAGCTTGGAGAAGAGGAAAGGAGACAAATTCATATATTTAAATTGAATTTTCTAGGCGCCCAAAGGGTTTGAGGCGGGTTGGCCCTCTTAGTGAGGGAAAAATAATAAATAAAAAAAAAATACTAAAAGTGCCTAGGTGTAATGTCCCCATTTTGAGCTAAGTTATGATTTCTAGTTTGAGTTGTTTCTATACATGGAGAATCAGAATGTTGGTTTATGTCTATACATGGAGAATCGGAATGCTGGCTCAACTAGCATTTAATTTGGTATTGGCTAAGTATTTCCAAGAGATATTATTCTATGTCATAGAGGTTATTGGAGAATGCAGTATTCAAATTGTATTTTCATCATACATTGATTGGATTGATTTGGGTTAAGGAAATAAAGAGGAAAATGAAATCTTCAATTACATTTTCCTATATCGAAATTTTATGGAATTTGTTGATGGATTAAGGTGATGCATTCACCAAGGAAGAAAATAGGTCCAATATTCATTGTTTTTAGTGCCAACTGCCTAAGGAGAGGATCGACTAGCATTTGAGATGGATTTACATTGTATGGAGTGCATTTGCATTGGATCATGGACCAATATGATGAAGATTGTATTGTCAATATCCCAACGGCCATCAAGGAGGGGTGATCAACATTAATGAGGTTTATTGATCCAACGAATAGAGGTAAGACCTATTCGTCCTTGTTCATTGTGCCAACGGCTTGCTTGAGGAAGTCGATGCCATGATAAGAGGTCCTATATGCCATTCGCTCAACTTGTATGGAGTCGACTTGCATGAGTCTTAAATGCAAAATATAGTTTGTTATGGATTGCTTCAGCCAAGAAGAAAGGTTTTAAATGCCAACGTCTCATGAGGAGGATCGCCTTATCAAAGGAATCGGCCAGCTAAGAAGAAGATATGATTTTAAATGCAAGGAAACTTCAAAATCCAATGCAGATTGCTATTTGCTCAAGGAATTGCCATGATCGATGATGTCCAAGTAAGATTTTAAATGCTAAACAAAGGAATTTGAATGCTATTCTAGCCGCCGCCAATGATAAAGGGAGCTCGTTGCAAAGAGGATCGATTCATGTGAATAAAGGAGATGTATTTCATTTAATAAAGTTAAGATTGATTTTAAATGATTGATTTCATGGATGTAAGACATTTAAAATTGCTGAAAGAAAGAAGATATCAATGGTGGAATTCAAATCACATTCCAAATTGTCAAAGAAGAGGAACACCTATCCTTGGAGACGATAAATAGAGCTCTTGAACTCGAATTTGAACTATTGATGAATCTGGTATGTTTTTCTAACTTATGTTTATTGCTGAGAATTCCGATTTTCAGTTAGTTTATAAGGAGATGACCCCTTGTTTGATATGGTGATGGCCCCATATCCAATTGAGAGGTGATATCATTTTGATATTCACCATTAGAGCTTAATTTTGCAGGTTTAGTGAGAGTTGAAGTGAAGATTATATGCTATTGAAACCCTTGGTCATATTGAAGATCAACCAAGGTAGTTATTTTCAAGTATTGGAGTGATTGAGTGGATTTTTGTCATGAGTTCATGATCTGAAATTGATAACAGTCAGCTGATAAATTCATATACAGGGTTTTATTACTTGGTTTCATCAAGAAGAGTGAAGGTTGAAGGCTACACAAGGCAAATGCATCATTGAGGAACCTATCGTTTGCCTAGGAGGTGGATAGTTTGCAAGATTTTGACATTTTCTTCATTGCTGATTAGAAATCAGACTTACAGGTTGCTGCTACAGTGAATTATCAGTCAAATCAGTTAAAGATGTGATCCTATTTCATGGCCCAGCTGAAGTGAATTGAAGAGTTGCATATGCTAGAGGGTTTTGGCTTTATTCCTATGCCATATTTGATCAATTTGGGCACTTTTTATGCATGTAATAAAGTCTGATATAAAATCAGACTGTGACTGAAATAATTTCCAGTCGGAGAATTCCATGACGGGAGTTCACTTGCACTTCATTGTTTTTGGAGCAGAATTGCAAATCAGATTTGGAGATCATCTTGAGGACTTTGCTATCATTATTTTGCATTACTTTTGGTATGTACAACCTTAGGGTTTAGGGAAGATTTGAGCTGGGCTTGTTTGTCTTGATCGCCCATGCATTAAGACTCGTTAAGTTCTGATTTTTATAGCAGCAGACTTCTAGATTATATTTCAGTCATTTATGATTGTCATTTGAAGTAGTTTAATTGCATAATTTGTGGTGGAATTCAAATATAATGTTAGCAATATTGTTGGCTATGATATTATGCTGATTTGTCATGTTTTATGGGAAGTTATTGGAAATGGTTTAAGTCTGAATTAGAGGGCAGAAGTTAGGGTTAGAGCAGAAATGAAAAGAGCAGAAAATCAGGGCAGAAGTTAGGGTTAGAGCAGAAAACCAAAGTGCAGAAAATTAGGGCAGAATATTGTCATCATTGAAGGGAGAAATTCTGGGCAATGTTTGGTTTGTTTATGCCCTAGGATCCATTGAAAATTCAGATCAGAACTTCCATTTTTGTAGCAGCAGTGTCTAACTCAGAAAATCAGACTTGGTTGATTAATGCTTGCTGCCCTAGAATGTGTATTTCATGGTGTAATTCAAGGGAGATGTGAAATGTAATGTTTAGCATCATTTGCCATCATTATATGCTATGTTTGGATGCATATTCGGGGTGTTATGATTACATGTTTAAGAGCAGAAAATAAAATCAGAGATTAGGGTTTTGGGCAGAAATCTAAAGTACAGAAGTTAGGGAAGATTTCAAAGTAAGAAAAATCAGTCATTCCAAACAAGTTTCCTTTGGAAAGCCATAAATCCAAAATAGCCAAAAATATCCCCATTTGGGATATTACAAGGAGGTCATCTTGAGTCCTTCCTTCAATTGTATATGTTTTCTTTTCATGTTTTTCTCTCTTTTGGGGAGGAGTTTTTTCCTATAGGGTTTTCTCCCTTTTTCCATTTGTGAGAGATCTTTTGTAAATAGGTACCTCATCAGGTTTTCTTGTTGGGACCTATCTTTGAGTTTTTTCTCTTTTCTTTTTCTACTTAGGGCATTTACCAAAGTTGCATGGACACAAAGACTATTTTTCAAGACCCCCTAATATGGATATGGCTGGATATGACAATATATATATATATATATATATATATTATTAAACTATTATAGTATATATGTAATATTATTAAATTATATATTAAATAATATTATTAAAAAAATATAATTAAATAGTCCATTATATTTAAACAGTCACTCACATTAAAATGATAGATAAACTAGATTTGTCATATTCAAATTAAAGATTTGAATATAAAGGATCAATTTACAAATAATCATCTGTGACCACTACTAACTCAAACCTAGTTCTTACAGACTTATATATCTTTCAATAGCAATCCTTAACCTGCAAGTGACCCGATGATGTTCTCCATACTACTGTAATGAGCTGTGACTCATGCATGAGGAGACTGAGAACTATCTGGCAGCGATCCTTATGTGGATGGCGGATGAAATCTCCAGGTAGTGCAAGACATACAACACGTCCCTTCTCAATGGTGTTACTTGACATTGCAAAGCCTTCTAATGGTATTGCTGGCCTGTGATGATGCAAGTCACGCCCAACACAGAGATTTAACAACACATCTACGTAATCCTCCAAACCAGAATGCTTTTGCTATCGCAGGTTATGGCAGATTGCTTATCGTTTAGGATGCTCTGGTCTATCTAGCAAATCAATCCATATGGAGAGGATGGCGAGTGATTCAAGAGGCCACGATCCACATTTAGCTTCAGTGCAAAGTCTTCTGAGATTCGATGTTGATTCAATACTATTGATGACTCTCTGAAATCATATCTTCCAATGACACGACGTCTCAGTTACTTGCAGAGGATACACAATCTTCAAATATTGCATTCGGTCAGAGTAACTCTACATTCGATCCATAGTGAACAATGATATCAATCACCGCTTCACATTTTTAGCTGATCCTCGGTGCACGATGCAAACATAGACTCTGCAATTCCTTTAAACTCCACGAATTCCTTTTTATGAAAGGCAGCGTCTGTTATGGATATGCTGCAATTCAAATCTGAAGGCCACAATTCATATGATATCTGAATATATATTTGTTTATACCTTCACAAAGATCCTTATAGTGATCGGGCTTTAGTCTTTATACAATTGCAAATCTTTGAATGCTCGCTGGGTCCCGCGATCCACTAAGACTCTGATTTAAATATGCATATCTCTGAAACCTGTCAGAGTTTTGTCTCCTAAACTGCAACAGAGATATATAGTCTAAAATCTGAATAATATAGATAAAAACATTAGACATATATATCGATTCAAAAGTAGACAAATTTATATTGATTAATCAATCCATAAATTTGTAAAAGAAACTCTCTGCATTTTATTGTCAAATCTGTATCAAGATGGTCTCAGACCAATTATTGGAATCCCAAATACAATGAAGCCCAGCTAAGAAATCTGAATGATTTCTCCTCAACTATTTAGCAAATGCAAAGAAACCTCTCTTTGACATTGACTGGATACAAAACATAAGTCATAGACTTAATCAGAAAAACCAAGACATAAGCATCTGAAAACATACATGCTCAACAATGACTCTCAGGCCTTCTTTTAAAGCCCTTACATCAATTAGGCCCAGCCTAATTTTATTAAATGCAAGTTTATGCGTACATAGTCACACTTAACAATCTTAAATGCTTGCACTTGAACTTTTTAACTATTTGTTTTGTGTACACAAAACACTTTTTAATAGTGTTTTAATACCAACTTAGGTAACTTAAATAAAATGTTAATTTTATAAAGCAAATAAAAATACTTTATAAAATTAATTTACAATTATAATATTTTAAGTTACTTAAAAAGTGGGGACATGACAATATTATATTGAAATATTTTAAATTTAATTTTGGAAGCATGTTGGTTGTGCCATTCGGTTGTAACAATATCGCCTTCTTTTAGGAGCAAAAGAAGGCGAGTCCTCAGAGGGAGGGAAACAATGCATTATACTCCTCCAGCCATTGGCAAGATGAAGGAAAAGACAGATAATTGAGTTGAACTATGCTTGTTTCAAATATATTTCATTCAGGGAGGAGTCTCACTTGTCTTCCCTCACTTAGAACTCCTTTTATAGACTGGAAAGGCAGATGATTCATATGCTTCTCCCTCCCGAGACAGGATTAGAATGACATATTGATTGGAAAGGCAATTAAAAACCTTAGTAGCAGTGTCAACGGATGATAACCCTATGAGATATTATCTATCCATAAAAATCCCAATAGTTAAGAACCCACAAGGAGCAATTTTCAAGCTTTCATCAAATACAAGAGTGTAACAAGTATACCAAAGGACAATAACCCTACAAACAAATGTTGGGCTCATGCTGCGATTAAAAAAAAGGATTTTTTATGTTTTAGGGCATTTTTTTCCGATTTTTTTTTCTGTAAATACGACACCCTTTTTTTAGACACGAAATCTAGGTGTATTCGGCATGGGTCCATATTTGCCCTAGTTATGGGTATGGGCATGCACGGTATTCGAGTTGCATTCGTGTCATACTGTACCTGAATTCGTACCCGGTACGTGTACCAGGGGAAGGGGGTGGTGTATCGTGCAACTTTGACATTTACTTTTTGTGTTGCACGTCATTTGATTAGGACACTTGTCATAATCACATGTTTTATGTCTCACCTTTGTCTATATATACAAGGGTCCTCTATGTACATTTCATTTCATCGTATTGTATATTATTGTACCAATATTGGTATTACAACATTTTCATTGCTTCTTTCTTGTGTGGAAGGTTATTTAGTGTTGTAGAAGATTCTTGCTCTTGTGTGTCCTTTTGGTGACTTTAATAGTGATGCTCAAAAGACCTTGCTTGTGTGGGTGGAACAAAGGATGATGATGTCAAGCCCTCATATGGAATCATTGACATGGATTCACTGCACATGAAGCCAAAGCTCAGCAGCTATTTTGGTCAAAGATGTGTGTGCAAGGGAAACCCCTCAAATTCATGATTGATGGGTATAACATGAAGAAGTTAATTTCAATAGAAACCATTAGGTGCTTGAATTTGCTAACCATGGCCCATCCACAACCCTACAAATTGGGATGGCTCAACTCTTGCAACACCTAAGGTATATGTGTTACTCTCCAATGTTGCTTTACATACATTATTCATCCTTTCAAGGAGGAGATAGTTTGTGATGTGTCGCTAGGAGTTTGTAATGTGCTCCTTGGACATCCCAACATGCATAGGCATGAATGTGTTATAGAGCAAATCCTCGTAGCATACTTGTATCAGTTGGTAGTAAGAGATCAGATTCTTGAAGTGAATTCATGCTCAACACATGTGCTAACTTCAAAGAAGTTCGTGCCATACAACTATGCATACTCAACATTTTTCATCTAACCTCCGGTTGGTGCAAGACTTGTTGCAACAATGATAAAGCTAATTTTGGAAACAATGTTTACACATAATTGTTCTATGCTTGTATGCAAAGTTGTTAGGGTAGGTTAGCTTCACTCAACATGCTAAATGGTTCATTGAATAGCGGCTAGACGTCAACGCTCCACCCCTGCTTCCTAGACTTAATGCAATCAAGACTATCGCTTCACACCAATAATGGTACTCATGGTAAGGTTAAAACCATTCTCATGGCTTGCAGTAACATTTCAATGGTTTGGAGAACACTAGAGCACCTCCTAGATGCTCGTAGTAACACAAAGGCCAACCATCCATCTCCAACAAGTGTTGCACGTACTCCAGTAGTGGTGCATAGCACTTTGCTAGTGATCAAACACACCTGTGGTAATCATACCTACACCAAACATTTTCCAACTCCTACCATAGCTTCAGTAGGGTCTAGTGCACCTCTAGGCCAAAATGCAAAGTTTAACTTGCACCACAATTCATTGCGTTGTTTTGAGCATCCGATTGTAGGCTTCAAACAGTGTAGTCTATGCAAGAATCTAAGTGGCACTCTTGAGGGTTGTCCTATGCTAGGTTAGCAACTAGCTCATTAGGAATTTACTAGCAAACAGTTACACTCCACAGCTATTGGGAGATGAGGAGTCATACAAGGGAAATGATTCCACTACCATAGGAGACGGTTGAACTTCCTTGTGACTCTCAACCTTCACAACATGAAATCTATAATATCTATATGTACACATATTTGTAATATAGAATGCAAAAGATATTAGTAGAGACAAAAGATAGCAACCATACATCATTCTCAAGAGTATGCTAAGTATAGTGCGAACAACTAAATAAAATAGATTTATTGTTTTAGTTCTATATCTCTTTATCTTTGTTTACACACTTTTTTATAAGCTTTGACATAACACCTATAACTTCATCTAGATCCTCATCTAGAGAATTGTCCTCTAGGATTCAACCTGGGTCCTAGGTCACCTTCTCATATCCAAGACCTATGTAACCTAAGGATGTTTGTTTGATTAACATAATCATTTCCCACCAATATGTTGATCTCACTAGGTTGAAAGGAAGCCCATTGGTATAAATGCAACTCGCAATCTACTCCTTTGCAATGTCCTTGGCCTCATTTTGAAATGCCTTTTTCTAGTGGGCCTATTTTGTGGGAAAGAGAGTGATCATCTTCTTGGGAAGATGGTGTCACAAATAAACTAAGTTGTTGATCCTGGTACGTATTCAGGTACGGGTACTCGGATACAACAATTTTTTGGCTCGGGTACGGTACGACAACATATATATATATATATATAAAATTAAAAAACTTTAAAACTCTAAGACAAACAATAATACTCATAATTGCCATTAAACAAAATAAAATAACGGTCGTCTCTGTTATAATAGTTTTATAACAATAATCGATAGAGACTTCTCCAAGTTGTGTAACAATAGCATCTAAATCGGAACACTTAGGAGTTAGATCCCAATTCCTTGTTATAACAATTTTATATACCAATTTAGATGCTACTAAAATTGTTATAACAATACATAACTCATGATGCCGATTTAGATGCTACTATTACACAACTTGGAGAAGTCTCTATCTACTGTTACATTGTTATATTGTTATAACAGTATAACAACATAACAATGTATATTTAATAGTCCTCTTTGTTGTTATAACAGTTGGAGAAGTCTCTATCTACTATTATACTGTTATAATTGTTTTAGATGTTATAATAGTAGCATCTAACTCCTGAGTGTGCCGATTTGGATGCTACTGTTACACAGCTTGGAGAAGTCTATCGATATACTGTTATACTATTGTTATATATACTATTATGCTACTGTTATATTGTTATTGAAGTGTTGTTTTTTAGGGTGAAATCACCTTTTTAGGGTTTTTTTTGTTTAAAAAGTGTTACAAAAAATTAAAAAAGGTACTTTTTAGCATTGCCTGTGTGTGGGTATGCCTAGGTTCGCCCAGGGTTCTGCCTGGGCGCCTCGAGTTCTCTGTGGGCTCTTCAAAGAAGAACCCATAGAGAACCCGGAGTGCCTGAGCAGAACTTTGGACGAATCCCCAGGCGTTCCGAAGCCGTACTAGGACCCGAAACGTCCCGGTCCGAGGATGGATGGCTAACTATGAGTACCTGATAACATAGCAAATAAAGTATGTGGGGCAACCACTATTGGAGATGCCCCTTTAGGAGGCTTGCACGATCCTTTCTTCTATAAAGGTGAGATCTTAATTTTGCTCTCACTTACAATATCTTTGAAGAACCCACAGAGAACTCGGGGCGCTCAGGCAGAACCTTGGGCAAATCCTCGGGCGTTTCGGACCAGTACTAGGACCCAAAACGTCCTGGTCCGCGGACGGAGGGCTAACCAGGAGTACCCGGTAACATAGCAAATAAAGTATGTTGGGCAACCACTATTGGAGATGCCCCTTTAGGTGGCTTGCACGATCCTTTCTTCTTTAAAGGATGAGATCTCAATTTTGCTCTCACTAACAATATCAATTTCTTGTTATTTTTATATATGAGAGAATTTGCTCTTTTCACAACCTCTTTTTGTTTGGCCTTGGACATACTCTAATTCCCTAGTTGGTCATAGCAAATAGGTGAACTGTCGCTTGACTATACGAGCTTTTATACTTGTTATGGTATTGACCCCACCTATAGGAAGTTGCTTAATTGCCATAACATGTTGCCAAAGAGGTGATGTTTGGTCAAATTTGAATGGCCTATCTGTTAGCGGGCCCATTGAACTAGAGCTAGGAACAACCATTCTGTACAGATTCCTATTATAAGAATCAAACAAAGAAAAAAAGAAAATATAACCCTAGGGTAGCTAACTTAGATAACAAACAAAACAAAACAAAAAAACAACAACAATGCAACCCAAAAATATGTTTAAAAGTTATAAAAATGAATTAACATTTTAAAGAGAAACATCCAAAATGTTTTAAAAAAAACTAGAATGCTTGGAAAAAATCTGAAAAAGCTTGAAAAAAACTCAAAAAAAAAACTTTACCTTTGATTGATAAATCTCTTTGGTGCAAGCTAGTCGTTTCTTGTAGCACTTAGCAAACACACTTTAAGCCTTCAGAATCCTACACTACCGAAAAAAAACCGGAAAGCTTGAACAATGAAAAATGGGAAGTTGGAATGATGGTAGATGTTTTTGTTTCTTGTGTTTATCAAATGAGGGCTTTTGAGTGACTTAAATAAATTTAGGGTTTTTAAATTCATTTTTGGGTTGCTTTTGCACATTAAGATGCCTTTTTAAAAAACAAAATATTTTTTATAAAGTGTTTGGGCAGCGCTGCCCTAGGGTCTCTTTGGGTTTGTGTAGGGGGGTATCCCTTAGGTATGCTTGAGATGTACCTGGTGGGTACCTAGACTATGCCTTGGGTGAACGTGGGACATACTTGGACCCATACCCCTACCTGTACCTAGTACAGGCACAATACCTGGCAAACCTAGTAACTTAGTATTTTAGTATTTCTTCCAGGCTGTTGTGATTAAATTCTTCATGCATATGAAAGTTTTTCATCTATGTTCAATATAGTTTTTGGACAGGGACAGCAGGGGAAGGTGGGACATGTTTCCTAGATGGTAGGGGATGAGAGGCCTTTTCTAGGGGATGACAATTAAAAAAAGGGAAAATTTAAAAAATATAGGAAATTAAAATTATTTATATATAAGGCATTAATCATATACATTATAGAATCATATTACATAATATTAGAGGTGGAATGAGAATTCACATGAGAATTGACACACAAATTTACAAAATTTCATTGCTTTCATTGTCAATGTGCACATATATTATTTATATAATAATTGTTGGATACACTCAATATCATTTGAGATCCAGGAATGTTGGTTTTGACTAGGTGTTTTGCAAAGTAAATGCAAGATCACAAATATCTCCTAAAGCTGAGTGTCTAAATCAGAATGCAGATTTAATAGGGACTTTTAGGAAAAACTGAAGAACAAACGACTTTAATCAAAGAAACATGCTAAATTTATCATTCCATTTACAACTCATACAATATGGCCAGCATTGGGTCCTTGCCTCTTGATCATCCCGTTGTACCAACATGCCAACATCTTTTTCTGATTCCTACAAATCTATCATTTCATTTACAACTCATACAATATGGCTAGCATCAAGTCCTCGCCTTTTGACCATTCCATCGTACCAACTTGCCAACATCTTTCTTCGATTCCTATGGGCTCCAATTCCTACTATAGAGGTAGGGCTCTGATTCTGCTACTAAAGGAAATCTTTTAACTCACAACACACTTTTGAGTTTCAGAATAATATCACGGAGAATGTTTATCTTGCACGACAAAGGAAAGAGGTTGTGCAGGCAAGGGTGCCAGGTGTGACAAAGAGGTTGCTTGTGCAACCAAAGGAATACCTTATGTGGTAAGAAAGATACTTGCACAAAAAAGACATTCACTTTGTGCAGCAAAGCAATCTTGTACACAGCCACTGAAAACCCTTGTGCAACAACTAGGATCTCTTGCACAGCAATGGGAATGTCCTGCGCAACAATTAGGATCTCTTGCACAATGACTAGAAATTTTGTGCAGCAACATGAATGTCGTGCACAAGAACTAGGATCTCGTCTAGCAATAGGAATGTCTTTGTTTTAGGTTTAGGGCCTTGTGGCTTCCCCCACCCCTTTTTTCCTTTTTTTTTTTTTCAACTTTTTTGTGATGGCTGGTCATTCCTGCCATCCACTGCAATTTTCAGGTGTATCTGGGATCTCCTGTGTTTTTTCTGGCTAGGGGATGGCGCTGGGGACATTGCCTAGCCATCACTGTGTCCCTGAAACGTCCCAGGACAGGAACGGCTGGATTTCCCTAGGAGATGTATCCACATGTAACATTGTTTTCCTCAAGTTACCAAACCTTTTGGAATCTTGTTGGTTTGCAGGTTGATCACCTTCTCTTCATCAAATTCAAGGGACTCTATGTTCTCTTTTTATCAATGATCTGATCATTGAAAGCTTCAGTGCTCATCTTTAAATTCAATATTTGAGCCTCATCATTAAAGACCTGCAAATTTTCCTCATTATCTCGTAAAGAAGGAATTGAAACCACATCTATTGAAGTTTTTAGAGGGGGCAAACTTAGGAGCAACTTGAAACATACAAGAAATAATGACCAACATCGAGATGAGATAAATATGGGAGGAGACAAGGAGAATGCTCTTATATTTGTAGTCTGAAAATTCAAGAACAAGCATCATTGGTGCTTAGTTTGTCTAAATTAATAGGTGGCCCAATTTTTGAATGTGTGGGTTGGTGATAATAGATGTTTACCTTCATAGTGATTTTTGTGAAATTTACATTGCAAAATTTATCCTTTCTTTATTGCTAGTTTTAAATTTCTATCTCTATTTTTCTTGTGTGTGTCCACTTGCATACATGCATGTATCTAATTATTTGTAGGTTGAAATGATCTGCCTGAGCATCAATAAATTAACTGAAATTTATGATGCAAATATGAATATATGTACGAAAATTTGCCGGCACAACAAAATAAAATCTACTGCAGGTTAAGAAATCAGACCAATCAACTTATAACAACCACAACAGGAAGAATCTGTAGTACAACACTGTATTACCAATATTGATAAATGTGAACTGTCGGCTAGGTAGATGTTATTCAGAAATATAATTTTTAAATTGGATATAGCTACACAATTTAGGTCAACCAGTTTTAATGTGATTTAAGTTTTTTTATCTTGATTGAAAGGGAATTAAGGTTAGGAATTGGTGGCAATGGCTTTGTAGTAAGTTGAAACAGCTAAAAATGATTTCTTCTTGTCTACATAAAGTGAAGGGCTCACAAATTCTACAATATTTAGAGAGTTTCTGTATCTATTTTCCTTCTTGTCCATACATTTAGTTGAATGCAAGATGTAATTTGGCGATTTAGCTAGTATTTTTCAGTGGTATGTATTTTATTTGCTCATAAATTGATCCATTTCATTTGAATGCTTTTACAATTGCTAGATTTTATAACATGGTGCTGTTGCTGAGCTGTTGATTTTCTTTCTCAATTGCCATGGGTCATGCAGGGTGGTGTGTGCCTGGCTTTTGCTGATGAAGTTTTGTGCTGGCTGTATGGTACAGTTAAAGAGAGTAAGATTCTTGCATTCCTCCCATAATTTCTATTCTTTCACGTACACATCGTGCTTAGTGATTTCCATATTAAAATTTTCCAGTCACTTTCTTTAACTTGAAGGCATAATCTAAAGTTAAATGTAATGCATGTGTACTGTAGGTACTTGGACCTTAACTTTTTTTCTTTGCCCATAATATGCATGGTATCTTATTTTGGGAATTGTTGACGTTCTCTGCAATCTAATGCAATTATTTCTTTAGTAGTCTGACATGACCAAAGGTTTCAAAGTAAGCTATTGGCTTTTGATATCTTAGTGTTCTACATCGTACTACTTGTTGGTAATTTGCCCTCTACCTCCCTTTCTAGAAACATAGCTTCTGCAACAGCAAAACAACTGCCAAAAATTTGAACTGTCAGGTAACCACTCCTTCATTAAGCCAACCATCCAAGAAATGTTCATCATACTCTATTGACAGGGCCTGTATACAACCTTGATAACTGGGGGAACATGGATCTGATTTTAGCAGAAAAGTCATCTTCCCACTAGGCAGCTTTTGGTGTCTACCTAAGATATAATTTACCAAAACGAATCACTATACTTTGACAACTTAGCATCAGCATCTGAATTTAGGAAACCATTTCCAGAAAGTTGTAAACCAGAGTTGCATGGAAATGGATATGGTATTGGATACAGATGTGGAATTAAGATCCTGATACATCGAATTTTCAAGATCCAAAACAGATACAGTTGGATACGGAAATTATAAAAATATACATATATTCAAATTATCTAGACATCTAAATGCATAGACGATAACACTGAAGATATTTATTTATATATATTTTGGTTTTTATATTCTTACTCTATAATATTTATTTTGTTTTCATGGCTTTTGATACCTTACTCTCCAGGGTTTCTGAGTACCAGTTTCTGATTTGTGGTGTAATAGGCATTATTGTGATGCAACTCAAGCAATTGAGGGGATCTCATTTGACAAAGAATTATTGCATTTAGTAAAGAAAATATAAGAAAGGTTGGAATGAGGATAGACCAAGATTATTTGATCAGTCTTATTTTGATCAGTATGAATAGGAAAAATATTTTGACAAAGAATCATTGCATCTTGTAAAGAAATAAAAGATGCATGGAAGTTGTAATGAGAGTTGACCAAGATTATTTTGATGGTCTTATTCTGATACGTATAAATGCAAAAAATACTTATTTATCTGGATCCATGCTATCATACTCCCCTTCCTATTCTTCTGCTCTTTCAAAGGAAAAGCATCAATCCATGCAACAGAAAAGAATCCCTAGAAACCTTGAGGCGAGCTTGAGGGATACTACTGTGGAAATAGTATATAGTTGAGAACCAAGTAAGTTGATTAAGTTGCTTAAAATATTCTATCTATGGTACACATGAGGTTTTCACGGTCCATTAGAATGAAGGAAGAGCTTCTGGAAAAACTGTGTTAGCTTTTGTTTACATCAATGTTTTGGATTACATTCTCTATCCATCATCAGGATGAAAGCAAATGGTAAGAGGAATTGCAGAAATGGTTAGAAATATAGTGCCAAGAGATGCTGAGGCAGACATAGAAACCAAAGTGAAAGAGAAGGGGGGGAATCCAGGAAGTTGAATAAAACTGGTCAAAGACCTGAGAAGTATGTTATTAAAAACTATAAGGACAATAATGAATTCTAATAATATATAATTGTAATGTTGTTTATAAAAGTTAATATAATACACTATTGATCAATTATTTTAAAATTTTAAATTAATGAAACTCTAATAGTATATAATTGTGTATATATATATGAGTGTAAGGCTATCATCAAAGGTACTTGGTGCTCAACTATTTACTAAATGCAAACAAAGACCCCTTATTTACTGCATGATTTAGTTTGTGTTTCTGGTGACCATGAAAATAATTTCATGGGGCATCTTGTGTCATTAGTCCATGGAAATATTGTTTACAGTATCAGTTAAGTTATTGATGGATTATTTACCACAATTAGCTCCAGCACAATCACTACCACAAGTGCAGCAAACAACAAAGGAAGTTATGCAGGCAGTCTAAGGGGTAGTTGTCTGCATTTAGTAGTTAGATTAAGAAATAAACTAAAGCCACCCAAAACTTAGTGCAAGAAATAGAAACAATGAAACTATTCTAGTAAATGATACTAAAACCAAAATAGCAGAATAGAGTTAGTTCTCACCATAGTTGAAAAATTTGGACTTGGCAATTACTCGGCAGACCCAAAATTTTTTAAAATTCGGGACTGGGCAAATTTATCGAACATTTAAAAATGCCTAGATTTTTAAAAATATTCTTCAAAAACACACATTTTTGAATTTGTAGAATGCATTATTGATTTCCTTCATATATATATCAAAATTAGAGTTTAATATATATCATAGACCAAAAAACGAGTTCAACCTCCAAATACATATGAACTTCAAGTTTCATTATCAATAGAAATTATAAATCATAAATTTCTTCTATGACTAAAGCTGAAAAAAGTTTACTGCCATTGTGTGGGTGTTGCGGAAGTGGATGGTATAGCTGCGATATCCTCAGCAGGAAGATCAAGTTGTATATGCGAGGAATCCGCCCTTGATGGCTCATCATCCTTGTCTTTTGACTCCTCAAATGCTGTCGCATTCGCTTGCCATTCGGCTGCATCCCTCTCCAAAGCAGCTATTTCATCATTAGTAATTTAGTACACAATGGATCCACATCAACATCCTCAGCAATCCAATCTAAATATGGATCAATGTCTTCAAGGTCTAGCGTGTGATGTGAATCCTGCCCTTCTACCTTCTTCTTATGCAACCGAAGGTTGTATCGCACATAGACAAGGTCATTCAAGCGCTTTTGAGTCAACCTGTTGTGCTTCTTTGTGTGAATGGCCTCAAAAACACTCCAGTTGCACTCACAACTGGAAGCACAAGGCTGGGATAAAATGCGAATGGCAAGCTTTCGAAGATTAGGCATTGTGGCACCATAATCTTCCCACCATAAATTTGCAAGAATAACATTTATAACTTTGAAAGGATTTTAGTAAACTTAAAAGTTAAAATAAATAGTAAATTAAAAAATTAAACATATATGTTTTTTACTTGGTTGTAGAGTGGATCTCCTACGAATGCAAAAAGTTGAAGAAAATAATGTTTCCTCTGTCCTCTTATAGCTCTTTATCTCATTGAGTATGAGGTCTCGAAGGTTATCATCAACAACTAACCTCTTAATACACGTGTTGAGGCCAAGCATAAACTTGGGGTTCAAATAGTAGCCAGTAGCATGAATATGTTGGTGGACTTGTTGGTTCTACCTCCGATCAATAATGTGTCATATGGGTTCATATTTTGTTTTATTCGACCCATACAAATGTTGAATTGCCTCTTTGGCCTTATCGATAGCCTCATATAGACACCCCATGGGCTTTTGATCCCCATCCACTAATCGTAGAACCCTAACCAATGGTTCTAACACCTAAATCAATAGTGGATGAAAATGAAATTAGAAAATTATACTAATTTAGCAAATAAAAATATCAAAATTTTACAAAATCAGCAAATTGTAACATTAGAAAATATTAAAAAATAAATAGAAATTAGAGTTTGAAAACTTACCTTGATGATCTTCTCCATGACTTTGACAATGCTATCATTAAAAATGGCCTTAACGACCCTCTTTGCTTTGGGCTTCCTGCAATAAGGACTCTCCAACCACCTTTTGCTCACAAACATGTGCTTAAGGTTGGGCAATTAAGTTACTATTCTCTGCACGGTGAGGAAATTAGTGGCAAAGCGTGTGACTCTTGATTGCATGACTTCCTTGCCATCAGTGTGCTCTCTCATAAGATTTAGGACCCATGTGTGGTTGTAGATGTACTTTGTGATATTCTTTGCATCTTCAACCACATTCTTCACCTAGCCTAGTTTCCCTATGTCCTCATGGAGTAGGTCAATACAGTGGACAGCACAAGGGCTCCAAAACGTGGGGTGCCTCACCTCTAGAAGTCTACCAGTTGCCATATATGCAGCTGCATTGTTAGTCACTATTTGGATGACATTTTCCACTCCCACCTCTATCACGACCTCATCCTACATATTGCACAAGGTCTTTGCATTTTTATTTTATTGGAGGCATCAAATGATTATAAAAAGACTAACTGCCCCCCTGAAGCCACTAAAAAGTTAATGAGTGTCTTATTCTTGCCATGTGTCCATCTGTCAGAGATAATGGTGTATCCTTTCTTTTCCCAAATTTGCTTTTGTTCTTCTACTAGTAGATGTGTGTTTTGGACCTCATCCTACAATAATGGGCTACTCAACTCATGATGACTCGGGGCCTTGAACTCCTTACCTGCCACAGTTAATGTAGTGACCAACTGCTCTCAATAAGGACTTGAAGCAACATTAACTGGAATATTGTTGTAGTACCAAAATCTTGCACATGCCAACTTCATCTCATGTTGAACTTCTCTATTCCGTGCAGTACCTTCCAATGAAGGTTGCGCACTAGTAGTGTTATGAGGAACAAAATAGCTAAAAATACGGCTGCCCACACCACCACCTAATCCTCGTATCTGTGATCCAATGGAAGCCAAAAAAGAGCCCTCTATATCTCTCTTTGACCCTATAGAACTAAAAATTGGGTTTGGTGCTGCCATTGCCTTTGGTGTTCTCTTTTTAGCTCCTTTCCTTTGCTCATATGCTGCAAGGAGGGCTCTTGCCTCCCTCTCAACCTCTAGAGTAGCTTCTATACATGGCATAACATCTCGGCAAGGGATTTGTGCAAGGTGGCATTTGAGTCGATTTATGCCTCCAAACATACCCTTAGTGCAGTGGCTACAAATAACTTCTCGTGTTGGACCTAGTGTCCCATGTTTCCAGCAAAGGTCCTTATGTTTGCCACTAGTTCTACTTGCAAAAGCCATATTCTTTTTATAAAAATGAAAGTGAAACCTAGCAAAAGGGAGACAACAGAAAAATAAATCAGTAATACCATAGTTGAAAAAATCAGTAATATAAATTTTCACAGCAACAAATGTAATGTCCCCTTGTCACAAGTCAAAATTTCACAACCTTGTACACAATTTCAACTCGCAAAAAGAGAACATTAGTACACTAATCTTTCTTTGATTTCCAACTGATTGTAATATATATAAGAAATATTCAAATTACATAATAATCTTATAAACTTATGATCAACATCAAATATACATTTCACATTTTTCATTAATAATCATATGATCACTATCAATATACATTTCTCATTTCCCTCATTAATCTTATGTTCACTATCAATATATATATTTCTCATTTTCTATCATTATCCATCATATTGGATCCATGCATTAATCATTAATTTCATATGAGAGGAGGTGATGGGATGCCCTTTGGTCAATTACCATCATGGGTCCACTAATTATCCTTTGACTCGAGGGGTGGATACTCACCAGCTGAGTCAAGGCCACTATGATAATCCTTGGTACGAGGGGTGCCTTTTGCACCAGCTGTAACCAAGGCCTCTATACAATCCTTTGTACGAGGGGTGCCTTTTGCACCAGCTGTAACCAAGGCCTCTATATAATAATCCTTTGGCACGAGGGGTACCTTTTGTACCAGCTGTGACAAAGGCCACTATCCACTTGCTTGAGGGGTACCTTTTATACCAGCTGAGACAAGGGCCACTAAAATACCCATGGTGGGCTAGAAAGTCATCTCATTGTCACCTTCTCATATGAAGTTAATGTATTAATTTCATTGCTCATATGTTTCACAATTAGTAATTCTTATCTCATGTAATAACTAACACTTTCATTATTAGAATTTCGCTACTTAATGCTCAACATATTATTGGATTAAACATTGAACAATTATATATTGCAGCAGAGATACATATTCAAATATAAATGACATACCTTGTTTTTTGTCGACCTTGGCTGTGATAATTATATGCTTCAGATCCTCGATCTCATTAAAGTTGCTGAGAATATGCCTTGCGGCCTGCAACCAGAGATATTATATGTTTGCTATGAATGATGAAGTTCTCGATGTGGCAGAATATGATTATAAATAATGCTGGCTGGATTCACGGTATCAATGTGATGGATCATTTGGCTAAATAATGATGTTTCTTCAGTAGTCTTTCCTTATTTGCTGCTATCGGCCTTTGATATGTATGTGTTATGTGTTATCTCCTCCCGCTGAATGCCTTTCGACCATCACATTTATACGTTAGATTCAGCCCGAATGGAGGCGTTGTTTAATGATGGTTGCCACATTTCCAACGGAAGTATCTTTTGTTAACAAATCATTGGTTATGCTTCTAACATAAGATCGCCGATCACTCTTATTTATTGCTTCATTATGGATTGTTAATGTTCTTAACCATTCGATGAGCCTTGCATTGTTATATTATCAATTCCATCGCCTAAGGCTGTGATCGATGCCACTGCTGGCCTTTATGAGTATATTCACTATGAAGATGGTTTGTATTTTAGTGCCATGTCACTGATCTTAGTCGATTGACATAATTATCAATTCTTATTTACTATTGTATTTCTTCTTGATCACCGGAAGACATGAAGGATCGCTCTCAATTTTAGATTGTTTTCATCATCCTTAAATAATCTCATTTTTGTCTTTATACCTTGTCTTATCTTAGTTTGCTAAACAAGATCTTAATCGACCCTTTTGCTACATTTAACAAGTCTTATTTATTATTTGTCTTCTTCTACTCTTGTAATGAAATAGGCTAACTCCTTTAATGTTTTTAGTGTCATGTCCCCATTTCCGGCTTGAACACCAAGTGAAGAATGGATTAGCCTATTCCTCATTCCCGAAGGCTAATTCTGAATGATAAGGGAATGAATTGGGTTTTGACTAACTTTGTGTGTAATCTTGCACGTACAATCAAGGAGTTCTAAGTCATAATCCACTAAGTCAAGTACAGGGTGCTCATTCTTGCAGTTACACTTCAAAAATGCGCCTTAGATTTTGAAGGCACTAATCAAGAGGATGGAGTCATCTTTGGATATGTTGAACATCAACTGGGCAAATTGACTCATCAAACTTGAGTTTGGGATCATTGAAGAAGTCCAAGTGAGTTAGGCGCACTTCCTAGCTCTTATAACCCTCAAAATGTGCCTAGTCCTCATAAGGTGCAAATCCAAGATAAAAACATGGGCGTTTGAGTTGAGATGGTTGATTGGATCAACAGGAGTGGATGAAGTGAGTAGCCCATGCAAAGAGGAGTCTTAATGTATCTAGGCGCCAATTTCATCACCAAATTCCCAATAGTGCGCCTAGACTCTATTGTACTTCAAACAAGTGATGAACTCCTTCAAGATTGATCAAGTGAAGCCTCACCTTCAATAAGATCAAGTGGAAAGATGAAGTGATCAAGTAATGACATCTTGTTATCTAGGTGCACTTTTCCTCTGGCAACCTGTCAATGAGCGCCTAGCTATTAAGGTTACTTCTGGCACTCAATAATGGTCTTGAGATGGGGCGCTCAACATAGCTAAACTCCTTCAATAGGGCGCCTAGCTTAATGATGAAGATTGGACAAGTATTATGAGGTTTCCATGCCTAGGAGCAAATTCCATGATGCCTAGACCAAATGTGCGCCCAAGCAAGAACAAGAGATTCAATAGGTTGAATGAGTAGTACTGATTGGTGAAGATACTTTCAACTTCAAGAAGCTTCATATCCTGCCAATCTGGGATGAAATTGGCCTAGAAGGCTCTAGGCGCACATTCTGACTGAAGACCTCAGTTCTGGCGCCTAGTTACAGAGTGAGTTAAAAGATGAAGTTTGAACATGTGAAGTAAAGCACTCACTCCAGGATGAGGTATTCTACCTTCCAAGACAACAAGACTTGAAGACTTGACAGAGAAAACCATCATGCATGCAAGGCGCACTTCCTGCCTGTTTCACCTCCAGAATGCGCCTAGCTAAGAAAGGGTTAGGAGATGTTTGCTTAAGATTACCAATCAAGGCGCTCATCAAAGAAGGTTGTTCTGACACTCCAAATGCCTCAACACATGACGGTCTATCATCTAAGTACCTTAGGCACACTTCCCACTTGTTACCCCTCTGATATGCGCCTAGTGACTTAAGTCCATTCTGACACCAAACATAGAGCTAGATGTCATTGACTAGGATCTGCTAATGAAGCACCTAACTTCAGATTGAGTTATCTGGTGGTTTCCACACTTAGGCGCACTTTTTGCCTTCTCCAATCTCATTTGGCGCCTAGAACTCACACAAGGCGCATTTCCCTATACCAGACACTCTAACTTGGCGCCTAGGATGAAGGAAAGGTAGTTGTAACCAACTCGACTCTCATTGGTTGAAAGGAGGACATTGGGATCCGTTCCACTGCATTGGGTGAGGTTGCCACATCACACTGAGTTGTCAGAAGGAATATTCTTCATGAATATGCTCGTTGGAAAGCGTGCCTTCATTGCCTTGGAAGGCCTATAAAAGGAGGGGAGCTCTCATTCATTTGAACATCTTATCTTTTGGAAAAATTTCTCTCTGCAAAGCTTTATGCTTGTGATCTTGAGGCCTGCGAGTTTCAAGAGTTGGGGTGATGCTCCCTCAATTGACAAGGTGATGCTCCCTTGTTGCATTGTGAGATGTTGACATCCAGTTGACATCATTAGGCTCAATTGAAGTGATCTACATCAACTAGTGAGATAGAGCTAGCTAGTCGTGAAGAAGTTGAAAGCATTGTATACATCTAGGCTCAAGGCCTTTTCTTGTAATCATTTGAATAAGATTGTATATTCATGCCATTGTGGGCAATCATCATTGTAATAAGACATTTGCAATGAGTTGAATCAAGTAATAATACAAGTGCCCAACTTCAAGTTGATTCATGCAAGTTGCCTTTGTTATCTTTTCATATGTGATGCTAAGTAGACTAAGTAGTTGAAGAGTTAAGTGCAAGTAAATTTGCCTAAGTAAGAAAAAAATTTAGTTAGTACTAGTTGGGTATCTTAAATTTAGAGAATAATGGAGACGAATATTTCCAATCTTTAATTGGAAATCATCGAATCATGACAGGGTGACTATTCCAATCGTTAATTGGAATAGGGTCATCGAGGGATATGACAACAAATTGTCATTTTGGAAAAATATCCACGAGTTGGATTTTGATTAAAATTGTCTTTTATGATTTTGATTAAAGAAAAAAAAGTCAAACCAGATTTTAATCAAGAAAAACAAAAAAAAAATTGAGTTCACGAGGAATGAATTTGAATCTTTGATATATTGGCTTTTATGATTTTTTGGTGCTGAAAAATCAAAACAAAATGAAAAAGGAAAGAGTTCTTTGGCACAAAAGTTGATTTTTGTATGTCAGAACTGAATGCAAATGAGGATGAACTTGAATACCTGACTAAGAAGGCAAAACTAGATCAGAAGGTAATGTTTGTCAATGTATATACCTAGTAATCTTGAGTAAAAATACAGTAGAAATAAGTGGCATTTTGTTGATTTCTATAATATATATTCTGATGGGCAAATTAAACCTAAGTCTAACAATCACTAAGCGGAATAGCTCTGCACTTGACTGTATTGTTATAGATGAAAAGGTATAGAAACTGGGTGTGTTGAAATTTAAATGCCATTTGTAACTTCATACTATTAGATTTTTTTTTGCATTTACTTTTAAAATTAAATATCAAATGATTTGAAATTCAAATCAGATTTTAATGAAGAAAAAAAAAAGGACACCAACCTATGTATTCTGTGATTGTCCACAAATCGTCCAAGTCTGAGTTGAAAATTGATCTACAGTTAGCTCGAATGATTTGAAATTTGAATAAGATTTTAATGAAGAAAAAAAAAGACACCAACCTATGTATTCTGTGATTGCCCACAAATCGTCCAAATCTCAGCTCTAAATTGACCTACAGTCAGCTCGAAAATCGTCTAAAAATCATTCTAAATCGTGAAAATTTTCGCTTGCTTGCCATCACTATTTTCCGACCAAATCCTTGTCTTTTTTAGGTTAAAAAATAAGATATTAATACGGGATTTTGGGTGTGTTTTTCTTCTCGGTGCAAGTTGTGGTGAGATTCAACGATTTTTTGCCAAGTTTATGCCCTAGAAATCACAGCAAGTTTTGTAATAACTCAGTGTCGAGTTATTTCACGAGTAACTCACGACCTATTTGGATGTGCGACTACTCGCGAGTCTTGTGAGTAAATGGTGAGTTTTTTTAACTATGGTTCCCACAGAGACATGCAAATGCTCAAAAAACAAAATAACACTGAGAAAGCTCACAGTTAAAATGAATGAATAACAAACTAAAAGAGTGGATACATATATAGGAGAGAGGGGAGCCAAAGCCAACCAATGAGAAAAGTAACTCCAACTATCCAAAAATAGGTGGGTGTTACACTCATGGAAGATGTCATCTACCCTTATAATGACCAACTCACCACAACTAAGCAAACTAAAATAAATGTGCAAGAAAATACATAATATCCAACTAAGGAAAATAAAAAAAACCTACACTAACATCCCCTTTAAGCATAGCTTAGGTGAGTGAAAATGGGTCTTGACAAATGAAGGTTGATGAGGTACCCATGTACAAATAGATGCCCCCCAAAGAGAAAAAGCCCCCCCAAGAAGAGAGATAGAAGTCCCACCTCCCCAAATATATATATATATATAGAGAGAGAGAGAGAGAGAGAGAGAGTATCCCCCATAAAGAAGTAGCGCCTCCTGCACCCCCAACAAAGCTCATAAATGAAGAAACTTGCTTTTTGCAAAGGGTTTGCTGAAGATGTCAGCAATCTACTTGGAAGTCAGGCAATATCGGAGATCAAATGACTTGCCCATGTATAAGCTCTCGGATGTAGTGCATGTGAATCTCTATGTGCTTGGTTTAATGATGGTGGACCAAGTTGCTTGAAATTTGTATGGCACCCTAGTTGTCACAAAATATGATAGATGGCTGTTTGAATTCAATACCCAGTTCAATAAGAATATGTTGAAGCCAAATGGCCTTAGTGGCAGCATTAATGGCCCTCGATACTCGGCCTCAATGGAAGATAGAGCAATAATAGATTGTTTCTTGCTCAACCTACATATAGGACTTGAACCAAGTGAGAAGTTGTAACTTAAATTGGACTTGCAATCTTGAGAATGGCCTGTCCAATCCAAATCTGTATATCTCACCAAGTCAATATCAATACCCACTGCATAATGAATCCCATAACTGTGAGTACCCTAAATGTAATGAAAAATTTGTTTGGCTTCCTTACAGTGCAGCTCATGAGGCTCCTACATAAATTGAGAGACCATGATGCAGTCTAGGTTGGAGTACCAGCAATAGGTAGCCAACAATAGTAGCCCAACACACATAAATAGACAATGAACTATAACAGTAAATTTAATCAGTTCATAACTACTAATATTACAATCTCTTATGGCTAAATAACCTCACAACATGATACAAAGACATGAAAATTTAGATGACTGCTATTATAGTCCTATTTGGACCAGCAGTTCTTCAATTGGCAACTTATCCTTATTCACAAACTTCATCATATCACTTACTTTAGCTCTGAAAAACTTCAAGAATCTTCTCATATGACAAGATTTGGCCTAGCTACGCCTATATGGTTCCTCTTTTTTTATTCTTCTTTTTGATATGCCTTATATATATTCTAATGCCCTTCCCATCAAGACTCTGCGACTCCCTTTTTATTTTAATATTGCTGTTCTCTATTGGTAGAAAGGATATTTATGTTTTAGTCATTGCCATTCAGTCATAATGCACTAAAATTAGAAATGGTAATTGTTGCCAACAGTTTTATGCTGAAGCCGCCAACCTAGATGGGTTAGTAACTGCCAATAAAGTAAAACGGTGGGATTTTTAAAAACTGTAGCAATGAAAAAGTAACCGCCAGGTAAGGAGGTAACTGCCACTGCCATCCAAGAATAAAAATAAGAATGTATGCTGCCAGGAAGGACAGTTGCTAGACTTTATAAATTGCTGTCAAGAATAGGAAAGATTACGTTCAACAAAAAATATTCATTATATAGCGCTTAGAGGATAGAGGGTATGTGGGTCCCATGACATCCACTGAGGGGACAAGAATCTTATCAAGTTAGAAAGGGTAACAGAGTGTGTGGGCCCCAACAACATAGCCAAATCAACAGGTAGGCCAAAACAGTGCCTAGCATAGGAATGATTTTTATAAAAATTTCTTCTATCCTTTCGCCCAACATAGTAGCCCATGGAATTAGGGAAATGCAATGCCCAGAATATTTTTTTTTATATTTCGTATCGTTTACAAATATTCTGCTCATATGAGCATCAACATGAGACTAATACAAGCTCTTGCGAGCACTTAGGAGAGACTAATACAAGCTTTTTACGAGCATACAAACTATAAATCATCTATATGGAAGACCAAGAGTCACTACTTAGAAATACACTTTGTTTAGAAACCACATACACATTAGAAGCCAACTATGGAAGACCAAGATTCACAACTTAGAATTCCATATTAGATGTCCCTATGGGGATTTGAACTTGGGTCTCCACAATGAGAAGTCAATGTTTAACCAATTAAGCTTGATCCCTTAGACAATGCCTATAAGTTAAAAATAAGACTTTTGATTTATGCCAACGCCCAAGAAAATCCATGGTTGGCTTGTTCCAACAGAATTGAAGCACCGTTATAAGAATTTGAAATAGAAAACTAGAGAAGTGGGCCACGTGGAATTTACACCTCAGCAGCAAAAACAAAACTACAATAGACAAAAACCAATTAAAACCCACAACACAACAAAATTAGAAGAAAACCAAAATTTGTTAGAAGAATTTTTTTTGGGTGTGCAGGATGGCACGAGCTTTGAAATGCTCCTGCATTAGACATGGCTAGGAAGTTTGTGAGCATAGTTGATAAATTGAGCTGAGTGGTAGAACCACCCTTCCGAAAAGTGTACATTCCTCAGCAAGCTCCATTACTGAATTAGATACTTGAAAAGATTTCTTTCTTAGCTTCTTTTGTCACTTGGTTGGGACAAATCCTACTTCCTTCTGCCAAATTCGTTCATTATCCTTCAAGCCTCTCGTGGACCTTTTTCCACCATAAACTGACCTCCTCCTCTTAATGTTTCTTCTCAACCATCTTCTTTCTCTTTTTGTGGGATTCAACCCACCATTGTCCATCCACCTCCATCAAAGGTCATCTTCTTCTATAGTACAATAATCTTTCGTGGGATTCAATCCACCATTGTCCGTCCACCTCCACTAAAGTTTCTTTTTCCATTCTTCACTCTTCACTTCACCTGCACATAATTTGTCACAACCATTTTTACCAAAAATCTAAGTTGTCGGTGTTGGTACGGGAACAGGGTTCTGTTATGCCGGTACGACGATTTTTTTCTTTGATTTGGGTACGGTTGTACTATATATATTTTATATATACAAAAAAATTAAAAAATATACAGAATTGAAAATATTTTCGATATATCAATTATATTATTATCATTTATCATATAAATTTATAATAAATTAATAATTATAATATATTAATGACATTTGAATCTTTGATAATATGATACTTCATCATCGATGAATGATAGTAATAATCATAACAAATAAACTTTGAGAGTTTAAAGTCTAAAGATAATCATAATATTTATATTTAATTGTCAACTGATAATTTAGATGTGTTGTGCCAAATCAATTTTTTTTGCTTCATTAAGGCATTTTGTGAAAATCTAGTAAATTTGTCGTCAAAAAGTCAAAAAGTCAAAATTTCTAAAAATAGACGTCAAATTTAGGTTTTTTGGGTTTCTTGAGATACGGATGCTAGCAAAATTTTCTAAAAATAGAATATCTGATTCAAGAGTCCTGCCTGATTCTGATTGGTTGATTTTGCTTCACAATCAAGGTGGTCTAGACAGAATCTGCAAAAGGTCGAGTGTTCTTGACTGGGTCAATTCTGCTTTTTCAGAAGACGAAGCATGAACTCCGAGGCCATTAATGGAGGAAATTCATCTGCCAGGGGTCAGTTTCAAGTTTTCAGTGCTGTTCAGAAGGTGAAGAACTGCTGAGCAACAGACGACCGATGAAGAAGGAAAACGAAGCATGGTGAATACGGAAAACAAAGAAAAGTTGAAAATCATTAAATTTTTCTAATTATGGGAATCCCAAGCGCCCTTGGAGGTTAGGGGCACCCAACCTTCACAGAGAGATTTTTTTCCCTTTTCTCGGAAAACGTTAAAAAGGCCTCATTAGCCCGCTTCCGGGTGGTAAAAATAGTCAAATTTAGTGAACAGGCCCAGAAAAGCTGAGATTCAACTTAGATATGTTCAGGCTATCCGGTGACAGTTGTCTGACAGATCATGGGAATCGACGATAGAAAACAGTCACCGACACACAAAACGAGGAAACTACGGAAGAAATTGGAAATTATCGAAAATTGTCTAAGGCATGAAAACCCAGGCGCCCTTGGAGGCTAGGGGTGCCCAACATGTCTAGAGTTAGATTATTTTTTAGTATTTTCTAGAAAATTGCAAATCTTCCTCCGTCAGTTTCACAGAAAATCAGTCTGATCCAGTTTCTGAGGCAGGGAGAAGGTACAATCAATTCAGTTTTCATCAGGCTTGCTTGATTCCCTGATCATCAGTCTTAGTTTTACTCCGGCAGGCGAGATTCAACATCCAAATAGGAGCTCATAGTCACTGGAGCGCGCACGAAAAACGAAAAATGAGCAAAGTTGAAAATTTTCAAAAATTGACTAAGGCATGGGATGTCAGGCGCCCTTGTCCATTGAGGGTGCCTGGGTTCTCCAGAGATAGAAATTTTCATGTTCTGATGATATCTCTTTCCAGCCATTTCTCGATCTTTGTCTGACGACAGTTTTAGGAATTGAAATTGCAGTCAAACGTCGTCGGATCGTTAGTTCGAGGCTGGGGATCAAATCAAAATTGATAAAACTTCAAAATGCCATGATCAGTCAGCTTTTTCAGTCAACGGTGACAGTTTGCCATCTTGTTGAAGTTAGGGGCAAGTCATGCCGAAGTCAGAACGAGTGCAAAAAGTTTCAAAACGAAGGAAAATTGGCTAACACTTTTGCAACTTCGCGTGTTTGATGACATCATCAAAGTAGCAGTGTTTTCATCATCCTCACACGTGAGCCATAGGCAACTATAAAATAGGAATTCATCCTATGCGAGCATATCAACTTGGATTTTTGCTCAAAGAGTTGCTATCTTCACGGATAAGCTTCAAGATTTATGCTTTCACAAAGAAAGCTGGTTTTTCGCTTTAAGTTCTATAAAAACAAGCCTTTGGCCTCCTTTATTCATTATTTTTGCAGGTTGCATCCAGAGGAAGAAGAGCATCATTTTCTTCTCATGAAGATTTGAGAACCTAAATGGAGTGCTTTTTTAGTGTTCTTCGTGGTTTTGGGATTGGGAAGCACAGGTGCACGCTTTTTCAAGGTCCATTTTTCTAGGGCATCATTTTTCAGAAACAGAGTCAGAGCTTTTTCAGTTTTCATCGAAATGGGTTCATTTGGAATCACGTCCTCTTGAATATTGGAAAATTTTAGTTTTTCAGAAATCTGCTTTTTTGCCGCTTTTTTGGGAAATCCTCTGCTTTTTCAGAATCTGATGATCTGGGTTGCTTCAAAACGAGATTGTTTACAAAACCCACGTGCCATCTTTTTCTCTCAAAAGCTGTTTTTTAAAAGAAATCAGCAAACAATTTTCAGCCTTTTGGGCAAAATATTTCCAAACATAGGCGTGTTCACAGGCATTCTTCAAGTTTTTCAGTATGCAGTACTCTCCAATAGAAATCAAGCCTAAAATGGTGTTGGTTCATGATTACCTAAGAACCGTCGAGACAAATTTGCATAAGGTGCTTCCAATATTCAATTTGCATGTTGTAGAAGACGTAGGAAACATCGCCATCAGGCATCTAAGTTACTCCGGGTTGCTTGCAGTAGTTTCATTCCCTGTCACAATGGAAAGCATTGAATTCGTAATCTCTTGTACTAAGCATTACAATTTAGTTACAAGGGAAATCCAATCAGCAGATGGGCGTGTACTTTGCAGCCTCAGGCCTAATGACATTGAGAAATGTTTATCAATACCTTCGTGGAAGGAGAATCTCGTCATTTCTATTGAAGAATGCAAGAAGGTGTGGCACAATGACAAGGAAAAATATTGGAAAAGAATTCCTCAAAAGTGGTTGAAAGAGAAGCATAATATTTTGCCAAAGAACATTGGACGTGGAGAGTTCAAGGAAGAATACGCGATAATGATTACTCTGCTGAACCGGGTCATAGGTCAAGCAGAGGCCAATAAATTTCAGCCTTGGATGTTTTACATCATCTCCTAGATTGTTGACAGAACAGAACACTATGACTGGTCAGCACTAATCAGTGATAGTTTTCACCATCAGATAATTGATTTTCAAAGGGCCCATGAATTCCACATGATGTCATACCTCGTATATCTGATGGCCTTTCAAGGTCAGTTCAAGGGTTTGAATATTGTTGGAACTCTGGGCATTCAACATATATATCACCATTACCCGCAATTAGAGTTTTCAGAGGCTGAATGACATTATAGGCGAGTAAATGATGCATTCCTTATGCATGCGGTGCGAGATCTTGATAATGAGTTGCATATACGGTTTTTAGCTGATGCTAGATCGGCAATGGCGAAGTGGCCTGATTGGTTTATCTAGTTTCCCACTTTCTCCTACATTAAGGTATATGGCTTCTCAGGAGAGCCTGTCATGTTACCAAGATATCCTACGGATGAGGTAGCGTTCATGGAGTTTCTGAGGCAGGTCTATGAAGTTCACTCATTTTTGCATAGCAGGCGCAAGACGACTTTAGTTTTCTGGTTGGGATGGGTATATACAGATGTAGATCTGGAGCAGATGCTGAAGTAATTGGTGGTGAATTGTCCAAGTATGGCCTCAAGTCATTCAACATGAGGTTTTCATATGATTCTCATGGTGTTTTTGCAGGACACTTTGGTCAGAATTGTGTACATGTGCCTATAGTTGAAGATTTTTGGGCGAATTGTGCAGATGAATTCGAAGTGCGGAAACGTAGCTATAGCTGGTTTACCTTTCAGCAGTTGGCTGATATCCTATCAGAGGATGTAGAGGGCTTGTCAGATGATGATGGTGAAGTCCTACTTCCCATGTATTTCAGAGATCAGGTCGAGCAAAAGCCGCTATCACAAGTTAATTGGTCCACCAAAGAGAACACCTCAATTGAGGGAAGAACGAGCCAGGTTATAAAAAATAGTACGATATTCTTGAGTAATAAGAAGAAACGAAAAGTAGTCATTCCGGTTGCAGAGCCGCCAGTTGTTCAATCATCTGTACCTTCCACTTCTAAACCAAAACCAAGGGTTAAGGCTATGAGCGTTCTTCTAGAAGGAACGAAGATGGCCAAGTTGAAGAGAAAAAAGGTTGAGTCTCTAGTCCATATTCAGCAGGAATAGTCAGCAGTTGCCTCAGAAGTTTTGGTTGAATCAACACCGCATGTTGAAACAATGCCTTCAGTTTATGTTTCTCCACCTCCATCGCCGAGGCCTTCTCCCATTCATATAGATTCAGAACCATATTCGCTAGTTCATAACACTGCGACACACATTAATTCATCAGGAGTTGATGGAACTAGAACCGAGCCTCCCAAAAAAGTTGGCTCATCTTGGCTTGAGAACATCTTGGGTAGGAAGAGGAGAAAACCTTCATACCAGTTGAACTTCATAGAACTTGATAGCGTCTACCAAGACATACCAGAGATGAAACTTAAGAAGCAAGTTCATATGGATAAGAATGTTGATGGAGAGATTATTCTTGAAACTGCAACACTGCTGGAAGATAAGAATGTCAATGAGATTGAGGTGGATGACTTCAAGGTTGTTAGAGCCAATCTTGGTAGAAGTACCCGACACATAGATGTGAATCTCTTTGAGGTTGCAACAAATAATCTGAAGGAAAGAATGTTGAAGGATGGAGAAGATAAGCAGCCCTCAAGGCTGAGAATAGGCAGCTGCAGCAATATATTTCCAATCTTCTTCATGGCATCTCATAGGCCACCTTATTGCATCCTCAGATTCTGGAATCACCAGCCGATTAGCAGCAGCTAAGTTAGTTGGTCATTTACGGGAGGCACATGAAGGATTGGGTGGAAAAGTTTGTAACTAAAGGAAGATATGTACTTTCACAAATCTATCAATTGAAGTACAATGCTCATGATTTGCGCCAAGGCATTCAGGGGTTTTAGCAGAGTATGGCTGAGGACAAGCCAGTATTTGAGATCATAATGTCCGACTTGGAGATAACATATGATTCTGTTGATTCAGCAGAAAATAAGGAGGTTTCTACTTGGAAAGGACAGTATCTTTTCACAGTAAAAACCCATGAGAGGATATCCTCAGAGTTAGCAAAATGGAAGGAAAAGGTGGTAAGTGTTCTCAAGTTCGTGAGGTCTTTTGTTTCTCAGATCTCGTGCTCATATGAGAGAGAAGATGGTACCTTGTATGATCTCAGGGAAGTATAGACAGAATTCCAGACTCTCCTCCGCAGCAGTTTTAATGGTGATCTCAGTGCCAGCAAGATGAATCATTTTGCCGCTATGACAGTAAAATTTGATAAAGCTGTGGACGAAGTTCATGAATTCCTACAGATGGTTGTAGATGGTGAAGAGATGTTAGAAAATCAGAATATCATCTTGGAAAGTGTCAGTGTTCCCGGCAAGAAAACGGTCACTAACTTTTTTGGAGGATATTGTTTCCCAAAATATCAATGGATGATGTCACCAATGGAGCAGCAATATAGATAAGGATGGAACTCAAAAAGCGGTAGTTAACTCAATGCTTTTTCCGATTTAAAGCTATCGCTTTCATTCAAGCTTATCCATTCTTTAAATAGAAAATCACTTTTTAATAGTTGGCGCTTTCTCTGCTTTAAATCAAATTGTTTTAAAGTAGGTGTTAGTTAGATCTTTTGTCTAGAATAAAAATAAAGCTTGCGAGTTGGCAAGTTAGTTAGCTAGGATCAAGGAGATTTTAGGGTTGCCTACTTCTTTGATTTGTGTATAAATAAGGGCAGCCTTGCCCATTGTTTAGTAACTGTAATTGTGATAGCAAAATTTGCTGAGCCTATTCTTGCCTGCAAATTGTTATTCAAGTGCTTGTTAACCTTGTGTTCTTTGTCATCCAGTGTTTGATCGCATATTGCTTGTCTGTCTTTGCTGCAATACTGTTGTCCTGAAGTTGTAATAGCTTCTTGATATTGAGAAAGGAAATCTCATGCCTTCCATTGCTTTCTCTGTCTCATGTTTATTTAGTTTATCGTCATATGTGTTGCTTGCATATTCTTACTTTCATTTTTCATCCTAAAAGTAGAATGAGTCTTCGGGTGCAATCTGGAATAAGTTTATTTGAGCTTTTGTGTTAACAAATCATTCCCTGTTTACTTTTGATTCCTAAGCTTTGAATTTACTTGGGTTGTCAAAAGTGTCATTTAGTTTAGGCCTAGCTGTAGTTAGAAGTTAAAATAAAAACCTCTGCTGCAGCAATAGAGTTTTTTAACCTTGTGCTCGCAGCTGAGAATAAAAAAAAATAGGCAATTTAGTTTATTTATCTTTTTAGCAATCATCAGCAAAGAGGGAATTTCCCCTCCTAATTTGAAGAGCAGTTTATTTGTGCATAGCTATTCATTTCCAACTCGCATTCTAGAGGTGCGAATTGAAACGCAACAAGATGATCATTGAAAATCATTACAATAACAAAATTTGAAAATACTATAATCAAAAGTCTATATTTCAGTCTTCAATCTTCATTGAATGGATCTAGATCTAAGTCATCGATTGGTTCCAAATCATTTGAAGCACAAACATATGGAGTGCCATTCCCACTAGGTACATCATGTATAGAATTCTCCTTATCATCTACACTGATTGTAGCAAGCTCTGCAATATATGCAATCCAAGTTGGCACACTGAGGGGTTATATCCCAATTGTTCGTTGCCCGTCCTTGTAGTCAACTTGCTTATGTGACAGAAGACACGTTGGAGTGGATGTAGACCAAGTCTTCTGCTCTTTTAACAGCCAACCAATTATGCTTAACTGAGTGGATAAAGGAGTATGTACTCCAATTCCGTTCAGCCGAAGAAGAACTTGCAACCTATTGGAATTAGAGCTCTAGTCAATACAACTTAAAAATAAAAAAATGCAAAAAATGGTAAGTACTAAAAATGTTAAATAATAAAACATGCTTGTGATAGAACTTTGATTGCAAGAGGCTGGAGGAAAATGTAATCTTGCCCATGGAGGTACCACCATGTATG
This sequence comes from Cunninghamia lanceolata, assembly GCA_027924645.1. Lineage (NCBI taxonomy): Eukaryota > Viridiplantae > Streptophyta > Pinopsida > Cupressales > Cupressaceae > Cunninghamia > Cunninghamia lanceolata. Next base: position 7,021,267 of record BSBN01000232.1, on the reverse strand, counting down.
AGCATCTTCCTTGTACATGTCTCGAAAAGCACAAAAACTATGCTCTCGTCCTTGTATGAACCTGCCAAACTCTTTTCTAACACTATCCACCACTTCTGGATCTGAGTAGATTCTTCAGAATGCTATCTTGCAACCATTAGCAACTTCACTATCTCTATATGGTGAGGTTCTCCCCGGCAAAGAAAGTATTTCAGTGCTCTAATATTTGGGGGACAAGGCATATGCAAGGAGGTGCAAGGGTGTGTTCATCTTGTCCCAACGGTCATGAATGATTTTTTTTACACTTAAGAAAAATGTTTCATGGGGTTCATTGTCCTTTTGTGCTATTATGGTCTATTTTTTTTTACCATGGAGTCAATGCCATCATAGATTTCCCACAAACATGGCTGATATGTATTAGCAAACCTAAGCATACTCATGATAGGCTCGATGAAACTTAAAACATATTGGGCACCCCATAAATCTTCATCTAGGATCAATGACTTGACCTTTTGAGCCCTCTCTGAATTAGATGTCTTCAATATACTCCACTGATGGCTAGTGACCATGGTACACAACGCCTCTTTCACTTTCACAAGTCGTCTCAAAACAATTGTGTGATGCAAATCGGGTCTCAGCAACCTAATGTTATGTAAAAAAACAAGTTAATAACACATTAAAATGTAAGTAAATTAAAATATGGCATAAATTAAAATTAAAATAAATTAAATTTACCTTCAACAATTCCAAATGCGAGAAAGCCCTGAAGATGCCTTGTGACATATGATGGTTTGTCACAAACATTTGAATCTCCTCACCCTCATTGTATGTAGTTTTCACCCATTCTATCTGAGTGCCAATTGTTTGCATCACCAAGTTAAGGGAGTGTACGGTACATAGTGTCCAAAATATGTGAGTACCTTTCCTCAACCAAAGAAACCTGCTGCCCTACAATTTTTTGCATTGTCTATAATGACTTGGACAACATCATCAGCACCCACCATTTGTTGCAAGGTGTGCGCCCTTGGTCTCCTTGTGCTATGTAGCGTAGCACTTGGGTTCGTGGCAAGGCTTAACTGCCTCCCGTGGATTCATTAACTCTGGCGGTTGTATCGGGCATTAATAGGTCGATCTTTTGGTGCAACGACAATCGTCTTTGCAACAATTGGTATCAGATCTTGGGTCATGGGTTCGAACCCCTTGCTTGCACTGGGGGGGGATTGTTGGAAGGTGTGGGCCCTTGGTCTCCTTGTGCTGTGCAACTCAACGCTTGGGTTTGTGACAAGACTTAACCGCCTCCCGTGAATTCATTAACTCTGGCGGTTGGATCGGGCATTAACAAGTCGATCTTTTGGTGCAACGACAACCGTCTTTGCAACACCATCTCTATGGACTCAATGAGGATTTTGGAAATGAATTCCGCATCCTTGATTTACCCTCACAATCAACCGCCTTCAAAAACATTGCCCCTTTGGGGGACATTGCAATAACATTTATTAAAGGTCGGTTTTTGCAATCTTTCCATCCTTCAGAAACAATGGACACTCCTGTTTCAATCCATGAATCCTTAATTGGTTTTAGTGATTTCTCTACAATTTTTTTTTCTTTTGCCAATAAGGCGGTGCACACCTTTTCATAACCAGGACTTGTGTAACCAGAAGGTGCATTACTAATTGCTACCACCATTTCTCGCCAATATGGTGATCTCACCAAGTTGAAAGGAAGACCATTGGCATAGATGCAACGTGCAATTTTTTCATTTGCAATATCTCTTGTTTCATTTTGAAATGCCTTAGCCAATGGATCTCTTTTGCGGGAAGAAGGAGAGGGATCTTCATCTTGGATAGACGTCTCCAAGAAAAGATGTTGGGGCATTATTGAAGGAGATTTTGTAGGTGGATTCATTGATGTTTTCTTTGCTAACGGATGAGCTCATAATTTTGCTCTTGTACTCTTTTCATCAGCTTCTTGTTCTTTAATGAATGCCATAATTTGTCCTTTTGGCAATCCCTTCTTGTTTGGCCCTACACATATTTTAATTCCTTTTGCACTTATGGCACATAAGTGAGCTTTCACTCGACTATATGAGCTCTTAAATGTGACCTTGTACTCATTACAAACCCAAACACAAGCCCCACCCATGCTAGTTGTTCAACCATCGTGACATATTTCCAAAGAGGAGATGCTTGATCATATTTAAATTGTTTACCCTTCTCAAGACCCACTGAACTTGAACTAGTAGCCATTTCAAATAGATTGTTGTAAGAAATTATAAAATTAAAATTAAAATATAATTTAAAAAAATTAGTGTTCCATGGGGACCCGTCCCCCAGTACGGGACGTTTTCGAGACTTGGGGACGCCTGCGAGACGTCCCCCCGCCATCCCCCCACCGTTGCCGGTACGTTGGGTTCTCTGCCAAAACGTCGGGGACGCCGAGACGTCTCAGGGACTTCTAGACGTCCCTCGAGCATCTTGGGGACGCCTAGGAGTTTCCCGCGCTGGAACGGTGGAAAAGTGTTTTTTTTTTAAATTTAATTGTTTTCCCTTGGACGAGAGTAGGAGGGACACCAGGTTCTTCTTCTAGTGCCTATGCAGGAGAGGGGAGGGGGAAACAGAAATTGCAAAGTAACCCCATAGCAGATTTGTTTAAAGTGCAGCTCAAGGATGACATAGATGATGCCATTGGCAAGTTCTTCTTTGCCAATGACATCCCATTTCATGTTGCCCGATCTCCTTATTATGAGGAGATGATATCGATGGTGGCAAGGGCAGGGCCACCATATGTGCCACCAGGTGAGACGAAATTGAGGACCACAATCTTGGATACGAACTATTCCATGATCAATTTGTTGATGGAGAAGATGGAGTGTTGGGTTAAGACAGGATGTAGCATAGTCATGGATGGGTGGACGGACATTAGCCATCGTCCACTCATTAATATCATGGTTACATGTACTGAGGCCCATATTTTCTTAAGGCAATTGATTGTTCAGGGCATCGCAAAGATGCTCATTTTTAGTTTGAGGTCCTCAAGGAGGCTATTGAGGAGGTTGGGCCACAAAAGGTGGTCCAAATAGTGACAGATGCAACACATGTGTGCAAAGCTGCGGGGAGACTTGTTGAGGCAGCTTATAGGCATATTTGGTGGACTCCATGTTGTGTGCATGCCATGAACAATGCACTCAAGGACATGGGGAAGATTGGTTGGATTAGAGCAGTGGTAAATGATGCGAGAGATGTGCAGATGTTTATCTGCAACCACCACACATCACATGCACTCTTCAGGACCTTCGCTAAGGAGTTCCTGAAACCTACTGATACGAGATATGCTTCCTATTTCATTCTCGTGGAGAGAATGATTGAGTTGCAAGAGGCACTGCAACTCATGATTATGACAGCAGAATGGAATAGGTGGGCCGAGTCTAAGACAGAGCAGGGGATGAGGGTGAAGGATACGGTGAAGAATGATGTGTTTTGGGCTGATGCAAAATATATTGTCTCCATCATTAAACCAGTTTTCTAGATAATCAGGTATGGGGATGCGGATGGATCTAACCTTGGAGAGGTGTATGAGTGCATCGATTCTATGCTTGATCAGATGAGGGCTGTTGTGCTACAGAGGGACCCCACATTAGCATTCTACCACGGGCACATTCAGCCAATCATTCATAGGAGATGGGAGAAGCTCAACACTCCTTTGCACATGGCAGCCTATGCACTGAATCCTAAGTGGTACTTGACTAGGCCTGGTAGACTAACACCGATAGAGGATCCAGAAATGAAGGCGGGGTTCTTCAGGTGCATTGAGAGGATGTATGATGAGGTAGATGCTAGCACGATTCGCACTGAGTGGACCAAATTTGCCACTCTTAGGGGTTATTCAAATGCGGCCAAGATGGATATGGTAACTATGGCGTAGGATGACCCAATTTTGTGGTGGACTTGCCATGGATCGGGATCTTTGACTAGCACTCTAGCCATCCGATTGTTATCTTAGGTTTCTAGTTCTTCAGCTACTGAGAGGAACTGGTCTACATATAGCTTCATCCACTCTCTTAAGAGGAACAGACTTACCTCTAGGAGAGCAAAGAAGCTTGTGGCTGTACATAGTGCTTTGCGTCTCATTGATCGTAAAACACTTGTGTATAAAGAGAGTCCAGCAGCACGATGGGATGTAGAGCTAGAGGAGCCAACACAGATTGATGAGGATGCTTCAGTTTTGGCTTCAGATGCGGGGCTGGTTGGTGTTAGTTTGGCAGAGCTTGACTGTGAGGTTTCCAGTAGTTCGAGTGATGAGGAGTTTGGGGACAATTAGAGGCCTCCCTTCACTACATTTTGATTTTTGCATTTTGTACTTATTTTGATATCATCATATGCTACTCACTGTAATCATCTTTAAGACTATGATATGATATTATGATGTGACATGTCATATTTTCCGTTTTCGATATAATAGAAATCTCAAATTCGACAATTTCATTTGTCAAATTCAACAATTTCATTAGTCTTTGACTTTTAGTAATAGTATTCAAGTATTTAAAATGTTAGTATTTGCAATTTTGCTATTTTACTCATTTGCCAAAGTTTAATTTGAAATGTTATTCTTAAACATCTTTTTATAACTAGTTATTCAAGCACCATATGTATATCAGCATCGCCGTCCCCCCCGCTGCCGTCCCCAAACTTAGACCCTTTTTCCCCCCGTCCCTGAGACTCGTCCTCGATAGGGGACGCGTCCCCGTCAAGAAACTCCGTGGAACACTGAAAAAAATGCAACCCTACACAATATATAAACTAATAAAAGTAATAAACTTTCAAGACAAACAATAAAATATGTTTCACAAAATGTTAGAACTTGTTTTTTTTTTTTAAAGTTGAATTTTAAAAAAAAAAAACTTGAAAAAATCCATAAAAAACTTGAAAAAATTCAGAAAAAACTTGAAAGAAATGGTTAAACTACTTACTTTGGATCAATAGATGCCCTTTGTAGAATCCTCCCTTGGCACTTTGCAATCAATTTCTTTACAAAGTATAGCAATTGCCCTCCAAAATGCAAGAATGACAAAAAAATGCAAAGTTGTTGTGAAATAACTTCTTTGTTGTCAAATGAAAGTTGTAATTGGTGCGTTTTGGCATGTAGATACTTTTTAAGGTTTTTTTTTTTGTTTTAAATGTTTAAAAATCATTTTAAAAAATAGGTTTGACATTTTTTTAAAAGGCACTTAAAAGTGTGCGGGAGCTTCCGGGAGTGGTCGGGAGTGCCCAGGACGTGGCCCGACCGTGCTCTGGGTGCTTCGGTTGCCACTCCGGGACTCGCTCCCGGTCGGCACAGGATCGAGACCCTGAGGGGGAAAACCCGGTAACTTAGCCAAAAATAATCACTTCCTCGTCTACTCTTGCAAACACCAATTTTTCGGTAGTATACCTCCTGGGAGGCCCCCTAATAGAGGCATTGAGCACGTTATTGAGTTAGAGGAGGGCGCTAAGCCAATCATCACTACATATAGACACTCGAAGAGACTCAAAGATGAAATTGAGAAGACAATTAAGGAGCTGATTGAGATGGGACACATTAGACCTAGTAAGAGCCCTTTTGCTTCTTCGGTAGTGTTAGTTAAAAAGAAGAATGGGACAATGCGCATGTGCGTTGATTATAGAGCTCTGAACAAGAAGACTATAAAAATCAGCTATCCCGTTCCACGCATAGATGAGCTCATTGACGAGTTGCATGGATCTTGCTACTCCTAGATTGATTTGAGATCCGGTTATTATCAGATTCGGGTTTGGGAGCAAGATGTGGAGAAGACAACATTTAGATGTCACTACGGACATTTCGAGTTTTTGGTTATGCCTTTTAGCTTAACCAATGCAATAGCTACTTTCCAATCTTGCATGAACAGGATGTTCAGAGATCAACCTCGTAAGTTTATCCTCATATTCTTTGATGATATTTTGGTTTTTAGCAAGACTTGGGAGGAGCACATGAGACATCTAGAGGAGGTTTTGAGCATCCTAGAGCTGGAGTCACTATATGCCAAGGAGTCAAAATGTGAGTTTGGGATGATAGAGCTTCTATACATTGGGCATATTATCAGTTCATAGGGTGTTTGAATGGATCTTGAGAAGATCAAAGCTATTATGGATTGGCCTCCCTCGACCAATCTTACACAGCTCAAAGGTTTCTTTGGCCTTTGTGGATTCTATAGGAGATTTGTTAAGGGTTTTTCAAAGGTGGCTGTCCCACTCATAGATTTAACCAAGAAGGGTGCTTTTGCTTGGTCAAAAGATGCATAGAGATGCTTTGATCGATTCAAACAAGTAATATGTACTTGCCTAGTCTTAGCCATTCCAGATTTCTCCAAACCATTTGAGTTGGAGTGTGATGCATCCAGAGATGGGATAGGAGGTATTTTGATGCAGGACAAGCATCCCATTGCTTTTGAGAGTCGGAAGTTGAGAGGAGTTATTCTATCTATGACAAGGAGATGTTGGCCATTATGCATGCATTGGCCAGGTTCAGACCGTATCTTGTGGGAGGTAAATGCACGGTTAAAACTGACCACAATAGCCTCAAATACTTCCTAAATCAGCGGGATCTCAATGATAGACAACATAAGTGGGTGAGTAGATTGCAGTCATATGATTACGTTGTGTATGTCAAAGGAAAGAAGAATGTGGTTGCTGATGCACTTTCCAAGAGACCTCACTTGTGTTCCTTGGGAGAGATTACAACTGATTGGAGAGAGTGGATTTCAGCTGAGTATGCTAAGGACAAGTGGGCCACGGGTATTATTGATGGTACTATACGGGATGACGAGTATACAGTTGTAAATGATCTTATCATTTACAAAGGGAGAATATTTTTTGTACTAGGATCAGCAATGAATAAGAAAGTTTTGAGAGCCTTTCATGATGTTCCTATGGCTGGTCACCCGGGGTATTTCAAAACATACAGGCAGATCCGAGAGCAATTTACGTGGAAAGGTCTCAAAACTAAGGTTCTGAAGTATGTGAGGGAGTGTCCTACTTGCCAGCAGAACAAACATGAATAGTCCTTTCTTGTTGGTTTGTTGCAGCCCCTACCCATTCCTAATTGGAAATGGGAGTGCATCTCCATGGACTTTATCATGGGCTTGCCCAAGGCCCAAGGCAGGGACTGTATATATGTTATGGTTGATCGATTGACAAAATTTGTTCACTTCTTTGCGATTTCAGCCACATATACAACAGTTCAGGTTGCTGATTTGTTTTTCAGAGAGGTATTCAGGCTACATGGATTGCCACATAGTATAGTTAGTGATAGGGACAACAAGTTCCTGAGTCATTTTTGGCAGGAACTTTTCAGATTGAGTGGGACTGAACTCACTCCCAGTACTAGCTATCACCCACAGACAGATGGGCAAACAAAAATTGTTAACAAGTGGGTGGAGGGATACCTCAGGAACTACATAGCAGGGCAGCAGAAGGCATGGGTTAAGTGGTTACATTTGGGCAAGTATTGCTACAACACAACTTATCATATGTCTATTCAGATGTCACCTTTCATGGCTCTCTATGGATATGAGGCTCCTAACTTCCTGGATTTGTTGTTTGGGGACAGTAGAGTGCTTAAGGCTAAGGACTTACTTCAGGAGAGTCAGGACATAATGAAGTCCTTGAAGGAAAACATCCAGAAGGCGTAGAACCAGCAAAAGCAATATGCAAATCAGCACATGGTTGAGCGTTCTTTTGAGGTGGGTGACATGGTCTACTTGATGTTGCAGCCTTATAGACAATCCACTCTCAAGAAGAGTGGTGCAGAGAAATTGAAGCCTCGATATTATGGACCGTTTAGAGTCTCTCAGAGAGTGGAGAAGTGGCTTATGAGTTGGAGTTACTGGCAGACAATAGAGTGCACAATGTCTTCCACGTCTCGCCTCAAGAAGGCATTGGGACACAATGTAGTACCTTCTATGAAGCTACCTCCTCTTGATGAAGAGGGTAAGTTGATTTTAATACCTGAGGCCATCATTGACACTAGAGAATGCACCTTGCAGAAGAGAGTCATCAGGGAATACTTGGTGAAGTGGAAGAACTTGGCGGTAGAGAATGCTACATGGGAGAATGAGTAGATCTTGCAGCATCCAGAGTTGAAATTGCTTGTGGGCATGCAATTTTGGGGAGGCCGGACTGTAATGTCCCCTTCTTAAGCAGCTTCAATTCTTTGGGTTAGTCTATCACCTGGGTTCTTGTAGACTAACGTGGATGGTTAGGGAACCTATTTTGGGTTGTTCGTCTTGGCGCTCAGTCGGTTTATTCGGAGATTTGATTTGAATTCCTTTTGGCGGGATATTCACTTCTGACCTTTTCTGGGGTGATTTCGGGCATGTGGTCAGAATTTACTATTTTTAGCAGTGGTCCTGGATTTGATGCGACTTGGTGCGATGGACTTGGACTTCACTTGTTCTTCATTTGCCTTCTTGTTGGTGCTTCAAAATCCATGTTTGGAGTTCGTTTGAGCAATATTTTTAATGGCGCGATATTTTCCTAAGTTAAATTAAATATTTAACTTAGTGGAATAGTTTATAAAGTGACTTTATTAAAAAGATGGAAATATTTTAAAAGAAACAAAGTCAAATAACTATGTTATGTTGAGCGCCCACTTTATAGAGTCATAAGGGATTAAAATAAAAGCATTAAAATATTGGATTTAATTCCCTTTGAGCATAGGGTTTGGGAGGAAGATAAAAGTTGTGTTTGCACGCTCATTCGTTATGCTTGAAAAATACATTTTTCTACAAGTTGGAGATTGAGATTGGTTTCATGGCTTTTTGGGGACGAAGACCCTCAAGAGGAACAATATTTGTAGGTTTGAAAGATCACCCATGAATACTTTGCTGATAACTCCATTCAGGGGTTATGCTGGAGCACATTATTGTGGATTTTTTGAAGATGATAATAAGTTTTGAATGTAGATTATTTGTGGAGAAGATGAGCAGACAATTATAAGTGGAATGAGGCAGTTTGTATTTGAATCTACAGCTGAATAGGGTGTTTAAGTTGGTCTTACCATTTCTGGAATATGTCGTACCATTTCTATGACTCATTTGGTTTGGTTTTGGGATGTTTACTCTCTCCATCATGATGTGAAAGTGAGTAGCATGTTTACAAGTGTTTTAAGAGGTGGATAAAGAACATAGTGAGGAACTGAATGTAGTATTTACTGCTGATCAAACCCCCCACACAGGCCATACCACTTAGAAAACAGGGCATGTCATTTCAAGGGCAAGGCGCTTAGGGTTTTGGGCTTTTCCTCCTTCTTTCTGAGGCATCTAACACCAAGGAAGTGCTGTCCAACTATTTGGAGCTGGAGCAACGAGTTTTTGGTCTTCTTTCATGCACCCAACTAGAGTTTTAATTGGCTGTAATCACTGTATCAGACTTGTACTATCAAACCACCAAATGGGTATGTAATAAACTTGCTTATATTGCCAAATCTTCATCTGGGTATTTGGTATTTTAGCTGTATGGTTGTTTCCCACATAAATAAGCATTTGGGTAGTGTTAGAATACTTTGTTTCTGAATATATGTATGCATGCAAAAACAAATGTTATGTTCAAACACATAAAACACATCAGGTTCAACTAAACATAAAAAAAAAATCAGGGTGGGACACTAAATTTTTTGAGCTAAAGTCTGCTGCTACAAAACATAATGTATTGAAATGCAAAGTTCAACAAGTTCTAGGCTCAAACATGCCCAAAACAAAGTTGGATTGCTGCCACTACAATCCCAACCCAAAAACAATGTTTTACATACCAAATCAATGGCAAAGATGCTTCCAAGATCTTCAAAGATTAGTACCCAGGTCTACTGATCTGTTTAGGGTTTAGAAACCCTAAACCATGTGACAAACGATCTCCACAAAGCAAATTCGCCCTTCACAAAGTGGCGCTCCAAGTCTAGGGTTGAAACCCTAATTAAATGCAATCCCAAGCACCAAGAGATACTCCTCAACAATGGTGAATTAGATCTGCTGCTGCTGCTGCTCCAAAATCAGACTTTTCTTCAAAACCCTAATCCCAAAATTGCCTCCAACAATCCACTAATATGATCCTCCAAAGTGGCGCTCAATCACTCCTTCAAAAGATGATTTATTTCTGCTCAAAGGTGATGATAAATTGCTGCTCCAATCTGCCCAATAAGATCTTCAAGGCTGCTCTGAAATTCTGTTCTAAAGATGTTAGATTTCTGCTCCAAATGATCTTAGAATTCTGCTCCAAAAGATATTAGAATTCTGCTCCAAACTTTGTGAATCTCCAATGAAGTGCAAGTAGACCTCTGTTATGAAGTCTTCCCAAGATGAATTAGGTTTTCATCCAATTCACCTTATATTCTCAAGGGTTTTCGTCCTTGGAATATGATGCAAACAAGTGCAGTCCAAAAGGAATAAATGACAAGCTGAATGATGATTTGAAATGCCTCAAAGACCTTATATTTACACTTGTTTTTCCTTCTTCTCACAAGCTGGCCGACCTAGGCTTATTTTCTATATGTTTTTAATTGTTTTTTATTCCTCAAGAGGGCCGACCCTCTTCTAGGCGTCCAACAAAATAATTTATTTCTCTTTTAAAGGCCTTTACTAGGCCGACCTCCATCTAGGCAAGGTGAGCGCCCAATCCATAAAGAAAATACTTTGTTTTATTTTTTATTACTCTCCATTTTCCTTTCTCCAAGGTGCCGACATGAGGAAAGATATCAAAAGCCAAGGATGCCACACTTTATCTTCCCCAAGGGCACTCATCGAAATATAAGAAATGATAACAATTTCACCTTACACCAAAACCCTTTAATGGCCAATTTTCCACACTTCTACAATCCCTAGATGGTTTGCTCCACTAGAGGGCAAATTATTTAATTCAAAGTAAATACATCATAATCGTTAGAAAAATATGATAATCCATTTTCCATACTCAAATTGCCCACCAAAAATCCCGGAGTGTGAAAATCATCCTCTTAGGTCTTCTTCTGTGATCACTCTGAAAAAAGGGACATTACACCCTTCTTTTCTACTACAACCTTATCCACTATCACATCCATGCCTTCGGAAAGACATGTTTATTTCACATTCTTTTCTTTTGTCATGCCATTTACAAGAGATTTTTCATCCTTTTTGGTCACAACTATGGCAACCCCTCTTCGTTGCTTATCCTCCAACATCCTCAATCTCAAATGCATGTGCATTATCTTCTCAAGCACATCAACTTGTATGGTCTCATTTTCTTTCATGCCTCCAATGTGACATTCTTCACCATTTCCCATCACAACTACAACAACTCTTCCATGTTGCTTAGCTTCTAATTTTTTCAATCTCAAATGGATGTTCACAATCTTTTCAAGGAATTCTTCCAATTGGTATTGCTCCATAAATTTTTGCTCAACCAGCCTCTTTAAGACCATCCTCCCCCTCTTTTTCGAAGACATCTTCTCACACTCACACTCTCACAACTCACAATCCCAAAGACAAACTCTGAGACAAAACCCTCTTGCACTCACTCACAACCACAACTATCCTTTACCCAGCAATGTCACTGGAAGATGCACACCCAAAACCCCCTCTACCCACTTACCTCATAGTGGACGTTTGTCATGTCCCCGTTTCCGGCATGATCATCAGCTTAAGATTGGATTAGCCTATTGATCATTCCCGGAGGCTAATTCAGAATGATGAGGGAATGAATTGGTTTTTGACTAACTTAACTTTTGTTTTGCAGGAACAAGTCAGAAACTGGAAATTTGGCTAAGTCTGGAAGCCAAGTTGTAAGGCAGTTAACTCCTGGAATCTAGGCGCAAATTCCTCATCAAACTGCTCAAATGAGCGCCTTAGGATATGGGATCCTCGAACAAACGTCGGAAGTGCAAGATGGTAAGAAGATTTGTCTTAAAGCATTTTTCAAATAGGGCGCTTGACAGGAGAAGTTGATAAGTTTCCAGAATGAGGTTTGATGAATGGATTGGTTTGGGAAGAAGGTTTATTCACCTTAGGCGCCAGTTCATGTTGCACCATCCAAAATGAGCGCCTAGTACAATAAGGCGCTTTATCACATCTGGACCACCTTGAATGGCTTCTAAGCTAGATTGTGGGTTCGACAGGGTAAGTGCGCCATATAAGGTCAAGGCGCCATTTCCTGTTCACATAAACCTCTGAGGGCGCCTAGGTATTTGGGCAAGCCTCTGGCATCCTAGAATTGCGCCCTAGTCCAAAAGTCATTGGAAGGCTCTCTTGATCATCAATAAAGATTAAGGATTGTCAAATAGATCATACCTTCACTCAGAAGCATCATTCCCATCTTGTGAAGTGTTAAACTCAAGTAGGCGCACTTCATCTTCTCTTCCACTTCACATTTGCGCCTACTCCTTAAAGCTAGATCCGCGCCTTTGTCTGATGATCATCTCAGTTCATTCTCTCATGGACACCCACTTTGGGAAGATTCTTATTGAGCGCCCAAGTTATTAGCACTTTTGGATCTGGATTCTACATCTTGAAAGTGAAGGCGCATTTTCCTGAGGGTAGCATCTTCTAGCCAGCGCCTAATGCTATCCAGGCACAATTCAACCTTCATTATGGCGCCTACCATCTGGAAGGGAGCATTGGTCATTTCTCTAGAAGTTCTAGGCAATTGAAGTTTGTAAAGTCACCAAGGAATGTTGGGCGCCTAGCCAAGTTGGCATTTCCTGCTCTCAACTAGCGCCTAGACACTGAAGGAGACACTTGCAAGGGTAGGCGCACTTTCCTTGTAGATTGATGATCACGTGGTTGAAAGAACATTACTCTAAGAATGCCAAGTTGAAAGATAAAGTCAAGGAAGTGTTATGATGCCTAGGCGCATCTTTAGGGCAAAACACACCAATTGTGGCGCTTAGAAGGAGTTTCCAGACTAGGCGCACATCTAATCACACTCTGCCATTTCTAGCGCCTACTAACATTTCCTTCATTCAAGTGGTTTGTGGCACTAACGAACTTTAGGTGTTGGAAATGATCAAGTGGATCAGAGTAGGCGCAATTTCCACCTCAAACCAACTCAAATTACACTTGGAGAAGTTTTGCTCACTTTGGAACTTTGAATGCATAGTTGTTTGTCAAAGGCACCTTGGGAAGTGAGTGGACATCATTGGAAAGCCTTTCTCTAGCAAGGCGCAACTTCTAGCAGTCACCATCTCCATTGGCGCCTAGCAGTGGTAAAGCGCAAGCTCATGATCAAACTACCTCAATTGGGCGCCTAGTAGTACCTGAGCTTTCATTGGTCAACAAAATGATATTGGGATCCGTACTGATTCAGTGAATAAGAGTGAGTTGTCAGATGGAATATTCTCCATGAATATGCTTCTTGGGAAACGTGCCTTGGTTCCTCTTTGTGCATTGAAAAACGTGCCTTCATTGCCTTTGGAAGGCCTATAAAAGGAGGAGCCTTCTCATTCATTTGGTATCTATGCATTTTTGACAAACTTCTCTCTGCAAAGCTGTTGAGCTTGTAATCTTGAGGCCTGCGAGTTTCAAGTGTTGGGGTGATGCTCCCTCAACTGACAAGGTGATGCTCCCTTGTGATATTGTGAGGTGTTGACATTTAGTTAACATCATTGGGTTCAATTTGAGTTGATCAAGTATAGGCGCCCATTGTAATCATCGAGGCTCCAAGGCCTGCTTTGTAATTCCATTTGAAATAAAGTGTAACTTCATGCCATTGAAAGCATTACTCATGTAATAAGACATTGTGAGTTGATTGAATCAAGTAATAAAACAAGTACCCAGCTAAAGGTTGATTCATTCAATTAGTTATCTTTGATATATATCTTTGTGTTGTTGAAATAGTTGATGAGTTGATAGCAAGTAAAAATTGTCTAAGTAAGGAAAAATTTTGGTAGAATTAGTTGGGTATCTTACAACGTTAGCATATTTTCTACCCAGCACTATGTTTGTTGGAGGACAGCCAACATACCCTTACACAACACTCATTCTCTTATTATCACCATTTCCTCTCTCACATGCAACTCTCTACAGTTATAGGACTCTTCTCATACTTTGCTTTGATACCAAATGATGCAGTCTAGGTTGGAGTACTTGCAACAAGTAGCCAACACTGACAACCCAACACATAAAAACAGACAATGAACTATACCAGTAAATTTAAATTGTTTATAAAAACTACTGATATTACAATCTCTTATGGCTAAACAACCTCACAGCATGCTACAAAGACATGAAAATTCAGATGACTGATATTAGAGTCCTATTCAGACCAACAAATCTTCAATTGGCAACTTCTCTTTATTCACAAACTTCATCATATCACTTCAGCTCTGAAAAATTTAAAGAATATTCTTATTGACAGGATTTGGCCTAGCTACACATATGGCTCCTCTTTTTTTTTTTGTTCTTTTTGATGTCTTATATAGTCTAATCCTCTCCTCACTAAGACTCTATGACTCCCTTTTTATTTTAATTGCTGACCTCCATTGGAAGAAAGGATATTTATGTTTCAGTCGTTGACATTCAATCATAAATTCATAATGCACTAAAATTAGAAATGGTAACTGCCGTTGGCAATTTTATGCTGAAGTCGCCAACCTACATGGGTTAGTAACTGCCATTTAAGTAAAATGCTAGGATTTAAAAAAATTGCAGCAATGAAAAAGTAATCACTAGGTAAGATGGTAACCACCAGGTAAGGAGGTAACTGCCATTGCCATCCAAGAATAAAAATAAGAATGTCCATTGCCAAGGAGGAGGCAGCTGCCAGACTTTACAAAGTGCCGCCAAGAATAGGAAAGATTACATCCAACAAAGAATATTCATTATGTAACACATAGAGGTGGGGGGTATGTGGGTCCCACGACATCCATTGAGGGGACAAGAATCTTATCTAGTTAGAAAGGGTAATAGAGTATGTGGGCCCCAACAACATAGTCAAATTAGTAGGCAGACCAACGCAATGCCCAGCATAGGAATAATTTAAAAAAAAATTCTTCCGTCCTTTCACCCAACATAAGAGACAATTTAGTAGGTCCCATGGAATCAGGGAAATGCAACACCTAGAAAATCCGAGGTTGGCGGGTCACAGTAGAACTGAAGCACTAGTGTAAGAATTTGAAAGAGAAAACTAGAGAAGTGGGCCCATGGAATTTACACCTTGATAGCAAAAACAAAACTGCAATAGACAAAATGTCAAAAACCAATAAAGACCTGCAACACAACGAAATTAGAAGAGCCCAATATTTGTTAGAAGAAAATCTTTTTGGGTGTGTAGGATGGCATGAGCCTCAGAATGCTCCTGCATCAGACCATGCACACATCATATGAAATATCAAGCCTCATACAAGGCTCCCAACAAGTTGTCGATACAAGGCTGAAGGTGCCATTAACCAAAGGTGAAGAGCACTATGCCTCAAGTTTGACTCCAGAAAGAAGGGGAGTTAGCAGGCTTGTAGTCAATCATGTGAAATCATGAGAACAAATCAAGAGCATACTTGGATTGTGCAATGGTAATCTTGGAAGTAGATTGAGATATCTCAATCCCGAGAAAGTAATGCAACAAGCCCAAGTTAGTCATCAAAACCCTCTCATGAAGGGCAGTTTTCACTTTCACAATGGATGGACTCCTCATGATCAATAGGTCATCAATATATAAAACCAAGATGAAGAGAGAATCATCTTGCTATAGAATGTAGACGTTTGGATCAGAATGACAACGAGAAAACTCCACTGAGAGAAAGAAGGAATCCATTTTGCATACCAAGGAAGAGTCTTGTAGGAAACCTTATGGCTGCTCCATATATATCTCCTAAAGGTCTCCTCGAAGAAAAGCACTCTTCACGTCCATCTGATGACCCTCCCAATGATGTGTTGTAGCCATAGCAAGTGTAAGTCAAATAGAGTTCATCTTTGCAATTGGTGCCAAGGTCTTAGAGTAATCAATGCTAGGAACTTGGGAAAACCCCTTACTATCAAGTATCAAGCGTGCTTTGAAATTATCCATTGACCCATCTGTTGCAAATTTTGTTCAATAGATCCACTTACATCAAACATGTTTCCTTCCCTTAGGAATGGGAACAAGATCCCAAGTGTGGTTCCTAACCAAGGAACTATACTCCTCTTGCATGGTTGCATTCCACTCAGGAATGTCAGATGCCTTTTGAAAAGACTATGGATCAGATGCAGGAGCAATAAAAATATGTGGAAGTCCCTAGAATTGTGAACGTGTTCACTTGGTGTTCGATGGATTCCCAACCCAATCACCTATAGCTTGTAGGGTCTACTAAGCCCAAAGTGGACATGGAGTTGAAGAATTTGAAGGAGATTCCTCAGCCTCTAAATAATGACTAGGAGAGGAAGGAGGTGAAGCCTCATCATCACTCTTGTCATTGAAAGTGGAGGAAGAAGAATCCTCATCATCAAGAATTTGCCTAGGTGGATTTGAATCTTTGGATGTACTGTCATCAAGTCCAATTGACTTTAATGTGAATGTAGAAGGACGAGAAGTGTCAAGAGTGGAACTTGAAGATTCCTCCTCAAAGCGAACATTCCTCTTAATAAACAACTCATGTGGTAGGGTGGAGTTGATAACCCTTAACAGCATCTAGTTAACCTACAAAAATGCAAGGCCTATTTTGTGGATCCATGGCCTTACGTTTCTCTATAGGAATGTGGGCCCACTCGGGAGAAGCAAAAAACCAGAAGTGCTTAACTGTGGGTTTATGACTACTCCAAGCTTTGAAAGGAGTGATTGCCTTCAAGGCTCAATGAGGAATGTGGTTCTAGATATAACAAATACAGTTAATGGCCTTCACCCAATATTGAGGTGCAAGAGATCTGGAGTGTATCATATAGTTAACCATTTCCTTCAAAGACCTATTCTTGCATTTGGCCACACCATTTGATTGAAGACTGTAAGGAACTACACACTGCAAATCAATCCCCTCTATAGTGAGAAATTGCTCAAAACGATGGTTAACATACTCACCACCATTGTCCATGCACAAAACCTTGATGGCTTTCCTTAACTATTTCTCTACAAAAGATTTGAAGTCCTGAGAGACTCAAAGAACTTGGACTTTTGTTGGAGAAAGTACACCCAAGGATACTTGGAGAAGTCATCGATGAAGGTCAAAGCATATTTGGCCTTGTTGAAGGAAGGGTGTGGAAATGAACCAGACAAATAATTTTGATCTAACTCTAGAATTTTTAAAGCTCTCCATGCCTTGCCTCTGTCAAACTTCTCTCCGGGATGTTTACCAAGGATGTGACACTGGCAAACACCATCAAAAAAGAAAATAGAAGGCAATCTTCTTCTAACTGTGCCATGTTGGCTAAGCTATTGCAAGTAGTGGTAGTTAAGATGGACAAACCACTCATGCCACACAACTTACTCACTTCATTAGAATGAGTGAGTAGAACAATTAAAGGAGGATCGAGAACAAAGTGAGATAAGAGATATAACCGAGACTAATGATCTGCTCTCCCCATTGCAACTGTAGAACCACTTTGCACCTCACTAATAACCATTGAATTGGGAGTGAACTCAATTTGCTTGCCCAAACTAGTGTGAGTGATCGGAATTGATAGAGATAAGTTGACAATGAGAGAACACAAAGAACATCCTGAAATGTCCATCACCCACGTCAACAAACCCTTTTCCACACACCTTGATAGGAGTGTCGTCACCCATCAAAATAGTTGGCATAGTACAAGGCTCCAAAGATGTGAAGTCATCCTTTGATGAAGCCATGTGTTGCAAATCACCCAAATCAAGTACCCAAGTGGATGGTAGAGATGCAACTGCTACAAGGGCCTAGCCCTTGTCAAACAATCAATCTGTTTCTTCAAGCACTTATGTTCATCATGATCGAGCCTTTTACAGTAGGGACATTTAACCTTCTCTTTCTTAAGCTTGTCGCTTTTAGAAGATGAGGTCTCTAAAGTTTCTTTGGAAGCAACAAGTTTTTGATCCTTTTTTCTTCTTATCCTTGTTTTTTTGTTTCTTATCCTTATTGCTCGATTCTTTCTATTCTTTCATGTCTTGGTTGGCAACTAGTGCATGTGACTTAGAGGATTTTAGAGTACCTATTTGGATGAGCTTATCTAGCTCCCTGGTGAGAGTTGTGGCAGTCATCTAGAGATGGCATAGTGAACTGAGCTCTTAGGGCACCCTTTGTGGCATAGAAAGTAGAAACAAAGATTGAATAGTCTGAAACAAGTTTGGAGAGAATACTAAGGATCGTCTAGGTGTCTTCTTTTTCAATTTCACATTGTTTAACTGCAATCTCAATGATTCCAACTTGGTGAAGAAGTTCTGAATGGTGTCAAAACTGCTAGGACTCGAACCAATAAGTTCATTCTCCAACCGGTGACCACTCATGACATTTTGAACCCCACACAAACTAGCCAACTTAGTCCAAATCTGATTAGGTGAATCTAAGGACCCAATGTGAAAGAAAAGACCAGGAGATATAGGCAAACATAACAACCCATAAGCCTCATCACAATTGTTAAATCATTTGATTTTCACTACATCTATGATAGGCTCTATCTGTGTAACCATAGTTATTTTGAATAATCCCGTGCTTCTCAACATGATTAGCATTTTAGATTTCCATTCATAATAATTATATGCTGTAAGCTAAGAAATTGACAATTGATTTGTAGTGCAAAAAAAGAAATGTGAGAATGCAAAAATCAAGAGAATGCATGACAACCTGTTACCAGTTGCTGAAATGATCCCCCAATAATGACATTGTTTGGCACCTTATGATTAGTGTGTGTTACAAATTTACAATGCAAAAAATCAGATTTGTAGAGCTTTATAGGGCCCAAAAGGAACCAAAATGTTGAAAGTACAGTTAACATACAAAATGAGAAGGAATAGAGAGCACTAGTGCGAAGTATGCAAAAAAAATGTACTATAAAAAAAACAAGACTCAAAAAAGATGACTTTGGAGATTAGATTTCAATTTCTTCAGAACATAATTTTTTGGTGTAGCACATCAGTCACTGTGTCTTTCCATTAACGGGACCTATTCATTGAATGCTTTCCCATTCTATTTTTTTTTTTTCCTTAACTGAAGCATCAATTTTATGTTTTCTTCACACACCCCAAAGTCAGTCAAGTGAGCATCAAACAGGAATGAACTATATTTGGTGGGTTGACTCTGGTTAACAGTGGTCTATTAGAAGAAGTGAGAGTTAGATGATTTTGCCTTTTAAGATCAAGGGAGCTTTACAATTGTTTTGATTGCATATTTTAATTTCTTCTCTATCCTGGTTCCATATGATCAGGCGATTTGTATCAGAGACCTAAAATTTGCAAATTTTATTGCAAAGGCAAAAAAGCTTCCAATAATATCCACTAGCTTGCATGTTATAAGATGGAATAGATGTATTGCATCACTACTCCAACCCAGCCTCAAATTCCAGTTTTGCTTCAAGAAGTTCTTCTGACTGGGATTCTTTTGGGTGATATTGCAGATTTATGGGTAGGATGATTGAGCTTTTTGCCATGGTAATGGAAAACATGAAACTTGAAAACTGAAACACAAAGTCAAAAGATCTCAACAAAAGAGGGGCATAATTTGTAATTTGAATCAGCCAAATAATAATGGTCTCTGGAGTGAAATTCTGGAGAGTTTCCAAATTCAAATTGCAAATGCAACCTTCAATATTAGTCTCTTCAAACCCTCGAGCCGTTCTCTCAAAACATTACATTTGTTTTTGCAAGTTAATAATAACCAGTGTAGCTTGGGGATGCATCCTTGAGGCTATTATGATGTCCTCCCCAATCAGGGATGTCTTGGGGACTGAGGGATGGGGACAGAGCATCCCCTCCCAGTTTTCATTTTCTATTTTTTTGGTGATGTCCCTGGGATGTTATTATAAAAACGGAACACACAGAAACCAAGGATGCTGAAGAGAAAACTCAGAAAGAGAAATACTTGAGTGATAATTAAATAAAGAGAGCAAACATCTGTGTCCATGCAACTCTGCTTAAACCTAAAAAATAAACCCTGAAATAACTTAGAAAACCTTAAGTTACATTATTACATTACCAAAGTGACTTTATTATAAGAAGTGCGTAAAGTACCCATGATTATCTAAAACTACTGAATGATTGTTACAATAATATGACACTAACATAACATATAGCGCTAACAGATGTCTCCCCAAGTTTGGTGGCATTTCCAAGGATGTCCTTTGGAGATTGTTAGTTGGGAACAATCTGCCATCTTTGATGTCCCTGTCCCTGACATGACATCCCTCACCTGTCACAAACCATGAAGTAGAAAAGAAGCATAAAGCAAAAAACAAAAACCCTAAAGACTTTATGGGGGACGCATAAGTCCTCTCTGAATTAAACATGTTCTATTTAACACTCAAAAAGCCTAGCCCGCATTCATTTTATGTCTTTGTCATTTGCACTTTTCATTTTGACAATTTACTTTTGCAAGCAAGAAGAGGAAGGAAAACTGAGAAGAGAGGGAGGAGGAAGAGGATTATTGGATCACTTCTTTCACTTACTTTAAGCTAATTTAAATATTAATTTTGAATATTATTTTATTAGCTGTCCCTGCCATCCCCAAAATCTAGGAAATTTTCTGCTGTCCCTCCAAACTTGTGTTGTTATATGGAGCCTAATCAGACTTGGAGGTTAAATTTTCCCCACTTTTATCGGTGCGGTTTCCCCCCAAATTATTTAATGGGGGTTTAGGGGCAGCGCCCCCAAGACGGGGTCAAGGGGCAATGCCCCTTGCGAGGTCCAGGAGTTATTTTTCTATTGGCCAACATAAAAAAACCCTATTTTGTAACCGACATAAGTCTTGATAAAAACAGCTAAGGGTTAGGGTTTTTGTTCATATTGTATTGTAGCATTTGCAGCAGTATTGAGTTGCAAGGATTGCTGGTTTTAATCAGTTTGATTTATTGGATAATAATATTGGACTCTCTGTTGGTGGATGTAGCCCGAGTTTGGATGAACCACGTTAAAAATTGCCTCTTGCTGTTATTATTTCTGTGTATTTTTCATTCCTCTGTTTAATCTTTATTTGCATTTAATTGATATCTTCTGCATGCAATTCCTAACAACCTGTGCCCCTGACCCTGAAACTCAGAGAAACACTGATGATAACTAACAAATTTTTGTAGGGTCTGGTGTCAATTTCTCTTCACAGCACTTATTTTTAAAAGTTAAAAACAATTCTCAGATTTTGGCTAAACCTTGTGGCAACTTAAATACACTCTCAAGGAACTTGTCCATGTTAAAAGGTTGACGAATCCTGCAAACTTCAATTTTTCTATGGAAGTAGTGATTATAAGTTCTGGACTTGTAAATGCCACAAATAATAGAAGGCTTGAAGAGGAATGCTGCAAATAATATGCATCTTTTGAGTTGTTAGGTGTTTGATGTTTCCTTAGAGATTTTCTTGAATTTGTGGAAGGATGAATCTTTAGCGATATGTTTGTGCTTGCGAATGAATCACCCTATGATGAAGATTGTAAAGAATACTTACAATCTAAATCCTTGTTTGTTCAGTGATTAATATTTCTTCAGTCCCATAGAGTATTCCAAGGTTATATGCCTTTATTTAAAAATGGCATCATAGATTTGTCTTACTAGGAGAGCTCAATTCTGATGTAAAATGCAACCAAATTAAGCATTTTCTCATAAAGTGGTTGATTTTTCCACACAATCGTTGAATTTGTGTTTGTGTGTTATTATAAGTGCATTTGATATCATAAAATTCATTTAAAAAAGTATTTCTTTTATGGCCTCCTTATTTGATTATATTTTTTGGGTTCATCTATGTTTGTCATAGATGTATGCTGTGCCATTGTGACACTGTTGTAAGGCTGTTTCACTCATGTCTGCTGGTTAGCTGTATGCCTTGGTGATAATTTGTTTCTCTCCTCATATAATGCAGAAGTTTCCCTATGATTGAATGAGACATGGTCTTGTGGATTTGAATCCTCTTTGTGGTCTAGATTCTGAATCTAAGCACATTTTTGGATATGTATTTGCCTTGTTCTCTTAATTATTCAGCAAGTTTATCCCCATTTGTCTTTTCATTTTCACGGGTTTATGTTCATGGATCTGGATTAAATTATAGCATTTTCATTTCCATTCCAGGATATCTCAGGTCTCAGATCAAACTTTGGAATCTGTTTTTATTTTAATTTACAAAAATAAAAATTCCCAACCATCTTTCTTGCACTTGATGCTTGTCTTCTTCATTTCCATTATCAACTATTAGATTGAGTAATGCTTTACAATACAAATGCTTCAGGCTACTTAGCTATTTTACACTCTTTGATACTAGCAATTGTCCCATGTACTTAGTAGGCAATTGTGAGTCAAGAGATGGGGTGTTCCCCGCCCTTGATTTGAGAGGAATAAGAGATAGGTTTATTACTCTCAATCCTCTTCCTAGCAGTTAAGAGGTTTGCTATGATCCCTCCTTTCACCAGCATTCGTTCTCCCTAATACCTATTATACCCCGATTCTGTCTACAATTACTCTTCATAAAACCAATGAATGGCAGATTTTGTACTCCAGCTTAGTGGCAGTAACTTATGGTTCATACTTTTTTTTTCTAATTTCTCAGCAATTAAACATTTATTTTGGTTCCTTCTAATAGAACTGCAACTTCCATGACTTGTTTTTTCATAAAATGCACTTATAAAAAGGTGGCGTTGGTCAACGGATTGAAACTTGATACACCACACTCTTGTGGCAATTGGGCCAATCTCATGCATTTTCTTTGAAAATGTTTAAAAACTTGAGGTGTGCATATACCTAATATGTATTCTATGGTAAGTTTATGTCCTCTTAGTAGTATCTTGTTGCATTGTACCAACTTTTGTTTTGCTGTTTAGTGGACCCCCTCCGTTAGCATCTTTATTGGTAGGATGAATTTATTTTATTTCACCATTGTTTTAGATGTCCCTTGGTCTTCTCGAGTCTATCTAGTTTAAGTGATAATTTTCTAGTTTGCTTTGCTTGCCCAGTTTGTTGAGCATTTTAATTTCAAATATTAGTTTGGGTAGATATTTATCTTCAATATGTTGCATTTGCTTTCGTTGCAGATCAAGATTATGTTCTTCAGTTTGTGCCATCAGCAAATCGCATAGAGCTTTTGCAATCGAATTCATGCCCAACTTTGATAACAAGCCATGTAGAGAAATTGTAAAAAATTAATCTATGGATGGTGCTTTGTACCATGCTCATTTTTGTAGCGAGCCTCGCATAATCCATATGTTAGAATCAAGCAATAAAAGCATTCTGGATGTTTATATTCCCTTTAAATGTGCAATTATTTTTTTCTACTTCGCTAATGATAAAATGAATTTTGTTAGTTATATTTTTCATGTTTTTAGGCATCTTTCAATTATGGGAATATATAATTTTGATTTCTTCCTTCACTAGACAGAAATTCAAGGTGTATGTTGTTTGCAGTCTATAAGTCTATAGAACTCAATGGAATAAACCTACGGAGTCATTGAAACTAATTTGGTTTAAGTGGTTTAACTATGATGTACGTTGGTTTTATTGGTTCTAATTTAGTATGCTTTCTGCAAGATAACACATTGAAGTAATATGTAAAACCATCTAATGCTTTTGATTTGTGATGTGTGCTTACTATGACTCCATATGTTCCACAGTTTTCTGTGCCAAAGCCTTTGTTTAGTTGATGAGTTATTAATTCATTCTCTTTTGCTATACATCCATTTTTTTACTGGTACTGCACCGAACAACAATTGCATGATCCTCACAATTTTCAATAAAATATGAATATATCTATATCAAAATCAAAGTTGTCTTAGTTAGATATACAATTGCAACCAGAGATTCAAACACATTATGACTAAAAGAATGGAGCGTAATATCCCATGTGCAAGGAAAACTACATGCACAATCTGTTAGAAAAATAAGCAGTGCAGAATTGAAATAACAGTGAATTAGCAATAAAAAGCACAAAACAGACAACACAGATTTACGTGGAAAACCTGTAATGTACCAGGAAACTCGGAAGAAAATTCGCAGTTACAAATTAAATTTCTTATGCCTTGGCATTTAAGCTCGACTAACTTAAATAACCATGAAAAATACATGCAAAATACAAATCAAATCTAAAGATAGATTTTCATGCACAAAAGCTCAAGTGGCACTTCCGCATGGAATTTTGCATGGTGTACACGTGGCATATGACCAATTTTTTTTCTTTCGACTGCTCGTGGTACTCATTGTGGACTGCTCGTCACTGCTGGAATAAGTAAAAACTGACTTAACATTCCAACACAATCCTCATACTCGCCTTTCCAAGGACAGGTTGAGACAACCGAAAGCCACTAATATAGGGCTTAAGAGTTTTGTGTATGGGGGTGATTGGCCCATTTAGATTGTTTTTGAGGCTTTTGTTGGAGCAACTGTCTTTGTTCACAGGCTATTTGTTTCCAAAACTTCTCAGTAACCTTGTAATGAACATTGAGGATTTGGAATTGAGAGACAAGGATGGGAAGGAACAAGGTAGATTGAAGAACAAGTTGATTGAATAGTTGATCAACACTGTTTTGATTCGAGGCTGCAAGGCCTGGTTGCAGGATAAGTTGGATAATTTCATCTGAGATAAATGCAAGGACTATGTTTTTGTTCATTTTTTTGTTAAGATAAAATACTGCGAACTAATCTGAAATACCCTACAGCTTTTAAAACAATCTCAATGACAAAAGTTGAATCTTTGATAAAATATAATTTATACATGCTAATGAAAGCAAAGAGATCCTGAAGGTAGTAATTCAAACAATTAAAGAAACAAATTAAAATTGACTTAAAAATAATTACTGATATGATGCAACAGAGCTTAATCGAGTTGAGCAACAGATAAAATTTAATTGACACCAAATACGGCTCAAAAACACAAAAGTATCACACAACGAATTCAAGGATGTAAGAAGTCATGCCAAAGCGTGAAGAATCAACAAGCTAGATGACCAAAAGAGACCAAATGACCAATAAATTTAAGTTAAACGGAAGGGGAAAGCTTACGAGAATGTTTCAACATTTTAAAAATTGAAATAAAGTTGGATTTGGATGAAAATGTGCTATAAATAGTGAAAAATTTGCAAAAGTCGTGGATCCATGGAAAACATTAAAGCAATTTGTCAAAGTTATGAAAGGGACAAGATAGTCGAAAGATTAAGCAACAATGATGGAATAAGCCGTGAAAACCAAATGCCCCTGATAATTGTTACTTTAATGCTTTCCATTGACAAAGAAAAGAGGTGCTAGTATTTCATCAAACAAGTTAAGTGGCATGCTTTTAAGAGTGACAAAGACTAATAAGCAACAAATGTTTTATTGGGAGTAACAAAGGGGGACCAATGTCTTAATCTTAGGTAATTTTAGATGATACCATGGCAAATTGACACCTCCAATACTCACTTTGACCTAAAAAATGAAGAAAAAATAGAGATTCTAAGGATTCTAAAACAAGAAAAATAATGGATATAGAAGATAGAAAAGAAGACAAATAGACAAAACCAAGCCACACTAAATTAACAACACATTAATTGAAAACAAAACATGAAATCCTTGACTTACCAAGGGTGGACAACAAATCATGTAGAAAAGAGATGCTTGAAGTTGAACATCCTTGAAAAGTAAAACCTCCAAGAAGGTTGAGTTGCATGTCAACTGTAGGAGAATAAAGCAAGGATAACACGTCATACGAAAGGCTAAACTAGAGAATAAGAAGTTACAAGCTAAAGCTCTAGACATGGTAAGACAATAGGTATTGAGGATGCGAATTGCAAGTGTGAGGAGGAAAAGTTGCTCTAATGAATTTTCTAAATAATACCTCTAGGCCTCTAAAGCTTCCCAATAAATAGAAGAGGGCCAATTGTGTGATGGTAGAAATCCTGAAGGTTGGGTTCAAACATCAAAGGACGAGAGATGCTTGGCCTTGTTTGGTTTCATTTTTTACCTTTCATCCACCTCCTAAAATGCTTGTGACAAAATTGCTACATGCATCGGGACATAATTGCTTTGGTGGTCATTGAAATCTAAGTGACAGTTGAAAGGTAAAATAAAGTTAGGAAGATTGGACATCAACGCCTAGGGCTTTGATGTGGAGATTGGAAGAAGATTAATAAGGATTGGAGAAAGTGATGACAAGTGAAAAACAAGCAATTGAGTTGAATTGACAAAAGGCGTTGTGGACACAATTTTGTAAATAGGAGTTTGAAGAATCATTAGTGCATGCAAGTGTGCCAACTCAACTATTTTGGGTGTATACATATTAATCCCATGGAGAGGCAAGGGTTTGCAAGGAATCGATTTGTAGAAAAAAGTCTATCTACAAAGAGGGTCAAGAAAAGTACCTCAACTTACTTATGATGTATAGATAGAGGGCAAAGTCAATTGAAGCACATAATTGTTTGCAATATACAAAGACAAATCAATTGTAATTTAGAGAGAAAAAATAGAAAATATGTGTAAATTTCAAAGATAGGAGAGAATTGTCACTGGGGATATAAACACATTTGACATGATGGTTTAGTGCTAAATTCCATTAAGGTGTCTCTTGTAATGTAATCTAGTTGATTAGGCAAGTCTAGAGCATGCAAACTAACTAGGAGTCGCATGGTGCTTTATGCAGTGCATAGAAATAAGAAAATAAGTATATAATAAAATAATATAAAAGTGGGGTTATCCCAAAGTTACAAAGCATTTTTTCTTTCTAGTCCCAAAAAATTGAGAGCTATAAATTCAAGGTTGACCATACACTAAACAAAAAATAACAAAAGGAGCGTAAGAGTGATGACAATACAATTGGTGGTAGATGTTGTGACTAGGTTACAATTATTCTTGTATCCAAGAATAGGCCAACCACCCTTGTGTTGAGCAATTAGCAATAGACTTCATGTATTTTAGTGACCAAGAATTATTTTTTTGGGACTAGAAAGAAAAAAATGCTTGTTAGTGTACTTTAATGACTAGTAAAGAATGGATGTGGGTGCCAAGTTTGGTGTCCATCTCTTAGGTGTGGGGTGACAACTATCCTTTCTCTCTACAATGTCATCATTGGAGTCTTTGTCTTGGGGTTGGTTAAAAGTAATGTGATAGATATGATCCTTTACTATTGGGCACTAAATTGTAGGGGTACAGAGGATGGTTGGATATTTAGCTAGGGAGTAAACATTCCTATAACTTACCATGATTTCTATAGAGTGCCCCCAAGAGTAGTACTTCACTTAAAATAACTCACTTTGATAAAAATATACACCTATATCAACTTCCACCTCTATGAAAGGGGAGCTATTTTGGTGGAGGTTGGTGTGATGCGGGTAGCACGACTGGAGATGATCACTTCCTTGAGAGATGTGGGGGTGATGATGGTCACTATGATCATTATTGCCATGGTTCTTGACTTGTACATGGTAATGCTTAATATGTCAAGAGGAGAGGGGGTCCTAATTTTTTTGCAAAACTACATTGGAGTTGAAGACATAATCAAGGCCAAGGGAGGAGCATCAAATAGATTGAGTTCTTTAGGGATTTGAGGAACCCTACATAGATGACTACCCCATACTACAACTTGTGGGAGGAGCATCAAATAGATCGAGATCTTTAGGGATTCGAGGAACCCTACATAGATGACTACCCCATACTACAACTTGTGTACTATGAGGTGAAGTACTTGCAAGGGGAAGGTTGGGGTGGACACTTGTGCCTAGAGTGCCTATTGGAACTATGGCTTAGTATTAGGAAGAGTTGCAAAGGAGTCAAATGAAGAGGAGGCCAAGGCAATCTGAGTTAGAGAGAGACTTAGACTAGTAGGAGGGGAATCCATGGAAGGGAGCCTTGAATTTTTTCCATTATTACTGTAAGCTTTTCCTAAACATGTATTTTGATACAAACATTCTTTTGTGTGCACACATTGAAAGTAGATGAGCAAATAAATTTTGTTCTCGAAACTCACATGGTTATCATACTTATTCCCATGGCTAGGGCTTGGGAGCAATTGGCTATGGATGTAGGGGCACCTATCCATATAGGAAGGCACAATCTCATAGCTTGTGTCACTTGGCATGTATCGAGAGGGATTGTTCATGCACATTATCAACTTAGAGATTCATTTCCCTATTGACAAGCAATAGCTAGCAAGTGATCGAGGGCCCATCCTATAAATAAAAGGTGGTGTAGTGGTGAAGAAAATAAGGTCATAAAGTGTTGAGGCAATGACAGATCTCCCTTTCTTATATAGATTCTTGAGCTAGAACAAGTAGGAGGAAGATAAGTAGGACCTCATTGTTATTAGACTCTAACGGGATAGATGGACAAAGATGGGGGCTAGCTTAGGCTAGATTTGAGGCACCTATCCATATAGGAAGGCGCAATCTTAAATTGTGTTACATGGCATGTGTCGAGAGAGATTGTTCTAATCCATGCACATTATCAAGTTAGAGATTCATTTGCTTGCTGACAGACGATAGCTGGGAAGTGATTGAGGGCTCATTCTAGAAATAAAAGGTTGTGTAGTGATGAACAAAACAAGGTCACAAAGTGTTGAGACAATGATAAAGATGTCCCTTTCCTATAGAGATTCTTGAGCTAGAACAAGTAGGAGGGAGATAAGTAGGATCTCATTGTTGTTAGACCTTAACATGATAGATGGATAAAGATGGGGGCTAGCCTAGGCTAGATTTGAGACTTCAAGGATTCCATTTTCATTTTTGGTCCATATTTGCTCCCAAGTGCGAGATAGCCTTGTACATACATGTGTACTTGTTTTTACATTGAGTGTGTATGCGTGTACATGCTTGTGTGAATGCATGCATGCATGTGAGTGTGTGCATGTGTGTGGGCATGTATGTTTGCATGGGTGTGTGTGCATGTGTCTACAAGCATGCATATGTGTACGTATGTGGTATTGACAAAAGAGAGATCACACAATACCAAAAAGCTGATAGGAACATTACATTCTTGTAGAGATTCTTGAGCTAGAACACATAGGAGGGAGATGAGTAGAACTCTACAAACATTAGATTCCCTTGTGAAACATGGAAAGAGAGGAGTTATCCTAGTCTATATTTTGGGCCTTAGGAACTCCATTTTCATTTTTAAACCCACACTTCATCCAAAGTGTGAGATATCCTTGTATATGCTTATGTACTTGTTTTTACATTAAGCATTGCATTTGTGTATGCGAGTACATGTGTACATGCATGTGTGTATGTGAGTAAAAATGCATGGTTGTGTGTGAGGGCATGCATGTTTGTTTGTTTGAGAGTATGTGTGGGCATGCATGTGCATGCGTTTTTCAATTTGGCTCGAAAAGTTTCAAACTTGTGTAATATTTTTTTTCCATTTTTGCACATAGATGATTGGATAGTTTGAAATGAACTTGTATATGGATAATTTATGAAAAGTATATGGATATGTATAAAATAAATAACATAGTGGCAAGTGGTTTTCATGTCAAAAATTAGAAGCACTATTATTATTTCATAGAACGAATGAAAAAGTGAGAGTGGGAGATGAAAGATGGTGTTGAAAGACTTGAATATGTTAGTGGATTAGAGATCAAGATAGGCATGTGTAAGTTATTTAGATACAAAAAGAATTTAGAAACAAAATGGGATTAAATATAAAGATATATAGACCATGATAAAAAAAAAATGTCATAAGATGACAAATTAGGTTAAACATGAGTAAGATGAGGGATCTCAAGTACCAAAAGTTCATCCAAAACAAATTTTTAATATATAGGGTGTATGCACCAAGTTAGTCATTTTAATTTTAATCAACTTCCCAAACTTAGCCTCGTGTGAATAGTAAGATGCAAGGGCTTATTATAGAGGACTTGGGCAAGAAAAGTCTCTACTTGCACCAAGCCCTTTTCCCACACAACTACTAAGATATAAGGGATCATCACTGAAGAATAGAGCTAAGATATTTGGGCACTACTCCCAAATCTTGGCTCCATGCAACTTGTAGAATGTGATGGCTTATTAAGGAATATGATTGGTGAGATCATCCTTTCATGGTGCCGCGTTCAGACTTATGACTACTATGTAGGGGAAGTGTTCGAAGCTTCGAGTGATATCGGATCGAACACGGGTCCATCCCCTTAGAGATGAAGAAGAGTAGTCTCGACACTCATGCATTGGACTAGTCGTCCTGGGTTGGATGAGCATGCTACATGGAACTTTAGGGGTGAAGAAGAGTAACCTCACCACATTGTAAAAAGGTGTGGTTTCGTGACATGGACAGGGGACGCTACCTGATCGGTGCAGTTCTGGGCGGATCAGGTATGGTCTTAGTTGAGGCGAGCGAGGTTTCCATTGGAGCGACTAGGGGATGGTATGGTAGTTCTCCTAGTGTTGTCTTGAGAATGGATGCTGACGAGGGATGCAGGATCCCGAGTCCTAGTGCAGTAGGGCAATGTGACTTTGTGGAGTGGTGTCTCAACGTTGGAGTCAAGATGACATTCATTGGGGATCTAGGAAGTTGAAGAGTCATGAGGCGAGTTGGATGGACAATGTAGTGCAGAGGTCAAGTGATGAGATGGTCTTGAGGCAGGGTTCAGCAGAGCAGTGCCGAGTTGGAGTGAGGAGTCTGGCGTTCCAGGCGAGTAGACTGGATGGACGATCGGTTGGGTTTGTGTAGCTCAATGTGACAAGCACAGTGGTGTTGTTGGTTCATGTTAGTTTGGTACCTGGACAGGTGAAGACTTGTGGTGTCGACATGGGTGCAACAGAGTAGGATGCAAGGAATCTGTGTAGTCTTGGATCTAGGTACTTATAGGGAAGTCTGAGTAGGACGAGCCTAGGGTCATGTTTGGTTCAGGGTTGCATTGTGAGGATTTGGAGGTCCGAAGCTAAAGGTGTAGATACATGGGTGGACTCAGGATGGGGCCATGTAACCATGCAAGGGCTGGAGCACGTAGTGTTGCAGTGGTAGTCCAGTAATGGGACAGTATAGGGGAACTTGGTAGTTGAGGTCGAGGCTTTTGTATGCTATTGGTTCAGGGTGTAGGACAATGACAGTGTCAGTGTGCCGGGGAGTAAGGGCCGAGCCGCATGGTCAGGAGATCTGGAATGCGGGGGATCATGACAGAGCTCATGAGAGGCGACAGATGTAGCTGAGAGGACGGCAAGTCAAGCGGGGGTTCCCGAGAGTTGTGATGTGAGGTCAAATACATGTGGTCCTGGTTTGGATGGATGTTTGGATGTCGGAGACTTGTCGAGGGCTGGCAGGATGGCAACCCTGAGTTGGGTTGTTGCATTAGTCGCTGTGTGGATGGATGTCAAGGGCATGCCGAAGAGTTGTACGATATCGAAGACTTATCAAGGGCTGGCAGGATGGCAACCTCGAGTTGGGTTGTTGCATTAGTCACCGAGTGGCTGGAGGTCAGGGACATGGAAGTGAGTTGGTATGGTGGCGGTTCGAGTGGAGTTGGGCCATACAGTTATGTTGAGAGGGTGGCAGTATGTTGCGAGTCCGAGTGGAACAGTGTAGAGCGTTGTGACACAAAGGCGAGCAGTCAGGGTGGCAACCAGTGTTGCAGGTTAAGAGGACAGGGCAATGGGGTGCTGTGGCACGAGTTCAGGATGAAGAGCGTAGACATGGTTTCAGTGTGAAGTCATGGCAGACTCGAAGTGTGAGTTTGCATAGTGGCCAAGATGGCGAGTGGACAAGTACCTTGTAGGATGTCATTGGACACCGTTGTTGCAAGTTGATGAAGATATGTTGTGAGACCGGGTTGGGATGTCACTAGCTTGGTGTGAGGCTTGGACGAGCTGTCCTATGAAGGTGAACACCTTGTGACATAGCCTTTTGCAGGACTCAACGGATGAGGTCGACGAGCTGAGGTGATGGATGAGTACTTTGGGGAATGTTGCAGAGTTGTTGAGACTGAGGAGTTATGGGATCCTTAGTGCTCGTGGTCTACATCGGTTCGATGGTAGGTTGGTCTCTTGAGATGTGAGGGAAGAGGATCAGAGTTGGTTTACTTTGGTGTAGTGCGTGAGTGCACGAGCCAGTGAGCTGGTGCAATGCATGTGTATTTCGCCATGTGCATTGGGGTGGTCGAGTTGCTTGAAGCATGGACTAGACTAGAAAGAGAAGGCGTAGTCCAAAGTTCGTGGAGAGTTTTGGTCTCAGTAGAAGGACTCAAAGGGAATTAGCGGTGCCGCACGTGATCGGCTTGGCAAAAAAGCTCCAACGTTTTGGGCCTTCGACCAAAACAAAACATTATGCAACTAGTAGGATGTGAGGGCTCCCCACCAAGATATTAGATAGGAGGGCTAACTATCTGTATAATATTATGGTTGGTAAATAAATACATTTTTTGTTTTAAGATAATACATTAGAGTTTGGCTTCAAGACTTGATAGACATGCAAGTAAAGAAGGGGATGTTTACCTTATGTTAGCTTTCAGAGTAACTTGCACAACTCATGTTTATGATACTAAAGATTCTTAGATATCAAGGGAAGTAATCAACAATGCACAAATACACTATAGCCAATTTGATGCTCAAAGTGACATTTGAAGGAAACAATCTTGAAGGAGATAGTGCAAAATAAGGTTTGAGAACTTAGGAAAATGTGAGAAATGTAAGGCAAGTTATGGTTTTCCAAGTAAACATTATTTTTGGTTGTCATCCAAGGTTAATCTAAAGTAAGAAGTGTTTAAGATGCAAGACAATGAATTACAAAGGGACAAGGGGAAATTATAATCATATGAAACAACATTTAAGATGCAAAGAGTTGATTGATTCATCAAGCTCCTTATTGATCCATAAATATGGAGGATATCCTTAATGCATTGTTTGTCAATTGTGGAAATCTCAATGTTAACCTACCAAAATTCTTTCAACACATGGTAACCTACCTCTCATGGATGTTTATACAATTAACAATGTTCATTCAAGTGTTAGGCATGAACAAAGCTCATAACAAAAAGGAAACATGCAAAAGTCACACTCAACAAGCTTGCAACATAATGATTATCCTGGAGAAGCCTTTCAATGGGTGAAAAATCTTGTAAGAGTAAGCTTTGTTCCTTGTTCCACTATCACAACAATGTACAAAAGGTGTTACAATGCCTCTAGGGCTTTCATAAAACTCTACAATGATGAAACACTAGCTCCTAACATTTGTAATCTTCAAAACCATGCACTACCACTTTCTTTCACTAACATGAACATACAAAATGGAGGTTTTCACAATAATTCACACATCTAAAGTTATCCATTGAATTCAACTGCATTTTCAATAGCCTTCCCAACCTTAAAAATGGAAGACTAAATGTCCAAAAATAGAGATCAAATGACAAAACTCTTAACATTCCAAATTTTGTCTACATCATAATGAATTTGTTACTTCATCTAGTGGGAATTTGCACATTTGCTATGATGTTTGTGTTTTTACTAAGGCATTTGCATTTCTTCATAGTGTAGATGCTTTCACCTCTTGTGACAAGCAACAAATTCACCAAAATAGGTTTTCTAGGTCATTCTAAGGTCTGCAGCTTGTTTTAGAGACTACCTGAGATGTTCCATACAATTAATGACATTCTCATGAACTTAGTATAGTTCCACATGCTCTTCAATACCTTGAATTTTGATGAGTTCAAGTTCCTAAGCCACTTTAAGGTTCTTCTTAGCTAAGTGGAACCACTTTGACCCTATTGGTCGAACTTCTACAATTCAACTTTTGGATCACACATCCCCTATTAGGAGGCTTTTGATACACAAAAGATATAGGGATTCAATGAATGAGGGTTGAAGTACTATTCATTTTACAAAGATGCCATCTTCCCTTGTGCTCAAAACTTGGCACATCTTTGTCTCCAACTACCCTCATGAACATAATGTCCTTCTTCTTGCTACTCTCTCTAAGAATGAAACCTCTACACATCCCCAACCTCAACTTCTTTTTGAAGAACAACCATTCTTTTGGCACTTGGCAACCTCCTACATTTTAAGGTGTTCACCATAAAAACCTAAGACTCGCCAACATAAGAATGTAAAGTGAAATGTTTTACATTCAACCTTGAAGCTTATATTGATTCTGACTTCTAGAGTAAACGACATCCCTCTCATAGAGATATGGGCTACCAAAATGACATCACAAATATCTAATGAGATAACATATGCCTTTAGTTCATCATTGAAATCAAGAGAAAGTCAAATTTTCATCTTACATCATGGTCATCTCCACTCCTCCTTGTAGCTATTCTAACAAATATTGATGAGGATGATCCAAGAGATCCAAATTGAGTCCACCAACTAACTTGAAGGAAATGCTATTTTCTTGTCAACATGTATCACATAGCATCCACTTTCTTACCTTCTATTTGTAACTTGATGTGGAAGAATTTAGTGAGCTCTTCTCCTCCATGAGAACCATCACCAACCTTTTATACACCATTAGCAATTGTGGCACAAGAAAATCTTTTGCAAACTTCTGAGTTGCACTCAATTTCTACACCTTTTTCTCACATTAGCAACATTCTTGTCCTTTCTCTTCTTTTCCCAAGAAGGTGCCAATTTTTTTACGTATCTTCCAACATCCTTCTTTGAAATGCTCATCTTTTTCACAATATATGTAGTGACTCTTTCCTTTACCTCTCATGTTTGGATTGATTGTGGAGGTATCATTTCTCTTCCTTTTTTGTCATTACCATCTTCATTTGTCTTACCACCACATTTTTGCTCTTCATTGTGTTTTTTTCTTGAAGGAAGAGGCCCTCTTATTGTCTATCTCAAGGTAGTGCACTTGGGCACACACCTTGTCTATATCTTAGGGCTTGGCCATTAGGACTGGTATTTTCAAATGATCTCATAATCCACCAATGCATTTTATTAGCACTAAATGGTCCATGATATCCTTACCAAATTGAACCACTCTATTCCTAAATTCACTTGTATGAGCTTGGATACTTTTCCGTTATTATCTCAAGTGATGCCATTGCATTACCTTTTCTTCTTCATGGTATATAAGGTAGACTTGCTTATGTAACAATATTTTAAATTAATCCCACTTTGTAATGGTTGTCACTTTTTGAATCTCCAAAATGTGTGCATAACTCTCATGCCAAGTAAGAGCATGATTTAGAAACTTTAACCTAGCAAAAGAAATTTGCTGATAGGGAGATAGTTTATGCAAACTGAAGTATATCTCCATCTAAGACACCTATTGATCAAGCTTCTCAACATTAATCTCTCCATTATAGGGCTATATGTCAATCTTTGCTTGATCTTTAAAGCATCTTCTATATGAGGTCTCTCCTTGCTCTTCTTCTTGTTTCTTTGGTTCTCTTTCTTCCTCGTGTTCTTTTAGAATTCCCATCTTCGCCATTAAGATTGTCATCATGCTTTCTAGTCTACCCATATCTTCTATACTGAAAATCCTTGCAACATCTTCTTCAAACTTTTAGAAATGTGCTTCTCCTTCATCTTTCCTTGTCATTCTTGTTGTCCTTAACCACTCTATTTCCAATCTTAGACCCGTAAGGAAATAAATTGTCACTTCCACTTGAGCTTGTGGAGGGCATATCTTGTCAACATACATAAAAATCACTTTCTCCAAAGGAAGAAATTGATCTAATTGGGATTAGTTGTTATACACCTTGCAATTCCTAATGTTCACATTAATTAATTATTTTGTATTATTTATGTGCCCACATGGAAAAGGGCATCCCACTTAAGATGACACTTGATGCCACATGTAGTATGTATTATGATGTCATGTAAGCATATCTAATATCATGTAAGATGTGTAAGAGCATCTATGACATTGTAAGATGCATAAGAGACTCTATGATGTGCATAAAAGCATGTAGGAGGGAGTTACATGGTGTACTAGAAAAGTCATGAAGACTTTCAACCAAGTTATGACACATAAGAATGATGCACAAGTGAATTTTTGAAAGGTGGAATAAATCCAAAATGGAGTGCCCCATTTAGTAGGTTGATTTATGACACATGAAGTTATATTATTTTATTAGAATATTGACTCATAATAGAGATATGGTGTTGGATTTTGTGTCATGGATTTGGATGCCCCCTTTGGGCCTAAAGATTGATACATTTTTTTGGAAACCAAATTTATGGTTTTTAAGTTTTGGGTTTGCCTATAAATGAGATGCTTGGGATGGAGGTTTAGTATGTGCTTGTATTAGCAGGGGGTTATGCTACCATAATTTCTTTTGACATAGTTGGTGATTGGGATTGAAGTAGTAGATACTAAGATTGTGTTGTAACCATGATGTTGGTGTTTACAGATGATACATTGAGTGCTCCTTTGATGCTAGGTTTTTTTTGAAAGGGAGTTTTTCTAAGGCATATACTATGTCATGTGTGATTTTAAGTGTTGCATGTTTGATTATCTTTTTGAAATTATTGAGATCATAGCATATTCAACATTTCTTTCTTCTCAAGATTAAGTAGATTTTTTTAGTTTTATTTGGATTCCTTTCATTTAGTATTAAAGCCTGGCTAGCTCATGAGGTCTTTCGTTATTGTTATTAATCCTTGTTTGAGTGGGATTTTTGCATAGGAGTGATCTTATTTTAGGTGAAAGATGGCGAGCACATTATGGTTGTTGATGGACAAATTTAGTGTCATAAATTTAGAGCTATAGAAACCCAAAATGGACGATTTTCTCATAAACAAAGATCTATGGGTTGAAGTTTTTAGAAATAAACTTGTAGCTATGAAAGATGAAGATTGGGTTGTGTTGGATTGAAAATCTAGAAGATTGGTTAAGCTTAGTTTGACAAATTTAGTGCTCCTAAATTTATTAGGAGAGTCCACTGTAGAGAGCAAGGAAATATCAAATGATGATTTAGATTTGAGAGATTCTTAGGAAGACATTGGCAACATGTTTGGTGTAGCCTTGGCTATGCATGCTTGTGTGGATGCATGGATGATAGACTTTGGAGCCTCTTTTCACATGACTCCCCACAAGGAGTGGTTTTTTATTATGAGAGCATTGATGGTGAAAATGTTTATTTGTGCGACAATACATTCCTTAATATTGTTGGACATGGTAGAGTCAAGATCGAACTTAGTGATGAGAAGACTAAGGGCCTCTTAGGAGTTTTCCACTTCTTGGATTTGGCATGAAACCTATTATTAGTTAGTAAAATGAACAATGCAAGTGTGTAGGTAACTTGTTGTGACCCTTCACAACACACCCCTATTTTATAGTCAAAATTGGGGACCTTGTATTTCTTTTCAGTCTTTTGCACATTCTTGTACTTTAATTTTTAAATCTATTTGGGTTTTATGTCTAATTATTCTTTGGGTGGGTAAAATTGTCTTAAGGGGAAATTTTGAAGCATTTAAGTTTTGGCCTTTTCCTAGGAAATCTTGAAATTCACGTGTTCGTATTTTTTACAAATTCTAAATTGGGCCTAGAATTCAATTTGCGAGTTGCAAACTAGACGTAAACTCTGAATTGCAACCCTACCCTACACGTAGTCTTTTTCACATGCATCTATTTTTAGCCTGTTCTTCATTTTCCCAACCCTTCAACTCCATTTTGTTAATTTATCTACTGTTTTCACCTATGTAAGGTTAGTTTTTTGAGATTTTTCTCTATGCAGTTTTGGATTCGCCTTTTAGGCTAGTTTTCATGCATTTTCTTATTGA
This sequence comes from Cunninghamia lanceolata, assembly GCA_027924645.1. NCBI lineage: Eukaryota > Viridiplantae > Streptophyta > Pinopsida > Cupressales > Cupressaceae > Cunninghamia > Cunninghamia lanceolata. The sequence goes on along the minus strand of BSBN01000232.1, from coordinate 6,983,598 downwards.
TTGTGATTTGTTTTTCCTCTTTTTGGGTAGGGTTTTGCTACAAGTCCAAGTGTTTTCAAATGATTAAGATTTATTTAGGGAGTTCATTTTGGATTTGCTTTGGGTTTAACAGTTGGTGGTTTCTCTCATTTTTTGGTTTTATTGTGATGGTTTCCTAAGTCAATTTTGGGAGCTTTGCGTGCTGCAAATTGGCTATGAATTCCAATAGGAAGTCAACTTACTTTGTGATTTGTAGCTTTTTGTAAATTGCAACCAAAGTCTGGACTCCGGTTGCACCCCACAGTCCCAAATCTTTTTGCAATTTGCAACTTTTTGTAAACTACAATCAGAGTGGAAACTCTGATCACACCCCACAGTCCCAAATATTTTTATAATTTGCAACTTTTTGTAAACTGCAACTAGAGTCTAAACTCCAGTCACATTTCTCACTTCCAAAATATTTTATAGTTTGCAACTTTATGCAAACTGCAACCGGAGTCTAAAGTCTGGTTCTAATATGAAAACCTGTAGCTTTTTGTAGTTTGCAAGTTCATGCGCATTGTAAATTATATGCAAACTTCAATCGATAGTTACATTTCATTTACAACCTACAACTTTTTGCAAACTACAACTAGAGTTTGAACTTTGATTGTAATCAAAGCACATATTCCATTAACAAGAATCGGTAAGCCAAGCCAAGAGTAGTGATCTCCAAATTATCAAAGAAGTTGTTCCGTAGTTAGTTCAAAGAAGAGATCAATGGCACAATTACTCTTTTGAGTCAAGTCACGGGACTTGATATTGTTAAGGAGTTTCATCCATGAATGTTCTAGTTCATTGCCAAGTTTATTTCCAAAAAGGAGTTCATTGATTGGGCAACCCTCATAAGCGACAACCTCCATAAGAAGTTATGTGAAGTCATTTTGTCCAAGAAATTCTACATGACTTCATATCTAGTGTATGTCTTAGCAAGGAAACAACAATTCATTATACTTGATAAAATTGGCATCATGGGTTCAGGATGTCAAGTGGTGTATCAATACTACCCTTAGTTGGAGATGAAACAAAGTCTCAAGGATTTTAGAAGGGTGAATGATGCTTTCATATTTTATATCATAAGTATTCTTGAAAACAATAGGGTGAAGAGGATGTCTCTAGAAGTGATGGACTAGATTCAGAAATGGAAAAATTGGTACTACCAATTTGCTACCTTTACCTATATCAGACTTGCAAGTTTTTCAAGGATGCCATTAAAAGTCTTGAATTATGTCAATGAATAGGTAGCCCTGTTGGAAGTATGTAGACAAGGCATTGAGGTACATAAGATATGCACTAATAAGAAGGTGAAAGGTCATCCTTTCCCTTTGTTTATTGGGAGATATACTTGTCCAACAACTCAAGAAGCCAAAAATGAAAAAAATATAATGATCTCTCTTAGCGATTAGGCCCTATGAAGTGAGTGCTTCTTTCGACCCAAGGAAGTCTTTTGAAGGGTTTAAATCCACCATCATACATAAGACCCATCTAGATGACTACTGGATGAATTGTGATGATGACATAGAGGTTTGCAAAAGGTCCTATTTGCACATGACCATGTTAAAAATGAGAATGTATCAAATTGCCATGGTGCCTAAGGGATTACAAGACAATTGTGAAAATTTGGACCCTTCATATGAGGCTAACAAGGTATTCGACCAACCTTTGCCAGTATGTGATTGGAGTTCAGGAAAATTTAAGAATTTGGAAGCTAGAATCTCCACAGTGTGGGTATGTGCATGGAAATGGGGGACCAAAAGGGTGTCAAAAGTAGCCACTTTTTTTTTTAAAATCAATAAAAGCTGATCTTGGATGAGAAATTGAAGATAGCCAAGCTCAAAATTAGAAGATGGGATAAGAAAAATATTTGTAGTGCTCAGAATTAGTTTCTAAACTACTATTTTTTTCTAAAAATGGTGGAGATTAAGAGGTTCAAATAGGGGGAGCACACAAAGTGCTCCTGTTTTTGTCAGAAAAATATAACATAGCGTATGGTGTGCTCCCCCTAAAATGTTGACTTTTTTTAAGTATTTCATAAATTGCTTCGATGGAAAATTAGCTAACATCACATAGTTTATGTCGGATTTATCTGTTAATTTTTTAATGAATATATGTTTTTTATGAATTTTCAAAGTGGACACATCCTGAAAAATGAAAATTTGAGCATGCCCCCCCTAAATTTTTTGAAAACTAATCAAAAATCATTTTTTCAATGTGTATAGAATAGATTCTAGAGTCTAAAAATGTAATTTGTTTCAAATTTCGATGAATGTGTAAAAAATGACACCGGAAATACTACACACGTTTTCTGCCAAATGACACCGGAATTACTACACAGGCTTTCTGCCAAAAAAGAACACATTAGCAAAAGAAATTGAAGATGGAAACCTTAATGTTATCCAATTTTAGAAAAAAATACATGGTTAGAAAGTTAATAAAAAATTGAAGTCATCTTGACATGTTTTTGTATTAACATTGAAAAATGTGTAAACCTGATGGAGAGCACACTCAAAATTTAGTTGATTTTCTATGTATTGCTGAAAACACATCTTTGGCATCCAAAAGGTAGGTCCAAGCCTTTGGGTTGGATGCCCAAGGGAAATCCAACCCTTAGGGTTGGAATTTCCCAAAGTAGTAAAAAAATGCTCTCACGTTTCAAATCAATTGAAATGCCTTGGATGATAAGTGTGACAAATTGTATGAGAAGATTCAAGCCTTCCCTCCATATTCTTTCACTTTAGACTAGCATTATGTCTAGGAAGAGAACCATTATATCATTGGGTGATGATGAGGAGGAAGATTCAAGGCCTCCATACTTTCAAATAGAAGAGGCAATGTTGGAACAAGTAGCATCATATATTGCACCTTGTTAGATGAGGAGATAGAGTTCGAGATAGAGATAGAGAGGGAGGGAGAGATAGATAGGGAGGAAGACTTATATATATATATGAAGCACTTTTTATAAAGGCTTATTAAACACACTCTCTCTCTCTCTCTCTCTCTCTATATATATATATATATATATAGAGAGAGAGAGAGAGAGAGAGAGAGAGAGAGAGAGAGAGAGAGAGAGAGAGAGTGTGTTTAATAAGCCTTTATAAAAAGTGCTTCAGACTTTGAAAATCTATACTAATCCTTTTCCAAGATGTCAATTTAATTTTTCATGGAGAAATTCTTGTTTAATCATCATATTAAACAATAATCTTATGCACATTCTAAAGTCTCATAAAAAATGACAATGAATAAAACTATGGGATGCATTATCTTTCCTTTAGATGTTGGTTCAAAATGGTGCAATTTTTATGTCACGTTAATTCTTCTTCAAGAGATTTGATATTTTACTTGGTAGACCTTGAATGCAACAATGTAAAGAAATGTCTTCTATGTTAGATCAATGTATCAAGTGGTATAAGGAAGAACAACTAAGAGGAGAATTGGCAATTTATAAGACCAAGTGAGCCTATAGTGATAAAGTCCAAAGTTACTTATGTGCATTCTTGTTTTAAAGAAATTGAAAAAGCAAGGTCTAAAGCACCTCAAATTGCAAAACCTATAGTTAATGTGCATAAATGGTTTGATATTTTTATACATTTAGGAGAGCCTTATGAAAAACTTAATCATGTGTCAAGGAAAACAAAAAGAATAAAGGTATTGTAAATGATAAGGCATTTAGACATATTTTAGCTTCTATAGGAATTGATTCTACTTCGGTCCCAAAGAAAGATTTACAATGAGAAATTATACATATGGAACTGCCTCCAAATAAGTAGGATTAATGGGTAAATAAAGATAAATCAATAGTCCCACCACTCTCTATCACATTTGTTAAAGGATATACCATACATAGCAATGAGAAATTCATTCTACATGATCTAGAGAGAGGGAAGTAGAGAGAGAGAGAGGGAGAGATAAGGAGATAGTGAGGGAGAGATGGAGAGGGAAAGGTATAGAGATAGAGATAGAGAGAGAGGTAGAGAGAGAGAGAGAGAGACTCCCTATATCTCTCTATCCTCCTTTTCTCTATCTCTCCCTTTCCCTCTATCTCTATCTCTATATCTCTCTCCCTCTCTCTCATACCCTCTAAATATCTCTATATACTCTCCCTCTATCTCTCTAGATCTCTTTATTCTCCCTCTCTCCCTATCTCTCTATCTCTCCCTCTTTATATCTATCTCTCTATCTTTCCCTCCATCCATCTCCATCCCTCTCCATATTTCTCCCTCTCTCTCTCTCTCCCTCTCTCCCTCTCCCTCTCCCTCTCTTTCTCTATCTATCTCTCCCTCTCTATATCCGGCCCACCTCTCTCTCTCTCTCTCTCTATATATATATATATATATATATATATATATATATATATATATATATATATATATATATATATATATATATATATATATATATATATATAATCTCTCCCCCCTCTCCATATCTCCTCTATCTCTATCTCTCTATCTCCCCTCTCCCTTCCCCTCTCTCCCTCTCTCCCTCCCCACTCTCTCTCCCTCCATCTCTCCCTATCTCTCTATCTCCCATCTCTATCTCTCTATCTCTCCCCTTTCTCTCTTCCCCTCGCTCTATTTCTCCTTCTCCCTCCCTCCCTCTCTATCTATCTATCTCTCCCTCTCTATCTATCTCTCCCTCTCTCCATCTATATATCTGAATCTCCCCTCCCCTCTTTTTTCTTCCCTAACCTCTCTATCTCTATATATTTCTATCTCTATCTCTCCCTCTCCCTTGTTGGAATTAGGGCTGACAACTGAGAGGGGGGGTGAATCAGTTGTCTTAAAATTTTAATGCTGACTACAGTTAATTCTTCTTTACCACTTTTAAAGATATAACCATGAAAAACAAAAATTAATAACACATGAGCAGAAACACAAATAACACACTTGACACCAAGATTTTTAACGTGGAAACCCGGTTAAGGGAAAAACCACGGTGGGGGTTAACCCACAAAGATTATACTCTGTTAAAAGTATTACAAAAGGGGAAGGCACATGCCTTCGAGCTCACTTCCCAGAGCTCACTGCCTACAAGAATGATTACAAGAAGATTACAGATTGTTTGAACTGATGAATAGCATCTGTCAATGCAAGAATTTAGTTCCAATTAAGCTTAGAATACTGATCTTATACACTTCATCTTCACTCTACCCTGTTTACTATTCTGCCATGATCCAGACCTTAGATCTCTTCTCTTTCGCACTTCTATCTGCCCTTTTTCGCACTTACTCCATATTTGCACAACACCACACACAATACACTCGAATCCATCAGCTATATATATATATCTTCCTCAAGAAATTCAATCACCTTTCTATCAGCCTTGTGAAGAACTTAACAAACAACACAAGTACTCTGTTCTGTCAGCTGAATCCATACATCAATATTGATGCGTACCAGAAATAACACTTGCAGGTCACCATATATGTCGGCCACTAACATTATATCCCATATGCAACTCACCAAAACACTTCTACTAAATCCACACAAGAATCTAACACAAGTCGTCATGTTCTTCACTGAATTGTTCTATCATATTAGGACCCGGTACTCAGATGCTCATAACTTTTAATCCCTTTGTCACCGGAGGCTGAAATCTTGGATTGAGATTGTCCTGACATTCCTCTACACTCCCTCAGATTTGCAACACACAATGATTAACTAGAGAGATCCGTTGACCAAAATACTGAAATCTGCCATATACCTTGTTTCTGTCTATCTGGACTTGACAAATCTTGGAACTAACTTCCGGTATGATCTGATACTACACTACGGATGTGTGGAATTGATTTAGTTGCCATCAATGACAACACATGACATGCCTTGCAGTGTCTCTTGCCAACAATCTCCCCTTTTGGCACTGATGACAACACTTAGTGAAAAATGACTAAGTGTCATGACTTACTCACCCTACTGTGTATACTTATATATTCTTCCACTGCTCCTCCTTTGATGGATTCTTCATTTTATTTCATTTTTCAATGTTTCTCACTCCCCCTTTGACATCAATGGCAAAGGGTGGGATCCACAAACCAAAATTTGCACAAGAAATCTGTATACAAGGCTGCATATGTACAAATAATCCATGTATTGTATTTACATGAACTTGAGAATATCTGCAAAACTATTTTTCAACTACACAAGTTCAGAGGCCCAACTTCTTTTCATACCATCCAAAATTGAGATGTGTCCACTTAGTAGGAATGCATGTGTTTATGCTTTCTTCAGATCTGAAGGATCACCTATCCGGACTGCAACTTGAGCTTCTGATAAAGCAGTAAACATTGTTTCTAACTTGGGGGCAATCAATCCCCAGAGCTCACACATTCTCTCCACAATATTACTCTTTTCTTTAACAAGTTTCTTTATTTCATCAGTCAAGTTGATTGCTTGACACTCCTGACTTACCAGAGAAACTGTTAGAGGATCAAAATTTTGAGATAGATTCAACAATTTTTGTTTCCACTCCTTTATCTTCTCAATATCCTCAATAACTTTGGGCCAAGATAGACAAAATTTGTATATATCACCTCCATCATTAAGAGCATTTTGAATACTCTTTATACTGATATCAAGTACCTTTCTATCATTCCCTATTAAGCCCTTTAGGTCACTAAATCTCTTATCCAAAAATTCATTCCGGACTTTAATCTCTATAGACTTCTCAAAGGACTCAAAGTGTGTACTTACAGAATTTACAAGGCTCTTCAGATTTTCAGAGGGAGAATCAGATGGATTCTTCTGGAAAGTTAGCATTATCTTCTCCAATATACCGGATGCAAGGCCTAACAGCTCACTGTCCTCTATGTGAGATTTCAATATCTTTTCTCTTGCCTTGGCTTGTGTGAAAGATGATATCTTCATCATTTGGATCAGAGAGCGAGTATCTAGGTTGATTGGTCCTTGAATCAGTTCTGGTTCATCAAACTCTAGCATATCTTTACTCAGGAAACTGTTCACTGCATCTGCAGTGTCTCTTGCCACAATTTCTGGACCACCTTCCTTTCCTTGAGTTTTCTCAGTGTTAGTATCAGGACTATTTTGTTTAGGTGCATCAACATTTGCACCATCTTCTTCTGCTTTATCTTCCTTACCCTTGAATTCTTCTTCTTCTTCTTGGTTCTTAGTCTTTTCTATTTTATGCTCTTCAATTTTCAATGAATTATCTTCAATTTGATCATCTGCTTCTGTATTGATCTTTGTATCTTCTTTGTCAGAATGATCCGGAGGAGTAGAATACCTCTTGCATCAGCAATTTCATCTATCATTTTTACTTCTTCCCTACTTATTGCTTCCTCTTCCGGGATAGAGGAATCATCCATTCCAAATTGTTGCTCATCCTTCTGCTGCTCTTCTTCATTCGGGACTGGTGTGTCATCAGCAGGCTCATCTGACACAACAAAGAACTTGTTCTTGTCCAATGCTTTTCTCAAAATTTGTTTAGTTTCTTGGACCATTTCATCTATATCTCCAATCATTAGTTTGTTCATTCTTGTCTTACTCCTAAATTCATTTTTGACCTCTTTAAAGATTTTATCTGCTTCTCTGTTGGAGATCATGGGACATAGAGTGGTTAACACATGTTCCCTCAACTCCATATCTTTTGACTTGGCAGCTTCTTTTCTTATTTCTAAGATGTTTCTTAAGCCTTTTGGAACTTCTGACAGAATTTCTACCAGAGCTCTATTGAATACATTAAGGTACTTGATAGTGGCTTCTTCCAAAAGTCTCTTGTCAACATCATTGTAAAAGTTATAGAATTTAGTTAATGGTTTTAAATTCCCATCAACAGTGATTGTCTTGACAATGCTTTTCACAGAGGGAATTTGCTTCTTATCACCAACCTCTGATCTTTGCCTTGTATTTGTCTTCTTGCTTCCGGAAGGCTTCTCTTCAGATACTTTAAGAGCTTTAGCACCTGTGGCCTTTAGCTCCTTAAGCCCATCATCTGAGTCTGTCTTTTCTTCATCCTCCTTTTCCAAACTATCATGTGATCTCTTTTCCTTTACTTTAGTTCTCTTCTTTTCCTTACCGGAAGATATGTCTTCCAGTTTCTTAGGATTGGCAGATTTTGGGGGAACAGGGGTAGCAACAGAGCTCCTAGTAGTCCTTAGAGTGGAGAAGAATTCTATTAGAGTACTTCCTTGTTTCTTATCCTGTTCTCCTTCTCAACTTTTTCTTTTCTTTCTCTATTCTACCTCACAACTTCCTTTGTTATCCCAATGCTTTCAGCATACATTTCTACTTGCTTCTGAGCTTTTTTCTTAATCTCTGGCTTTCAAAGTTCAACATATAGCTTTTCACCAAGCTCTTTATAAGTCCCAAATATCTCAATAGAGTCATCCTTAGGTTTGCTCAAGAGATGTTGGGCATACATTTCCAAAATCTTCTCATCAACCTCATAACCCATAGGCATAATCCAAACAGTTTTGGGTTCTACAGCTTCCATTAGGCACTGATCAATGTCCACCATAAAGCAGATTTCATTTTGGTATTTCTCAACCACTAATTTAGGGATTCTTTCCCTAGAGTGCATCATATTCTAATTTTTTTTAAAGTACCCCCAGATTGTAGTTTTATGTCTTAGAATCTCCAATGCTGTGTAGATGATCTCTTATTTGTATTGCAACTGGTCTGTCACTAGTCCATTGCACACCTTTTACTCCAAGCACTTCATTCATGAAGTAGAAGAATAAACATATAACCAGAGAACCATATTTGAAGGTGTTTTTCTTGTCCTTCTTAATTTTTCTCAAGTTCTCAATCAGTTGGTTCTGTGACAGCTCACATAGGTCATAGTTTGCATTTTCTTTCAACATTTGATATGCTGCATATATGGCAGTTCCGGAGACAAAGTTCTCCCTGCTAGAGTGATAGATTTTGTAACCAATCACCATAGAGGCAAATTTAACATCCGGTTCAATAATGTCATTGATGGTTATTGCTCTTTTGTCGAACTTGGCATCAGTTGCATCAGTAACAGTCTAGTTTTTCACAGATTTCAACATGGGTAATCCATCAGTTGAATTTAACCCAGTCACAATTCTGATAACATCCTTTGTAATCTTGAAAGGTTTCAACAGCCATATGAACTCATCATGCATTTGGTTCAAGATGTAACGAACCCACTCACTCTAATAAAATGTTAGAAATTCAATGACTTGTAGAAAATGTTTGCTCTCTAGGGTTTTGAATTCCGGTTTCAAATCATAGTTATCATCCTTTAGATGGTTCTCAAACAATTCTAGCAATCTCAGATTTCCAAATTCATCCACGTTACAATGGATGTATGCCCTAATATCTTCTACATGCAGTACTCCGTATGGGACACTAGAAAAAGCACCTAACGGTTCTACTTCGACTGACTTGTAGGGATGCTTCTTAAATTTTGGACGGGGCCTTTCAGTAATATCAACAATAAGAGGAGTAGCCATCTCAATAGATTACAGATTCAAAACTTCACAGAAAGGTACCTTTTTCTTCCGCGTAGTTAGGGTTGATCAATTTCCAACCGAATTCGTTCTTCGTGCTTCAATCTCTAGATTTTCGGTTCAGATGCTCTTTTTCTTGTTCTTTTCGAATGCAAAGTGATTTAAATGCTTGAGCGAGTGACTTTTTATCCTCCACAAAACCTAATTTTTCATTGTAATAAATGCGTTGCCCTAACTTCATCCAGTTACTTTGTTTCTTGATACAGTTTCTCATGAATCGCTAAGCAAATTTCCATATCTACTTCTTTTCTTCTAGAAATCCTTTCAAATGGTCTGCAATAAGCTTTTCTAACTTTAATCATTGTGCCAGATTCAGGCACCCACTTACTAGCTGGGGGAATTAGATTTTTATTGCAGCTCTCCCTGAGCCAGAGCTCCTAGTTTAATTACCGGAAGGATTATCAGCACCTGGTTCCGGTGCAGATCCATCACCACTGTTCATTACACCTTTCTTCACCCAAATTTTGTTCATTTCACTCTGGATCTCATCTGCATCCACTTTGCCATTTCCTTTATCTTGTTTCTGATCTCTGTTTACTGGACCTTTTCCATCATTGTTCCTACTTCTACAGAATCTTGTAATATGACCAGATCTATTGCAATTAAATCATTGAACATTTCTTTACTTATTTACTTGATTCACTCTTGATATGCACTAATTGGCCATGTGTCCAAATCCATTGCATGCAAAGCAGTAGCCATTAAAATAATTGCCATTTCCTTTATTGTTAAGGTTATTCATTATCATACTTTTGCATTCATTGGATCTATGACCATACCTATTACAATTGAAGCATTGACTGGAGAAGGATGGACTACTTTGATTTACTCTACTTCTGCATCGAGTAGCTCTATGACCAAATTTATTGCACTTGAAACAATTTCCATTGAAAGATGGATACCTTTGAGCATTAGGTTGTCTTACTGGAGGTCTTCTAGGTCTGTTTCTCCCATTCCTTGGTTGAAAGTTTCTTTGTCCGGATCCGGAGCTTTCACCTTTCTCATACCCAAGACCATGCTTATCATCAGCTTTCTTCTGACTTTCAAGCAGTGCTTCAAGTTTAGCTAAGCTTATCTTGAACTTCTCCTTGTATTCATTTGCAACTTCTAGGTCATGTCTGAGAATGATAATTTGCATTTCAAGTTCTCTCTCATTGTCTCTGCTTTCTTGTAGATCAGACTCTAGATGGCCAGTTATTCCGTCCAATCTGTAGCATTCTTCAGTTCTTTCTTTTAGAGTTTGATTCAGGTCTTCTTCAGTCTTCTTCCTTTGCTCAATTTCTTTGGTTAGCCTCATTACCCTAGATTCCATCTCATGTTTTAGAATAGAAACTTCTTTTGTCAGCTTCTCACATTCCTTTGTCTTTTCTTCTAAAGCCTCATTCATGCCATTTTCATCAGTACGATTGGCTAGCTGATGAAGTAGTTCCTTCCTTTTTTCCATTGATTTCTTTAATTTATCTTTTAGCAAGTCAATGCAATCATCAACATCCTTAAGGTTCACTTTCAGGTCATCTACTTCTACTCTGGACCGGTCAAGATCTTCTAAAGCCAATTGAAGTTGTTCTCTGAGTGAACCCATTGAAACTCCTTCCTAAATCTTCCTCAAGTTGTTAGGCTTCTTTCAAGGAACTTGTCTCTGATACCAATTGTTGGAATTAGGGTTGACAACTGAGAGGGGGGGTGAATCAGTTGTCTTAAAATTTTAATGTTGACTGTAGTTAATTCTTCTTTACCACTTTTAATGATATAACCATGAAAAGAAAAAATCAATAACACATGAGCAGAAACATAGATAACACACTTGACACCAAGATTTTTAACATGGAAACCCGGTTAAGGGAAAAACCACAGTGGGGGTTAACCCACAAATTATACTCTGTTAAAAGTATTACAAAAGGGGAAGGCACATGCCTTCAGGCTCACTGCCCAGACATTAATGCTCAAAAGAGGCTCACTGCCTACAAGAATGATTACAAGAAGATTACAAATTGTTTGAATTGATGAATAGCATATGCCAATGCAAGAATTCAGTTCCAATTAATCTTAGAATATTGACCTCATACAATTCATCTTCACTCTACCTTGTTTACTGCTCTTCCATGATCCGGACCTTAGATCTCTTCTCTTTCACACTTCTATCTACCCTTTTTCACACTTACTCCATATTCGCACAACACCACACACAATACACTCGAATCCATCGGCTATATATATTTGCCTCAAGAAATTCAATCACCTTTATGTCGGCCTTATGAAGAACTTAACAAACAATACAAGTACTATGTTATGTCGGCTGAATCCATACACCAATATTGATACGTACCAGAATAACACTTGCAAGTCACCACATATGTCGACCACTAACATTATATCCCATATGCAACTCACCAAAACACTTCTACTAGATCTGCACAAGAATCTAACACAAGTCGGCTTGTTCTTCACTAAAATGTTCTGTCATATTAGGACCCGGTACTCAGATGCTCATAACTTTTGTTCCCTTTGTCACCAGAGGCTGAAATCTTAGATTCAGATTGTCCTGACATTCCTCTACACTCCCACAGCTTCGCAACACACAATGATTAATTGGAGAGATCCACTGACCAAAATACTGAACTCTGCCATATACCTTGTTTCTGTCTATCCGGACTTGACAAATCTTGGAACTGACTTCTGGTATGATCTGATACTGCACTATGGATGTGTGGAATGGATTTAGTTGCCATCAATGACAACACATGACATGCCTTGTAGTGTCTCTTGCCAACATCCCTCTCCCTCTCTATATTTATCTCTCCCTCCATCTATATCTCCCTCTATCCATCCATCTATCTATCTCTCTATCTCCCTCTCCCTCTCTCCATCTCTATCTCTCCCTCCCCCCTATCTCTCTATTTCTCCCTCTCTCTATCTCTATCTTTCCTTGTCCCTCTCCCCCTCTCTATATCTCTATCTATTTATCTATGCACCTCTCTATCTATTGATTTTTTCTTCCAGTATTAACTATAGTACTGGTGTATCTCTAACATCCTTAAATTCCCCACTATCTTGTTCCTTGACCATATTACTACCTTAAAACTCTTTCTTATTGGTTTCTCAATTGTCTTTTTATTATAAAAAATATATGTAGATTTAAATAAAGGAGAGAGTATATTTCCTCCCAGAGGGTGGAAATGTAATCTACACTTCACTATGGAGAGAAAATTCAAGAAGTGCACCAAGCTAGAGTAGGCTAAGAAAATACTTAAAGCATTTGGGTTTTTATTTCTATAATAAATAACATGAGTGCATTATAACGTGCTTGTGTTATATCTTGTTTGGACCAAAAAGTGGGTTTGGCCACTTTTTAGTCCCCCATCTTTTTGCACATGCCCATGTTGGCATAGCCAGTTCGGCTCCACGAGGTGAAGAACATATAATATGGCTCAAGAATGCAAATGATGAATCTTACAAGAATGCATTCATTGTTGGCACTGACAAATAATTTTAAGTTGATAAAAACTAAGAGAGGTTATTGCAGAGGGACCCAACATGCAGTTGTAGGTCCAAATGGAACATTCCTAGGTGCCACAAATTCTAACAAACTGTTCTGTCAAAGATTTGCAGTTTTGGCTCTTAGGTCTATTAAGAGACTTTGTCGAAACCCTATAATTTGGAATAATTGGGACACTTGGGGAACAAAATGGGGCCTCCTCTAGCATTCACCCACTTACCTCAGTGTGTTGGTGTAGTCTATTTAGCCCAACAAGGTGAATAACGCAAAATATAGCTCTTGGCAACATTATGTTGAATGTAAATGATGTATTTTGCAAGAATGCATTCATTGTTGGCATGACCAAACAGTTTTGAGTTGACAAAATTTGAGAGAGTTTAATGTGGAGGAAGCCAACATGCAGTTGTAGGTCCAAATAGAACATTCATGGGTGCCACAAATTCTGATAACCACTCCATCAAATATTGGTAGTTTTAGCTTTTAGGTCTCTTAAGAGAATTTGCCAAAACCACGTAGTTTGGAACAATTCAGACACTTGGTGAGTGAAACGAAGCCTCCTCTAGCATTCAACTACCCACCCCAATGTGTTGGCATATTAGGTTTAGCCCCACCGAGTGAGGAACATAAAATATGCCTCATGACAACATTATGTCTAATGCAAATGACACATTTTGTAAGAATGCATTCATTGTTGACATGGTCAAACCATTTTGAGTTAATAAAAAATAAGAGAGGTTAATTTGGAGGGACCCAAAATGCAGTTATAGGTCTAAATAGAACATTTTTAGGTGTCATAGATTCTAAGAACCAATCCATCAAAGATTGATAATTTTAGCTCTTAGGTCTCTTAAGAGACTTTGATGGAACCCTGTAGTCTGGAATGACTGGGACACTTGGGGAACAAAACAAGGTCTCCTCTAGCATTCACCCACTCACCCCAACATGTTAAGGTAGTAAGTTTGGTGCCATGAGTTGAAGAACGTAAAATATGGATCTTGGCAACATTACACTGAATGCAAATAACACGTTTTGCAAGAATACATTCATTGTTGATATAGTCAAACAATTTTGAGTTGACAAAAACTGAGAGAGGTTATTGTGGAGGGACCTAACATGAAGCTATAGGTCTAAATGAAATATCCATATGTTCCATAGATTGTAAGAACCGCTCGGATGTCAAAGATTGGTAGTTTTGGCTCTTAGGTATCATAAAAGGCATTGCTATAACCCTATAGTCCAGAACAATTAGGACGCTTAGGGAATGAAATGAAGCCTCCTCTAGCATTCACCGAGCCACCTCAATGTGTTGGTGCAATTGGTTTATCCCCATGAGGTGAAGAATGTAAAATATGGCTCATGGCAACATTATGTTAAATACAAATGATGCATTTTGTAAGAATGCATTTATTGTTGGCAAGATCAAACGGTTTTGAGTGGATAAAAATTGAGAGAGGTTATTTTGGAGGGATCCAACATGCATCTATAGGTCTAAACAAAAAATTCTTTGGTGCCATGGATTTCGAGAACTGCTCTGTCAAAGATTGGCAATTTTGGCTCTTAGGTCTCTTAAGAGACTTTACCGGAACTCTATAGTCTGGAACGATTGGGAAACTTGAGGAATAAAATAGAGCCTCATCTAGCATTCACCCACCCACCCCGATGTGTTGGCATAGTGTATTTGGCCCCATGAGGTGAAGAACATAAAATATGGCTCATGGTAACATTATGCTAAATGCAAATGATGCATTTTACAATAATGCATTTGCTGTCGGCATAGTCAAACAGTTTTGAGTTAACAAAAATTGAGAGAGGTTATTGTGGAGGGACACAACATGCAATTGTAGGTCTAAATAGAATATTCCTAGTTGCCAAAGATTCTGAGAATTGCTCTATCAAATATTTGTAGTTTTGTAATTTACATCCTCAACTTTTGATTTAGCTTAATCCTACTTTTATGTGGTAAACAAGATAATTAATCATAGATTAATGATTTGATGTTTGCGGAAAATATCAAGTAGAATCATTGATTATATGGATATTGATTGATGTTTAGATTAGACATGAGATTACATGTTGATAAGATTATTTTATCATAATATTTTATGAATTAAATGATGATACACTAATCATGGTTATATGGTTGTGAGTGTAGTCAAGAAAATAATCTTCCTCTAAGGATGGAAGGAGAGTATCACTCGGGAGGAGGAGATAGATGTTGGGAAAAGGTCAGATTGCCATCTGAGTATAGAAGTTAATCTTTCATTAACCCATGCAAGATAGGGTGAGTATAAGTCTTTTCCTTGTTGAGTTGATTTCATTTTGACCAGTGTCAGTAAGACGATTTAAGTTCTCTCGACGTCGTCTATGTCGATTCGACTAGATAATGTTCTTCGAACATTCTTTTACTTGATAAGTAATCTTGTTTGGTTGTCAAGTTTTCCTTTGTTTACTTATCTATTTCCTTATTAGATTTTGTGATTATCATTTAAATATTATTTATGGCCTAATATGGCAAAGAGGGGGAGTGAAACTCGACCCCATAATCACATATTATTGATGCCACCCTAGTGATGATATTATAATTTAATGATACCTTGGATTATTTTGATAACCCTATAACATCATTTAGATGTAAAGGATTTTGTGTGTGATATAATTATCCATTATCCTTATAATGGTCAAGCACCTTCTTATTATTAAACATATGTCTTTTGTAGTCAGCCAAACCACTATCCATGATGAGTGGAGTGAGTGGAGGCTGAGATGAAGCTTATCATAAGCTTAATCATCACAGCTCACTCCCAAATGGGAGGTATGGACCTTATGGAGTCTTGATACCCATGAGGTGGTGAGGTTAGTGCAACTGTTTTTCACCCACTTTCTTATGGAAAGGTGGCAGTTTTGGTGTGGTATGCGGGATAATGCATGCAAAGAAATTGAATACGAGTCTTGTTTTTTTTATGATTATTGTTGTTATCACTGTTCTGAGTGGAGGGCTAAGAGGAGAAATGCTATATGAGTAGCAGGTTTGGGAGATTGTAAGATCATGGGATAGAGCCACTATCAACCACGATAGATATCATCTCTAGTAGGTCAAAACTTGACTACAATACATTTCATATACAAGTATGATTATGAGGGTATCGTCGTGTGCTCCGAACTATGCAATATAAACATTGATCACTATTGAAATCTTTATTTCAAAACATCAACGACTATGTTATTCTTATGAAATCCATTGTGTTGTTGGTATAATCTTGAAGAGGCCTTCGAGGCCGTTCGTTGAGAACATTGCATTTATTTCTTTGAAAGCATTTGCTATAGTTTATCAACTTGGTCAAGGTCAAGAGGCTGAATGCAAAAGATGTTGTGGCATGCATGAGCCCTCGAATGCCGATACGGCTGAGGATGTTAAACATTTAGTATATCCTTTGATATCCTCTTTATCATTTATTCAAGACTAATACGTCTCTAGACTGGAGTACTAATGAAAGATAATGACTATTTAAATGAGTAAAGAAAGATGTTGATTGTGTAGGCCAAGAGCCTTGCACAGAATAATGATAATTTTGTCTTATAAACTATTACCTTGATTGTGCCAAAGGCACTAAGACTGTCGATGCACATGTAATGTGAAGAATGATACTTGACTATTCATGATAGATTCAATATTTTATCTTTGGTGTATTCTTTTCTGTAAAAAGGATAATATGACTCCTTAATACTGATGGAAGAATAACTAGTTGGTAACTAGTAATGTTGCCTAGGCTGCATTAAGTGCATGACAAACCCTAATTATCCCAGGAAGTAAACCCTCGAGTGATATTTAATTTCCTTATAGGAAAGAGAATGATAACAAATATGATGACTCATTTGTTTAAATGTATTTGGATATTATTTCTTTCTTCTTGGTAGTGCTTCGTGGATGAAGCCTAGATATTTAAGAATATTTTTTGAACTCTTTTGACTAAGGTCTTTTTAATATTATCAATTTAATAGTACTATCGACTATAATGGTATGTGTTATAGTCGATGGGAACTTGATGTAAACCTTGAGACAAGGTAAACATACAGACTTAGACCGAGGATGGTAATCAATACTGAAACCATGAACATATAAACTTGCAAAAAAAAAGAACGGGAATAGAGTGACATGGAGTCATAGGTTCCCTGTTGCATAGACAACAAGACAAATAATGAATGCACTCCTGGAATCAGAGTCAAAAGTCCAAGTAAATGGACTAAGGGTGAGTTGAACCTACCTTTTTTATGACCTAGAGGGGTCAAACTATGATCACTATAGGATGAGACAGCTTCTAAGTCAAGTCGAGGTGGGTGAACAATCGACTACATTCATTGTGAAACGTATATGTATATAAATCTTTGGCCAAATTAATGCATCTGTCTTTGTATGCATTAGTCGGTTCACTGTGCTCTAGATGGCATAATGCTTCCAGTAGTGTCATACATAGTTAGAGTGGATCTATAGTTGTATGACCACAAAGTATTATAAAGGACACAACACTAGATACTCAGATGGAAAACCTAACGGTTCCTTATATCTATACCCTTTGTGAAGGGTAGGGCCCCTTCCAAGAAGGAAGTTGTGTGGGGGACCGCTGGTCTGTGGTTGGAGGAAAAACACTTAGGTGATGCTCTCCTTCCCAAGAAGAAGACAAGCCAAGGCTTAAGAAGACATATGTCAAAGTTCCAGATACAGTACATACTTCTATATGGCTTGATAGTCAAACATTATGTGTAAACTTATCACTAATGCTATGAGCAAAACATTGTAAATATAAAGTGAAAGGAATTCACTAGAATGTTATCTTTGGAATTGTTGTAAATTTTAGTTTTGAAATATTCAGATAAGATATGCATATTGATTTTGCTTATGATGTGGATTATTACTTTGTTCAACTATGATTATGTTAACCATCACCTTGTACTTAATGGTAATTAAGTTGGTTAATTTGGATATTGAGTTTTGGCATGTTACATTTTGGCTCTTAGGTCTCTTAAGGGACTTTGTCAGAACTCTGTAGTCTAAAATGATTGGGACACTTAGGGAATGAAATAGGACCTCCTATAGCATTCACCCACCCACTCTGATATGTTGGCACCATCAGTTCAATCCCACAAGGTGAAGCACATAAAACATGGCTCTTGGAAACATTAAATTGAATGTCATTGAGGCATTTTGCAAGAATGCATTCATTGTTGCCATGGTCAAACAATTTTGAGAGGTTATTGTGGACACACTCAACATCTAGCTATATGTCTAGAAAAACATTCCTAGGTGCCACGAATCATGAGAACCGTTGCACCAAATTTTGGTAGTTTTTGGCTCTTAGGTCTCTTAAGTGACTTTTCTGGAACTTTGTAGACTAGAATGATTGGGACACTTGGAGAATTAAATGTGGCCTCCTCTATTATTCACCTACCCATACTAGCATGTTGGTGTCATCTTTTTAGTCCCATGAGGTGAAGAACATAAAATATGACTCTTGGCAACATTATATTAAATGCCATTGAGGTATTTTACAAGAATGCATTCATTGTTGGTAAGGTCAAATAGTTTTGCAAAAACTAAGAGAGGTTATTGTGGAGGAACTCAACATCTAGCTGTATGTCTAGATAAAACATTCCTAGGCACCACGAATCACAAGAACCGCTACACCAAAGTTTGACAATTTTTTACTCTTAGGTCTCTTAAGTGACTTTACTGGAACCCTATAGACCGAAATGATTGGGATATTTGGGAAATGAAATGAGGCCTCCTCTAGCATTCACCCACCCACCCCAATGTTTTGGCATCATCGATCTAGTCACATAAGGTGAAGAACATATAATATGGCTCTTGGCAACATTACACCGAATGTCACTAAGGTATTTTGCAAGAATACATTTGTTGTTGACATGGTCAAATAGTTTTTAGTTGACAAAAATTGAGAGAAGTTATTGTGGAGGCACTCAACATCCAATTATGTGTCTAAACAAAACATTCCTAGGATCCATGAATTGTGAGAACCGTTGCACCAAATTTTGGCATTTTTTTGCTCTTAGGTCTCTTAAGTGACTTTGTCGAAACTGTGTAGGTTTGAAGGATCGAAACACTTGGGGAAAAAAATGAGGCCTCCCCTAGCATTCACCTACCCACCCTGGCATGTTGGCACTATTGGTTTGGTTCCACAAGGTGAAGAACATAATTTCAAGTAATTTACCTACCACCCATTCCCTCATGGTTTTCAAAGGCCCGTAATCTATTTTTAGATTTATTTCTTGCTCTATTTGAATGAAATGAGGATTCTTGTGTTGGAACATTGTTGGTAATTTTAACATTATATATTTATGACCCAATGTGTGATGTGTCTCTATTAGTTACACAAGTTATGGTTGGGTATGCTTTGTCTATATGCATTTTGGGCATGTTTGAAGCCATGTGCAAGGTAGGCTATCCTACAAGATCAAATCTACTATGTTTAGACATCATCATTTTGGCATTGAATAAAATTTAGTTAAGTTTGTTGAAGGGAGAATATATGTAAGAGGCTTCTTACTTGAATAAGGAATGTTTTCCCTATCCTATAGATGGCAAATCCCAAGGATGTTTTCATCAAATACAAAATTAAATTTGATTGTATGCTTCTTGCCATTGGTAAATTAATTGTAAATACTAAGTGTTTGTCTACTTGGCTACATCCTAGGATTGGGACAAATGGCATAATCCTATGAGGCTCATACAGACATATGAAACTCTATATGTGCCCTATTTATTGATGAAAAAGTTTGATGGTTGGTTCTTCCACATGACTCTACTATAAAGGTGTTCTCACTTGATCCAATGTGTTATAGGATATCTATCAAAGGTTCAAACTATGTTTCTCATGTTGATATGGTGCTATAGGTCAGGTAAAGGCATTAAAGTAGAAGTTTCTTCATAGTGCTAGTGTCTCCAAATATTTATAGATTTATCCAAGTAGTGGGTATGCTATAGTTGCTCAAGGGGATATATTTCAAGGAATGTTGTGTTATTTCACACCTTTGGTGCATATGCAATCTAGTGTTTATGTAATGAAATAACTTGCACAATGGAAGAAGATGATATGAAATATTCTGCAAATACTTGATAATAACTAAGAATAACATGCCACTTCGAGGGGGCAACCTCCATATATCTCCAATGAGAACACACTTCACAATATGATGATGAAATAAGACTCACATCCTCCTATATATACCTAATTATGCTTAGGATGAATAGACACACCCCTATATAACACCTAGTCTGACCTATCTAACTAAATAATAATATAATAATGATAGCATGACTAAATTAGGAGTTAAGATAGCCACAAGATGACTATTCATAATCCTATGTACACCAATATTAAGGGTGTAGCATGCCCCCCCTCTTCAAAGAAGCATTGTCCTCAATGCTAACCAAGTGTGGATTCTTTTGAATGAACTCCTCGTCCTCCCATGTGGCATCTTCAACTAGTAAATTCTTCCATTGGATGAGATACTCAGTGAGGGTTCTATTCCTCAGCTTCTTCGTGCGTGTTTGAAGAATGCACTTTGGTTCCAAAATGATTCTTCCTTCTTCATTCCAGCTCTGGTAGTACTGTTTGAGTAGGAATATTATGCCCAATTAGTTTCTTCAAATAAGAAACATGAAAAACTGGATGTATCCTTATTGTTGGTGGCAACTCCAGCTTGTAGGCAGCACTACCAATCTTTTGCATGATTTGGTATGGCCCATAATATCTTGGAGACAACTTATTATTCTTTTTTTGTTGCTTCAGTGAGATTTGTTTATAAGGCTGCAATCTCAAGAAGACCCAATCCTCAACTTCAAAATTTCTTTCACTACGATGTTGGTCTGCCTGGTGTTTCATTCGATTTTGTGCCATAGCTAAATTCTCCTTGAGTCCTGAAAGTACCTGTTGTTGATGAAGCAAGTGGTCCTCTACTACCTGAACTCTTGGTGACACCTTTAATGATGATGTGATGGAAGGAGGATGATATCCATAAAGTGCCAAAAATGGAGACATTTTTTATGAGCTATGAAAAGAAGTGTTATACCACCATTTTGCAAGTGGTAGCCAATCTACCCATTGAGACTATTTCTCTGAAGTGAAACAATGTAGATATCCTTCCAAACACTTATTAACAACCTCAGTTTGCCCATCTGATTGAGGATGGTATGAAGAACTATGAGCCAATTGAGTACCCAAACATGAGAATAAATCTTTCCAAAAGTGACTAGTAAAGATAGGATCACGATCACTGACAATAACCTTAGGTGTGCCGTGTAGCTTTTGGATATTCTCCAAAAAAACTTTTGCCACTACACTTGCTGTAAAAGGATGTGATAATGCAATGAAATGTGCATATTAGTGAGGTGATCAACTACTACCATGATGACATTATGACCTTTAGATTTGGGGAGCCCTGTGATAAAGTCCATGGATATCTCTTCCCAACGCTGGCTAGGAATAGATAAGGGCTGCAAGAGACTTGGTGTCTTAATTGTCTCCCCCTTATTTCTTTGACAAACCAAACATTCAGCGACAAATTTTTGAACATCACCTTTTAGTCCTTCCCAAAAAAAATCTTGCTTGACCCGATGATATGTCTTCAAAAATCTTGAATGACCACCAACTGGGGACTGATGTAGCTCTATGAGAATCTTGTGTTTAAGAGTGGAATTCTTGCAGAGGTACAAGCGCTCTTTATACCAAAGAATATCCCCCTTCGAACAAAACTTATCTGAACTACTAGGATCACTTTTTAATTGTTGGATAAGATTACTTGTCACAACATCATTTTTCCCTCTGCTTTGGCTTCTTCCACCCAATTGACTTGTAATATTGAAAGGGCACACAATAAGGCTTTATCTTTCTCATCCTTCCTAGAAAGTGGATCGGCCACAATATTTTCCTTCCCTTTCTTATATACAATCTCAAAGTCATATCCCAACATCTTAGTGACCCATTTTTGTTGCTCTTCAGAGGATAATCTTTGTTCCAAAAAATATTTTAGGCTATCATGATCTATCTTAACCTTGAAGTGTCGACCCATTAGATAAGGCCTCCATTGTTTAACTGCGTGAAGGATTGCTAGCATTTCCTTCTCATAAATAGGTTTGAGCTGATTCTTACCCTTTAATTGATGACTCTTAAAAGCAATTAGTTGACCTTCTTGCATAAGAACTACTCCTATCCCATTTCCAGAAGCATCAAATTCCACAATGAACTCTTGGTGAAGTCCGGAGTGGCAAGCACTCGAGTTGTACACATAGCCTCCTTCAATTGCTCAAATGCTACATTAGCAAACTCATTCCAATGAAAAGAATCCTTCTTCAATAGAGTGGTGAGGGGTGCTGCTATACGACCATAATTATTCACAAATCTTCTATAGTACCCTATCAATCCCAAGAAACCCATCAGTTTCTTAATGGTTTTTGGAATAGGTCATTCCATGATAGCCTTAATTTTGTTAGGGTCCACCTTTACTCCTTCATGTGAAACTATGTGTCCCAAATACTCCACCTCCTTAAGACCAAAAGCACACTTGGATGGCTTAGCGTAGAGTTGATGATCTTCGAGTAATTGTAATGCTTGATCTACATGCTGCAAATGTTCTTCCCAAATCTTGCTATAAATCAATATATCATCAAATAACACTAACACAAACTTTCTCAAGAACTTCTTAAAAATAGAATTCATCAAACTTGGGATGTAGATGGTGCATTGGTAAGACCGAATGGCATCACCAAAAATTCATAATGACCCTCATGAGTTTGAAATGCTGTCTTACAAATATCTTCCTCCTTAATCTGAATTTGGTGATAACCAGATCTGCGATCTAAAATGGTAAAATACATAGCTCCATTCAATTCATCTAGCAAATCATCAATGACTAGAATAGGAAACTTATCTTTAATGGTGTACATGTTGAGCACTCTATAATCTAGACACATGCGCCAAGTTTCATCCTTCTTATGCACCATCACCACAGGCGAGGAGCAAGCACTTTGGCTATGCCTGATAATTCCTACCTCTAGCATCTCCTCAACAATTTTTTCTATCTCACTTTTTTGTATGTGTGGGTACCTATAAGGCCTGATGTTTGGTGGTTGGCTCCCTAGAACTAGTTGTATGGCATGATCATGATCCCTCTTAGGAGGAAGTCCTTTAGGCATATCTCCAAGAACCACTGAGTGACGATCAATTATTGCTTGTAAATCTAGATGAGTAGGAGCATTAGATTGAGAGACTTCTAATGAACATAGCTCGGCCACAAATCCATCCGCTCCTTTCTTAAGTAACTTTTACATTTGATGAGAGATTACCATCTGTGGGCATTTTGCCTTCAACCCCCTTAGCTCCACTACCTTTCCTTTTGATTAAAATCTCATGAATAGTTCTTGGAAGTTCATCTCAATTATTCCCAATGTAGTAAGCCATTGTACTCCCAAAACAATATCTGTTGCACCCATGGATATCGCATACATTGGGGTATCAAGTTGATAATCTCCCATGGATAATTTAATGCTATGACACTTCCCTAAACAACTAACTGTACCACCATCTGCAATCAAAACCTGAAACTCTAGGGCTGGATTTATAAAACAATTTAGATGAGTTGCCAACTTTTTGTTGATGAAATTGTGAGTACTACCTGAGTCGATCAACACTTTTACTTTCTGCTTCTTTAAGAAACCCACTACCTTGAGAGTTTGTGGTGCACTGAAACCTGAGAGTGCATGACAAGAAATGATTGGTTGAGAATCATGTGATTCCTTGACTCCCTATCCTCCTCTAATATGGGTTCCTGCTCTTCTTCCTCACTTGGACCTTCAATATAGAACAATTTCTTTTCACTACATTTATGTCCTCGACTGTATTTGCTATCACAATTGAAACACAACCCTTTTGCTCTTTTCTCCTCAATTTGTTGTGGAGTCAACCCAGTAGGTTGAGGAAGAGAAGGTGTTGAATATCCTTTCTCTCTTATCACATTCGCCCCTTGTTTCCTAGGAATCAAATACTTCTCCTCTACCCTGCGTGCCAAGATAAAAGACTCATTTACCGAGCTAGGACTAAACATGCATACCTCATGTTGAATGCGATCCTTGAGACCACCCAAGAATAAAGCATTCAAGTTCTCCTCTATAATTGTATTCACTCTTAAGGATAGATTTTGGAATTTCTGAATATAATCCTTAATTGATCCTGTTTGTTAAAGTTTAGCAAGCTCGCTAAAGAAGTTGTCTGTCACACTATTGCTATATTGTGCTTGGAGTTCTTCTGTAAAAATTGACCATGATACAGTGAGACCCTTTTTCCTCTGATGAGTACAAAGCCAATGATACCAAATGAATTGATCTAGTTCTAGATATAGGGAAGCCATTGTGACGTTTTGTCCATATGGGATTTGATGTACTTCAAAAAAATTCTCCATTTGGTTTATCCATGTTAGAGGATCCTTGCCATCAAACTTGCGCATATCCACCTTTGGAAACAAATTCCTATCTCCCATAGGAGTATTAAAATTTGTGTCAGTATTAACCGACTTGAAGGTTTCACCTTAGTTGCTTGAGAACTCTTTTCTTGGTCCATTCATATAGGCGCTTAACATGCTTCGTATATTTGATAAATCTCCTCTTAGGTCACACATATCCCTCTTAATTGAGGAAACCTCTTCTTTGACCTTACTTATTTCCTCATTGGGATTACTATCCTCTATTATTTCCTCATCCTTATCAGAGGATTTCCCCGGTGTGGCAACGTTCTTTTTGCCTCTTGTTGCAAGCCCCGTCATGATAGAAACCAATACTTTTGAAATAAATCACACAAATGAAATATAAATTCTCTAAAATTTTTATTGTAACTTACTAGGGCCAAGATACCACTTACCCAGAGAAAACTCCAAACAAATAGCAGATTTACATCCTTGAGAGTGAATTTGTTGGAAACCCTAATTTTGCAAAAACTTGCTTATTTTTACTTCAATTTCTCTAATTTTTGGATTGTAGGATCCCCTATTATGTATTCAAAAACCCAATAAAAATTAGGCTCCAATTCGGCAGGATCTGAGAGATATGTAGATCCTAAATAAATTGTGTAGAAATCGTAATTCTACAATAATTTGCTCAAATCTGGTCCAATTCCTCTGAAATCTGGACTGTAGCTTCTTTAATATGTTCTTCAAAAACCCTTTAAAACTCTTTAAAAAATTTGCTAAAATCTGAAAGTTATGCTCTTCCCAAATTTGCCTCCAATATTGAGAAAAAACCTTGCCTCTATGGTGCCAAGATCATGCTCTGATACCACTTGTAATGAAATAACTTGCACAATGGAAAAAGATGATATGAAATATTCTACAAATACTTGATAATAACTAAGAATAACATGCCACTTTGAGGGGGCAACCTCCAAATATCTCCAATGAGAACACACTTCACAATATGATGATGAAATAAGACTCACATCCTCCTATATATACCTAATTATGCTTAGGATGAATAGACACACCCCTATATAACACCTAGTCTGACCTATCTAACTAAATAATAATATAATAATGATAGCATGACTTAATTAGGAGTTAAGATAGCCACAAGCCGACTATTCATAATCTTATGTACACCAATATTAAGGGCGTAGCAGTTTAATCTTCTTTTCATGAAGTCTTGAAATTATATTCATGGATACCATTATAATAATCAATAAAACTCACCCCAATGTGGTAAAGGATGAAATATTAATCAATCTAACAAAGAAACCCAAGAGGATTTATTACCACCTTAGTGTAACAAATAAGGGCACTTAGGGAAAGGGTGTTGAGCAACCACTTTAAACTTGACATAATTAAATACAAGACCATAGTCTCCAAGATGATGAACCCATTCCAATACATTTTTCACTACTCAAAATAATCTGAGCTAGGGGGGCTCTCAATCACCTCCATATCTAAATTTCTACAAGTCCTACAAAGAAACCCTAGAAGGTGCCTTAGGAATTGATCAATCCACCATTGATAGTGAAAGGAGAATGTATGAAACTAATGGAAGGTTGGTTACCCAAAAATAGGGAAATAACCAATATTTAAACAATAACAACAAAAATAATCCATCTACAACCAAGATCCTAAGAAGTAGAAAAAGTGCAGTGACAAATTGAGTCATGGATGTTCCACCCCTAAAACAATAGCAACCAAAACAATAATCACAATTACACCAGTAACAACTATAATAGAAATAATAATTACCCAAATCTAAAAGTAAACTAGAAAGTACATGAGATGGCCAATAATGTTGATTGTCCTCCTCAAAATGACTAACTTCAAAGGAACAACTACTATTAGAGAGATAATTGACAACAAAACATCATAATTTCAATGAAAATTGATATGTAACCCCTACCGAGGACCTAGATATTATGATCTTGAAAAATTCTACTCGTTCCACAAGACTAGAGGGCATGATAGAGAAAACTATCGAGACTATATAATTAGTTCATCTCCAAACTCCCAGAAGAACAACAATACCTTTTCATCAAAATGTTCCTCCACCCTCATGAGTTTTCAAATAATGGTACTCATTAGGGGCCCACTACCCCTCAAAATTCAAATGTATGGATCTATCAAAATCCATTCCCTCCACACCAACATTCTAACAATATGATTTAACCTAATTTCTCTAACCCCTCTACATTTAGATCGATAAGTGTATCAAACATAGAAGGACCCATTTTCTCCATCTAGTTGGGTATAAAGGGGCACACTAAAATGTTATGGTTAGTTGAGTTAGTCTAGATGATGAAGGCCAAGAGACCCATGCAACTCAATCAATTGAACAACATGGACACACTATTTTTGTAATCCATCTCTCTAGAACCTATTGGCCCCATAATCTCATAGATGATCTCAAGAGCACATTCACTAACATTTCATTCATACCTCTTAAAAAATCTTGCTCATCAGGTATCTCTATTGCAGACCATTTGATATTAACCCTCGAAATGCTAAATTACAAGATTTGAGATTCTTCAATCTCAAGAACATGCTTTCAAATGATGAGTTAACTAGAAGAGGAGATCCTACCCTGTACCTAAAAGTTTGGATCTATGACACATGCATCAAAAGAACTCTAGCTAACAATGGAGCCATATTGAACATCATCCCCTTTTCTCTCTTGAGGAGAATGGAGTATGTTGAAATGAATATCAGCCCTTGTCAAGGCACTCTATGTGTGTATGATAATCGAGATGTAAGAGAGGCAATGGTTACATCATTGTCACTACTCAAACAAACTGGTTAAAAGATAATGGTTATGTCATTGTGATGAAACAAGGGACCATGCTAGGCCAAAAAGTAAAAATAAAAATGTTGATGTGATTTCTACCCAATAAAAGTGGCAATATGGTAGCCACTCAAACAACAAAGGAGGCCAGGCCAAACCAAAAAAATGGATAACTAGATAATGGCTATGTCATTTTCACCAAATAAAGGTACTAAGCTAGCCCAAAACAAGACATGGATACAAGGATTAACATATAGAGAGGTAGGGTGTATGCCCCCCTTAAATTGATTGGTTAGAATAGGAAGCAATCAATTTAAGGAAGAGACTAATAAAAAATAGTTTTCAAGGTATAAAATGAGAAAGTGGGTGGATAAAGGGGGACAATTGATAAATTGCTCCTAGCTATTGGAATAGGATTATGCCCCCATGAAATGGGAAAATAAGTAGTGCTTAAGATAGTAGCATGCTAGGATAAATGTGTATGATCATAGGAAAAGGGGAGCAATCTAAGGTAATGCCTCTCATGACATAATCATAGAGTTGCCCCATGAAAAAAGGAAAAGGTAATGAATAGGTGATATAGCTAGCTAGTTGCTAAATAATAAGTACATAGTAGGAGAATGGGTATGAAGTGTGATGAGTGAATAGAATAGATGAAGCTATATAGGGACAAGCACAACGCTCAGGGATTTATGCACATTGAGTTAGGAAAATGTAATGGGTGGTTAGGCACCATGATTATGAATAATATGTCATAATCTCTAATAGTCATATATCAACAACACAAGGAATGATATAGGCACCATGATTATGAATAATATGTCATAATCTTGTGGAGGAGGATGTATAGAAGGGGAAGTCAGTAAATGTGGTATTTGGAAGAGAGATCATGCATAGAATCACAATGAAGTGGATCCATGTCTTAAGGGGAAGGCTTAATATAGGAGTACAAAAAGAAGAATAAGGAGAAACATCAACATCAATATCATAATGTAACTCATCTAATATAGCATCTAGCAAGCATGCAACCTAATAATCATGTGTAATAGGTTCCTCAAGACTAATTATGTCATCCTTAGAAGGAAGAGAAGTCTTATAAACAAAAGCAAGAGGTATAACATGCTAGGAAGTAGGAGATATGAAGCTCAAAGGTAGAGTAATCATTGTAAGGAACATAGAATGATCATACTATCATGGCCTATAAGTGTAGGAATACTCATAGAAGGAAGAGGAGAGGGTGGGGAAGGAATAGTTAGATAAATGCTATCATTTAAAAAGGAGTATAATAAGTGTAATAGAGGGAAAAGAATGTAGAGGGGAGATAGTGGTAGAGAAAGTGACATAAAAGGACATGAGAGTATCCAAATGATAGGGATATAAATTCCAAGGAAACAAGTGAATTTGGGATATAAGAAAGAATCTATCCAAGATATGATCAACTTAAAGATGAGAAGAGTCTAAGTTTAGGAAGATTAAACTTTATCAAGGACAAGGGAATGGGTAGAAAACTACTAATAGCAAAAGTAAGAATCAAGAAAGGATGCAAGAAGGGAGGCAAGGGAAATGGGAGAAGGCATGGGATAGGATGATAAAATCTAAGGATGGGATGGAAGGAAAGGTGAAGGAAAGGAAAACTAAAAAAAGAGTTGGTGTTGGGAAAGTTAGGGTAAGTGTTAGGAATACTAAGGTAGGTGTTGTGAAAAGATGAAAAAGAAGGAAGTGTGTATGAAAGGTGGCAATAGGTTTTGGTATAGGAAAGACAACATAATTCTCTCTCTCATCCTCTCTTCCTCACTTCCACTCTTTCCCTAACTCTCTCTCTCTCCCTAACTAAACATATAATGTCAAACATATAGAAGGTGAAATGAAGGTAAGCAATAATGTCAAACATATAGAAGGTGAAATGAGGATATGGTAGTTTATTGTGAGTTTTTAAAGCTTCTCTTCACTTCAAGAATATAAAATTATCTACTAGAAGTACCAACCATGAGAAGGTGGAAGCTTGTTTGGCACCACTAACCTACATTAGTAACACTACTAGAAATAAATAAATAAATAAAAGAAAAAAAATGTATTTAAATCACAAAACTTAAGAAGTGTACATAACATATGTTTGTGTCATTCCACCAATTCAATCAATTGAACCATGTGGATCCACTCTACTCTTTATGGTGTTGAATATTACTTCATGGTTAGAGACACAAACTTTCTACAAGTTCTTTTTCAATGGTCTACGGTCCCAATATTTGATCAATTGAACATTCAATGCCACAACAAAGTTATCTAATAATGAAGAATTGTCCTATGTGTGTCAAAGTCCTCAAACAACCACACATATGACTTCTTCATTAATCCATGTTCTAGTAACAACCACCAATCCTATAGGATACTCAATGTTTTCTCCATCTATGACAGGGGCTACCAATTTCTTTTTTGCCTCAACTCAATGACACAAATAATGATCTATTCCTTCATCATTATCTTCATCCACAATAACTACATAAACATGCCCTACATTAAATTGTACAAAAAAGATTAATTCAATAAATTATATAAAAATACTATATCATAATCTAAAATATATTAATTTTCATTAAGTAATGCGTCTATACTACCTGGTTTAACTAGATTTGAAATATGGTCAAAGTCAAATGATGATTCCATCTACATGAGTTGAAGTGCTTCTAGAAGTTGATACGTCTCAAGTGGGCTTAAAATCCTAACACACCATTCATTGACCCACTCTTTTGACTCACACTCATTCCAAGAAAAATATGTACAGGAGGAACAAAAGCATGCCATCTACCTCATATGAAGAGTCCATGAAACTACATTTGAGCTTTTAAAGAGTGGAACTTAGTCAATCTTGTCACTGTACAACGATCTTCATATTTTACAATGTTAGATTCTTCTATCATCTAAAAAAATATATGAACTATAGAATTACCTTCATTACCTGGACCCATTGTAGAGTTACACCATTCGATGTAATGGATGATGCATCTATCAACTTTGCATTGTCTTTGTACTTCAACAATTCCCATACCAAGGCTCTTTTAATATATACTCCCACACCATCATGCTCTCATTTTCCATGCACGAACTCAAAGAAATTCCATATATGTTGAACACCACTCATCATATGCATCCTACTTATCCAATCTAGAACATCCATGAATTCTTGAATTGTGATGTACAATTATATGACTATATGATATGCTAACCAATGTTCTTGTTACTTAAATTACCATAGGACATTTGAAAGAAACCTTGCACAAACTTTGTAGAATGTATGTGATCATCACTAATATAAAAACCATACTCTCTCAAGATCTTTTTGTCTTCCTCTGCACTGTCGAGTGCATGGATGAATGTTATATGCACAAATATAGCAACCTGAGTGGAGTTGTAATACTATGATTGAGCCTCATTATGTGGTTGTAGTGTACACTTATCTACAAAGTCTACATTTGTCATGATCATATGCAGAGGAAATGTGTCCTTACATACCTTGAATTGCAAGTCTAACCATTGAGTTCTATGTGTATGCATTGCATACTCATACACTCTCTTTTCTTGAAAAATAGGTATAAATGTTGGTATTTCTTCACTCACCAAATCACACATTTTTGCCTCTTTACCATCTTTTAGAGTGTAGGCCACTGTAATGCCCCTCATTTTTGGTTTGTGACAGTTGTTAGTTTTTCTATTGCACTTGACAGTTCTGAGACATTTGATTATTAGACTTATGGTTTATGCTTATCATGATGGACTATGTTTGATTGATGTGGTTATTAACATGTGTTATGAGTATTATGATGACGTTATTGATATTCCAGTTTATGTTATGTTTTGTCATGATTAAGTTGATAGTTAATTGATTATGTAGAATAATGTTACTATGCTTTATGTGGTTGAATGTTATCTGATTGTTAAATAGAAAGGTTTATATTATTGTCATGCTTTGGACCATGAACGGTGTAGTATTACTCGTTTCGAGCACCCTACTACGCTATGATTTCCTGACTCCGTGTGTTTGATATATATGCATATGTTCATATACAACCCATCATTTTGACGCAAGTTGCAGGTACCGGGCATCAACTCCACCTGGTTAAGCAGGTCTGAGCATGCCCTTACACCAATGGAAATATGGATGGGAGATAACATGGGGTTTTCAATAGGTTAGTTTCCGTCTTCAGTTTGTGGTTGTGAGTCTAGATGTCACTCTTTGGTCCTTGCCTCGGATTTGGTCATCATCTGGTTTGTTGAGTTAGTGTCAAGTTTTGATTATTAAACCAAGGTGTATTTTGGAAAAGCATTAATGAATTAATATTATATTAATAATGTTATTAATATGTCAAATATAATAGTATTTTGCTTAGTCGTAAAGTATTATGGAAATTTAGAATATTCTTTAAGAAATTTTAATAAAGATTAAGGGTAAGTGCAAGAAGATGGGGGGCCAAAAAGGGGTCTTAAGTGGCCACTTTTTTTTTGAAATCAGGAAATACTAGCCTTGGATGAGAAATTGAGCATAGTTACAATCAAAATTTGGAGATGCAACCAAAACAATGTTCGTAGTGCTCCGATTATACTTTCTAAACTACTATTTTTTTTTAAAATGGCATAGATTAAGGGGTTCAAAAGAGGGAGCCACAGAAATTGGTGTTGTTTCTGTCAAAAAAACATAACATAGCATGTTTTGTGGCTCCCTCAAAAGGTCAACTTTTTTTTGGTATTTTTAAAATTGCTTTAGTGAGAAATTATCTAATAGCATGTAGTTTATGCCCAATTTTTCTGATAATTTTTTGATGAATATTTAATTTTTTACTAATTTTCAAAGTGGACACATCCTAAAAAATAGAATTTTGGCCGTGTTACCCCTATAAATTTTGAAAACTAATCGAAAATCATTTTTTTCTTTTTTTAATATTTGTAGAGTGGAGTCTAGTTTCTAAATATGTAATTTTTTAAAAATTTCAGTGAATAGTTAATTTACAATGAAAAAATGACCAAACAGTGGTTTTTTCCCAAAAACAGACACACAAACAAAAGAAATTAAAGATGAAAGGCTTAACATTGTTAAAATGTGAAAAAAATCACATCGTCAAATAGCTAAGAGAAAGCCTAACATTACCCAGGTGTTCAATTTGTTTGACCTTGAAACACATGCAAATCTAAGGGTTAGCACGAACGAAATTATGTGAAATCTTGAAGAATATGGAAAAACACATCTGTGGATGTTGAAAAGGCACTCCAAGCCTTTGGGTTGGAAATCCAAAGCAAATCCCAAGCCCAAGGCTTGGGATTCCCAAAGCAAAACATAACGCGCTCGTGTTAGTTTTTGCTTTGCATTTTTCCTTTTCCGCAAAAGTTTGTGTTGTTTGTCATGTTTGAAATAACGCGAGCACATTATAACGCGCTCGCGTTATGTTCCCCTTAAATTTTTTTATGTTCAAGGCTATTAATCATGTATGTATGTATGTATGCCTATATGTATCCCTATATGTATGTATGTATCTATGTATGCCTATATGTATGTATGTATAGTGTCGAGGGTAGAGGAGGGTAGAGATGGGAGTGAGCCAAATAGGGGAGGAGAGGGATGGATAAGGATTGAGTGATTAAGGTTTAAGGTTGAGGGTTCAGCGTTTAGGGATAGGATTTAGAGTTTAGGGATAAGGGATTAGAGTTTAGGACCTTAAGGGATTAGGGTTTAGGGTTGAGGCTTTAGGGATAGTGTTTAGGGTTAAGGGTCGAGGGATTAGGGTTAAGGTAGAGTGTTGAGGGTAGAGGGATTAGGGATAGGGTTTAGGGTTGAGGGATTAGGGTTTAAGGTATATTTTAGTAGTTCTTGTGGATGGAGCCAGTAAACAATGGGAGATTATTTGCCTGTTTCATAACAATATACCTCCCCAAAGTGCAGGGTGGACAACAAGAAACATAGATGTACCCCAATGCAAAGCTTTTCTCATTATGATCATCCTTCCGATTTCAACTGTTAATTACTCACTGTGGATGTACCATACGCAAAGCTTTTCTCATAGTGTGTATACCTATTGGCATAATGAACCCCAGATGGGCTAGAAAAACATGCCATATAACATTACTAACATTAAAAAAGTTCATAGCCATTTTTCTGACATATTCTTGCAACTCAAATATCTTTAAGAAAAGAGTGTCAAAAATGATGGGTTTAACAACCTAACATAAGGCAAAGTAGTTTTGTTGGGTTTAGGGATAGGGTTTAGGGTTGAGGAATTAGGGTTTAGGGTATAGTGTTGAGGGTTGAGGGTTTAGGGATTAGGGTGTAGGGTTGACGGATTAGGGTTTAATGTTGAGAGTTGAGGGTTGAGGGTTTAGGGATAGGGTTGATGGTCAAGGGATTAGGGTTAAAGTAGAGTGTTGAGGGTAGAGGGCTTAGGGATAGGGTTTAGGGTTGAAGGTTTAACGATTGAGGGTTGAAGATTTAGGGCTGAGGGTTAAGGGATTGGGGTTTAAAATATAGTGTTGAGCGTCGAGGGTTTATGGATAGGTTTTAGGGTTTAATTTTTAAGGGTTAAGGGTTGAGGGATAGGGTTTAGGGTTTAGGGATAAGGGATTAGGGTTTAAGGTATAGTGTCAAGAGTTGAGGGTTTAGGAATAGGGATAGCGTTTAGGGTTTAGGGATGAGGGATTAGGGTTGAGGGTTGAGGGATTAGGGTTTCGAGGGTTGAGGGTTTATTGATAGTGTTTAGGGTTGAGGATTGAGGGATTAGGTTTTAGGGTTGATGGATTAGGGTTTAAAGTATAGTGTTGAGGGTTAAGGGTTTAGAGATAGGGTTTAGGTTGATGGATTAGGGTTTAGGGTTGATGGATTAGCATTTAATGTCAAGGTTACGGTTAGAGTGTCAAGGGTAGAGGGATTAGAGATAGGGTTTAGGGTTGAAGGTTTAAGGATTGAGGGTTGAGGCTTTAGGGATGAGGGTTTAAGGCTTAAGATATAGTGTCAAGTGTTGAGGGTGTAGGGATAGGGTTTAAGTTTTAAGGGTTAAGGGTTGAGGGATAGGGATTAGGGTTTAAGGTATAGTGTTGAGGGTTGATGGTTTAGGGATAGGGTTTAGGTTTGAGGGATTAGGGTTTAGGGTTTAATGTTGAGAGTTGAGGGTTGAAGGTTGAGGGTTGAGGTTGAAGGATAGGGTTAATGGTCAAGGGATTAGGGTTAAATAAGAGTGTCGAGGGTAGAGGGATTAGGTATAGGGTTTAGGGTTGAAGGTTTAAGGATTTAGGGTTGAGGCTTTAGGGATGAGGGTTAAGGGATTAGGGTTTAAGATATAGTGTTGAGTGTCGAGCGTGTAGGGATAGGTTTTAGGGTTCAAGTTTTAAGGGTTAAGGGCCGAGGGATCAGAGTTAAGGGTTGAGGGATTAGGGTTTGACGTTGAGGGTTGAGTACATTGAGGTTCGATGGTTAAGGGTTTCGGGATAGGGTTGAGGGTCGAGGGATTAGGGTTAAAGTAGAGTGTTGAGGGTATAAGGATTAGGGATAGGGTTGGAGGGTTTAGGGATAAGGGATTAGGGTTTAAGGTATAGTATCAAGCTCGTTGAGGGTCTAGGAATAGGGATAGCATTTAGGGTTTAGGGATGAGGGATTAGAGTTGAGGGATGACGGATTAGGGTTGAGGGTTGAGGGATTAGGGTTTAGGGATAAGGTTTAGGGTTAAGGGTTGAGGGATTAGGGTTTAAGGTATAGTGTTGAGGGTTTAGGGATAGGGTTTAGGGTTGAGGGATTAGGATTTGACGTTGAGGGTTGAGGGTTGAGGCTTTAGGGTTTAGGGTTTAGGGATAGGGTTGAGGGTCGAGGGATCAGAGTTAAGGGTTGAAGGATAAGGGTTTGACATTAAGGGTTGAGTACATTGAAGTTTGAGGGTTAAGGGTTTCAGGATAGGGTTGAGGGTCAAGGGATTAGGGTTAAAGTAGAGTGTCGAGGGTATAAGGATTAGGGATAGGGTTGGAGGGTTTAGGGATAAGGGATTAGGGTTTAAGGTATACTATCGAGCCCGTTGAGGGTTTAGGAATAGGGATAGAATTTAGGGTTTTAGGGATGATGGATTAGAGTTGAGGGATGACGGATTAGGGTTGAGGGTTGAGGGATTAGGGTTTAGGGATAAGGTTTAGGGTTGAGGGTTGAGGGATTAGGCTTTAAGGTATAGTGTTGAGGGTTTAGGGATAGGGTTTAGGGTTGAGGGATTAGAGTGAAGGGTTGAGGGATTAGGATTTGACATTGAGGGTTAAGGCTTTAGGGTTTAGGGTATAGGGATAGGGTTGAGGGTCGAGGGATCAAAGGTAAGGGTTGAGGGATTAGGGTTTGATGTTGAGGGTTGAGTACATTGAGGTTCGAGGGTTAAGGGTTTCGGGATAGGGTTGGGGTCGAGGGATTAGGGTTAAAGTAGAGTGTCGAGGGTATAAGGATTAGGGATAGGGTTGGAGGGTTTAGGGATAAGGGATTAGGGTTTAAGGTATAGTATCGAGCCCGTTGAGGATTTAGGAATAGGGATAGCATTTAGGGTTTAGGGATGAGGGATTAGAGTTGAGGGATGACGGATTAGGGTTGAGGGTTGAGGGATTAGGGTTTAGGGATAAGGTTTAGGGTTGAGGGATTAGGGTTTAAGGTATAGTGTTGAGGGTTTAGGGATAGGGTTTAGGGTTGAGGGATTAGGATTTGACGTTGAGGGTTGAGGCTTTAGGGTTTAGGGTTTAGGGATAGGGTTGAGGGTCAAGGGATCAGAGTTAAGGGTTGAGGGATTAGGGTTTGATGTTGAGGGTTGAGTACATTGAGGTTCAAGGGTTAAGGGTCAAGGGAGGGTCGAGGGATTAGGGTTAAAGTAGAGTGTTGAGGGTATAAGGATTAGGGATAGGGTTGGAGGGTTTAGGGATAAGGGATTAAGGATTAAGGTATAGTATCGAGCCTGTTGAGGGTTTAGGAATAGGGATAGCATTTAGGGTTTAGGGATGAGGGATTAGAGTTGAGGGATGACGGATTAGGGTTGAGGGTTGAGGGATTAGGGTTTAGGGATAAGGTTTAGGGTTGAGGGTTGAGGGATTAGGGTTTAAGGTATAGTGTTGAGGGTTTAGGGATAGGGTTTAGGGTTGAGGGATTAGAGTGAAGGGTTGAGGGATCAGGATTTGACGTTGAGGGTTAAGGGTTGAGGCTTTAGGGTTTAGGGTTTAGGGATAGGGTTGAGGGTCAAGGGATCAGAGTTAAGGGCTGAGGGATTAGGGTTTGATGTTGAGGGTTGAGTACATTGAAGTTTGAGGGTTAAGGGTCGAGGGATAGGGTTGAGGGTCGAGGGATTAGGGTTAAAGTAGAGTGTCGAGGGTATAAGGATTAGGGATAGGGTTGGAGGATTTAGGGATAAGGGATTAGGGTTTAAGGTATAGTATCAAGCCCGTTGAGGGTTTAGGAATAGGGATAGCATTTAGGGTTTAGGGATGAGGGATTAGAGTTGAGGGATGACGGATTAGGGTTGAGGGTTGAGGGATTAGGGTTTAGGGATAAGGTTTAGGGTTGAGGGATTAGGGTTTAAGGTATAGTGTTGAGGGTTTAGGGATATGGTTTAGGGTTGAGGTATTAGAGTGAAGGGTTGAGGGATTAGGATTTGACATTGAGGGTTGAGGCTTTAGGGTTTAGGGTTTAGGGATAGGGTTGAGGGTCAAGGGATCAGAGTTAAGTGTTGAGGGATTAGGGTTTGACGTTGAGGGTTGAGTACATTGAGGTTTGAGGGTTAAGGGTCGAGGGATAGGGTTGAGGGTCGAGGGATTAGGGTTAAAGTAGAGTGTTGAGGGTATAAGGATTAGGGATAGGGTTGGAGGGTTTAGGGATAAGGGATTAGGGTTTAAGGTATAGTATCGAGCCCGTTGAGGGTTTAGGAATAGGGATAGCATTTAGGGTTTAGGGATGAGGGATGAGGGAAACAAATTCAAACAAAAAAACAAATAAAACTTACTCCTTTAGCATGCTCGACGTCGTGGTGGCAATTTGGTGACAAATTGCAAAGATTTTTGTGTTGAATTGAGTTTTCCAAAATGCAAGCGCGCTTCCTAGGGTTTGTAGGCTGCAGGTATATAGGAGAAAAAAGAAATGAAATGAAGTGAAAAGATTTTTTTATTTATTAATAAGAAGTAATAACGCACTCACGTTATGCATTATTTTTTTTTTTGAAAACAATGTGGCCACTTTTTGGCCCCCCATCTTTTTGCACTTACCCTTAAATTCATTACTTTAATGCTTTTATTAGAATATGAGTCATAAGTATTTATTATGATTAAAATACTATATAGTAAATTATAGAATAATATGAGTCAATAATTTAATTTTTGTTAGTGGTTGAATAAGATTCCAGATTTGGGGAATCTCTATGAAAAGTAAAAAAAAATTAATTGCTTCAAAGTAGTGGGATTTTCTATAACGGATTGGTGATAGTGGAATTTATGAGTCTTGGTTATTTTGCTTCTGGAGGGGGTTTATTTTGGAGGAGAGTTGTTTTGAGGGGGGAGACGGAAATTTGGGAGGAAATTGACAACGGGAAACTGGAGGAGTTGGGAAGCTAAAGAATTTTGGAAGCTTGGGATTAATTCTGGTTATGTTCTTGTTAGTCTGTGTTTTATCTATATGAATATTTACTATTCTATTAAAGGACAGTCTGCAATCCTTTTGTGTTTGTCAATGATCTATGTAAATCCAAAAGTCGCAATCAGTATCATCTGGTAATGCTCACATCTTTCTGTCGCCTTGTGTGTCTGAGATATCCTTGCATATCAATTGCTCCCACCGCTATTTTCACTTTGGTAATTTTAGCAATAGTTCTAGTATTATTCACTCTTAACTGAAATCAATCTCCCCTATCATCGGCTCCTTGACTTGGCTATACCTTCTTTCAGATCTTCACTCAGACCTCAACTTTTTAAAAATGAATTTTGTTACCTGCAATCAATGTGTAGAATTTCCTCATTAGCTGCTGAGTGATACTTCCTTAGAGGGTGCCATTGGGTTCTCATCAATCAATTTTTTTTAATCAATTTAACCTTACCCAAATGATGGATGGGAAGGAGCACCTTAATCAATCCATGCAAACTATGCTCTGACCTTACCTAAATCGAGTATCTTTCTTTTACTACAGTAGATTCCTTCGAATTCATTGGAGTCGTATAAAACATTATACCTTGAATTCTTTTCATAGGAGGTATCTATGATGTTGAAAGCTATGTAAGAATAATAGAGAGTAAATATCTTAAACTTACCAGAGTTATTTACTCTAAGCTGGAAACAGTCGTCTGAGCTAAACTGACTTCCAAAAAAATTGTATGCCACCTATTTTATGCCTTTAAACCGCTCGCCATTAGATATTCTCACCAGAGCTCTTTCCTTTATTCTCAAACCATGAAATTTGTTACTCTCACCTGAGTTTAAGTCATCTAAATGTCTTAACAAATGTTTTTCCTCCCTAAAGACCGTTTGGAGACAAATGGTGAGATTGGTTGATCTGCCTTATCTGGTGTTTGCTGGAGACTAACATGCGTCGATTCTCGTCATCTGATGGCATTATGTGGTCTGGAAGTTATCCAAGACAACCAAAATCAAATTTTGTTAACCTAGACCTCCATTGAGGTGGTCGCGTTTCACCTTCTGATAACGTGGTTCATTAAATTTAAACCACGGTTGTTGCAAATTGCTAACTTCTCTTAACCTTTTCGTTAATCGCCTAGCTTCCTTTGATACTGGTTATAGGTCAAGATCTAGGAGTGTTCTCAGAGTTGTTGCATGTTCACTCAAAATCTCTGCCAGTAATGGAAGAAATTAGTCTTAGATTAATGGAAACTTGTAGAGAACAGACGTGGTGTAAGGATGTATCGGTAGAAAGGTTTTTTTTTAGCATTGTTCATAGTTGTTGCTAAATTTGTATCTATTTTATTTTCTTAATAACGTTCCTAATTATTAGATAATAATCAAATTTCTTTTTCGAATGAAGACAATGACTTTATTTGATCTAAACTATTATCACTCTGAGGTCTATCAGATTTGATAGTAATACATTTAACTTCTAGATTTGATAGGATAGTAGTTTTGTAAAAGCTTCATAGCTTAGTGTGTAGTTTAAGTAATATAAATGGTTATATTTCTATTATTAGAAATATTATATGGTTAATCAAGATAGGGATATTAAGGTTATCAAGATAGAGTATATTTGTTATATTAATTGCTATTTTGGTAAGAATAGATTAGTAAACTCATAAAGTTTATGGCCAAACTTGTTAATATGTGGTATTAAGTATTGGATTGTAATCGAGTCTTATCTTTTGTTCATCAAACTGGGATGATCTTTCAAACTTAAGTTATTATTAACCTTTTTCAATAGTTGTTATTGCCATAAAAATTAAATTAACATTTTCTTTCTCTATATATTGAATTAGTTGGGTGTCATAGTACAAGGGTGAGTGGGTATGTCTTTTTCTTCGTTAGTCTAAGCTATAGTGTTATTTAAGATGACCTTGGTGTTTTGGTTATAGACAACCTTTCATTTGTCATGAATTACAAATCTAGTGATGACAATAGGTTTGTCTTAGGATATGGATATTTTAATTTGTTTATTTCACTTCAGAGGCCCAGGATACTTTTGACCTCATGCGATGTGTTGGTGATAATGATAAGTTATGATGCCCCCTGTGTTGTATAGGGTTCTTGAATTTGGTTTTGTCAAAATGTGATTAGGTATTGGTTTGCCAAAAGATAGAGGCCTTGCGATCCCTTATCCATGTATGATTTTGGTTTCTGAATGTTGGTTAGGGATTGCTAGTTGCATGTAGGAGAGTGGCTTCTATGGTGGGGCTGGTGCCCAAAGTGGTTGCCTGGGTAACCCCATGGAAGTTGTAATCAAGTGATAACTTAATAAATTATTTAGGTAGGTTGGGTAGTAATTTACATAACAAGATAAGTATGATACCTCACCCATGCCTTGAGTGCTCTTACAGGCTAAGGATGGGATGAGAAGCCCTGGTTGGCAAGGTCGACCTCCTTGTCTCCATGAGAGGATGTGTCGGCTCCACATGTGTCACCCTCTGGGGCCGGTTCCTAGAGAGAGGCTGCCAAGGTAACCATAGATGGGGGCCGGTTTCTAGAGAGAGATAGCCTGGGTAACCCATGCTAGGACCATGTGATGACACTCTCCCTACTGTAGTCTAGTTACTTCCTTTTACCTTTTGTTGATGCCTCTAGAGTTCTGTCTTGTCTTGATGATTTGTGTAGTCTTGATGATCCGAGTCTGTCTCTGCTTGCTTGTATCCTTTGACTTATTGGAACCTCATTGTTATCTCCTAGCTCGGGGGGTGGACCTCAAGGTTCCACATGGTTGGGTGGAAGAGCTTAATCCACTGGTTTTCTTGGTCGACCTGATTCGTGATCATTGCAGAAGTGTTCTAGTTCTAGACTTGTACTTGCATCCTCAGAGTTTTATTATAATTTCAGAATTGTATAATCTTGTTGTATATTGTAAACCGATGTGATCGGTCATAAATCTTGTAATCATGTAATCTTGTATTTGAACTTTGTAACTATTCATATCTGTAAATGAATGATGTAATCCTCTTCAGTTGTATCATAATGTATTTTACTTGTATCGTAATGAGTTATATTTATCTGATGCAGTTATGTTCCCTAGAGGTGTTAGTGGTTCATCTAATTAAATGTAGTGATCAGTGTAAACTTTGTTTAATGATAATGCATTTACTTGCTTCAAAAAAAATCTGTAATTCTAGCATCTGTTAGCCTAACTCTCTAGGGTTGCATGACGGGGCATCGCATAGGGTATCAAAGCCAAGTTTAAACACTAGGTACACTGGTTAGAATTGAGCCCATTATGTGACCTAGTGCTTAAACTCTATAGATTAACTCTTATCCATGTTGTTTCCCTCTCTGTGTAATGAATTATCCTTTGGTGTTGTAGGCAGATGCCTAGAGGTAGAGGTCAGGGTCATGGCAGAGGTAGGGGTCGTGGGAGGGATGGTGGTGGTACACCTCCTCCCAGTTCTCCTCATAAGAGTGCCCATGAAGGCCGGGGTCAGAATATGGAAGGTCAGGGTCAGCCTAAGGGAGTCTAGTTGCGATAGTTACTTGAGGAGGCCCTTACCCGTTTAGGCCCTAGATAGGAGGTTGAGCAGCCTAGAGGGGGTCAGGAAGTAGATTAGCCAGAAGCTAGGGAAAGAGAGAGATCACTTAGGTGGAGAGAATTAATAGCTGAGCAGGAGACCACACTAGATAGTCATATGAGAGATCTTCTGAGGGCACGCCCTCCCACCTTCGACGGAGTTGGTAGTGGTCTAGAGGTGGATACTTGGTTGCTAGATATAGGCAGGTGTTTCGCCATGCATCTGTATGGCAACAACACCAAGGCTAGATGTGCTATTCTACATCTCAAAGGTTTTGCTTCGACTTGGTGGCATTTAGAGGAGAAGAAGTTGCACCTAGACATTAGTACAGTTTCTTGGGAGTTGTTCTTAGAAAGATTCAGAGCCTAGTTCTTATCTGATCATTAGAGGCAGCATCACGTAGATGAGTTTCATGAGCTGAGGCAGATGGCCATGTCTGTTGAGCAATATGAGCGTAGATTCTATGAGTTCAAGCAGTATGCAGGCATCAGAGATGACGAGTCTATGTTAGTACAACATTTTATTAGGGGCTTAAATGCCCAGATCAGTGGAGGGGTTCATGTATTCGAACCTAAAACTATGGAGGTAGCAGTGGAGAAAGCCCGATTAGTAGAAGAGAATCTGGAGATGGCACTTGGAGGGCATACAGGTGTGCACATGGGTAGTGCACCTTCTGTAGGTGTTGTTG
The DNA here is from genome assembly GCA_027924645.1 of Cunninghamia lanceolata. Lineage (NCBI taxonomy): Eukaryota > Viridiplantae > Streptophyta > Pinopsida > Cupressales > Cupressaceae > Cunninghamia > Cunninghamia lanceolata. The sequence goes on along the minus strand of BSBN01000232.1, from coordinate 6,941,414 downwards.
GTTAGTCTCAGGCAGCTGGCTCTTCAAGAGACCATCATGCACCTAACAAAGGTGAGTGGCAGCAACAACAATGTTCTCAGTCACAACCAAAGAATATTTAGCCTCAGCAAGGTAATAGATCTCAGAATAAGAAGGATCGGTCTTGGCAGCGTATTTGTTATGATCAGCCAGCTCAGAGTATGCAGTCTACATAAAGTAGAGATAATTTTCAATAGTCCAATGCTTTCTCGGGTGGAGGAGGTTTTGGTAGAGGCTCAGGATGTTACTCTTGTGGATAGCAGGGCCATATAGCTAGGCAGTGTCCACAAAGGAATGCTTCAGGATTTGCTCAGAGGCTGACAACTTCAGAGCTGATTGTAGGTGACGCAGGGCAGTCTCATAGAGTGTTCACAGTGATTGACCATTAGGGGACATTTTTGGAGACCGCAGGAAGGGGACAGACAGCCTTCTTTGGAGATCGAGTGCGAGTTGCAGTATCGGGAGTAGACTCTCAGGGGCAGAGACGTGGAGCAAGTCAGGGTCTGGTGGGATCCTAGTGATGAGACTTCTGCTACCTAGGGGGATGCTCCTAGGATGTGGAAGTTATACCCTTATTTATTGCAGGCTTCTAGGAGTAAGCCTGATTCTGGGGGGGAGGATGTAATGCCCCTCATTTTTGGCTAGTGACAGTTGTCAGTTTTTCTATTGCACTTGACAATTCTGAGACATTTGATTATTAGACTTATGGTTTATGCTTATCATGATGGACTATGTTTGACTGATGTGGTTATTAACATGTGTTATGAGTGTTATGATGATGTTATTGATATTCCAATTTATGTTATGTTTTGTCATGATTAAGTTGATAGTTAATTGATTATGCAGAATAATGTTACTATGCTTTATGTGGTTGAATGTTATCTGATTATTAAATACAAAGGTTTATATTATTGTCATGCTTTGGAGTAGGAACGGTGTAGTATTACTCATTTCGAGCACCCTACTACGTTGTGATTTCCTGACTCCGTGTGTTTGATATATATGCATATGTTCTTATACAACCCATCATTTTGACGTAGGTTGCAAGTACCGGGCATCGACTCCACCTGGTTAAGCAGGTCTGAGCATGCCCTTACAACAATGAAAATATGGATGGGAGATAACATGGGGTTTTCACTAGGTTAGTTTCCATCTTTAGTTTGTGGTTGTGAGTCTGGATGTCACTCTTTGGTCCTTGCCTCGGATTTGGTCATCATCTGGTTTGTTGAGTTAGTGTCAAGTTTTGATTATTAAACCAAGGTGTATTTTGGAAAAGCATTAATGAATTAATATTATATTAATAATGTTATTAATATGTCAAATATAATAGTATTTTGCTTAGTCGTAAAGTATTATGGAAATTTAGAATATTCTTTAAGAAATTTTAATAAAGATTAAATTCATTATTTTAATGCTTTTATTAGAATATGAGTCATAAGTATTTATTATCGTTAAAATAGTATATAGTAAATTATAGAATAATATGAGTCAATAATTTAATTTTTGTTAGTGGTCGAATAAGATTCCAGATTTGGGGAATCTCTATGAAAAGTAAAAAAAAATTAATTGCTTCAGAGTAGTGGGATTTTCTGTAATGGATTGGTGATAGTGGAATTTATGAGTCTTGGCTATTTTGCTTCTGGAGGGGGTTTATTTTGGAGGAGAGTTGTTTTGAGGGGGGAGAGAGAAATTTGGGAGGAAATTGACAACGGGAAACTGGAGGAGTTGGGAAGCTGAAGAATTTTGGAAGCTTGGGATTAATTCCAGATATGTTCTTGTTAGTCTGTGTTTTATCATATGAATCTTTACTATTCTATTAAAGGACGGTCTGCAATCCTTTTGTGTTCGTCAATGATCTATGTAATTCCAAAAGTCACCATCAGCATCATCTGGTAATGCTCACATCTTTCTGTTGCCTTGTGTGTCTGAGTATCCTTACATATCAATTGCTCCCACCGTTGTTTTCACTCTGGTAATTTTAGCAATAGTTCTAGTATTATTCACTCTTAACTGAAATCAATCTCCCCTATCATTGGCTTCTTGACTTGGCTATGCCTTCTTTCAGATCTTTTCTTAGACCTCAACTTTTTAAAAATGAATTTTGTTACCTGCAATCAATGTGTAGAATTTCCTCATTAGCTGTTGAGTGATACTTCCTCAAAGGGTGCCGTTGGGTTCTCATCAATCATTTTTTTTAAGCAATTTAACCTTACCCAGATGATGGATTGGAATTAGCACCTTAATCAATCCATGCAAACTATACTCTGACCTTACCTGAATCAAGTATCTTTCTTTTACTGCAGTAGATTCCTTCGAATTCATTGGAGTCGTATCAAACATTATACCTTGAATTCTTTTCGTAGGAGGTATCTGTGATGTTGAAAGCTATGTAATAATAATAGAGAGTAAATATCTTAAACTTACCAGAGTTATTTACTCTCAACTAGAAATAGTCGTCTGAGCTAAACTGACTTCCAAAAAAATTGTATGCCGCCTATTTTATGCCTTTAAACCACTCGCCATTAGATATTCTCACTAGAGCTCTTTCCTTTATTCTCAAACCATGAAATTTGTTATTCTCACCTGAGTTTAAATCGTCTAAATGTGTTAACAAATGTTTTTCCTCCCTAAAGACCATTTGGAGACAAATGGTGAGATTGGTTGATCTGCCTTATCTGGTGTTCGCTGGAGACTAACATGCGTCGATTCTCGTCAGTTGATCACATTTTGTGGTTTGGAAGTTATCCAAGATAACCAAAATCAAATTTTTTTAACCTAGACCTCCATTGAGGCGGTCATGTTTCACCTTCTGGTAACGTGGTTCATTAAATTTAAACCACGGTTGTTGCAAATCACTAACTTCTCTTAACCTTTTCGTTAATCGCCTAGCTTCCTTTGATACTAGTTATAGGTCAAGATCTAGGAGTGTTCTCAGAGTTGTTGCATGTTCACTCAAAATCTCTACCAGTAATGGAAGAAATTAGTCTTAGGTTAATGGAAACTTGCAAAGAATAGACGTGGTCTAAGGATGTATCAGTAGAAAGGTTTTTTTTAGCATTGTTCATAGTTGTTTGCTAAATTTGCATCTATTTTATTTTCTTAATAACGTTCCTAATTATTAGATAATAATCAAATTTCTTTTTCGAATGAAGACAATGACTTTATTTGATCTAAACTATTATCACTCTGAGGTCTATCATATTTGATAGTAATACATTTAACTTCTAGATTTGATAGGATAGTAGTTTTGTAAAAGCTTCATAGCTTAGTGTGTAGTTTAAGTAATATAAATGGTTATATTTCTATTATTGGAAATATTATATGGTTAATCAAGATAGGGATATTAAGGTTATCAAGATAGAGTATATTTGTTATATTAAATTGCTATTTTGGTAAGAATAGATTAGTAAACTCATAAAGTTTATGGCCAAACTTGTTAATAAGTGGTATTAAGTATTGGATTGTAATCGAATCTTATCTTTTGTTCATCAAACTAGGATGATCTTTCAAACTTAAGTTATTATTAACCTCTTTCAGTAGTTGTTATTTCCATAAGAATTAAATTAACGTTTTCTTTCTCTATATATTGAATTAGTTGGGTGTCATAGTACAAGGGTGAGTGGGTATGTCTTTTTCTTTGTTAGTCTAAGCTATAGTGTTATTTAAGATGACATTGGTGTTTCGGTTATAGACAACCTCTCATTTGTCATGAATTAAAAACCTAGTGATGGAAATAGATTTGTCTTAGGATATGGATATTTTAATTTGTTTATTTCACTCTAGAGGCCTAGGATACTTTTGACCTCAGGTAATGTGTTGGTGATAATGATGAGTTATGATGCCTCCTGTGTTGTACAGGGTTCTTGAATTTGGTTTTGTCAAAATGTGATTAGGTATTGGTTTGCCAAAAGATAGAGGCCTTGCGATCCCTTATCCATGTATGATTTTGGTTTCTGGATGTTGGTTAGGGGTTGCTAGTTGCATGTAGGAGAGTGGCTTCTATGGTGGGGTCAGTGCCCAAAGTGGCTGCTGGGTAACCCCATGGAAGTTGTAATCAAGTGATAACTTAATAAATAATTTAGGTGGGCTAGGTAGTAATTTACATAACAAGATAAGTATGATGCCTCACCCATGCCTTGAGTGTTCTCACAGGCTAAGGATGGGATGAGAAGGCCTAGTTGGCAAGGTCGACCTCCTTGTCTCCATGAGAGGATGTGTCAGCTCTGCATGTGTCACCCTATGAGGTTGATGCCTAGAGAGAGGCTGCCAGGGTAACCATAGATGGGGGCCGATTTCTAGAGAGAGATAGCCTGGGTAACCCATGCTAGGACCATGCGATGACACTCTCCCTACTGCAGTCTAGTTACTTCATGTTACCTTTTGTTGATGCCTTTGGAGTTCTGTCTTGTCTTGATGATTTGTGTAGTCTCGATGATTTGAATCTATATCTGCTTGCTTGTATCCTTTGACTTAGTGGAACCTCATTGTTATCTCCTAGCTTGGGGGGTGGACCTCAGGGTTCCACATGGTTGGGTGGAAGAGCTTAATCCATTGGTTTTCTTGGTCAACCTGATTCGTGATCACTGCAGAAGTGTTCCAGTTCCAAACTTGTATTTGCATCCTCAGAGTTTTATTATAATTTCAGAATTGTATAATCTTGTTGTATATTGTAAACTGATGTGATCGGTCATAAATCTTGTAATCATGTAATCTTGTATTTGAACTTTGTAATTGTTCATATCTATAAATGAATGATGTAATCCTCTTCAGTTGTATCATAATGTATTTTACTTGTATCGTAATGAGTTATATTTATCTGATGCAGTTATGTTCCCTAGAGGTGTTAGTGGTTCATCTAATTAAATGTAGTGATCAGTGTCAACTTTGTTTAATGATAATACATTTACTTGCTTCAAAAAAAAAATCTATAATTCTAGCATCTGTTAGCCTAACTCTCTAGGGTTGCATGACAAGGCATAACAACCACTGACTTATATTTCCCAAAAGGTACTAGTTCATTTCCAATTGTATGTATATTCTCCATGTGTACACAAGGTTTCAAACATTGAAAATCACTGCAATTATCACATGTTCTATCCAGACATGATTTCTTATCAAATAATTGTCCATCTACTCTTTCACAAAAAATGCTTGAAATGAAATCTCTTACCGATTTAGGTGTTGCTTCTATCATACACTCCTATGAAATAGAATTAATATGCAAAATACACATATTTCTTAAAAAATATCATAATGCATAGAAAATTCCATGTGAACTCTACAACAACAAGTTGTGTGTGTGATTTATTTTGACATAAAAAAGTTGTCATTTCAAAATACTCTTAGACAAATTTTTAATTGAGGATAACTCTACAAATTTGGAGAGAAATTGTGTTTGAGTCATATCCAAAAAATACTTTGGATGTGGCTCACAGTCTTGACAACCAATTCTTCCTTTTATAATATCTCTTTCATTAGGAGATACTCTTGTGTTATTTTTCCAAAATTTCTCAATTAAGAATTTAAAGGATTCAACTATGACTTTATCTTATCGTGGGAGTCTACCAAAAAATGTTCATAGTTCATTGCTATTTGGGCCCTCAACTCTTTCATGCCTCCCAATGACTTTCATCAATGTCTTTCTACTTATTTTTAATGCTTGACTTGTTTTTCTATCAAGCGAGATTTCTTTGTTTGATTGCACTCACTATAGTTGATGTAACAACACATCATGTAGCATTACTATCTTTGGTACATGTGAGGTGGAACCAATGCTTTGATATGCATTGATTAATTTTTTTACAATAGATTTTTTGCTATTGGTATTTGATGTTCTTAGACCAAGAATCTTCATGATTGGTCTAAACTTAAGATTTTTTATCATTTTAACAAATGATCAACATCTTCCAGCTTCACTCAAGTTTTTTAAAAATATTTTCTATTTTTATCAACATTTATTTTACAAGTATGCTCAAGAATGTTATCAAGCATTGGTTTTAGAATATTCTCATCAATTTCAATCAAAAAAATAGGTTTTTACATAAAATTCTAGGAGGTGTTCTAAATGGAAAACTTGATTCGTTAGATACATTTTACTTATTCAACAATTGATCAACTGATGTAACATCAACATTTACATTTAAAATTACATCATCATTTTCAATTGATAAATGAACATTTTCTACAATATCAAATTGAGATGGCAAAGATGGCATACCTTTAACTCTCACATTTAATTGAACTTACTTGCACAAAGTTTTTTCATTCATTCCCTTTGTTTCTCTAAATCCTTCTCTTTCTTGGGTGCTTCATGATCCAATTCAATTGGCAAAGATGGTATATCTTCATTTATAGAGTTTAATTTCTTGTTTTCATGAAGTTGTCTCATTCATTCTCTTTTCTTCACATTCTCAGCTTCATGCTCCTTTGATGTTTGAATTTTTGGTGATTTCCTTGGCATGATGTTCGATTCTATATCAGTCTAACACAATTGGTCAAAAAACATAAATAATAATTAACAATTTATCAAATTGCAATAGAAAACATGCAATTAGAATTATTTTTGTCAATCTAAGGCAAAAAAAATAGTTAGTTTTGTCAATGAATTATTCTAAATCCTCAAAACATGAAAACAATAATTTACAATATTAAAATTGATTTAAAAACATGCAATTGGAATCTTCTACGTTGATACAAGAATAAAAAGTGACATAATTTTATCAACAAATGATTGTAGATCCTCAAAAGTATGAAAAGTGTGTTTGTATGTCAGATTAAGTACATAACAAGGGAATGAACAAAGCATGTGGGTCCAAAATCATGCGATATGCATTTTTACAGTTCATTGCTCACCTTTTTAGGTGATTTGCAATGCGGGCACGTTATACTACACTCATGTTATAACGCGAGCATGTTTTTTATTGCTTTGGGAAATTCCAACCCAAAGGGTTGGATTTGCCTTGGACAACCAACCTAAAGGGTTGGACCTACTTTTGGATGCCAAAGTCATATTTTCAACAAAATATAGAAAATCAACTAAATCTCGAGCGTGCTCTCCATGAGGTTTACACATTTTTCAATATTAATCTAAAAAAATACTAGGATGACTTCAGTTTTTTATTAGCTTTATAACCATGTAGTTTTTTTCTAAAATCAAAAAACATTAAGATTTTCATCTTCAATCTCTTTTGCTAATGTCTTCTTCTTTTTGCAAAAAACTTATGTATAATACTTTTGATGTCATTTTTTACCCGTTCATCGAAATTTGAAACAAATTTAATTTTTAGATTCTAGACTCTATTTTATACACATTGAAAAAATAATTTTTTATTAGTTTTCAAAAAAATAAGGGGAAGCGCTCTCAAATTTTTATTTTTTAGGATGTGTCCACTTTGAAAATTCATAAAAATTCATATATTCATTCAAAATAGAAAAAAATCATGCATAAACTATGTGATGTTAGCTAATTTTCCACCAAAACGATTTGTGAAATACTTAAAAAAAGTCAAAATTTTAGGAGGAGCACATCAAATTCAATGTTATATGTTTATGACAAAAACAAGAGCACTTTGTGTGCTCCCCCTATTTGAACCTCTTAATCTCCACCATTTTTAGAAAAAGTTAATTATACTTCAAAAACTAGATTTTGAGCACTAGGCATTTTGTTCTTACCACATCTTCTAATTTTGAGCATGACTATCTTTAATTTCTCATCCAAGATCAATTTTTACTGATTTTTAAAAAAGTGGCCACTTTTGACCCCCTTTTGGTCCTCCATTTTCATGCACATACCCTAGATTAATCTAGATTAATTCAATAACCAATTGAGAATGATAAAAGCATGTAAATTAAATGTCAATTTAGGAAATTAAATAATATGGATAGGGTACCTAGCTATAGGAACAAAGATGAAGAATGGACCTTATATTGCATGAAAATTTGCTTGTCTTGGGACTAGAATAGAACATTCTATGTTTATACTTTAGCTTGTGATCAAAACAATACTTCTGTAAACTCTATTGTGGGTCAATCCCATGGCTCTAGGTCATTTCCACATGGTGCAAATTTGTCTTGTGACCTATGGATTTGATCTAGGCAATTGCAGACTTTTGCTCTTTAATTCATTAAATTCCTTGTTATGCATCAATTATCAAGGACTAACAATATGTTAAAATACCTTGGGGTGATCACCAAATCACAAGGTCATGTTCTCCTTGTTCAAACCCCTAGATTAGACTAGATTTTACTATTATGGAAATTATCAAAGATAGCACTCTATAGTTGAAGACAAGAGAAATCTAGAGGTTAGAAAACACAAACAAAATGCAAAAACGTAATGTTTATACCTCAAGATCTTCCTTCTCCTTCGATAAGGTGGAGGAGCTTGCACCCAAAGAGCTCCTAGCTTTACCCAAATAGATGATAGTTGGAATGTGGATTGCTCTTTGACATTCAACACAATATGATGAGGATAATAGGTTTAAATGGATGAAGATTTGATGTAGATAGAGAGGCTAGAATGATTTTGGCATTATGAGGTTAAGATGAGGTAAGAAGATAGAAATTTTGGCATAGTGATGATAGGATGAAGAAGTTATGAAAATGGCTTGGGCGAGGTTTCTATTTATAGATTTTTGATAAAAGGATGGAGGGTGAGGATTGAAAGTTTAGATCAATGGCTAGGAATGCTTGAGGATTAGGGTTTGGATTAGAGCTGTAGTCTTGTGATAAGTGTCACAAGAGGGTTGAGTAAGAGAGATCAAGGGTTAAGATTGGGTCAATGAGATTGGATGGTTCCCATTATTTGTGAATTTTAAATTCTCATGGGGAAGGGTGATGAGAATTAAAATGAATTAAAAATTTATTTTGGGGGAAGAGTTGGATATGACAAGTTAGATACATGAATTTTTAATTCACACATGGAGAAGAGTTCCCTTCATGGGGGAGAGTTTCCATTAATGGAGACTAAGATGACTGGGAAGGTCAAGGACACATGTACACTTACATGTGTAAGAGGAAGATGTGACCCTTTGAATAAAAAATTGATTTTTATTCAAAGTGTGTGGGAGAAGGGGTTAACCAAGGTTTAATTAAGTGTTTAGCTTAATTAATTTAGGTCTAGGGGATAGGTAGGCTAGGGTAGCTAATTAAATAATTGTTATTTAATCAACTAGGCTAGGTTTAGGTTGATTAGTAGGGTAGATTAATTAAATAAGTATGGTTTATTTAATTAATAAGGATTAGGGAGATGGACAAATTAACTAAATAAATATTGAGAATATTTATTTAATTAATGAGGGATAGTGTTGTAAGGTATAGTGATAAATTAAATGAATTAATTGATCACAAAGGATGGATAAATGGTTAAAGGTAGATGATTAGGGATAAATTAATTAAATAAAATAAATTTATTTAATTAATAGGAGGGATAATTGGTGGTGTAGAGATACGAGAAATTGGTTTGTGGAGCAAATCAATTTTAGGTGTCTACAACAGTCATGTAGGTGCTTTAGAATGATGATGTAGGATTAGCTTCTTTTCAGTGCTCAAAATCAAAAGATTCCTAGAATGATTTCTCATTGAAGTCAATGAATGATATGCAAGTGATAGTTGATGATTTTTAGATGATAAATGAATGGCTAATTGTCTTTAAATACCTCTACATAACAATAAATCACACAAAACATGTACCAAGCCGTCTCATGGGAAGAATGAAATGGGTGGGAGTTGGCAACTTTTAAATTTGAAAATATGGAGGCTAGTTTTGTGCAAGATTGACCCAAGATAATGAAAAGCTAAGGTTAAGGTGGAGAATGAATGTCTAGACATGGGACATAATAAATGTTGAATGTCTAGGAATATATGTAGAAATAGATGGGATGAGGTTGAATATGTGGGAATGTGTAGAGGTGAGGATATGTGAAGGGTCGGGGATTGAACCCAACATTACACAAGATTGAGCCATTTGTTGATATGTAATTGTATTTAGTCATTCCATTAAAGTGGACCCAAAACTAAATGGGAATTGGCATGGATATGTGAATTCACCATTACACATATATATTTATATATTAATTATTAAAAATAATATTAAGTTAATGTTAATTATTTCATAGTAGAATAATTAATAATTATATAATTAAAATAATTTATATTATATAATTACTATATTATATCAATTATAAGATATTGATATTTCTCGAAGTTTTTTAAATAATGTATTTACAATATCTATAATAATTTAAATATAAAGAAAAAAAGTGAGTTCATTATTAGTACATTATATTATATATTTTAGCATGCCTATTCATCATCACATAATTTGTTTTATAGGATTTATTTTAAAAAAAGAAATTTAGTGTGTTTGTTTATCATGACAGCTCACTTGGTTTTGGTTGATGTCTTAGGTAGTGGAGGTCGTGGGTTTGACTCCTTGCACACTGCTTGAGAGGTTATTGAGGGGCTCGCCCTATAAGTTATTAATCTATTGATTATAAACCAATCAAAAGCTATAAATGTGGAGAGAATTTTGTCTCCCACTAGTTAAGTCATGCCTAAATGAATGGCAATAATTATGAGAGGGAAGAATCATTAGTTTTTATGAATTTAATTTTTTTCTTAATTAACTAAACGTAAAAATTACTTATAATATTAATAATACTATTAAAAATATAGGGTTCTACACATTTTATTTTATAAAATTAGATTATTTTTGGGATTTCAATTTTATTTACTCAAGAGTTAAAAATCTAATATTTCAATTTTATTTACTAAAAAGTTCTACAGTATCATAAAAATATTTTGTCATATTATTACATTTTTTATTTTATTCTTCAAATAGTATTAATATTATTACATTTTAATATCTTAAGCAGACATTTCAAATCTCTATACACTCAATTAGGGCAAGGCTCTCCACATAATACAAATATGCAGGCTTTGTAAAGTTTAGTTTTATAGTTAAGGAAATATTTAAAATTTTCCTTATAAATTTAGTTCTAGAAATATAATAGTTACAAATTTGAAATGATAAACAATTCTTTATCTTTAGAAAAAAAATATTACTAAACCACAATATTAGATTAATTAAAAAAATTAAAATCATGTTCTCTAAAAGTACTTACTATTATTATTTAAACAAAAAATTAAGTGACTAAAAAATGTTGTAGTGATCTAAATATGAATATTTTAATAGATTTTAAATTGTAATAGTATTCAATATTATTACATTTTAATATCTTAGGCACTAGAGTTAGGGTTCTACACATTTTATTTTATGAAATTAGATTATTTTTGGGATTTCAATTTTATTTACTGAAGAGTTAAAAATCTAAGATTTCAATTTTATTTAGTCAAAAGTTAAAAAACTACATTATCACAAAAAATATTTCGCCATATTATTAAATTTTTTATTTTATTCTTCAAACTTACAATATTTTAATGCATTTTAAATTACAAAAGTATTAGTATTATTACATTTTAAGAAAATATTTGTGTTATTTAATAGGTTTTGTAAAGTTTAGTAATTAATTTTTCAATTATTGGAATGCAATTTGTCTATACAACCAATACCTAATCAACAAGAAAAATTACAACTAAACAAATATCATAATAACAACACTATAAGGGAGGTACTAACCACTAGGTGACACTTGTTTTTTATATGACTTATCCCTATGCCACAGATAGTATTGTCCAAATGTTGAATTTTATGTCAAAACATTTATGGTTAAGACTTGCGTCCACTGCTATTGCGACCCAAACACTCTTTGGAGCAAATACAGAAATAGCAAGTAGCAAATACCCTTCTTTCCTTGGGGCGGATTAGATAAGATAAGCAATATAGCACCTAGTTAATGGTCTGGAGAAGCAAAAACAGCATAAGTTGCAGTTTGGCAGAGGTCTCATGTCATGTCTTTGATAACAAATAAAATTGGGGACCATAGTTTGGGGTCGCCAGCAGTTCACTACAATGCACGACTCACGGCGTACCGCCAAAACATATTTAAAAAGGACTCATTAAAGCAGCGCAAATTTCCAAACGGGAAAGGTGCAGATTCAATCCAGAGAGCTTTGAGGCATTCTGTCAAACAGTTCACGTGCCTTGCCTATACTTCCACATTTTGCCTACATGTTTATCAGGGCAGTTGCAACTATAATATATGATAAAAATTCCCCTTCATTTATGTTTTGATGGATGCCCATACTTTGTTTCAAAGGGAAGAGCTTATCCAACCAATGAATTACATGGATTAAATGTCAATTACATTTGTATATTTATAGACAGAATAGTTGATAAAGTTGTTTTGGACAAAATGAACAGGTCATGGGGTTAAAACTTTTTAAAGAGCCCATACTTAACCCAAAACTTTTTTTATCATCCAATGTGGCGGGGTCCATCTTATCATCTACATAGGATATCCTTACTGTACACATGTTAAATGACCTTGCAAAATCTATGATTCAAAGATGGCCACCTAGATTGGACAGCATGCTCAAACCCATGAGAGAATTTGTAGGGAGGCTTACTTTAGTGGCTATTCTTAAACATCACCTAATTTAATGGTCGAAGGTAATTTTAGTCAATAAAGTAGGACAATTATTTATCACTTTTTGATACAAATAAAGTGTAAAATTAAGTAGGACAACTATTTACCATTGAAGAGTGTGATGTTTAAGTAGAGTGTATTTTAGTCATTTAAGCTAGAAGGTGATGTGTGTCCCACTTAAATATGCTGCCCTATATATTGCCTAAGTGCTCAATTCCACCACGCTCAACTTTGCAATACACGTGGCATAAATCTATAGGATCTTTTTTTTAGTTGGGCCCATTCCTTTAGTTTTTACGTATTTTCATTACAAACAATTTATGTGTTTGACCTTATCTTATTCATGTCCGCACATTTTTACAAACATTTAGTCATTTATTATGTCTATCATTTTTTCATGTTTGGATGTCAAAGTGCATATACACCATCTCATACAATATTTCTGACAGGGCAATTTACATAGCTTTAACCGCTTACTTAATTTAAACTATACTTTAAAATTTCAATTGTATTGTCCATATTCCTTTGCTAATTCAATGGTAAGAAAAAGACAGAAAGGTGAATCATAATGGTTTTGATTAACTGCCAAGTATAGATGTTGCATGCCTCGCTTAAAATGGTCATGGGCAACGATTTAGTCAAAGTAGTTGCTTGGTACAACAATAAATGGGATACAAGTAAACTTCCCCACAATTCTTCTTTTCATTTTGCAAATCTTGCTTGCAATATGTACCAATAATCAAGAGTTTAAGCTACAAATGATGTTATCACCTCTTAGTTTTGTAAACAGTCTCATGTGAACACTCCTATCTTGAGTACCTCTAGTAGCATTATGTTTTTGTAGTATCCTTAATTTCAAAATCCTCCTCTTTCATAGGTGGTTAGAGGGAATTCTACACAACAATTAAATGGATGTATATAATTGTTATTAGTCAGCAAGTTCAAAGGCAAGGCTAATGTTCCCATAGCCCAAAAAATAAAGGGTGCACTCAGTGAGAGGAAGAACAAATTAGAATGATATGCAAGAGGTTAGGTCCCCCTCTACCTCCAAGTAGTTATTAGAGAGGGCAGACCATATACCTCTGAGTAGTTAATAGGTAGGAGGTCAAGTGCTCATCCACAATTCTAGGAAAATCTCTATTATCTCTTGATACATTCAACAATGATGAAATTTGAAACACAAAGGTAGATTCGATGAATATCTCCTAGTAGGTTCTTGCTATTTTTATGTGGTCATTTATTCTTGTATATATGTACATGCAAAATGGACGGATACTCTACCAACTGTTACTCCTTTAAGCATATAAAGTGAGTTGTTCCCTCCTACCTCTTGCAAGAATAGATTAGATGACAAATCAAGGTAGCATCTTTGATACAAATACACTTGATAGTTGAGAAAGTGGGAGCGTGTGAGAATAATGATGGGAAGGGATGTCTACGAAGCCATTTTTAATCTTGTTGACAAGATATTTGAAATAACATGTCAAGAGGAATTTAAATTTTATCTCTCAATTAACCACCTAATCCTATCTATAACATGAGAAGTTGTAGAGAATGGTCTAGGAATCTTAGGACATAGAAGGAGATGGAGAGGATGAAGGAAATTTTCCCATAGTTCCAATCAAAGTAGAAGCAAATACCAAGCCAAGAGTAAAAGGAAAAACAAGAAGATATATTCCTTAAGGAGTATCACCCCTCAAATAGTAGTTTTTTTCCACTTGCCTCCTTGATCCCTCCATCGTTGTTAATGTCTTCTCATTATAATCTTCATAAACATTGTCATCTCCTCCATCTCCATCACTACTACAAGATATCTAGATTTGCATTCCTTCTCTCAAACTATTGCAATGTATGTTGCTTCCCCTTTCCCTTTAAGTTAGAGATGATCTCAACTTCCAACTCCTCCTCATTCTCTATAGTACCTCCTTCCTTGTACTTAAACATTAGTTAAGACTTTAGTCAATATGTGCTTCTCCCCCCCCAATTATATTTGGCATTGGTCCCATGTTGCTTACTTTGCATGGTGAGCTCAACCTTCTTTTTCTTTCTAGAATTGGGATATCTTGATGTCTTCACTTTTAAAAAATTATGGTGTGACCTATCAATCCCCAAATATAGGCACAAAAATATTATAAATTGTTAACTTATTGTAGGCACTAGTAACAATGCATACTCATCATCCCCAACTAACATAATTCTAACAAAGGCTCATCAAACATAACATAAAGACAATTTGTTTAATTCCATATAAAACCCATTAGAAGAGCTCATGAAGCAAACTTTGGAGACAAGAAGTCAAACTAGTCATAAATTTCTCTATTCATAAATCCTTGCATGTAGAGATCAAACCAAAGTTCCAAATTTACATTTTGTGTCCCATTAACAAACTTACTAGAAGTAAAGTTCCCTACATAGTGTAACTCCACATGTGAGAAATCTTCAACATTATACTATCATGGTTGTTTTCCAATGTTGTTCAAACCTTCTCTATGGATTGTGAACACAATAATTTTTCACAATTAACATAGATATTCCATAGCTAAATTATCAAAAAAAATTGTAGTCCATTTTTAGTGATTATGCTTGTTGTCCTCTAAATACCTTGCTTAAGAAAACAATAAATTGCCATAGAACTATGATGTTGAAGTGCTGTAAATTATGGTAGATAGTTGTGTGAATGAAATGAAACAAGTAAAACACTAAAACACACAAAAAATAGAGTTGAATAGGGGATTTAGCTAAGTGAAATCTAAAATGGAAAAACAACTCTAAGAGTAAGCACTGTGCATTTTCTTACCCCTATCTTGCAAGCTAATTTAGATTCAAAGTTTGTTACATGAAATTTGAAATTGTTATTGCATCTTAGGATGATGTTATAGATTTATTCTTATTTCTTGGAATTTAAAAAAAAATAATGAACTACTAATAAAATTATAAGAAAAATTAAGATCACTCAAGGGTTAGGTAATGCCTCTAAACAATGAAACTTCTTTTTTTGGTTTTGGATCCTGACCAAACATTAGTTCTATAGTACTACTTATACTATGTTGGATTCTTGACCCACTTCATTTTAACATTAATTTGCCCATGCCACTAAACAAGTATGATGAAAAAGTATTAAAAAACAATAAACAATAAAATTGATAAGGAAAGATATCAACACTGCACTACTGCATACCTTAAGATTACCTTTCAATTTAATGAATCTTTATATATTAAAATGAATCATCATAGGATAAATCTTATGGTTGTATTTCTTCAAGATGATTTCAATGAATCGTAATAACATATATAGCTTAACCAACCCACTAACACATTGTAGGATTCAATGAGAATCCAAACATAAGCCTAGATTTAACTAAATGAAGAAAGTTACAAAAATCTAGATGCAAACAACAAATTATGCAAGATTCAAATATCACCTGTAATCTACTATTGAAGATGAAAAGATTAGTTGATTACAAAGGATTGTATACAAACATATAGGCCTCTAGGATGCATGGATCAAGAAGATCATGTCTAGAGGTCATAAGTTTAACTCTAAATCACTCCCAATTAGGAGGTGAGTTAACTAGTCTAAAGTTATTAATCTAAATAAGATATAGATGGCCTTGACTAAATAGAGGTGGCACCTAACTACCATCAATCAAGAGTTGATGAGGTAGTGGTGGCACTTGTGTACCTCAAGTCAAGATGAACACATGTCATTTTTAACTACTTAGATGAGGAAAATTAATTATTCCTAATATCCTAAGTAAACTTATTACATAGGTACAATATCACACTTAAGATAGAACAAGTATCCAAGGTGAATTAAATATTGCAGTAACATCCCACCATAAGTACAACTTTGGATAAATAACAAAAAGAGAAATGGGTCCCAAAAACAAGGCCATGTTAGGTACCCATGTATAATAAGTTCCTACTACAAGAAGAGAATGAAGAACCCCCCAAAGCGAGAGACCAGGTAGCCCCCCAAATGTGATGCCTCATGTTCCAATGATGGATGTTTGATACTTAATGGTAAAGATGATCCATTCTCTCCAAATAATATTTCTCTCCTTGGAGTAAATAAATCTAATGGTCAATGCAAAAGATCTTCCCATTCCATAAAGGAATATGTGGGAAGAAAATATAAAAATGAACTCTAGAAACTCCTTAATTGTTGCCAAGTCAATGTTGAAAGTTGTAAAGATTGGATTAGGTGGCCTAGGCTTAACTAAATAAGATGATAACTCAAAGCACTATGGAGACTATTGAATAACAAGAGCCAAATATGATGGAGATGCAATTGCAAAAGAATTTCCATTAAAAAGGAAAACTAATTCCTCAGTGGTGTCCTCAAGATCCAAAAGATGAGAATATAAAAATAGATATGAAATATCTAGTAGATAGATGTCCCAATGAGGTGGATCAGGGAGACTAATATGAACCTATTCATGAGAGGCAATGGTAAAATCTATAGAAGTAGTAGGAAATGATGTAGGAATACAAACACATGCCTTTAGAATCTTAATTAATGAAAGGACTGGAAGGTTTAGGTGACCGTACTGCACATCCTAAGAATTATCCACACTAGATGCTTGAGTGTGAACATCTATCGAAGGAGTATCAAGATAAAAATGTGAGAAATCATATAGTCTAGACTAATCATTTATCTCTGTAACTACAACAATACCACTACCTTGAAAATCCTAAATAACCATAGAATTAGGTATAAACTCAACACTATCACCTACCCACTATGTGTAATCTTATAGATGGATAGGAGATTAGTTGATAAGAAAGGTACATAAATGACATCATTAAATGATCCTTCACCCATGTCATCAGAATCTCTTCCATAAACACTCATAGAAGTGTTGTTACCCATTATAATATGAGGCATAAAACAAGGCTCAAATGAATAAAACATATCCTGTGATGGATCTATATGATATGAAGCTCCAAAATCAAGGATCCATTTCCCTAAACCAGAATCTATAACCACAACAAGTGTCTTACCCTTATGATCCTTTGACTTAGAACATTTGAACCTTGTAATTAAGTTGAAGGCGATTTGATATTATTCTTATTAGGAAGATTATTTAGCTTGTCAATCTATTTTGAATAACATTGATGTTCGTTGAATGCCCTATTATTTTGAAATATTACACATGAGGTATTTTCTTTCTTAGATGAATCCTCTTTGAGGAAGTAGATTTAGAATATAATATTGATGAAAATTGTGTGGTATCTTTTTGTGGCTTTTTTCTTCTTCTTTTGTTTCTATTCAAGTTCCTCTGATTCTTTTTGTCCCTTAGGTTGACTAGCCATTAACACATGTGGCTTAGAAGACTTCATGATGCCCATTTGAATCAATTTTTCTTGTTCTTGAATTATAAGATCAAAAATGCATCAAAATAACGAGAAACATATGAGGATCCCATAGACATCCAATGGGTATGAAAGTTTAAAAAAACTAAATATTTAGAACCAAGATTAGATAGCACATTTGAACAATAAGTTGTAAACCATCTTTATCAATTTCACAATCCTTTAGTTCTGTTCTTAGTTGTTTTATCTTTGAGATGTAGTCTTGGATGCAATCAAAACTACTTGGATCAAGGTTCATCAAGTCATTATTGATTTTATAATGTCTAACTTTTTCAATTTTACCATACAATTTAGCAAGAATATCCCATGCTTACTTAGGTGTTGAACATTTGTTAAGATGAAATTAGACATCAAAAGACACTAATGAGCATACAAAACCAAGAGCCCTCTCACAATTCTTTTTCTACTCCTTTTTGTTAGCACAATAGGTTTAAA
The DNA here is from genome assembly GCA_027924645.1 of Cunninghamia lanceolata. NCBI lineage: Eukaryota > Viridiplantae > Streptophyta > Pinopsida > Cupressales > Cupressaceae > Cunninghamia > Cunninghamia lanceolata. Next base: position 6,923,037 of record BSBN01000232.1, on the reverse strand, counting down.
AATTAATTCATTTATATGTCAAGTTCAACCTTTTCCTCTTAGATAATTCCATACTAATTTTTTCCAAGTTGTGTAATTATATGGAGTTATGGGATCAATATTAGTTTTACCCAAGTTAAGAACACACAAATGAAATAATTGTAGTGAAGAAGAACCAAGTACAGCACAACATCTCCTAGCGTACTTAATCAAGAAACCCCAACAGAAAAGAAGCTGGCACTTTATTTCAATGTGATTCCAAGATAGAGCAAAAGAGAGTTGAAGTGCAAATTGCAACAACACCCCCCAAAAATAGCTCAATTAGCACTTTTATCATTAGTGTGATTTCAAGTGTCACTTGCCAAATTAGTGAAGTGGTCTTGATTTTAGTGTACTATAGATCCCAAATTAGGCCAGAAAGTTGAAAGTGTAATTTTATTATAAAATGGGATAGATTGAACTGCACAAATGAGAAGTATACAAAAAGTTATTTTCTTTATAAAAATTACGCCTAATAATGTTACTATATAAACCCAAACAGAGCCCCAAGAGTTTCTAAAATGAGCATTCAGCATCAACTATGAGAATTTGTAATTTCTAAAAAAATAGACACTAAAATCTAAAACCACCTACACCACTACAAATCTCTCAAAAAATTAGCCCATATAAAAAAAATTGCTTGAAAAAAGGAACCAATTTGAGAAAGAACATAGCCTCTAAAGATCAAGTGCAAAAATCAAAACTTAAATCGTGAGGGGGCACTTGAGTTGGGGAAGGAAATGATGATGTCACCATGATGACATGCTAATGTTAGCAAATGTAGGTGACAAAATATTCCTTCTAAACAAGATATGCCTCCAAGATTCTAAAATCACTATTTGTTTCCTCTTAAACTACCTTTTTTAGAAAAACTGCCTATACCTATCTAAAAAATTATTGGGCATCCAACGCAAGTGGTTTCTAAGATTGAATGGTTGTTTGGTGGCAAATATTCCTTGAATATTCTTCAGATAGCTAGTTTGGGGAGGCACCATTGGTGGTGGAGCAGATATGTGGCCATCACTAGAAATTAGTTGTGAGGTGGTGGTAGGTTGGCAGGTCTCTACTGTGTTGGATGCGTGATTGTGATTAAGTCTATGGTCTCATGCTTTCATGGTTAAATTTGATTATCAGTAATTAAGTTGTTAATGGTTTAATGGTTTGATATTCATATGAAGCTAAGTTTTTGAGACAACTAATTCACCCCCCCTCTCAATTGTTCGGTGTATTTCAATAATTGGTATCAGAGCAAGGTTCCTCGGTGGTAAGCTTAACAACATTTCTTTGGAGCTATAGGCATGTTCTCAAATCTTTTTCTATTCCTTTCAATTCTTTCAAGACATCTAAAAGCATAATGACCCACTTTATCACATGAGAAACATTTGAAAGGTAATTTGCCTTTGAACTTACCAGAACCTCTTTACAATCTGTCAACAAAGTTGGATTCAATTTCATCAAGCTCATCATCAGGGTCTACCTTGTACTTTTCTACTCTGGAGATCTTTTATGAAGTATTGGCTTTGAAAGTAGTTTCTATTTTTGGCAGGGCATCACCAAACTCTCTCATTTCAAAAGCAGTAATCTTACCAAGCAATTGATCCTTATTGATCTTTTTCACAGTCATTATTTCTTCAATTGCAGTTACCTTGTGAGCATAGGATTTAGGTAATGACCTAAGAATTTTCATCACAACTTCAGTTTCATCAACAGTTCCTCCCATATCTTTGATTCCAGTAACAAGTTCATCAACCTTTTGCATGAAGGATGTTATGTTTTCATCTTCTCCCATCTTAAGACCTTCATATTTGGCTTTCAGTCCCTAAAATTTGGCACTCTTTATAGATTCATCTCCTTTATACAGATTACTCAACTTATCCCAGACTTCTTTAGCATACTCATAATCCATGACCTTTATTAAATTAGAGTCAGTCAATGCACTCAACAGAGCATCTTTGGCTTTTATATTTACCTCATATTCTTTGACTTCATCTTCATTTGTCAAACCATTCTCCAGCATGGTATAATCAGTTTATGTCACTTGCCATACTTTATAACCAATACAAAGCAGATGGCTTTTCATGTGAATCTTCCAAGTTACATAATTCATCCCATCAAACTATGGAGCCTCCTTCTTGTAAGACATCTTGGATCTACCTCAAGTTGTTAAGCTTACCACTGAGGAACCTTGCTCTGATACCAATTGTTGAAATACACCGGACAACTGAGAGGGGGGTGAATTAGTTGTCTCAAAAACTTAACTTCATATGAATATCAAACCATTAACAACTTAATTACTGATAATCAGATTTAACCATGAAAGCATGAGACCATAGACTTAATCACAATCACACATCCAACACAGTAGACACTAGATTTTTACGTGGATGCACTGGACCTTATTTATTAATTAATTAAAATTCAAAATATAACATGATTTTGAATTTAATTAATTAATAAATACAGCTAAATGTGCATCAATGTTCAATAGATGTTTCCACAAAGGTGGCACCTAACTACCATCAATCAAGAGTTGATGAGGTAGTGGTGTCACTAGTGTACCTCAAGTCAAGATGTACACATGTCATTATTAGCTACATAGATGAGGAAAATTAATTATTCGTAATATTACACCAACATGCATAACTTAATCAAATACTAGTTTTCAAACGTATTGCAATGGCAAGGAATAGTTGCTACATTGTACTTGTTTTAAAAGATACTTTTTATTCAAATACTAATTTTAAATATCAAAACTAACATTTGTTTTGAAACAATAAATATTTTTTATGCTAAGAGCCATAACCTACAATGGCAATAGGGGGAGAAGCATCTAATGTCAAGACCATGAAAGAAAAACTATTTAGAGCTGATATTTATTTTTTAAATGTAAAGACATCAAAATTTTAAAACATATATTAATCCCCACAAATGAAACTATTAAAAAGTAAGATATAAGTATATAATATTTACTACACTTTTCAAAGTAAAAACAAAATAAAACAAAACAATTACTAAAATAATGAACATAGCTTTCTCAAAAGTAAACTAAAAGTTATATAGAAAAGTAAAATATCTCTTCAAATAAAAATAAAAAATAAAAATTTGTGTCCATGTAAATAAAATGGTTCTAAAGTAAAATAAAATGGCTCTTAAGTAAATAAAAAGACTGATATCTATTTAAGATACCTACACTAGTTAAATTTTCATTTGAGTGCTATAGAACAATTAGACCAAACTAATATATATTTAAGATACTTACACTAGTTAAATTTTCATTTGAGTGCTATAGAACAAGGACATATCTATTTAAGATACCTACACTAGTTAAATTTTCATTTGAGTATTATAGAACAATTAGACCGACTGATATCTATTTAAGATACCTACACTAGTTAAATTTTCATTTGAGTGCTATAGAACAATTAGACCCCACTTAACAATTATTTCCCTTCTACCATAAACTTGTTTTCAACAAGTCCCACTTCTTTAGTTTTTAACTCTTAGAATCCAATAGATAGATTGTTTGTGTCTAGTGGAAGTTATTAAAATCTGTTTCTATGTTTAATCCGTTTGTAAATCTTAAAATTATGAAAAAATTCTTAAATTTTGGAGAGCATGACAATTGGCCAAGCAAGACTTACTATGTAACTCTTCTCTATTTAATGATTTGCTATAAACTAGTATCAGGGCTTAAATTTGATGGCCATATAGCTGTATTTAGGCATTTTTGCCCGTAAAATACAATTAAAATTTTAAAGAGATTGTATCACATGAAAGGAGACATTTTGAAGAGATTGTCAAAATTTATATAGGATTATGATGATATATATTTGTTTTATATATGATTTTACTTATACTAAAGTATGTCATAGTATTTTAAGGGCACCTTTGAATGGATAACCATCATAAAAAAATTGCTTGACAGGCAGGGTCGACCGTCAAATTTAAGCCCTGACTAGTATATTTATATTTAAAAAAATATATCTAAAAGTACGCCCAGGGATATCTTTATTTTATAGTTTCTTTGATTTTCTCACTTTTTTTTCCTTTGCAATTTTTTTTATGTTTTTATTTTTTAATTTTTCCAATTTCTTTTTTGGTTCCATAGTTTTAGTATTTTCTCCAACTTTTTCTCCTTCCAACAGTTTCCAATTTCTTTTTTTCTTTTTATTTTTTATTTTTTCCAATTTCTTTTTTAGTTTTTATTTTTTATTTTTCTCAATTTCTTTTTTGTTGCATAGTTTTTTTTATTTAGTTTCTCATTTCCATACCGCTTGACTGTATAACGCCTCTCGGCGTAATAATCTATGTATAGTGTTCAATATGTGGATTATTTGTCTAAGATCGATCTATCTCCAAGATAAACAGCCAATATATTGAACATAATGTACCAATTATTTAAACTTGAAACTGTATTCAATTGTCTATTAGTGATCTATGACATCATCCATTTAAATTGAACTGTATTCAATTGTCTATTAGTGACCCATGACATCATCCATTTAAATGGTCAAATAATCAATAATACTTTTATAACTTATCTTAGAGCAAAAAGTTAAATATTTGTCCTATTTTTATGGTAGAGCTTAACAGCAAGCAGTGGAAATGGTCTGAACTTGTCTATTTTGATGGACTATATGAAAAAAACAGTACAGTTGAAAACGTGGACAGAAACACGATTATGCAGTCTGCAAATCCTGCAGGCTGTTTAAATGGAGCTATTTGTATTATCCAAAATTAGTTTCATAAGAATGGCATCTTCCTGCAATTATAAGATCGGACGCAAGCAAACTAAAATCTTGGTGGAAAACAAGTCTAAATGGAGAAACGCCGAGTGGGTTGTGAAATTTCAAGGCCACATGTGGCACTCTATCCAGGTGTGGGTTTGGGCCATCTTATTCCCTTCCTCGTGTTTGCAAGAAACCTTGTTTCCTCCCACGGTTTCGCCGTAACCCTAATCACACCCACCTCGAACGTTTCCCCTACGCAGGCTAAATATATTTCAGACCTCCTTATGCTGAGCAGCGAATGAATTGTGTGTTGATTGTAAATGAATGGATGGTGGGTTTGGAGGTTGTCAAGGGAGAGGATGGGTTGGTTGGCCGGGCGGAATTTCAGAGTGTGGTGGAACAAGTTATAGATGGAGAAGAGGGGAGATTGGTCAGGAAGAATATAGAGGAGTTGAGTTTGAAAGCCAGATTTGCAGTCACAGAAAAGGAAGGAAGCTCCTTTACCAGCTTTGAAGTTGCATTTAGTGACCTTGTTAAGGTCACTGAAAGCGAACGTAGCGATTGAAAACTTTAGTGCTAGAGTTAACTATGCTCTTTTTCTTTTCTTCTGAATCTTATTAGATGAATGTCGCTTCTATGCATTTGCTTTCTATGAATTACTGTTATGGAAAATAGACTTTTACGAATTCAAGAAACGGTCGCAGGTTTTATTTGTGTGTAGGATTAATCGTGGAAGGAGGAGTTTGAATTCTTAAAATGAGAAAGACTGTCATAGTCGTTTAGTATAATCCTTTAACAATGATAACAGTTGAATCTCATCGCCCAACTTAATGGATGAACCCATGCCACATAGTTAGACAGGACAACCTTATATTTGTTGGATATGTATATATTTGTATCCACTATGCCAAGCTTGTTAGAGAGGATAACTTTATGTTTGTTGGATCTTCACACTCACCTCTAGTTGTTAGACAAGACAACCTTCAACAATCCTACATACTAATATTCACTTACATAATGTCTGCAATAAACAATATGACATCGATAGTAAATACTTTAAATTCAGGGCATAAATCAATTACAAATGCACTACCACCCAAAAAAGAAAAAAATTGCATATTATAGGCAGCCCATTGTGAAGTATGGTAGCCCTTGTATTCATGTTAATGTTGTGATGAGAAGGCTGGGTTCATACAAGCATAGTGGCTAGAAGGAATTGTAATTTTATTCAATCTTTGATTAGAGAGGATTGTTCTATTTCTATTGTTTAGGAAAGGATCAAGTCCAAAGCAATCAAGTACTTTGAGAATTTTTTTCTTTTGATGGTCAGGTTGATTAGGCATATCCAATCGAATTTTTGTAGTTGATGCCAAGAGTCATTGATCGTGAACATAATGACTTCCTTCTTAAGCCTTTCTTAGAGGAAGAGATTAGATCAATAATTTTCAATATGTGGATACAACTCCATGTCTAGATGTTTTCTCTTTAGAATTTTTAATTTCTCCCTTCTAGATTCTAGTTAATGATTCATTGTGTGGATGTTTTAGAGCAATCATAGGTTTGCATCAAGGAGACCCAAGCTTGCTTTATCTTTTCATTATATTGGTTGAAGCATTGGGTAGATCTATGATTTATGCTAGGGTTCAACATGATGTTGAGGGTGTTAGTATCACTCATGGGTCTAGATCCTTTGACCCATCTACAATTTATTCATGAGACTTTGTTGCTTAGTGAGGCATCCCTTTATGAATCTAGAAACTTGAAGGCTATCTTGAGTAGTTTTGAAAGGGCCTCTAGATAGGAGATCCACTTAGAGAAATAGAGTCTTATTAATAATGTTTCTCTATGCAAACAACAATGGATTTGTAGAGTGTTGGGATTCTAGCTTGGAGCCTTGCCTTGCACCTATCTTAATGCTCCTCTCTTTTTTAGAAGGATGGTGTAGTCCATTTTAGAACCATTAATTATAAAATTGTGAGATTGCCTCAACTCTTCAAAAAGTAAATATTTAGCATTAGTTGGTTGCATACTCTTAATCCAATTAGTCCTTTAAGTTGCATGGTCATTGTATCTATTCTATATTACGTGCTTGCTCAATGGTATAGTGATGGAAATTAACACTCTCCAAGTTCACTCTTTCTTATGGAAGGGTAATGCCTTCACAATAATACAATATATTTTAATTATAATATTGTAATAGGGAAAATGGCATACCCATGTCATTTTACCTTATGTTTTGGGCCTATGATGAATAGGTTGCCTTTAATGAATTGAATAACATGTAAGATAGTATAATTTGCATGGAAGTTGGCAAATAACCTCACCCATTCCTAAAAACCATCATCACACATCCCAATATTTCACTCCATTCCATAAATAGTTTATTTTCCCTCTCTAGGTCAAATACACGAGTGTGGACCTAGTCTAGATTAGGTCTGTGAGTGTGGATCTGACCCCTAAAGTTTGAAAATTTAACTCAAAATCAAACTTTTCCCACCCCTTTCACTAGCCATTATGAGCTGACTAAATTGTGAATTGCATGAAATTACTCGTTAGGATGCTGTATTTAAAAAATAACCCTAAGTAGAAATGGATCATCTAGGCATTATCAAGGGAAGGATGTTAAAGTTTTATTAATAGAACATTCTAAAACATCATAGTAAACTTAGCAGAGTTATTATTAGAGCACGTCATTTTAGGTATGCTTTTACTCTTATTTTCTACCTTGAAATCTTCACTCAAAGTCATAAAGTCATTTTAGGTCTATAATTGAGTAAATTCCCAAAGGTTTATACACATTGTCAATCCTTATAGCACTCAAACATCAAGGAGGCAAGGAGAACAAGTTGCAAAAAGATGGAAAAAATTAAAAGCATTGGCAAGAGAAACATTTCTACATCAAAATTAAAGCTAAGTATCCACACATTTATTTTGTTTAATTTATCTATTTACTTTCCATATTTACTAATGATTTGTGGAAATAATCAACCTCAACTTTATCATCGAAGTTAATTATTACTTCAATAATTGTATTTATTTAATTAGCTTAAATAAAATTAATTAGAATGTGATATAACCCTTACTAATATTATAATACAATAATTATATTATTAAAATAATATATTACATAATGTATATGAATTAAATTATATATATATAATATAATAATACTAATTCTATTATCATTATAATTATATAATTTAAAAAAACATCATAACTAATGATTTAACATTAGTATTACTATTAATATAATAATTATATCATTATTATTTATTATAATACTTATTAATATACTATAGATTAATTTATATTATAGCATAATAATATATTAATAATAATTGATATTATAGCATAAATTAGAACTTATATGTTTGCTATGAAAGCTCCTAATCTTTTCCCAGTGGTAAAAAATAGAAAACAAAGCACTAATGCCCAAAACTATTAAAAAAATAAAAGTCGTCCCAAAGGGAAATCCCAAGTTGGGCCTCCTTGTATTTTCATGTCTATGTTCTCCACCATTTATACCATCCATTATGCTTTCAAGAACCTATCATATGCCTACCTTCATTAATGGCTTCACATCACAACATGCACATAAACACGTGGGATACAATACTTTGCAATGGGCAGCTACCTAAAGTATGCCAAAAACGGTTTCTTTTTTTTGTTGCAATGCATTTGTAATTGATTTATGCCATAGAGTTTAAAGCATTTGGCACCAATGTCATATTGTTTGTTTTGATGTTTCGTAAGAAAATATTAGCATGTAGGATTATTGAAGGATGTCTTGTCTAACAGTGAGAGGTGAGCATGAGGGTCCAACAAACATAAGGTTGTCCTATCTGACAAGCCTGCCATGTTAACATACATATATGGCATAGGTTTATCTAGTATGTTGCATAGTCACTTCCCCTTCCCACATCCCATTCAACTTTGTTTGACCAAGTGCTACATGCAATTGTCAACATAAATTTTTATATAGGTTATATCAACCTTGTATGAAACTTGGAGAGTTTCTAAAAAATGTGTTTAATTTGTATTACACTAGTAAAAGCACCTAAATATGCTACTAGATGGATGATAGGAACAACTATGAATAGTCTTATCTTCCAAGCACTACATATTTGTGTTTTTTGTTAAAGTTATTTCATGCAATGCTTGGTCGTCAGGACTATTTATATATGTTCCTATCGACCATCCAATAACACCTTTAGGTGCTTTTACTAGTTTATATAAATCTCATGAGTACAATAATTTAAGATATTTTTTATGATTATATTAAAAATAAGTGACTTTGAGTGTATTATAATTTATCAATATGGATAAATATTTGCAAAAACACCAAAAATCTATACAATAAGTATGAACCACAAGATTTTTAATATTTTAATTTTCAATTAAGGAATGTATCTTTATAGTAGCTGCACTATGTAGTTATTTCAAAATAATGGATACATTATTTAAAAAGCCTCATTAAAGATTGCATTAACTTTTGAAACTAAAAATTGTAATCCATTTTTAGTGATTATGCTTGTTGTCCTCTAAATACTTTGCTTAAAAAAACAATAAATTGCCTTAGAACTATAATGTTGAGGTGCTGCAAATTATGGTAGATAGTTGTGTGAATGAAATGAAACAAGTAAAACACTGAAACACACACAAAAAATAGAGTTGAATAGGGGATTTAGCTAAGAGAAATCTAAAATGGAAAAACAACTCTAAGAGTAAGCACTGTGCATTTTCTTACCCCTATCTTGCAAGCTAATTTAGATTCAAAGTTTGTTACATAAAATTTGAAATTGTTATTGCATCTTATATGATGATGTTATAGATTGATTCTCATTTCTTGGAATTAAAAAACAAACACTTCTACTAATAAAATTATAAAAAAATTAAGACCACTCAAGGGTTAGATAATGTCTCTAAACAATGAAATTTCTTTTTTTGGTTTTGGATCCTAACCAATAGCGAAGACATTAGTTCTATAGTACTACTTATACTATGTTGGATTCTTGACCCACTTCATTTTAACAATAATTTTCCCATGCCACTAAACAAATATGATGAAAAAGTATTCAAAAATAAAACACAATAACTTGATAAGGAAAGCTATCGACACTACTACTACATACCTTAGGATTAGCTTTCAATTTAATGAATCTCTATATATTAAAATGAATCATCATAGGATAAATCTTATCGTTGTATTTCTTGAAGATGATTTCAATGAATCGTAAGGACACATATATAGCTTAACCAACCCACTAACACATTGCAGGATTCAATGAGAGTCCAAACATAAGCCTAGATTTAACTGAATGAAGAAAGTTACAAAAATCTATATGCAAACAACAAATTATGCAAGATTCAAATATCATATGTAATCGAACATTGAAGATGAAAAGGTTAGTTGATTACAAAGGATTGTATACAAACATATAGGCCTCTAGGATGCATGGATCGAGAAGATCATGTTTAGAGGTCATAAGTTTAACTCTAAACACTCCCAATTAGGAGGTGAGTTAACTAATCTAACTAAGATATAGATGGCCTTGACTAAATAGAGGTGGCACCTAACTACCATCAATCAAGAATTGATGAGGTAGTGGTGGTACTTGTGTACCTCAAGTCAAGATGAACACATGCCATTTTTAACTACTTAAATGAGGAAAATTAATTATTCCTAATATCCTCCTAAGTAAACTTATTACATAAGTGCAATATCACACTTAAGATAGAACTTATCCAAGGTGAATTAAATATTACAGTAACATCCCACCATAAGTACAACTTAGGATAAATAAGAGAGAGAGAGAAATGGGTCCTGACAATAAGGCCATGTTAGGTACCCATGTATAATAAGTTCCTACTACAAGAAGAGAATGAAGAACCCCCCAAAGAGAGAGACTAGGTAGCCGCCCAAATGTGATGCATCATGTTCCAATGATGGATGTTTGATACTTAATGCTAAAGATGATCCATGCTCTCAAAATAATATTTCTCCCCTTGTCCAATAAATAAATCTAACGGTCAATCTAGAAGATCTTCCCATTCCATAAAGGAATATGTGGGAAGAAAATACAAAAATGAAATCTAGAAACTGCTTGATTGTTTCCAAGTCAATGTTGAAAGGTGTAAAGATTGGACTAGGTGGTTGTTGTCATATGGAGCCTAATCAGACTCAGAGGTTAATTTTTCCCCACTTTTATCGGCGCAGTTTCCCCCCAAATTATTTAATGGGGGTTTGGGGGCAGCGCCCCTTGTGGGGTCCAGGAGCAGTGCCCCTAGCATGCTCCCTATTACGATATAGAGTGGGGTCGAGGGGCTGCGCCCCCAAAACCTCAAATGACTTTTATTATTTTATAAAGGCATCGGGAGTTATTTTTTCTATTAGCTGACATAAAAAAACCCTATTTTGTAACCAACATAGGTCTTGATAAAAATGACTAAGGGTTAGGGTTTCCGTTGATATTGTATTGTAGCATTTGCAACAGTATTGAGTTGCAAGGATTGCTGGTTGTAATTGGTTCGATTTGTTGGATAATAATATTGGACTCTCTGTTGATGGATGTAGATCGAGTTTGGGTGAACCATGTTAAAAATTGTCTCTCGTTGTTATTATTTCTGTGTATTTTTCATTCCTCTATTTAATCTTTATTTGCATTTAATTGATATCTTCTGCATGCAATTCCTAACAATGGCCTAGGCTTAACTAAAGATAATTGTAACTCAAAGCACTATGGAGACTATTGAATAACAAGAGCCAAATATGATGGAGATGCAATTACAGAAGAATTTCCATCAAAAAGGAAAACTAATTCCTCAATAGTGTCCTCAAGATCCAAAAGATGATAATATAAAAATAGATATGAAGTGTCTAGTAGATAGATGTCCCAATGAGGTGGATCAGGGAAACTAATAGGAACCTGCTCATGAGAGGCAATGGTAAAATCTATAGAAGTAGTTGGAAATGATGCAGGAATACCAACACATGCTTTTAGAATCTTAATTAAGGAAAGAACTTGAAGGTTTAGGTGACCATATTGCATATCCTAAAAATTATCCACACTAGATGCTTGAGTGTGAACATCTATCAAAGGAGTATCAAGAGCAAAATGTGAGAAATCATATAGTCTAAAGTAATCATCTATATCCCAGGCTACAACAATGCCACTACTTTGCAAATCCTGAATAATCATAGAATTAGGTGTAAACTAAACACTATTACCTACCCAATATGTGTAATCTAATAGATGGATAGGAGATTAGTTGATAAGAAAGGTACACAAAGGACATCATTGAATGATCCTTCACCCATGTCATCAAACTCTTTCCCATAAACACTCATAGAAGTGTTGTTACCCATTATAATATGAGGCATAAAACAAGTCTCAAATGAATAAAACATATCCTATGATGGATATATATGATGTGAAGCTCTAAAGTCAAGGATCCATTTCCTTAAACCAGAATCTACAACCACAAAAAGTGTCTTACCCTTATGATCCTTTGACTTAGAAGATAATGAACCTTTTAATTAAGTTGAAGGCAATTTGATATTATTCTTCTTAGGAAGATTATTTAGCTTGTCAACCTATTTTGAATAACATTGATGTTCATCATGCCCTATTCTTTTGAAATATTACATATGAGGGATTTTCTTTCTTAGATGAATCCTCTTTGAGGAAGAAGATTTAGAATATGATATTGATGAAAATTGTGTGGTATCTTTTTGTGGCTTTTTCCTCTTTTGTTTCTATTCAAGATCCTCTGATTCATTTCGTCCCTTATGTTGACTAGCTATTAACACATGTGGCTTACAAGACTTCATGATGCCCATTTGAATCATTTTTTCTTGTTCTTGAATTATAAGATCAAAAATGCATCAAAAGCAGGAGAAACATATGAGGCTCCCATAGACATCCAATGGGTATGAAAGATGAAAAACTAAATATTTAGAACCAAGATTAGATAGCACATTCACAATAAGATGTAAATCCTCTTTATCAATTTTGTAATCCTTTAGATGTGTTCTTAGTTGTTTTATCTTTGAGCTATAGTCTTGGATGCAATCAAAACTACTTGGATCAAGGTTCATCAAGTCATTATTGATTTGATAACCTCTAACTTTATCAATTTTACCATACAGTTTAGCAAGAGTATCCCATGCTTATTTAGGTGTTGAACATTTGTTAAGATGAAATTCGACATCAAAAGAGACTAATGAGAAAATAAATCAAGAGCCCTCTCACAATTCTTTTTCTAAGTATCATTTATGTTAGCACAAATAGGTTTAAAAATTAATTTATTTATATGTCAAGTTCAACCTTTTCCTCTTAGATAATTCCATACTAATCCAAGTTGTGTAATTATATGGAGTTATGGGATCAATACTAGTTTTACCCAAGTTAAGAACACACAAATGAAATAACTATAGTGAAAAAGAACCAAGCACAACATCTCCCAATGTACTTAATCAAGAAACCCCAATAGGAAAGAGGGTGGCACTTTATCTCAGTGTGATTCCAAGATACAGAAAAAGAGAGTTAAGGTGCAAATTGCAACAAATCCCCCAAGATAGATCAATTAGCGCTTTATAATTAGTGTGATTTCAAGTGCCACTTGCCAAATTGTGAAGTGGTCTTGATTTTAGTGTATTATAGATCCCAAATTAGGCCACAAAGTTGAAAGTGTAATTTTATTATAAAATGGTATAGATCAAACTGCACAAATGAAAAGTACACAAAAATATTTCTTTAAAAAAATTACACCCAAAAAAGTTACTATATAAGCCCAAGCAGGGCCCCCAAAAGTTTCTAAAATGAGTACTCACCATCAACTATGATAATTTGTAATTTCTAAAAAAATTAGACATTAAAATCTAAAACCACCTACACCACTACAAATCTCTCAAAAAATTAGCCCATATAAAAAAATTGCTTGAAAAAAGGAGCCAATTTGAGCAAGAACGGAGCCTCTAAAGATCAAGTGCAAAAATCAAAACTTAAATCATGAGGGGGAACTTGAGTTGGGGGAAGGAAATGATGATGTCACCATGATGACATGCTGATATTAGAAAATGTAGGTGACAAGATATTCCTTCTTAACAAGATATGCCTCCAAGATTCTAAAATTGCTATTTGTTACCTTTGAAACTACCTTTTTTATAGAAAAACTGCATATACCTATTTAAATTGTTGGCCATACAATGCAGGTGGTTTCTAGTATTGAAGGGTTGTTTGGTGTGGAATATTCCTTGAATATTCTTCAAATAGCTAGTTTGAGGAGGCACCATTTGTGGTGGAGTAGATATGTGGCCATTACTAGAAATTAGTTGTGAGGTGGTGGTAGGTTGGCAGGTGTTGGAGAGTTGACTAATAGAGTAGAGGCTAGTTGTCTAGGTGACATGATTGCAACAGTAGTGTGGTTGTGTGGTGTCTTTGTAGCAAGTTACGTGGTTGTTGTACATAGCTTGCAAGCATGTCAGCAGTCATACCCTACTACACAAGCCAGGTACAAAGCACCCCACAAGTATTGTGCTATAATTTTTTTTAACTTTTATGAAACTTGTATTTTTTAAATTTATTTTAAAATCAAAAAATTAAAAAAAGGAGTAAAAAATATTTTCTCTGTACTTGCATCAACCCTATGTAGGTAGATCGTATGACTAAAAAAATATTTTTCTATAAACTCTCTAAATTTGACAAATTTTATATTGATTCATAAGTTCTTGGCCCTTTTGTATGTGATCGCACAGTATGTTTCAAGTGAAGATGCACCAAAAATTGATCACTCTACCAAAGCTTCAATTTGAAATCTCAATTCCTTAGAGGATATGAGTCAAATGCAAACACCAACCTTGCTTTAATACCATGTAGGATTCAATGAGAATCCAATCATAAGCCTAAATCTAGGTGAATGAATAAAGTTATACAAAGGTAGATGCAAACAACAAATTATGCAAAATGCAAATATCAACTATAATCCAATATTGAGGATGAAGAGATTAATTGATTACAAAGAATCACATACAAATATATAGGCCTTTGGGATGCATGGATCAAGAAGATCATGTCCAGAGGTCATGAGTTTAACTTTGAATCACTCCTAATTAGAAGGTGAGTTAACTCAACCTAACTATAATCTAACTAAGACAGAGTTGCTCTTGATTAAACAAAGGTGTGTATTGTCTATCTAACATTCTGGATGCACATTTGACCCTATTTATTAATTAATTAAAATTCAAAATATAACATGATTTTGAATTTTGATTAATTAATAAATACATCCAATGTGCATCATATTAGGGTTCAGGCATATCAAAGCAATAAACACTAACAATTATATGCAGATTAAATAACCCAAATATAAAAATGAGGAATAACACAAAAGAGATCAACACAAAAATTTAACACGGTTCACCCAATATGGGCTACATCCATAGAAACTCAGTTATCCAATGATTTTATTATCCAGTGTAAATCAGATTACAATCTCACGAATACATCATCGTAACATACATCCCAGCTGCTTATAACAAGCTTTTTGGAAGCTTCTAGAATTAGGGTTTTACAATGTCATTTTTCTTTTGTCGGTTAACAAAAATTAACAACCAACTCCAATCGTGCAAAAAAGAGAGAGAAAAAATTGAGGGCCACATTACTAGTGTACAGTGCTTGCATGATTAGTCACCACATACCAACAATCTCCCACTTGGAGACTGATCAGGCTCTGCACCAAACAATCTCCCACATGGAGACTGATCTTGGATGACACCACTGCACTTGCAGCTCCCACTGGATTACAAGCCTAGCTGGTTTCTTATATCCACCATTATTAGTCGTGAAGCCCAACAGAAACTAATGAGGAAATCAGTTTCTCCCATGTAACTGCCTTTGTGAACATATCTGCAGGATTCTAACTTGTGTGAATTTTCTCTAGCTTCAACTGCCCAGCCTCCAAAACTGACCAAATGAAGTAGTATCTGAGCTGTATGTGCTTAGTTTTTGAATGCAAAGCTGAATTCTTAGCAAGATGAATGGCACTCTAGCTATCAGTGTACAAAGGGCTATCTTCTTGTCATTGCCCCAATTCCTCCAAAAAACATTGTAACCAAATCATCTCCCTGCTAGCTTTCGTAGCAGCAACATACTCAGCTTTAGTGGTTGAAAGCGCAACAACCTTTTGCAGCCTTGAAAGCCAACTGACTGCAGTACCTCCTATAGTAAAAACATACCCTGTAGTACTCCTCCTGCTATCAATATCACCCGCTAGATCAAAGTCAACATATCCTTTTAGAGCAGAATTTTTTCCTCCAAAACATAGTTTCTTGGAAGTAGTACCACTCAAATATCAGAGAATCTATTTTACAGCATTCCAATATTCCATTCCTGGATAGCTCATATACCTGCTCACAACTTCCACTGCATGTGCAATAGCTAGCCTTGTGCATACCATTGCATACATCAAGCTACCAACTGTTGATGCATATGGTATCTTAGACATTTTGTCTTCCTTCTCTTGTGTCTTTGGACACATCTCCTTAGTCAACTTAAAATGACTAGGCAAAGGTGTACTAACTACTTTTGCATTCTGCATGTTAAACCTTTTCAACACCTTCTCTAAATACTCACTTTGAGACAAAAATAATTTTCTATTTGTCCTGTCTCGTGTGATCCTCATACCAAGGATTTATTTTGCTACACCCAAATCCTTCATAGCAAATGAATTTGCTAATTTTTTCTTAAGTTCATTAATATGCTACATGTTAGACCTGTCAACAAGCATGTCATCAACATAAAGCAACAAGATAATATAGCTTCCATTACCCAATTTCTTGAAATAAACACAATAATCAGAATGACATCTTTTGTAACCTTATTCAGCCATAAAACTATCAAATTTCAAATACCATTGCCAAGGTGCTTGCTTCAGGCCATACAAACTCTTATTTAACCTACACACAAATTCCTCCTTACCCTTGACCTCATATCCCTGTGGTTGCTGCATGCAAATTTCCTCTTCCAAATCCCCATGGAGATATGATTTTTTCACATCTAGCTGTTAAAGATGCAAGTCTTCCGTAGCCACAAGACTTAGAATAGTTCTAATAGAAGTAATCTTTACAACCGAAGAAAATATTTCATCAAAATCTATACCTTTTTTCTATGTAAAACCTTTTACCACGAGTCTAGCCTTATATCTTTTCTTGCCTCCATCTTCTTCCTTCAACCTGTAAACCCATTTATTTGGCAATGCTCTTTTACTTGCAGGCAATTGGACTAAGTCCCAAGTCTAATTCTGCAGCAAGGAATCCATTTCCTCTTTCATGCCTAGCTCCCACTACTTTTTGGTATCTACCTGCATTACTTCTTCATAACTTTCAGGTTCACCAGAATCAGTTAATAATATAGAATATAATGATGGAGAAAATATTTCTGGAGGTCTAGTTATCCTTGTAGAACGTCTAACACTTGCAGAAGTTTGTGGGATAACTTGTTGTTACTAAGCATTAGGTACCACTGGCATTTTACTTTCTGGAATCTCATCCAGCACCACATATTCCTTTTTGGCATGTTCATGCTTCTTTTCCTGCAGCTGATCCTTATACATGACCTTCTCAATGAATATAACATCTCTGCTTCTAATGATTTTATGGTTTTCATAATCCCATAATCGATAACCAAATTCATCTACTCCATATCCAATGAAGGTACATTTTTTAGACTTAGCCTCAAGCTTGGTCCTATTTTCAATATCAACATAGGCAAAACCTTCACAACCAAAGGTTTTTAGAAATGAATAGTTTCCCTTTTTACCCATCCATGCCTCCTTTGGGATGTCACCATCCAAAGGATTTGAAGGTCCCTTGTTTATTAAATAAATAGCGGTATGTACAACATCTACCCAAAAGTGTAAGGGTAGTCTAGCATGCAATTTCATGCTCCTTGCATTCTCCATAATGGTCCTATTCATCCTCTCAGACACACCATTTTCTTGTGGGGTTCCAGGAACCATTTTCTGCCTACGGATTCCATTATATGGACAGTAATTCTCAAATTCTCCGCTGCAATACTTGCCTCCATTATCAGATCTGAGACACTTCAACTTTTTTCCTGTCTCATTCTCAACCAAAGCTTTCCAC
Organism: Cunninghamia lanceolata; assembly: GCA_027924645.1. Classification (NCBI taxonomy): domain Eukaryota; kingdom Viridiplantae; phylum Streptophyta; class Pinopsida; order Cupressales; family Cupressaceae; genus Cunninghamia; species Cunninghamia lanceolata. Next base: position 6,905,145 of record BSBN01000232.1, on the reverse strand, counting down.
CTTTTAAAAGTTTCAAATACTTCTAATTTTTGTTTTAGGAAATACACCCATGTTTTCCTAGTTGCATCATCATAAAAAGTAACATAATAGGAAGAGCCACCAAGAGAAGATACATGAGCTGGTCTCTATACATCTAAATGCACAAGCTCTAATTTCTCACTCTTCTTCTCTTTCCCAACTTTGAGAAATCAAACTCTTTTTTGTTTTCCATAAACACAATTTTTGCAGAACTCCAAATCAATCTACTTTAGACCTGGTAGCAACTTTCTAGAGTGAAGGATCTTCATCCCTTTCTCACTCATGTGCCCAAGTCTATGGTGCCACAATTCTATTTCTGTCCCTGTAGCAAGTGTTATAATTATCTCAGTAGCAAGTGTTTCTATAGCAGCCGATGAGGAGCGCAAAGCGGGAACAGACAATTGATCAAATTTGACTCCTATCAGCAAGACAATTACTATCGGCCACGTTAGAATTTGCTTTGTCGATACGCCGATGACTTTTGTCGTCAGTGAGACTCTACACTATCGGCAACCATCATTTTGTTGATTCTGATATATGATCACTATCTTCTTCGCTGTGACTCTTGTCATCTGCGAACACTTACAAACTTAGGTCGATGTGCCGATGGACCAACCACTCTTCAGCGTGACTTCAACCTTCGGTGAACTTCCTTTTTGTGTCTCTGATACGTTGGTCACTCTGATCATTCATCGGCTAGATGAATGCTATCGGCTAAACCTTAGGATCTCTTGCCGCGAGCCGATTTCTCCCGATGGGTCTCCGTCAGTATCACTTATCTCTTATCACCCTGATACGCCTTGATCGATAAGACCAATACCATCAGTCCAATGCCAAGTTATATTCCCGATGACCTTATCATCCCTATATGAATCTTTAGACTGCTCGGCCAGACTATCCTTATCGCTCCGAGAGAGGAATGTTTTACCAATGGCCTCGGTCTCACTGATAGCAGCTCTGCAACCCTATGATTCGTCTACTCTTCTCTGACTCTGTCGTTCATCTACTCTTTCAACCAAACCCTAGCACATGGAGATGCTAGGCTGACCTACTGTGCAAGACCCGTTTGGATTCTCTGTGTCGTCGAACAAGAAAACAAAATAGGAAACAAAAACACATACTTGTACAACAAAGCCATTCCACTGATTTTGACAGAAATCATACCAGTGGAATGCTTCACATCGACATATTGCAACAATGGAAAGCACACAGAAAGAATAGAAATCTACAGTTATGCAAATTGCAGTTACAGGGAACGAAAACCAAAATGACAGAACAAAATAGTTTTATTTCTCCTCAGAACAATGCACAACTACATTCACACACTTCTCCAATGATTATTTGGTTCATTCCTCTGGGTTTATCAACTCGCCCTGAGGAAAACCAACCGATTCAAACATTTGGAAGACCAACTGTCTTGTGTCCCAAACTGTCCTACTACCCTATTTTGGCATTATGTGATTAACAATTTGACAAAAGTGTACTAAGTCACTTAGGACTTACAAAATTGGTTCTAGGTCTTGAAGAACCTAGATACAAACTGAAATGACATGCATTGGTCAAATAGACCTTATTACAACACAAAACATGATTTTCTAGGTGCTCCTGCACCATACTCCCAGGGTAGAAAAGAACTCATGTCACATGAGTTGGTTCTTTATTTTGCTTCACCGTGATCCTCTGCTACTCCATGTCTTCTCCATGATCTCTGGACTGCAACCTTCTTCCATGGAATCAAAAACTCATGCCTAGCATTGTAGGCTCTACTCACACCTTGCCATGAGTGAGTGCTTGCAACCAAACCTATATTTTGTTTGCCATTCTTCCTTACTGTCATCTCTGCCTGAACACCTTCATTCAAAACCTTGGTTGATGCCTCTTGTACTGCTGCTATGGTAGAATATGTTTGCCTTTCAACTCCTGTTGGCTCTAGAGGACAAACAATGGTCCCTACTATGATAGCATCTTCTTCTTTCCAACCACCTTGTGGCTTCTTGTAGACCTGCTCTTTAACCTTCTTCTAATCCATCTCAGACATCACCATCTGATCTCCATCATTCAAAACTGAAACTACCTTCAAACTTTGATCTTTGACAACCCCACTCCTTAAGGTATCCTCAACTTTCCTTGTCTCTTCTTCATTGATCTTCACAAACTCTTTCTTACCCCCCTTAGGCTTCACAATCAAAGAAAAACCTACTCCACCACCTTCCTTTAGTGTATCCATGAATTCTTTTTCTCCTACCAGCATTACACTAGATCCTACAGGTTGTGGACCCCCTTCTACCAATGACTGTATCCTATAAGTTACACCATCCTTTTGGAATGAGTAAGCATTCTTTTCCCCATCATGATGAGCATTTCTGTCAAACTGCCATGGTCTGCCTAGCAGAAGATGGCAAGCATCCATTGGAAGGATGTCACACAAAATCTTGTCTCTATACCCCCCAATACTGAATTCTACCCATGCTTGTTCATTGATGACTATATGTTGTCCCTTGTTGAACCAACTAACCCTATATGGATAGCTATGGGGTATCTTTTCTAATTTCAATTTATCTACTACTTCCAAAGATATAATATTGTTAGTAGAACCAGAGTCAATAATAACTTTACAAACCTTACCTTGGATCTTGCAGATGACTCTAAACAAAGCTCTTCTTTGTGACGATTCAGTCTGCACTGGTTCTTTGAGTAGCGTCCTCTTGATCATTAGATTTTCTCCCATCTCTGATGTCAAATTCACTTCAGGAGATGTCACACTCCCTGCATTCTCTTGAGTCAATGTGGTTCTTCTCTCATTACCATGAGAAGTTGAGGCCTCCTCTGGACACTTATAAGCCGGGTGCCCTATCTAATTACAGTTATAACATCTCATATTGGAGAACTTGGATCCTCTACCTGATCCATTTGTCCCATCTCTTCCATTAGGCCTTCTTCCTTGGTAGCCTCCTCTGCTACTTGAGTCCCCAACTTGCTCTCCTTGGCTAGACTCACCATTAGGCCTATGGTTAGGACTTCTTCCTCCAAAACTACCTCTACCTCTAAAATTTCTGCCACCTCCTCCTCTACCTTGCTGCTCACCTTTCCTCTTCAGCTTCTCTTCAACTCTTAATGCTAGTTGAAATCATTTCTCCACAGTTTCAGGGGTCAATAAACTTATCTCATCTTGAATATTGAACCTCAGACCATTTAGATACCTTGCCACCTTAGCTTTCTCCTCCTCCATGTACCCACAACGAAGAGTGTATTTGCAAAACTCCTCAGTGTAAGTAGCCACATCCATATCTTTTTGCTTGACATTTTGCATCCTCTTGTAGATCTGCACCTCGTAGTCAAATGGAAGGAACTGGGACTTGATCTTCTCCAGCATTCTGCTCCACGAAGAGATCATACTCTTCCCATTCTTTACCCTTTCTGCTTGGGTGTCATTCCACCATGTAAGGGTAGCACCTTTGAGTTTAGTTTTTGCAAACTTCACCCTCTTGTTCTCAAGTACCTCTTTGTATTCAAAGTAATTTTTTATAGCCTCAATCCACTCCACAACCTCCTCAGCATCCATGTTCCCACTGAACATTGGGATCTCCATCCTAGCCTCTAAAGAGTCTTTCCCAATTGCCTTGATGGCTTCAAGAAAGTATTTTTGATCTGCAGGTATCTCTGCCTCCTGCCCTTGGGTTTCTTCTCCTTCTTCCCCTTCTTCTTCTTCTCCATCAAATTCATCATCTGATTTCTTTCCTATCTTCAGTGCCTTCAACTCAGCCTGGAGTGCTTCCTTGACTTCAATCTTGATCATCTCTTCCATCTCCTTAAATTTCTTAAGCACTTCTGATGTCATCCCCTTTGGAGGCATGATGCTAGCCTCTCCTTCACTCTCCTCTAATAACATATACCAGATCAACAACAGAACCTTTTATGGCTCTAATACTAATATGATGAGGAGCGCAAAGCAGGAATAGACAATTGATCAAATTTGACTCATGTCGGCAAGACAATTACTATTGGCCACTTTAGAATTTGCTTCACCAATACGCCCATGATTTTTGTTGTCGGTGAGACTCTACACTATCGGCAACCATCATTTTGTTGATTTCAATATACGATCACTATCTTCTTCGCTGTGACCCTTGTCATCGACGAACATTTACAAACTTAGGCCAATGCGCCGATGGACCAACCACTCTTCGGCGTGACTTCAACCTTCGGCGAACTTCCTTTTCGTATCTCCGATATGTTGGTCACTTTGATCATTCATCGGCCAGATGAATGCTATCGGCCAAACCTTAGGATCTCTTACCACTATTTGATTTCTCCCGATGGGTCTCTGTCGGTATCACTTATCTCTTATCACCCTGATACGCCTTGATCGGTAAGACCAATACCGTTGGTCCAATGCCAAGTTATCTTCCCGATGACCTTATCATCCCGATATGAATCTTTAGACCGCTTGGCCAGACTATCCTTATCGCTCCAAGAGAGGCATGTTTTTTCGATGGCCTCGGTCTCACCGATAGCAGCTCTGCAACCCTACGATTCGTCTACTCTTCTCTGACTCTGTAGTTCATCTACTCTTTCAACCAAACCCTAGCACATGGAGATGCTAGGATGACCTACTATGCAAGACACTCTGTTTAGATTCTTTGCACCGTCGAACAGGAAAACAAAAAAGGAAACAAAATCACATACTTGTACAACGAAGCCATTCCATTGATTTTGACAGAAATCGTACCAGTGGAATGCTTCACATCAACATATTGCAACAATGGAAAGCACACAGAAAGAATAGAAATCTACAGTTATGCAAATTGTAGTTACAGGGAATAGAAACCAAAATGACAAAACAAAATGGTTTTATTTCTCCTCAGAACAATGCACAACTACATTCACACACTTCTCTGATGATTATTTGGTTCATTCCTCTGGGTTTATCAGCTCGCCCTAAGGAAAACCAACCAATTCAAATAGTTGAAAGACCAACCGTCTTGTGTCCCAAACTGTCCTACTGCCCTGTTTTGGCATTATGTGATTAACAATTTGACAAAAGTGTCCTAAGTCACTTGGGACTTACAAAATTGGTTCTAGGTCTTGAAGAACCTAGATACAAACTAAAATGACATGCATTGATCAAATAGACCTTATTACAACACAAAACATGATTTTCTAGGTGCTCCTACACCAGCAGCTAAGGTAGAATAAGTATTACCAGTACACAAATACAATGTGCCTACCTTTTCACCTTTAGCTACTACCAATGCACCTTTAGTGACCTTCCAAATTTTGTCTGAAAAGGTAACTATGCAGCCTTCACTACCCAGTTGTCCTGCAGAAATTAAATTCCTTCTCAAATTTGGAATATGCCTTACCTCCTATAGAAACCATTCATTTCCATTCTGCAACTTAATTTTTATCTTTCCTTTTCCAACAATCTGACAGGGTTCATCATCACCCAAATATACTTGTCCAAAATCACCTTGAACATAATCTACACAATATTTCCTATGGGGTGTGGCATGAAATGAAGCCCCTAAATCTATTACCCAGGAATCATTAGCATTATCTAAAAATAGAATTAAAGCATCCTGTAATTTATTACTTGCAACATTAGCTTCCTTACTGTCATCATGTTGTTTATCTCCTTGTTTGCCCTTTCGAGACCAACAATCCTTCTTCAAGTGTCCTAGCTTTCCACAGTGCTAGCAATCCATTCTTCCTCTGGATTTAGATCTGTCTTTCTTTGACTTCCCTTGTGACTTCCCGCGATTTGTTGGGCTTTTTCCTCTCTCCTTTGTTCTTCCCCTATTCTCTACAGTCAAAGCATTACCCGATGTTGAACTCTTACCTATGCTTTTCTGTCACAATTCCTCGCTAAGGATAACACCAAAAACATCATCAAATTTCAAAGTATTTGAACCAGAGACAGAGTTATTTACAACCATTACCAAGCTATTCCAGCTTTCTGGCAAAGAATATAAAACTAAGAGAGCCCTCACCTCTTCATCAAATTTCACTTTTACAGAAGTTAACTGATTGATAATTATATTAAACTCATTTAAATGATCTGACACAGATCCACCTTTAATCATTTTTAGATTAAACAAACGCTTCATGAGAAATACCTTATTAGAGGCTGAGGGTTTTTCATACAATTTAGCCAAAGCTTTCATTAGTTCACTTGTTGTCTTCGCTTCTATTATATTGAATGCCACAGATGGTGCGAGGCACAACCAAATGGTTCCCAATGCCTTTATGTCCAGAAGTTCCCAATCCTCATCAGTCATTGTTGTCAGTTTCTTGGCTATTCCTTCCAACGGCCTCCATAAATCCTTCTGATAAAGATAATCCTCCATCTACATCTTTCATAATTTATAGTTCTACCCATTGAATTTATCTACCTTTAATTTACCCTTGTCTCCCATTGCTCCCACTTAACCGTGAGACTCCCACTCAAATGTGAGACCTTCCTGTAGATGATAATCAAACACAACCCGCTCTAATACCAGTTGTTAGGGTTCAGGCATATCAAAGCAATAAACACTAATAATTATATGTAGATTAAATAACCCAAATATAGCAATGAGGAATAACACAAAAGAGATCAACACAGAAATTTAACGTGGTTCACCCAATATGGGCTACATCCACAGAAACTCAGCCATCCAATGATTTTATTATCCACTGTAAAACATATTACAATCTCGTGAATACATCGTTGTAACATACATCCCAGCCGCTTATAACAAACTTTTTGGAAGCTTCTAGAATTAGGGTTTTACAATGCCATTTTTCTTTTGTCGGTTAACAAAAATTAACAACTGACTCCGATCGTGCAAAAAAGAGGGAAAAATTTTTGGGAGCCACATTACTAGTGTATAGTACTTGCATAATCAGTCGCCACATACCAACACATCCAGAATGTTCAATATATGTTTCCACAAAGGTGGCACCTAACTACCATCAATCAAGAGTTGATGAGGTAGTGGTGTCACTTGTGTACCTCAAGTCAAGATGTACACATGTCGTTATTAGCTACATAGATGAAGAAAATTAATTATTCATAATATTACACCAACATGCATAACTTAATCGAATACTAGTTTTCAAACATATTGCAATGGCAAGGACTAGTCACTACACGACACTTGTTTTAAAAGATACTTTTTATTTAAATACTAATTTTAAATAGCAGAACTAACATTTGTTTTGAAACAATAAATATTTTTTTGTGCCAAGAGCCATAACTTACAATGGCAATAGGGGAGAAGCATCTAATGTCAAGACCGTGAAAGAAAAACTATTTAGAGCCGACATTTATTTTTTAAATGTAAAGACATCAAAATTTTAAAACATATATTAATCCCTACAAATGAAACTATTAAAAAGTAAGATATAAGTATATAATATTTACTACACTTTTCAAAGTAAAAACAAAATAAAAGAATTACTAAAATAATGAATGGTGGCTTTCTCAAAAGTAAAACTAAAAGTTAAATATAGAAAAGTAAAATAACTTTTCAAGTAAAAATAAAAAATAAATATTTGTGTCCATGTAGTAAATAAAGTAAAAATAAAAAATAAATATTTGTGTCCATGTAGTAAATAAAATAGTTCTAAAGTAAAATAAAATAGCTCTTAAGTAAATAAAAAGACTGATATCTATATAAGATACCTACACTAGTTAAATTTTCATTTGAGTGCTATAGAACAATTAGACTCCACTTAACAATTGCTTCCCTTCTACCATAAACTCGTTTTCAAGAAGTCCCACTTTTTTAGTTTTTAACTCTTAGAATCCCATAGGTAGATTGTTTGGGTTCAGTGGAAGTTATTAAAATATGCTTAAATTTTAGAGAGCATGACACTTGGCCAAGCAAGACTTACTATGTAACTCTTCTTTATTTAATAATCTGCTATAAATAATCTATATAGTGTTCAATATGTGGATTATTTATGTAAGATCCATCTCCAAGATAAACAGCCAATACATTGAACATAATGTACTAATTATTTAAACTCAACTATATTGAATTGTCTATTAGTGACCCATGACGTCATCCATTTAAATTAAATGTATTCAATTGTCTATTAGTGACCCATGACATTATCCATTTAAATGGTCAAATAATCAATAATAAATTTATACCTCATCTTATACCAAAAATTAAATATTTGTCCTATTTTTATGGTAAAGGCCTTTTAAATGCAAAATCTTCTAGACTTGTCTATTTTGGTCAACTGTATGAAAAAGCAGTACAGTTGAAAAGATCAACAAAGACATGATTTCCAGTGTCAAAAATTTGGTAAACAATGGACACCACAACGTGTTGTTTATCGTGGAAGCTATTTGTATTATCCAAAATTAGTTTCATAAGAATGGCATCTTCCTGCAATTATAAAATTGGGCGCAAGCAAACTAAAATTTTGGTGGAAAAAGATTGGATGGAGAAACGCCGACTGGGTTGTGAAATTTCAAGGCCACATGTTGCACTCTATCCAGCTATGGGTTTAGGCCATCTTATTCCCTTCCTCGCGTTTGCAAGAAACCTTGTTTCCTCCCACGGTTTCGTCGTAACCCTAATCACACCCGCCTTGAACGTTTCCCCTACGCAGGCTAAATATGTTTCAGACCTCCTTGCCTCCAATCCCAACGCAATCCGTCAAGTAGAGCTTCCACAGATTCCTGCAGAAGAAGAAGACAGCAAATATGTCGGCAAACACTTTCTGGCACAAATAAGCAAGTCCATGCGTGCGGTGGAACAAAATCTAAGGATACTACAACAGCCCAACCGTCCTTTCTCGCCGGTTCGTGCGTTGATATTGTGGCTAGAATAGTTTTCAATTAGGTCGATGAAAAGTCCAATATCTATTCCCGTTTTCCAACGTCACTATCGTGGTTTTCTCTGACGGTTAAGTTTAACTCTTTTTTTTTTTTAAAATCCCTCTCCCACCTAATCCAACAGTTCGGTCAAATATGAATTGCATCTCCCTCTAACGCTCAATCCATTAAAAACATCAACGTATACAAAGCACACTGTATATAGAAGAACTGTGCGCTATTTTCTGGTTATTTGATAGAGAGGATAACATCTTCATCACAGCAGTAGAGCTGGCGCACTCCATGGCTCGGCTGATCCACGCTCTTACCATCAAGGAATTGACTGGAATGATAAGGGAGGCCAATACTAATAGTGACGATCAGATCAATTTTGCCAAGTTTTCAAAAGCCATATCCTTTGCTGCTCTGGATGACACCTTTTCCGTTTAGAAAACATGATTTATTTAATACATAACAAGAATAAGTTTTCCTTTCTGTTCTAGAATTTCAGTTTCAATAAATGTGGGAATGGCATGGTATTGCAGTGACTGACAATAGGTTTCAATTTTTTAAGTTTTTTATTACACTGTACATGCTTTTGATCATCTAATCTAATCGTTGCAAGCAATTGAAGTTAGGGTTTTAGCTCTATCCTATGCGATCAGGGGATGGACTAAGCCCTGCAATTTGTATTTATTTCCTTTTTCTGTTAGTCCCTTTTTCATGATCCGATGGACTGTTCATTCTAAGATTATGAAATTTCATGGAGAAGTTGTTCTTTTATTCTTTCAAATATTTTAATAATTTAATGACCGGAAGATATTGATTTCTTTAGTTCATAAGATCTTCACAGTCCATGAATCCGATAGTGTATTTTTTTAATTTATCATTGTATAAATGGACATTCTATAGATAGATGTATTACATTCAAATATAAAATTTAAGGTCTTATAGACAAAGGAACAATACAAGTTGAGGCTAATCATATGGAATTGAATGATGATTTTTCTACTACCATTAGTAACAACGAACTTGTATATTAATATTTTTTTTATTATCATTTTGTAAATGAACCTTCTATAGATAGTTGCATTACACTCAAGTATGAAACTTAAGATATTATAAAGATGAACAATACGAGTTGGAGCTAATCATATGGGCTTAAATGATAAGGACTCGACTACCATTAGTTACAATGAGGATATTAGTTTTGATGAGCATAGCACACCATATGTTGAGGTAACACATGAGGTTATCAAGTTACATGATATAAAGGAAATGAACAATTGTATGATACAACATCTTTATATAACACTTTTGTTCATAGAGAAACACTTTATGATCATACATCACCCTCTATCCAACATGGAATAGGTAATCTCATGGGTAGCATGGATTCAGGGATGCATCTCTTGAACACGTTGAGATAGACACATTTGATGGTTTAGGCTTTATTGGTTAAATCTCCCACCTATTTCTCTTACTACATACTATATATTATACTTTCATGTTATTCATTTATATGATTTACACTTGAGAGTAAGGTTGTTGTTTGTTTTTATAGGGTACATGCATCCATGGTTTTTCAAATTAGGGGGCAAAATTGGGGGAATATTTCATCTTTCATCCCCAATCACATGGTTCACGTAAAGGTAATTATCTTAGGTGTGCATCTCATTTTTATTTATTTTATCTTATAATTTTTAGACTCAATTAATTATTCTTATGCTTCATATTTAGTTTATCATGCCAATGTACACTCTCTAGACACGCATTATTATGTTATCTCTATGTGTGCATGTCCCCATTCATAGAACACACAAATCAAGGGGGACATGTTGTTACTAATTATGTTTGAGTTTGTGTGTAGTTCACAAGTTGACTCCAAATCATTGCTCCAATTATTTTTCTTCCAAATGTGTTTGTCTTTTCTTTTTACTTTGGTGTACTTGCTCATGTATATTCACATGCACACCTAATGTTTAGAACAATTTTTCCTACCCATGAATCTCTCCATCTCTATCTTTGATGTGTTTTCCATTTTTCCTAAAACAAGATTTCCTTATGTGCAAACTCTCGTTCAATCCAAGATATGTATGAAAAACCCTATCCCTAACACCTAGAATTCAATGTGATCAAGATCTAATACCAAATGAAAGGATGTAATGGTACATAAATGCCTCCTACATTGACCTTTAAGGGGAAGTATATGCCAAAACAAAAGATTTTGCAGTTACAAAAAAATACACAAAAAAAACTATATCATGACAAGATGACTTACATGGGGAAAACCCTTTTGGAATAAAAACCCCAATCCAAGAAAACCCAATTATATTATTTAGCAACTAACAGGTTGCAATACAAATCTTAGGCTATGCCTTTACAAGAGTATCACCAACATTCAAAATTTGGAGCAATTCTAGTAGCTATTTAAATTGGTCTTGACGGTGCACGCTTGCAATAACCAAGAGAAGCTGGTCCTTGTACTCTAGCACTTAAAGGAGAGGGTGTTTAAGAACTCATTATACCTTGCTCAGGGATGTATGTCCATGTATGTAATAGCTAGAACATAGAGTACATAGTTATAAAGGACAAACAATCCAAAATAATGTTCTAAGTTAAAAAGTGGCTCGATGGTGCATAATGTTGAAGTTTTTTATGTAGGGTTTATAGGGCATAGTTGATTAGTGCTAATGGATGTGAGTGGTTACTTGCCAACATGATACAATTATGGTGTTGTTGAATTGAGATCTTAGCCATATCAAAGTGAAGTTCTAGTGGATTTGTGTGCTTATAGGCTTGGGGAAATTTGTAAGCTTCTATGCGAATGTGAATGTGGTTTGCTACAACTGTGAAGTTGTAGAGGTGAGCCTATGTCATTCTAGTGTCAGAGGTTGATGAACATACTTGTTTATCTAAAGCATTACTAACAAAGGAGAATTTATGGATCATAATAGTTAGATGTTCTTGTGTGTGGTAGTGCAAATGTCATGGTTGGTGTGGGTCAACATGTTGAGATGATTGGAACATAATAGTTAGATGGTTGGTGTAGGCCAACTTGTTTCTTTAGAGGATCAATACTATCAAGGTTGTTGATATGTTTGCCAAGGTGTTTTGTTGTAGAAGTGGTGTCATAAGAAATGAAGTTGCTCTATCACTTTGAACAAACTAAATAGATGTAAAATTTGGTGCACAAGAGACAAAAGAGGGTGTACATCTAAAAGGTTGCATAATATATTGTGAGGTAAACCTATTTAGGCTTGTTTAATTGTTTGACTATTGTGTTGTCGATGGCTACAGAAGTTGGAGTTGTAACCATTGTGAGGTTAGCTTTATGTTGCAAGTGATCTAGTTGAATATTTCAATGTGGTGCATGCTTTTCAATACATTGTGGAGTTCACATTTAGAAAGTATGTCTTGTACCATTATTGATGTCACCATTGCTCTAGAGTGCATTTGAGGAGAGAAGATTCTAGAACCTTTTCCACTTACTTTAGTGTAGGGATGTGTGAGTGAGGAGTTAGCAAAGTTTTTGTTGAATCTATTGTAACAAACTTTGGGATGTCATGTGGCCATGAAATTGTGTGACACAACTACAAAGTATGCACATAAGGTTGATTTACACTAAGTAGATTTGTTGTATTTGATACTTGCATAGATGTATGCAAAGCCATATTTCTTAAAGATTCATTTATGCATGATATAACTTGGCATTCTATAAGTGTACAAGGAAATGCTGAGACATGAGATGGTGTAAATACTAAGTTGATGCATAGGAATGCATGATGTGCAAGTTTGCACTTGGACCACTGGGGATGTGAAGTCAATTATGTTCCATCAACTTATTGTGTTTCTCCTCTCTTTCTTGGTCAAATGACACCTAATCTTTTAGACGCTTTGATTGATAGGGTTTATAGAAAATTAGTTGATTGGAAGGGCTACATAATTAGCCAAGTTGGTAAGATAAATGACTTAAAGGCACATTTCAATCTATTCCAATTTATCTAATGTTAGCCTTCAAAATTCCTACGAAGATCTATAAGGTTGTTGGCTCCATCCAAAAAACTTTCTTCGGATTGGTGTTGAAGGAAAAAGGAGGATCTCCTGATTATGTGGAGGAAGGTTTATCTATATAAAAAAGTAGGAGGTTTGGGCCTAAGGAAGAATATTGTGATGAATTTGGCCCTTGGGGATAAGCTAGGATGGATAATCTTTAAATAAATTAATAGGATATGAGCTAAAATTTTGAGGCTTAAATATCTTGACAATCTCGATCAAAACTATATCTTTATAATGTTTGACCCATGTAGGAGTTCAATCTTATGAAATCATATTATGGATAACAAAGAAGCTCTTTGGAAAGGAATAATAATTTTCATGCTACCATGCAAGCACATGTTCCAACCTAAAAAACCTACCTAGTAGTTCATATCCCCACATGCAACTCCTTGCACCATGTGCCATGCATGTAGCAATTGGAACCATGCCACACAACTTGGATTCACTCCCCAACTCATGTGTAACTCTTTGCATCATGTGCCACTCATTGTTAAGGATCATGCTACACAACTTTAGTGATAATTTTTCTATGTTTCGCACCACACTTACATCAATCCAAGTTGCACAACAAATATGCTCATCAACCTCTGACACTAGAATGGCATAGGCTCACCTCTACAACTTCATAGTTGTAGCAAACCACATTCACATTCGCATTAGAAGCTTACAATTTTACCCAAGCCTATAAGCAGACAAAGCCACTACAACTTCACTTTGATATGGCTAAGATCTCAATTCAAAAACACCAAAATTGTATCATGTTGGCAAGCAACCACTCACATCCATTAGCACTAATCAACTATGCACTATAAACCCTACACAAAAAACTTCAGCATTATGCAAAATCGAGCCACTTTTTAACTTAGAACATTATTTTGGATTGTTTGTCCTTTGTAACTATGTACTCTATGTTCTAGCTCTTACATACATGGACATACATCCCTCAACAAGGTATAATGAGTTCTTAAATACCCTCTTCTTTAAGTGCTAGAGTACAAGGACCAACTTCTCTTGGTTTTTGCAAGCGTGCACTGTCAAGACCAATTTAAATAACTAATAGAATTGCTCCAAATTTTGAATGTTGGTGATACTATTGTAAAGGCATAGCCTAAGATTTGTATTGCAACCTCTTAGTTGCTAAATAATATAATTGGATTTTCTTAGAGTGGGGTATTTATCCCAAAAGGGTTTTCCCCATGTAAGTCATCTTGTCATGGTATATTTTTTTGCGTATTTTTTTTGTAATTACAAAATATTTTGTTTTGGCATATACCTCCCCTTAAAGGTCAATGTAGGAAGCATTTATGTACTATTACATCCTTTCATTTGGTATTAGATCTTGATCACCTTGAATTCTAGGTGTTAGGGATAGGGTTGTTCATACGTATCTTGGATTGAGTGGGAGTTTGCACATAAGGAAATCATGTTTTAGGGAAAATGGAAAGCACATCAAAGATAGAGATGGAGAGATTCATGGGTAGGAAAAATTGTTCTAACCATTAGGTGTGCATGTGAATATACATTAGCAAGTACACCAAAGTAAAAAGAAAAGACAAACACATTTGGAAGAAAAATAATTGGAGCAATGATTTGGAGTCAACTTGTGAACTACACACAAACTCAAACGTAATTAGTAACAACATGTCCCCCTTGATTTGTGTTTTCTATGAATGTGGACATGCACACATAGAGATAACATAATAATGTGTGTCTAGAGAGTGTGCATTGGCATGATAAACTAAATATGAAGTATAAGAATGATTAATTGAGTCTAAAAATTCTAAGATAAAATAAATAAAATTTAGATGCACACCTAAGATAATTACCTTTGCATGAACCATGTGATTGGAGATGAAAGATGAAATATGTCCCCAATTTTGCCCCATAATTTGAAAAATCATGGATGCATGTACCCTATAAAAACAAACAACAACCTTGCCCTCAAGTGATAAGATCAAGTGTAAATCATATAAATGAATAACATGAAAGTATAATATATAGTATGTAGTAAGAGAAATAGGTGGGAGATTTAACCAATAAAGCCTAAACCATCAAATGTGTCTATCTCAACATGTTCAAGAGATGCATCCCTAAATCTATGCTACCCATGAGATTACCCATTCCATGTTGTATAGAGGGTAATGTACAATCATAAAGTGTATCTCTATGAACAAAAGTGTTATATAAAGATGTCGTATCATACAATTGTTCATTCTTTTATATTCATGTAACTTGATAACCTTATGTGTTACCTCAATATATGGTGTGCTATGCTCATCAAAACTAATATCCTCATTGTAACTAATGGTAGTCGAGTCCTTATCATTTAAGCCCATATGATTAGCTCCAACTCGTATTGTTCATCTTTATAATATCTTAAGTTTCATATTTGAGTGTAATGCAACTATCTATAGAAGGTTCATTTACAAAATGATAATTAAAAAATATTAATATACAAGTAGTAGAAAAATTATCATTCAATTCCATATGATTAGCCTCAACTTGTATTGTTCCTTTGTCTATAAGATCTTAAATTTTATATTTGAATGTAATACATCTATCTATAGAATGTCCATTTATACAATGATAAATTAAAAAAATACACTATCGGATTCATGGACTGTTTATGAACTTAAGAACTCAATATCTTCCGGTCATTACATTATTAAAAGATTTGAAAGAATAAAAGAACAACTTCATGAAATTTCACAATCTTAGAATGAACAGTCCATCGGATAATGAAAAAGGGACTAAATGAAAAAGGAAATAAATACAAATTGCAGGGCTCTGTGCATCCTCTGATCGCATAAGATAGAGCTAAAACCCTAACTTCAATTGCTTGCAACGATTAGTCTAGATGATCAAAAGCATGTACAGTGTAATAAAAAAACTTAAAAAATTGAAACCTGCTGTCAGCCACCACTGCAATACCCTGCCATTCCCACATTTATTGAAACTAAAATTCTAGAACAGAAAGGAAAACTTATTCTTGTTATGTATTAAGTAAATCATGTTTCCTAAATGGAAGAGTTGTCATCCAGAGCAGCAAAAGATATGGCTTTTGAAAACTCGGCAAAACTGATCTGGCCGTCACTGTTAGTATCGGCCTCCCTAATCATTCCAGTCAATTCCTTGACGGTGAGAGCATGGCTCAGCCGAGCCATGAAGTGCACCAGCTCTACTGCTGTGATGAAGATGTTATCGTCTCTGTCAAATAACCAGAAAATAGCGCGCAGTTGTTCTTCTATATGCGGCATGCTCTGTATACGTTGATGTTTTTAATGGATTGGGCGGTAGCGGGAAATGCAGAGTCAAAAGCAATTCATATTTGACCGTAACTGTTGGATTAGGCGGGAGAGGGATTTTAAAAAAAAGTTAAACTTAATTGTGAGAGAAAACCACAATGGTGACGTTTGAAAACAGAAACAGATATTGGAGGATATTGGACCTTTCAGCCAACTAAGTCAAAGCTTAGAGTGTGTTGTTTAAGCCCAGCTAGCAAATGCATGGAAGTGACATCCATCTAAAAAGATTCAGAAGAAAAGAAAAAGAGCATAGTTAACTCTAGTACTAAAGTTTTCAATCTCTACGTTCGCTTTCAGTGACCTTAACAAGGCCACTAAATGCAGCTTCCAAGCTGGTAAAGGAGCTTCCTTCCTTTTTTGTGACTGCAAATCTGGCTTTCAAACTCAACTCCTCTATATTCTTCCTGACCAATCTCCCCTCTTCTCCATCTATAACTTGTTCCACCATACTCTGAAATTCTGCCCAGCCAACCAACCCATCCGCTCCCTTGACAACCTCCAAACCCACCATCCACTCATTTACAATTAACACGCAATTCATCCGCTGCTCAGCGTAAGTCAAAGCTTAGAGTGTGATGTTTAAGCCCAGCTGCATTTGCTTTCTCTGAGTTACTGTTATCGAAAAATAGACTTTTACGAATTGAAGAAAAGGTCGCAGGTTTTGTTTATGTGTAGGATTAATCATGGAAGAAGGATTTTGAATTCTGAAAACGAGAAAGAAAGAAAGAACTAATCATCAAAGAAGGATTTTGAATTCTCGTTGTTAGACATGACAACCTTCAACAATCCTACATACTAATATTAATTTATGGAATGTCGGCAATAAACAATATGACATCGACACCAAATACTTTATACTCTATGGCATAAATCCTTGACAAATGCACTACCACCCAAAAATAAATAAAAAATTGCATACTATAGGCAGCCCATTGCGAAGTATGGTAGCCCTTGCATTGATGTTGCATTGATGTTGATGTTGATGCAAAGGTTGGCTTCATACAACCATAGTGGCTATAAGGAATTGTAATTTTATTCACTATTTGACCAGAGAAGATTGTTCTATTTCTACTGTTTAGGAAGGGATCAAGTCTAAAGCAATTGAGTATTTTGAGAATATTTTTCTTTTGATGGTTGGGTTGATTAGGCATATCAAGTTGAATTTTGTAGTTGATTCCAAGAGTCATTGATCATGAACATAATGTCTTCCATTAAGCCTTTCTTTAGGCATATCAAGTTGAATTTTTGTAGTTGACTCCAAGAGTCATTGATCATAAACATAATGTTAGAGGAAGAGATTAGATCAATAATTTTCAATACATGGATACAACTCCATGCCTTAATGTTTTCTCTTTGGAATTTGTAATTTCTCCCTTCTACATTCTAGTTAATGATTCATTGCGTGGATGTTTTAGAGCCATCATGGGTTTGCATCAAGGAGACCCAATCTTGCTTTATCTTTTCATTATATTGGTTGAAGCTTTGGGTATATCTATGTTTTATGCTAGGGTTCAACATGATGTTGAGGGTTTTCGTATTACTCCTAGGTCTAGATCCTTTGACCCATCTACAATTTATTCATGAGACTTTGTTGTTTAGTGAGGCATCCCTTTAGTAAGCTATAAACTTGAATGCTATCTTGAGTAGTTTTCAAATGGTCTCTAGATAGGAGATCCACTTAGAGAAATCAAGTCTTATAATTTTTAATGTTCCTCTATGCAAAAAACAATGGATTTGTAGAGTGTTGGGATTCTAGCTTGGAGCCTTGCCTTGCACCTTTCTTAGTGTTCCTCTCTTTTCTAGAAGGATGGTGAAGTCCATTTCAGAACAATTATTTATAAGATTGTGAGATTGCCTCAACTCTTTAAAAAGTAAATATTTAACATTTGTTGGTTGCATACTCTTAATCCAATTAGTCCTTTAAGTTGCATGGTCATTGTATCTATTCTATATTAAGTGCTTACCCAATGATATAGTGATGGAAATTAACACTCTCCAAGTTCACTATTTCTTGTGGAAGGGCAATGCTTTCACAATAATATAATATATTTTAATTATAACATTGTTATAGGGAAAACTATATACCTATGTTATTTTACCTTATGTTTTGGGCCTAGGATGAATAGATTGTCTTCAATGCATTGAATAACATGTAAGATAGTATAATTTTCATGGGAGTTGGCAAATAGCCTCCTTAAAAAACATCATCACACATCTCAAGATTTCACTCCACTCCATAAATAGTTTATTTTCCCTCTTTAGGTCAAATACACAAGTGTGGACCTAATCTCGATTAGGTCTGTGACTATGGATCTAACCCTTGAAGTTTGAAGATTTAATTCAAATTCAAACTTTTCCCACCCCTTTGTTAGCCATTATGAGCTAACTAAAGTGTGAATTGTGTGAAATTACTCATTAGGATGTTGTATTTTTAACAAATAACCTTAAGTGGAAATGGATCATCTAGGGGTTATCAAGAGAAGGATGCTAGAGTTTTATTAATAGAACATTTATTCTAAAGCATCATATTAGCAAATAAATTATTAGAGCACATCATTTTAGGTCTACTTTTACTCTTGGTTTCTACCTTCAAATCTTCACTCAAAAACATAAAGTCATTCTAGGTCTACTTTTACTCTGGTTTTCTACCTTCAAATCTTCACTCAAAGTCATAAATTCATTTTAGGTCTACAATTGAGTAAATTTCCAAAGGTTTATACACATTGTCAATCCTTATAGCACTTAAACATCAAGGAGGAAAGGAGAACACATTGTAGAAAAGGGGAAAGTTTTCAAAGCATTAGCAAGAGAAACATTTCTACATCAAAATTAAAGCTAAGTATCCACACATTTATTTTATTTAATTTCTCTATTTACCTTCCATATTTACAAATGATTTATAGAAAACCTTAACTTTATTATCAAAGTTAATTATTACTTCAATAATTGTATTTATTTAATTAGTTTAAATAAAATTAATTAGAATGTGGTAAAACCCTTATTAATATTTAATAATACAATAATTATATTATTAAAATAATATATTATATAAATTATATATATATAATATAATAAATACTAATTCTATTATAATTATAATTATATAATTAAAAAAGCATCATAACTAATTATTTAACATTAGAATTAATATTAATATATTAATTATATCATTAATAGTTATTATAATACTTATTAATATATTGCATTAATTTATATTATAGCATTATAATATATCATTAATAATTGATATTATAGCATAAATTAGAACTTGTATTTTGGCTATGAAAGCTCCTAATCTTTTCCTAGTGGTAACAAATAGAAAACAAAGCACTAATGCCCAAAACTATTAAAAGAATAAAAGTCAGACCCCAAAGGGAAATCCCAAGTTAGGTGTCCTCGTATTTTCATGTCTATGTTCTCTATCATTTTACCATCCATTATGCTTTCAAGAACCTACCATATGCCTACCTCCATTAATGGCTTCACATCACAACATGCACATAAACACATGGGATACAATACTTTGCAATGGGCTACCTATAGTATGCCAAAAATTGTTTCTTTTTTGTTACAATGCATTTGTAATTGATTTATGCCATAGATTTTAAAGTATTTGGCACCAATGTCATATTATTTTTTGTTGATGTTTCATAAGCAAATATTAGCATCTAGTATTATTGAAGGATGTCATGTCTAATAGTGAGAGGTGAGCATGAGGGTCCAATAAACATAAGGTGGTCCTACCTAATAGGCCTGTCATGTTAATATACATATATGGCATGGGTTTGTCTAGTATGTTTCATAGTCACTTCCCCTTCCCATATCCCATTCAACTTTGCTTGACCACTACATGTAGTTGCCAACATAAATTTTTATTTAGGTTACATCAACGTTGTACAGAAACTTGGAATGTTTCTAAAAAAATGTGTTTAATATGTATTAAACTAGTAAAAGCACCTAAAGATGCTAGTACATGGATGATAGGCACATTTATGAATAGTCGTATCTACCAAGCACTGCATATCTATGATGAAAATGGTAGGGCATTTACAATTGCACTTACACAGCAATAAACACAAGACTATAATGATAATATTATTGTATTCGGATGGATCTTACATTCAAGATGGCTTTTATAAATCCTTTACAATATAACTTCCTAAACTACCATCTTACAAGAATGTAACTAACTATTTACTAACAATAATAAACTATAAGTCACTAAGGTGACTTTATTAAGTAAACCTTAATATTCTAACATACCCCCCTTTAAGGTTTACATTACACAAATAGAACATATAACAAAACATACTGATAAAACAAATACACAGTTTTGAGAAGATTTTCCTTTGAAGAAAAAAATCCTGAATTAGGTGGAACTCCGTCAAGCTACCTCTTAACCCTTGTAAATGTGTAGCTAAGCCTAAATTCCCAAGTTCTCAGATTACCACCTCCCTGAACTCCCAAATCATAGATCCCCCAAATTATTCGACAACAATCCATGTTGAGCTCCACAAGGCTCCATCAAGTTGTCTCATGACCCTTAGAAGGGTATAATTCCCCAAATTATAGACTTTCAAACTATCTGGGCAACAATCCATATTGAGTTCACCAAATCCCTTCTGTCTTCAAAAGAAAACTTCACAATAGATGCATTTTTCAATTTTGTCAACATAAAAAAGAACACATAAGAAAACACAAAAACATATGTTTTTTTCCAAAGCACCATCTCTTAGCAAGAAGCTAACTCGATATGATGAAAACTCCTCTAGCCTTCGATGCATCCAACCTCTGATGCCTCCAAGCTCTATTATGATTGTGTTACACTCTATGTATTTGATGTTACATGTGAATCTTCAAAAGCCCTATCAGGTGTATCATTCAATCCTTCAATAGCATAGGCATCTGAGTCTTCCAAATTTCTATCAGTGATAGCATGGATGGCATCAAGAACACAAGCATAATGTGTGGCTATATTCAAATGCTAAAAAATAATGATGTCTATTTCAACCAATGATGGACCCATACACTAGTCAACCTTATACCTCCAAAAATAAAACACACATTTATTTTCCTTATCACTCCAATGCATACAATTTTTATTTTTTAAATAATAACTCAAAAATACCAAACCCCACACAAAAACAATGGAATGAACTCCTTATAAAATCCACTTCTTTGAATCACTAACCAATTTTAATGCTTCGATCATTTCCAATGTCCACTAATATTTCAACTTGCTTTTGATACATGAGTTCAACATCTAAACAAACCCTTTAAGCATCTTCAAAAATATAATCTCCAACGAAACAATACCAAGTGATTCATTTTATTTCTTTCCTTATACAAGGACAGATAAGACTTTTACCTTAATATTATGGCTTGAATAGATCAATCCACAATCTCCATGCAACTAGCAATCATAAATTCTTTATGAATTTCTTGCTCTTCTTTCAATCTTTCAGTGCTACAATACTGCGCCCACAAAAAGAAACCATGGCGGCATCCAAAAGAGGCTGCAACGTTGCAAATAGGGTCAGCCTAGTTTTGAGGAGGAAAGACGGCAATAAGAGAAGAACATTTGTAAGAGAGGTTCACCCTAAAAAGAACAGTAATAATGTTACTTTTTAATCTTCTCTTGCCCTCCGATTGAACAAATCTTCTCTACAGATCTAAAACACCTTTGTATAATATGCACTCCATGCTTCTCAAATGCTCCTGGGAAGATTAAGATTTCAACGCCTTTTAACACATACACCTAAGGAAAATGAATGTTGTCATCCAATGCCTGGAGAAATATCCACACGCAGGTGTATCTTCATTCTTACAGCAAAAAATCAAACATTTTCTCTTCTTCAAACATTGCACAGCCTTTCAAAAATTCTAACGCTTTGATATAGTGCGCAGCATTTAGAAGTTCAACAGAATAGCCAGTGCATAATTTATGAGAAGAGGCGCAACTTCTAGATGGGCACGAACCATTTTATTTGAACAAAAATCTTTCAAAACCCCATGCCATAACAATAAGGTGTGGTCATTCAAATGAGGTGCAGCATATGAAGTTTAACACCAAAATAAAATAGCAAACAAAAAAAATAATACTCTTCCCACACGTAGCCTTCACTTCAATGGTTCTCCTAACATGCACAACATTCATGGTAAACACTTCTCTCTATGTTGCAAGCATAATTACCTTCTTCAAGACTATTTTTCAATCACAGGCACACAGAAATAATTAACGCTCTGATACCAAAATGATAAAAATGGCAGGGCATTTACATTTATACTTGCACAACAATAAACACAAAACTATAATGATAATATTATTGTATTCGGATGGATCTTACATTCGTTCCAAGATGGCTTTTATAAAGCCTTTACAATATAACTTCCCGAACTACCATCTTACAGGAATGTAACTAATTATTTACTAACAATAATAAACTATAAGTCACTAAGGTGACTTTATTAAGTAAACCTTAATATTCTAACAATCTACATATTTGTGTTTTTGTTAAAGTTATTTTATGCAATGTTTGGTCGTCAAGACTATTTATATATGTTCCTATTGACCATCCAATAACACCTTTAGGTGCTTTACTAGTTTATATAAATCTCATGAGTACAATAATTTAAGATATTTTAGATTATTATATTAAAAAATTGACTTTGAATGTATTATAATGTATCAATATGGATAATTATTGCAAAGACGCCAAAAATCTATACAATAAGTATGAACCACAAGATTTTTAATATTTTAATTTTCAATTAAGGAATGTATCTTTATAGTAGCACTATATAGTTATTTCAAAATAATGGATACATTATTTAAAAAGTCTCATAAAAGATTGCATTAACTTTTGGAACTAAAATAAATAATAGATTTATCAAAGCAAATTTTTTTTTGTCTTTGATTTAACATGTAGTATCCTTAATATAACTCCAATAAGTAGAGATATGATCATTCTTGATAAGTTTCCCGTTCATAATAAAAAAATCCCTTGCATGTCGAAACAAATATTGATATCTCCTATTCTATAATAAGGATTTACCTATATGACACTCTCTATAACTTAACAAGCAAAGGCATGATTAACCTTGATGAATACCCATTCATAATTCAAATAAACCAACATATAGAAACAAAATTATCTCTTCAACTATTACAAGGACTTGTCACTTATTATACACCTATTAAATTATTAAATGTTGTGGATAATAAGTTTATAGTTTTTAAACCTCTTATATTGTCATCTTTAAAGTTATGCATCCCCTTATATTGTCACCTTAAAATTCATACACACTATTAAGAAACTCTTCAACAATCGTATATTTGACACCAAGTACAGTTAACTACCCTCCATGCCATTAGGTCTAATTTCAAAATTGGTCTAGTCCCATTTTACAAAAAATGGAGTGGCCAATAGAAATGCCAATATTGATTGGGAATGGTGTCTTTGCATACCATTTTACAAGAATCTGTGACACTAATTTATTGGAAAGGGAATCATCAACTATGAACACACTCAATTCAAGTATCTAGATGGAACTCCTATTAACAAAGTAACAGTCAATGCACAAAGATGAGGGACCCAAAAGTGGCCACAACCTCTTTTTGGTCCTATATAAGCTATAACACGCTCGCATTATGGCTTGGTATTACCGAGCCTAAAATGCGAGCGGGTTATAACGTGCTCGCGTTATGGCTTGGTATGCGCTCATGTTTTAGGTTTGTAAAAAATAAAATAAAAATTGCAAAAAGTGAAAATCGTGGCTCATTTGCAAAAATTGGCCGTAGGTTTCCCTTTTGCTACCACGAGCACATTATAGGAGACATAGAACCTACAATTTCAAAGAGAAATTAACGGTTTCACCATGCCACCTCGCCAATCCCACTCCCAAGGATGTTGTGCATGAGGTGTAGAGGGTGTAGCAGTTGAACAAGGTAGGGTTTGATTTTTTTGTGAATTTGAAAAAAAAATTGCAATGTTTTGACTGGTTTTTTATCTTGAATTTTCAGCCAATGAGCAATCACAAAACCCTGATCCAGCAGAGAAGGCTCAAAACAACCCCCAACCCCCTCAAACTGAGGAGAACCCTCAAAACCCCCCACCTTCATGTCATCACCATCAAAGAGACACAAGAAAACTATTTAGAGTGAATTGAAGAAAATAAAAAACATCTTGAAACCCTAATTGAAACATTAAATACTCCAAATGCAAGCATCGATCGTAGGAGAACCTTGCCAAGTCATTAGAGGCCATTGTTTCTCATATTGAATCAATGACAAACCAAATCATTGAGTGGAATGACTATAGGGAGAGGAGTCGGCAATACTATGCTGACAAATTGTCTTACAAACAAGCTAAGGACAAAAAAATTACAAAATCTCAATTATGTTCACATTTTATCAATCCTAAAACTGGCCAAACACTAGAAGAGAGTTGAAAATGGTTCCTGATTCGTTGGTGTGTGCACAATGGTATATCCCAAAACCTTTGGGATAGATGGTACATGGTCTTTGATGAGCGTCCTTGTAATAACAATGAGGTGCCACAATATTTCTTAAGGAAACTCTATTGTGAGTTCGTTCTCAATCAAATTCCTAATTACTTTGACATTCAAGAGTTCCAGGGTAGAGGTGGTAGCTCTGCCCAAAATAGACAGGTGGTACATCGAGACCAAAACTGTGTACCTAGGCCCCTCATGAGGCTAACACATATCTCACTCCCTTTAGCTTTGAAGGAGAGTGTTGAGGTGGAGACATTGCATTCATTGAGTTCTGTCACCCAGTCTCTAGCACAGCATGGTGATGATCTTACCTAGGCTGATGAGGGTGAGAGCAGTAGGTGTCGTTGGTCCCCACATATTTGCAGTTCATGTGGGAACTTGTACAATTATGGTACCCAGGACTCTCGCCATGATGTTGTAGAGTGTGAGGACATTGTGACGCATGGGCAACAGCCAGTGATGGACACATCCATATTGGATGATATTGTCCTCACAGATGTCGTCTTGTAGGAAACATTTGGTAGTGACTCCCATGTAATTTTTTACATGGTTCAGCTTGATTTAATATATTTGTATTTGAAACTTACAATTAATTATATGAGTATCTATATTATAAGTCAAAATTAATGTATGTAATTGTTTGCACTATGAAATTCTAGGGTCAAAGTATTCATCCTGCATCTGTTAGTCGTCTAGTGTAGGGTTATGAGAGGAGGTTGAGTCAACAGGTATGTAATTTATCACAAGATCATAAATATAATACATATATCAATGGTAGTCTTATTTAGTGACAATTTGATGATGAACTGGGAGCTTCACCACCACCACCATGATTTCCTTGATCCCTTACACGCAGAAGCACTTTCACTGAGGTAAATTCTACCATTTATAATCATTATGCATTTAAATAATGTTATGTATCTATTTTGGTCAAATAACCTTGAACTCTATTTTTACATGTTGAATATGGAGACTCCTCATCTTCGTCAGTCGGCGAAGGTGGGCATTGTTGCAGTTGTTTTGTCTACAAATCCTTTGACCAAGGTATGAGCCAATAACATATATTTATGTCAATTTGTATTTCTTGTTTTATCTCATGTCATTTAATGTACATAAATGATACTCATGTTTACTCAATTTTGTTTCTTCATGCTTCTCACAGGAGGTCACAACTCCAACCCATCCAGCTACGGATGAAAGACAAAAAATGATTGAGAGGGATCACCAACTAGTGGTAAGTGATTGATTACATATGCCATGTTATATATTTCATGTTTTCTATATTAATGTGGATATTATTTGATTGTATTAACAGGTGGAGCTTCAAAAATCTTTGTGAAGGAGGTCTAGTCAATAGGAGAGAGAGGATGAGTCACTGATTAACTCTCCATCTTCACGGCCAAGCAAGGGCCATCGATTATTTGATAGTAGTTCATATGAAATTTGATTTTTGGACATTTTTTTTGTATGCCTAGATGGATTTGTATACATACTTTTGTATTTTACCAATGTATATCTTTGTATATGCATGTATGGCTTTGTTTGTACATGCCTATATGGCTTTATATATACACTATATGTTATTTTCATGGCATTATGTATATGACATTTTACAATTAATATAAGTTATGCTGATCAATTATGGTTACAGGATAGATAAATTGTATCATGCTTAAAAGTTTTGATATTGCATACGTGTTCTTCAGTGTTTCCATGAAATGATATTATGTTCAATTATAGTTCAATATATGTGTCAAGTATGGTTTGATTAATTCAAATATTTTGACAACATCCTTCCAAAATACATTTTGTGCATATCTTGTAATCATTGCATTCCATGAGACTGCATTTCTTTGAGGCATCATGTCAAACAATTCACGCACCTTATCTATTCTTCCACACTTTGCATACATGTCTACAAGGGCAACTGCAAATACAACATGTGACAAAATTCCTATATCCTTTATGCTTTGATGGTTGTCCATACCTTGTTCCAAAAAATCCATTTTGGCATAGGCAAGGAGGATGTTGGATAAGGTTGTGGAATTTGGCTTGACACCCGCCAATTGCATTTTCTTGAAAGTTTCTCTAAAGCCTTATCAAAAAATCCATTTTGTGCATATCTTGCAATCATTGCATTCCATGAGACAACATTTCTTTGAAGCATCATGTCAAACAATTCACATGCCTTGTCTATGCTTCCACACTTTGCATACATGTCTACAAGGGCAGCCACAAATACAACATTTCACAAAATTCCTATATCCTTTATGTTTTGATGGTTGTCCATACCCTGTTCTAATGATCCTAATTTGGCATAGGTAGGGAGGATGTTGCAAAGGTTATGGAATTTGGTTTTACATGTGTCAATTGCATTTGCTTGAAAGTTTATAAATCCTTTCCAAAAAATCCATTTTGTGCATATCTTGCAATCATTGCATTCCATGAGACTGTGCATTTCTTTGAGGCATCATGTCAAATAATTCACGCACCTTGTCTATACTTTCACACTTTGCATACATGTCTACAAGGGCAGCCGCAAATACATCATGTGACAAAATTCCTATATCCTTTATGCTTTGATGGTTGTCCACACCCTATTCTAAAGATCCCATTTTGGCATAGGCAAGGAGGATGTTGGATAAGGTTGTGGAATTTGGTAAATTACACATGCCAATTGAATTTGCTTGAAAGTTTCTTTTGTGCATTTACTTGAAAGTTTCTAAAGCCTTTTTGAAAAAATCCATTTTGTGCATATCTTGTAATCATTGCATTCCATGAGACAACATTTCTTTGATGCATCATGTCAAATAGTTCATGTGCCTTGTCTATGCTTCCACACTTTGCATACATGTCTCCTAGGGTAGTTGCAACTACAACATATGTCAAAAACCCATATCCTTTATGCTTTGGTGGATGTCCATACCCTGTTCCGAAGATCCCATTTGGGCATAGACAAGGAGGATGTTGGCTAAGGTTGTGGAATTTGGCTTTCCACCTACATATTGCATTTGCTTGAAAGTTTCTAAAGCCTTATCAAAAAAACCATTTTCTGCATATCTTGCAATCATTGCATTCCATGAGATAGCATTTCTTTAAGGCATCATGTCAAACAGTTCACCTGCCTTGTCTATGCTTCATCACTTTGCCTACATGTCTCATAGGGCAGTTGCAACTACAACATCTGATGAAATTCCCATATCCTTTATGCTTTGATGGATGTCCATACCTTGTTCCGAAGATCCCATATGGGAATAGACAAGGAGGATGTTGGCTAAGGTTGTGGAGTTTGGCTTTACACCTGCCAATTGCATTTGCTTGAAAGTTTCTAAAGCCTTTTTGAAAAAATCCATTTTGTGCATATCTTGCAATCATTGCATTCCATGAGACAGCATTTCTTTGAGGCATCATGTCAAATAGTTCATATGCCTTGTCTATGCTTCCACACTTTGCATACATGTCTCCTAGGGCAGTTGCAACTACAACATCTGTCAAAATTCCTTTATCCTTTATTCTTTCATGGATGTCCATACCCTATTCCAAAGATCCTAATTTGGCATAGGTAAGGAGGATGCTTGCAAAGGTTATGGAATTTGGCTTTACACGTGCCAATTGCATTTGCTTGAAAGTTTATAAAGCCTTTTCAAAAAATCCATTTTCTACATATCATGCAATCATTGCATTCCATGAGATGGCATCTCTTTGAGGTGTCATGCCAAACTATTCACATGCCTTGTCTATGCTTCCACACTTTGCATACATGTCTACAAGCGCAGCTACAAATACAACATCTGACAAAATTCCTATATCCTTTATGCTTTGATGGTTGTCTATACCCTATTCCGAAGATCCCATTTTGGCATAGGCAAGGAGGATGGTGGATAAGGTTGTGGAATTTGGATTTACATCCACCAATCGTATTTGCTTGAAAGTTTCTTTCAAGCCTTATCAAAAATCTATTTTTTGCACATCTTGTAATCATTGCATTCCTTCATTTGTGATGTGCATAACATGCTATAATTGTGCATGCTTACAACAAGTGATTCATGCTACAATGAAGCACAACATGATGAAATAAGAAGATGCATATTTACAACACTTAAGAATATGTAGTAGTGTTGCTCATGTCATCAATACATGTTATATCCCTTACTTTCTCATGCAAATGGATAAACTATGCTTTCATCTTCACATACATGGCTTACAACATGTGACAATAAACCACTACAAGTTGTATATGTGCTTAACAACAAGTATACATGTGATGCAACACCCCAAAACATGCATTGACTTAGGTGAGTGGTTATTTTATTAATTTTGGTGTTCATTTTGGACATAAAATAATAATGGTTATTTTCATACAAATTATTCATGGAACTTGTAATTTGCAATCTTGTTCTTTATGCCTATTCCTTTTGTAATTTGAAACAAAAGATGGAATTCTTACCCACATTCTATGCACCTACATTAGTGACCAATGTACTTTAACACATAGGGAGAGAGACATAGGGAGAACACCGTTGATGAAAACCAGGGTCTTTGCATATGAATAAGACATCTTCTTGTTGTTGCTACAATCTTAGGACTGTCACAATTTTGCATGCTTTTAACAATGATAATGAGGGTTTTGGATGCTCAACAAGGTTACCCTCCACTCATGACACTCTCATAGTATCCTCATAATGCTTTCCTTGATGATCTAATGACTAACTCAATAGGATAACTTCATGGATTCATTAGAAAAAGGCAAGCCCATGATGCAATACTACAGACAAGAACCCTAGTAACCATAGGTAATATTCTTACACACAAACATTAATCAAATATGCATGGAAGACCATGAAACCACAATGTAAGTCTGAAAAGATGAAATTTAATCCATTTTGAAACTTCTACCATAGCTGCAATAGTCAAAACAACAACAAATCCTTCCATTTTTTTCCAAAAATCGTCATAAACCCTAGTTTGATAACCATTTCATGTGATTTTTGTAACACATTCTTTAAGGTGTGTTTTGCCATTATGTTTTGTCTACTTAAATGCTAGATACATGTGCTTACAATATTATATTTTTTTGTTTTAGATGATGTTATCTATCCCATTATTACATTTTTCTTGTGCTAACATGATCATATCTTTTACATTTTTCTTGAGCTAACATGGATTGGAATGGGTTCGTCATCTTCAAGACTGTTTGAACCTTTGATTAATGCCCTACAACACATTGAATCAAGTGAGAACACCATATCAACCTAAGGAGGGTAGAGGAAACACCTAAAATGGAGATTACAACATAGCTTTTAGTTTAGTTTCATCTACTAGAAAGGTGCTAGGACTAAATTTTTGCATTTGACATCTCCTGGGGCCAAACAGACAGTGCCAACACATCTAAGTGGGAAGGTAAATGCTAGGGGAGGTGTCTTTTCAGTGGTGAAGCCTCCTGGTCGTTCTCGGCTACATTTGACAGAGACAGTCTCTTAAGAGCCCTAAGACAAAAAAAACGTGTCAAACTTTGGACTGATTGTTCCGTCAAACCATGACACCTAGGAACATCTTCTTTACATGTATAGGTGGATGTCAAGTCCACCTACAAATACGTACCTCAGTTTTTTTAAATCAATTTTGTTTGCCTACGGTGGCAAGGAACACATTGTTCAAAAATGCTTCAATTTCATGTAGTGGAAAGGTGTTAGGAGTGAAATTTTGCATTCTACACCTCGTGGGGCCCAATGGACTACGCCAATATGTCGAGGTGGGCAGGTAAACACTAGGTTAAGTCTCTTTTTGTGCGCCAAGTGCCCCAAACATTACAGGTTATAGGCTACTGACAAAGTCACTTGAGATCCCTAAGAGCAAAAAACTACCAAACTTTGACAGAGCGGTTCTCAAAATTTGTGGCACCTAGGAATGTTCTATTTAGACATACAGGTGCATGTGAGGTCCATTCACAATAACCTCTCTTAGTTTTTGTCAACTCCAATGCATTTGACATGTCGAAATTAAACGCATTCTTGCAAAATACTTCAATGGCATTCAGCACAACCTTGCCAGGAGCCATATTTTCTATTCTACTCATCATGGGACCCAATGGACTGCACCAAAATGTCGAGGTGGGTGGATAAATGCTAGGGGAGGTCTCTTTTCATGTGCCAAGTGCCCTAGATGTTCTGAGCTGAAGGTTACCAGCAAAGTCACTTGAGATCCTTGAGAGCAAAAAACTGCCAAACTTTGACGGAGTGGTTCTCAAAATTCATGGCACCCGGGAATGTTCTATTCAGACCTATAGGTGCATGTGGGGTCTATCCATAATAACCTCTCTCAATTTTTTTCAACTCCAATCTGTTTGACCATGCCGAAATTAAATGCATTCTTGCAAAATGCTTTAGTGGCATTCACCACAACCTTGCCAGGAGCCATATTTTTCGTTTTGCTCATTGTGGGGCCCAAAGAACTATTCCAATACATTGGGGTAGGTGGGTAAACACTAGGAGAGGCCTTTTTTCATGCGCCAAGTGCCCCAGACATTCTGAGTTGCATGCTATCAACAAAGTCATGTTTATGGACTTTATCGATAGCTTGTAGCCCGAAGCATCTGGGGCACTTGGCACATAAAAAGAGACTTCTCCTAGCATTTACCCACCCACTTCAATGTGTTTTCATAGTCCTTTGGGCCCCATGACAAGCAGAACAAAAAATATGGCTCCTAGCAAGGTTGTGTTGAATGCCACTAAAGCATTTTGCAAGAATGCGTTTAATTTTAGCACAGTCAAACGGATTGAAGTTGACAAAAACTAAGAGAGGTTATTGTGGACAGAACCCACATGCACCTTTAGGTCCAAATAGAACATTCCCAGGTGCTACAAATTTTGAGAATCACTCCGTCAAAGTTTGGTAGTTTTTTGCTCTCAGGGATCTCAAGTGACTTTGTTGGTAGCCTGTAGCCCGCAAAGTCTGGGGCACTAGGTGCATGAAAAGAGACCTCCCCTAGCATTTACCCACCCACCCTAACATGTTGGTGCAATTGTTTGGGCCCCACAATGAGCAGAACAAAAAATATGGCTCCTGGCAAGGTTGTGTTGAATGCCACTGACGCATTTTGCAAGAATGCGTTTAATTTTGGCACGGTCAAATAGATTGAAGTTGAAAAAAATTGAGAGAGGTTATTGTGGACGGACCCCATGTGCACCTGTAGGTCTAAACAAAATATTCCTAGGTGCCATTAATTTTGAGAACCGCTCCGTCAAAGTTTGGTGGTTTTTTGCTCTCAGGGATCTCAAGTGACTTTGTCAGTAGCCTATAGCCCATAACGTCTGGGGCACTTGGTGCATAAAAAGAGACCTCCCGAATTGTTTACCTACCCACCCCAATGTGTTGGCATAGTCTGTTGGGCCCCACGAGGTGTGAAATACAAAATTTCACTCCTAACACCTTTCCACTGCATGAAACTGAAGCATTTTGGAACAATGTGTTCCTTGCCACCATAGGTAAACAAAATTGATTTTTTAAAAATTGAGGTATCTATTTGTAGGTGGACCTGACATCCACCTATACATGCAAAGAAGATGTTCCTAGGTGTCATGGTTTGAAGAAACAGTCGGTCCAAAGTTTGACACCTTTTTTGTCTTAGGAATCTTAAGAGACTGTCTCCATCCAATGTAGCTGAGAACGACCAGGAGGCTTCACCATTGAAAAGACACCTCCCCTAGCATTTACCTTCCCACCTGAACATGTTGGCATCATCTGTTTGGCCCCAGGAGATGTCGAATGTAAAAATTCAGTCCTAGCACCTTTCTATTAGATGAAAATTTAGTACTATATAAAGGTGTTCTCACTTGATCCAATGTGTTGTAGGGCATCAATTAAGGTTTCCCTTACCACTTCTATCAATTGTTAGTACCAAATGTGAAGAAACAAATGAGGTCTTGTAAGATGGAATCCTTGTCATTAAAACTCATAGTAACATCATGATATTATGGTCTTAATCTCCTCATAGGCTATGACAAAGCCAGTTTGAAATAAGATCCTTGTATGATTTCATGATGCAAAGATAAGTTTGATGTATAATTTGCAACTATGGTTTCCATGAATGAAACCATAATGTAAAATGATGAAACAATCTTTGAAGGAATCCCTATCACTATGATGCATGAAGAAACATGGCTGCTCCCAAGCCTAATAGAGGATATTTTGGCCAATAATGTCACCATTGGTACTATGAAACCTTCAAAATCTTAGAACCTGCAAGACAAATGAGAACAATCATCAATTTGACTCCAAAGGACATAATGGCATGACCCTTCAAGAAAACATAATGGCATGACCCTTCAAGTGAATGAACAATCATCAAATTGACTCCAAAGGACATATTGAATCATGAAATAATCATGAAAACCTACCTTACTTTCCTTCCAAAACCAATTTCATAAGGATTATGCCTACCTCCATCATACTCAAATCTAGCATGCAAATGCAATTGCACTATTTAGCTAAAATGAGGATACCAACATGATGAAATGAGACAATACCATCAAAATACCTCCACACGGTACAATCTATGTTTCTAAACATAAATCTATGTTTCTTATTGTCCACCTATTCAAAGATGCAAGTTTTTGTTATACCAATCCTCCTAGTAAAGGTACAAATCAAATGCTTGCTTTGAAAGTTGAAATAAATTAAATTAAAGACTTACAATTTTGATTTTCTTACATTGCTATTCATAAGCTGAAAAGTAGTGATATTTTTCACACACCCTGTTGTTTGAAATATCTTAACCTTAAAATATGAGTTTGATCAAACCACTTGACTTAGTTTGATCAAACCAACTCACCAATCACAACCCTGGGGAATATCCAAATGCATCAACAACCATGCCATTCAGTCATGAGCTCTATAATGAAATGAAGCTAATCAACCAAGACCAAGGAGCACATATAAGAAGGTAAGAAAAATGTCAAAAATATAGAAGGTGAAATGAAGATAGAAAAGAAAAATAACATACCTTTCTGTCATTCCACTGATTCAATCTAATGAACCATCTAGATCTATTCTACCCTTTATGGTGTCAAGTATTGCTTCATGGTCAGACTCATGAACTTTCCACAAGTTTCTATTCAATGGTCTACCCCCATATTTGATCAAATGAATGTTTGATGCCACAACAAGGTTATAATAATGAAGAATCTTCCTATGTGTGTCAAAGTCCTCGAACAACCACACATCAGACTTCTTCACTAGGTACCTTTTAAGCCATGTTCCAGTAACAATCAGTGATCCTGTAGGCTACTCGATGTTTTCTCCATCTATAACAAGGGCATCTAATTTCTTTTTTGCCTCAACACAACGACACAAATAATAATTTGTTCCTTCTTCATTGTCTTCAGCTGCAATAACTACATAAAGATGCCCTGCATTGATATGTGCATTCAATTCGATGAATATAGTCAACAATACAAAAAGACTACAAAATAAGATGGAATATTAAATTTTATTAAATTTGAATTCTGATAATACTTGGTTGAATTAGATCAGTCAAAGTCAACTGATGATTCAATATCTATGAGTTGTAGTGTTGTTGGGAGTCAATATGTGTCAATCGGGCTTAGACTTCTTATACACCATTCATCGACCCACTCCGTTGACTCACATTCATACCAAGCTTGGTCTGTACATGAAGAACAAAAGCATATCATCTGCCACATATGAATACTCCATGAACTTGCATTAGAGCTTCTAAAAGAGTGTAGCTCACTCAATCCTGTCAATGTACAACAATCCTCATATTTTGCAATGTTAGTATCATCAACCAACCAAAAAAATCTACAAACTATAGACTTACCTTCATTACCTAGACCCATTGTAGCATTACACCATTTGATAGTAGATCTCGCATCTATCAACTTTGCATTGTCTTTGTACTTTAACTCTTCTCGTGCTAATGCTCTTTTGATACATGCTCTTGCACCATCACGCTCCCCCTTTCCATGCCTGGCCTTGGAGAAATTCCACATATGTTGAACACCATTCATCCTATGCATCCTCCTCAACCAATAGAACATCCACGAGTTCTTGAATTGTGATGCACAATTATCTAACCATATGATATGCTGACTAAATGATATGCTCCTGCTAGCTAAATCATGGTAGAACATCTAAAAGCAGCGTTGCACGAACTCTGTAAAATATGTGCGATCATCAATGATATAAAAATGATACTCCCTTAATATCTTCCTATCGTCCTCTGTATTGTCATCTGCATGAATGAATGTTATATGC
This sequence comes from Cunninghamia lanceolata, assembly GCA_027924645.1. NCBI lineage: Eukaryota > Viridiplantae > Streptophyta > Pinopsida > Cupressales > Cupressaceae > Cunninghamia > Cunninghamia lanceolata. The sequence goes on along the minus strand of BSBN01000232.1, from coordinate 6,870,162 downwards.
ACAAATATAGCAACCTGTGTAGAGTTGTAATACTACGATTGCACCTCATTTTATGGCTATAGTGTGTAGTTCTTTGCAAATTCAACAACTGAAATGATGGTATCAAGTGGAAACGTGTCCTTGCATAACTTGAATTGCAAGTCCAACCATCAAGCTCTATGGGTATGCCTTGTATACTCATAAACTATATTCTCTCAAAAAATAGAGATAAATTGATACACTAGAATCTTTCCAATGACCAATTCACACCTTTTTGCTTCTTTACCATCTTTTAGACTATATGCCACTATCTTATATTTGCCAAAACTTACTAGTTCATTTCCAATTGCATGTGTGTTCTCCATATGTTCACAAACTGGCAAATGTTGCAACCCACCACAATGATCACATGTGCCATCCAGGCATAAGTTCTTATGGAATAATTGAGCATCCACTCTTTGACATAAGATGCTCGATATGAAATCTCTTGAAGATCTACGTGGATGTTTTATATTACACTACTGTAAAACATTGTTAGTATGCAAATCTACACATATATATCTATAAACATCATAATGATTATAAAACTCAATATGTACTCTACAACAACACGTTGTGCATGTGTGATTTATTTTTACATAAAAAGGATTTACCATTTCAAAATACTTTTGACTAATTTTGATTTGAGGGCACATCTCTTGAAATTTCTTGAAAAATTGTGTTTGAGTCACATCCAAAAAATGCTTTGGTTGTGGCTCATAGTATTGACAATCAATTCTCCTTCTTACAACATCTCTTGCATTAGGAGATACCCTTGTGTTATTTTTCTAAAATTCTACAATGAGGGATCTCAAGGTTTCAACAACTTTATCTTTCTGTGGGAGTCTCCTAGATAATGCCCACAATTCATTGCTATTTGGGCCCTCAACTCTTTCACACCTTCCAACAGCTCTCATTAGAGTTTTTCTACTTATTTTCAATGCTTCACTTTTCTTTCTAATGAGGCAAGATTTCTTTATTTGATGGCTTATTATTGTCGATGTAATGACATGTCATGTGACATTACTATCCTTGGTGCGTGAGGTGGAACCCACACTCTCATATGCACTCATTAGATTCTTTACAATTGATTTTTCACTTGAAGAATCTGATGTTCTTAGGCCAAGAATCTTCATAATGGGCCTAAATTTTAGATTTCTCATCAATTCAACAAATAGTTGACATCTTCTAGTTTCATTTAAGTTCTCAAAAAATAATTTCCATATATTATTGGCATATATTTGGCAAGTACGCTCAAGAATCTTATCTTACATGGGCTTCAAAATATTCTCATCGATATCAATTAGAAACTTAGGCTTTCTATGCAAAATTCTAGGAGGTGTTTTCAATGGTAAAATTGACTCAATATTTAGAATTTCTTCAAAATTTACTTGAGATAGGATAGATGGCGTACCTTCAATTAGAGATGGAAAAGATGAAAAGCCTTGAAGTTGAGATGGAGAAGATGGTGTACCTTCAACTTGACATGTGAATGATGGTGTGCATCTGACTTGAGAAGAGAATGATGATGTACCTTCAACTTGACCTATGAAATATGGAGTGCCTCCAAATTGAGTAGAGAATGATGATGTACTTTCAACTTCACCTATGAAAGATGGATTGCTTCCAACTTCAAGATTCAATTTCCTTGTTGAACGGATGTTTTGCATTCATTACCTTTGTGCCACCAATTCCACCTCTCTCTTAGCTTGATTAGATGATTCATGTTCCTCTTGAATTAGCAACAGTGGTATGTCTTCTTTTATGGTTGATAATTTCCTACTTTCATGAAGTTGCCCCATTCCTTCTTTTTTAGATTCGCATTCTTAGCTTCATGCTTTTCTAGTGTTAGAGTCTTTGCTTGTTTCCTTGGCATGATAGTGATTTATATATGCATCATGAATAAGACATAGATAAATTAGTCCATCTTGGTACAATAGAATAAAGTAATCTCATACACAAATCTCAAAATAATCATATAATTAAAGTGAATAAATGATTATAAATCTAAAAATTTATAGTTTCCTAGGGTGGTCCAACCTGCATAGAGATCGCACACATGTCATATACTAGCAATCTTTTACAAATCAAGATTAAGCTAGGATAACATTCGAATTACAAGTCAAGATGACATATCATACCATTATTGAACTTCATGGAGTAACTAACATTCATCGTTCAAATGATATTTAAGAACGTATCATAGTAATACAAAGGAACTTTTCCAACACTTACAATGTCTTTTAGCTCTCTATATATAGAAATCAACTTTTCCATACTAAGTTTTTAGCATTACATCAATGGCCAAGATTAATTTGATCCCAAGGCTTAGATTTAGTCCTATGATCTCAAGTCAAACTCATTTCATTTTGGCTACAAGAGTTCTCCATCGTTGGAATAAGGGTCTCTTAGGATATGGTCAACATTTACAAATGGTGGTAGGCACAATCTCTAAGTTTATTTCACATTTTCTTAACATATCTTCTCAAACATGTTTGTCTCCTTCACTTAGGTGAATTGGGAATGTAATTTCCAAGGTAACAACTTTAGTTGACAAGCATAAATTGTTCTATAAGGATCTTCAAATCATGTAGTATTCCTTCTTTTATCATAAATATTCAATAGAAAGGCAACTTCCTTCAACTAGCAATAGAATAATTTGCTACCTTTTTAACCTTTTTTTTATTCTCATATTTATAGATAAAATTAAATGGAGCTTGGTTTTTAGAACAACAACAAATCAGGTCATCAAATCAGTAATTTATCCTTTGTTCATCTCATTCTCTTTGCCAACATTTTTCTTGATCTTGTCTTAGGTTCTCTTTTAGTACTTTCTTCCTCTATCATATTCTTGTTAAAATAGTGTATGTAGAGCAACCTCCTACTAGTTAGCAAAAAATTGAGATAAATGAAAAATGAAACACAAATATTTTAATCAAGATCAATGAAAGATCTGGAAACATGACAAGTTAGATTAAAGATGCAACATATTCATTCCTATTTAGGGCAAATCCCTTCTCTAATCCTTCTCCCATTCCTAGTCAAATTGGTTATGAAATTATAATCAAGTGTCAAATTTAGTTTCTTTTTACAACTTCACCAAATTTGGTGTCCTTCTTTTGATCTTGATTGTTACTTCATGATGCATGACTCTTTCATTTCATGAAAAGGCTATGCACCCACCAATATCAATACTCTATTTTCCTTAACTATCTAATAACTCCTTGACAAGTCACTATCTATTCAAGACTTGACCTCATTGTGAGTATAATTGTCCTAATAACTATGCCAGTGACATGTATGGTTATCTTTTAGTTGACCTATTTGGCCATCTAGTGTCCAAGACAATCTTCCCTACCATATGAATATCCTTTCAAGACCACCTCTATGTTTATATAGTATCATGAATACATTTTGCATGGATTTGAGATTAATTGACTTATTATTTAGTCTTGATTGTCACCTTGTGTATCAGTTGATATCCTACCCATGGGTGAGAGGTCATAGCTATTCCTAGGGTTGCATGTTAGCTATTGTAGTATAATCTAGTCTTTAGGTTAATATGGTAGTTCTTACAAGTGAGTATGCTCAAGTGATAATCCTTAGCTTGATTTTAGCATGATGATAATTCTTTGACTAACATAATTTCCCTTAGTATCCTTCTAATTGTTTAGGTTAGTGTTTGAATCAAGATAATAGCAATGTTAGGATTAAGGTGCCATCAACCTTGTAAATCCTATGTAATTAATTACTCCTAATATTGTTTGTAACTAGCAGTGATCTTGTTTCAGCCGTATGTTTATATCCAGTTCACGATGCTCATTCGTCCACGATGGGGGTCACAAGGGGGTTTCCCCCTATGGGGGTCTAGGGGGATCATCCCTTCGGCGGGGGGTCCGGGGGGATCATCCCTCCAGTAGGGGGTCCAAGGGTCATGTGCCCCGGCAGGGGTTAGGGGGCAGCACCCCCAAAACCTCATTTTATTTATATTTTATCATTGTGAATCTAGACCGTTTGTCATTAGGTCACAGATCTAATGATTGATATTTTGTCAGTTATCTTGCTCTAGAAGGCAACCCCCTTTTATAAGGATATTTGTATTATGTTTTTACAAGATTTGAGAGTAACAGGTAGCACTAGATTGAAGACTGAAGAAACAGAGGAAGTACATGTATTGTAATCTCATATTTTGAAGATAATACAAATTGGAGCCTCTCTTCTTGGTGGATTTTTTTACCCGAAAGGGTTTTCTCCACATTACATATTGTGTTATGTGTTCAATTCTTTATGCTTTTTATTTCTGTGTAGTGGGTTTTATTTATGTTGCAATCTCCATTGATTCTACATTGTTTAGAGGACTTAAATAAGGTTTGAATCAGATTTCTATTGTGTGGTTTGCACCTTCATTTCTAACAAGCAACATGATTGCACATCTACTCCACAGTGAAAGTGTTTCCATGACCTTGCTCTAGTTTAGGAGTATCCTTGAATGTTGATAAGACTCCCTTCATAAATATATACCAATATTATCTTGATGATTTCCTTCCCATGGTGATATGGCTTGTTGTCATAGATTGTTATCTCAAATAAATATAAATTTTCACTTTGTCGCGATAATTTAACTTGTCAAAATGATAATCCTCTCACTTCCCTCATGACTATCCTATAACATGAGAGTTCATGCTAACATAATCATAAAGTGAAGTAAATGAATACATAAAGAACATACCTTAGATTTCAAGATTCAAGTTGCCCAATCCTAAAAAAATTGAGCTTTTTGGCAAGTTCCTTGGTATTCAATGTTGAATTCTATATAACTCTAATAGGATTAGTCAAATTTATGAAAAAATAAAATCTATATCATCAAAATCAATCTAAATACATGAAAATTAGCATTCAAACAATATGAAACATGAAAATATTAGTTTAAATAATCAAATTCTATCTAAAAACATCCAATTTACTTCTTCTACATTGAAAAACCAAAAAAAAAGATGGTGGATTAAGTAAACAATGATTGTCTAAATGTCAACACCATGAAAAGCATTTTTTTGTCTGATAATGCATGAAAAGTAGAGAATAACAAAGCATGTGGGTTTGATTCATGGATTCCACATGCTTTTTGCCCATTTTTTTAGTTTCTCAAAATGCACTCGCGTCGTTATAACGCGAGCGCATTTTGTCATGTATGGAAAGTTTTAAGTGTTGTCTAAATTACTAAATACCCTATAACCATACCCTCAACCCTATGCCTTAAATTTTATATGCTAGACCCTCAACCCTATACTTCAACCACAGAGAGAGAGGGGGTAGGAGGTAGAGAGGGGAGGGAGGTAGATAGGTGAGAGAGAGAGAGATAAGGAGAGAGAGAGAGACCGATGTGTGGTATTTTTTATTTTTTTAACCGTTCATCAAAATTTCAAATAAATTACATTTTTAGAAACTAGACTCCATTCTACATGTATTAAAAAAATTGGATTTTCGATTAGTTTTCAAAAAATTTAGGGGGGAGCATGCTCAATTTTCTATTTTTCAGGATGTGTCCACTTTGAAAATTAGTAAAAAATCAAGTATTCATGAAAAAATTATCAGAAAAATCAAGGATAAACTACATGGTGTTAGCTGATTTCTCACCAAAGCAATTTTTGAAATACTAAAAAAAATTAACATTTTACGGGGTCCACACCAGACACTATGTTATGTTTTTTTGAAAAAACAAGACCAATTTGTGTGGCCCCCTTTTTTAACCCCTTAATCTCAACCATTTTTTAAAAAATTAATAGTTTAAAAACTAGATTCGGAGCACTACGACTCTTGTTTTTGTTGCATCTTAAAATTTTGAGTGTAACTATTTTCAATTTCTCATCCAACATTAGTCTTTCCTAGTTTCAGAAAAAGCATGACCACTTAAGAGCCCCTTTTGGTCCCCCATCTTTGTGCACTTACTTGTAAGCATACTCTAATAGCCATAGACTACCCAATATTTGAAGTGAAAGTGATGCCACCAACCTTAATTTTTTCAACACAACTTCTTCTAGGACATAGACCTTTTCTAGAGGATTTTCTATCTTCTCCCAAAAGACTGCCAACTCATTGAAAGAAAAATTATTGCCAGGAATCCTAAAATATAAGGTCTAGTTCATCCACTAGGTACTCGATGATAAAAGTGCCAATATTCTCCGCTTTCACTAAACATTCATTCTAATTGTGTAATCTATTAGGAGATATTATGGTGGGGATAAAATGCTAGTTGGAAATATAAATATTTAACAAAAAGGATCTATTTAAATCCTTGTCTAGGATAGGAAGTTTACGCACCTTTGGTATTTTCATCCCCTAGAAACATAATTTTATCCCTTAGAGAGGTACAGAGGTTTGATTGCCCCAAATTTTACAAAAACTACCTTAGAAAGCAACTATTGGAGACATCTATGTAGGACCTTCTGCTTCAATTCCCTATCAAATTTTATCCTTGTTACCAAACATGGTCTTAGTAGGTTCCATTACATGGAATATACCAACATCATTTTCAAAGTAAGATGGAAAAAATCTCTACAAAATCATTAGTGAGGGTCATGAAAATCAGTAGAACATTTTCATTTCTAACCAAAATGGTTTGTATGAATCTTGGGCAACTATTACATACCTTAATGGTTCCAACCACTTTGATTTCCTTGATAATGTTTATTGAGATAATTTTTATGATTATATTCAAAAGAAGTAAATTTGAAATTTAGTAGAGATAAAATTTTTGGTTTTTATGTTTGGTGTTTCATTGTATTATATAATATGTCGATGCTTGTTTTGCAAAATTTTATTGGTGAGTGTTGTGGATGAATTTTCCTCATAAATAGTCATGTTTGATAAGAACTACATGAAATAACTAAAGTTCTATGAATATGGTTTAAAGTGTTTTTTTAGTTTCCAAGTATAAAATTTTATATTAATTTTTTATAAAGATTTAGGTTTTCCCTAAGAAACTTGGCTAGCTTAACAAGCCAGCTTCAAAATATGAATAAAAGTTCAAATCATTATAGTCAACAATTATACCTAATCAACCATTTATTTTCTTATAGTATTTTAAGAATTAATTGTAGTTATCATTGCTTAATAAAAATAGTACTTAAAATTTGTAACTTGATTCCTTTGATAATCTAATAGTTACCATTAAATTTAAATGAAATGGTAGTTACATCCTATTATTCTTTGGTTGCAACTACATATTCAACAATATTGTGTATATGGAAATTTGATATTGTCTATACACCATTTATTCTTGTTTATTTGTACATATAGGAATTAGTTACTTGTAAGACCTATCAATCAGTCCCATAACAAAAAACATTTAATTTTAAGATATAATAATCAGTCCCATGAAAATAAGTTGCTAGTTTTAGGAAATAACCTAAACATACTTTGATCATTCAATTATAGTTTCCTTCAAAATTCCAACAAGAGCACTACCAACTAGCATGCTAAAGGTTATAAGTAGTTTTTATTTTCCCATACACAATAGGTCATCTTGCTTAGAGATGAGATAATTTCCACAAGAATATTAAGCCACTTTTCTACCCAAAATGCAAGGCTAAACAAATTATGCAAAAACTTCTACTAACCTAACTTTTACTAGGTCATCTTGGTTGATCCTTTAATGCAATTGACTCCTATGATTTTGAATACAAAAAATTGATATAAAGAAAAACTCTTGAATCAAAATCTAGAGCTAAAAGACATGGCCAAAATTTAATCAAGAGAAAATACAATAGAAACTTTTCATAAGCTAGGGTTCTAAAAACCTTATATCTTGAAGTAAAAGTTAATCCTACATGAGGTTCATATGTTTGGTGTCCATCAAAGAAAACATAATCTTCTATCTCCATTGTTAATAATTCATAACCAATATGAATCCATTCAAACATTAATAAGCACACATAAGAAAGTTATAAAAAAATCAAATGCCTTAATATATTGCTCATGAAAGGGTAGTAAGATACAGAAATGCTTCATATTTTTAAATACATATGATAATAAGAATAAAAATAGATCTAGAGTATGGTCCACATGCCTTGCCAAAAAAACACTAATCCACCTCCTACCACCTTACAATTTATAAACACATAGTTTATTTCTTCCCCTATAGCTAACCTTCTCTGCCCTATAATGGCTCCATTTGGTAGAAATATGCCACCAAACAAATTACATAAAAATCATTAACCAAAAAAATTGTATTAATGGGGCACTAATCTTTTTCTTTTCACTATGATGGGTATTGTGTCTACTTTACTTTAGTCTAACTCATACATAGATTGCCCATCTCCGCATATAAAATCTGCAACACATTCAATGAAACAATTTTGGAATTAATGTCTTCCACTATTGTTAAGTACAATGTCCTAAAAGCCTAGAAATCTATAGCTATAAAATTCATACCTGTCTCAAAAAAATCTAATTACAACAACTTGATCGCCATGACCATATGAATTTTGCATAGTTCCATATATAAATAATGCCATATATTACTCAAGAAAAAAAATTAATTTATTTTTTAAAATCAAGTGGTGTGGAGATCACTCTTCATATAATTTTAAATTCTTTCCATCTACTCTTTGCGTATATTTACCTATCAGTTATTTTGTGTAATGATTGGTTGATATGACTATTTATATTTACTTGTCAACCATCCAATAACACTTAAATAGATACTTCTACTAAGATTAAATTTAATTCAATAATTTTACAAAAGTTCCAATGGATGGAAGGACATATTGTAAGGGATGGAAAGATAGATTCTTATATCTTAATGCCACAAGATATTTTGAGGAAAGACATTCTCAAAATGAAGAAATTTCTTCTCTTCAAACACAAACAAAAGATTGCACATCTTTATAATTGAAATTACCACATGAACCCTCAAAATGATTTGTAGAATGTTGCAAGTGTGGTTTTGTAAAGATAGTTTCATTGCTTTGTTGGGCTACATTTTATTGTTTTTTCCTTGGAAACTTCCACTTGATCAAAATTACGACAGAAGACCTTACAACCAATATTGTATTGTATGAGATTATGCATATTTGCTCTTTGTTTATTTTATGAGATTATGCTAAACTCAAGTGCCCAATGTCCATGCCAACCTTGTGTATTTAAAGCCTCAAAGAAGCTTTTGATTTGCACTTACTTTCCTTAGTTCTTTTACATGACCCTTCAAGTGCCTAGTGATCATTGGTCCTCTTGTATTAATAATTATCATTATAATATGATTCCACTCCCTCTCTTCACTATGCTCAACACTCATTGGTACTCTTAGACCAATATAATTGATTGTCACCCTCTTCCATGTTGGTTGAGTGTCATATTCTCCTATGCATTGGTGTATGCCTTGTATTCTCTTCATGTCCCATGATCCATTAGATTGGATTTCATCAAATGGCTTGTGCAATCCCACTTTGACAGGATGCTCCCCATCTCCTTCACATTGTATGAGCCCTTTAATCTTCCATGTTGACTCTTTGATCCCACTATTCCACTTCAATGTTACCACATGCACATAATGAGCTCATCGTATGGTTCTAGTATCTCCTTACATAAAATTATGATATCACATTTTAGGGCATGTGTTGGCCATTAGATCATTTTTATCCAATAGTTTATGAATCCCTAATGATCCTTAATCTCTAACACCTTAGATGTGTGGTGGCTATTGATCTCAATCTTCATTGAGTAGCTCACACATTCATATGTTGACAACGTGAGTTCTCTCTCTTTAGTCTTACACCTATCAATCATTTTGATAGCTCACCTTTCACAAGCCCCTCTATGGTGTCATCCACATATGATCTCCTATTAATGTCATCCTCCCACACATGTATAAACCATATGATATTGGGCCCCACCTTTTGACACATCATCCGTTCTCAACTAGTGGCACACCCTAAAGCCTATTAAACTCTAACATCCTTTAGAGATGCACCAACCAATGATCTCCCATGCCATCAATCTTCATTATGTGACTGATGCACCTTCTTGCTAACAAAATGAGATCTTTCTTCTTTGCATTTGTGATGTCCCTTTATGTTCATGATTAATTAATTGAAAAATTCTCTAGGCTATTTTCCTAGGCTTAAGGGAAAATATTTTAAACAATATTAAGTTGATCCTAATGTTATTGGAAAAAATTGAAAGGACAACTTAATTTATAAGTGGGGCACCTAGATAAGGTGAATAAGGCTTTTTATAACTCCTTCAAATATTGTATTATTAGGACAATTTGTTGGTGAAGGAGTTACAAACTATTTTAAGACAGAGTGGGTAGCTAGTCTTGAATGAGCATCTTTTGGAAATAATATTAAATATTATTAAATGAGGCATTGAGGCTGGGAACCCAAGCTAAATTATTTAAGGAAGAGGAGTTTCTCAAAAGTGGCATCGATCATTTGAAAAAAACAAACTTCTCTTTTCAACAAAATGAGCCTAGTGTTCATCTAGAAATCCAAGGACAAAAACCCTTAAGATTCTCAAATTATAGGATGAAATCCCTCTAGTTCTTCAAGTGTAAATCCATTTGGGGTTTACTGTTGTGCTAAATTATTTTCTAGTTGAAGTGTTTTGGTTTGTGGGTTCAGTTGTCAGTATTTCATATTCCAAATTCTAGTGTTCTAGTATCCTAGTGTTACACCCTATTTTTTTAAGCAAACTTATTTCATCATTTTATTTCAAAAACTACTAGTTAGAAAGAGAAATAAATATGTTGATGTGAAGTTATGCTAGCCTATAAAATGAGTTTATTTTACATTAATGAATATGCAATGAGATGTTTTTGATATTGGTAATCTGCAAATGAGGGTGCAGATCCCTATTACAAAAGCCACACAAGCAGCAAAACAAGCCAGTGGCCACGAACAACAAAAAAGTAGCAGACTAACAGCTAATTATCATAATAGTAGCAAAAGAGTACCAATACCAAAAATCACAACAGAAATAGAAACTACTTAAGCAACTCATTCCAATCATCCTTGAGAAACCCCAGAAGTTCCTCCTTGCCAACAGTCTTGCCTTCCTTGTCAACATGTTCATTTTGAGCATCCTACAAAATAGCCAGCAACTTGGCAGCATGGTGGATAACCTTCGAGCACACAGTAGCAATCACTTTCACTTTGTCCTCCATACAAAGCATCCTCTTCTTAACATCATCCAGCTCCTTATTAAGCTGGCTATAATTAACACAGTTCCTAGCACTGGCAACTTCCTTCTTAGGGGTTTCCAGGATCTCAACGTCCTCTTGTTCAGTTTCATAATAGGAGTTATTTAGCTCCTTAAAATAACTGGCACCCTCCTGCTCCTTTGGTTGTTCAAGGATTGACTTAACCTCCTTGATTTCCACCTCATCCTCCAAGTTCGAGGCCGAGGAATAATCCACAATTTTTAGAATGGATGCTTTACCCCCTGCCAACCTGGTCGACCTTCGGATACTCAGCCTCCTCATAGTGCTCCCCTTGATCTCAACATCTTTTTTCCTCCTCCAGAACATCAACCCCTTTCTCTTGAAGATCGATATTCCCTTTGTCCACCATTAGATCAGCCAGTTTCTCACCTCTAGTAGATTTTTTGCCTTTCTTTTTACTAACCTTCTTGGGCACAGGGTGTTCCTCAAGACTCGCTTTCCTCTTTTTTCCACCCAAGTGCTAAGGGGTTTTCTTCAAGCCACACAAACCCTCAGTAGCCACCTTCTAGGATTGACCTGGGGACCCAGCTAGTCCCCCCCAAAGGGGTAGCTGATTCGGTAGGGTCTTGCAAGATAGGGTTAGTTTTCTGGGAGTCCAGTGGGGTCTTGGTGCCTTTTTTTTCTTGTGGGACCAAGATCTAGGATTATTAGCAAGATGAACCTTAGGGTTATGGGAGGGCCCAGTAGGGCCCTGGAGATCTTTGATAGCAAAGCTAATGACCTTGCTTTTACCAGGGCTACCATACTAACACTCAAGGGGATGTTATCATCTGAGTCATTATCAGTGTTTTAATCAACAAGACAAGCAGTTATAGGCTTAGCAAGGTAGAGGGTCAGGTGGAAATGGAACAAGCAAAAGGATCAGGCCTTGATGGAGTGGGACAACGACAACAGCAGGGTTACCTTCATGGGTCTTTTTAGCCACCTTAATAGAAGACTCTAAGGAAGATAAGAGATAAAAAGGAAAATTCACAAGAACTTTATGCCTAAAATTATTAAGGCAAAATGATAATGATAGTAGCACCTGAACTTGCCCTCCAAGGTGATATACTTCATAATGAGATAGAAAACTCTGTCCCAGGGGTTGACAAGGCTTTCCCTTTCTAATCCGCCCTACATATGAACTGGCGACTCCCCCTCTTTGAAGAATTTATTCATACCTTCATAGTCCTGCACTTTAGTTTGTTTCCTCAACCTTTTTCCATCGTAGCACAATCTTGTGGCTTTGGTGATAGTATCTTCAGTCACTTTGAACTGAACACCACCAACCCAGACTTTATGTTCCCTATCCCATGACATCGCAAACTAGATAGAAAGATTTTCATCGAAGTCGTTAAGGCATTCTAGGAACAGCATGATTCCTACCTCATAACATATGCTCCACAACATGGTGTCTGCCTTAAACTCTATGCAAGAAGAGGGTTCAGTTCAGACCTTATCTCCACCCATGGTCATGTTCTTCACAGTCTAAAAGGGAAGATCACTCAGCACAAGCTTTAGCACCTAGAAGAAATGCAGCTTCTTTCTGAATTGTCTAGAAACAATGATCTAGCTATCATCATTAAACCTGCTCTTGAGGCCGCTTAAACCCCCAAGCTCGTCCTTTGAATCACCTTCACATTTTGAATAATAATTAATGTCATAATGAAGCTTGTGTGGGATTTCAATAGAGAGAAGAGCTGCCAGGATTTGAAATGACCCCATATGCCAGCTAAGCGACTGCCACATGGTCTTGCTAATCTATCTTTTGATTATGTGGAAGTCTCTGATCCTAATGGGATGAACATACGTCATCTTGGCCATGATGACAATAGCCTCCTTATATCTCCTTCGATGACTAAACCCGATTGTGAGAGCATAGATGAGAATATATATGAAAATATATTAAAAACAATAAGACTTTGGGAAAGTCATTAATTAGTATAAGGTTGGGCCTCCATTTGGAGGTGATTTCTAACATTAGGAGGTAGATTTTTGAGACTCCTCCAACACCTTATAGGGAAAAGGTTACTCCCTATATTGGCCACACTTGATTGCCCTCATTTAATCTCAAATCCCTCAAAGCCAACAAGAAGTTTCTTAATATCTTGAATGATATCATCAATTCTCCAGCCCACCCTGGCTTTCTCCTTGATAGCACCGACAATAAGTTTGGAGTCCCCTTCAATAAGAAGGTTTTTAATACCAATAGCAAGGGCCATAGCCTCAGCAACATTGTTAGAATTTTCTCCAAGACCACTAGCATAGGCCGCAACAAGCTCTCCCTTAGCTAATCTCAGGACTCCACCTCCACTAGCCAAACCTGGATTCCCTTTAGTAGCTCTATCAAAATTGAGCTTTGTCCAACCAACAGCAGGCGGAGACCACTTTGTGTTAGAGCAAGCTTTCCTTTTAGAGTCATCCATCTTACAAATGTGAGTCGAGACACTCCACTAACTTATGATACTAGCTTCATGTTCACTGGGGGGATAGTCAGTAGATTTCAGAGTGTTGTTAGAGATATTTTCCTACAGAATTTTAGAAAACATGCAAAAGACCTCCTTGGGGGATTTAGTCTTTTCTCTAAACAACCTATTATTCCGTTCCTTCCAAAGACCCCAGGCCAGAATGGGGGGAACTTGAGCCCATATCTCTTTGCAAATAGGATTAGAAAAGGGTGGTCTCCAGTACCTTATGACAGTAGAGAAATCAAAATTCATGCTCCAAGAGACTCCCAGATTCTGCATAGCTAAACTATAAACTTCCTGGGAGAATACACAAGGCAACAACAGGTGGGAAACTATTTCTTCATCCTTCATATAAAGAGCACAGTGGTTAGGGATTTGGAATCCTCTTAACTGAAGGTTGTCCATAGTTAAGATCTTGTTTTGTATAGAAAGCCACCAGAAGTGGTTGATCTTGGGAACAAGGTTGTGGTTCTAGACCCTTCTCCAAAGGTTAGAGTCCTCATTAGACTCCATAAATAGGTTGTAAGCAGATCTGACTGTAAAAACCCCTAACTTATCCTTAGCCCATAGCAATTTGTCCTTCTTGGGGAATATGGGAATCTTGCAAGCTGGGAGGGAGAGTTGCACCTCCTCAACAATCAGTATAAGGTCATTCTATTCTTGACAGCAGTCTGACAATTGTTTCCAGCCTCCATTACCAGGAAGAAGATAATCAGCAGCCAATTTCCCAAAGAAAGTAATAGCCCTATTAGCCAGTCTTTGGACATTTTGAGTCTTACAAAGAGTGGGCCTTTAAGCCAACTATCTTCCCAAAACTCGATAGTTCTTCCATCCCCCAATTTCCATTTAACACCCTGCAATAGCAAGGTCTTGCTTTTTAACACATTGTTCCAGATCACTGAACCCTTAGGGATACCAATGATGTGTAAGAAGTCATCAAAGTTAAGATTAGACAAGTACTTGGCCCTCATGATATTGCCCCACTCCTTGCCTCCACTCAGGAAATTTCACCCAATCTTATCCAGAAGAGCTTTGTTGATCAGATTGATTTTTCTAATACCAAGGGCTCCTTGTACTTTAGGTCTACAAACTTTATCCCAACTAACCAGGACCATCCTTTTTTTCTCTTCCATTCCAGTCCATAGAATTTTTTTTTGAATTCTCTCAAATTTCTCCACAATATATTTAGGGATTTTGAAGAGGGAAAGGAAGCAAACAGGAATTCCTTAAAGGGAAGCCTTTAAAAGTTAAAATTTTCTAGCTTGACTCAATAGCTTTCCTTTCCACCCAGCTAGCTTCTTTTGGATCCTTTCCAAAATGGAATTCTAATATGTGGGAGAGACATCTTTAACATCTAAAGGAAGGCCAAGGTAAGTACCTAGGAGCTCGCCACTAGGACAGCTAAGGATCCCCATGATTTTCTGTTGGAGATCCAAAGAAGTGTTGAAGAAGTAGATCAAGCTTTTATCATAGTTGATACACTGATCAGAGGTCTCCGCATAATCCTTTAGCACCTTCTTCCATTTCTTAGCTTTGACCACAAAGGCAGCCCCAAATAGGATAGTGTCATCCATGAACTACTGAATGGTAGCAGGGTCTGTTGTTGAAGCAGGTTTATACCTTTGATCTCCTGAACTCTCAGCAACTTCATAAAACTCCTACTACGCACCTCTGCCATAAGAATGAATAAGTAGGGGGACAACGGGTCACCTTGTCTTAGGCCCCTTCCCACATTAAAAAAGCCCCTAGGGACCCCATTAACAAGGACAGAGTACTTAACAGAAGTGACACAAGTTTTGATGAGTTGCAATGTTTTGTCTTGAAACCCCATCTTCTCCAAAACTTTGAAAAGGAAGTCCCAAGCAATCCTATCATAAGCTTTGGAAATGTCAAGCTTGAAGACCATCCCACGCAACTTGTTTCTTTCCATTGAATGAATAAATTCATAAGTGGATATGGCAGCATCCATAATTTTCTTGCCCAGGACGAACCCTTTCTGACTATTGCTCATCAGATGGTCCAGGATAGGTTGCAATCTACAAACCAAAATCTTAGAAAATATCTTGTAGACTGTGTTACAAAGACTGATGGGCTTGAAATCCCCCATACTCATAGGATCTATTTTCTTGGGAACAAGCTCTATAAAGGTATGATTGAGTTGTTTTAGCAGCTTTCCAGTCCCAAAGAAGTCCATGGCTGCTTCAGTAACATCATTCCCCACAATGTCCCAGTACTCCTAAAAAAAGGATGGAGGAAAACCATATGGGCCTGGAGCCTTGAAGGCACCCATAGAAAAGAGACAAGCATAGACTTCTTCCTCAGTCACCGGTTTAGTAAGCAGAGTGTTGTCTTCATTATTAAGTTGGGTGGGGATGCTATCAATTAACTCTTGCTTTTCCAATTTGTCCTAGGCAGCAAGAAAATTCTGAAAGTAGGTGGCAGCCACCTGTCCCACTTGAACATCCAACTCAACCATTGATCCATTTTCATCCATAAGTCTAACAATGTTGTTCCTTTTCTTATGCCTCATAGTATATTGATGGAAGAAGGTAGTATTTATCTCCCCCTCCCGAAGACACTGCACTCTAGATTTATGTTTCTAATATATTTCCTCCTTTTTAAGAATTTCATTCCATTCCTTCCTCAAAGATTCCTCCAGCAACATAGTATCATCAGATAAGTCCCCTTTGGCCATCTGCAACTGAATATCAGCAAGGTCCGTAGAAATCCTTCTCTTATTTTCAAAGATATTGCCAAAAGTGAACCTATTCCACCCTTTGACTTTGTTTTTCACCATGTTTAACTTATGAGCCATCCTATACATGGGAGTTCCTTGGATAGTGATATTCCACCATGTAGCCAACTGATTTATGAAGTCCAGATGATGAGTCCACATTATCTTAAATCTAAAGAGGAAGGGGCCCTTTACCTCCCTATCCTTCTAGGACAAAAGTAGAGGGTTGTGGTCCGAGGTCATCCTGGGGATGGCTTCAAGATTGTAGGCACTGATGTAGTCCCAATTAGACATAACCAAGACTCTATCCAACCTAACTTGAATCAAGTTTCCACCTTTCCTTTGATTAGACCAGGTAAAATGTTGTCCTTGGAGATCAAGATCCATAAGACCCTCCTTATTAAGGAAATTAGCCAGGTTGGCCATACTATCAGTATAGTCTAAGATACCACCAATCTTTTATGAAGGATAGAGAGGGGAGTTAAAATCACCTACTAGCATCCAACAATAATTGTTGTTGCTCTCAATCAAAGTGGAAAGGAGATGCCACAACGCCTTTCTAGTATTTCTCTGATTGGGGGCATAAATATTGACTAAATTCCAAGATTTCTTATGAGAATTCATTCTGACACTTAGACTATTCTTACATCTATCAATGAGACTCCCTTTCACAACATTACTATTCCACATAGTGACAATACCACCTGAAGCTCCTGAAGCATCACTAATGCAGTACTCGACATTGGGCTAAATTCCTTTAGCAATAAGCTTGAAACCTTATGCCTTCATCTTGACATCCTGCAGTAGAAGGATATCAACTTTGTTATCATAAATGCAGTTCTTGACAAGGAACTACTTATGGGGGCTATTAAGCCCCCTAATGTTCCACGAAAGGATTCTCATTTATTTTGGACTTTCCTAGAGCCTATCTCCAGAGTCCTTTGTTTACCCATAACAATGTCCTTATTGACAGTTTTCTATCTAGTTTCTCTTTGGGAGGGTCTCCCAGCTTTGGGGTCCACACCAACATCAGCAATCTTTCTTCTTTGACCTATGCCCTTCTTTTTGGTAGTGGTCCATCCCTCTAAATATGTGTCTTTACTGCTCTTACTCATTCCCACCCCAAGGGTTAAGTTGAGGGATTTATTTCCTAGGGATGAGAAGCCCTATAGCTTGTTGTTAATTCCTTCTCCTTTGTATGGGCTTCCAATTCTTTTGAAGATAGTTTTAGGGTTAGCTGGTAGAAGATATCAATTAAATGCAAATAAAGATTAAACTGAGGAATGGAAAAATACATAGAAATAATAACAACGAGAGATAATTTTAACGTGGTTCACCCAAACTCGGGCTACATCCACCAACAGAGAGTCCAATATTATTATCCAATAAATCAAACCGATTACAACCAGCAATCCTTGCAACTCAATACCGTTGCAAAATGCTACAATACATCAACAGAAACCCTAAACCTTAGTTGCTTTTATCAAGCCTTATGTCGGTTACAAAAGTAGGGTTTTTTATATCAGCCAATAGAAAAATAACTCTCGACGCCTTTATAAAATAATAAAAAATCATTGGAGGTTTCAAGGGCACTACCCCCGAGCCCCCGCGGGGGTGCTGCCCCTCGACCCTGCCCTATATCACGATAGGGAGCGCTCCAAGGGCATTGCCCCCAAACCCCCGCAAGGGGCGCTACCCCTTGACCCCATTAAACAATTTGGGGGGAAACCACACTGATAAAAGGGGTAAATTTAACCTCCGAGTCTGATTAGGCTCCATATAACAACAGATAGATTCACTACCATTATCCACATTCAACATCTCAGAGCTTCTTGCTATTACTTCAACATTAGGATTAGCCTCCTGATGAATCTCCCCATCCTCTAGTTCTCCACACGGAGAGGAGGACTTCTCTATATGATGGGAGCATGGTTGTTCCTTCTAGCCGAGCTCCATGGTAGAAGTTGTATATGAAAAATTTGGATAAATGAAAATGATAAAACAATGAAATGCATTACCTAAATCCAAATCTTCAATACCTCAGATAGATGCATGCATGATTGATTGATAGAATGATTTGATATGTTGATTGCTCAATTTAGCAGCATAACGATAAGATGAAGATGCTAGATGGAAGATGATAGATGAAAAATAATGGATGAAAGATTGAGGAGAGATTTTGACAGCATAAGGATACTTAAGATCAATGCGTTAGAAAATTTGATAGAATAAGGATAGTTGAAGAATGTGGATGTATCAAATGGATTGTGAGAGGGTTGATTTATAGGCAAGGATTGGTTTAAATGGATGGTTGAGATTGAAAGGCTAATTGAACGATGTGGATAGCTAGGATTGATTAGTTATTCCCACTCTTCAAGGAAGTTGTAGTCATGTGACAAGTGTAAGGAGGAGGATAAAGTTGATGTGTGATTGTGTACACAAAAACAAGTTCATTTGTGATCATGTACACAAAAAAGATATTAAATGAAAGTTGTACTACCACACATGATTCAATTGAGAGGTGGACAAGTGTTGGAATGTGGTGAGAGGTGAGGACCTAATTCAAATATTTTATTTGAATTAGTTGGGACATGTGGATGGAAATTAATTAAATAAATAGGATTTATTTAATTAATTGGCTAGGTGATTAGGATGGGATGGGATTATGATGGGAAATTAATTAAATAAATAAAATTTATTTAATTAATTTGCTAATGGGATAAGTGGAATTAGGAGCGGGATTAGGACAAAATGCTACATGATGTCCTTAATAATATTTTTGACTAGGTGTTGCAAGACATGGACAATTTTGGGACAAATTTGGGTGTCTACATTTTGCCCCTCTTTGAGATGATGTTTGAGATGATGAGATTTATGTCGAGTAACATCATTTCAAAGAAGCTAAGGTATGGATAGAGGAAAAGGATAATGATGGAAAGAATAGGATGATGATGATGTGAAGATAAGATGATGATGCCCCCTCTAGAGGATAGGCGGGTTGGACAAACATGGGTAGGCTCTTGAAATGAAAGGGATTGGTCAAGGAAGATAGCTAAGGGAATGGATAGAAGAAATAAAAGATGTGTTATGCTGCAATGAAAGTGAGCAACCATGGTGTTTGATATAGCACTAGACATTATGCACCAAGGTATAAGGACCAGGGTGACAATGTGTCTTGTGCACCAGCATAATATAACCTTGTCTAAACGTATGAAGAAGTAAACTTAGAGCATTGAAGTCCTAATGCACAAAAGGTATGATATGACCTTAGATGCAAAAGATAATGCAAAAAGCTATTCCAACATACACAAGATATGAATATTAGCTAGAATGATTACGGATTTGATACAAATGTAAGATAAAAAGATAACACACACAAGCAAGCAAGCATGCATGCACAAATGATTCAAAAACAAACAAGGTATTGCCCCTGTCAAGCTGTAAACCAATGATTAATTGATTGATTGATTGATTGATGATAGTGATAGTGATAGTGATGATGATAATAATAGTGTTGTCATTGCGGGGAATGATATATCCCTAGATCAACACAAGGATGTGGGAACAATATATCCCATTGATGATGATGATGACTATTGATTGATTGATTTGGTTTACGACAAGATTAGGATCAAGATCAAGGATACAATTGGATAATTTGACTTGATTGATCAACTTGATTGGTTTGGATTGATATGACTTGCATTTGGATTATCGCTTGAAGATGATTAACTTGATGTGATGGAATGACTTGATGATTTGATTTGAATGATGAATTGATTGATGATTAAATGAATGTGATTGATTGGGTTTTAGGTGTTTATTGATGATGTGGGAGATAGATGATAGAATAAATGAGATGGATGAAGATGATGAGTGGTGAAGATTAGAAGAAGGAATGAAATATGAAAATGGTCTATCACCTATGCCTGAATCTGGGTACTTCCTTCGTATCCCAGATTGCTTACATACCATGTATCCACGAGATCAAGGCACTTAACGATAAAAATGAGATGTAATTTTGATTTGTGGTTTATTGATGGTGATGATGAAGATAGATAGATTGATCAGGTTATGGATTGATTAGATTGATTGGATGTTTGATGATATATGATGTTATTGATGAGATGATATGGATTGGATTGATGCAATTTTGATTGATTGATGGATGTGCTTGATTTGATTGGATTTGTTTTGATGGATTTGATGTGATGGATTGTTTGATGATGATTGATCATATTACTTGGATTTTTTGTTGGATTTTTTTTTTTGTATTTTTGACATGTTTTGATTTTTTTTTTTGGAATATTTTGAATGTCAATGGATTTACAATTTGGGTAGCCTTTTCGCTAGATACCAAAGACAAGGGAAAACCAAGTCTAGATGCATGGGATGGAGGTAGGATTGGAAAAATGGATGGGTGATAGGATGTAAGATGGTAGACTCATGATAGGTGGGTAGATAAGAGGATAGGCCATGGAAGGGAAAGCTCATGATAAATGGATAGATACAAGGATAGGCTATAGTGGATGGATGTGTACCTCATAATGGAGCTAGGATGTGATCTCCAAAGACTATGTCACATAGGAATAGCATGCCCCATTCTAGGTAGTATTAGGATTTTTCATGACAAAACTTATGAAAAGAGAATGGTGATAGGATGGTAAGGAAATGGACAGAGGTATATCAAGAGATATCCAAAGCATGTTTCAACATTTTGCCCCCATATCATTATCAAGATCAAAAGGAGGAAGGGAGGATGGATGGACTCAATAGGATAGGTATGTGGGTGTAATGGATAAGGATGGTAAGATAGGATAGGATGGAAAATGATAGGAAGTGGTATGATAAGATAGATAGTGTGGTATGGATATGATAGGATGGATGAGACAATGTGCCCCCAAGTGTAAGTGACATAGAAGATCAACCTACACATGATGCTTGTTTGCCAGGTTTTCATCATGGTACTTATCCAAGGTGCCACAAGGGTGGCTTTCACCATTGAATGAAGGGATTTCTCTTTACTATTTTGATTTTTTTTTTTGAAATGTTTAGATGAGATAGCGGATATAGATAGAAATGACCAAAGTGTCTAGTGCCATGAAAAGTGATCTTGTCCCACTAGAGATGGATGTCATTGCACATGGACCATGTCAAATGTCATTATGCTCATAGATGTTGGTAAGGGAATTGCATGGAAGAGTGATGGATTAGGTAGATAGTGGATTATGAAAGGTTTATGCAAGGATGGGGGATAGTGGATTATGATGTGGATTATGAAAAGATGGGGGATAGTGGATTATGATGTGGATTATATAAGGTTTATGGAAGGGTTATGCTGAAGCATGGACCATAGGAAGGTGATGGGGAAGATATGTAGGATAGTAGGTGAATGATGGGGTGATGGAAGTATGTGGAAATGTTGCAGAATGGAAGGGAATCATGACTGACGGTTGCACACACCGTGATAAACATTTGAGCTTTTGATGGGAAGGTGGTGTAGGAAGCAATGGTGATGTTTGCTTAGGGGATGGGTGATTTAAGAATTTAGGTACCCACATAGACTTAGTATTTGTATGACTTTTGCTTTGCTTGTGGGATTTTTAGAATTTTTGAATGGAGTAGGAATTTTGGATGGAGGTGGATGATTGGGATTTTTGAGATGTGGATGCCTTATTTGATTTGCTTTCTTTTTGCTTAGGGACCCAAACCATTTTAGTTTTGAACTTTTCTTGTGAAGGTATGGGCTTGGGTAGCTTTTTGGATGGATTTTTGGATGTACCTTGCTTTGACTCTTTGCATTTGTACTCTAAGGCATGAGGGTCCTTAGGATTTTTGGCTTTATAGGCAGAGGCATCCAAATTTTTATATTTGAATCCCATGGGATGGGTGGAATGAGTGGAAGCTTTATGTTTAGACAATATGTGCATTTGTTGGTCATGATTAAGAGTGTGAGGGGACTTATGGATAAGTGGATAATTAGGCGTTGGTAAAAGTGGAGAAAAAGTGGATGGAGGGATAGTATGAGTTGGAAGTAATGGAGGTAAATTAGATGGAGGGAAATTAGGAGTTGGAAGTAATGGAGGTAAATTGGATGGTGGAAGGTGTATGGTCGCATGCTTTTGACATTTGTAGGATGGTGGAGGTGGAATGGCAATATATGTTTTGGGTGTATGATAGGATTTATGATGGAAAGTGGTAGACTTAGGATGCATGGAGGAAATGGAGGGAGTACCAACATCTTTAGAGTGTTTACCTTGGGGTGTATATCCAAGGCCATATGAGCGTGGAGGGACCTTGACATGGATTGGCTCTAAAATACCTTGTTCATAGAGGCCTAAGCCTTTACCTTAGTAGTTCATGTTTTGGAGTATGCGATGGACTATGGGACTAGGTGTGGTTTGAACATTAGACTTGAGTTCATTGTTGGATGAAGAAGGTGAAGTGGATAAAGGTGGTTGTTGTCCTAAGGAAGAACATTCATGGATGAAGGTGGATAGACCAATAGGATATGTTGGCTTTGAAATGGGGTCGATGGTGGATGTGGAAGGATCAATAGGATCTTGATTATCATTATGTTCACTAAGATCCAAGCTATTGATTTGATCTTCTATGCTTACTTGGGAGCCAAGTGTCTCATCATGACAAGTAGATGTTGTGGAGTTATGGATAGGGCTAGATGGAAGATGGATTGGAGCAATTTGGATATCTTGCTCATGGATAGGTATGGGAATAAGGATAGCATCAAGGTGCTCATGGATAGCTTCTTCATCATAGATATCATCTTGATCATGGAATGCATAAAGTTTGGCTAAGAGGGTCATCATGGTTTTCATAATCATAGATAAAACCTTGATCATAAATGTGAGCATACATAGGATTAAGTGTGCTATGAATGGGATAAATTTGATCATGAATAGGGTCATGATCATAGATAATACCTTGACCATAGAAAATATATAGGTCATGGATGAGTTGAACTTAGAGATGCTTTGATCTTGATTTGGATGAAGGTTTGATGTTTCCACATGCTTTGGATTATGCGCTTGACATAGTTCTTGATTTTGGATGGAAGGGGATGACTCTTGGATAGGCTCTTGAGGGTTATCAACATGAAGGCATGATGGATCTTGACTTGGGTTCATGGGGAGTTCTTGAATAGGCTTGATGGGCTCTTGATGGTCATCAACATATGTGCATGAGGGAGGTTGACTTGGGCATATAGGATCAATAGGTTGTGGACCACATGATGGGGTTGTAGGATTGGGCATGGTGTTGGACTCTTTTATAGGCTCATGAATGGGTGTTTGACATGGGGGTGTTCTATCCCTTACTAGTAGCCATTGGATCACATCCTTTGCAAGTGTATGGGTGGATGGAAAATATAAGGGATGGATAATAAGGGTGGATGGTGTTGTAGGCTTATGATCATGATTAGGTTGAGAGCTAATTGGATTGGATGGATTAGGATTAGGATTGGATGAAGGGATAAAGAGATTGGATATATTAGGATTTGGATTAGATGGGGGTGACACATGGGATTGATGTTATGATAGGTTGATGAAGGATTGATGTGACATGTGGATGGATGAGGTTGATATGATGATGTAGGTGACACATGGGATTGAGATGGGGATTGTTGATGTTGTGATTGGATTTGATGTTGTGCTTGTTGAATTTGACAAGTGGCCATGAGGTGTTGGGCTTGTGCTATGAGTTGTCGCATTTGAGGTGATTTACTTGCTTGAAATTTTTGGATCATGTCATCGATGTCTTGAATGGTTTGTTGGCTTAGAGATGATTGGCTTGCTTGAGTTTGGTGAAGTATGTGAATGAGCTCTTGTCCTAGGTCTTCTAATGTTGGCATGGTGTCACAAAAGTGTTTAGGATTAAGACCCTTTTGGCAAGTGCTTGACTATGATTATGGTGATGATGGAATGACTTGGATATGATAGGATGGCTTGGCTTGGAATGATGGGATGATGGGATTAGGAATGAATGTGTTGACTAGGATGATTAGGATTGGATGATGTGGATGATGTGGCTTAGGATGTGTGTTATGACAAGTAGGTTGAGGATGAAATTAATTTGGATATGATTAGGATATGATGTAAAATGACAAGATTGGATGATGTGGATGAAATTGAGTTGGATATGATGTGTAGGATGACTTGTTTATGTGTTTGGTGTTTATAGCTTGATTTGGCAATGTTCAAACAAATGATCACACATGTACACATGTGAATCACTCACGCAAGACACATAAGCAAGTTGACTTTAAAATTTGAAGAATGTGATGATGATTAAGTAAGCACTTGAAAAAGACACATCAACAAGCCCTATGACTAGTCAAGTGGGTATGGCCAATTATGTCTTACTCTAGGTTGCACAAGGTTAACTAGGGAAATGAATTGAAAGTGAAATCCTGTTACACAGCTGGGAGAAAGGGGTAACCCACCCTTCACCTTCACTTCCCAAAGGTATAAAGTTCTTTGGGGCTTAGCCAAGAGTGACAAGATTTACAACTTCCAAGGAGGGTGTCTTTCGATTCAAACCTCGGTTGAGGTCATCCCTTGGAGTGGTGTGTCTCCAAGTAGGCCTCCTAAGAAGGGTATGACAAAAGCAAACCAAGTGAAGTACACTTGATTCACACTCGTAGTTGTTAATTGACTCTTTAGAAAATGAGATGTGTGAAAATAGTTCAAGTACTTGTTCTTTTTTAATCCCCAAGCCAAGATGTGATGGAAGACACTTGTTCATTTTAAGCCAATTTCAATGATGTGACAGCAAACAATGTTCATTTTAAGATGCCCAAATTGAAGTGTTTTGACAAGAAAGTTGTTCTTTTTAAGCCCCAAATTGAAGTGTGTTGAGAAGCAATGATTAGAGATGAAAGATGGAATGTGTGCACCTGATTTTTTTCACTTTCTAAGTTGCTATTGTGACTAATCCAAATGTTGCTCCAGCTCCTTTGATTCACCTACAAGCCACAAAATTGAAAAACAAACAAGTAAACTTGCATAGAAGACCGTTACGTGAAAAAGATGAAGTCTAATAAAATCTAATTAAAATGACCTAATATAGTAGAATGTATTGCATAAACAAAAAATTCAAGTAATTTCATGTAATGTTTTTAAAAAATTCATCGAAATTGGATCAATTTTGCTCAAGTTATACTTGTTTGAAGTTTAAAATCAAGTTTGACTTTGACTGATAAAAAAACCTAGAAAATTACATAGTCACCTGATAATTTATTCTCTACTGCGAAGTTCGTCAGATCAACTTTCTGATGAGTCCTCATTTGTGCGATTTGGAGCCCATATGACCAAGTTATGATAAAAAGAAAAAAATGCCCTTCTAGGGCATGTGGAGGAAATAAGAGGTCACCTGACTGTTTATATAATCGCTAATGGTTTGATGGTTTTGATCACATACAAGTGGCTAATGTTGGGTAGTTAAGATTGACTATTTGGATCTAGTGGGACCTAGCAAAGCTTGCGGTCATCCATATGACCATGGGTGAGCTAAGGGCAAAAATAAAAAAAGTGGCGGGTTTGGGAGGCCGCCTGCATGTACACCGCCGGATCATTTGAAAGTGCCTGCCGACTGTTGTTTATTGTTACTAGATTTTGTTGATACAAGTTGTCGACCTTTTCTTTAGATTCATGTAGTGACCGCGTAGAATGTCATATTTACCCACTAAAGATCACCAAAGACCACTGGTAATTTGACTAAGGCTGACGGACTGGTTTTTATGCCCACAGGGGGGTTAAGAAATATGCCAATCGATATTGTTGACAATTTAATTCTGCCTGACTGGTTCAAATGGGGAGAAACAACCACGATTGAAGACCAAGGATTGTTGGCAGACCTTAACACTCAGTGGTTAAGTCCTTATACTCGGTGGTTTAATAGGTGACAACAACTAAGGCTATGACGGCGACCAAGTCTGCCAAGGGTGGTTGAAGAGCGGCGACCGGGTAGAGGTTTAGCATCGACAGAGAGGCGATTGAAATGTTTGATGGCGACTGGGAAATTTTAGCAGGTGGCAGATCCGGGGCAACACCACAAATGGCATACTAACAGTGGCGATGGGTAGATAGGAGGCAATGGAATGGCTTATAATGGGTGGCGATAAGGTCGTAGGTAATGGTAACCATAGGATGAAAAGACAAAGGTGCATTAGGGTGTTGACTGGGTAGATGTGATAGGCGGTTGATAGATGTCAGCTGGGATAAACATATGACAGTCGAGAGTTTAGAGATGATTGTCGACATCGAAGGTGACTAGGTTGGCAGATTGGTGGTCGGAGAGAAGTTTGAAGGATCAGCAGATGTATTATATGCAGCGACAAGAGGAGTTGAAGTTTCAGTAGCGACCGAGTAGATATTGGGAGATTAGAGGATGTCGACAAGGCAAGTGAGGAGGTGGGTGAGAGGTAAGTCAGATAGTGGCGACGGGATTTGCAAGAGGGTGGTCAAAGTTTTAAAACGTATGCAAAAGGATATAGATCGGTGAAGACTATAGATTAAACAGTGACAACAAAGATCTCAAAAGGGCGACAGTGAATTTTGAAAGCGACGACCAAGATCTTAGGCACAGCGGGTGGCGGATGTATGGTTTTAGGAATAATTGGAGGTTTTTTTTAATGGCGACAAAGTTGAGGGAATCTGCGACTGAGTGGTTTATAGAGTACAACATGGGTCGATTAGGGTCAAAGCCACAAAATCTAAACCTACAACACAAAACCCTACAATCAAACAATAAAATTTCATGATTAGCTACAAGAGCTCCTGCACATGTCGTACAGTTCCGTACAGATCCGTATGGTACAGCCTTATGCAAGGGTGAAAACTAAAAAAATAAAAAAAATTCCAGTGACAAAACCCTAGTAAAGTTATAGTCAAAAATCATGGAAATGGCCTCCCGGACGCGATGGTGATGTCGGTTTCAACCCAGGAGATCACTTGCAACAATTCACTTCGAAAACTTGATAAACTAGGGTTAGAAAAATGCAATTTTTTGCAACAAAAACCTGCAAAAACTATTGATTAGATCTAATTGGGAATGTTCACGTCGTGTTCACCAAAAATGTATACGAAAAAATTAGATAAATGAAAATGATAAAACAATGAAATGCATTACCTAAATCCAAATCTTCAATACCTCAGATAGATGCATGCATGATTGATTGATAGAATGATTTGATATGTTGATTGCTCAATTTAGCAGCATAACAATAAGATGAAGATGATAGATGGAAGAAGATAGATGAAAGATAATGGATGAAAGATTGAGGAGAAATTTTGACAGCATAAGGATACTTAAGATCAATGCATTAGAAAATTCGACAGAATAAGGATACTTGAGGAATGTGGATGTATCAAATGGCTTGTGAGAGGGTTGATTTATAGGCAAGGATTGGTTTGAATGGATGGTTGAGATTGAAAGGCTAATTGAATGATATGGATGGCTAGGATTGATTAGATATTCCCACTCTTCAAGGAAGTTGTAGTCATGTGACAAGTGTAAGGAGGAGGATAAAGTTGATGTGTGATCGTGTGCACAAAAACAAGTTCATATGTGATCATGTACATAAAAAAGATATTAAATGAAAGTTGTACTACCACACATGATTCAATTGAGAGGTGGACAAGTGTTGGAATATGGTGAGAGATGAGGACCTAATTCAAATATTTTATTTGAATTAGTTGGGACATCTGGATGGAAATTAATTAAATAAATAGGATTTATTTAATTAATTGGCTAGGTGATTAGGATGGGATGGGATTATGATGGGAAATTAATTAAATAAATAAAATTTATTTAATTAATTGGCTAATGGGATACGTGGAATTAGGAGTGGGATTAGGACAAAATGCTACATGATGTCTTTAATAATGTTTTTGACTAGGTGTTGCAAGACATGGACAATTTTGGGACAAATTTGGGTGTCTACAGAAGTCACGAGAATCTCACTCATAGGGGTGGAGATCTCAGGGTCTTTCATAGCATCATGGGACAAGTCTCTATCTTCTTCTTCCTTCTTATCATCTTTTTTCTCTTTCTGGGTTGTGCTTATGATGTTCAGAATGTCCTCTTTAAAAGGATAATCTTCCTCATCTTCATTGGTTTGGCTTTCCATAGCAGTGGAATTTTTCTTAACTTTGCATTGGGTTATCAAGTGGCCCTTTTTGTTGTAGTTTTGACAAAAGACAGTGGAATTCTCATATTGAATAGGTTGAGTCCATTGACCAAATTTAGACTCAAGTGTAATGGAATTAGGGAGGGTCTTGTTAATATCTACACTAACACAAAAGCAAGCAAACACTAACCTGGATATATTCTTGGTAGTGTTGTCCAAAGCACAAAGTGGCTGGAGGTATTGGCTATTTAGATGAAGACTTCCTCGTCCCAATATTCCAATGGGAGGCCTGGGAGCCTTACCCAAACTAGGGTAGTTCTATTTAGATCTGCGGCAGCATTAAACCCCGGCTTCCATTTGCAAAGAGAGGATGTGCTTTCCATACATCCATGGTTCCCCGACAAGGACAGTAGTGAGGTCGTCTCTGGCTATGAACTTGAAAAGGAACATTCCCCTAGCCATGGCACTAACAGAAATGCTACCTTTCACCTTCCATTTAGCAGCGATCCATCTCCTCACTAGATCTATAGTGGGTTTGAATGAGAAGAATTTACCCACAAGAGCTTGCTCTATTGAGGAAACTATTTTCTCCATGGTGATATCAGGGAGTTTGAGCATTGAACCTTCCTCCATCTCCAACAGTTGAGGCACAACCCCTGGAATCTCTCAGTCTTTCTCCCCCAATAGGGCATTCTTCCATGCCTTGGAAACTAACTCCACCCCCTGAGTCACGGGTTCAAAAAGGTAGCCCAAGGCTTTCCCCGGACTAACCTATACCAAGGAGGAGAAGGGGAGGGGAGGCAAGGGGACCCCTGGGTCCCTTGCAGCCATATCCAAATTCAAAACTCACATGGGCGGGAAAACTATTCCAGAGCATGTAGAGTGTGCAGAGCATTTTATTATCGATGAAAATTTTGGAAACCCTTATTTTAATACGCAATGAAATGTTATATGAAGTATTATTATTGCATTTAATTAATTTATGAAATGGACTAACTATTAGTCATGTGAATGAGTTGAATGCAGGGATAGTGTTCCCCCCTTCCAGATGAGGAGGGAAACCATCACTGGGGAGAGGGAAATAAATCGCGAGAGACAAGCAATCGATGTGCCATCATGGAACTCACACACTCACTTAGAAGTTATGTCGAATGTGGTGTGCCTCTTGGTCTTTATGTTTTCTGGTCACATTAATGGTGTTTTAATGTCATGATCATATTTTGCTTGCATGAGGTTGTCGCCATCGCGTCGATAACTTCGTTTTCAACATCAGTATTCAAGAAGATTGTTTATGCCTCTATCTATCCAGTTAACTTGAGTAGTCAACCTATCAAGTCTTTCTTGTCATAAGATCTAAGTTGTGTAAGTCAATTTTAAAGGGTACTATCATTGATACTTACCCATTCAATGCATATTTTTAGCATTTAAAATGCATTATCAGTGCCTTTGGTTATATGAACCATTGTTATATTCCAAATTATTTTAAAACATAGATAAGGTTTAATAGAATGTCTTGATTAGCTGGCAAGGATAAAATTTTGTAAGGTATAAGAAGTTAAACCTCCATTGTACCTCCCTAGATTCTAGGGGGAGTGGAGGAGGGAGCGACAGCTCCATCTTGTCCAAATCTAGGCATGCCAAAAAGGGAGGCCATGGGCAGTTAAGAAAAAGAAGTTTATTTAAAGAAAATATCACTCGTTCAGCATGGACACATAAGCCAAACAATGAACTAAGAGTATTCATTTCAATTTACAGTGTTAGTATTTTTTTTTAGAAGTGAAGAACTGCGAGAGGAAAGACCATCTTGGGTGTAGTGAAAGCCTTTGTAGAGGTGACAAGGTCCAAATCCTCCAGAGAGAGTTAAGTGTGCATTATGAACTTTAAAGTTGCATTCTTTTTGTGTTGTAGGCATCAAAAACTGTATACACATTTTTTTTAGACCTATAGAGGCATCATTGCATTGATACAATTGTCAAGCTATAGAATCTTCTTTGAATGGATACAATTATCAAACTGTATAGGCGCCATTCCAGTCACTATAATATTTGTATCAAATGTTTAAATACATCATTGCATCAGTGATAATACAATATGAGGACATCTGAAAATGATAACCCATGCTACCATCTCCCGACATGCTTGCACTAATTTATCCCCCTTTCTATAATTAATTAAATAAAATCAATTTATTTAATTAATTTAACAATTCCCCATAGTCCATTGTTCATAATTGATTAAATAAATATTACAATTTATTTAATTAATTATCCCATCCTTTACCACTAACCTAAATTAATTAAATAAAGTCCACTTATTTAATTAATCCGCCTAGCCCATGACTAAACATAGGCTAATTAAATAAGTAAACCCTACCTAGCCCCTAGACCCAAATTAATTAAGTAAACCCTTAATTAATTTATACAACTAATTAACCCATCTCTTAATTTCCAATAGAGATATCAATTAAATTAATCACGTAATTAATTAACTTAAACCCTCATTATCTCATCTCCCCACACTTGACTAAATAAATAACATTTTTTAATTAAGGGGAGTCACATGTCTCCACCTCATTTTCCTCATTCATGCAAGAGCATTATTTAATTAATAAAGCTCACACATGTCTCCACCTCACCTTTCCAAATCCATGCATTTGTCAATTCTCATCCCATTCATCCATAAAATCTAATTTTTTAATACAACCTCCCCCACATAAATAAATTTTTAATTCATTCATGTGTCATTATCTTAATTAATGCAAAGCCTTCCCAAGGTTTGATTTAAAATTCTGAAATATTGTGATCCCTCCAATATTGATGATGTAACCCTAGCCCTTGATTTCACTATGAAATCTCCACCCTTGGATCTCCATTTCAAACCTCCACCATTGATCAAAATTCCTCCAAAAATCTATAAATACAAGGCCTCTCCAAGCATTTTCATAACAAGTCTTCAAGTATCAAATTTATACCAAAATCTTAGCCAATTTTTCTCATACCATTGCCAAATCTTTGCCTCCATTGTGTTGGTTAGAATAAAGCAATCCACATTTATTCACATTGGGTATAGCTAGGAATTGCTTCTTGGGTGCACGCTTTCCTCCACCTTATCAAGTAGAATGGAATGCTTAAATATTTGAGGTAAAATCACTTGTTTTATGTTTTCCTTGTGTTCTTATGTCTTCTAAAATTTCATCATCTTCATTTGGCACACCCGGTGGGACCTCACGTCCCTGAAACTAATAAAATTTTTGCAAGTTTTTCAAAGTTTTGTTGTGCAAGTTGTATCAGTGCTTTGGGCTGTGGATTAGCACTTCCGAGAGCTAGGGTAGCACTTTTGGGTCTTCTATCAACACCTACATGTCGCTTATCAGCGCCTTCATGGCCTATAATAGCGCTTCCATCTTGGCACTGGTTGTTTAAAAGTTGATGCTTCTCTGTTGGCTGACAGTGGTCTTGCGACCGTTTTTAACACATTTTTTGTAGATCTAACATTCTTTTTTGAGGATATCAAGGTTTTTTATCTAGGCTATTGATTAACTTGGAAATCTTTTTTATCTTAAGATCACTTTTCCTAACATTGTGCTTTAATCTAAAAAAGTTCACGTCTTGCTGTGGTGACTAACCTTATTTGCAGGAAATAGACTAACCTAACAATTTTATTAGAGAGACTAACATTTTGTAGGGTCTTTGGTCTCTGTGTCAGAACAGCGTCGATGACTTCAGATTCAACATCTTTATTTGGGATTCAATGCCTTCATCTTCTAGGTCAGTGCATTTAGTTACAGGTAAAGCAGGTAGTGTTTCAACGCCTATATGTCCTAGGTTAGCACATGTGAGTCTTTGTTTAATGCATTATTTATTCGTTTCAATGCATGGGTTATCTATTTTAGGTATTAGTTAGATGTTTTAGCACTTCTGTTGGTTCTGTTAGCACTTTTGTAAGCTCTGTCAGTGCCTCTGAAGCCTCTATTAGTGCTTTAGTATATTCTATTAGCGTTTGCATTAAAACAGAGTTGAATTTGATCTTTTGAGCACTAATCCACTTTCTTGTAGATATTAAACGATGGTGAAAGACACTTAGCAAACTACTAACATTTTTCTACAGCCTCGCAGTCAAAGTATTTCTTTTTTTTCTACTAGTCATAGTTGCACATTAATTAAAGTGGAACTTTGTAAATGTCATGTTTTGATTTGCATTGGGACGTATGCTCTCCCCTCGCACACTTGGGTGATCTTGGGGATCAGAAATCCTTGTGTAAATCCTTGTTGTGTTTACCCTCAAAGAGGCACTACTTTCATGGATGCTCTCCCCTCACACCTCGTGCAATCTTGGGGATCAAAAGTGAGTAATGACTTCTTCCTAGGAGGCTTGTTTGGAGATACACCCCACTCCAAGGGATGACCTCGACCTCGTGTTCTGGCGGGGGATATAAATGTTGTGAGAATTAAAAGACTCACTTCAATAGGGACCCCATCTGATCTAAACAAAACCATCAAGACCCTCGGTCCGCTAAGACTTGAGTGGTGGCGTTCTTGGTCGGATGCTTGGCAATCCCTTGTTCATAGATCGTCCCTTATACCTTACATATATTAGGACACCCATTAGAAACTTGTAAATCTTAGATAGGACCTTTTGGCCATGTAAGATTGTAATACACCAAATACCAGTTAGGTCCAGGAAGTTACCACACAAGCCACATTGATTTTATCGCCAAGTGCAAATGCCCTCTAGAAACAGGCATGCATGCCATGTATGCTCTCCCCTTGCACCATAGAGCGATCTTGGGTGATCAAAAGTGGTTAGTTTCTTCCTCATGGCACTTACACGTTACACCTAAATAAAGGAAATGAGGTGGGCTTATGATCTTATACAAACCTACTTGAATAAATTTTAGGGATGTTCATGTGCTTGGAGTGTATTCATGTGTGAACCTGTTAAAGCAAATTGATCTCTGAAATTACAAATTAGCCATTGTGTCTTTTGTTTGTAAAGTCTCTTTCAAAAAAATTAGTTAACCCCAAAAACATCATTCAACTCATGGATCAAACAACTTTAGTGCCTAATTAGTCAAACCTATCAGCGCCTTCTGTATTTCTGTCAATGCTTTCATCATCACTATCAAAACCTTTGGTCTCTATCCCAGCACCTACTTCAAACCTATTCGTACTTTTGACACCTGTCACAGTGCTTCAAGCTGACTTGTCAACGCTCTTGAAAACCAACTCAACACTTAAGTTACTGGGATTAGCACTTCTATCTGACTACACATTATTACCACAATTTGACTATTTTGCCCAAAATAACGAACAAAACAGACCTGACAGACCACAGAGCCAAATCTGGTAACCTACAATCTTTTCATTTTCGGCACCCTATCAGACCACTAATTGAAATCATTGATTTTACCAAATTTGGCCATTCCAGTCTATTCTTGTCCTTATCAGTCATGTCAACACCTTAGGCCCACCTGTCAGCACCTTTAGCCCGTCTGTTAGTGCCTTAGGCCCACTTGTCAGTGCCTTTATTGCTTCTGCTAGTACTTCTATCTAACTTGAACCGGTGCCTACATTTCAATTGTTAGTGCTTCTGTGTTGATTGTCAGCGCTTGCGTCTGACCTGTCAGTGCCTCTGTCTTATCTCTCAGCCCCTGTGTCTGAACCTTTAGATAGCCGAACCTAAGGACCTCTCAATCACAAATCTGACTATCTTTAAGATTGTGGCAAACCTTTGAAGGTGACCTAAAGATCACTCATCATCCAATTCACCTAAGTCATCCCTTTTATAAATCACTCAAATCTCATCATCATCCATTCTCAATTTGACCTTAGAAAACCTTTGATTTATCAATCCTATTTTGGACCTTCACACTTACCACATCAATTTCACCCATAGTCAAATTCTTATCAAATCTCTACGAAATTCCCAAATCCACCAAAACAAACCTCACCATCTCAAACCAAATTTGAATCAAATCAAATCCAATCATCCTTCAACCAATCTCAAATCAAAATTTTTCTAAAGTAAATCTAGATCTTATCTTTATCCCCTAATTTATAATGAGCTTGAGAACTTGTTTATCTTAAGTTTGTATAAATTAGCCTTATCAACCTTAGATAAATTAGCTCAGGAGCTTAGACTACTCTTAAGTTAGTGGACTCTAAGAATCTCATTTTTCTTAGTATGTCTTGTCTACCCCAAGTAAAATAATCCCATATCTCTCTTTTGCTTAGGCTCTTGTCTACCCTAATTAAGAGAAGATAATCCTTTGTATCCCACAAGATCTAGATTTTCCTAAGCCTCTTTTTATTTTATATCCAAGCTATCCTTTGATCAACCTTACCTAAGGTATTATCAAAATCATCCCTATCATCCTTTGATCATCAATTTTTATACAAAATCACCCCTTTTACCATCCCTAATCATCCTTCATCCATCAATCCATTCCATTCGGTCCAAACTTTTTGAAAAATAAGGTCCAATATCCTTCATCCATATCTTTCACACAACTCATCCACTCCAACATCAACTCAAAGTCCCTTTTGTATGCCACAAACAAGGTCACAAGCTAGGAGAAACTAGGAGATGAAACCAAATAGGCCATTTGGGATGCCTAATACTGATGAAAACATCATAATTGATCCCCATGGAAATCAACCACAACCATCCAACAATCACAATCGAAATCTTGATCAAGAAATCATGGACTTTACACAAGATCCAAGTGTTATGGATTTGTTGGACCGAGTCCTAAAATCCAATCCCAATAGATATTTGGATTTCTTGCTTCAAAATGGTGACATAATATCAACCAATCTGCCCACTAACACATCACAACCATCCTCATCCAACAATATACCCAACAACTCTACACAATCTACGTCAACATCAACATCGATTGCCACATCAACACCTACGTTAACATCTACCATATCCACATCCATCCCACAAATCACCCTCAACATCCCAAATAATGCCACCTACACTAATACTTCCATTACTATTCCCCAACTTGACCCAAACACCATCGCTTTCATATCCCAATTTCTTTATCAACCACCAAATAACACATTTAAAAACCCCAACAACAATCCACAAACATCCGCATTCACTTCCCAAATTGCTTCCACATACACACAACCTCCTATTTCCCAACCACCTACATCCACATCCACTCAAAACACTAGCCACACATTTCTACAACAACTTCAACAGCTACAACTTCAACAACAACAAAATCCAAACCCACAACAACAACAAATACCGCCAAACATCCTTCAACAACTCATCACCCAACAACAAAACCAAAACCAACAACAACAACAACCACCTAATTTCCTCCAACAATTCATCAACCAACTGTCACATCCTTAATTTTGATTATGATTTACTTTTCACTTTTATGCAATTAGTGGATAATTTTAAAAGGATTAATGATTTGAAGTTTAGAGAAAATGTCAGGATAAATCAAATATTTTATGAGTTATTATGCATAAGAATTTAGACATATGATCATATGATGTCAAGATTATTTATTTATTTGGTTTGAGGATGGACTAACGATGCACTAATCCCAGTTTGGTGTATGTAAGTTGAAAATGAGAAACAAGTCTCCAACTTCCGAGAAAGAGAAGGAGAGTATCATCGGAGAGAAGTGAATAGACGTATGAGAAGGAACAGGTCATTGTCATCTAAGTCTTGTGTTTATTGTTTAGTGAACCCATGTCGAGATTTGGTAAGTAGTAACTGCTCCTTTTGGTCAAAGGTTTGGGTTTTGAATCGATAGTCATTGATTCGACGTCAAGATCCATCAGCATTGGTTTTGTCAAAACCAAGTCAGGATAAAATAACCATTGGCAAGATATTGTCAATAGATGTTGTCTTCTCTATACGCTATGATTATAGTTATGTTATTATAACGATTTAAATTAGAGGTTAATTATGTTGATTTGATGATTTTTGTTAAGTCATTCGTTTTGGTAACGTAATCATTCTTTGATGTTTTTGTGAGACAAATAGGGGAGATAATCTCAAACCTATTCTCGTAACCTTGCAGATGTCAATATCAATGTAAGTAAGAAGTGGATGTTTTTTACTTTATTTTGTGGTTATGTTA
Source organism: Cunninghamia lanceolata (assembly GCA_027924645.1). Taxonomy (NCBI): domain Eukaryota; kingdom Viridiplantae; phylum Streptophyta; class Pinopsida; order Cupressales; family Cupressaceae; genus Cunninghamia; species Cunninghamia lanceolata. Next base: position 6,833,484 of record BSBN01000232.1, on the reverse strand, counting down.
TATATAGGTATATATACATGTTTATATTTTAAAAGAGTCTAAGGAGAAGGCCTAAGGAGGTGGTCGACAATCTTTTCCATGAAAGTGGAAAATGATTCCATGATAAATTATGAGGTTGTTCGATTCCCCTTTCATTTCTCTAACTATTTAGAGAAGTAGAGGTGCATTGTTATTGTTTTTGGGAAGTGGTCTTTAATAACCATAACTTCCACTTAATAGGGTGCCTTCATGGAAGTCATGGAAGCATCATTTCAAGAGTGTAGAAGGTGATCATTAAAAGGAGATTCTCTCGACAATTATGAAGCAAGAAAAGGAAAAATGATGAGAGCTCTGTGGAATAAGCTTGGTGCCAAAGACGACACGAGGGGATAGCTTAGGAGCTCATTGAGGAAAGAGAGTGAGAAGAGAATACTCTAGTCATCGCTGTGAACTCTCAGGTTCTTTCCTATTTTCAATAACAGTTAATTATGTTTGCAAATCCTTTTGTGTTTTCAGCATAATTATCAGTATGCAACTAAGAGGCCAAAGATTTTAGTTATTACTGTGTTATTTCTAGCACCGTTTATATCTAGAAATGTTACTGTGTTTTAGTATAACTATAGAGTCATTAAGCTTGAATCATATTACTGTGTGTAATCAGAGTCGATGTGTTCATTATACTACTATATGTAATAGAGCCGATATGCTCATCACACTACTATGTGTAAATGGAGTTGATGTGCTCATTAAGTTACTAAATGTAAACAGAGTCAATATGATCATTATTCGGCTGTGTATACCTACAAATTGACGTGCTTATCGTTATGTCTAAGCCATCATATTTAAACAAGTCCCAGTGTGCTATTACATTTAGTATATCACTGTTGTGTTATCCAATGTTGATGAGCTTATTCTATATAAATTATATCTAAGTTGTCATCTATGTTTATGATCGTCAATTTATGATTGTTCTAAAGATCATGTGATAGAGAAATAACAGTGTGCTTAAGTTGATAAATTTAGATAATCTCTTCATGTTAATACCAGTAGCATATGATATTTTAGTAAACTTACTATGCAGGCCGATAGGCCAACAAGATTCTAGTACGTGTTGTCTATTGAGTAGAGCTCTTACAGACTGAAAGGCTATAAGTTATCTGGTGAAGAATACACCTATAGGGGTGAATACTTAGCCAATTCGATAATCTTTTGAATCTCTGTATAGGGTCTAACCAGGTTTATACTTAGGTTTTAGTTTCATGGCCGAGGTAAAGCATATATAAGATCATGGTAGAATGGAATATCCATCAATAAGACCAACTCATTCTAATGCTATATCTCTAAAACTAGATAAGAGATCTTTTGAGTTTTCTATATTCCAAGATTGGAATTACTTAGGTTTTAGTTTCATGGCCGAGGTAAAGCATATATAAGATCATGGTAGAATGGAATATCCATCAATAAGACCAACTCATTCTAATGCTATATCTCTAAAACTAGATAAGAGATCTTTTGAGTTTTCTATATTCCAAGATTGGAATTACTAAGAGTCAGATAACATAGCTATATATATATATATATATATATATATATATATCACTCGAAGACTTGCATGTATAGTTCTATTAATTCCAAACAGATTGTTTGGTGATAGGTTATTTTAATATGAGATTTTTAAAAGATAATGATAACTTTGGAATCACATTAGGATAGTGTTGTAGTATCTCTTTAGTTTTAAAGTTATGATAAGTGTTATCTTTCTTTTCTAAAGAAGAGATTTGTGGAAACAAATCTATTCCTTATTTCAAGTCGGAAGATTCAAGAAGACCATTAGGTCAATAATACTGATGTAGATTTACACTTATCAAAGTGAAAGACTGAATAAGTTTAGAGTATAGCTAGGAAGTTGATAGTATCCTTAGGAAAAGGATAAATCTCGAATGAGATGTCTATTCAAGATACTTAATATATAAATATTATAATGTTCAAGAGGTCAAGAGTAGACCAATGGATTTTTTATAATTATTTTTAGAGATTGTTAACTTTTTGACATTTTGATTAGAGGAAATTAAACCCTAGAACCAACTCGGATGAGTTTAGAGATCATAGAATCTCTTAAGTTCAATTATGACACTATATTATTCTATTGTTTTGTATGATCGACAAATAAGGTCGAAAAATCACAAAATAAGATGTTATTAAGAATATGAGAAGCTCTTTGATGAAATTTAATGTTTTCTTGTTAGAATTGAAACAAGACTTATAGTTCATAGAATGCTTAAATCTTGAATCTGAGTAGCATGACAAGAAGTCATAGACTCTTAGGGTTGTAAGAATTCAACTAAGAACTTATTGAAGAGTTATATGTTCTAAACTTATACTTTGTATAAATGGATAACCTAGAGTACAAGGTTAATTTCTAAGTCAAACTGACTAGGAGTAAAGTAAAGTCTAGACATATAAGTCTAGTGTTTTTATCTTAATAAGCCACACTGTAGGATGAGATAGTTCCCAAGTCGAGTTAGAGGTGTGTGAACATATGACTATGTTTATTATGAATGTTATTTATACTGAAACTTTGGCCAAAGTGATGCATTTATCTCTAAATGCATTAGTTGATTCACAAGTGCCTAAATGACGTAACTTGTCAGGATGATCATACTTAGCTAGAAGATAGTCTAGAGTTGTATGGTCGAATGTGTTACGTAGGACACATCACTAGGACTCAGATGGCATAACTTGTTGGTTCCATATTTCTATACTCTCCATGAAGGGTAGGGCCACTTTTAGGAAGGAAGATGTGCGGGGGACCGCTGGTTTGTGGTTGTAGGTAAAGCACTCGGATGATGCTCTCCCTCTGTAGTAGAAGACTTGCCAAGACTTGAGTGACAAATGTCAAGATTCCAGATGTAGTATTCTTTGTATTGATGTTCATTGCCAAGTGCAAATTATGTAATGTAATGAAGTGAAATGATTTCACTGTAATTCTATCTTTGAATATGTTGTAATTTCAAGGTTGAAAATATTCAGAAAAGATATACTTTTATTTATTTGTAGTCATGTAAATGATAAAAAAATATATATATCTCTTGTTTACCATGTTTATTTACTTTCTTGTAAATCCTTGAGTTAAAATTAGTAATATGAGATGGCATGTTACATATGGTATCAGAGCTAACCGGGTTCAACACATGGACCTCAGTGCTCGCTATGTAAATTTTTTTATCAACATTAAGCAGATAGCTGATGCTTGAAATTGGTTTTATGTCAGGATGACATAGAGAAGAACCAAGAATACCACCAGAAAGTCTATTCCCCGACATTTGCCTAAGTTAGTAGTTAAGAAAGAACTTACTGAGGAGGTTGAACTCGAGGAGCATATTGATTATGCTAAAGGTACATGGCTAGAGGATTTAGAGACTTTGGCTAACGCTCTTAAGCGTATATGTTTAGAAAGGAAGCAACGTGTCAAACGAGCCAAAAAACCAATTGTTCCTACTTGTGTAGCTAAACTAATTAAACCTTCTGCAAGATGCGACATGCCATTTGGGTGTGCTCATGATGCTCCTGTATAGGAAAAGAGGTTTTGAAAGAGTACCTGTGTGTACATCAACCCTCTAAGTTTGTTTTGTTGGATTCCGATGGTGAAGAGGAACTTGAGGAATATCCTTTAACCGACAGTGACATGTAGTCTTGTCGAGTTAATTATCTAAATAAGATGTATTTATACCAAGAATAAACTATAATAAAGATGAGATTGATCGCCATTTGAGTTTTTGGTGAATGGATTTTATTGTTGAAAACTTGAATTTTGAATTATTGAGATGCATTATTTTGAATTCTAATTTATAATATGATACAAATATCAAGTGTGATATAGAGTGTCATCATGGTTCGAACTCAAAAAACTCTTGAAGATAGTCAAGGAGAGTCTAATCCCTCTGAAAACTTTATGGCTAAGCTGGATCAGATATTGACCATGTTGAATGAAATGACGAAAGGCTTGGAAACCTAGAATAGGAGGTTAGGGGTCATGGTAAATCTGAAATAGGACATGAGGATTCACATCAACAAGATGATGAATATGCCCATGAATCCAGTATTCATAGTGAACAAAGGGAGAATGTTGATAAGACTAAGTCTCAGGAAGAGAAGAAAAGTAGACTTGCCTCTAAGTTGTCAAGAGATATAAAGAAAGTCACGCCACCCAAGTTCTATGCAACAGAAAGTGGTGATGTTGCAGAAGCTTGGTTGATAGAGATGGAAAACTATTTGAAGATCCACAATTAATCTAAGATAACCAAGGCAGTATGGGGTGCCTTTTACCTGGCAGGAGAAGCATCCATGTGGTGGATGAACAAGAAAATGGAACTGGGTTAAGTTCTTTAAGCTTAACCTAGGATCAATATGTGGTTTTATTTCACCAAAGGTGGTTACCATAGCTTTTCTTTGATCAAAAGCTAACAGATTTCAGAAATCTGAGACAAGGAGATATGTCAGTGGTTAAATATTGGGAAAAATTCACCGACTCTTAAAGTATTTGTCTCAATATCAAAAAGATGAAAGGTTCTGGATCAATAAATTTATCATCGATTTGGATGCCCAAATAGGTGGAGAAGTGGATGTTCATGGCCCTTCTACTATGGACCAAGTGTTAGAGAAGGAAATTAAGCAAGAGCAAAAATTGAAGTCAATTTCTACTTATCGCGAGAAGAATCGCAAGAGGTTTAATAAGACACCAACTTCTCAACCTTACAAGAAAGGGAATGACAAATCAGATGGGGCTAAGAGAAGCAACAAGGGTTCCAGAAATAATAAGAGTGGACCCAGGAATGAGAAGAAGAACAATGCCAATGATTGACAGAATGATAATAATTTAGGTAAACCTGTTGAGAAGAGAGGACCTCCTAGAGGATGTTTACATGTGGTGGTGATCACTATGCAAATCAATGCCCAACTAAGAATCAAGGAGTTCAACAGTGTGGTAATGTTTTACCTACACAGCAAGCAACTTTTCAATAGAGGATTCATGTGGTGTTGGATAATCGCCAGGTAGAGTACTAGATTAATCCCATTGAGACATCAGGTACTTTGTTTGGAGTTCCTTTTTCTATTTTGATTGATATTGGTGCAACTGAAAGTTTTATTTCACCAAGAGTATTAAGTAAATTTCCTAGAAGAGATGGTTACATGGCTAAACCCTGGTCAGTTGAATATGCTAACCAGACAAAAGCTCAAGTAGAGCAGTGTTTGTTTGAAGCCAAGATTGAATTTCTTAGTTTTTCGACTGAGTTGTTTGTAGCCCCCTAGGTTCCTATGATGTTATCTTAGGAATAAATTGGTTGTGGAGGCATAGAGCCAATGTAGACTATTTTTCAAAAATAGTGGAGTGTCTAGACGATGTAGGAAACAAAGTCTTTTTGCAAGACACTCAAAGAGAGGTTAAAATCAAACCAATCTCTGCAATGCAACTAAAGAGGGCAAGACGAAAAGGATGTCAACTTTTTGTAGTGAGAATGGAGCAAGTAGAAGAAGATCATTCTAATCAAAGTGAGACTTTAGAGAATTATCCCTTTCTTAGAGATTTTTAGGATGTTTTTTCTGGATGAACTTCTAGGATTACCTCCAAAAAGAGTATTCGATTTCTCTATTGATATTATACCTGGATCAAAACCAATTTCAAAGGCTCCTTACCGTATGACTACTATGAAATTGATGGAATTGAAAGCCCAACTATAGGAGTTGTTAGCTAAAGGATTAATTAGACCCAATGTCTCTCCTTGGGGAGCCCCAATGATCTTTGTCAAAAAGAAAGATGGAACTTTGTGTCTATGTATAGACTATTGTATGCTTAACAAAGCAACGATAAAGAATAAGTATTCTCTACCTCGTATTGATGACCTTTTTGATCAGATGTGAGGTGTAATAGTGTTTTCCAAGATTGATTTGTGATATGGATACCATCAACTGAGAATAAAGGATGAGGACATTCATAAGACAACTTTCAGAACCAGATACGTGCATTATGAGTTCACGGTTTTACCTTTTGGACTTACTAACGCCCCTACTGCATTCATAAATTTGATGAATATTATTTTCTAAGATTGCTTGGATAAATTTGTTCTAGTGTTTCTAGATGACATTCTTATTTACTCTAAGAATGAGGAAGAGCACTTGCAACATTTGCGGATAGTTTTGCAGTGGCTAAGAGAACATACATTGTTTGGGAAACTTTTTAAGTGTGCTTTCTTTCAGAAAGAAATAAAGTACTTAGGGCATATTATTTCAACTAAAGGAATATTTGTAGACCCAACAAAGATAAAAGCTATACTTGAGTGGCTTGTGCCAAAGAATGTGCATGAAGTGCACAGTTTCATGGGGTTGGTAGGCTATTAGAGGAAGTTCATTTTGAACTTTTCTAAGATTGCAAGCCTAATCACTTCGCTTCAGTGAAAAGGAAAGCATTTTGACTAGATAGATGGATGTCAGAAAGCATTTGATCAGTCGAAAGAAAGGTTGAAAATTGCCCCAATATTGAAAGTTCTAGATTCAAAAAGTTAATTTGTTGTCATAACTGATGCCTTAGGAGAAGGTTTGGGAGGAGTGCTTATGCAATATGGGCAAGTGGTAGCCTATGAATCCAGGAAATTGAAAACATATGAGTAGAATTATGCTTCTTATGATTTAGATTTAGCAACAGTTGTGCATGCTTTGCAAGTGTGGCGACACTACTTGTTAGGGAAGCCTTTTGAATTGAAATCAGATCATCATGGTCTTAAGTACATATTTTCCCAACCCCATCTAAATGCTCGATAGAGAAGATGGTTGGAGTTGATATCTGACTATGACTTTGAGATAAATTATATTAAAGGCAAAGAAAATCAAGTAAACGATGCTTTGAGTCGAAGGAGACATATCTCATCAATAGTCTCTATTCATTTGAACTTTAAGGACCAAGTATTACAAAATTCTGCAGGAGATGAATTCTATGAGCAAGTTAAGCAAGATCTCTCTGTGAATCCTCAAGATTTGAGTTATGATGGGTTGTATTTTAAACTAGATGGCCTTTTAAGATACAGAGGAAGGATGTATGTTCTAGATTTGTCAAAATTAAGAAACCTTGTTTCGAAAGAAGTGCATTCTGCACCATATTCAGGACATCCAAGAGTAACCAAACTCCTAGCTGATGTAAAACCTCTTTATTTTTGGAAAGGAATGAAGAATGACCTACAAAATTTGCAACAAGTTGCCTAGATTGCCAAAGAGTCAAGGTTGAGCATTAACATCCAGCAAGACTTCTGTATCCACATGATATTCCAAAGTGGAAGTGGCAGGTTATTAGCATGGATTTTGTACAAGGTCTTCCAATGTCATGAAATAGACATGATGCTATTTTAGTGGTGGTGGATAAAATCACCAAGTTAGCACACTTTATACCTGAAAATTTAATAGATGGAGCACCTGTTATAGCTCACAAGTTTGTATAGGAAGTGTTTAGACTGCATGGAGTTCCTAAGAAGATTATCTCAGATAGAGACGTGCGCATGACGTCAAGGTTTTGGAAAACTTTGTTTCCAACGTTAGGAACTCAACTTAATATAAGCTCTGCTTATCACCCTAAGACAGATGGTCAGACTGAGAGGTTCAATCAAGTTCTAGAGGATTTGTTGAGGATGTATTGCATGGATCAGCAATACAAGTGGGAAGAATAACTTCCACTTGTGGAGTTTGCTTATAACAACTACATTTATGCTATCAAGATGTCTCCATTTGAAGCATTATATGGAAGAAAATACCAAACTCCTATAAGTTGGGATAAGCTAGAAGATAGGATTAGCATTGGTCCTGAAATGTTAGTAGTAATGGAAGAACATGTTAAGCTGATCAGAAAAAAGATTGGCGGAAGCAAATGATAGTCAAAAAAGTTACGCTGATGCTAAGCGTACACAAAGAAAATTTTTAGTTGGAGAAAAAGTTCCTTTGAGGATCAAACCTCAGAAAAATTCCATAAAGTTTGAGAAGTCTTCCAAATTAGCTCCTAGATATGTAGGACCCTTTGAAGTTCTTGAAGTGGTCAATCCAATTGCCTAGAGAATTGCTCTGTCGCTATCTCTTGCTAGGATACATAATGTTTTTCATGTTTCATATTGAAAAAGTATATTACAAGAGATAATCATATTCTTGATTGGAATGCTTTATAGGTACAGGACCTAGGAGTGGTCATGATTGGGCCTCTCAAAGTGCTTGAAGTTCACAAGCTCCGCTTGCGTAACAAAGAGGTTACTTAGTGCAAGGTCCAGTGGGACCAATATACAGAGGATAATGCCACCTGGGAAGATTAACATGATTTTTACCAAAGATTTCCTCATTTGTTTTATGCTTTTCAAAGTTGAACACAAAAACTTTATATTATTATTTTGATACATTGGATCGCCGAGGACGATGAATCTTATGGGGGAGATATGTCACATCCCTAATTTTGATTATGATTTACTTTTCACTTTTATGCAATTAGTGGATAATTTGCAAGGATTAATGATTTGACGTTTAGAGAAAATGTCAGGATAAATCAAAGATTTTATGAGTTATTATGCATAAGAATTTAGACATATGATCATATGATGTCAAGATTATTTATTTATTTGGTTTAAGGATGGACTAACGATGCATTAATCCTAGTTTGGTGTATGCAAGTTGAAAACAGGAAACATGTTTCCACCCTCTGAGAAAGAGAGGAGCGTATCATCGGAGAGAAGTGAATAGACATATGAGAAGGAACATGTTATTATCATCTAATTCTTGTGTGTATTGTTTAAAGTGAACCCATGTTGAGATTTGGTATGTCGTAACTGCCCTTTTTGGTCAAAGGTTTGGGTTTTGACTCGATAGTCGTCGATTTGACTTCAAGATCCATTAGCATTGGTTTTTTCAAAACCAAGTCAGGATAAAATAAACAGCGGCAAGATATGGTCAATAGATGTTGTTTTCTCTATACGCTATGATTATAGTTATGTTATTATAAGGATTTAAATTAGAGGTTAATTATGTTGATTTGATGATTTATGTTTAGTCATTCGTTTTGGTAACATAATCGTTCTTTGATGCTTTTGCAAGACAAATAGGGGAGATAATCTCGACCCTATTCTCATAACCTTGCGGATGTTAGTATCAACGTAACTAAGAAGTGGACGCTTTTTACTTTCTTTTGTGGTTATGTTATATATATAGGTATATATACATGTTTATATTTTAAAAGAGTCTAAGGAGAAGGCCTAAGGAGGTGGTTGACAATCTTTTCCATGAAAGTGGGAAATGATTCCATGATAAATTATGAGGTTGTTCGATTCCCCTTTAATTCTCTAACTGTTTAGAGAAGTAGAGGTGCGTTGCTATTGTTTTTGGGAAGTGATCTTTAAGGACCATAACTTCCACTTAATAGGGTGCATTTGTGGAAGTCATGGAAACATCATTTCAAGAGTGTACAAGGTAATCATTAAAAGGAGATTCTCTCGACAGTTATGAAGCAAGAAAAAGGGAAAACAATGAGAGCTTTGTGGAATAAGCTTGGTGCCAGAGATGACACGAGGGGATAGCTTAGGAGCTCATTGAGGAAAGAGAGTGAGAAGAGAATACTCTATTCATCTCTGTGAACTCTCGGGTTCTTTCCTATTTTCAATAACTATTAATTATTTTTGCAAATCCTTTTATGTTTTTGACATTATCAGTATGCAACTAAGAGGTCAAAGATTTTAGTTATTATTGTGTTATTTCTAGCACCGTTTATATCTAGAAATGTTACTGTGTTTTTATATAACTATAGAGTCATTAAGCTCATCATATTACTATGTGTAATCAGAGCCGATATGCTCATTATACTACCATATGTGATAGAGTCGATATGCTCATCACACTGCTGTGTGTAAATAGAGTCAATGTACTCATTAAGTTACTGAATGTAAACATAGTCGATATGATCATTATTCAGCTATGTATACCTACGAATTGATGTGCTTATCGTTATGTCTAAGCCATCATTTTTAAACAAGTCTGAGTGTGCTATTACGTTTAGTATATCACTGTTGTGTTATCCAGTGCTGATGAGCTTATTCTATATTGATTATATCTAAGTTGTCATCTGTGTTTATGATCTCCAGTTTATGATTTTTCTGAAGATCACATGATAGAGAAATAACGGTGTGATTAAGTTGCTAAATTTAGATCATCTCTTCATGTTAATACCAGTAGCATATGATATTTTAGTAAACTTTCTATGTAGGTCGATAGGCCAACAAGATTCTAGTATGTGTTGTCTGTTGAGTAGAGCTCTTACAAACCGAAAGGCTATAAGTTATCTGGTGAAGAATACACCTATAGCGGTGAATACTTAGCCAATTCGATAATCTTTTGAATCTCTGTATAGGGTCTAACCAGGTTTATACTTAGGATTTAGTTTCACAGCCAAGGTAAAGCCTATATAAGACCATGGTAGAATGGAATATCCATCAGTAAGACCAACTCATTCTAATGCTATATCTCTAAAACTAGATAAGAGATCTTTTGAGTTTTCTGTATTCCATGATTGGAATTATTGAGAGTCAGCTAACAGAGATATATATATATATATATACTCGCATGTATAGTTCTATTAATTCCAAACAGATTGTTCTGTGATAGGTTATTCTTTTAATCTGAGATATGTAAAAGATAATGATATCTTTAGAATCACATTAGGATAGTGTTGTAGTATCTCTTTAGTTTTAAAGTTATGATAATTGTTATCTTTCTTTTCTAAAGAAGAGATTTGTGGGAACAAATCTATTCCTTATTTCGAGTTGGAAGATTCGAGAAGAGCATTAGGTCAATAATATTGATGTAGATTTAAACTTATCAAAGTGAAAGATTAAATAAGTTTAGAGTATAGCTAGGAAGTTGATAGTATCCTTAGGAAAAGGATAAATCTCGAATGAGATGTCTATTCAAGATAATTAATATGTAAATATTATAATGTTCAATAGGTCAAGAGTAGACCAATGGATTTTTTTATAATTATTTTTGGAGATTGTTAACTTTTTGACATTTTGATTAGAGGAATTTAATCCCTAGAACCATCTCAGATGAGTTTAGAGATCATAGAATCTCTTAAGTTTGATTATGACACTATATTATTCTATTGTTTTGTATGATTGACAGATAAGGTTGAGAAACCACAAAATAAGATGTTATTATGAATATGAGAATCTCTTTGATGAAATTTAATGCTTTCTTGTTAGAACTGAAACAAGACTTATAGTTCATAGAATGCCTAAATCTTGAATCTAAGTAGCATGACAGGAAGTCATAGACTTTTAGGGTTGAAAGTATGCAACTAAGAACTCATTGAAGAGTTATATCTTCTAAACGTATACTTCGTATAAATGGATAACCTAGAGTACAAGGTTGATTTCTAAGTCAGATTAACTAGGAGTAAAGTAAAGTCTAGACATATAAGTCTAGTGTTTTTAGCTTAATAAGCCACACTGTAGGATGAGATAGTTCCCAAGTTGAGTTAGAGTTGTGTGAACATACGACTACATTTATTGTAAACATTATTTGTACTTAAACTTTGCCCAAAGTGATGCATTTGTCTCTGCATGCATTAGTCAGTTCACAAGTGTCTAGATGACGTAACCTGTCAGGATGATCATACTTAGCTAGAAGATAATCTAGAGTTGTATGGTCGAATGTGTTATGTAGGACACAACACTAGGACTCAGATGGCATAACTTGTTGGTTACATATTTCTTTACTCTTTGTGAAAGGTAGGGCCACTTTAAGGAAGGAAGATGTGCGGGGGACCGTCAGTATGTGGTTGGAGGTGTTCGAACAAAATTTTAACCCCAAAATTTTTATAAAAAATCCATTTCCCTACATAATATTATCCCCTAAATTACCATTTTAAATTTTCCCCTACTCAAAATAATATATCCATTCAACCTAGAGTCTTAACCCTAATAAATTCATGCCTTGTTGCCTTCACCCTAAAAGCAAAAGCCATATCAGAAAACACTTCTATAATGCTAAGACCTACCCTAGGATCCCTTCAATAAGTGATATGAAGGATATCGGTGAGAAGCCACCATACAACACTCAAACAGAAATACAACTCCTGAAAATGAAGAACATCACTCCTGAAGTGGAGGCTGAGGCATTGAAGGAGCTCCAAACAGAAATTGATAAAGAAATGGAGAATATAACTCCAGAAAAGGGAAGAGCATTGCTTGAAGAAGCAGGAGTCTTGTTGGTATCTAGATGGGACATGACTTTAGCCATTGTCTTTGATAGTTTCAGAAGAAATCAGGATAAAAAAGTGCAGTTGAGTGTTGAGGGAGTAGACAAAGTTTATTCTAGGTTAGGCTTTGATCCAGATAATGCTACCCTATTGATGTGGGCCTTGTACCGACCAAATAAAAGGCCTTTGATAATTAATGACCCGAATAAGGCTTTTGGCCATATTTTTGTGCAAAGAGTTGAGGAAACTAACCCAATGGATACTGTCAATCTGAATGTAAATGTTGCCAGATTCACAAAGGCTCAAATTGAGCAATTGGTAAGGAATAATAAAGCATACATGGCAGAGAATGAAAAACTGAGGCAAGAAGTTGCCAATTATAAGGATAGGTTGCCATCATCATCAGGCAGTTATTCACCTTACCTGGAAATTGACAAAAGAGTGGTGGAGGCCAGTGCTGATACTACTTATTAGAAGATTAAGGCAGAGAAATTCCAAAAGAAGAGTGATCAATTGGAGATAGAGATAAAAGCTATTAAATACAAGATAGTCTCAGAATTGATCTAGAACATATTTGAAAAAATGATTGCAAATGCTGATAAGGTGTGGGTAATACACAATGGGTCATACACTGCATATCAAGAACATAAGAGATTGCACCTTAGAATGCTAGAAAAGAAAGAAGAATTGGTGTCCAAGGAGGATGTTAATGTATAGGTTCTCAAAGAATATGATGAATTGATCAACATACATGAGAGATTCAACACTAAGCTCACACAAGACCTCGGTGACTTTGATCAACCGTTGGATCTATCTTTTCCTAGCTTTTTTGATAATGAGGGCAATCGAAGAGAACAAAATGTTTGAAGGAAAGAACTTGCCCAATTGCTACCAATGGCTTTGAATATAGTAAATGATGAGTCCACAGTAATGAAAAATACACATGAGCAGTTAGAAAAGATTTTTACTCTTGAGTTTGTTATGAAAGAAATAGTATCAACTACAAGTACTTATGCAACCTAAGAGTATATTGATCATATCGTCAAAATTAATTTGTTTATCTCCAGAGCAACATGAAGGGTCGTAGGAACCATGTCTATATCCTCCGCTGGTTTAAAATGGAAGACAATGGTTAAGAAAATCTAGAGAATCTTAAGAAGCTAGAAAATCTAGAGACTCTTTTTTATCCTTAAGAATTTTCCCAATGCTAATTCAAGAATTTTGCAGTGAAGTATAGAGGAGGAAATTTACAACAGCAGTGGGCAAAGCATGTGCATCAAGACTCTACATCATTGGAGAGGAGAACCTTGCCAGATCAGGATGATCATAGGTTTTCCATGTTGATTAATGGACTCATATCCTGACAATTGTGAATGCCCACACTATTGTCTTTGTTTATTTCTTAATTATATTCTAAACATTTGTTAGTTATCACAAGAGGTGTGAATCATGAAGTGACACCCTCTTTAGGCCTGAAGCTTGTTCGCTTCCCATATATATGGGAAACCAAGGCCATTTTTGTATCATCATCAATAACATCATTACTTGACAAAACTTTATATATACAAGCAATTAAAATTGAATTATACTGTTATCTCCAGTTATTGATAAAAATACAAGAGAACTCTTATGAATTTTAAGTAATACAATGGGGAGGAATATATAATCAGTAGCTCAAAACTTTGGTGTTCAATTACTTTGTCATTATTAATATTTATGAGTTATTTGGCTATCTCTAGAGTGGTCATTTCATGTTATTCAAATCAAGTATATTGAACGTGTATTTGATCTGTCGAGACACATTTGCTGCCTTTGTGTGATTGTGTTGATTGGTTTCTGCAAGGAGAGAATTAAATTCCTTTTAAGTGATCTCTGTTTATTGGTTTCTATCCAAAATTAAAATCCTTTAAATGAATAATCTTAATTAGTTTCTTGCTTGTAAGAATTAAAATCCTTTCAAGTAATCACAGTAACTTGGAAAGATATCATTGGGATCGATAAGAAGAGCCTCATAACCAACATTCTTGCACATTTATATAAGGTATAAACATTTATAAGTGACAACTAAGAAGATCCACATATCATACAATTCTTGACCCCATTCACCCAATAGAATTAGGCACTAGTCATACTCACTTTAAAACATCAATTTATAGTTTATATTTTCACATTTCAAACCTTAGTAGTAGGAATAAATCTCGGCCTTATATCTGTCTCACATCTGCATGCTACTGTTAGTAGATCACTAAGGTCACACAAATTTGCATCAGCTATCAAGGTACACCCGCCTAGGTCTGGCAGAGCCTAAAGAGAAGGGGGTATTCAATCATATTAACCCTGTTTCGTTAGCCAAAAGTGTTAAGAGAGCTTGGTATCCTCTTAAGGTTTACAACCTGCATTTTTGAGACCTAACAGAATTATCGATTCAGCTGGAGATCACTCGAGAATATTTGGTTCTAGTTTAACCAGTCAAAGATTCAAGGAATTAAGGAATCATAACTCTGCTGGTGGAGAAAACCCAGAAAATAACATCATTCCTCTCCAAGAGAGGTGGCAACTCTAAAACACGATCTCAGTCTCTTGCAACATGGATGGTAGGAGATCCAAGACAAATGATAAAAAATTGAATGATAAGCAATCATCCCCACCTTCAAAAGTCCCTGCTAAGAAAAATGGGGGAATATCAAATCAGTTAGAATGCATCCAAACTAATAGCCAGAGTACTCAAGAAAATAAATGAGAACAACCTCTACTAACATATAACAATTTTACTCCTTTGCATGAATCAAAATTTCATGAAGGATTCCAATCAAAAAGTAATCCTACCCAGTCTAAACAAAATAGATTTGGTGATATTCTAGACCAATATAGACATGACCCTCAAAAGCAACTTGAATTTGAGGCACAACTTGAATGGGAAAGGATACAAATGCAAGCAGAATATGATTATAAAATGTCATTGCAACATGGTGGAGAAGTTCAAAATGAGTTTATGGATCAAACTGCATCCACAGAGACTCAAGGTAGTCCACAAAAAGACACACGAAATGCTAATGAGGTACAACAAAATTTACAGAAATTACAGGAAGAGCTTAGGCTAGCCAAACTGAAAGAAGAGGAAGAATGAATAAAGCAAGAGTTGCAACAAATAAAATCTTGACGTGCAACAACTAGCTCAAAGTATATACCCCCCATAAGCAAAGTGGGCAAGCTCCTACAAGCAATCCACAAGGGTCACATCAGAGTGTAAGTGGTTTAAATGCTTCAAAAGCACCACAGAATCCAGGTAACACTAGTTATGTGTAGCAGAACATTCCACCGTGAAACCCAAGAACACATAATGTTCATACAACTTCCCAACCCATGGCTAATACACATCCACCTCCTGGTTAGCAGCATGTCCCACCTCACCAGCAAAATGTGCATGGAACTATAAAACCACACCATAATGTACAACAACATGTACCTCACCACCAACATCAACAATACCGGCCAAACCAAAACCTGCAAGGACCCCTAAATATAAATAGATACAAGCAGCTAGATTTATCTGGGTACCAGATCTATCCTGATCCCACTGACAATGATTTGAGAAATGCACTCCCAAAGTTTTCTGGGAATAATGCCATTTCAACAGAAGAACACATCAGAAACTTTGAGACAATTATGGATAATTATGATGTACAATATGAAGATGTCCTCATGAAATTATTTATGCTATCCTTGATCGAAGATGCTAGGGACTGGTATAAGAATTTGCTTGATGCTTCAATCAATTCTTTT
The DNA here is from genome assembly GCA_027924645.1 of Cunninghamia lanceolata. NCBI lineage: Eukaryota > Viridiplantae > Streptophyta > Pinopsida > Cupressales > Cupressaceae > Cunninghamia > Cunninghamia lanceolata. The sequence goes on along the minus strand of BSBN01000232.1, from coordinate 6,817,454 downwards.
GAAGACTTCAAAGATCAGTTTAAAGAACAATATGGAAATCAATGTGACCCGAATTTTGTTGTGCATGAACTAACAGGCATACAAAAATACCATAATGAATCAATTGTGGATTTCAACCAGAGGTTCTAAAAAATATACCATAAAATCTCTCTTGAGTTGAAACCCCTGGATGGTATGGCCCTAGCTTTATACTTAAAAGCCTTTGATCCCAAAATTAGATATGAACTTAGAAATAGAGCTCCTATTACTCTTGCAGAAGCTCAAAAAGCTGCTATGAATATTGAAAATAATAGGAGAGCTGCTAGAAAACTTGGCAAAAGTGAAACCATCAGAGTTCCACAAAGTCCTAACAACCATTCGACTAGGCAAGCAAACTATTATAGGAATGAGAGGCCTAGGTTACATGATATGCCCTAAAACACTAATTGGAAGGATGGGAGACCTGTGGATAACAAACAAAAGAAGAATTATAGTAAAGACACCCCTGATCCCTTAAAGAAATATGGGACACATGTGGTAGAAAATAATCCATGGTGTTTAGCATGCAACCTATCATATTCACCTAAATACCATGTAGTGGCCCAATCATTGTAATAAAATGAAGTATCTTATGATCAGGACAGGGATTATCATACTATAAACATGTTAGGAATGAGACCTCACCAAATTGATGAAGAATACTCATCCTTTGAAGAAGATGGGTTTGAATACGATGTGAGAAACCAGAGGTATAATGTTAACATGGGTCAATAAGAAATCTTCTCTGATCAGGAAGATAATAATGAAGGAACCACTTATATACCCAATATAGTCCCACAGTTCTAGTTAAGAAAACCAACTGAGGAAGAAAAAAGAGGTCTTACAATTGTTGTTGTGGCTCAGGCTAGAACTAATTACAATCTGAGGAATAGAATCATAAATACAGATCAAGGAACACCCAGAGGTTTGTTCATCAAAGAACCATATCATAAGAAGGGTGCCTTGGATAACCAAAAGAAAGGAGAAACTTAGAAAAATACACATAAGGAAATATCAAAGGTTGAGCAAAATAATACAAAGGATAGCAGTAAGCAGCAATTTGAAGAAAAAATGTTTCAATAAAGAAAAAATAGAGCAAATCACCATTACCCCTTCATTTGACATGATACAAGCATTGTCTCAAATAAAGATGTCAATAGCATTACTGGAAATGATGAAAATAGATGAATACAGGGACAATGCTCTCAAATTGATTTCTAATATACCAAACAAGCAGCAAAATCAAAACAAAAATAAAGAAGGGTTAGAAAACAAAATAAACAATCTTGGACAAGAAGTCATGAAAACACCTAAAATCTATCTTGGTGATACCATAACAAAGAATCCTTCCTAGGTGGACCCATTATATATAACACTATTTATCAATAACAAACTGGTAAGAAATTGTATGATTGATTCTGGAGCTACAATAAACATCATGCCAATAGTTGTTATGAAAGAATTAGGCTTGTGGCTGGACACAACATATGATAAATGCTATGTAATGGGCAATAGGTCTATCCCAATTGTTGGAGTAATGAAGGATGTAAAACTAAAATTGGCCTCGTGTCCTGAAGCCACTTACAAAACTGATATAACTGTAGTAGATACTCCACCATACTATGGTATGTTGTTATCCAAACAATGGACTGCTGCAGTAGGGGGAAATGTCTAATTGGACTTATCATATGCAACAATACCAGTAAATGGGAAGGAAGTCAGGTTGTGTAGGGAGCCAAGATATGAAAATATAATAAAATGTCTAGATCCAAACCAGATGAATTGTTTTTATGATGTAGATCTTGGAAGTTTCAGAATTGAAAAATCACAGCCTGAATTACAAAATATAGAACTAATCAATAGAGAGACTCAATTAGATGAACATGGTGTATGACGAATATATTTTGATGGTGCATGCAGTAAAGGAGGGAATGGGACAGGAGTACTGTTCATCTCACCAACAGGAAAGACATTCAAGTATTCATTTTTGTTAACATTTGAATGCACTAATAATATTGCTGAATACGAGGCATTGTTGTTGGGTTTGAACATTGCCCTAAGATATGGAATCAAACTGCTAGCAGTATATGGAGACTCTAAACTAATTGTCTCACAAATTAGGGCAAACTATTTATCAAAGAACAAGAGGTTAAAGCAATATAGAAATGTTGTTTGGGACACCATTGAACTTTTGATGCATTCTCTATAGACTGGATAGAAAGATCTAAAAACATAATGGCAGATTTCTTGAAGTGAGATGATATTACATTATCAGGAATAACAAAGGTGGAATTCAAGACTAGGCCTGCAATCCCTGATAATATCTATAATTGGTAAGTGTTCAATGATGATGAGGATCTGATTAAGTTCCTTCATTGTGTAGATCAATATGAATCCCAAGAAATAGATTTCAATGCATTTATGGAAGAGGTAGATGGCAAGGAAACTCTTTTTGGGAAAGAAGTGGTGTAGCTCAAAACAAACAAAATACCCAAAGGCCTTGTAGCCCTAGAAAGAGTATTTGATGGCTAAGACAAATTTAATCTCAAACCTACACCGGTCAATCTTAAGGATGTTGAGGAGATTAATCTGGGAACAGAGATGGTTCCTAAAAAGGTCTACATTGGAAAAAGGATCAGCCCTAAAGTCAGAGAAATGCTTATAGCCCTGCTTAGAAGATATAAACATGTGTTTGCTTGGTCCTATGATGATTTAAAGGCATATAGAGAAGACTTATTCCAGCATGAAATACCATTGAAACTTGATGCTAAACCATTTAGACAGAAATAAAGACCCATAAATCCTACATTAGCACCTAAGATGCAAGAAGAGCTCATGAAACTCAGAGATGGTGGAATAATCAAGCCAATTAGACATTCTTCTTGGGTATCAAATTTGGTGCCAGTAAGAAAGAAAAATGGAGATATAAGATTATGTGTGGATTTTAGAAATTTAAATATTTCATCACTCAAAGACAATTATCCACTTCCAAATATGGAAGCAATGCTACAAAGGGTGATAGGATTTGAATTGTTGTCTATGATGGATGGCTTCTCAAGGTACAACCAAGTGAAAGTTAAAGAATAAGAATAGTATAAACCGCTTTCACCACACCCTGGGGTACATATGTGTATGTGAAAATGCCTTTTGGCCTCACAAATGTTGGAGCAACATTTCATAGGGCTATGGATGTAGCTTTTGTTGACCTAATCAATACTATCATGGTGGTCTATCAAGACGATCTGACATCATATTCCAAAAAGCCTGAAGACCACTGTGCACACCTGGAAATAATTTTTATTAGGGCATTAGAATATGGCATTTCCTTAAACCCAAAGAAATGTCATTTTGCTATGACAGAAGGCAAATTATTAGGACATATAGTCTCAAAGGATGGAATAAGGATTGATCCTGAACGAGTAGAGGCTATTGATAAAAATTCCCATTCCAAAGACTGTAAAAGCCATCTAGTCCTTCTTTGGACAAATTAACTTTTTTAGGAGATTCATATCAAATTTTGCAGAAATTGTCAAGCCAGTCTCAAAAATGTTAAAGAAAGGTTCAAAAATTGAGTGGACAGAGGAAGCTATTGATGCATTTGTATCCATTAAGAAAGTAATTAAAGAAGCTCCTGTATCAAAGTCTCCAGACTTTGACAAACCATTTCAGATATTTTCTTTTGCATCATTTCACACGGTGGCAACTGTAATGTTACAAAAGAATAATGAAGGGTATGAACAACCTATCTCATTCTTTAGTAAATCACTTCAATGAGTATAATTAAAATATGATATCACTGAAAAGCAAGCTTATGCCTTGGTAAAAGCAGTCAAGGCATTCAGACCTTACTTGGTGGGGGCAAAAGTGATTGCTTATGTGCCCAATGCTGTAGTTAAGGATGTATTTGTTCAAATTGAGGTCACAGGACAGAGGTGCAGGTGGATAAATCGCATTCAAGAATTTAATATTGACATTCAAATTACTAAACTAGTAAGGGGGCAAGGGCTAGCCAAGTTGATGGCTAAATCTAACTTGGAAGCTTCACAAATATGCAATGTAGAAAAGGAACGTGACATGATTGCAAGCATTGAACACACACCTTGGTACACCAATATAATGTATTATCTTAAAAACATGAAGTGTCCCCAAGGCCTGAATGACAATCAAAGAAGAATTTTGAAACTCATTGCATCAATATACGTTTTCATAGGTGGAGATTTATACTGGAAAAATGTAGATGGTCTCTTATTGTTATGCTTGGATAAAACACAAGCTAAGAAGATGTTACAAGAAATGCATAAAGGTGTGTGTGGACACTTCTCAGCAAAGACTACTGCCCATAAGATAACGAGAGCAGGCTACTACTGGCCTGAAGTTTTTAAGGATGCCCATATATATGTGAGAAAATGTGAAGCTTGTCAAAAATTCTCTGGCAGATTAAACTACCAAGGAGCCTTACCATTAAGACCAATGCAAGTTGAAGCTCCATTTCATCAATGGGGGATTGACTTTGTAGGGGAAATTGCAGAAAGATCCAGTGGTGGATACAAATGGATCCTGGTAGCTACAGATTATTTTACAAAGTGGATAGAAGCAATTCCAACCAGACAAGCCACTAGTAAGGTGGTGATTAATTTTCTATTAGAAAATATCATCACTAGGTTTGGAGTTCCTGTGAGACTCATTACAGACAATGGCATGTGCTTTAGATCAGATGAATTCAAAACATTCTATGAATCCTATGGCATAATAATTTCATATGCCTCCCCATGTCATCCTCAGGCCAATGGACAGGCAAAGTCAAGCAACAAAAGCATCCTAAAAATAATCAAAAGGATGTTGGAAAATAACAAGAAGGCATGGGATTCAAAATTAAAAATGGCTTTATGGGCAGATATGGTTATATAAAGAAGGATACAGGAACATCCCCATTTGAATTAGTATATGGTGCTCAAGCTAGGCTTCCTATACATAATCTTTTTCCAGTTTATAGGTTTATCCTCCAAGAAGATATAGACGTTCTTGAACCTATGGAAGAGAGGATGGAACAGAAATTGGATGAAATAAGGGCCCAAGCTTAGGAACAAAATGAAAAAATGTAACTATAGATGAAATATCTATTTGATAAAAGGGCTAAGGATAGGAAATTCAAGGTGGATGACATGGTCCTCATGTGGAATTCTAGAGGACAAGACAAAGAGAAACATGGTAAATTCGAGGCATTATGGATAGGCCCATTTATCATCACTGGTAAATGTGGTGAAGACTCCTATTACCTACAGAATATGAGTGGTGAAGTACAGGAATTGCAAGTGCATGGACAATTCTTGAAATACTTCTTCTCTTGAAAAATCTTTTTTCCATACACAGTAGATTAGGATTTCCATTTCCCACCCCTCCCCACAGCCATTGGTCTGCATCTCGAAGAGTATTTCTGGATTCTTGCAATGACCTCACGGCCATTCATCCCCAAACAAAGCCACTGTTGGAACAAAATTTTAACCCCAAAATTTTTATAAAAAATCCATTTCCCGCCATAATATTATCCCCTAAACTACCATTTTAAATTTTCCCCCACTCAAAATAATATATCCATTCAACCTAGAGTCTTAACCCTAATAAATTCATGTCTTGTCGCCTTCTCCCTAAAAGCAAAAGCCATATCAGAAAACACTTCTATATCGTGAAGACCTACCCTGGGATCCCTTCAATAAGTGATATGAAGGATATTGGTGAGAAGCCACCATATCGGGGAGACCCACTTTGGAGTCTCTTCGATAATCCGAAGACCAAAGGGACATAAACATACAACTCATTGGCATATCGGGCTAACATCAAAAAATTGAAGGGACTGAAAGATCGAAGAGACTGAGAATTATCGAAGTGAGTCATTTAAAGGTCTCTTCGACATTCCTAAAACACCAAAAGCATATCAAAGAGATAGATATATATCAGCGTGACACTTAAATGCGTCCCACTGATAAAGTGATAGTGTTTATAAAGGGTAACTAAAGCATTTTGAGATGACTCCAGAATATCAAAGTAACGTGATTTCCAATCCCGCCGATAAGCCGATGACATTTATGAATAAAGAAAAACATTGAGAGTATTTCGAAGAGACTTTGAGATGTTAGAGTGAGGTGATCCCTAGTCCCTCCGAAAAAGTGAATGATATAATAAGCAAAGAGACATCAAAGAGACAAGCAAATATCGAAGAGACTATTCATAAAAGGGGTTTCGGGAGGAAGTCGTGATATCGGTATGATGCCATCTAGGGTCATTCTGAAATCTTGAAGGAAATAAAAGGAATAAAAAAACATCGGGGGAAGAGAAAGATATCGATAAGAACATAAAAGGGTCATCCCGATGAGCTATTGATAAGACTATTTGGCGCAGATCAAATGACTCAAATTCAAATGAATTAATTACTCTTGCGCTGATATGAAATTTGCCACAAGATGCCATCAATGAACCAGAGCCGAGTGTAGTAAAATCAATCTCTAAGAGGATTTTTGAAATCATTAAGCAATCAAGGAAAACCAAGGTGGTGAGTGGCTAAGGGCAGCAATTCAATAACCAGAAGAAGCTCATTCAAGTAAGTACCCCAAGCTCAAGCTTAAATTTGTAGAGTATACATAGACTCGTTGAAGTATAAACACAGAGATATAGCTTCTCTTCTTCTATCATGGAAAACGTAACTGAGAACCCTAAAAAGAGGCAAAAAATAGAAGAGAGGCACTTGAACCAGGATTTGATAAACCAATGCCTGGGTTCTGGATAGAGGTCCAGGAGAAAAGCCCAATTGAACCCCAAGCTAAAAAATTGGAAGATGTGAACAAATGAGTAGGTGACTCATGGACCCCAATAAGAGGGTATGACCTATTTATATATCACTATAGGAAAATATATAGACATAAACCTATCTCAAATCCATGGAGGTTAAACTTGGGAAAATTAGTGGTGCCTAATGTGTTTGTAAATGTGGAATTGCTCAAAGTGTTGGCAAATAGATACAATCCACAAACTCATATGATTGAGCTTAAAGATGGCTCTGCCTTTATCCTTGTCACCAGGGATTATATATCCATGGTATTTCAATTGGATACTAGTCTCGACATGAGGTTCAGGATTAGGGACCTCCTAAATGAATATCACAATCTGAGCAACAGTTATAAGAGGTGGACGCTGCCATTTCATAGGCCTCGTGATGAAAACAATCGGCTCAGAGTGTTTTCTAGGGTAGAAGATTCCCCATATTCTGTTGACTTATTTGAGAAATATTTTTAATACACCTACTATTCTGTCTGTCAAGTGTTAGGCTTGGATGCCCTTGCATTCATGGAAGTGGCACCAATGGTTTTGACTACAAATGTGTAGAGCTAAGAGGCTCGACCATTAGATTATGCTGAGTATCTTGCAAATGACCTCCATAATGATTTGATTGCTGCAAAAAGTGAGAAGGGAGGTGTTAAGTTCATGCATTATTCCTTGTTTATGCATCTTGTTCTGTATGAAGGACAGAACATAGGTCTATGGAATGAATGTCTCAGGGTGAGAGACTTGGATAGGGATAGAAACATTAAACCCATACAGATGTGGACAGCTATCTGGGATAGTAGATGTAATAAATCACACTACTTGTACTTTGAAGAGTATTTTGTGAAGCCATTATATGGTTTGTTGGGTCACCCATGTAACTATAATTTGTCACCTGCTATACAAAAATTTCTCAGACCGAAGGATATGGATAAAAATAAGAAAATCAATCACAACTGGGGTGATTGGTATGCCTACAGTGATTGCACAAAAATTAGAGTTTTTGGGTATGAAGGAGCACCACTCTTGCTTCCAGAGACTTGCCCTAATAGAATTGCCTATTTAGAAATTGTGAGGCAATTGGCCTATTTTGATTTTATGCATTTGAAATCTCACAATAAACAGTCTTTTATGTCAGGTACTTTACATTTTGGAGATTTTACTGCATTTTTTGAAAAGGGGTATGAAGCAATTGATAATAAATTAGATCATTTCAGAATGCCATCAGGAAATGCAAGAGAAAACTTTGACCCTAAGCATTTCATAAATAGTGTCAAAGTTAATAAGAAGTTGAAAGGATATTAGCATACTCTTTTTGTAGATGATGATCTAATCAGGAATGTTGATGAAAACTCTGCCATTGAAAGGAGAAATAAGTATCAAGGGGTAATGCTGGCATAATCATGGAGAGTTTCAAATAATCTTGTGTATAAAGGGGCCTTTATTGAGGTTGGTGATCCTATCTCAAGATTGGAAAAATTGGTTGCCAATGAGGCAACATTTACTGAAAATGTGCACTTGTGGGATTTTGAAAGAAGAAGTAAGAGTGTCAGAGATACACAGGTTGAATATGAAGCTCCTCTCAGCCATCTATTCCTACAACCAACACCTGATATTACCTTTGACATTGAACAAGAAGAAGAGAAAAGTGAGGATGAGGATGAGGACTTGCAGGCATTCTAGCCTATGGTTAACAAATATGAGCCCCCTGTGCAGAGAGAATCTATTACGATGGAGGCTCCTGATGAGCTGTTAGATGATATCAGACACATGGCAAGCAAAAGATTTGTCTTAGATGATGATTTTGTTAAAACCCCTAAATTCAAAGCCTTCTTGTATGAGTACAAAGGCAAATAAGCTAGGGGGAAAATGAAGAACATCACTCCTGAATTGGAGGCTGAGGCATTGAAGGAGCTCCACACATAAATTGATAAAGAAATGGAGAATATAACTCTAGAAAAGGGAAGAGCACTGCTTGAAGAAGCAGGAGTCTTGTTGGTATCTGGATGGGACATGACTTCAGCCATTGTCTTTGATAGTTTCAGAAGAAATCAGGATAAAAAAGTACAATTGAGTGTTGAGGGAGTAGACAAAGTTTATTCTAGGTCAGGCTTTGATCCATATAATGCTACCCTATTGATGTGGGCCTTGTACCCACCAAATAAAAGGCCTCTGATAATTAATGACCCAAATAAGGCTTTTGGCCATCTTTTTGTGCAAAGAGTTGAGGACACTGACCCAATGGATACTGCCGATCTGAATGTAAATGTTGCCAGATTCACAAAGGCTCAAATTGAGCGATTGGTAAGGAATAATAAAGCATACATGGTAGAGAATGAAAAATTGAGGCAAGAAGTTGCCAATTATAAGGACAAGTTGCCATCATCATCAGGGAACTATTCACCTTACCTGGAATTTGACAAAAGAGTGGTGGAGGCCAAAGCTAATACTACTTATTGGAAGATTAAGGCAGAGCAATTCCAAAAGAAGAGTGATCAATTGCAGACAAAGATAAAAGCTATTAAATACAAGATGGTCTCAAAATTGATCCAGAACAGATTTGAAAAAATGATTGCAAATGCTGATAAGGTGTGGGTAATACACAACGGGTCATATGTTGCATATCAAGAACATAAGAGATTGCACCTCAGAATGCTGGAAAAGAAAGAAGAATTGGTGTCCAAGGAGGATGTTAATGTACAGGTCCTCAAAGAATATGATGAATTGATCGACATACATGAGAGATTCAACACTGAGCTCACATAAGACCTCGGTGACTTTGATCAACCGTTGGATCTATCTTTTCCTAGCTTTTTTGATAATGAGGGCAATCTAAGAGAACATAATGTCTGGAGGAAAGAACTTGCCCAGTTGCTACCAAGGACTTTGAATAAAGTAAATGATGAGTCCACAGTAATGAAAAATACACATGAGTAGTTAGAAAAGATTTTTACTCTTGAGTTTGTTATGAAAGAAATAGTATCAACTACAGGTACTTATGCAACCCAAGAGTATATTGATCATATTGCCAAAATTAATCTATTTATCTCCAGAGCAACATGAAGGGTCGAAGGAACCATGTCTACATCCTCAGCTAATTTAAAATGGAAGACAGTGGTTAAGAAAGAAGCTAAAGAAGCTAGGAAATCTGGAGAATCTTTTTTATCCTTAGGAATTTTCCCAATGCTAATTCAAGAATTTTTGTAGCGAAGTATAGAGGAGGAAATTTACAATAGCAGTGGGCAAAGCATATGCATCAAGACTTTGCATCATTGGAGAGGAGAACCTTGCCAGATCAAGATGATCACAGGTTCTCCACGTTGATTAACAGACTCAGATCCTAACAATTGTGAACACCCACATTGTTGTCTTTATCTATTTCTTAATTATATTCTAAATGTTTGTTAGTTATCACAAGAGGTGTGAGTCATGAAGTGACACTCTCTTTCGGTTTGAAGCTTGTTCGCTTCCCGTATATATGGGAAACCAAGGCCATTTTTGTATCATCATCAATAGCATCATTACTTGACAAAACTTTATATATACAAGCAATTAAAATCAAATTATACTGTTATCTCCAGTTATTGATAAAAATACAAGAGAACTCTTATGAATTTTAAGTAATACAATGGGGAGGAATATATAATTAGTGGCTCAAAACTTTGGTGTTCAATTACTTTGTCATTATTAATATTTATGAGTTATTTCGCTGTCTCCAGAGTGGTCTTTTCATGTTATTCAGATCAAGTATATTGAACATGTATTTGATCTGTTGAGACACATTTGTTGCCTTTGTGTGATTGTGTTGATTGGTTTAAGCAAGGAGAGAATTAAATTCCTTTTTAATTATCTCTATTTATTGGTTTCTATCCAGAATTAAAATCCTTTAAACGAATCATCTTAATTGGTTTCCTGCCTGTAAGAATTAAAATCCTTTCAAGTAATCATAGTAACTTGAAAAGATATCATTGGGATCGACAAGAAGAGCCTCATAACCAACATTCATGCACGTTTATATAAGGTATACACATTTGTAAGTGCCAAGCAATTAGAGTTAAGCCAAGTAAGAAGATCCACATATCATACAATTCTTGACCCCATTCACCCAATAGAATTAGGCACTGGTCATACTCACTTTAAAACATCAATTTATAGTTTATATTTTCACATTTCAAACCTTAGTAGTAGGAATAACTCTCAGCCTTATATCTGTCTCGCATCTGCATGCCACTGTGATCACTAAGGTCACACAAATCTGCATCATCTATCAAGGTACACCCACCTAGGTCTGGTAGAGCCTAAAGAGAAGGGAGTTTTCAATCATATTAACCTTGTTTCGTTAGCCAAAAGCATTAAGAGAGCTTGGCATCCTCTTAAGGTTTATAACCTGCATTTTTGAGACCTAATAGGAGGTAAAGAACTTAGATGATGCTCCCCCTCTATAGCAAAAGACTTGACAAGACTTGAGTGACAGATGTCAAGATTCCAGATGCATTATTCTTTGTATTGATGTAAAATGATTATCATTGCCAAGTGCAAATTATGTAATGTAATGAAGTGAAATGATTTCACTGTAATTCTATCTTTGAATATGTTGTAATTTCAAGGTTGAAAATATTTAGAAAAGATATGCTTTTATTTATTTGTAGTCATGTAAATGATTAAAAGAAAATCTCTTGTTTACCATGTTTATTTACTTTCTTGTAAATCCTTGAGTTAAAATGAGTAATATGAGATGACATTTTACAACACACCCCAACCACCCATGACAGACATCTCACAAGTTGTCCAACACTTAATGCAAAGAATGGATGACATACAATAAGGGCACAAAAGGAAACAATATTCCTTCGTAGATATTTGTCCGTATCCTTTTGACCACTCTATCAACATGCCACCCTTTCCCAAGAACTTTGAAACATCAAAATTTGACAAATACAAAGGGAAAGGAGACCCTCGAGAACACCTTAGGGAATTTTATATTGCTTGCTTAGAGGTCTCTTACGACGATACTTATCTCATGAGGCTTTTCCTTTAGAGCTTAGGAGGACAAGCTACCGAATGGTTTGCACACCTTCTCCCTGGAATCAAAGCATTTTATGAACTTGTAGAAAAACTCGTTAATCACTTCTCTTACAGCTTTGAACATGAAGTGTCGATGATGAACCTTTGCAACACAAAACAAAAGAAAGGGGAAACCTTCAGTGCCTTTTTGAAATGATGGAGAAGCTTTGCAAGCAAACTTCCATGGCCCATCCTGGAGAAACAACTAGTCAATATGTTTGTAACCAATCTAAACCAAGAAATGGGCTTTCATCTCCAAATACAATGTGCCTCAACATTCGAATAAGTCATCGACAAAGGCACTACCATTGAAAGAGCTTTTATTGCAAAAGGGGCTATCAAAATTTATAGAGAAAATAATGACAATAAGAGCAACAACAAAGTCAACAATAGCACCAATAATGCCAACAACAATAATAGCAATAATCAATCCTATGAGAAACCTTGTTTTTGGGGCAGAAAGAAAAATGCTCTGAATGATGGTGTAACCGACATTAAAAATGTTCAAAACATACAAACCCCTACACCATCTAATCCATCCATGAGAAACAATAACATTAACATTCCTAGAGGGCAACCAAGACAAAACAACGCACCTAAATGGAAATTTACACCTTTGGGGGAACCCATCAAAAATGTTTTGTGCAACTTGGTTAAGGTTGTCTTGATCCAATTACCTGCCATTTGACCATATGACAACAATCAATTCAAACCCTCTTGGTTTAACAAAAATGCCTATTGTGAATACCATAAAGTGAAAGGGCATAAAACATCCGATTGCATGAGGTTAAAGAATTACATACAAGATCTTTTAGACCATGGTGACATAACAATTGATGATCCTCCCAAAAGGTTGCCTAATGAAAGTTTAGGAGCATACAAAGATCCGCTTCCTGACCATAACAAGGGAAAGGCCTCTAGTTTGAACCAAGCATACAACATTGTTCCTCGTTCCTCCTCTTTCGATTCCATTGTGGGTCAAATAGAAGAATGTCCTAACTACATAGCCACTATCACCATAAGAGCTAAATCTCCCAATTGTGTTGTCACCACTCGCCGTGGCCGCGTCACTATTCAAGGAGCCTCAACGGAAGATCCACCCACCACTACCACATCCACAAGTAACGCATCCTCCAATAAATACAACCTTCTTGACCACCTAGGAAAGACTCCCGCTCAAATATCTATCTTGGAGTTGCTCTGTACATCACTCCTCCATAAGTATGTCCTCGATAAAGCATTGCTCGAAGCTCAAGTCCCCAATGACCTTAATGTGAACCAATTTCAAGCCATGGTTGGACACTTATCTTCGCTTCACCACGTAACCTTTTCCAAACAAGACTTATCTACATCTAATCCATCACATAATGAAGCCTTACATATTGAAGTCCGCATCCATAAGCATATCATTAAACGAGTCTTAATGGATGGTGGCTCTGGCCTAAATCTTTGCACTCTAAAATTAATAAAACACTTGGGATATTCTGATGAAGTCGTGGATCCAGGTAAAAGCATAATTATCAAAGGTTATGATGACATAGAGAGACAATTTGAAGGAACCATCAAGCTCCCAATCCAGGTTGGACAAAAGATTTTGGAAACAACATGCCAAGTACTTGATCTTGATCTCCCCTACAATATTCTCCGAGCGACCATCCATGGATCCACACCATGCAAGCCATTCCATCCACTTCCACCAATGCCTAAAATTTCCACATAATGGGACCAAAGTTACCATATATGCTGATCCTCGTCCTTTCCAACACTATAGCTTCTTGGAAGGACACGAAAACACATTTTGTCCTTATAATAACGCCGCAAAACCGTCCAACTCCTACATTGATCTGTCTAACAAATGTTGCATCCACTTCTAAATCACCACCCACTATTCCTGAGATCAAGATCAAAGTAAGCGAGATGGGGTGTGGAGAGTATGACCTACATGGTACATTTTGTGTAGGGCAACTTCCACTATCCCCTAAAACATTTGGCAAACCAAAATCCAATGCAATATCCATGGTTGTCATCAAATGTAAACCATCACCAACCTTTGAACGAAGACACCTAATGGAGCAAGATGTTCTTGAAGACATATCCTCCCGGCTATACAAAGAAGAAGAAGAAGACAAAGCTCCTGTCCTATCTATAGAAAAATATGGAAAAAGGTCTTAGCATTGTGAAGAACATGGGCTATAAAGGACAAGGCGGTCTAGCCCTTCATGGACAAGGAATCATTGAGCCTATCCAAGCAACAAGGAATCTTTGACATCAAGGTCTAGGATATGGAAAACACGAGCTTGTATCCTCAAAACTAGAATATATCTTAAGTGAGGTGGCTAAGGCCTAGATATTAGATTAAATAATATAGTAGTGGATTAGATTAAATAAATAATATAATTATTAATTATTTAATGATGATGAGAATGTTAGTATAGAAAACAAAATTTTAGGTGTCTACACCATGTTTATGCCTATTGTTGTTTGTTATGTGCTTTGTTGTTTCCTTGTGTTGTTCTCTTCTCTCTGTTGTGTTCATGTAACTATTCTTGTTTTTTATAAATAATTACATGATCGTTTTGACCTTTGGACACAAAAAAGATAGGGATACAAAATGGAATGAAAAAGGTAGGAATCATAATTAAAAAAAACAATTTTTGAATGTTGGGGACACGATCACATATAATCCTGTCTAGGGGACAAAAGTGTTGGTACAATAACATTTAAGGTGATCAAATGACGAAGGTTGGAATGAAATTGGGGTGTTTGGGATTTGAAACACTAATTATAAGATTTGAGACAACCCATACACCAAATAGTCATAAAAGACTATTGTAGCATTTGAACAACTGACACATTGTGATCAACATGCCAATTGTTTACATAGAGAGCAATTCCCCATATTAAGAATTGGAATGTTGTGGTTTGACTATTTACGCTCGATGGAAGCTAAGAGTAGATGCAAATCAAGAGAGAAAACACCAAGAAGACACTCTTCATCTCTACAAAAAGAGACCACAAGTTCAAATTCTATAAAGAGTAAAGTATATATACCTTTAAGGTGATTAGATGATGAAGGTTGGAATGAAATTGAGATGTTTGGGATTTGAAACACTAATTATAAGATCTGGAATGAAATTGGGGTGTTTGGGATCTAAAAGAATATGAAGTAGTCCCATATATTCATAACAGAAGAAAGGAGATTAGCAGTGAAATGGAAAGCAATCAGACATAATAGGGGGGCTACCTGTGGTTCCTTTGTTTTCTTGTTTGATGCGCCCTGTTTTCCCTCTGAGTCCCATAAACTGTAGTCTCGTGAACGTCATTAAAAACTTTCCTTTCATTTCATTTCAATAAAACGCCCATAAACTTTGTTAACCCACAAAATAAAGACCTTCCCTATCCTTCCCTTCCAACTAACCTAGGATCAAATTTGTTTAGACGGTTAGGCCACCCAAGTCACTCCGTTCGATGCGGGCAGTTTGTGTATAAAAACCTTGGGCCCACCGCCCCGCGGCGAGGCTCATCTCGCCGGCCCTGAATCGTGATGACCGCCGGGCGGCATTTTAAGAGGCCACGAAAGCTCTTTTCACCTTGAGCTTTTTGCCGGCTTTCGCCAGTTATCCTCTCGTTATTCCTTTCTCGTCCATTCTAATGGAGGACGGTAACAACTCCCGCCGCTTCACCCACCAAGGAGTCGCCGCGGAGGGCGGCGGAGCTTCTTCCAACGGCCTAACCCTTTCCTTGCCCCTCCGGAGCACCACCGCCACCGCCGCCGCCGCCGCCGCCGCCGGAGAAGCATTGGCGGCGGCGGGAGCACCTGCCGAACGGGGCGGCGGCAGAGACGATGTGTGGAGCCAGGGCGCCACGATGACGCTGATCGAAGCCTGGGGAAACCGTTACCTAGAGCTGAATCGAGGCAATCTGAAGCAGAAGCACTGGAAGGAAGTGGCGGATGCTGTTAATACAAGGCCTGGAAGTAACACCAAACAGGCCAAGACTGATGTTCAGTGCAAGAATCGCCTCGACACGCTGAAAAAGAAGTACAAGGTGGAGAAAACTAGGATCTTGGGCGGTGGGGTTTCCAAATGGGGCCTTTTTAACAGAATGGATGACCTAATTGGACCTTCTCGCAAAAACCAACTTCAGCTCCAGCACCAACATAAGCCCCACCTCCACCATTCTCCTCCTCCTCCTCCTCCCCCTCCTCCGCTTCTGCTCACGGCAGCTGCGCATTCTCCAGAGATGCTTATTCCCAACGCTGGTGCTAATAATTATAGCAGTCATCAGCAGCGTATGAACAATACGGAGAGCCCTGATATGACCGAAAGCTGGGTGAATGAGAGGAGACAGCAGCAGACTGATCATGGTGTGGCGCTCAAGGAGGTGGCGAGTGCTATTGTGAAGTTTGGGGAGGTCTATGAGCGGATTGAGGGATTAAAGCAGCAGCAGATGATGGATCTGGAGAAGCAGCGTATGGAGTTTATAAAGGATTTGGAGTTGCAGAGGATGCATCTTTTTATGCAAACTCAGTTGGAGCTTGCCAAGATCAAGCATGAAAAGCATGGGAACAGCACAGGTGCCCAATTTTTTGGTTTTTTCCCTTTATCATCGACCAAATGCTTTTTAATTTAAAAAAAAAAGAAAAATTCCAGAGAGAGAGAGTGAGTTATGAGACGCCAATTTCCAAATTTTCTGAAATACACCTCGGCCAAGTTCCTAAATTCAGTATACTTTTGCTCTGTGCCAATCTAGGTTTCGGACTCGGCCTCCTGAATTCAATATTCATACACACTAGGACTCGACGCCTGTAGGAGTTTAAACATGGGCATCTTGATTTCTAACACACTTACTGGGGTTTGAACTTGGGCATTACGCATGGCAACATCCTGCCCACTAGACCACAACCCTCACAATTGTATTGTTCTCTGCATGTACTTCTATTGTTTTCTTGACAGTGACAAGGATTTTTCCCTTTTGGGGTTTTGCATTCTCTGAAATTTGTTATGGTAGGGTTGTGTGGTCCTTCTGAAAAATACATGCTAATGACCATTAAATAGATCTTAGGGTCCATTGCTTCTGGAAGTAAGATTGGATTAATATTTCAAAGTTTGTTTTCGTTCTCTCTTAACTTGAACTTTTTCCATCTGCTTTATACAGATGTAAACCTCCCAATTCATTATGATAACCCTTCACTCTTTTGAGCGTTTTGCATCCTGGTAATTTCTTCGGCAAAAGGGTTCTGTTTGTCTACATAAGATAAATCCATCTATGTTGAAATTTGAAATCATTGCAAATTTCACTTGGAGATATTTGGGAGTTCTTTCCTTCGTTCTTGTTTTGGATTTGTAGGTGTGATCCGCCTTTTGGGTCTGTGGGTGACCCATTTATCTTATGTTCAGGTTAATTGTGATGATACAGGCATGCTATATTGTGGTCTTGTTATTCAAAAATATATAATATTTCAGTGTTAATTTCAATGCACTGGATATATATTAGGGACAATTACTTCTAGATGTAGCAAGGACTGTGTAAGTAATTTTGGGGACAATTACTTCTAGATGTAGCAGGGACTGTTGTAAGCAGTGTTACGAGACTCGCCTAAACTCGGCGAGTCCGAGGCGAGGCAGCCTGGTCGAGACTGGGGGACTCGGACTCGGACTCGGCCGAGTTTTTCCTAGACTCGTCAATTTCTCCAGACTCGCCGGACTTGCCTGGAACCGCGAGTCCTGTCAAGGAAACTCAGGAAAAAAGTGAAAAAATCAGGAACACGGTGACAGTATATTTCAAAATATATTTAAGTATAAGTTTGTATATTAACTTATACTTTAAATATTTTGAAATATACTGTCAGGATGTTTGAGATAGGTTTCGGATCCATGGGATTTAACATGCAGATTCTAGATTTTGGAGGATCCATCAGATTTCAGACTTAACCAATTTTTCAGGGTTTCAGGGTTTCAGACTTAGTCAAATTCAGGGTTTCGATTTTAGTCAAATTTAGGGTTTCGATTTTACACAAAAAGAGTAGAGGACAAATCATTGGATCCTATTGATTTGGATGAGATAGATCCTATTGATTTGTCGAGTTTTTGCCGAGTTTTCTCCAAGTTTTTGTTGACTCGTCAATTTTGGCATCATTTAAGACCTACCATTTACGCCTTCGTAGGAAGGTGAAGGATGCAGGCTCCTTTGAGCCATAGACTTCTAGACTCTAGTTATTGTTTTGATATTTCATATTTGTTTGGAACATTTGATGTCATGGATTTCATATTCCATGAGTTTTGTATACAGTTGACTATATTTATAATGTTATATATCTAAGTGTGCTATTTCCTTAAGTAGCTCACCTACAATTTGCATTTATACTTATGTGATCGATGTATACTTGTGTATGTGATCAAATTAGCTTCTATTTGATGATGTTATTGTGTCTTTAAGGTTTATTTATTAAAGGGTGCATGAAACAAGTTTTAAATCCTTAAAAATTTCTGAATTTCTTGGGTTTTTCAATTTGCCGAGTCTTTGCCGAGTTTTTGCCAAGTCTAGGCGCTGAGTTCGAGTCTGAGTCCAAAATCAGCTTGCTGAGTCCGAGCCGAGTCCGAGCCGAGTAACTATGGTTGTAAGTAATTTTTTTTTTTTTTTTTGTTCGATTTAAGTTTAACACAATAAAGTTATACAATTAATATGAACTGGTGATGAACAAAATCAGATGGCTCTTAATTTTATTTGCCACCGGAAAGTTATAACGTTAACATGAAAAGTTGGTCAAATTTACTTGAAGACGAGGTAAGTTGAATATAATATTATATGAACTGAATATAACTCAATTGAAGCCTGTTTATCACCTCTTTTGTATCCATCTAGGTGGACACATGATAATGGATCTTTATCCTCTCTAAGGGTAAATTATGTGCCTTTTGTTGAAATGTACAGTATACCTCTTTACCGTCAGTGATGCAGAAGGATCTGGCAATTTGATCATCTCGTGGCACAACGACAGTGCTTCACACAATCTTCACTACAAGTTTCAAAACCTTTCCAATCACACACTGTCAAACCGCAAAGTCATAATTCCTCTTATTCTACACCACAAAATGAATAATAGCAACAATTACTTCTAGATGTAGCAAGGACTGTTGTAAGTAATTTTGTTTTTCGTTCACTATAAGTTTAACACAATGAATTTATACAATTACATGTGAACTGGTGACGAACAAAATCAGATGGCTCTTAATTTTATTTGCCACTGGAAAGTTATAATCTTAACTTGAAAGTTGGTCAAATTTACTTGAAGATGAGGTAAGTTGAATAGAATGTAACTGAATATAACTCAATTGAAGCCTGTTGATCACCTCTTTTTTATCCATCTACATGGACAGATGAGAATGGTTCTTTATCCTCTCTAAGGGTAAATTATCTGCCTTATGTTGAAATGTACAATATACCTCTTCATCGTTGGTGATTCAGAGGGATCTGGCAATTTGATCATCTTGTGATACAACGGCAGTGCTTCTAAACACGTGTTGTCTTCACTACAAGTTTCAAAACCTCCCAAGCACACATTGTCAAACTGCAAAGTCATAATACCTCTTATTCTTCGCCACTCATCTCCATTAGTGTCAGCTCTGTTTTCTGCAGTTGTTCTACAGTGATTCATGAAACCAAAAAAATAGAGGAAATGAACCATCAGAAGGTGAACAATTACAGCTCTTGTAGCTTCCATGATGTCTCTTTGTCTTCCACAACTGTATATCAATATCATAGTGATTCTTTGGATGAGCACAAAATAGACAAGTGTCAGTATGGACATCTTGCACAATACTTCCGACCTCCTGGATCTCTGTACACAAAACTTGCTTAATACAAATTTAAATTACCTTATTAGCACAAGTTCCTATCATTCATATTTGAATTAATTTCACTGTGTTGTACCTTGGGCATCTTTGGGCTTTGGATAAATGGCATCGAGGCATATACATTGTATCACATTCTACTAGTATTGGAGTTTCTCATCTGAATTCTTCTTTACATGTAGTATGCACTATGCACACTCACACGATGTGCAACTACAAGATGCTCTGTGTTGAGACTCGTGAACCTTCATCCTACCTGCCTTTATGATCTTAGCAAATGGCAAGAAGAACAACTTTAGAGATGCCAACTTAAATATATTTCAAAAGATGATAGAGAATGCTTTACAATGCTAGATAGAAGATTTGGAGCAACACTATAAATGAGAAAAATATGGGATCCATGATTACTTTGCTCAATTTCTATAACATGATCAATCCTCTTAAAACCTATTGACTTCATCAAATCATATACCATTTGGAGGCCAAACAAGGTATAAGGTATATATAGATTTGGATATTTTATTTTGAAGGAAATATAAATGTTGATGCACTAGTTAACTGGCTAAATCTCATTCTGCTATATTATGAACTTAGCCAGCTTTCTGATGAAGAAAAGATCACCTTTGCTCCTCTGAGGGTTTTCTTTTCTATAAAGAAATAATTGAATAATTATTGCACCACCCTTGAGGGTGACATTGCATTTATAGATACTTACAATGGTTTTGTAGGGGCCTTGAAAGAAACATGTTACCTTGTTGGAAACTATGATGATTGTTATATCTAGCTTTCCAAACTTCATCAAGGTCATGACTTATCTGCTCAAGAAAATATTGATATATTTCATACTCTGACTTCCAAGTGAATATCCAAGAAATAGAGCAAAATCTCATTTTAAAGTATAGGCGAGGCTTGAGATCACACGTCAAGACCAATGCAGACTTTCTCCATATCCCTTCTTCAGGAGAAGTTGAGATCATACATTGAAACCAATATGGACTTCTTCCATATCACTTCTTTAGGAGAAGCCTACAGATATGCATGCATGTTTGAAGTGAAAGCAAAGAGTAAGCTTAAGATTGATGCTCCGAAGTCCTAGGCTAAGTTGTAGAATAAAAACACCAAGTTTAGAGTCAAGCTGAATTTTAAGCAATAAGGGAAAGGACCTCTGTGTCATCACATCAAAAGAAGAATACACTATCTAAAGTACAGAGTAAGCAATCTAAGATTAGCAAGTGGTGCACATTACATAGTTCTAGTGGTCACTCTATTGAGGAATGCCATACATAGTTCTAGTGGTCACTCTATTGAGGAATGCCATACTTGGAAACTCCTATCTGGATAGATGGAAGTGTTGAGTTCTACCACAGTGGCACAAGATGAGGGAAAATTTGAAAATAGATCATAGACTTTGAGCTAGCAGCATGGTAGCAACCACTAGCTTAGCCTCATCTTCTTCTTCATATCTTGAAGAACAATAAGTTTGTTCGATTCTCAAATGTTGGTCATTTGACAACTGCCACACTTCATTGTTGACAATGGGAGCTAGAAGAACATAACGTTTTCTTAAGCAATTTAAAGATTGAACTTGCCATTGAACTTGTGTCTTGATCTGCAAATTGGATCAAAGTATTGCTTGGGCAACAATGGTTGTCACTTTCAGTCAAAGTTGTGAAAGACTTGTATTTCCTTGCCAAATCAGTTTCGAAGCCAGCGACCAGTTCTCAGTGCTGAAGATGATCTTGTTTGTATGGAACATCTCAAGGAAGTCAGAAAATTGGGGAGCAGATGAAGAAATTAAGTGTTTTACAGTTGGCGACAAAATTGCCAGTTGTGGAAGGGGCCTTGGCAGTTTACGTAACTGTCAGTTCATGGAGGAGGCAAATATGTAACCGCCTCGGTTGTTTCATATTTGCCTTGATGATTTCATAACTGCTGGTCTGTGGGATCCAGTGGTTTCATCGTTTTGTCTTGTGGGGCAGAGTAACAGCTAGAGATATTGTCTCTTCCACTCCTCTGCAATTGTTCAATGGAAAACATCCATTTCAAAGCATATAGATTATAAAATCAAGTTCAAACCATTCTGCAAAGGATGTCACTTGTGTGATTCTTCATGTTATGTTCAGATGTTCAGAACAGTAGGCTGAAGGGGTTTTCATGGAGTTGCAGGCAGGATATGGATGTACAGCTTGGTTGTTGAGTGCCATGAACTCATTTCTTTCCCTAGAGACATTTGTTCATGTATGATTGACTGAAATATAGTGATTGAGGAGTTGGAGCAGCTCACTGTTGTTGGAGTTTTCACCCATTAAGGGTTTCTCCAAAGGTAATTTTGTGTTACAGTAATTGTCTTTCTTGTTTCCATACTGTTTTAGTGATTTCCAGCATTTCTGTATGTTGCTATGGATGTTCCAATGGACTAAGTAAGTGTATAATGCTCAAACATAGAGATTGCATCTTGTTATGGAGAATTTTGATGTGCTAGTGTATGAAATTTGTAGATGAAGAACTGTTAGAGGACTATCCTCCTCAATTTACAGTTCACCGTTGATGCCTTAATTACAACCATACACCATGGGAATGTTTAGCCTAGTTTTTGGGAAGTGTGGCATGCATTAATGTCTCTTGGTGTACAAAATCAAACCCTTTCAAGATGCAATCCTTTGTGATGTAGTAGCATTAGAGGTATGTGCTTTTTAACTTGGGTAGTCTTATCTTTATTGACATGTAATATTTGTGAAGCAAATCCCAAGAATGTTGTTATTAGTGTTACTAGACTCGGACTCGGCTTAGACTCGACAAGCTGATTTTTGATGTGGACTCGAATTCGATGCTCAGACTCGGCCAAGACTTGGCAAATTGAAAAAAACCATGAAATATAGAGATTTTTAAGGATTTAAAACTTTTATCATGCACGATTCAATAAATAAACTTTAAAGACACAATAAACTAATGAAATAGAAGCTACTTTGATCACATACACAAGTATACATCGATCACATGAGTATAAAAGCGGATTTTAGCTAAAGGAAACACCATTTTCAAATATACAAATATTGTCAAGTGTCTTAAGTGTACAAAACTTGTGGATTATGATATCCACAACATCAAGAACAAAAATCCCAATATGGAGTCATGGACTATGGTAGAAAGGAGCTTGTATTGCTCAGCCGAGCATTGCTAGATCTATGTGGAGTCATGCGCTTGTATCTCAGACAAGTCTACAAATGCTACTACAACCATAGGAGCATTACTTAGGATAGGGATTGAGTCAACAAACCAGAAGTATAAATGTAATTCAATTACTTGGAATTTAATTGGGAAAAAGTAGAAAGAACGAAATAATGTTGCTTTTCCATCTAACATGGCCCAAAATGATTTTTATTTTTTGCTTTTTAAAACTAGAGTGGGGGTTTGGGGTAGTGCCCCTAGCGGGGTTGGGGGGTAGTGCCCCTAGCGGGGGTTTGGGGGCAGCAACCTTTGCGCTTTCTTTGTTGTGGTAGAGGCTGGGGTCAAGGGGCAGAGCTCCCACCACCAAGCCCAAATTAAAGCCTTTCAGACCACATAGACCTTCATGGTGCATGTCATTTTCGTAATTTTATCGCTTTTAAACGACTTTCAAAAGTCCTCCAAACCCTTAAAAAAATGCTTGACTTTCACGCTTTTATCTTTGAGCATTTTAATTTTTTATTCTTTTCTTCCTTGATTTTTATTGACTTGGCTGAGTCTTCCCAACGGGACTCGTTGGGTATACTGAGTTTGACTCTTTGGATCCTTGGGTCATGAGTCGGGTATACTGAGTTTGACTCTCTGGGTCCCTAGGTCATGAGTCCTTGGGCCTCATTTAGGTCTGCCCACATTGGGACTTGCTGAGTCTAGGCAAGCCTGGTAACATTGGACTTGTTATAAATATAGGTTTGAATAGATATTGCATATTGGAAATAGTCCCTAATCTTTAACTCATTAGCATCAAGCAGTTTAAGATTGAAAAACAACAGTGAAATAAAGTACTAGAGAAATATACGGATCTTTTGAGAGAGCATTTGGAATTCCCAAGCAATACCTGATGGAGCATACTTTTCATCTAGTTCCAAACCTACCTCTTCCTAGTACCTCTCTAAACCACTATTTATTACTTGATAATAAAGAGATCAAATGGCAAATCGAAGAACTCATGGAAAAAGGACATATCAGGTCCAACCCTTCACCTTGTGGCCGCCCCATTGTGCTCATGCCAAAGAAGGATGGCACGTGGAGGTTGTGCAATAATGATGGAGCTCTCAATAAGATTAGTGTGAAGAGTTTCTTTCTTCTTCCAAAGGTTAAAAGCTTATTGGACCAACTCTGCAATCCAAAATTCTTAAAGATTGATATCAAATTATGATATTACCAAAATTCCTGTTGAACCCTAGATATTTGAAGACAACCTTCAAAGCCATGGAAGGTTTGTTTGAATGGTTGGTTATGCCCTTTGACTTGACCGATGCCCCAAAACTATTCATGTGGATGATGAATGGCATGCTATGACCATTTGCTATTTCATTCATTGTTTATCTTGATGACATACTCCTATTTATTTAACAAGATGTTGGAAGAACATCTACATCATACTCAACAACTGCGCAACACTTGGTGGCAACACAAGTTGTACGCAAACATAGGAAAATTATCAGTTGTTGTGCATGAGATATAATACCTTGGATATATTGTTGATGTACATGGAGTACTTGTGGATTTGGCCAAGATCCACATCATTCAGGAATGGCCATTCCCAAAGACCCTCACGGAACCTTTTAGTTTCTTGGGGCTGGTAAATTTCTATTGGAACTATGTACTTGGTTTTTCTGATGTCACTTGGCATGGAATAAAGTTCCCAAAGGTGGCCTCAAAGCAATTTTCAGCTAGTCAGTCACAGTAATAAGACATTCAAAGAATTGAATACACACTCTGTACAATGCTCACATTAGCTGATCTTCAACAACCTTTCAAAATTGAGATTGATGCATCCAAATATGCACTTGGAGCAGTTTTCACTCAAGTTGGCCACCTAGGTGCTATTGCAAGACATTCATTGTTGTGGTAATAAATATCCTACATGCATCTGAGAGGTTTATGCCATTGGCTAGGCATGTAAGAATTGGAAACACTAGATACTTGGAAAGGATACCAAAATTTACGTGGATCTCAAACCACTGTAATTCTTGCACACACAAGAGTATCATAAAAAATAGTCTTCATATCTTAATAGTTCCACTTGAACATCATGCATTAGAAGGGAAATGCCAACCTTGTAGATTGTTTGAGCAGATTCTTTGTCCAAGTTCTCCTTTGTGCTTGATGTTTGTTGGCATTAGACTAACTTTTGCCTAGATTGTATAAATTAGATTTAGACTTTGCAGATATCTATCAGATATTACACATGGTAATTCAATTCCAAATAATTGTATCATTTGGGATGGTTGTGTATCGCATGAGGCAGAATACCAAAAGTTGACATTGGAGGCTCACTTTAACAAGGTTGAAGGTCATTTTGGAGTTTAAGACACTTGTTGTTTTGAATAAGTATTTCTTTTGGCCACACCTTTTGTTAGATGTTGCCAAATATACCAGACTCTGTGATGCTTGTGCTATAGCCAAGCTTGCCACCAAGAAGCAAGGAATCTATGCTCCTTTGTTGATACTGAACAAGCCTTGGAAATTAGGTTCCATGGATTTGTTTTTTGTTTACCTGCTCCCAAACATTGCAATGATTGTGTGTATGTAGTGGTGGATAGATTTTCAAAGATGGCAGTTTTCCTACCTCGTAAAAAGTTTATCTTAGATCTAGAAACAATTCAATTGTACTTTTAGAATGTATGAGTTCACTTTAGGTTACCATCTACAAAGACAAGATTTTTTGAGCAATTTTTTGAAAGCACTTTGGTCAATGATGGACACACAAAGCAGGCAAAGTATATTGTATTCCATCCTTGGATTGATGGATAAACAAAAGTGGTCAATAAGATGATCATGTATCTTCTCAAAATGTACAATTCCAAGAATCATTGCACTTGGGTTAAAACTCTACTTTTATTCAATACAACTATAATAGAGTTCTTCACAACCGTACTCATCATAACCCCTTTAACGTTTCCTTGGGCTTACAACCATTGACACCCATTGATGTAGCTTATCCTATGCTGCCATCTACAATGACTCCTCCATTTTAAAAGGAAGTCGACAAAGCTGTTAAATTCATTGAGCACAGAGAGCAACAATTGCAAACTATTATGCAGATATCCAATGCTAAGTACAACTAGTGCCATTATCAACATTGAGCGTTGCATACCTTCAAAGTTGATAACAAAATATGACAAGTAGTGTCATGATCAACATTGAGCATTACATGCCTTACACTTAATAACAGAATATGGCTTCATCTGTAGAAGGAAAGACTCACAGGTTCATACAACAGGGTCTGTTGTACACAATATGGCGACTATACTATCACTAAGAAAGTTGGAGACAATGTCTTTGAGCCCAATCTTCTACCTTAGCTTGGTCTACATCTAGTCTTGAATGCAGAACTCTTGTGCCAGTAGTGTTCGCCTTTGTTGGGCACAGTTGATGTTGCAGAAGAAATTCAACTAGTGGGGATCAATCTTGACACTAACATGCTGACATGAGCGGATCAAGTCAAGTCAACTGCACGACGAACAAAGAGAAATGGTTGTCAAAAGTTCAATTTGCCAACATCATTCCACATCTTTTTTAACAACTTGCTTATCAAGGAGAGGTGACTGATCTAGGAGGATCTGTTAATTTGATAATCTCACAGTACAATGGCAGTGCTTGGCATCACATGCTGTCTTCACTATAAGTTTCAGGACCTTCCCAAGCACACATGGTCAAAGCACAAAGTCGAATTCCTCTAAGTGTATGTTGCACAGATCTGACAGTGTCAGCCTTTTTCTGTTTAACTATTTTGCAGAGTTTCCAGAAAATGAAAATATAGAGCATATGAACCATCAGAAGGTGGGTGGTTGTGTTTCTTATAACTATTGTGATGTTCCATCGTCTTCCACACTTATATATTAATGTATCATAGGCATTTTTGAATGAGTGTGAAGTGGACAAGCATAGGCATAAACATATTGCAGCATACATTTGATCACTTGAATCTTTATATACAGAACTTGCCTGATACAACTTTGCATTACAGTTTTAACATGGTATCCAATTGTTGTTCTTTCTTTGTCTAAGCACTTTTGAGCATTGTTACTTGAACTATCATTCTTTCAAATGCTTTTGTTCATAACAGATTTGAATCTGTTTTGAGTGTTTTGCCCCCTGGGATTCCTTGGGCCTTGAATCAGTTTAGAAATTTTCCTCATATTAGTTGTTTTAGTATTGATTTTGAGTTTATACACTTATTGGTTGTCTATACATCCACATTCTGCTATTACGTGGACAATAATAACATTTTGTTGGGAAGATGGTACTTTCTTCAATAGTAAGGTTGAAAATGCCGCTTGAAGATGCCTATCAGATTGCACGGAAATCCTTGGTGGATGAAATGGAAAAATAAGCAGGAAGCCGAGTGTGGGTGACAGGTTCATGATTAACTTCATTTTAAAACATTTAGAGTTTCACAATGGTTAGGAGTGCTAGGTCAATCTTCCAACCACAAGTTGATCAACATGTCCATGCCACAATCTGCACACCCAACTCTTCTAAAGATTTTCCAACATCTTTAATCAAGCTGAACATGAGGACAATTTACCAGAGTAAAATAGCCGATTAGTTGAGAGAAGACAAAACCTTAAAATCAGTCTTCCAAAATACATTGAATTATAAGGATTATACTTTATTAAGTTATAGCAATAAACAAGCGTTTGAAGTACAAGACTTGGAGGAGACAAGCTAGGCACAAGGAAGTGGTTCAGAGAGGATTCTAATATTCAGTGAAGAGACTGCAGCTCCAAGATCAATGATTGCGGTAAAGGTCATATCCAACCTGTATTCTTGAACCTTTGAGGCCTTATAATGCTGGATCTATGTGGAAGCAAGGACAAGGGCTGAAATGTTTTAAGGAGCAAATTCTTCCAATACTCTCAAGTATATTGATCACAAACGCTTCCAACAGTCTTTTGTGGACTTGGAAAACCATAAGCAAGTTAGAAGCTTCTAGATTGCTATTGTTGTTAGGGTGTGTGGATACGGTTATACCTTTTTCAAATTCAAGTTTGTATATGCAACATTCAAAATTTGAAAAGAAAAGGAGCATTTAGCAATTATACCATAATTTACAAAATCAAAAGGAATCAATGCCAATGACAAGTTCTAATAAATGGAAAAATGCTAGTGAGTAGTGTCTTCAAATAAGATCTAAACACAAACACTTATTACCTGATATCCAGGGGAGATATCCATATGGTGGCTGTCAATGCAGGGTAGGTGGTTATGAAGGATTTTCAGTTTGTGTAGAGGGACCTGCAGTATATGTTTTAAGGAAGTTATTCAAATTCTTGCAGGGCTTGCTTTATAGGGAATGATTAAATTAATGGATCTCTATTAGGATTGTGATTCCAACCTGATTAAACAGGTTTGAAAATTTTCAAGGAGAGTGTGTATATGAATATTTTGAAAATGAAGAATTTAAGAGTACTATCTGTGGATGTCGGATTGGAGCTTGATCATCTGTAATGGCTATCTGTGCATGCCATGTCCAGTTCTGAAGTATATGTTTTACTTTTTACTGTTGTGATGTACTTTTGTGTCCATTTTGTTGTGCATAAATTTCTGAGGAAAAGGGTGTTTCCTTGTATAAATTTCCTCATCGTCAGAAACAAGATCAGAACTGGCACAGGGCACTTGCAGATTTTGAGTATAATATGGTACATATCAAAGCCTTTATAATCTATAGACTTGTGTAAAGTGGATGTGAATGAGCTAAAACCCTCGGAGCAGTGCACTTCTTTTTATGTTTATACTAAGACATGCTTGACTAACTTTGAGAATGTTGCAGGCTTTTAAAGTACCTATTTTTAGTTGAGAATCTTATTGTTGAAGTACTTCAGTTAGCGTTCCTTCACTCTATATCTTATTGCAGATTACTTCATTATGTTTTTAACTTCTTATATCACCATATATAAGATCAAGAATAAGGCCACACGGTACTCTTTTGAATTCAACTACTTGTAACAGAAAAATTATTAGAATGCAGGGAAAAACCAGTTGAGGAGTGGCCTGTAACTAGGCCAGTAACTATTTGCTTCTGAACATATAAAGTGGTTTTATTATTCTGGATTTCACGTGCCACTTGTTCTGACCAATATCCTTTCATTCGAGTTATGCTACCAACATGCTTTTTTCTTGTAAATCTTGGTTCTATTTTTATGCCGAGAGGCCTAACTACAATGGCAGCAAGGGTGCTGTAATGGTGTGAGTGTGTTCACAAAAACCCTTTTGGTGGCCTACATGGTTACTAAAAGTTCAAACAAAAAAATGTTTATATATATATCCTTTGGTGGCCTGCAAAAACCAATGTGAATTTTATATAGGAAGAGTGTACATGGATGGAAGGCTAAAACTACTTTAGAGGGACTTTAGATAACTGCATATGTTATGGAAGAGACTTCCTTTCAAAGTTTTGTAGGAGGTAATGGATAGTTAATTGAATCAGGGGTTGGTTACTAATTAGTGGGTATTGTAATAGTGTAAGTTTTTATTTCTTCATATTTGTGAAGTAGGTTAATATAGTAATTTAATTATTTAAATTTTGAATATGAATAGGTATAGCATAGATATTTTAAATACATCTATCTAAAAGATGCCAAGAGATATTAGTCTCGAGGTGCCTATATTAGATTTGTCACTCAGATTAGATAGGTGCCTCAAGATTGATATCTCTGTGTCTTTTAGATAGATGTATTTAAGAGATCTATGCTAGTGTTATTGCATTCTTCATGCATATCGAACTGATTTATACAATGAAGCACAAGAAATCTGATTATGGTCTTGTTTTGCAGAACACTATTTGTAAGTGTGCCACATCAAAAATCTGCTTCATTGTGACCTGTCTTGAATAGTTTCAATCAAAGAGAAACTTGATGCCTGCGCACTGGTAGCGAGGATGCGTAGCTGTGAAAGCTTCTCATGATTGAATATTTTGACTATTTTTCCTAAATATTTTCATCCACTCCACCAATTTGGGTGCCATCCAGCCTGTTGATGTGCAATCTTTAAAGCTAGAAACACCTTCCTCCTTAGCAAGACAGCGATTGAGAATTCACATTGTTTTGGCCTACACAAGTCTGTACATTACATTGCCTTCATATACATGTCATTTGTTACTGCCCAAGTCTAGCTTGACTCCTCACGTTTGGCACCGAAGGACTTTGCTTTGTCGTAATTGTATTCCATGGTGGTTGCTGTGACCTGATCTTGTCATTTTACTGAGTCTTCTCTTCCCGGTATTTTCAGTTCACTTTCCATGGTCTCAGCAGAACCTCACTTGGCAGAGAGGATGTTGTCAAATGGACTAACCTTGAAAACTTTGATACAGACTATGATCTATGTGAATTTCTGAAATACAATTTTATCTTGGAGAAGATTCATCGTTAAGTACTTGGTCACACCATGAACTCATGCAATGTGCAAGATAGCAGTTTCATAGGTGCAACATTCTGTGTAAAAGATTATTCATGAAAATTGAAAGCTCGTTGTACTATACATGTTAATAGTTATGCACCGTGCCTTGTTCTAGCCCTTTGGCCAAGCTTTTTTTGTAAGGCTAATGTAAGTAATGTAGCTCTCTCGAGGCTTTTAATTCTAGTTATGCACCGTGCCTTGTTCTAGCCCTTAGGCCAAGCTTTTTTTGTAAGGCTAATGTAAGTAATGTAGCTCTCTTGAGGCTTTTAATTTTCTCAACAAGAAGAGTTTTTTCATCATGTCTTAAACATGGGTTTTATATCCCGATTGGAGGCAGTAAAATGGTGTATGAGAAGTCTAGATGTTCTGATTCTTGAAGTGCTGATATAGAAGTCCTCTTTCCTTATTATGGCATGTGGATCATGTATTATAAAATTTTCACATCCTTGATGGAATCATAAAAGTAGCGAATGAACTTTTATCATCGTTTAAGATCACCGATTCTTTGGAGACTAGTTTTGTGGCAATCTAACTAATAAAAGTAACCAAGGTTCAACTTCTATCATTGTTTATAACATCACCAATTCTTCAAAAAGTAGTGTTGTAGGTAACCTAGGAAAGTTTAACTACAAAACCAGTGTTCGGGTTTCTAATTGAGAGTTTCCTACAGTTAATGCACTTTAATTTTGGTTGTTAGATGTAGTAAGGTCTTTGTGTTAACTGTATGGGTTTTCGTTGAAACTTTTTTTGATGAGCTGGCTGAAAGATAATTTAATTTATTTATTGTAGCAAGTCCTGTTCTATTTTTCATGAGATCCTTTTCACTGTAGTTAAATAAGTGGATTATTTGATAGTTGAGCAATTTCCAAAATGATGCACATGCAAAATATGCGCAATGTAGCATGTTGTATCAACTTTTAGATTTATGTGAATTGTCTGACTTTTATGAGTGCATGTTCTGAAATTCCACTATTTTTTTTATTACATATTCTGAAATTCAATTACTTTGGTGATGAGTCATTTTCTGATTGAATCATATGAGGGTATTGAACTACTTATTAAGGAAACTAGTTGTTCATCATACACTATAATTGTAGCATCCATGAGTTGTGAGGTAAGGAGGATATTTCCCTGGTCTTGGATGTAGTCTAACATTGAAGTCTGCTTTGTACCGGACCATAAACCACATGCAATTGGAATGAGAACTACAAATTGCACACCATTCCCTTGTCTCATGTTTATGAAGGTGCTTTATAGAGGCATTAATCAACCTTATGTTACAACACACTTTAGTTATTTCGTCTCCTTAGAACACACATTTTACATGCAGGTCTTTGAAGCAATGTCTTGCTCTGGGTTTACACAGGGCTGTCTCGTGTTTACTGTTTTGTAGGCAAATAATTGTGTCGTTCCTTGTGCATTTGGATTTTTAATTATCTTGATCTTCTAGGTCATTGTGACAATGCGACTCAACTTGGCAAGCTCTCTTGTGGCACTTATGTTTGTAAAAAAGCTCTCTCGTAGACATTTTGACCGTTTTCCTATTATGCAATTCCTTTCTGATGGTTGTGTATGTGCGACTTCAGTGCAAAGAGATTAATTGCCCTTCGAAGTTTGACTATTATGTTTGTGTTCTTGCCTTGATTGATGTCTTTGTTTTATCATCCCTTCCTCTAGGAACAATTTTATCTTTCTAGTGTCTTCTCATGGCCAATTTAGAAGCCTCCTCTTATCCCCTAGGTATCCTTGTGCACCCATGCAATCTGACCATTCTTGTCCTCATAATTGTTGTTATGCGTGGCTTGGTTGCAGAGTCATGATCCTTGTGTATCGTGCTCATTTCCCAAATTCCAATAATATCTTGGATACTGATCCAACCATTATGTTTGCTCTCATCATCATGCATCAAATTCTACATAAATACATTAATTTGCATGGATTGATTTTT
Organism: Cunninghamia lanceolata; assembly: GCA_027924645.1. Lineage (NCBI taxonomy): Eukaryota > Viridiplantae > Streptophyta > Pinopsida > Cupressales > Cupressaceae > Cunninghamia > Cunninghamia lanceolata. The sequence continues at coordinate 6,785,126 of BSBN01000232.1, read as the reverse complement.
GGAGGAATGTACTTAGATTCCTATTTGTATTAATTAGAGGTTTGATGTGCTAGTGCAAGAAATGGTGGGGATCAAGTAAGGGTGGAGGAAATTGAAGACAATTAAGTTGAGTAGTAGATTCAATGAATTACACTTCCTAAGAAATTAGAGTATTTCTAATTTTGTAATAATGTTATTTAAGAGGTTTCACCAAGATGGAAGTAAAGGATCTCATAAACATGGTAGGTATCCATGTCATGAATGTGACAAGTGGCTTCCTCCTTATTCTCATATGTGAAACTTTTGGAGATTTGTAATCATTTTCTTGTTCAATGCATGTAGGAATATCGGTCAATATAGTCTTTTGATTGCTTATTAGCCTTGTGTTTCCTACATTGAGGTAATAGATTGAATAAAAATAGATACAAAGGGAGGTGTTACAAAGTTTTCAATGTGTAGAGGGTGGATATACTTGATAATAATGCTAATAGGGCTCTAGTGGAGCCAAAAAGAAGCTTAATTCACATAAGCTTTTCTCATAATTCTAAGGTTTTCAAGAAGGGGATATCCTAGGGGAGGAACTTGAAATATGATGTTGATCCCCTTAAAATTAAACACATGACCTCCTTGTTGCTTCAATAATTAAGGTCCACATAGTTTCATGCTCCTCAATAGCTGATAACTAAGATTACTTATGCTTCAATAATTAAGGTCCACATAGCTTCCTACTTTGTAATGGCTTATAACTAAGATTAGAGGCCTAATGCTCTATATATTTTATGTTATTGATTTCAAATGTTGACCGTGTTTTTTTACTGATGGGATTGTTTATTTTTTTTTTGAGTTGACTTACTCTATATCTTTGATTAATCTTTTTCGTTTGCCATCTGTAGACTCCATAGATCCTTAGCCTTAGTAAGTATTATTGAACATACATCCGTAATTCCTTAGCCTTAGTAAGCATTATTGAACATACATCTAAAAGCGTTATGATAAATCAAGTCAACTTCTCCTAAGTGATTTCTAAAGATAACTCTTGCCCTTGTGAATCATAAATTTCATTAAAAAATATTGAAATTTATGTTGAATTTGTCACCATTACACTTAGGCATCCTTGTATGCTTGCTTCTTGTCTTTGATCATTGTTTGAATTGTTGAATTGGTCCCCTTAGGGGCTTGATTGAGGAGAACATGACTCAAAATTTCCCAATGGTGTTTGTAAATACCATCGTCTAGATTCAAAGCATAAATATAGAGGTGAGTGCATTTTAGATATTAAAATCTTAGCAATTCATTCTTGTGGGTGAAAGGTCAAATTTAGAAACTCTAGATGTTAATAGTTTATGTAAATGAAATAAAACTATTACCTAGGTTCTTTCTTTCAAGACATTGGCTTAATTTACATCAAATTTGAGCAACCTAATATTACAATAGAGAAAATAATCATATTAAGAATTTTCAAAACTTGTATCTTCCCAGTAGGTACTTTGGAAATATCTTCAATCTGTTGATATTAATGTCTGAAGCTAAGTGGGAGAAGAAAAACGAGGTTTGACTATTTAGGAGGCTACATTTGTTGGCCCCTAGGTGTACTGTAGGTGGGCAAAATTACATGTTATGGAGACCACCAACCTCAAGAGTTGGAAGACCAACTCCTTTCTTTAAAAGAGATCGAGAAGCCTCCTTAAGGTCTTATGGTCACTAGGTCTTGGTATTGTAAGACAACTCAATGGTGAATGTGATGTTTAAACAAGGGGTTTGGTACAGATTAAGTAGGAAATGTTTGTAGGATGATGGGTAAAATTGAAGAATGGTATGGATTTTTTGATGAGGTGTTGGAGGTAGATTCTTGTATATTATATATTACTTTTTCTAAAAATAATGTTGAACTTAATGAAATATCTTAATCTTTTAAAATATTGAGATTGATTATATATGAAATTTTCTAAAAATAATGTTTTGAATTTGCTACACATGAAAATAATGTTGCTTGTCATGTGGGTTTTTGCATGATTTTGATTGGCAAGGTTTGATGCTGACTAGCGATTTTGTTGATTGTGCATGGAATTGAGGAGCTAAAAAAAGTGGTTAATGAAATGCAAGTTGTTGGAGGAGGTGTTCTACAGGACCAACACTCATCTTTGTATGACAACCACACAAATCAGGGAGCCCCTTTACCCCTGCTTGTGCTTTATCCCAAGATTTATTTTGATAATGGTTATTTAAATTTGAAAACATGCACTTGGATAAAGCACAATGACTATTGGCCACCTTAGCTTTTAGTATTACATGACAAACAACCTAAAAATGAGCCTCTATGGTGTATAATTTTAATTCCTAAGTTCAAGGATGTTCCCACCTACCCCCATACCCAAACAATCCAATTGATCTTGCTCAATGCTTTAAAAAGCAAAACAAGATGAATCTTGGAATTAGTGTTCTCGAGCTTTCAAATGTATAGTGTATAGGTAGTTAGGAAAATTTGTTTTGTACATAGTTTTTGTTTATTTGTTGTGTTTCCTATTTTGTTTTATGTTCAATTTTGCTTGGTTTCCCCATTCTTATTCTTGCCTTGTGTTGTCAAGCTACTTGATGACACTTTTTCGAGATAGTATTGCATAATGCTCTCAATTTGTCTGTCTAGTTTCTAGAGAAATTTAAACAAAATAAAACCATTTCTTAGGCTTTTTTAGGCCTATTTGAATTATTTCAAGCTTGTCAAGTAGCATGATAGTTTCATTTAATCAAGAACACTTAATTAAACATGATACTTTCTAGTTTGTCAAGGTGACCCATTATAGTTCTAGGTAATCAAGTTTTTTGTTTTCGATCGGTCCTTTCACATGCCAATGGTGGTCCCCAACCTAGACAACGAGCTTCATTGCTTGCCAATTGAGCTAGAAAAGGAAATATGTAACATCCCAACCGGAATATTAGAAAACCTTAAACATAATTAAAGCAAAAATCTCACTTATTTTTTTAATATAAATTATCTGTAATCAAAGATATTACATTTGCAATTTCAAGTACAATACATATATTCAAAAGATGGTTGCTTCACATGCGACTAACAAAATTTCACATATATCAATGGTTGTATTTCTTACGACTTACAATTTTATCAATATCATTTACGAATAAGTAATGTATTCCTGTTCACAAGTCTTCGACAGTCAACTGTAGGAGAGAGAGAGCATCACCCTTTTGCTTTTTCTCCAACCACAGACCGGCGGTCCCCAGCGCACCTTCCTACTGGAAGTGGCCCTTCTCTTTGCAGGGGTAATAGATAATGAGAATCAATTGATTCTTTATACCATTTGAGAACTAGTGATGTGCCCTAGCTAATGACAATCAAGTTTACAACTCTAGTCTAGCTCTAGCTATCTATGACCCATTCTGATTGTTCAACTATCTGGTACACCGTGAACTGACAATGCAAGTAGTGATTTCCGCATTACTTTGGCCAAAGTTTCATATAAATGTATAGTCGTATGTTCACTCACTTTTTTCTCGACTTGGAGACAACATTCTTATTTTTTAATTCATATCATATATAAAATAATTGTATTCGACTTGCTTATACCATATTGGTCTTAAAGACATAATAATCCCTTATGTTCTAGACAACTAGATAAGTATAGGGTAAGAGCTTAGGTGACTATGTATCATACATTGAGTCTCTCTTTGCATCCTTGTAATCACGGGTCTATGACGTCCTGTAATCTACTCAATGACCTGTCTACCTATTTTTGTGCTCATCTATGTTCCTCTATCATAATTTACGAGATTCTGATATTTAAGTCATGGATTAACGACTAAAGACTCTTTCTATCTTAGTATAGGAATACATATAATCTACTCATAATCTGTCGAATATAAACAATAACTTATAACTTACGTTTTGAGTACACTTTCTCATGAATATCAAAAGAGAATTCCAATATTAACGAGTAATCTAAATCTTGACCTCTCATTGCCATAGCGAGTATATCTCTCGACAATCTTGTGGCTATTCTTAGCCTAGGATTGGGCAAAAAGAATATTCCTCTACAAAATAGGATTAAGATAACTCTAGATAAACATCTAAAAAACAACTTATACTTCTTCGTTTATACTCAGAAGTAGCAGTCTAATGTCAAGTGTTCCTACACAATGGCATAGACTCATTAACTAGCTTTAAGCTTACCAATAAACTCTCTATCTTCCCAGTTAACTACTTACAATGAGTAAAATTCTAGGTTTAATAAACAACCTTCTCATAGATCTCTCAATAAACCTGTGATCGGTTCATATTGAGTCTTTGAAACAAAACATGGTTTCATTTAGTAATCGGCCCTTAACACAGTCGACCTTGATTTAACACAGTCGACCTTGATTTAACATAGTCGACCATTGTTTGACACAGTCGGCCTTGACTTATCATAGTTAACCATTGTTTAACACAGTCGACCATTGTTTAACACAGTTGGCCTTGACTTATCACAGTCGACCATTGTTTAACACAGTCGGCCATTGTTTAACACAGTTAGCCATTGTTTAACACAGTCATGCAGAGGTTATACTGCTTATAAACCTACGTTAAATATCATTGCCATTGGCTTGTTGACACAATCTTTTGACTATTACACCACCGATTCTACGGTGTAAGGTTAATAGTAGAGAACAACACTTGTTTAAGATATATATATATTTGGCACTCTTAACCAGAAGCATCAAAATGTATAGTCATTCAACAACTATCTCTATTCAACATGGGATAACATACTCTTCAGATTTATCATAACTTTATCGATTTCCTTCATTCCATATAAAGATACAGAGACAATTCTCTAATGACAAGCTTAACTATCATTTAGATCATTGATAATCATCATGCCAATCAACAGTAAAACAATAACTCTTACACATCTTACTTACATAAATCAACGAACATGAAGCTATATATTTGACTTATTTCATGAGTTACGATATGCTTACCTGTTCCATATAACAGGCAGAAGCTCACCAAAGCTTCACTTCCTCCCAATAATCCTATGCTCCTAACCTTTCCTTCTCTGTCCACCGTGCTTTCGAGCCTCTTCCAAAATGATAAAAGATTTCTCTTCCCTTCTTTTACAATTCTCCCACTCATGCCTAGTTATGGGCTGAGTAGTAAATGCTTCACCACCAATTCTCCCCACTCCCCAATGACCCTTCATATGCAAAAATAAGTGGAAGGTATGGAGCTATTGCTTCTTCCCCCACTTCCTAAGCATCTAAGAAGGATGCCTAGGGTGAAATAAAAAGACTCTTACCACTTACTAGACAATATTCTTTAACCAGAACTAGGCTTAAATAAAAGATAAAAATAATATATAAAATAAACAATAGACACCTATTGTATATATATATAATTAATGCATATTGTTGAATACTTAATTATGCTAATTCATGAGCACAATTATCGACGAAGGATACTTGTAGAGTTGACTAAAACCTCAATGACAAAATATGAACTTGTTTAGTCAATTTCTCGCGTTGAATAAACATTCAAAGACAAATACTACATTACTATCTGTTGACAAAGAGGATTTAGCCATTGACTCTTTACGACAAAAAATAACAAGAATAAAATGATCTTAATACTTGAAAAGTATTTCTAAGATAACTAGAGACATAGGGATTAAGACTTAATCCAAAACTAACTTATCCTCCAATAAGTATATGTGTGTGTGTGGGTTTCCAGATGGCATAAGGATCGTTGCATTCACGTGATCTAACATCCTCTCCATGGTGATACTCTCTCCTCATATCGGAGGGAAAACAACACTATTATTGCATCCACCTCAGTTACACGACGGTAGTTAGTCCATTACATCATTTAACCACGTGATAAAAAATAACGTCATAAACAATTATTCTTTGCATATAAACTAATATAAAGCAAATACATTTTCTATCATTACAATAATCATAATAGTTTCTCTGACTAACTCTCTATTTTCTTGAAAATAATAAAAATAAATACATTAGTTTAAAAACGGGGTGTGATAAAATATTAGAAAATAAAAGAAAGTGAGAAAATAAAATAAAAACCAGAAGAGAAAATAAAATAAATTGAGTAGAAAAGAAAACATCAAAAGATCTCAATTTCTCTAGGTAATTTAGGTATCTCTATTGAGGCTATGGATGCCCAACTGGTAGTAGGGCTTATGCCTCAAGTGGGACTAGACATAACTATGTTGGGGCTATAAACATCCAATTGGCAATAGAGCAATGTCTAGGCATGCGTGTAGGACCTATTGTTTTTATATCTACCCGATCTCCTATTTTATGATGCTAATCCTTGTAGACTTAGAAAAGAGCAAGTGTGTAGGACCTATTGCTTTTATATTTACCTGATCTCCTATTTTATGATGCTAATCCTTGTAGACTTAGAAAAGAGCAATTGAACTCACACGCACACACGTCTAGTTAAATGGAACCTACTGCATGCTTGTTCTAAGTTTGGGTTTAATTTGGATTTGAATAATATTACATATGCAATGATTTTCTTTTGTTTAATTTTTTTCTTTAGCAAGAGTTTCTAGATTCTAAACATTCTACAATGATTCCTCTAAGAGTTACCATTTGTTGTCGCTTGTGCAATACGACCCATTTTCTCTTGAAATGCAGACCCATTTTTTCAACTTTTGCCTCATTCTAGCCCTCTATTGCCATGAGCTCTAATTTTTTGGCCCCATTGATAACCAATTCAAGGGATCTAAATGCCTAGTGAACTTTACTTATCCTCGAGCTCCCTTTGCCATGTGCTCTTGTTCCCAACCTTGTTGATAACTAATTAGAGATATCTCATTTTGACTTGCGAAGCTTATTTGCACTTTGTTGTTCATGACTACATCCTATGTTTTTTTTTGTTAACCTAGGGTATCCCCGTGATCCAACCCAACGCCTTACAGACGAGCTGAGGTGAGACTAGTCCCTAGGGATGCACACAATAGCCCATAAACCACGACTACATCCTATGTTGAGCTTTGTTCATGTTCATGGCGGCCTGTGTGTTTAGCCTACATTCATGTGCTCTCGCTCCCTCTCCATGCTGTGTACAATGGCTATTGATCCTCTAATCGATTATCAATCCCCATTTCTGCATCTACTGCATGCCATGTTCTCATTTGCTATGGGCTCATGCCCTATATCAATCTCCTCATGTCCTGTAGATTATTGTATGGAGTCTCATCCTATAGTTCATGCAATCTCACTTTGACAAAAGGGCTACCTCTCTCTTTCACATTGTGTGGTCTGTTAGATCATCCCCATCAACTCTTTGATCTCGCATCCTTTATTTACAATCATATGCATACGTTGAGCTCACCCTAGGTCCCACTGCACGAGTTAATCATTTGGCCACATCATCGAGTTGGCGGGCCCCTCTATGGCATCATTCATGTATAGCCTCCTATTGATGTCATCTCTTGCACACGCTCATATAGCATGTGATCTTGGGCCCCACCTTGCTATCAACTCATCACCATGGACCCAATGGCACAACTCCTGACACTGAGTGCTATGATCTTGAGTCTCAGTTTGTGCCAACCATTGGATCAATTTAGATCCAACGGCCTCCGCAACTCTATGATCTTCTTAGACTCTAATCTAGTTGTACATTGTACAGACTATTGATCTCCTCTACCATGATCTTTCATTGTGCAGTTCCCACATCTTTCACTTGACACATTCCAAGGCTTTGCTTTGGGCTTGCGCCAACCAATCATTCTACTAGCTCATTATATCTTTGAATAAAAGAAGAATTGAAAGGCAGAGTCAAATATGACAGGGCTGGTTGTCTCATAAACTATTTTAGCCTTGTGAACGTTAAAAATTATTCTATTCTACTGATTTTGAACCCACCTCTTGCTGACTCATCTCCTAGTGGCCAGTGGCACATTGCCTCCCATTAAGCACTTTGACATCCCTTTCAACATGTACCAACTATTAGATCATTTTTTATCCCAAATCTTTGAGAGCTCTTACATCCTCCTGCTTTACATCAATCATCGATTATTGATATCATCTGACAATTCCTGTGCTTCCCGCAGTGTAATGAGCTCATTTCTCTTCTGCTATGCCTATGTGGCTAGATATCATTAGCTCTACCAATATGGTGGGCCTGTCTCTCATGCTTGGTGTTCCCCTTTTGAGGCCACCAAATATGATTACAACATGATTAAATTTGATGGTTGACTCTAGATTTTAACTCAAGCTCGCCTAGTGATAGCCATGACTAGTCATCTCGCCTATGTGATTCCCATGCCTATGTGTCACCCCTTTGGTGGTGTTATGTATCATTTCACACAAATAAACTTGATGGCCCATATCTTTCTCGCCTGTTTGACTTGTGATAAACATGGTGATGGCATGGCTACCTCCTTAAACTAGTGAAATGAAGCCTAATCCCAGTAGCATGAACTCATGTGTCCTGATTCCTATGTAACTTGACACATCAAACATCACCCAGAGCACAAAATTTAATGATTATTTATTAACATAAATAAATCAATTTTCTTGAGCGCATTAGATTTCAAACTTATTTAAAAATATATCAAATGTGATTTTGTCCTTTCTTTGCTACCAGGGGGCTCGAGGTGATGATATCAAGTACAAATTTGATTTCCTTGGGATTGTATTAACAACAAAAGAATAATCATAAGCACCTATGCGTACTAGAGCTATCTGAGGTGATGAGAAAACATTTAAATCAAGGTGGCTGGTTATACATGAGTTTGTTGAGTACTAAATGAACACCAGTTGGGAATGTTTGAGAGTACACATTCCATGGAGAATGAAGAGTTGGATTTATGAGAGCTCACCTATTGCATGTAATGTGACATGATGTCATATGTTAGAACTTTAGGCTTGATGTTCTTTGGGACTCCTTTAATAAGGAATCTTTTGAACAATGCTGATCAGATACACACAATGGTTGGTAGCATATTAAATCCTCAATTCAAAATTGATGCTCAAACCAAAACTCTCCAAAATTTCTGCAATGAATGCTACCATCTACCATTTGTATTTTCATGTGATACCTTTAGGCCAATATTTTTATATAAATGAGCTTGTGTGTCATTGAAAATGGGGAGAAGTTTTGGCTTTGTTAGAAGTTTTTAGTTTTGGAAGAGCAGCTGGATTGAATGTGAATCTCTCCTTGAGCGCATATAACTTGGCGGGGAGATTTTGTATTTTAGTTTGATTATGATTTATCTGTAAACGCACTAATTGTAACTTGAGAACTTTCTTTGAAAGCATGGTCGACATGAGCTTAATATAAGTTTGAATGTTAGTTTGTTGGGTATGATTTACACATCTTTTCATGGTGGTCATTACCTTTTGTATCTCATTTCAACCATAATCATTTGAACATTTGTTTATGAATTTACTGGTTATCATATGTGCAAGTAATTTGGTGATGGCTTCCTTCATTGTTTTCATGTACAAATATATTCATGAAATTAATTGTTTTCTTTAAACTCTTGCATAGTTCATGTCATATGTTGAGCCAAGAGTGACAATGGCTTGAGCTGTTAATCATGTGTTTGTAGGGAATCTTGACAAGCTGATGACTATTTTACAAATGACATGCTTACTTTCTCACCCTTCCTCTCTTTCTTGATTTCAATTCCTTCCCTCCCTCCCTTTTGAATCTTTTGCATTTTCTTCTGAATGGGATAAAATATTATTTAGGCAGTTTAAATTTTAGTCTTAACTATGTTTGCTAGATTTTCCATCCCACAACTTGAGCTTAACATCATCTTGTAGTCACTTCTACTTAATCTCTACCAAGCCCCTTGTTTAAACATCTTAGTCACCATTGAGATGCCTTGCAATTCTGAGACCTGGTGACCTTGAGATCTTGGAGAGGTTTCCTAGTCTCCTTTCAAGAGAGGAGTTGGTCTTCCATCTCCTCAATTGGTGGACACCATGACCATGTCATTTTTGCCCATCCACATAATTGTGCTAGGAGGGTTGTTTGGACCCAGATAGAAAGTTGCGGTTAAAACTATGGTTTTATTGCTATTAGAAGTGAAAACAAAAAATCCTTTTGACTATTCTTGGTTTATATGGTAGTCTTGTTAGCATTCCTGGAGACTTCCACGAGCTTGCTCTAGGCATTTTTGATTAGGTTCATCCCTTCTCTCCTCATTTCAATCATAATGCTTTACAGCATCTTAGGACATTACATAGAGAGCCTGATGAATTTATTATAAATTTTGACCTTAGATTTTTTAGGACTCTCGAGAGACTATGAGCTATGTGCATACTAACTGATCATGAGATTCTTGAGCTCTATTTATAGTCCTTAGGGCCGTTCTATGAGAATGTGCTTAGGCAGCTCCTTAGAGTTGCCACTTTTAGTGACGTTGTCAAGCAGGCTCTTCTCTTAGAGAATATGCTATTTAAGTTTCAACGTCATCTGACACCATGCTAAGCTACCCAAAGTCCTTTGCCTCATGTGCAACAAGTGGCATTTGGTACACCCAATTGTAATAATCTACCAACACTATTTAGATCATGGTCATGTGTTTCTTAGGAAATCAAACGTATTCTTTTCCCTAGCTAGATTGGGTCATGCATAATCATGATATATTTACTTGTTTGCCTATTTCCTTTGCTTTTTAAGTACCTATGGCTATCTCATCCATCACCCATCACCCATCAAAATCTTGTGGCTTATCCTCAAAAGGATGACAAGGATTTGTGCATCCAAGCCATCAATCAAGGTTGTCTAGGTGAGTTTGAAATGGGAAAGGTAAAGCACACAGAGATACTTGATGATCCCATGAATCATAATGCCTTGTCTAACAATCTCGTGAGCCCTTGGGAGAAGGCAAATAAAGGCAATATCCTATGCATTAAGCATTTGAAATTCTAAAATCTCAAATGAGAGTTGCTCTACCTCATTGAACTCCCACTCGCCATGGAAAATGCCTATGAAGATCAAGAAAGTGATGACACCTTACCCTATCATGACAGTCTCAAACAAGAGCCATGCCTTCATGAATCCAAAAGCAAATTTTGGGCAATACCAAGCACTTTAATTGATCTTGCTTTGTCTAATGAGTGTTGGCTTCATGATACTAATCAACAAAGATAAATCTATTGTTTTGAGTTCCTTGTGAGGTTAGACTTAGTCTTGAAGGACAAGATGGAAAATAAAAAAGTGATACATGATGAGACTAACAAACTTGTGATACAATTAGGGCTTGAGGAAAATGATGATTTCCAAGAACCTCAAATCGAAGAAAATATTGAGAATTTGGATGGATTTTCTAATAAAAATATGGTCTCCTCCACAATTGGAGCAACAAAATAAAAAATTGAGTTTGTTACAATCTGAAAATCAAGTTTATGAAATTCTAGATGATTTAGAAGATGATGATATGTGACAAGTTGATTTCTTAGAGTGCCACGATTTGAATAAGTGTAAATTTTGTCTAACCTTTAGGTATGTCTAGGTCAAGAATTTGTTATGACCCTAATATTCTATCTTCCTAAGTGCAATAAGGCTAAGCACTTATGGCATGCTTAACCTTAATATTTTTATTTATTTCCTTAGGATGCTTAATTAGGATGAAGGGGTGTGTCCTTGCATAGTTGTGCCTATAAATAAGGAAGAGAAAGGCTCTGCCAAACCATCATAAATTATATTGAATTCATATCATCATATTCTGATTTTTGGAGGTCACCTCCTTGAAGTGATGATATTTTATTGATTTTTACCTTTATTCCCAAGAAATATCCTAACAAGTGGTATTAGAGCAATAATTTGGGCTAAGAATATTGTTTTTGCTATAACTTACAAGCCATTGTGAATTTGGCCGTGATTTCTTCAGGGGTTTAAGTACTATATTTATGGAAGCTATAATAAAAAGTTTAGCTTTATATGATTATTTTTGATCAAGTTAGTGTGATTTTATTATTTTTCATTAATTTTCTCTATAGGTCACAATTTTTAGATTTTTTTACATTTTAGGAAAGCTCGTGAAAAATTAGGTAGGGTCAGTTTTTTATAATTTCTTATTAGAGGCAAAATACATTTCATAATTTTGTGGTCAAATTTGGGTCAAAGGAGGGACATCAGATTTAGTTATAGCTGATATTTTAAGTTCTTATTGTTACAAATCGCATACCCTTCCCTATCTAATCTAAAACCAAGAGTTCGGAAAACAAACAAATTAGAAGCCATGTCATTTTTTTTGGATTGGAGGACTTTTCTCCAAATACGAAGTCCAATGAATCTCTTTACTATCCACCACTTAAAATTAAGGGAAAAATTCTACCAAGATGTGAAATATTGGTAATTTATTAAGGATAATTTGTTTGATCCATTTTCAACATCTTTAAATGAGAGTTTGGATAGGTTTAAACAAGAACTATTGTCAGAATTGAAGCCCTAGTCAAACCATTTGGGCGAGTAGAACTCCAACAAACAAAATCAAGGGATAAGGCAACCTTTTCAAGGTTCAAAATTGAACCTACCCAAAATAGACATTCATAAGTTTGATGGTGTAATTTCATGGATAAGTCTCATGGAACAATATTTTAAGCTTCATAATATACCAAAGAATGCAATGGTTGACATAACCTCACTACATTTACAATTTGAACCTTATTAGTGGTACTAATGGATGATGAGTGACAAACAAGGCTAGGTAATTAGTTGGAAGGATTTTACTAATGACTTTGCAACCCACTATGAACAACTATGGAAGGGAAGCTATTTCACCAAATTGACAAATTTGCAACAAATAGGATCTGTAGTCAAATATATTGCTGAGCATATGAGATTAGCAATCCGAGTGCAAGATGTGACACCTTATTAGAGCTACAATTGTACATCAATAGACTTAATGAATGAATTAAACATGATGTTCATTTATTAGAACCTTGTATAGTTAGGAAAGCTATGGAATAGGTATTGCATATTGAACAATGAAACTTTGTCACCATAAGTTCTATGCAAGCTCAAACCATATGATAGAAAGATAGAAATGTGACTAATTTTGTTTATAAAAATGTGGCAAACTTATTTAACCCAAGACAAATTACTAAGCTCTCTCCTCAGCAAGAGGTGGAGAAAAGAGAAGAAGGTTTGTGTTCGCATTGTGATAGTAAATGGTCTAGAGGTCATAAATGTGAAAGTAGTGAGAAAAGGCTAATGATTATTGAGAATGAGGTTGAAGAAGAGGGAGAAGTAGCTACAAAAGAACTAGATGCAAAGCTTGAGCATACAAATTCTAATGAGCAAGCAAACCCTACTATCTCCTTATATGCATTGAATGGGATAAGCACACCACAACACTTAAAGTGGTTGGTTACATCAAAAAGCGAAGTGATAGTGTTGGTTGATACAAATAGTACACACAACTTCATTGATAAAAGATTGGCTAATGAGGTCAATTGTTTTGTATATCCAATGTTTAATTTCTAGGACATGATAGTTGATGGGAAACGAATCTCTTGTGGTGGTAAATGGCATCATAGAAAACTCTCAATGGGAAACTATCAGTTAGATTTATAAATGTTTGCCATTCCAATTGGGGGAGCAGATGTAGTTTTGGGTGTGTAATGGATTAAATAGTTGGGAACCATTTACTTCAAATTTTAGGACCTATTCATGGTTTTCAATACAAATGGACAAAAGTATAAACTTTGCAGGAATGCAATCACCACCGTGCCAAATTATTAGCTCTCATAGGGTGTAGAAATTACTGAAGAAAGGATCTTATGGCATAGTGGCACAACCACATTTTTTAGAAGCGCGAGAAGTGAAAACTAAAGATCCTCCAAAGGTTCAAGAGATTATTCAACACCATCAACAAGTTTTTCAAGAACACAAGGGGCACTACCTCTGGCCAGAGATCATGATCATGCCATTGGATTAATACTAGGAAGTATTCCTCCTAACATTAGACCTTATCCTTATCCTTATGAACAAAAGTAAAAAATAAAAACAATGGTCAGGGAAATGCTAGATTAAAGCATTGTTTGTCCCAACAAAAGTGCATATTCATCTCTAGTGGTTATGGTTAAAAGGAAGGATGATTCATGGAGAATGTGTCTAGATTGCAAGGAGCTCAACAAGCTCACTCTCAAAGATAAGTTCTTATTCCTATTATTGATGAATTAAATGGTGTAGTTTTCTTTACTAAGTTAGATTTGTGTTTAGGTTATCATCAAATTTGACTAAAGGAGAAGGATGTACATAAGACTACCTTTAGAACACACAAGAATCATTATAAATTCTTAGTTATGTCATTTGGTCTCACTAATGCTCCATCAACTTTTCAAAGTGTCATGGATTAAGTGTTCTTTCCATTTCTTGAAAAAATTGTGTTGGTATTCTTTGATGACATCCTCATCTATAGTAAAACATGGGAAGAACATTTGCAACATGTAGAGAAGGTATTATAGGTATTGGAAGATAATAAACTCTATGCAAAAAAATTCAAATGTGTTTTTGGGGTAAATGAAGTGGAGTACTTAGGGGTAAATGAAGTGGAGTACTTAGGACATGTGGTGTCACACAAAGGTGTTAAGGTAGACCCGAAGAAGATTGCAACGGTAAAAGAGTGGCCAAAACCTAAAAATATCAAAGATTTGAGAGGATTCTTGGGTCTAACAGGATACTATAGAAGATTTGTTCACAACTATGCTTGTATAACATCACCCTTAACAAAATTGTTGAAGGATTCCTTTTTAAGGTCAAAGCAAGCCACTCAAGCATTTCAAGAACTAAAAGAAGCTCTTACTTCCACTCCTGTGTTAGCTACCAAAAAATTCTCTAAGACATTTCTATTAGAATGTGATGCTTTTGGACATGGCATTGGGGTAGTATTGATGCAAGAAGGGCATCCCTTGGCATTTGAGAGTCGAAAACTCAAAGGAAAGAACTTGGTAAGGCCCACATATATATGAGAAAGAAATGCTATCTATCATTTATGTAGTCAAACAACAGTGCTAATATCTAATGGGAAGACATTTCAAAGTCAAGACATATCATGAAAGTCTAAATTTTTTTTTTGGAGTAACAATTGTCTTCATAGGAGCAACAAAAATAGGTCACCAAGATGCTAGGGTATGACTTTGAAATTATTTACAAAAAAGGCAAGGAGAATTTTGTAGTTGATGCCCTTTCTCAACAAGAAAAAGAGGAAGCAACAATTTGTGTCATTTCTTTATTGCAACTAGAATGGGTAGAAGTTGCACAAGAAGAGTGACATATTATATCTTCCTAAGTATAATAATGTTAAGCACTTGTGTCATGCTTAACCTTAATATTTTCATTTATTAGTTTTAGTTATTTCCTTAGGTTGACTTAATTAGGATGAAGTGGTGTGTCCCTACATAGTTATGACTATAAATAGGGAAGAGAAAGGCTCATCCAAACCATCATAAGTTATAATACTGAATCCATACCATCATATTCTAATTTCTGGAGGTCACCCCCTCAAAGTGATCTGATATTTTATTGATTTTTACTTTGATTCCCAAGAAATATCTTAAAAGAGTTCAAGGGAGATAACATACGCACAAACAGTTTTGTAAAGGAGGATGGTTTATCAAGATTAAGGATTCATGAAACAAGCAAACAAGGCACTTCCAATTTGTTTTATCTCGAGCTAACTTCATATGAAAGTATATATAACTTTGGTGTAAAGATGGATGTAGGTGAATAGACAAATTGAGAAGGTTTGAGATTTGAATTTGATTGGCCATACTCCATGTCTAAGGACAATGAAAAGAAGAACAAATTTTCACCGAAAGAGGAGAAAGGTGACTGCATTGATGATGGGTAAAATTAAAGAATGGTATTGATTTTTTGATGAGGTATTAGACATAGATCCTTGTGTCTCATATATGATTTTTTTGAAAATAATGTTGAATGTAATGATTCTTGTTGTATAATTCTTGATTCAATGATTGGCAAAAATGAATCCTCATGTTTTTAATTTGTTGATGTACATGAAAATAATGTTGCCTGAAATGGGGTTTTCATGATTTTGCTTGGAAAGGTTCACTACTGCATAATGATTCTATTGATTGTATGCATGGAAATGAATAGCTCAAAAGAGTGGTTAATGAAATGCAAATTGCTAGAGAAGGTGCTTTGGAGGATGAGCACTCATCTTTGTATGACAACCACACAAATCAGGGAGTTTCTTTACCCTCACCTATTCTTTTACCAAGTTTTTTATTATTATGGCGATTTAAATGTGAAAACATGCATTTAGATAGAGCACGGTGACTATGAGCCACCTCATCTTTTAATATTACATGACAAACATCTCAAACATGAGGCTATATTATGTATAATTTTAAGTTTTGAGTTCAAAGATGTTCCTGCATGCCTCCATATCTATACAATCCAATTGATACTGCTTAATGCTTTGAAAAACAAGGCATAAGTAATCTCGAAATCAATGTTCTTGAGCTTGCAGATGTATAGTGTATAGGTAGTTAGGAAAATTTGTTTTGTACATAGTTTTTGTTTATTTCTTGTGCTTTTAGCTTTGTTTTATGTTTGATTTTGCTTGGCTTCCTTAGCCTTGTTCTATTCTTATGTTGCCAAGTTGCATGATAGTACTTTTTTGGGATAGTATTGCATAATGCTCTCAATTTGTCTTTCCATTTTCTAGAGAGGTTTAAAACAAAATAAAACCATTTCTTAGGCTTTTTTTGGCCTATTTGAATTATTTTAGGTTTGTCAAGTAGGCACAATAGTTTCATTTTATCAAGAACACTTAATTAAACATAATACTTTCTAGTTTGTTAGGGTGACCCATTATGGTTCTAGATAATCAACTTTTGTTTCTTGACGAGTCCTTTCACATGTCAATAGTGGTAGCCAACCTAGACAATGAGCTTCATTGCTTGCTAATTGAGCTAAAAAATAAAATATTAGAAAAGAAAAGAAAGTGAGAAAATAAAAGAAATCAAAAGAGAAAATAAAAGAAATTGAGCAAAAAATAAAAGAATATCAAAAGATCTCAATTTGTTTGGGTGATTTAGGTATCTCTACTAGGGCTCTGGATGCCTGGCTAGTAGTAGAGCTATGCCTTGAGTGGGACTAGAGATAACTCTGTTGGGGCTATATACACCCAACCGACAACAGAGTAATGTTTAGGCATGTGTGTAGGATTGATTGCTTTATTTGCCCAATTTCTTGTTCCATGATGCTAATCCTCAAAGACTTAGAAAGGAGTAATTGAACTTGTGCACACACATCTAGTTAAATGGAACTTAGTGCTTGCTTGTTCTAAGTTTGGGTTTAATTTATATTTGAATAACATTGCCTATGAAATGATTTTTTTGTTTAATTTTTCTCTTTAACCAAAGATTCTAGATTCTATAATTTTTACAATGTTTATCTTTAGAGTTGCCATTTATTGCTACTTGTGTGACACACCTCATTTCCTCCTGAAATGGGAACCCACCTTTTCAGCGTCTACCTCATTTTGGCCCTTTCCTACCATGAGCTCTAGCTTGTAGCTCCATTAATAATTGATCTGAGAAATCTAAATGGCCCATGAACTTCACTTTATCCCCAAGCTCCCTCTGCCATGTGCTCTTGTTCGCGACCTTGCTAATAACTAATCAGAGATATCTCATCTCAACCTACAGACCATTTTTGAGCTATGTTGTTCATGATTGTATCCTATGTTTAAGCTTTGTTCGTGTTCATGACAACGTATATGTTCAAACTTTGTCTGCTTCCACTCCCTTTCTTTGATGTGCACAATGCCTATTGGTCCTCTTAAACCGATGATAATCAATTATTGATCCTCACTTCTACAAAAACTATGTGTGATGTTCTCATTCACTATGGCTTACACCCTATATCGATCTCCTCATGTCATCCAAATAGTTGGATGGAGTCTCATCCTATAGCTTGTTCAATCCCGCTCTAACTTCACATTGTGTGGTCTATTAGATCATCCTATAGCTTCCTATAGCTATAGCTTCCTATGATAATCTTATTGCTTCCTCTCCTTCACATTGTGTGGTCTATTAGATCATCCACAACAACTCTTTGATCTCACAACCTTTATTTGCGATCATGCGGACATATTGAGCTCACCCCAGGTCCCACCGCTTTCCACCACTTGCCTCGTAGCCAATGGCACATCCCCTCATATATGATAATGATCTCATTGCTTCGTGCGTGTGCCAACCATTAATCATTGATATTCATCGTGTGGTTTCTGCAACTCCTCACACCAATCGATGATATCACATTTTAGGGTGTGCATTGGCTGTTAGATCATTTTTGATCCAACAGTTTGTGCATCCCTAATGATCTTTAATCTTTGGCAAATCTCGAAGGTGCAATGATTGTTGATCTCTCAACCATCATCCTTCATCGTGTGGCTCCCACAATCTAGCGTTGATGACATACAACTTGCGTGAGAGAATCATTTAGCCATATCATCTAGTGATTCCCATGCCTACATGTGCCACATATCATTTCACATGAATAAACTTGATGGCCCATATATTTTCCCAAATTTGTGCCTGTGATAGGCACGACAACTGCTCTTTTTCGCCCATTGGACTAGCGATAAATGTGACAATGACGTGACTACCTCTTGTAGCCTAGCGAAATGAACCCTAAGCTCAATATGTGCAAAGAAGGAACCCATGCATCCTACGGGAAAAGACCTAATAGGTTAGATAGTTCCAATGGTTGAGATAGGATATGTGTATTTAAGGCCCAATATTTTTTGAAGTTTAGTACTAGTAGTTGTGACTTTAAGGTTGTTAGTGTTACTATAAGTACTAATAATTGAATGAAATGTGCCCCTTTAGATTTAAAAAGCAACCAATTATGTGATGCCAAATCAGCGCACCATCAAAGGAGGTCTTAATGCACCCCTATTGGTCCACCCTTTTTTTGGGGGAACTATTTGACACCTCAACAAAAAGCATGCTGATGTGGTATCATATTTGATGATGTGACCTTGAAACCTTAGTTATAAGCAGGGGCATTGGCAAGTAAGCTATTGTAAAATTTTTGGAGTGATTCAAAATTGCCACGTATGATTTTGAGAGGCGTGAAGTTAGGGTGCACCACTACTAGGTCCTCTCCCCTATGTAACCTAACACATCAAACATCACATGAAGGACAAAATTTAATGATTATTTTATTAACATATCAAATAAATTGGATTTCTTGAGCTCATTAGATTTCAAATTCCTCTCAAAATTCGATTTCATCCTTTCTCTATTACCAGATGGTTTGAGGTCATGACATCAAGAACAAATCTAATTTCCTTAGGATTGCATGAACAATAAAAGAATAATTAGAAACACGTGTGTCGCTGGAGCTATCTGAGGTAGTAGGAAGACATTTAGATCAAGGTGGTCAGTTGTATGCATGTTTGTTGAGCACTAAATGAACATCTGTCGAGAATGTTCAAGAATACATAGTTCATGGAGATTGATGATTTGATTTTATGAGAGCTCATCTACTGCAGCTAATGTGACATTGGTGCAGGAGCACCCAATCCACAGTGGCCTCCATAAGGCATTAACTATTTACAGTTCATTTTGATGTTTCCAATAAGGTCCTAAGTTGACCATTCGATGTAATAAGGTTTGTTTGACCAATGCATGTTAATTTAGGTTGCATTTAGGTTTATGTTGTAAGTTCCAAGGACACTTGGCAAATTTGTAGGCGCAAGGTTGTTAGATAGTTAGGAAGTTGTTAGGCAGTTGGATCTCCCAGCCGCTTGGAGTCGGGTGGTACTACTCACGGTGAGTAGATAAATACCCCAAGGTCAGATCGATTTGAGATCATATGGTAGACAGATTGAATTGTATTGAGTTGTGCAACTGTGAAAATAGAGCGTCTGTATACATTTTTGAAAGCATAATAAACAAGGTCCTGTTTGTGTTGTATATCTTTCTGGCATTCGAGTTCATTTCTTTCTCTGTACAAATCAATTTTCTGTTTTGAGGTCGAGATGGGTTCTTAGCCCATTCCACCGGTTAGATTTCTTTGAAATCGGTGGAATGGCTGTATAGTGTTTTCGTTTTGTGTTTTCTATTTTGTCCGATTTTATGCTTGTAGGATTGCATGCAGAGTGCAGATAGATCCTAGCGCCATCATGTGCTAGGTTGGCAAGGTGAAGATCTGTGTTAGATTAGCGGGGAACAGATCTGTGCAGTTGTGGAGTTGCTGGATTTGCAACGGATCAAATCGGTGAAGTTTCGAGCTGTTTCATCAGATATACATTCTGAGTGTATATCGATAACGTATGTCGGGGTCATTTCCTGTGTATCCTGTAGTTGTAGGTTGGCAAATGGTTGTCGCGGTTGTATGTGGCAGATGTACATTGTAAATGTACAAGTGTATCGGCATACAAAGGAGAGAGAAAGTTGAAGTTTCCGATCGGCATACAAGGAAGTCAATAGTTTAGTCAAACCCATCAAATGCATATTTTGAATTGCATGTTGTGAATGTACATCGCAAATGTACATTGGGTTTATATACAAAGGAGGTCAATGGTCGGTTCTGTATGCATGTTGAGGAATGCATCTTTAGAATGTATGTTTGGATGTACATTGCGAATGTACATTGAGATAGTTGTAAGGGGTGACCGGTAGCGACGGTAAAAGGAACCGGCATAGCAAGTCGAGTGTTGTATGTGTGAAGTTCATCGGCATATCGAAGACAGTCAAGTTTTGACCCGTCGGAGAGAAGTGAATGATCAATGGAAGGATTTCTGAGTAGACCGAAAGCTTTTGTCTTGCCGATAGGTGAGAGGTGCAAGTATATACATCAGAGAATGTATGTTAGGTGAAGCATAGACATACAATGGGAAATGCATGTTAGGGTTTCCGTTGGCTCCGCATCATAGTGGTATCAGAGCCTGAAAAAGATTTGGGCGGAAAATTGAATTGAGGATTTGCAGGAGTGTTGGCATTTGGGTGTTGTCTGTGAATGTTTATGTCAGACAGAGAAAGCGAGCCAGAGGCGGAGATGATGCCTCCCAAAAGTATATCGTAGGACGCCATCAAGAAGTTGATTGAGGAGATACTTGCATCCAAGTTGGGAGAGTTCAAGCAGTCTAAAGGCAAAGAGAAGGAAGCTGAAAGTGACAGTGATGAAGGCGATGCAGAAATTGCCGAAACTAGTAAAAAAATAGAGGAGATACCAGTAGACCAAAGGGCGTTTTTAAATGCATTAAAGTCAGTCAATAGGGACACCATAGATGGGTTACCTATGTATAGTGGAAGTATGGAAGCTGAAGAGGTGATTGATTGGACTGAGGCATTGAACAATCATTTAGAATATAAAGAAATCCCTGATGATAAGAGGGTTAAGTTGGCAAAAGCAAGACTGAAGGGATCCGCTCTTGCACGGTGGAATTATGAACAAGGAGAGAGAGTCAAGGAGGGGAAGAATATGATAACCTCCTTGGAAAGGATGAAGACCAAACTCAAGGCACAATTCTTACCTCTGGACTATGATGTGCAGATATATAAAAACTTGTAGAACCTCAGACAGAGAGACCTTGATATGAATGCATACACACAAGAGTTTCATAAACTCAGTCTCAGATCAAAGAGACAAGAGGAAGAGTCAGAGAAAGCGGCCAGGTACTTGAATGGCCTAAGGATGAACATCGGAGATGAGATCCGCATTTTAGCACCAGAAACAGTGAATAAGTGTTTCCAAATGGCCTTAAGAGTGGAAGAGAAGCTGAAGAGAAAAGGTGAGCAGAACAATAGAGGAAGAGGTGACATAAATTTTAGAGGCATTTTTGGAGGAAGAAGTCCTAACTAGAGGCCTAGTGGTGAGTCTAACCAGGAAGAGACTAGTAAAGGACAAGAGCAGTCTAATTTCAAAGGTGGATGGAAAGGAACAAGAGGCAGATTTGGAGGTGGTAGAGGTTCTAATGTTTTCACTGGAAGATGTTATCATTTTAATGAAATTGGTCATACAACATTCAAATGTCCAGAAAGGCAAGGTTCATCATCAAGAGATGATAGGAACAAGAGGGTTCAATTTGTGCAAGAAGAAAAGGTAGATGAAAGTGTTAACTCTCCAATGGGAAGTGCAGCCCCAGCTAAAGATGGAGAATCATTGATGCTAAGGAGAACAATCTTGAAGACATCCAAGGACATGATACAAAGGAGAGCTCTTTTCAGGACCAAATGCAAAACTAAAGGTAAACTATGCAGGTAGTAATAGATTCTGGTTCTACAGATAATATGGTATCTCAGGAAATGGTGGATAAGTTGAAACTGAACAGGATTCATCATCAAAATCCTTATAAAGCATCTTGGGTCAGTGATAGTCAATCACTTTTGGTATCTGAACAGGCATATGTTGATTTTCAGATTGGAGAATATCAGGATAGGGTTTTGTGTGACATATTGCCCATGGAATGTTGTCACCTACTTTTGGGTAGGCCATGACAATTTGATAGGAGAGCATTGTATGATGGATATGCTAACACCTACACCATCAAGAAGGATGGGAGGATTTTTGTGATGACACCATTGCAGGAGGATGCTGAAGCAAAGAAGGCAGCCAAAATCATTTTGGTAGGAAAGAAAGAGTTTGTGAAGATGCATGAAGAAAACACAAAGACAGTTGAGGATACCTCAAGGAGTAGGGTTGCTAAGGAACAAAGTTTGAAGGCAATTTCAGTTTTGACTGATGGAGATCAGATGGATCAGCAAAAGGTCCATGAGCAGGTTTGTCAGCAGCTACAAGTTGATTGGAAAGACAAGGATGTTATCATAGTAGGGACAATTGTTTGTCCTCTAGAACCACAAAGAGTTGAAAGGCAAACAAATTCTTCCATAGCAGCAGTACAAGAAGCACTTACCAAGGTTTCCAATGCAGGTGTTTAGACAGATATGGCAGTACGACAGAATGGCAAGCAAAGGATAGATATGAGAAGAGCCAACACTGTAGTCCAGAGATCATGGGGAAGACATGAGACATCAGAGTATACAGCTGGAGAAAGACAAAGACCTAACTCATGTGGCATGAGTTCTTTTCAAGGTGGTGTGTATGGTGTAGGAGCACCCAATCCACAGTGGCCTCCATAAGGCATTAATTGTTTATAGTTCATTTTGATGTTTCCAATAGGGTCTTGAGTTGACCATTCGATGTAATAAGGTTTGTTTGACCAATGCATGTTAATTTAGGTTGTATTTAGGTTTATGTTGTAAGTTCCAAGGACACTTGGCAAATCTGTAAGCGCAAGGTTGCTAGACAGTTAGGAAGTTGTTAGGCAATTGGATCTCCCAGCTGCTTGGAGGTTGTCTCCCAGCCGCTTGGAGTCGGGTGGTACTACTCACGGTGAGTAGATAAATACCCATGGTAGACAGATTGAATTGTATTGAGTTGTGCAATTGTGAAAACAGAGCGTCTGTATACATTTCTGAAAGCATAATAAACAAGGTCCTGTTTGTGTTGTATATCTTTCTGGCATTCGAGTTCATTTCTTTCTCTGTGCAAATCAATTTTCTATTCTGAGGCCGAGATGGGTTCTTAGCCCATTCCACCGGTTAGATTTCTTCGAAATCAGTGGAATGGCTGTACAGTGTTTTCATTTTGTGTTTTCTGTTTTGTCCGATTTTATGTTTGCAGGATCACGTGCAGAGTGTAGATAGATCCTAGCGCCATCATGTGCTAGGTTGGCAGGGTGAAGATCTGTGTTAGATTTTCAGGGAACAGATCTGTGCAGTTGAACAGATCTGTGCAGTTGTGGAGTTGCTGGATTTGCAGCGGATCAAATCGGTGAAGTTTCGAGCTGTTTCATCAGATATACATTCTATGTGTATATCGCTAACGTATGTCGGGGTCATTTCCTGTGTATCCCGCAGTTGTAGATTCGCAAATGGTTGTCGTGGTTGTATGTGGCGGATGTACATTGTAAATGTACAAGTGTATCGACATACAAAGGAGAGAGAAAGTTGATGTTTCTGATCGACATACAAGGAATTCAATGGTTCAGTCAAACCCATCAAATGCATATTTTGAATTGCATGTTGTGAATGTACATCAGGTTTATATACAAAGGAGGTCAATGGTCGGTTCTGTATGCATGTTGAGGAATGCATCTTTAGATTGTATGTTTGGATGTACATTGCGAATGTACATTGAGATAGTTGCAAGGGGTGACCAACAGTGACGGTAAAAGGAACTGACATAGTAGGTTGAGTGTTGTATGTGTGAAGTTCATCGGCATATCGAAGACAGTCAAGTGTTGACCCGTCGGAGAGAAGTGAATGATCGGCGGAAGGATTTTTGAGTAGACCGAAAGCTTTTGTCTTGCCGATAGGCGAGAGGTGCAAGTATATACATCAGAGAATGTATGTTAGGTGAAGCATAGACATACAATGGGAAATGCATGTTAGGGTTTCCGTTGGCTCTGCATTAGACATGATCTCATTTATCAGAGCTCTAGGTTTGATGTTCTCTATGACTCTTTGACTATTCTTAAATATCATCCACTTTAATAATGAAAGGTTAATTTTGGCTAATAAAAACAGGACAAATATTTACCTTTTTTTGTGAATGAGATGTAAAGTTGCTATTAACTATTTGACCATTGAAATGGATGATATTTGAGTAGAGTTGGACTCCTTTAATATCATATTTTTCAGACAAGGATGAATAAATATGCATGGTGGCTAGTAGCATAGTAAATCCTTGATGCAAAATTGGTGCTCAATTAGAATCCTCCATAATTTTTGTGAGTAATACTGCCACCTACCATTTGTATTTGCATACACTACCTTTTGAACTGGTATTTCTATATAAATGAGCCTGTGTGTCATTGAAAAGGGGGAAAAGTTTTGACTTTGCTAGACGTTTTTAGTTTTGGAAGAGCAACTGAGATTGGAAGTGAAATACTCTTCTTCAACACATGTAACTTGCTGGGTAGATTCTGTATTTTAGTTTGAATCCAATTTATTTATAAATGTAGTAATTATAACTTGTGAACTTTCTCTGTAAGCATGTTTTACTTGAGCTTAATATATGTTTGAACATAAGTACTATTTATGATCTTCAAATTTTTTCATGGTGGTCATTACCTTTTGTTTCTCTCATTTCAAGCATAATCATTTGTATATTTGTTCATGAACTCACTGATTATCATCTGCCCCAGTAATTTGGTAATGGTTTCCTTTGTTGTTTTCATGAACATATATATTCATGAAATTAACTAATTTCCTTAGACTTTTGTACAATTCATGTCATATGTTGAGCTAAGATTGACAATGGCTTTTGCATTTTCACGTAAATCGAATAAAGTAGGATTTAGGTAGTTCATTTTTTGTCTTTGATATGTTTGTTAGATTTTCCATCTTGTAACTTGAGCTTAATATCATCACGTAATCCGTTCTACTTAATCTCAACCAGGCCCCTTGTTTAGACAACATCTCATTCACCATTGAGCTTTCTTACAATATCGATACTTGGTGACCATGAGAACTTGGGGAGGCTTCCTAGTTTCCTTTCAAGAGAGAAGTTGGTGTTCCATCTCTTCAGTTGGGAACCATGTTTGTATTATTTTTCTCATCAATAGGTATGTTCCAACCTTCAATTATAACCTTAAAAAATATTGGGTATGTGTGATCCTAAGTGATTGTGAATGTGTTATGTGTAGAGATTTTGCACCTAAGTGAATTTGAAACCCTAGGAAAGCATCTACCTAGAGTGTTGTGTGTAAGTGATGGAAGGAAAAAGGAGTTGAATTCTATTGGAATGATTTAGGAGAAAAAATATGGGATTTTGAGATCAGATTTGTAAGAGGGAACAATGAAGGATAATAATGCAATAGATTAGAGATTTTTGGAAGCCATTGGAGAAGAAATTGGGAGGATAATAGGGAAATGGTAAGGGAAACAATGAAGGGTGAGTGACAAGGAGAATTTCATTATGGAGATGAAGAATCTAAGGGAGATCATTTATGGTGAAGTAAAGGAATGCAACAATAGAGATCTCTAAAAAAAATCTTCAATGGTGGAGCTTCAATAACACTGTACCAATAGAGGGAGTGGAAGAAAACTTAGTAGCATGAGTGAATGCTTGGAACTATTTGAAATGAGAATTAATAAGGCTTTATTTGTACCCAAGTCCAAATAATTGTTAGAAAATGTGTTAGGGAAAACCTAGGTTTAGGTTTCTATCCATGTGTAAGTTCAAGCATTCAAAATATCTTTGTGGATGCCAACATCTAACTATCTAGGTGTCTAGGGCACCAACCATTGGGATGTCCTTTATAGAATTTTGATTTGAAACTTTCAAGGTAGATTTCAAGATTTGAAGCCTAGGGGTGGTTATAAACTAATCTAATAATGGGTAAAGGTCTTGAAAAGTGGGAAATGAATCCTATGACATACCTACAAGAATAGACACTAAAATGAGTGCAAAAACATATGGTGGAGATTGTAAGTAGGCAATTTCTAAGCTTACGAGTCTAGGTTCAAGTCTATGTGCCAAATTATTTTCACATTCACAGATATCAATTTTGTCGATGCAGATTTGAACTAGAGCACAACATAGTTAGTTTGTAGATTTTGAGGTGTTCGTCTAATTAGGCCCTAAATTCTAGTATATTGGTGAATCAACTCCCAACATCTTTAACATCATTTTCCTCCCTTTAAAATCCAACTAAGTATCTTATTTTTATTTAATTAAATTTTACATTTAAACTTTTTTTGGTAAATTAATTGTGATCTTGGAGATCATTTCCTTTTGCATTAAAAATATATATAAATTTTAGAAGTATACAGCTGTATAATTGGCATCTAGAGTTTATAAGTTTCCTCGATAGATGAAATAGAGAATTTCATGATTGCATTATCACCAAAAAACTAAAACATCATATCCTATACCACCCAAGAGCCCAAAACAAGAATCCCATTAAACCACCAAAATGAACCTAAGGCAATTTTCAAAATGAGCAAAACATTTGAAATTATCTAGCCCTGGTTGTTACCATTGTTTGTTGCACCAGTGAAAGCAAAGCTCTAGTCAACTATTGTCAATGGGTCCACCCCTGTCATGTTCTTGAGGAAATTTACTACTAGCGAAGCCTGTTTGCACCGAGCCTTCTCTGTGCTGTCATTGAGGGCCATAATAAATGGAATCCATGGACCAACCACGTCACATTATGAATTAGAAGTGCCATGTTTGGTGTGATAAAACCATGACTTGGAATCGCTTCAGTCAAGATTTGGTTGAGCCCATCCAGCCAGGCCAGCTTAATCAGTGCCTTTCCCATTGCTTTCACTGTATCCTTATCTTCTTTGAGATCCAATAAAACTGTGATAAACATCAATGCTATGTTAGAGTTCACACGATAGTTGTAATCAGTTTATAGAAAATCTTCCCCTAGAACCATTTGGATGGCATGAATAACAATGCCAAAGTTTGTCTTGAATACTTTTCTTAATCTCAAATCTAAAATGCCCACACAAATGCAATTTGATGGTTCTTCGTGTTGATAAAATTGTAGCAGCAAAATGAAAGAAGAAATTGCAGAAAGATAAGAACAAAAAGAAAGACACAAAAACACGAAGAAGGAATCTGCAGTCTTCAGCAATGGTTACCTGAATTAGCTTCACACGTAGCCAACAATCTCCCACTTGAAGGCAAGTCACACCGAAAAGAGAGTTGCTCAGAGAGATCCCCTGTAGGTAGAACCTTAATGTCAAATTTTAGTCAAGACTAAAGACCATAGTGTCTCCAAATGCTGTTCACGAACACTTCGGATTAATCTCCTCCAAAGCTCATCTGATTTAATAACCTCCAATTCCTCCTCTGTTGTTTGTACAAAGAATGGATCTTGTGGAAGAACCTCCCAGTGGCTAAGAAGAAGTTGAGGACTTGCTGCTCCTGATGTCCGTCTCCTAAGCTCATCCGCAAATGAAAAGCTTTCAGCAACTGGCACATAAGCCTGTACACTGAATAAATCTAAACCTTCTCGCATCTCTTCCTTCAGGATCCGTGCACATCTTCGAGCAAGCACAACATACATTAAACCTAAATACTCAGTGGGACTACTCACCTCACAAAAGTACATTGCTTCTACAAGACGTGGTTTTTTCAAAAGCATGGCAGTCCCGCATGCCTCTTTAACAGCAGTCATTACTTGTCTTGAGAATGGACCATATTGCTCTAGGAGCTGTACATAATTCTTGTTGGCATTTTCACCACTTAAATCACTACAATTTAAAGACATGTTCCTCCTTGGAAATATGTAAGCTTCCACAAGGAATGCAAGTCCCCACATAGGTTCTTCACACAATGGTCCAGCTGCTGTTGCCAGCTGGAAACCTGAGACAACACTACCTTCTAAACTTTTTGCCTCCATATTAGGCAAATCGAATACAGATTCATTTTCTTCGGAGATGGAAGCTGCCTCTGTTAACTTTTCAGCCAAGACCTCCACAAGTTTTTCAAACGTAATCTCGGCATCCTCCGTCTCCAGGTGGAAGATTTCAGACGTTTCTTTAAGGTTTAGCGACGATTTCACCTCTACACCAGCTTTCTCCGTCTCATCATAGCCCAAAACCTCAGCAGCACCTAACTGCAAATGGGCATGAAGGATAAGAGGGAGCTCATGCTTATCTTTAAGAGCCCAATTGATCCTGTTATTATTACTCGTCCCCAAATTGATCATAATGTGCTTATTGCGGAAGAACATGGCAGTGCAGGGGTCATAGAGCTCATACATGGTGTTGAAATCAGGGACCTCTGTTATGTCCACCAGATAAATGACGACAAAATTCTTGATGGACACTGCCACACTGGCCAGAACTTCCATTTGCATGCAAGTATTGTCCCAGTCATGGCCAAATCAGACGATGACTAAACGCTCCTCCTCCGATAGAATTTCCTAATCCACAGCCCATCCTGAGTGCAGATGAGGAAGAAGATACGACATATTCGTGTATGCTCTTTCTCTGTTTATTACCGGAGTAGCACATTAGACTTCTACTCCAGAAATTCTTGTTTCTTCTTTACACTCTGACTCGTCAACCTTGGCTAGAGTTTTCTCAAGTCCTGACGACTCCCTCTGCAAATCATCAATGTCTGTGTTTTTAACCTGCTTTGAATCACTCGAAATACGTACCCTATGTTTTCCAATCTTGCTCTGTTGCTTATGTTTCCTGGCAAAATTAGACAAAACTGTGGCAGAATCACTAAGATCACATGCGACCCTGTTGGTTTCCTCCTCAGTTATTGTCCCTGATGTTAAACCACAACTCTGTGGCACAGTGGAATCCTATGCTATGCATCAACTCTGTGGCATAGTGGAATCCTATGCTATGCATCTTATGATGAATCATTTGCTATGGCATGATACAGTTGGCATTTTGGCTCTATACAGTTAGCTCAGCATGATATAGTTGGCATTCTTCTTGACACATAGTATGTGGTGATCTATACATTTAGCTCAACATGATAGAGTTGGCATTCTTCTTGACACATAGTAAGATGGTGACATTTTGATAGCACAATGTTTTTTATTTGGCACCTTGCGTGGTATTTTTTTTGAAGGTGAGCTAATTTATTTGCACAAATGTTTGTTGTTATAATCTGAAGGGGTCTTTATGGCATAAAGACAATGGCTTGTTAAAAGTGTTGACCATGGTCCTCTATTTGTCTAGCAGACATTTCACATGTTTTCAATCGCTTAAGTTTCAAGGATTAAAAGTTGTCATAATGTTTAACCTCCCAAACAGGTTAATATTCTATTAGCAATACAAAAGATACATATTTCTCACCGGATCTTTTGAGTTCTACGGAAGACACCAGTCATCAGATATTTTACTAGCAAATGCTAGGGTTAAATCATTTTTGCATACTCTTTGTTTGGTCTTTGGCGACAGAAAGTAGGGTTTCACATAGCAAAAACATCATGAAGGTTCATGGAACTCTAGCTGAGTATCTTTGTTTTGGAATCCTGTTGATTCAATACTTGTAATCATGGAGGTCAGAGTGAGAATCTTCAAAAGTCCTTTTGTTGACGTGACAAAGCTCAATGACTATGGTTTATCTCTTTTTAGCGGCCGACAAGTGATATAATTCTCTTCTCCTTTACAAACTCTTTACAGTGGATTTGCTGTTTGGTTCTGCATAAGTTTTTTTTATTATTTCATTCCAAGTTCCTGTACTTATTGGAAACGACATGTTTTTTTTCTTCTGTGGATCTTTAAAATCAAAATGGAACGATACCCACAAAAGATGCATTTTGGGTTTCACTCTAAAAGAATTTTTTTAGGGGTTTTTGATATTGTTTGTGATTGTGATCTTTTGAGGAAAGGACAGATTTCATGGTTCGCAGTTAACTATATTATTGAGTTTTTCTTCCTCTTTCAAGGATTGTCCCGTTATGAAGAGGCTATTTAGTTTGCATTTGAATCATGTCAATAATAAAGGACATACTTTATAGTTTTTTTGTTATGGGTACTTGAAATTCTGGTATAGACAGTTATAAACAGCTGAATTAGTTAGCAAATGATCTCTTGAACAATTATACTCAGTTTTGGTTGACATTAAGCTTCTTTAGCTGTACAACCAGGTTGTGAATGTTCAAGTTTCAAGTAAGAAGCAGTTGGTTGTTTATAACTTCTTGGTTGGTTACAAACTTCCAATCAGTTTTTAAGTTTTCAGTTATGACTCTCGAACTGTTTGTAGAGAAACAAAATGTCTTGGACAGAATATGAAATGTTGTGTATATAAATCTGATATATTATGAATGATGTGTGTGCTTGAGTATCCTACTCATACATTGTTGATATTATATGGTTTTTAGTGAAACAGAGTATCCCTCTTTATGTAAACTTTTCAAACAATTGTGATTATTGAAAGTATGCTAGTGAGGCAAGTTGTAAGCCAGTGAGGCCTGTAATCATTGAGATTTTGAGCTAGTGAGGCACTTTTTCGAGTGGTTTTATGCCCGAGGCTTTCCACTCAGGACCAATCTCTGTGTCTTTAATTTCTGTGGAATGCTTTCAATCTGTTATTGAATATTTCAGTTTCATACTTGCACATAATCATTCTGATTTATTTTATTCTATGGTCATATGCATTTGATCAATTCAGTTGAATATGTTTATTTGGAATACAAATCAGAATCTACAATAATTTCCACTAAAATTAAAAAGATATCTAGGATACTGATTCACCCCCCTCTCAGTATCCTCACCACTCTAACAGACCCTAGCTTTTTCAACATTGCCCTATGTCTTGTGTTCCAAAATAGAATCCCGCAATGCACTGACATAATCAACACTGTTACTAGTATCATCAAATGCAACATGTTTTGAATCCATCTTTCTGCGCTTTTGCTTCCTCCTATCATCTTCCTGCAAACGATCCTTTTCAGTCTTCTCTAAAATCTCAGCACCATCAGGTTCTTCAGCAATCTGAGTTGCAAAATCGATGCCTAAGGTAGATTTACGCCTTTTAGATGCAAAATCAATGTTTCCTTGATCCATTAAAATCCCTTTCACCTCCTCCAACTCCAGCATATCTTCATTTTTTTCTTTGGCCTCCACTGTGACAACATCTTCACAGACCTCCTCATCTGGGGTTCGAATCGGGATCTCCGCTTGCACATCTTTTTCCTCATGAATGTTGAGACCCAGCTTCAACATCCTATGAATGTTGGAAGCAAAGGTATTTGGATCATCGAGGTGGAAGGCAGAAGTGAGAGAAACCATTTCATAGATGAACAATACTAGGTCCTTTACAAACTTACCATTCTTATCTACCTTTGCCCTCTTCCGCAACTCCGCCATGATGGCTTTCCTATGTTGTGCATCACCTGTGCTTTCAAGAAGTGCTCTAAGATCAATTTTGAGATCTTCTAAAAACTCTTCTGGTGCAACTTCAATTCTAAATCCAGCATCCTTCTCCTCTTCAGTCGAATCCTCCTTATTTTTCCAGCCATCCCACCAATGTACATGACGTTTCATTTTAACTTTCACATCAACATCTATTGCTGCTATATCCTCTGTTTCCTTCAGCCTTTGTAGGCTGTCCGATTCTTCTAGCATGTCAAAACCCTTGCCTCCCAAATCTTGCCTGGGCAGTGCTCGGGGAATCAGGATCAACATCACCCAGAAGAACTTCAGTGGCAAGATTAACAGCCAAATAGACAGAAGATTCATCTACTTCCATTGGCACAATTTCATCTAGCTCAATGTCACTGTCCGCAATTGTCACCGTAGCTCCCACTTCATCAAAACTCTCTCCAGAGCCATACAACCAAGACATGAGAGCTCTAGCCCAGTCATCCAAAGCTGTTACATCCATTTTCCTGGAAATTCTTCATGATTTCCAAAACAACTTTTCCACTATTGGCTCTGTTACCAATTGTTGATAAAATTGCAGCAACAAAATGAAAGAAGAAATTGCAGAAAGATAAGAACAAAAAGAAAGACACAAAAACAGAGATAAAGAATACAATTTTTTTTAAAGTGGTTCACCAATATATGGCTACGTCCACTGTGAATAGGGGAATCTCCTTTTATTAATCTCTATATTCTTACACATTCATACATCAACCCATACTCCAATACCATTACCAAACGACATATATTTCTTCTTACAAAGCAAATACCATTTACATAACATGCAGCGTGGGAGAGATAGGTGTTTAAAGAAGCTACCGTTACACATAGAAAAAGAATATGCAATCTTTACACCAAGAAGGGAATCTGCAGTCTTCAACAATGATTACTTGACTTGGCTTCACACGTAGCCAACACTTCGCTAGTAGTCTCACATTGGAATCCATGGCTCATAGATTGTTCAAGAGTTCTGGCACAAGTAGGAGCCAAATGAAAAACACCTCATGATCCTCAAGAATTTATACCACCTTCAATGCTTATGAGCATTAATGTAGAGTGTGTCATCTTAAGGTTCCATCTCTTTCACATGTTTTGTAGGTTGATTATTTGAACATAATTTATGTGTGTGGGCCAAATCTTCTTTGCCCCTAGTAATGATGATAGAGTAGATAACCTTGATCGAACTTTTAATTATAATTTGAATGTGGTCTTAAAGTTCCCCCACGTGCTAGCATGCTTGTTAATAATGCATTCAAAATCCTTATCAATTGCATAATTTGCAAGGAAATCTGCCTCGTTTATTTCTCTGTGGACATGTATTGAAAAAGTTGTAAAGGAATCGATAATCAATCAGTCTTCCTGAATAATATTATTTAGTTTCTAGTTTGGGAAGCCTTTATTCCAAATGGCGTTTAGGGTGATCACAGAATCTCCTTCCACATAAACAATAGAAACATCAAAGAGTTTGCATACCTAAAGACTAATTTAAGGAATGTTTGTGCTTCCACTTCATTGTTGGTGCTTTGCTTTAATTTCTTTGACGCAACCCTAAATCGTCTCCCATTGTCATCTTTGATGATGTACCCTACTCTAGATGGGCCCTAATTCCCCCTTGCGACTCCATTAATGTTCATTCTTGGTCATCCTATGGAAGGGGGACACCAATTAATTCCAACTCTGGGATTGATGGTAGAGTTAATTCTACTCACCCTGTTGGTTTTTTCCAGGACAGTATGCTCATTCCCAGATTTCCCTACAAGGTAGCCATCAGTGATCAACAGGATCTCTGGGCCAGGGACCAACAATGTAGGAGATAGACTCTATTTTTATCTCCTCTTCTTCTTCAGGATTTGCAAAACCTAGGGGGTATTCCCTATTCAACACCCATGAGAATATGCTTGTGGGTTGGCTGGGATGTTGACACAAAGCAGATAAATCCTCCTGTATGAAGACCAAAACTATGAGATAAGTGCAAAGGGGCTAGCCTTGGGCTTATGTTCAGTTGTGAATCAGAGGATCTTGGTCCTAAACTACTTCTAATGTCCTAATGGTTATTTTGGGAGTTTGAATTTAATTTATGTGTTTGGATGCAAAACTAGGACCTGGTGTATAACCTCAACACATAGCTAGATTGGTGCCTATCCAGGGCTTGGAGTCGGTAGACATACACCTGTGAATGATCAACATGAACACACTAAAACTGGATTTCAAGGGGATGTTGTGGTATCTGCCTTACAGATACCTCCCAATACAGAGTGTTAAGTTATCTCTACTTATGGCATCCCTATTGCAATATATTCTTCCCAACACTTAATCTGAAAACACTTTAATCTACCCCTTGGGCAGAAGTTGAAAGATCAAGCATTCAATACAGGAATTCTATATTCTAGAACACCAGACACCCCTTAGATATCTAGATTCAAAAGAAGGACACATGCAATACTGGAGACAGAATTAACAAAACACATGCAAATACAACATTACTCATATAACATCAATCATGAAATCAGTAGATTCATGCATGAGACATACAACAAGAGATACATAAACTCACAAGACCTCCTACATAGAGCAACCAAAACCAGTTGTATCTTATTACAAACCCAGATATGTCCAGTTTTCAACAACCTCAAATGAGCAACACAACCTGCTAGATATAGCAAGAAGGTCCTCAGCATTAATTACATGGCAAAAGTTAAAAATCTGCCAGATACAGCTCATTGAGAAAATGTTGCTCAAACATTCAATGCAGTAGGTGGGAGAGGAGATAGGGAGTGATCTCGAGCCCTATGCCGCCACTCGTGGATGTACAACTTCAATCGGGTACCAGATCCGTCCATGCCATCACCCATACCCCGTAACATCCACCATTAATGTCCACCTACTCGCGGCCTTGGGAAAAATAGTTAACTGTGCGCTCCTGAAACTTTCTCGCTAAGATATATCATCCTGATATTTTAAATTATGCAGGATCAAATTATCCCACATGCACCCCGTGGCAACCTCCTCATCACCTTATTTACTGGGCCGTCCACATATATGGTGTCGGTGATTTTGCTCCCGACGGCACCAGCATAAGCCTCGTCATCATCATCATCCTCCAGCATGATATCCGGATACTCAATATCACCTTGACGTCAGCATCATATTGCAATATCAGCCGCATGATAATCACCTTCATCGGCACAACCTGATGTGTCAGAGAAAGATCCTCCTGCCTTGCCGATACCAAATGTCTAGCCGATGTCTTCTACTGCATGCACCCCTCGGATGCTCAAAAATCCTGCTGACATCACCCAGATAGAAGATATCACCTTGACATATGAACGTCTTGATGATGTCATCGTCATGTTTAGAACAAGGGTGATATCCGGAAGATGACCCGATATTCAGAATATCACCCCAACATAGAAATATGAGGGTGCACTGTAGACTGGATGATGATGATGACCTCTTCAACTCAAGAAATATCAGGTCGGATTGAACAACTTAGAAAATGACCCCTTTGAAAGATCAGGGTGACATCATCATCATATTGGGGCAGGGTGATATTTGGAAGATCACCGGATGTTTGAAATATCACCCCCCGCAAGCATATCGGGTAGCACTGTAGCTCCAAGAAACATCAGGGTGATGTTAGAACATACCTGATATTTGGAAATATCACCCCGTCCTTAGAAAATGATGAAGCTGAAAGACATATCGCCCCGACAATTGAAAATCATGCTACTGATAAGAAAATATCACCTCTACAAGATCATGACGTCAGCAACATTGGGGAAGTTAAAACATAAGGTGATAAACTAACATCGGGGTGATCTTAACGAAGATCACCTGATGTTCAAATATGATGACCTTGGGACATCGGGTCATACTTAGCAAATTCTCAACACCAACATCAGGATGATCTTGAACTAAGATCACCCGATGTTAAAATATCACCTCCAAGCAGGATGTCGGGCTGGCAAAAACATGAAGCCCCCACAGGATATCTGGTCATGAGGAGAAATGACCCTCGCAAGAAACATCAGGTGGATGCATGGAAATATTATGATGATGACGATGACTCCCTCCTTAAAAAAAAAAAATCATGATGATGCTGAAAACACTGAGAGGGTCCAAGACTTAGGAAAATCTCTGGATTTCTAGGGAGTAAAACACCCTGCAACCTTAAACATAAATTATTACCAACATAGGCTCCGATTGGGGACGTGCAGATGCGAGACTGCAGCGAGAACCAGACCTCTCCAGGGCAGACCAGACAAAACCCAAAAATCAAAACAAGACCGACCACACAAGGTATGTACAAAATATTTACAACTATTTTACATTGTGCACACAAGTTACTCATTTATGTGAAAAAAGTTTTAAGGAATTTGCTGTGCACCGACAGTTCCATTAGTTCACCATTTAGGGCTTGGAGAAAGTAGGAGTCTCCTCCATAGATATTGCAAATTTGATATGGGCCTGTCCATAAGGGTTCAAATTTGCCATGTTTACCCTTATCCTGGTTCCTTGCATTCCACATAAGGACCATATCACCTATCTGAAAACCTCTCTCTGTAACCCTTTTATCAAACAGATACTTCACCTTTTGCTATTTCTTGATGTTTATTTTTTGTGCCTCTGCCCTGATTGATCCTTTCAGTCATTGAATCATTAACCTCCCCATCATTCTCTTGTATGAACTTGTAAACTGGCAGGAGGTTATTCACATGCAATCTAGCTACTGCACCATACACTAATTCATAAGGTGACCTTCCAGTGGCTCTTTTCATTGTCACCCTATCAGCCCATAACGCCAACTTCAGTTTTGAATCCTAGGATTTCTTATTTTTATCCATTATCCTCTTGATGATTTCCGTTAGGCTTTTGTTGCTTGATTCTGCTTGACCATTTCCTTGTGGATGGTATGGTGATGTGTGATACAAGTCAATTCCATACTTATTGCAAAAATCAACAAATCCACCTGATCTAAAGCACATTGCATTATCTGTGATTAGCTTGACTGGTACCCCAAACCTGATAATAATATTCTCTAGGATAAAATCCATCACCACCTTACTTGTAGCCTTTTTAGTAGGGATAGCCTCAATCCATTTAGTGAAGTAGTCAGTGGCAACCAGAATCCAACTATGTCCTCCACTAGATTTCTCTGAAATTTCCCCTATGAAGTCAATTCCCCATTGCTGAAATGGAGCTTCCACGGTTATAGTCCTGAGGGGTAATGCACCTTCGTACCTTAGCTTTCCTGAGAACCTTTGGCAAGGGTCACACTTTCTTATCATTCTGTGTGCATCTGAGAAAAGAGTTGGCCACCAGTAACCAGCTCTAAGAATCTTATGAGCTGTTGTTTGAGCAGTATAGTGTCCACCACACAATCCTTTATGCATGTCATTCAAAACATTGTTAGCTTCACCTTCATCCACACATCTTAGCAGCACACCATCAGGGTTCTTCCAGTATAGCTCACCTTGAACAATAACATACCTGATTGCATGTAGTTTTAAGGTCCTCTTTTGACTGTCACTGAAATGGGAAGGACAATTCAGATTTTGCAAGTAATATATGATGTCCTTATACCATTCAGATTTTGATACATTGACATTCTCATTCTGGACTGCATTGACTTGGCATGCTTCCAAGTTTGACTGTGCCATCATCTTGGCTAATCCTTGTCCTCTTACCAACTTTGTGATCTGTATCTCTATATTGAATTCTTGCAGCTTGTTTTTCCATCTGCACCTTCTTCCAGTCACCTCCTGTTGAATGAAAATGTCCTTGACTGCTGCATGAGGCACATATGCAACTATCTGGGATCCTACTAGATATGGCCTGAAACTCTTGACCGCTCTGACTAGTGCATATGCCTGTTTCTCCATGATGTCATACTTCAACCCAGAAGCCTGCAAGGACATACTGAAGAAAGCAATGGGCT
This sequence comes from Cunninghamia lanceolata, assembly GCA_027924645.1. Taxonomy (NCBI): domain Eukaryota; kingdom Viridiplantae; phylum Streptophyta; class Pinopsida; order Cupressales; family Cupressaceae; genus Cunninghamia; species Cunninghamia lanceolata. Next base: position 6,747,328 of record BSBN01000232.1, on the reverse strand, counting down.
GCTCAAAACCATCATCATTTTTTTGTAGTAAACATGCAGCAATAGTATGGAAAGAAGCAAATGAAAACAATTGAAATGGCTTAGAAAAATCAGGAGATTTTAGCACAGGAGCCATCTTTATTGCTTCTTTGATGCTCTGAAATGATTCAATTGCTTCACTTTCCCAACCGATAGTTGCATCCTTCTTCATCATCTTGGAGATGTTCCTAGTGGTTTCTGAAAATTTAGGAACAAATCTTCTGACAAAATTAATCTGTCCAAAGAAAGACTGAACTCCTTTCACTATTTTTGGCATCTGGATCCTATCAATTGCAGCTACTCTTTCAGGATCAATCCTGACTCCATCCTTGGAAACAATGTGCCCCAGGAGTTTCCCTTCTACTACCCCAAAAGCACACTTCTTTGGATTTAGAGAAATGCCATACTCTAGTGCTCTAATGAAAATCTGCTCTAAGTGCATACAATGCTGCTCTTCCTTCTTTAAATAGGTAGTCAGATCATCCTGATAAACAGCCAGGGTTGAGTCAACCAACCTTGCAAAAGCAACATCCATAGCTCTTTGAAAAGTAGCACCTGCATTTGTTAGTCCAAATGGCATTCTTACATATACATAAATTCCCCATGGAGTGGTGAAGGCAGTCTTGTATTGTTCTGATTCCTTTACCTTCACCTGATTGTAACCTGAGAATCCATCCATCATGGATAGGAGTTCACAACCAGTCACCTTCTGTAACATGACCTCCATATTAGGCAATGGGTAATTGTCTTTCAAAGAAGACACATTCAGATTTCTAAAATCAACACAAAGCCTAATATCACCATTCTTTTTTCTGACTGGGACAAGGTTAGACACCCAAGTTGAATGTCTAATTGGCACAATTACTTCAGCCTCCCTAAGCTTCTTGAGTTCTTCCTGCATTTTTTGAGCTAAGGTAGGATTAATAGGCCTTTGCTTCTGTCTAAATGGCTTAGCTCCAGGCTTCAAAGGGATCTCATGCTAGAATAGGTCCTCTCTATAGGCCTTTAAGTCCTCATATGACCAAGCAAAAACATGTTTATACTTTTCAGTAGTGCAATCAGCATGCTCCTAATGTGTGGTTTGAGCTGTTTGCCAATGTATACCTTCTTGGGGGCCTGAGATGTCCCCAAATTTATCTCCTCTAAGTCATCTTTATTTGTGGGAGATGTCTTTGTGGCCAATTGGTCTCTATTGTCAAAAGCTCTTTCCAAAGCTACTAACCCTCTAGGGATTCTATTAGTCTTCAACTGAATTACTTCTTTCCCCATAAGAGTTTCTTTTCCATCTACAATTTCTACAAAGTTTTGAAAATCAATTTCTTGGTTCTCATATTCATTTATGTAGTGCAAAAATCTTAACAAGTCCTTATCATCATCAAACACTTGCCAACTGCATATGTTCTCTGGTACTGTAGGTCTGATTTTCACCTCAACATTTGTAACATCTGATAGAGTGATATCATCTGGCCTTATTGCTACATTGGCCAAGAAATCAGCCATGACATTTTTTGATCTCTCTATCCAACCTATTGAAAATGCATCTAATAACTCAATTGTGTCCCAGACAGCATGCTTATATTACTTATCTTTTATTCTTTGAGGAATACTTATCTCTAACTTGGGAAACAATTAACTTAGAATCTCCAAATACCCTCAGCATCTTAATTTCATGTTTGAGAGCCAGATTTAAACCTAAGAGTAAGGCTTCATACTCTACAATGTTGTTTGTGCAAGTAAATCTTAGCAGGAAGGAGAATTTTAGGAGCTTACCTGATGGAGATAGGAATACAACTCTAGCTCCAGAGCCTTCCTTTGCACAAGCTCCATCAAAATACATGGTCCATAGACCCTGTTGGTCCAGCTCTTCAATGCAAAGGTCCTCCTTTTGGTTTTCTTGATCACTTGAGACAACTCTGAAATTCTCATAGTCAGTGTCTACAAAATATATTTGTTCCCCTGATTCTTGATTCTCCACTGTCTTTGGTGACCTCTCTTCTCTGATTAGCTTGACATCCCTGCCATTCATTGGAATCATAGCATATGACAGGTCCAACTGCATACTTCCCCCAATAAGCGCTGCCCATCTTCTTGACAACAGCATACCATACTGTGGCTTGATGTCAACCACTGTTATGTTCATTTTGTAGGTCTTCTCAGGATATGCTGCCAGTCTAAAATCCACATCCTTTATGATTCCGATGACAGGTACCTCTCTGGCATCCATAGCATAACATTTTCCACATGCCTTATCTATTTTTAATCCTGCTTGTTGCATAATGGCTAAAGGCATGATATTTGTGGATGCTCCATAATCAAGCATGCAATTTATGATCACTTTTCCATTTATAACCAGGGATACATAAAATGGCTCCACTTGTGAAGGGCACTTTGTCATGGTCATCCCTAAATACACCTCAGGGACTTCATCTTCTTCATTGCATATAGCATGCTTCTTACCTTGAATCTCATCATTTTGCTTAGCTTGACAAGGTACTCCTGAAATTAGGGATACTGTCTTATTCTTGATTTCTTCAACCTTCATAAGTTCCATCAATGGGATAGAAACCTTTACCTGAGAGAGGACTTGAGTTATATCAAAGGGAGCATAATCTTGTACCACAATTGTAGCTTGTGTTGTGGTTTTGTTTTTATCCTGAGATGATCCAGCTTTTATCTTCATAGCTCCCTGATCATCATTCTTGTTTTGGGAACTTTTTCTTTGATCCTCAACTTGGGGGATTCTATTTTCTGGTCCTTGAGATTCATGACCTATTTTTTGCTTAAAATTTTGCTTATTGTTGTTCCATTGTTTCTTATATGTTTCAGCCCCTCTATGATCACGCATTGGCTGACTTGCAGAAATGCCTTCTAGCTGACATGAGTTTCTTACCTGAGCTTTACCTCTGAGGTTATAGTTGCTCCTGACTTGGGCCACTGCTGCAGCTATGAGAGCTCTAATCTCTTCATCAGAAGGTCTCCTTAGGTTACTCAAAAAATTGTGTGAGCCCTGAGCATACACATAGTTATCTTCATTATCTTCATCATAAAAAACTTGCTGACAGGCCTGAGTCCCAACATCTGTACTCTCATCTGCATCATGAGAAGGATGCTCCCTGCTTATGGACAGCATATTAACATCATCATCTTGTACATAATGTGGCTCATTGCATTCATCACAAGAAACAACATTGTCATACAAAGACTGAGCAATCATGCATTGTGACTGTGAATGTGGCATTTGACAGATTATGCACCATGGAGTATCATCAGCAATATTTACAGCTTTCTTCAAAGGATCAGGAGTTTCCTTGGTACGTTGAGCTCTCTGATTTGTGTTGTTATGTGGCAATACAGGCCTACCATTATGCCAATTGGTATTATATGGCATATCATGCAATGATGGCCTTTTTTCCTGTCTTTGGTAAACTTGCCTATCAGGACCTATCCCTTTTTCACTTCTAGCCAGTCTATAGCTTAGGTCCTTAACAACATTTGCCAATTTATCAATTTTATCTTTCGGGGAAGATGTACTACCTTGAGTGTTTTGAGGCTTGTTTGGATTCTGTAGAATTTTCACCTCATCCCTCCTATTTGTCTTGCCTGATGCTTTCCTGTTATTCTCAATATTTATTGCTATCTTAAAAGTAGCAAGATCTTTATCTCTTAACCCATATGTTGTTTTGGCATCAAAAGCATTTATATATAATATTATGCACATAGGTTCATTTGGCCTCATGTGATGTGGCAATTTGTTCAACACTTTAGTAAATCTAGCATTAAAATCTGCAACCTGCTCATTTGACCCTTTAGTGATACTAGTGAACTCATTTACAAAAAAGCTAGGGTCAATTTTATCACCATATTGCTCCTTAAACATCCTTTTGAAATCATCCCATGATGAAATACTCTGATCAGGCAGATTCTTGTACCATTCTCTAGCTTCATCAACAAGGGATTGCATGAATGACTTCATAAAGACATCCTCATGCTCAACCTCAAAGTTGTCCATGACGTTTTGAAAAGATTTTAAATGATCCTCCCCTGACACAGTGTTATTTCCTGAAAACTTTGGCACTTGAAGCCTCACATGCTTGTCAATGGGGTTAGGATAACCAGGGATACCATAAAAAACCAGCTGCCTAAATCTATCTAGCTACATGGGTTGTCTATCAAATTGATTAGCATTAACATTTCTATTAGCATTTGGATTTCTCACATTATTTAATGGTATTTTGGCATCATTTATATTCTGTCTTTGATCATTATGTTGATGTTGTACCTCACCTCTGCACTGGTTTCTTTGCATATTTGCATTTTCAAGGGTAGGGACTGCATCTTGGTGAGCAGTCCTCAGAGCTTGTACTTTCTGTCTCATGTCATCTCTGATTTTCATTGCCTGCAGATATTCTATTTCTGCTCTTAAACTCTTAATTTCATCAGCTAGTTGTTCTTCTCTGGGCATGGAGGTAGATGGTCTCATACCATTCTGATCATCATCTTCATCATCCCTTGGAGATTCAGCCTCTTCAAATCTTTCACTGGGATCTAGGAAAGGGCATTCTTGGAACACCTTTGACCTCATTCTTAAACTACCACCCTGCTGCCTCTCATATGCACCTTGAATATCAGCTTCTGCATTTGAAAAATAAGGCACATGCTGTCTTGATTGCCTAGGGTTGTCCTGAATATCATCATTATTCTTGGGGGAGCCCTCATGACTGGCTGAGACAGTTCCTTTTCTTCTATACATCATCTTTCTTTTTATGGGTAACTCTACAAATAATGGATTATGTAAGGATCTTCTCCCTTGCATACAAACTTTCACTTTACCGGTTGGGAGATTGTTCGGAGTCGCCACCTATAACTAGGAATTATTTTTCCAGGGATGAAAGGATACTTCTTTCAAATCAGTCCCCAGTAGAGTCGCCAATTTCTGTTGGTGACTCGGATGGGCCACAAATACATCACCAGAGATGATTAGATAGTACTTTTACTTCACATCCCCAGCGGAGTCACCAATTTCTGTTGGTTTTTTCTCGGACAGGATGCTCATTCCCAGATTTCCCTACAAGGTAGCCATCAGTGATCAACATGATCTCTGGGCCAGGGACCAACAGTGTAGGAGATAGACTCTATTTTTATCTCCTCTTCTTCTTCAGGCTCTGCAAAACCTAGGGGGGTATTCCCTATTCAACACCCATGAGAATATGCTTGTGGGTTGGCTGGGATGTTGACACAAAGCAGATAAATGCTCCTGTATGAAGACCAAAACTGTGAGATAAGTGCAAAGGGGCTAGCCTTGGGCTTATGTTCAGTTGTGAATCAGAGGATCTTGGTCCTAAACTACTTCTAATGTCCTAATGGTTATTTTGGGAGTTTGAGTTTGATTTATGTGTTTGGATGCAAAACTAGGACCTGGTGTATAACCTCAACACATAGCTAGATTGGTGCCTATCCAGGGCTTGGAGTCGGTAGACATACACCTATGAATGATCAACATGAACACACTAAAATTGGATTTCAAGGGGATGTTGTGGTATCTGCCTTACAGATACCTCCCAATACAGAGTGTTAAGTTATCTCTACTTATGGCATCCCTATTGCAGTATATTCTTCCCAACACTTAATTTGAAAACACTTTAATCTACCCCTTAGGCAGAAGTTGAAAGATTAAGCATTCAATATAGGAATTCTATATTCTAGAACACTAGACACCCCTTAGATATCTAGATTCAAAAGAAGGACACATGCAATACTGGAGACAGAATTAACAAAACACATGCAAATACATCATTACTCATATAACATCAATCATGAAATCAATAGATTCATGCATGAGACATACAACAAGAGATACATAAACTCACAAGACCTCCTGCATAGAGCAACCAAAACCAGTTGTATCTTATTACATAGCCAGATATGTCCAGTTTTCAACAACCTCAAATGAGCAACACAACCTGCTGGATATAGCAGGAAGGTCCTCAGCATTAATTACATGGTAAAAATCAAAAATCTTCCAGATACAGCTCAATGAGAAAATGGCACTCAAACATTCAATGCAGCAGGTGGGAGAGGAGACAGGGAGTGATCTCGAGCCCTGCGTCGCCGCCCGTGGATGTACAACTTCAATCGGGTACTAGATCCGTCCACGCCATCACCCATACCCCGTAACATCCGCCATTAATGTCCACCTACTCGCGGCCTTGGGAAAAATAGTTAACTGTGCGCTCTTGAAACTTTCCCGCCAAGATATATCATCCTGATATTTCAAATTATGCAGGATCAAATTATCCCACATGCACCCCGTGGCAACCTCCTCATCACCTTATATACTGGGCCATCCACATATATGGTGTCGGTGATTTTGCTCCCGACGGCACCAGTATAAGCCTCGTCATCATCACCATCCTCCAGCATGATATCCGGATACTCAATATCACCTTGACGTCAGCATCATATTGCAATATCAGCTACATGATAATCACCTTCATTGGCACAACCTGATGCGTCAGAGAAAGATCCTCCTGCCTTGCCGATACCAAATGTCTGGCCGATGTCTTCTACTGTATGCACCCCTCAAATGCTCAAAAATCCTGCTGACGTCACCCAGATAGAAGATATCACCCTGACATATGAACGTCCTGATGATGTCATCGTCATGTTTAGAACAAGGGTGATATCTGGAAGATGACCCGATATTTGGAATATCACCCCGACACAGAAATATGAGGGTGCACTGTAGACTAGATGATGATGATGACCTCTTCAACTCAAGAAATATCAGGTCGGATTGAACAACTTAGAAAATGACCCCTTCGAAAGATCGGGGTGACATCATCATCATATTGGGGTAGGGTGATATTTGGAAGATCACCGGATGTTTGAAATATCACCCCCTGCAAGAATATTGGGTAGCACTGTAGCTCCATGAAACATCAGGGTGATGTTAGAACATACCTGATATTTGGAAATATCACCCCATCCTTAGAAAATGATGAAGCTGAAAGACATATTGCCCCAACAATTGAAAATCATGTTGCTAATAAGAAAATATCACCTCTACAAGATCATGACGTCAGCAACATCGGGGAAGTTAAAACATAAGGTGATAAACTAACATCGAGGTGATCTTAACAAAGATCACCCGATGTTCAAATATGATGACCTTGGGACATCGGGTCATACTTAGCAAATTCTCAACACCAACATCAGGATGATCTTGAACTAAGATCACCCGATGTTAAAATATCACCTCTAGGCAAGATGTCGGGTTGGCAAAAACATGAAGCCCCCACAGGATATCCGATCATGAGGAGAAATGACCCTCGCAAGAAACATCAGGTGGATGCATGGAAATATGATGATGATGACGATGACACCCTCCTTGAAAAAAAAAATCATGATGATGCTGAAAACACTGAGAGGGTCCAAGACTTAGGAAAATTTCTGGATTTCTAGGGAGGTGCACACCCTGCAACCTTAAACATAAATTATTACCAACACACCCCATGAACGAGAGATTTTGCATTTAATTTTATTGTTCCAATCCCAACTCATTATCCTAGGTTGGATTTGCTTATCATTGTGATTTAATTAATTAACCTAAGATGTTTATATGAGGTGTGATTTATATATCCATCACATTTTATTGGTGAACCCAACATTCCTACACAACCTAAGGTTTTACCCTTCTTTTATTAGGGGTTTTGAATCTAATTTTCTCATTATATTGTACTTTTTAGATTTCATTATGGTTTGGATATCTTTTTCTTTTACTTTATTGATATACATCCTTTAGGGTTTTGTGAGTTGTTTGCGCCAAGGTCTCATCCACATTCCCACATTCCTTTAAGAAGTCCTTATTTGAATCCTCAAATTGCCCAATTGCCCATTTTGACAAGAATGGTGTTTCTAATGTTCTTGATATGGTTACTACTATTGCTGAGCCTAAGGGTGAAAATTTTGATCATGAAGCACATTTGGAACAACAACAATTCACACACGAGCTTGCTAGTTTGGTTAAGGTAGATAATACTGCATAGTTGTTGCTTACTAATCCATTTGGATTGGAAGTGCTTCAAGGCCTTAGAACAATGATTGAAGACAACCAAGAAGCATGCAGATATGACTAAGATGATGTATGCTCTGATAGTACAATTAGATTCCTCAATGAAGCTTCTATAATGATGTGGGTTTTTTCATGATTTCCAAGGTTTGATGCTGACTAGCGATTTTGTTGATTGGGTGCATGGAATTGAGGAGCTAAAAAAAGTGGTTAATGAAATGCAAGTTGTTGGAGGAGGTGCTCTACAGGACCAATACTCATCTTTGTATGACAAACACACAAATCAGGGAGCCCCTTTACTCCTACTTGTGCTTTATCCCAAGTTTTATTTTGATAATGGTTATTTAAATTTGAAAACATGCACTTGGATAAAGCACAATGACTATTGGCCACCTTAGCTTTTAGCATTACATAACAAACAACCTAAAAATGAGCCTCTATGGTGTATAATTTAATTCCTAAGTTCAAGGATGTTCCCACTTACCCCCATACCCAAACAATCCAATTGATCTTGCTCAATGCTTTAAAAGCAAAACAAGATGCATCTTGGAAATAGTGTTCTCGAGCTTTCAGATGTATAATGTATAGGAAGTTAGGAAAATTTGTTTTGTACATAGTTTTTGTTTATTTCTTGTGTTTCCTGTTTTGTTTTATGTTCAATTTTGCTTGGTTTCCCCATTCTTATTCTTGCCTTGTGTTGTCAAGCTACTTGATGACACTTTTTCGAGATAGTACTGCATAATGCTCTCAATTTGTCCGTCTGGTTTATAGAGAAATTTAAACAAAATAAAACCATTTCTTAGGCTTTTTTAGGCCTATTTGAATTATTTCAAGCTTGTCAAGTAGCATGCTATTTTTATTTAATCAAGAACACTTAATTAAACATGATACTTTCTAGTTTGTCAAGGTGACCCATTATAGTTCTAGGTAATCAAGTTTTTTGTTTCCTGATTGGTCCTTTCACATGCCAATGGTGGTCCCCAACCTAGACAATGAGCTTCATTGCTTGCCAATTGAGCTAGAAAAGGAAATATGTAACATCCCAACCGGAATATTAGAAAACCTTAAACATAATTAAAGCAAAAATCTCACTTATTTTTTTAATATAAATTATCTGTAATCAAAGATATTACATTTGCAATTTCAAGTACAATACATATATTCAAAAGATGGTTGCTTCACATGCGACTAACAAAATTTCACATATATCAATCGTTGTATTTCTTACAACTTACAATTTTATCAATATCATTTACGAATAAGTAATGTATTCCTGTTCACAAGTCTTTGACAGTTAACTGTAGGAGAGAGAGCATCACCCTTGTTCTTTTTCTCCAACCACAGACTGGCGGTCCCTCGCACACCTTCCTACTGGAAGTGGCCCTTCTCTTTGCAAGGGTAATAGATAACGAGAATCAATTGATTCTTTACGCCATCTGAGAACTAGTGATGTGTCCTAGCTAATGACAATTGGGTTTACAACTCTAGTCTAGCTCTAGCTATCTATGACCCATTCTGATTGTTCAACTATCTGGTACACGGTGAACTGACAATGCAAGCAGTGATTTCCACATTACTTTGGCCAAAGTTTCATATAAATGTATAGTCATATGTTCACTCACTCTTTTCTTGACTTGGAGACGACATTCTTATTTTTCAATTCATATCATATATAAAATAATTCTATTCGACTTGCTTATACCATATTGGTATTAAAGACATAATAATCCCTTATGTTCTAGACAACTAGATAAGTATAGGGTGAGAGCTTAGGTGACTATGTATCATACATTGAGTCTCTCTTTGCATCCTTGCAATCACGGGTCCATGACGTCCTGTCATCTACTCAATGACCTGTCTACCTATTTCTGTGCTCATCTATGTTTCTCTATCATAATTTACAAGATTATGATATTTAAGTCATGGATTAACGACTAAAGACTCTTTCTATCTTAGTATAGGAATACATATAATCAACTCATAATCTGTTGAAGATAAACAATAACTTATAACTTACGTTTTGACTACACTTTCTCATGAATATAAAAAAAGAATTCCAATATTAACGAGTAATCTAAATTTTGACCTCTCATTGCCATAGCGAGTATATCTCTCGACAATCTTGTGGCTATTCTTAGCCTAGGATTGGGCAAAAAGAATATTCCTCTACAAAATAGGATTAAGATAACTCTAGATAAACATCTAAAAACAACTTATATTTCTTCATTTATACTCAAAAGTAGCAGTCTAATGTCAAGTGTTCCTACACAATGGCATAGACTCATTAACTAGCTTTAAGCTTACCAATAAACTCTCTATCTTCCCGGTTAGCTACTTACAATGAGTAAAATTCTAGGTTTAATAAAAAACCTTCTCATAGATCTCTCAATAAACCTGAGATTGGTTCATATTGAGTCTTTGAAGCAAAACATGGTTTCATTTAGTAACTGGCCCTTAACACAGTCGGCCTTGATTTAACACAGTCGGCCTTGATTTAACACAGTCGGCCTTGACTTAACATAGTCGACCATTGTTTGACACAGTCGGCCTTGACTTATCATAGTTGGCCATTGTTTAACACAGTTGACCATTGTTTAACATATTCGGCCTTGACTTATCACAATTGACCTAGACTTATCACAGTCAGCCATTGTTTAACACAGTTAGCCATTGTTTAACACAGTCATGCCGAGGTTATACTGCTTACAAACCTACATTAAATATCATTGCCATCAGCTTGTTAACACAATCTTTTGATGGTTACACCACTGATTCTACGGTGTAAGGTTATCAGTAGAGAACAACACTTGTTTAAGATATATATATATATATATATATATATATATATATATATATATATATATATATATATATATATATATATATATATATATATATATATATATATATATATATATATATATATATATATATATATGACACTCTTAACCAGAAGCATCAAAATGTATAGTCATTCAACAACTATCTCTATTCAACATGGGATAACATACTCTTCAGATTTATCATAACTTTGTCGATTTCCTTCATTCCATTTAAAGATACAGAGATAATTCTCTATTCAATGTTTAAACAACGACAAGCTTAACTATCATTTAGATCATTGATAATCATCATGCCAATCAACAGTAAAACAATAACTCTTACACATCTTACTTACATAAATCAACGAACATGAAGCTATATATTCAACTTATTTCATGAGTTACGATAGGCTTACCTGTTCCATATAATAGGCAGAAGCTCACTGAAGCTTCACTTCCTCCCAATAATCCTATGCTCCTAACCTTTCCTTCTCTGTCCACCGTGCTTTTGAGCCTCTTCCGTAATGATAAAAGATTTCTCTTCCCTTCTTTTACATTTCTCCCGCTCATGCCTAGTTATGGGCTGAGCAGTAAATGCTTCACCACCAATTTCTCCCCACTCCCCCATGACTCTTCACATGCAAAAATAAATGGAAGGTATGGAGCTATTGCTCCTTCCCCTTCTTCCTAAGCATCTAAGAAGGATTCCTAGAGTGAAATAAAAAGACTTTTACCACTTACTAGACAATATTCTTTAACCAGAGCTAGGCTTAAATAAAAGATAACAATAATATATAAAATAAACAATAGTACACCTATTGTATATATATCATTAATGTTTATTGTTGAATACTTAATTATGCTAATTCATGAGCACAATTATCGACGAAGGATACTTGTACAATTGACTAAAACATCAACGACAAAATATAAACTTGTTTAGTCAATTTCTTGCGTCAAATAAATATTCAAAGACAAATACTACGTTACTATCTGTTGACAAAGAGGATTTAGCCATTGACTTGATTATGACAAAAATTAACAAGAATAAAATGATCTCAATACTTGAAAAGTATTTCTAAGATAACCAGAGACATAGGGATTAAGACTTAATCCAAAACTAACTTATCCTCCAATAAGTATATGTGTGTGTGTGTGTTTCTAGATGGCATAAGGATCGTTACATTCACGCGATCTAACATCCTCTCCATGGTGATACTCTCTCTCCTCATTGGAGTGAAAACAACACTGTTATTGCATCCACCTCGGTTACACAACGATAGTTAGTCCATTACATCATTTAACCACGTGATAAAAAATAACGTCATAAACAATTATTCTTTGCATATAAACTAATATAAAGCAAATGTATTTTCTATCATTACAATAATCATAATAGTTTCTCTGACTAACTCTCTGTTTTCTTTAAAATAATGAAAATAAATACATTAGTTTAAAAACGAGGTGTGATAAAATATTAGAAAATAAAAGAAAGTGAGAAAATAAAATAAAAACCAGAAGAGAAAATAAAATAAATTGAGTAGAAAAGAAAACATCAAAAGATCTCAATTTCTTTAGGTAATTTAGGTATCTCTATTGAGGCTATGGATGCCCAACTGGTAGTAGGGCTTATGCCTCAAGTGGGACTAGACATAACTATGTTGGGGCTATAAACATCCAATTGGCAATAGAGCAACGTCTAGGCATGCGTGTAGGACCTATTGTTTTTATATCTACCCGATCTCCTATTTTATGATGCTAATCCTTGTAGACTTAGAAAAGAGTAAGTGTGTAGGACCTATTGCTTATATATATACCCGATCTCCTATTTTATGATGCTAATCCTTGTAGACTTAGAAAAGAGAAATTGAACTCACACGCACACACGTCTAGTTAAATGGAACCCATTGCATGCTTGTTCTAAGTTTGGGATTAATTTGGATTTGAATAATATTACCTATGCAATGATTTTCTTTTGTTTAATTTTTTTCTTTAGCAAGAGATTCTAGATTCTAAACATTTTGCAATGATTCCTCTAAGAGTTACCATTTGTTGTCACTTGTGTAATACGACCCATTTTCTCTTGAAATGCGGACCCACTTTTTCAACTTTTGCCTCATTCTAGCCCTCTATTGCCATGAGCTCTAATTTTTTGGCTCCATTGATAACTAATTCAAGGGATCTAAATGCCCAGTGAACTTCACTTATCCTCGAGCTCCCTTTGCCATGTGCTCTTGTTCCCAACCTTGTTGATAACTAATCAGAGATATCTCATTTCGACTTGCGAAGCTTGTTTGCGCTCTGTTGTTCATGATTACAACCTATGTTTTTTTTTAACCTAGGGTATCCCCGCGACCCAACCCAACACCTTACGGATGAGATGAGGCGAGACTAGTCCCTAGAGATGCACACAATAGCCCGCAAACCACGACTACATCCTATGTTGAGCTTTGTTCATGTTCATGGTGGCCCGTGTGTTTAGCCTATGCTCATGTGCTCTCGCTCCCTCTCCTTGCTGTATACAATGGCTATTGATCCTCTAATCAATTATCAATCCCCGTTTCTGCATCTATTGCATGCCATGTTCTCATTTGCTATGGGCCCATGCCCTATATCAATCTCTTCATGTCATACAGACTGTTGTATGGAGTCTCATCCTATAGTTCATGCAATCTCACTCTGACAAAAGGGCTACCTCTCTCTTTCACATTGTGGGGTTTGTTATATCATCCCCATCAACTCTTTGATCTTGCATCCTTTATTTACGATCATACGCATACATTGAGCTCACCCTAGGTCCCACCGCACGAGTCAATCATTTCTCCACATCATTGAGTTGGCGGGCCCCTCTATGGCATCATTCGTGTATGGCCTCCTATTGATGTCATCTCGTGCACATGCTCATATAGCATGTGATCTTGAGCCCCACCTTGCTATCGACTCATCACCATGGAGCCAATGGCACAACTCCTGACACTGAGTGCTATGATATTGAGTCTCAGTTTGCGCCAACCATTGGATCAATTTAGATCCAACGGCTCCCACAACTCTATGACCTTCTTAGACTCTAATGTAGTTGTGCATTGTACAGACTATTAATCTCCTCTACCATGATCTTTCATTGTGTAGTTCCCACATCTTTCACTTGACACATTCCAAGGCTTCACTTTGGGCTTGCACCAACCAATCATTCTGCCAGCTCATTATATCTTTGAATAAAAGAAGAATTGAAAGGCATAATCAAATATGACAGGGCTGGTTGTCTCATAAACTATTTTAGCCCCGTGAACGTTAAAAATTATTCTATTCTATTGATTTTGAACCCACCTCTTGCTGACTCATATCCTAGTGCCTAGTGGCACATTGCCTCCCATTAAGCACTTTGACATCCCTTTCAACATGTACCAACTATTGGATCATTTTTGATCCCAAATCTTTGAGAGCTCTTACATCCTCCTACTTCACATCAATCATCGATTATTGATATCATCTGACAATTCCTGTGCTTCCTGTAGTGTAATGAGCTCATTTCTCTTCTGCTGTGCCTATGTGGCTAGATATCATTAGCTCTACCAATATGGTGGGCCTGTCTCTCATGCTTGGTGTTCCCCTTCTGAGGCCACCAAATATGATTACAACATGATTAAATTTGATGGCTAACTCTAGATTTTAACTCAAGCTCGCCTAGTGATAGTCATGACTAGTCATCTCGCCTATGTGTTTCCCATGCCTATGTGTCACCCCTTTGGTGGTGTCATGTATCATTTCACACAAATAAACTTGATGGCCCATATCTTTCTCGCCTGTTTGACTTGTGATAAACATGGTGATGGCATGGCTACCTCCTTAACCTAGTGAAATGAAGCCTAATCCCAGTAGCATGAACTCATGCATCCTGACTCCTATGTAACTTGACACATCAAACATCACCCAAAGCACAAAATTTAATGATTATTTATTAACATAGCAAATAAATCAATTTTCTTGAGCACATTTGATTTCAAACTTCTTTAAAAATATCTTTGAAATGTGATTTTGTCCTTTCTTTGCTACCAGGTGGCTCGAGGTGATGATATCAAGTACAAATATGATTTCCTTGGGATTGCATTAACAACAAAAGAATAATCATAAACACCTATGTGTGGTTGGAGCTATCTGAGGTGATGAGAAAACATTTAAATCAAGGTGGCTGGTTATACATGAGTTTGTTGAGTATTAAATGAACACCAGTTGGGAATGTTTGAGAGTACACATTCCATGGAGAATGAAGAGTTGGATTTATGAGAGCTCACCTATTGCATGTAATGTGACATGATGTCATATGTTAGAGCTTTAGGATCGATGTTCTTTGGGACTCCTTTAATAAGGAATCTTTCGAACAATGTTGATCAGATACACACAATGGTTGGTAGCATATTAAATCCTCAATTCAAAATTGATGCTCAAACCAGAACTCTCCAAAATTTCTGCAATTAATGCTACCATCTACCATTTGTATTTTCATGTGATACCTTTGGGCCAATATTTTTATATAAATGAGCTTGTGTGTCATTGAAAATGGGGAGAAGTTTTGGCTTTGTTAGAAG
This sequence comes from Cunninghamia lanceolata, assembly GCA_027924645.1. NCBI lineage: Eukaryota > Viridiplantae > Streptophyta > Pinopsida > Cupressales > Cupressaceae > Cunninghamia > Cunninghamia lanceolata. The sequence goes on along the minus strand of BSBN01000232.1, from coordinate 6,731,834 downwards.
TTTTTAGTTTTGGAAGAGTAGCTGGATTGAATGTGAATCTCTCCTTGAGCGCATATAACTTGGCGGGGAGATTTTGTATTTTAGTTTGATTATGATTTATCTGTAAACGCACTAATTGTAACTTGAGAACTTTCTTTGAAAGCATGGTCTACTTGAGCTTAATATAAGTTTGAATGTTAGTTTGTTGGTTATGATTTGCACATCTTTTCAAGGTGGTCATTACCTTTTGTATCTCATTTCAAGCATAATCATTTGAACATTTGTTTATGAATTTACTGGTTATCATATGTGCAAGTAATTTGGTGATGGTTTCCTTCATTGTTTTCATGTACAAATATATTCATGAAATTAATTGTTTTCTTTAAACTCTTGCATAGTTCATGTCATATGTTGAGTCAAGAGTGACAATGGTTTGAGTTGTTAATCATGTGTTTGTAGGGAATCTTGACAAGCTGACGACTATTTTACAAACGACATGCTTACTTTCTCACCCTTCCTCTCTTTCTTGATTTCAATTCCTTCCCTCCCTCCCTTTTGAATCTTTTGCATTTTCTTCTGAATGGGATACAATATTATTTAAGCAGTTTAAATTTTAGTCTTAAATATGTTTGCTAGATTCTCAATCCCACAACTTGAGCTTAACATCATCTTGTAGTCACTTCTACTTAATCTCTACCAAGCCCCTTGTTTAAACATCTTAGTCACCATTGAGATGCCTTGCAATTCTGAGACCTGGTGACCTTGAGATCTTGGAGAGGTTTCCTAGTCTCCTTTCAAGAGAGGAGTTGGTCTTCCATCTGCTTAATTGGTGGACACCATGACCATGTCATTTTTTCCCATCCACATAATTGTGTCAGGAGGGTTGTTTGGACCCAGATAGAAAGTTACAGGCAAAACTATGGTTTTATTGCTATTAGAAGTGAAAAGAAAAAATCCTTTTGACTATTCTTGGTTTATATGGTAGTCTTGTTAGCATTCCTGGAGACTTCCATGAGCCTGCTCTAGGCATTTTTGATTAGGTTCATCCCTTCTCTCCTCATTTCAATCATAATGCTTTACAACATCTTAGGACATTACATAGAGAGCTTGATGAATTTGTTATAAATTTTGATCTTAGATTTTTTAGGACTCCCGAGAGACTATGAGCTATGTGCATACTAACTGATCATGAGATTCTTGAGCTCTATTTATAGTCCTTTGGGCTGTTCTATGAGAATGTGCTTAGGCAGCTCCTTAGAGTTGCCACTTTTAGTGACACTGTCAAGTAGGTTCTTCTCTTAGAGAATATGCTATTTAAGTTTCAACATCATCTGACACCATGCTAAGCTACCCAAAGTCCTTTGCCTCATGTGCAACAAGTGGCCTTTGGTCCACCCAATCTTAATAATCTACCAACACTATTTAGATCATAGTCATGTTTTTCTTAAGAAATCAAACAAATTCTTTTCCCTAGCTAGATTGGGTCATGCATAATCATGATATATTTACTTGTTTTCCTATTTCCTTGCCTTTTGAAGTACCTATGGCTATCTCACCCATCACCCATCACCCATCAAAATCTTGTGGCTTATCCTCAAAAGGATGACAAGGATTTGTGCATCCAAGCCATGAGTCAAGGTTGTCTAGGTGAGTTTGAAATGGGAAAGGTAAAGCACACAGAGATACTTGATGATCCCATGAATCATAATGCCTTGTCTAACAATCTCGCGAGCCTTGGGAGAAGACAAATAAAGGCAATATCCTATGCATTGAGCATTTGAAATTCTAAAAGCTCAAATGAGAGTTGCTCTACCTCATTGAACTCCCACTCGCCATGGAAAATGCCTATGAAGATCAAGAAAGTGACGACACCTTACCCTATCATGACAATTCCAGTCTCAAACAAGAGCCATGCCTATCATGAATCCAAAAGCAAATTTTGGGCAATACCAAGCACTTTAATTGATCTTGCTTTGTTTAATGAGTGTTGGCTTCATGATACTAATGAACAAAGATAAATCTATTGTTTTGAGTTCCTTGTGAGGTTAGACTTAGTCTTGAAGGACAAGATGGAAAATTAAAAAGTGATACATGATGAGACTAACAAACTTGTGATACAATTAGGGCTTGAGGAAAATGATGATTTCCAAGAACCTCAAATCGAAGAAAATATTGAGAATTTGGATGGATTTTCTAATAAAAACATGGTCTCCTCCACAATTGGAGCAACAAGATAAAAAATTGAGTTTGTTACAATCTGAAAATCAAGTTTATGAAATTCTAGATGATTTAGAAGATGATGATATGTGACAAGCTGATTTCTTAGAGTGCCATGATTTGAATAGGGGAGAAGTGTAAATTTTGTCTAACCTTTAGGTATGTCTAGGTCAAGAATTTGTGATGACCCTAATATTCTATCTTCCTAAGTGCAATAAGGCTAAGCACTTATAGCATGCTTAACCTTAATATTTTTATTTATTTCCTTAGGATGCTTAATTAGGATGAAGGGGTGTGTCCTTGCATAGTTGTGCCTATAAATAAGGAAGAGAAAGGCTCTACCAAACCATCATAAATTATATTGAATTCATATCATCATATTTTGATTTTTGGAGGTCACCCCCTTGAAGTGATGATATTTTATTGATTTTTACTTTTATTCCCAAGAAATATCCTAACAAGTAGTATTAGAGCAATAATTTGGGCTAAGAATTTTGTTTTTGCTATAACTTACAAGCCATTGTGAATTTGGCCATGATTTCTTCAAGGGTTTAAGTATTATATTTATGGAAGCTACAACAAAAAGTTTAGCTTTATATGATTATTTTTGATCAAGTTAGTGTGATTTTATTATTTTTCATTAATTTTCTCTATAGGTCACAATTTTTAGATTTTTTTACATTTTACGAAAGCTCGTGAAAAATTAGGTAGGGTCAATTTTTTTATAATTTCTTATTAGAGGCAAAATACATTTCATAATTTTGTGGTCAAATTTGGGTCAAAGGAGGGACAACGGATTTAGATATAGCTGATATTTTGAGTTCTTATTGTTACAAATCGCATACCCTTCCCTATCTAATCTAAAACCAAGAGTTCAGAAAACAAACAAATTAGAAGCCATGTCATTTTTTCTGGATTGGAGGACTTTTCTCCAAATACAAAGTCCAATGAATCTCTTTACTATCCACCACTTAAAATTGAGGGAAAAATTCTACCAAGATGTGAAATATTGGTAATTTATTAAGGATAATTTGTTTGATCCATTTTCAACATCTTTAAATGAGAGTTTGGATAGGTTTAAACAAGAACTATTGTCAGAATTGAAGCCCTAATCAAACCATTTGGGCGAGTAGAACTCCAACAAACAAAATCAAGGGATAAGGCAACCTTTTCAAGGTTCAAAATTGAACCTACCCAAAATAGACATTCATAAGTATGATGGTGTAATTTCATGGATAAGTCTCATGGAACAATATTTTAAGCTTCATAATATACCAAAGAATGCAATGGTTGACATATCCTCACTACATTTAGAAATTGAACCTTATTAGTGGTACTAATGGATGATGAGTGACAAACAAGGCTAGGTAATTAGTTTGAAGGAATTTACTAATGACTTTGCAACCCACTATGAACAACTATGGAAGGGAAGCTATTTCACCGAATTGACAAATTTGAAACAAATAGGATCTGTAGTCAAATATATTGCTGAGCATATGAGATTAGCAATCCGAGTGCAAGATGTGACACCTTATTAGAGCTACAATTGTACATCAATAGACTTAATGAATGAATTAAGCATGATGTTTATTTATTAGAACCTTGTATAGTTAGGAAAGCTATGCAATAGGTATTGCATATTGAACAATGAAACTTTGTCACCTGAAGTTCTATGCAAGCTCAAACCCTATGATAGAAAGATAGAAATGTGACTAATCTTGTTTATAAAAATGTGGCAAACTTATTTAACCCAAGACAAATTACTAAGCTCTGTCCTCAGCAAGAGATGGAGAAAAGAGAAAAAGGTTTGTGTTCGCATTGTGATAGTAAATGGTCTAGAGGTCATAAATGTGAAAGTAGTGAGAAAAGGCTAATGATTATTGAGAATGAGGTTGAAGAAGAGGGAGAAGTAGCTACAAAAGAACTAGATGCAGAGCTTGAGGATACAAATTGTAATGAGCAAGAAAACCCTACTATCTCCTTATATGCATTGAATGGGATAAGCACACCACAACACTTAAAGTGGTTGGTTACATCAAAAAGCGAAGTGACAGTGTTGGTTGATACAAATAGTACACACAACTTCATTGATAAAAGATTGGCTAATGAGCTCAATTGTTTTGTATATCCAATCTTTAATTTCTAGGACATGATAGTTGATGGGAAACAAATCTCTTGTGGTGGTAAATGACATCATATAAAACTCTCAATGGGAAACTATCAGTTAGATTTATAAATGTTTGCCATTCCAATTGGGGGAGTAGATGTAGTTTTGGGTGTGTAATGGATTAAATAGTTGGGAACCGTTTACTTCAATTTTTAGGACCTATTCATGGTTTTGAATACAAATGGACAAAAGTATAAACTTTGCAGGAATGCAATTAACACCGTGCCAAATTATTAGCTCTCATAGGGTGTAGAAATTATTGAAGAAAGGATCTTATGGCATAGTGGCACAACCACATTTTTTAGAAGCGCGAGAAGTGAAAACTAAAGATCCTCCAAAGATTCAAGAGATTATTCAACACCATCAACAAGTTTTTCAAGAACATAAGAGGCACTACCTCTGGCCAGAGATGATGATCATGCCATTGGATTAATACTAGGAAGTATTCCTCCTAACATTAGACCTTATCCTTATCCTTGTGAACAAAAGTACATAATAAAACAATGGTCAAGGAAATGCTAGATTAAAGCATTATTTGTCCCAACAAAAGTGCATATTCATCTCTAGTGGTTATGGTTAAAAGGAAGGATGATTCGTGGAGAATGTGTCTAGATTGCAAGGAGCTCAACAAGCTCACTCTCAAAGATAAGATCTTATTCCTGTTATTGATGAATTAAATGGTGTAGTTTTCTTTACTAAGTTAGATTTGTGTTTAGGTTATCATCAAATTTGACTAAAGGAGAAGGATGTACATAAGACTACCTTTAAAACACACAAGAATCATTATAAATTCTTAGTTATGTCGTTTGGTCTCACTAATGCTCCATCAACTTTTCAAAGTGTCATGGATTAAGTGTTCTTTCCATTTCTTGAAAAAATTGTGTTGGTATTCTTTGATGACATCCTCATCTATAGTAAAACATGGGAAGAACATTTACAACATGTAGAGAAGGTATTATAGGTATTGGAAGATAATAAACTCTATGCAAAAAAATTCAAATGTGTTTTTGGGGTAAATGAAGTGGAGTACTTAGGGGTAAATGAAGTGGAGTACGTAGGACATGTGGTGTCACTTAAAGGTGTTAAGGTAGACCCTAAGAATATTGCAACGGTAAAAGAGTGGCCAAAACCTAAAAATATCAAAGATTTGAGAGGATTCTTGGGTCTAACAGGATACTATAGAAGATTTGTTCACAACTATGCTTGTATAACATCACCCTCAACAAATTTTTTGAAGAAGGATCCCTTTTTATGGTCAAAGCAAGCCACTCAAGCATTTCAACAACTAAAAGAAGCTCTTACTTCCACTCCTGTGTTAGCTACCAAAAAATTCTCTAAGACATTTCTATTAGAATGTGATGCTTTTGGACATGGCATTGGGGTAGTATTGATGCAAGAAGGGCATCCCTTGGCATTTGAGAGTCGAAAACTCAAAGGAAAGAACTTGGTAAGGCCCACATATGAGAAAGAAATGCTATCTATCATTTTTGTAGTCAAACAACGGTGCTAATATCTAATGGGAAGACATTTCAAAGTCAAGACATATCATGAAAGTCTAATTTTTTTTTTTGGAGTAACAATTGTCTTCATAGGAGCAACAAAAATAGGTCACCAAGATGCTAGGGTATGACTTTGAAATTATTTACAAAAAAGGCAAGGAGAATTTTGTAGTTGATGCCCTTTCTCAACAAGAAAAAGAGGAAGCAACAATTTGTGCCATTTCTTTATTGCAACTAGAATGGGTAGAAGTTGCACAAGAAGAGTGACATATTATATCTTCCTAAGTATAATAATGTTAAGCACTTGTGTCATGCTTAACCTTAATATTTTCATTTATTAGTTTTAGTTATTTCCTTAAGCTGACTTAATTAGGATGAAGGGGTGTGTCTATACATAGTTATGACTATAAATAGGGAAGAGAAAGGCTCATCCAAACCATCATAAGTTATAATACTGAATCCATACCATCATATTCTAATTTCTGGAGGTCACCCCGTCAAAGTGATCTGATATTTTATTAATTTTTACTTTGATGCCCAAGAAATATCCTAAAAGAGTTCAAGGGAGATAGCATATGCACAAGCAGTTTTGTAAAGGAGGATGGTTTATCAAGATTAAGGCACTTCCAGTTTGTTTTATCTTGAGCTAACTTCATATGAAAGTATATATATAACTTTGGTGCAAAGATGGATGTAGGTGAATAGACAAATTGAGAAGGTTTGAGATTTGAATTTGATTGGCCATACTCCATGTCTAAGGACAATGAAAAGAAGAACAAATTTTCACCGAAAGAGGAGAAAGGTGACTGCATTGATGATGGGTAAACTTAAAGAATGGTATGGATTTTTTGATGAGGTATTAGAGATAGATCCTTGTGTCTCATATATGATTTTTTTGAAAATAATATTGAATGTAACGATTCTTGTTTTATAATTCTTGATTCAATGATTGGCAAAAATGAATCCTCATGTTTTTAATTTGTTGATGTACATGAAAATAATGTTGCCCGAAATGGGGTTTTCATGATTTTGCTTGGAAAGGTTCACTACTACATAATGATTCTATTGATTGTATGCATGGAAATGAAGAGCTCAAAAGAGTGGTTAATGAAATGCAAATTGCTAGAGAAGGTGCTCTAGAGGATGAGCACTCATCTTTGTATGACAACCACACAAATCAGGGAGTTTCTTTACCCTCACCTATTCTTTTAACAAGTTTTTTATTATTATGGGGATTTAAATGTGAAAACACGCATTTAGATAGAGCACGGTGACTATGAGCCACCTCATCTTTTAATATTACATGACAAACATCTCAAACATGAGGCTATATTATGTATAATTTTAAGTTTTGAGTTCAGGAATGTTCCTGCATGCCTCCATAACTAGACAATCCAATTGATACTGCTTAATGCTTTGAAAAACAAGGCATAAGTAATCTCAAAATTAGTGTTCTTGAGCTTGTAGATGTATAGTGTATAGGTAGTTAGGAAATTTTGTTTTGTACATAGTTTTTGCTTATTTCTTGTGCTTTTAGCTTTGTCTTATGTTTGATTTTGCTTGGCTTCCCTAGCCTTGTTCTATTCTTATGTTGCCAAGTTGCATGATAGTACTTTTTTGGGATAGTATTGCATAATGCTCTCAATTTGTCTTTCCATTTTCTAGAGAGGTTTAAAACAAAATAAAACCATTTCTTAGGCTTTTTTTGGCCTATTTGAATTATTTTAGGTTTGTCAAGTAGGCACAATAGTTTCATTTTATCAAGAACACTTAATTAAACATAATACTTTCTAGTTTGTTAGGGTGACCCATTATGGTTCTAGATAATCAACTTTTGTTTCTTGATGAGTCCTTTCACACGCCAATAGTGGTAGCCAACCTAGACAATGAGCTTCATTGCTTGCTAATTGAGATAAAAAATAAAATAATAGAAAAGAAAAGAAAGTGAGAAAATAAAAGAAATCAAAAGAGAAAATAAAAGAAATTGAGCAAAAAATAAAAGAATATCAAAAGATCTCAATTTGTTTGGGTGATTTAGGTATCTCTACTAGGGCTATGGACGCTTGGCTAATAGTAGAGCTATGCCTTGAGTGGGACTAGAGATAACTATATACACCCAACTGGCAACAGAGTAATGTTTAGGCATGTTTGTAGGATTGATTGCTTTTATATTTGCCCAATTTCTTGTTACATGATGCTAATCCTCAAAGACTTAGAAAGGAGTAATTGAACTTGTGCACACACATCTAGTTAAATGGAACTTAGTGCTTGCTTGTTCTAAGTTTGGGTTTAATTTATATTTGAATAACATTGCCTATGAAATTATATTTTTGTTTAATTTTTCTCTTTAACCAAAGATTCTAGATTCTATAATTTTTACAATGTTTGCCTTGAGAGTTGCCATTTATTGCTGCTTGTGTGACACACCTCATTTCCTCCTGAAATGGGAACCCACCTTTTCGGCATCTACCTCATCTTGGCCCTTTCCTACCATGAGCTCTAGCTTGTAGCTCCATTAATAATTGATCTGAGAAATCCAAATGGCCCATGAACTTCACTTTATCCCCAAGCTCCCTCTGCCATGTGCTCTTGTTCGCGACCTTGCTAATAACTAATAAGAGATATCTCATCTCAACCTACAGACCATTTGTGAGCTATGTTGTTCATGATTGTATCCTATGTTTAAGCTTTGTTCATGTTCATGACAACCTATATGTTCAAACTATCTCTGCTTCCACTCCCTTTGATGTGCACAATGCCTATTGGTCCTCTTGAACCAATGATAATCAATTATTGATCCTCACTTCTACACAAAATATGTGTGATATTCTCATTCACTATGGCTTACACCCTATATCGATCTCCTCATGTCGTCCAAATAGTTGGATGGAATCTCATCCTATAGCTTGTTCAATCCCACTCTAACTTCACATTGTGTGGTCTATTAGATCATCCTATAGCTTCCTATGATAATCTTATAGCTTCCTCTCCTTCACATTGTGTGGTCTATTAGATCATCCACAACAACTCTTTGATCTCACAACCTTTATTTGCGATCATGCGCACATATTGAGCTCACCCCAGGTCCCACCGCTTTCCACCACATGCCTCGTAGCCAATGGCACATCCCCTCATATATGATAATGATCTCATTGCTTCGTGCGTGTGCCAACCATTAATCATTGATATTCATCGTGTGGTTTCTGCAACTTCTCACACCAATCGATGATATCACATTTTAGGGTGTGCATTGGCTGTTAGATCATTTTTGATCCAACAGTTTGTGCATCCCTAATGATCTTTAATCTCTGGCAAATCTCGAAGGTGCAATGATTGTTGACCTCTCAACCAGCATCCTTCATCGTGTGGCTCCCACAATCTAGCGTTGATGACATGCAAACCTTTCTCTGAACAACTTGCGTGAGAGAATCATTTAGCCATATCATCTAGTGATTCCCATGCCTACATGTGCCACATATCATTTCACATGAATAAACTTGACGGCCCATATATTTTCCCAAATTTGTGCAAATGATAGGCATGACAACTGCTCTTTCTCGCCTATTTGACTAGCGATAAATGTGACAATGACGTGACTACCTCTTGTAGCCTAGCGAAGTGAACCCTAAGCTCAATATGTGCAAAGAAGGAACCCATGCATCCTAGGGGAAAAGACCTAATAGGTGAGATAGTTCCAATGGTTGAGATAGTATATGTGTATTTAAGGCCTAATATTTTTTTAAGTTTAGTACTAATAGTTGTGACTTTAAGGTTGTTAGTGTTACTATAAGTACTAATAATTGAATGAAATGTGCCCCTTTAGATTTAAAAAGCAACCAATCATGTGATGCCAAATCAGCGCACCATCAAAGGAGGTCTTAATGCACACCTATTGGTCCACCTTTTTTTTGGGGGAACTATTTGACACCTCAACAAAAAGCACGCTGATGTGGCATCATATTTGATGATGTGGCCTTGAAACCTTAGTTATAAGCAGGGGCATTGCCAAGTAAGCTACTGTAAAATTTTTGGAGTGATTCGAAATTGCCACGTATGATTTTGAGAGGCGTGAAGTTAGGGTGCACCACTACTAGGTCCTCTCCCCTATGTAACCTAACACATCAAACATCACAGGAAGGACAAAATTTAATGATTATTTTATTAACATATCAAATAAATTAGATTTCTTGAGCTTATTAGATTTCAAATTCCTCTCAAAATCCGATTTCGTCCTTTCTCTATTACCAGATGGTTTGAGGTCATGACATCAAGAACAAATCTAATTTCCTTAGGATTGCATGAACAATAAAATAATAATTAGAAACACGTGTGTCGTTGGAGCTATCTGAGGTAGTAGGAAGACATTTAGATCAAGGCGGTCAGTTGTATGCATGTTTGTTGAGCACTAAATGAACATCTGTCGAGAATGTTCAAGAATACACAGTTCATGGAGATTGACGATTTGATTTTATGAGAGCTCATCTACTGCAACTAATGTGACATTGGTGTAGGAGCACCTAATCGACAGTGGCCTCCATAAGGCATTAACTGTTTACAGTTCATTTTGATGTTTCCAATAAGGTCCTAAGTTGACCATTCGATGTAATAAGGTCTGTTTGACCAATGCATGTTAATTTAGGTTGTATTTAGGTTTATGTTATAAGTTCCAAGGACACTTGGCAAATCTGTAAGCGCAAGGTTGTTAGACAATTAGGAAGTTGTTAGGCAGTTGGATCTCCTAGCCGCTTGGAGTCGGGTGGTACTACTCACGGTGAGTAGATAAATACCCCAAGGTCAGATCGATTTGAGATCATATGGTAGACAGATTGAATTGTATTGAGTTGTGCAACTGTGAAAACAGAGCGTCTGTATACATTTTTGAAAGCATAATAAACAAGGTCCTGTTTGTGTTGTATATCTTTCTGGCATTCGAGTTCATTTCTTTCTCTGTGCAAATTGATTTTCTGTTCTGAGGCCGAGATGGGTTCTTAGCCCATTCCACCGGTTAGATTTCTTCGAAATCGGTGGAATGGCTATACAGTGTTTTCGTTTTGTGTTTTCTGTTTTGTCCGATTTTATGTTTGCAGGATTACGTGCAGAGTGCAGATAGATCCTAGTGCCATCATGTGCTAGGTTGGCAGGGTGAAGATTTGTGTTAGATTGGTAGGGAACAGATCTGTGCAGTTGTGGAGTTGCTGGATTTGTAGCGGATCAAATCGGTGAAGTTTCGATCTATTTCATCAGATATACATTTTGTGTGTATATCACTAACGTATGTCGGGGTCATTCCCTGTGTAACCCGTAGTTGTAGGTTCGCAAATGGTTGTCGCGATTGTATGTGGCAGATGTACATTGTAAATGTACAAGTGTATCAGCATACAAAGGAGAGAGAAAGTTGAAGTTTCTGATCGGAATACAAGGAAGTCAACGGTTGAGTCAAACCCATCAAATGCATATTTTGAATTGCATGTTGTGAATGTACATCGCAAATGTACATCAGGTTTATATACAAAGGAGGTCAATGGTCGGTTCTGTATGCATGTTGAGGAACGCATCTTTAGAATGTATGTTTGGATGTACATTGCGAATGTACATTGAGATAGTTGCAAGGGGTGATCGGCAGCGACGGTAAAAGGAATCGGCATAGCAGGTCGAGTGTTGTATGTGTGAAGTTCATCGGCATATTGAAGACAGTCAAGTGTTGACCCGTCGGAGAGAAGTGAATGATCGACGGAAGGATTTCTGAGTAGACTGAAAGCTTTTGTCTTGCCGATAGGCGAGAGGTGCAAGTATATACATCGAATGTATATTAGGTGAAGCATAGACATACAATGGGAAATGCATGTTAGGGTTTCTGTTGGCTCTGCATCATAGTGGTATCAGAGCCTGAAAAAGATTTGGGCAGAAAATCGAATTGAGGATTTGCAGGAGTGTTGGCGTTTGGGTGTTGTTTGTGAATGTTTATGTCAGATAGAGAAAGCGAGCTAGAAGCGGAGACGATGCCTCCCAAAAGTATGTCGCAGGACGCCATCAAGAAGTTGATTGAGGAGATACTTGCATCCAAGTTGGGAGAGTTCAAGTAGTCCAAAGGCAAAGAGAAGGAAGTTGAAAGTGACAGTGATGAAGGCGATGCAGAAATTGCCAAAACCAGTAAAAAAATAGAGGAGATACCAGCAGACCAGAGGGCATTTTTAAATGCATTAAAGTCAATCAATAGGGACACCATAGATGGGTTACCTATGTATAGTGGAAGTATGGAAGCTGAGGAGGTGATTGATTGGATTGAGGCATTGAACAATCATTTCGAATATAAAGAAATCCCTGATGATAAGAGGGTTAAGTTGGCAAAAGCAAGATTGAAGGGATCCGCTCTTGCATGGTGGAATTATGAACAAGGAGAGAGAGTCAAGGAGGGGAAGAATATGATAACCTCCTGGGAAAGGATGAAGACCAAACTCAAGGCACAGTTCTTACCCTTGGACTATGATGTGCAGATGTATAAAAAGTTGCAGAACCTCAGACAAAGAGACCTTGATGTGAATGCATACACACAAGAGTTTCATAAACTCAGTCTCAGATCAAAGAGACAAGAGGAAGAGTCAGATAAAGTGGCCAGGTACTTGAATGGCCTAAGGATGAACATCCAAGATGAGATTAGCATTTTAGCACCAGAAACAGTGAATACGTGTTTCCAAATGGCCTTAAGAGCTGAAGAGAAGTTGAAGAGAAAAGGTGAGTAGAACAATAGAGGAAGAGGTGACATAAATTTTAGAGGCAATTTTGGAGGAAGAAGTCCTAACCAGAGGCCTAGTGGTGAGTCTAACCAGGAAGAGACTAGTAAAGGACAAGAGCAGTCTAATTTCAGAGGTGGATGGAAAGGAACAAGAGGCAGATTTGGAGGTGGTAGATGTTCTAATGTTTTCACTGGAAGATGTTATCATTGTAATGAAATTGGTCATACAACATTCAAATGTCCAGAAAGGCAAGGTTCATCATCAAGAGATGATAGGAAGAATGACAAGAGGGTTCAATTTGTGTAAGAAGAGAAGGTAGATGAATGTGTTAACTCTCCAATGGGAAGTGCAGCCCCAACTGAAGATGGAGAATCATTGATGCTAAGGAGAACAATCTTGAAGAAATCCAAGGACATGATACAAATGAGAGCTCTTTTCAGGACCAAATGCAAAACTAAAGGTAAACTATGCAAGGTAGTAATAGATTATGGTTCTACAGATAATATGGTATCTCAGGAAATGGTGGATAAGTTGAAACTGAACATGATTCCTCATCAAAATCCTTATAAAGCATCTTGGGTCAGTGATAGTAAATCACTTTTGGTATCTGAACAGGCATATGTTGATTTTTTCAGATTGGAGAATATCAGGATAGGGTTTTGTGTGACATATTGCCCATGGAATGTTGTCGCCTACATTTGGGTAGGCCATGGCAATTTGATAGGGGAGCATTGTATGATGGATATGCTAACACCTACACCATCAAGAAGGATGGGAGGATTTTTGTGATGACACCATTGCAAGAGGATGCTGAAGCAAAGAAGGCAGCCAAAATCATTTTGGTAGGAAAGAAAGAGTTTGTGAAGATGCATGAAGAAAACAAAAAGATAGTTGAGGATACCTCAAGGAGTAGGGTTGCTAAGGAACAAAGTTTGAGGCAATTTCAGTTCTGACTAATGGAGATCAGATGGATCAATAGAAGGTCCAGGAGCAGGTTTGTCAGTAGCTACAAGTTGATTGGAAAGACAAGGATGTTATCATAGTAGGGACAATTGTTTGTCCTCTAGAACCACAAAGACTTGAAAGGCAAACAAATTCTGCCATAACAGCAGTACAAGAAGCACTTACCAAGGTTTCCAATGCAGGTGTTCAGACAGATATGGTAGTACGACAGAATGGCAAGCAAAGGATAGATATGAGAAGATCCTACAATGCAGTCCAGAGATAATGGGGAAGACATGAGACAATAGAGTATACAGCTGGAGAAAGACAAAGACCTAACTCATGTGGCATGAGTTCTTTTCAAGGTGGGGTGTATGGTGCAGGAGCATCCAATCCACAATGGCCTCCATAAGGCATTAACTGTTTACAGTTCATTTTGATGTTTCCAATAAGGTCCTAAGTTGACCATTTGATGTAATAAGGTCTGTTTGACCAATGCATGTTAATTTAGGTTGTATTTAGGTTTATGTTGTAAGTTCCAAGGACACTTGGCAAATCTGTAAGTGCAAGGTTGTTAGACAGTTAGGAAGTTGTTAGGCAGTTGGATCTCCCAGCTGCTTGGAGGTTGTCTCCCAGCCGCTTGGAGGTTGTCTCCCAGCTGCTTGGAGTCGGGTGGTACTACTCACAGTGAGTAGATAAATACCCCAAGGTTAGATCGATTTGAGTTCATATGGTAGACAGATTGAATTGTATTGAGTTGTGCAATTGTGAAAACAGAGTGTCTGTATACATTTCTGAAAGCATAATAAACAAGGTCCTGTTTGTGTTGTATATCTTTCTAGCATTCGAGTTCATTTCTTTCTCTGTGAAAATCAATTTTCCGTTATGAGGCCGAGATGGGTTCTTAGCCCATTCCACCGATTAGATTTCTTTGAAATCGGTGGAATGGCTGTATAGTGTTTTTGTCTTGTGTTTTCTATTTTGTCCGATTTTATGTTTGCAGGATCGCGTGCAGAGTGCAGATAGATCCTAGTGCCATCATGTGCTAGGTTGGCAGGGTGAAGATCTATGTTAGGTTGGTGGGGAACAAATCTGTGCAGTTGTGGAGTTGCTGGATTTGCAGTGGATCAAATCGGTGAAGTTTCGAGCTGTTTCATCAGATATACATTTTGTGTGTATATCGCTTACGTATGTCAGGGTCATTTCCTGTGTATCCCGCAGTTGTAGGTTCACAAATGGTTGTTGTGGTTGTATGTGGCAGATGTACATTGTAAATGTACAAGTGTATCGGCATGCAAAGGAGAGAGAAAGTTGAAGTTTCTGATCGGCATACAAGGAAGTCAATGGTTTAGTCAAACCCATCAAATGCATATTTTGAATTGCACGTTGTGAATGTACATCGCAAATGTACATCAGGTTTATATACAAAGGAGGTCAATGATCGGTTTTGTATGCATGTTGAGGAATGCATCTTTAGAATGTATGTTTGGATGTACATTGCGAATGTACATTGAGATAGTTGCAAGGGGTGACTGGCAGCGACGGTAAAAGGAACTGGCATAGCAGGTCGAGTGTTGTATGTGTGAAGTTCATCGGCATATCGAAGACAGTCAAGTGTTGACCCGTCGAAGAGAAGTGAATGATCGGCGGAAGGATTTCTGAGTAAACCGAAAGATTATGTCTTGCTGATAGGCGAGAGGTGCAAGTATATACATCGGAGAATGTATGTTAGGTGAAGCATAGACATACAATGGGAAATGCATGTTAGGGTTTCTGTTGGCTCTGCATCAGACATGATCTCATTTATCAGAGCTCTAGGTTTGATGTTCTCTACGACTCCTTGACTATTCTTAAATATCATCCACTTTAATAATGAAAGGTTAATTTTGGCTAATAAAAATAGGACAAATATTTACCTTTTTATTGTGAATGAGATGTAAAGTTGCTATTAACTATTTGACCATTGAAATGGATGATATTTGAATAGAGTGGAACTCCTTCAATATCATATTTTTTAGACAAGGATGAATAAATATGCATGGTGGCTAGTAGCATAGTAAATCCTTGATTCAAAATTGGTGCTCAATTAGAATCCTCCATAATTTTTGTGAGTAATGCTGCCACCTAGCATTTGTATTTGCATACACTGCCTTTTGAACTGGTATTTCTATATAAATGAGCCTGTGTGTCATTGAAAAGGGGGAAAAGTTTTGACTTTGCTAGACGTTTTTAGTTTTGGAAGAGCAACTGAGATTGGAAGTGAAATACTCTTCTTCAACACATGTAACTTGTTGGGTAGATTCTGTATTTTAGTTTGAATCCAATTTATTTATGAACTTTCTCTGTAAGCATGTTTTACTTGAGCTTAATATATGTTTGAACATAAGTACTATTTATGATCTTCACATTTTTTCATGGTGGTCATTACCTTTTGTTTCTCTCATTTCAAGCATAATCATTTGTATATTTGTTCATGAACTCACTAATTATCATCTGCCCCAGTAATTTGGTGATAGTTTCCTTTGTTGTTTTCATTGACATATATATTCATGAAATTAACTAATTTCCTTAGACTTTTGTACAATTCATGTCATATTTTGAGCTAAGATTGACAATGGCTTTTGCATTTTCATGTAAATCGAATACAGTAGGATTTAGGTAGTTTATTTTTTGTCTTCGATATGTTTATTAGATTCTCCATCTTGTAACTTGAGCTTAACATCATCACGTAATCCGTTCTACTTAATCTCAACCAGGCCCCTTGTTTAGACAACATCTCATTCACCATTGAGCTTTCTTGCAATACCGATACTTGGTGACCATGAGAACTTGGGGAGGCTTCCTAGTTTCCTTTCAAGAGAGAAGTTGGTGTTCCATCTCTTCAGTTGGGAACCATGTTTGTATCATTTTTCTCATTAATAGGTATGTTCCAACCTTCAATTATAACCTTAAAAAATATTGGGTATGTGTGATCCTAAGTGACTGTGAATGTGTTATGTGTAGAGATTTTGCACCTAAGTGAATTCGAAACCCTAGGAAAGCATCTACCTAGAGTGTTGTGTGTAAGTGATGGAAGGAAAAAGGAGTTGAATTATATTGGAATGATTTAGGAGAAAAAATATGGGATTTTGAGATCAGATTTGTAAGAGGGAACAATGAAGGATAATAATGCAATAGATTAGAGATTTTTGGAAGCCATTGGAGAAGAAATTGGGAGGATAATTGGGAAATGGTAAGGGAAACAATGAAGGGTGAGTGACAAGGAGAATTTCATTATGGAGATGAAGAATCTAAGGGAGATCATTTATGGTGAAGTAAAGGAATGCAACAATAGAGATCTCTAAAAAAAATCTTCAATGGTGGAGCTTCAATAACATTGTAGCAATAGAGGGAGTGGAAGAAAACTTAGTTGCATGAGTGAATGCTTGGAACTATTTGAAATGAGAATTAATAAGGATTTATTTGTACCCAAGTCCAAATAATTGTTAGAAAATGTGTTAGGGAAAACCTAGGTTTAGGTTTCTATCCATGTGTAAGTTCAAGCATTCAAAATATCTTTGTGGATGCCAACATCTAACTATCTAGGTGTCTAGGGCACCAACCATTGGGATGTCCTTTATAGAATTTTGATTTGAAACTTTCAAGGTAGATTTCAGGGATTTGAAGCCTAGGGGTGGTTATAAACTAATCTAATAATGGGTAAAGGTCTTGAAAAGTGGGAAATGAATCCTATGACATACCTACAAGAATAGACACTAAAATGAGTGCAAAAACATAAGGTGGAGATTGTAAGTAGGCAATTTCTAAGCTTACGAGTCTAGGTTCAAGTCTATGTGCCAAATTATTTTCACATTCACAGATATCAATTTTGTCGATGCAGATTTGAACTAGAGCACAACATAGTTAGTTTGTAGATTTTGAGGTGTTCGTCTAATTAGGCCCTAAATTCTAGTATATTGGTGAATCAACTCCCAACATCTTTAACATCATTTTCCTCCCTTTAAAATCCAACTAAGTATCTTATTTTTGTTTAATTAAATTTTACATTTAAACTTTTTTTGGTAAATTAATTGTGATCTTGGAGATCACTTCCTTTTGCATTAAAAATATATATAAATTTTAGAAGTATACAGCTGTATAATTGGCATCTAGAGTTTATAAGTTTCCTCGATAGATGAAATAGAGAATTTCATGATTGCATTATCACCTAAAAACTAAAACATCATATCCTATACCACCCAAGAGCCCAAAACAAGAATCCCATTAAACCACCAAAATGAACCTAACGCAATTTTCAAAATGAGCAAAACATTTGAAATTATCTAGCCCTGGTTGTTACCATTGTTTGTTGCACTAGTGAAAGCAAAGCTCTAGTCAACTATTGTCAATGGGTCCACCCCTGTCACGTCCTTGAGAAAATTTACTACTAGCGAAGCCTGTTGGCACTGAGCCTTCTCTGTGCTGTCATTGAGGGCCATAATAAATGGAATCCATGGACCAACCACCTCACATTATGAATTAGAAGTGCCATGTTTGGTGTGATAAAACCATGACTTGGAACCGCTTCAGTCAAGATTTGGTTGAGCCCATCCAGCCAGGCCAACTTAATCAGTGCCTTTCCCATTGCTTTCACTGTATCCGTATCTTCTTTGAGATCCAATAAAACTATGATAAACATCAATGCTATGTCAGAGTCCCCTAGAACCATTTGGATGGCATGAATAATAATGCCAGAGTTTGTCTTGAATACTTTTCTTAATCTCAAATCTAAAATGCCCACACAGATGCAATTTGATGGTTCTTTGTGTTGATAAAATTGCAGTAGGAAAATAAAAGAAGAAATTGCAGAAAGATAAGAACAAAAAGAAAGACACAAAAACAGAGATAAAGAACACAAAAGTTTTTAAAGTGGTTCACCAATATATGACTACGTCCACTGTGAACAGGGGAATCTCCTTTTATTAATCTTTGTATTCTTACACATTCATACAGCAACCCATACTCCAATACCATTACCAAACTACATATATATTTCTTCTTACAAAGCAGATACCATTTACATAACATGCAGCGTGGGAGAGACAGGCGTTTAAAGAAGCTACCATTACACAGAGAAAACGAATCTGCAGTCTTTACACGAAGAAGGGAATCTGCAGTCTTCAGCAATGGTTACCTGAATTAGCTTCACACGTAGCCAACAATCTCCCACTTGAAGGCAAGTCACACCGAAAAGAGAGTTGCTCAGAGAGATCCCCTGTAGGTAGAACCTTAATGTCAAATTTTAGTCAAGACTGAAGACCATAGTGTCTCCAAATGCTGTTCACGAACACTTCGGATTAATCTCCTCCAAAGCTCATCTGATTTAATAACCTCCAATTCCTCCTCTGTTGTTTGTACAAAGAATGGATCTTTTGGAAGAACCTCCCAGTGGCTAAGAAGAAGTTGAGGACTTGCTGCTCCTGATGTCCGTCTCCTAAGCTCATCCGCAAATGCAAAGCTTTCAGCAACTGGCACATAAGCCTGTACACTGAATAAATCTAAACCTTCTCGCATCTCTTCCTTCAGGATCCGTGCACATCTTTGAGCAAGCACAACATACATTAAACCTAAATACTCAGTGGGACTACTCACCTCACAAAAGTACATTGCTTCTACAAGACGTGGTTTTTTCAAAAGCATGGCAGTCCTGCATGCCTCTTTAACAGCAGTCATTACTTGTCTTGAGAATGGACCATATTGCTCTAGGAGCTGTACATAATTCTTGTTGGCATTTTCACCACTTAAATCACTACAATTTAAAGACATGTTCCTCCTTGGAAATATGTAAGCTTCCACAAGGAACACAAGTCCCCACATAGGTTCTTCACACAATGGTCCAGTTGTTGTTGCCAGCTAGAAACCTGAGACAACACTACCTTCTAAACTTTCTGCCTCTATATTAAGCAAATCGAATACAGATTCATTTTCTTCAGAGATGGAAGTTGCCTCTGTTAACTTTTCAGCCAAGACCTCCACAACTTTTTCAAACGCAATCTCGGCATCCTCCGTCTCTAGGTGCAAGATTTCAGACGTTTCTTTAAGGTTTAGCGACAATTTCACCTCTACACTGGCTTTCTCCGTCTCATCACAGACCAGAACCTCAGCAGCACCTAACTGCAAACGGGCATGAAGGATAAGAGGGAGCTCCTGCTTATCTTTAAGAGTCCAATTGATCTTGTTATTATTAGCCGTCCCCAAATCAATCATAATGTGCTTATTGCGGATGAAGAACATGACAATGCAGGGGTCATAGAGCTCATACATGGTGTTGAAATCAGGGACCTCCGTTATGTCCACCAGATAAATGACGGCAAAATTCTTGATGGACACTGCCACACTGGCCAGAACTTCCATCTGCATGCAAGCATCATCCCAGTCATGGCCAAATCAGACGACGACTAAACACTCCTCCTCCGACAGAATTGCCTGATCCACAGCCCGTCCTGAGTGCAAATGAGGAAGAAGATACGACATTTTTGTGTATACTCTTTCTCTGTTTGTTACCGGAGTAGCACATCAGACTTCTACTCCATAAATTCTTGTTTCTTCTTTACACTTTGACTCATCAACCTTGGCCAGAGTTTTCTCAAGTCTTCACCGCTCCCTCTGCAAATCATCAATGTCTGTGTTTTTAACCTGCTTTGAATCACTCGAAATACGTACCCTATGTTTTCCAATCTTGCTCTGTTGCTTATGTTTCCTGGCAAAATTAGACAAAACTATGGCAAAATCACTAAGATCACATGCGAACCTGTTGGTTTCCTCCTCAGTTGTTATCCCTGATGTTAAACCAGAACTCTGTGGCATAGTGGAATCCTATGCTATGCATCTTATGATGAATCATTTGCTATGGCATGATATAGTTGGCATTTTGGCTCTATACAGTTAGCTCAGCATGATATAGTTGGTATTCTTCTTGACACATAGTATGATGGTGATCTATATAGTTAGCTCAACATGATACAGTTGGCATTCTTCTTGACACATAGTATGATGGTGACATTTTGATAGCACAATGTTTTTTTTTGGCACCTTGTGTGGTATTTTTTTTGAAGGTGAGCTAATTTATTTGTACAAATGTTTGTTGTTATAATCTGAAGGCGTCTTTAAGGCATAAAGACAATGGCTTGTTAAAAGTGTTGACCACGGTCCTCTATTTGTCTAGCAGACATCTCACATGTTTTCAATCGCTTAAGTTTCAAGGATTAAAAGTTGTCATAATGTTTAACCTCCCGAACAGGTTAATATTCTTTTAGCAATACAAAAGATGCATATTTCTCACTGGATCTTTTGAGTTCTACGGAAGACACCAGTCATCAGATATTTTACTGGCAAATGCTAGGGTTAAATCATTTTTGCATTCTCTTTGTTTGGTCTTTGGCGGCAGAAAGTACGGTTTCACATGGCAAAAACATCATAAAGGTTCATGGAACTCTAGCTGAGTATCTTTGTTTTGGAATCCTATTGATTCAATACTTGTAATCATGGAGGTCGGAGTGAGAATCTTCAAAAGTCCTTTTGTTGACGTGACAAAGCTCAATGACTATGGTTTTATCTCCTTTTAGCGGTCGACAGGTGATATAATTCTCTTCTCCTTTACAAACTCTTTATAGTGGATTTGCTGTTTGGTTCTACATAAGTTTTTTTTATTATTTCATTCCAAGTTCCTGTACTTATTGGACACGGCATGTTTTTTTTTTTTTCTGTGGATCTTTAAAATCAAAATGGAAGGTTACCCACAAAAGATGCATTTGGGGTTTCACTCTAAAAGAATTTTTTTAAGGGGTTTTTGATATTGTTTGTGACTGTGATCTTTTGAGGAAAGGACAGATTTCATGGTTCACAATTAACTCTATTATTGAGTTTTTCTTCCTCTTTCAAGGATTGTCTTGTTATGAAGAGGCTATTTAGTTTGCATTTGAATCATGTCAATAATAAAGGACATACTTTATATTTTTTCTGTTATGGGTACTTGAAATTCTGGTACAGACAGTTATAAACAGCTGAATCAATTATCAAATGATCTCTTGAACATTTATACTCAGTTTTGGTTGACAAATTAAGCTTCTTTAGTTGTACAGACAGGTTGTGAATGTTCAAGTTTTAAGTAAGAAGTAGTTGGTTGTTTATAACTTCTTGGTTGGTTACAAAATTCTAATCAGTTTTTCTTTTAGTTATGACTCTCAAACTATTTGTAGAGAAACAAAATGTCTTGGACAGAATATGAAATGTTGTGTATAAAAATTTGATATATTATGAATGATGTGTGTGCTTGAGTATCCTGCTCACACATTGTTGATATTATATGGTTTTTAGTGAAACAGAGTATCCCTCTGTATGTAAACTTTTCAAACAATTGTGATTATTGAAAGTATGCCAGTGAGACAAGTTGTAAGCCAGTGAGCCTGTAATCAGTGAGATTTTAAGCCAGTGAGGTACTTTTTCGAGTGGTTTTATGCCCGGGGCTTTCCACTCAGGACAAATCTTTGTGTCTTTAATTTTTGTGGTATGCTTTCAATCTGTTATTGAATATTTCAGTTTCATACTTGCACATAATCATTCTGATTTAATTTATTCTATGGTCATGCATTTGATCAATTCAGTTGAATATATTTATTTGGAATACAAATTAGAATCTGCAATAATTTCCACTAAAAGTAAAAAGCTATCTAGGATACTGATTCACCCCCCCTCTCAGTATCCTCACCACTCTAACAGACCCTAGCTTTTTCAACATTGCCCTGTGTCTTGTGTTCCAAAATAGAATCTGGTGCAGGAGCACCTCGAGACATTGAGGATCTAGAGGATCCCTCGTATTTTCTATTGTGTCCAAATGTTATGTTGTAAGCCTTTGAGCCATATTGAAAGATTGTATACGTGTCATTCCAGATTGTAAACGAATTGAAAGAGATTGTAACCGAACAAGTAGAATATAACCGATTGGCAGGGTGGTTGAGGAACGGTTTCGCCTTCCACCTTCTGTAACTGCCAATGTATGAGTCTTTAAATAGTTATCTCTGTATTCGTAGAAAGAGCAGACAGAGAGAGAAGATTGTAAACTAACTCTGGGAAGGAATACAAATTCTATTTCTAGTGTAAATCCGCAGAAGACATCGTTTGGAGTCATTCCACTGGTGGGTTTCTTCGAAACCAGTGGAATGACCTTCGTATAGAGTAGTGTGTTTTACTTTTCTACTTTGTGGGTTTTTGTAGTTCTGTGTGTTTTGTTCGGTTACATGAGCTGTGGAGAGGAACTGTGCACTTTAAGTGTATACAACTAATGTACGTGGAAAGCATCCCCGGTGTATACCGCAAATACAGTTCGTGTGTATCTTCCTTTTGAGTGTTGCTGTTGTATTTGGTAGAAAGATGCATTCTAAATGATATAAAGGTTGACGGTGGAAACGGTAAGGAGGACCGGTATAGCAAGTCTATTAATGTGTATGTGAAGTAAAAGACATCGGAGTGACATGGCTATCGGAATGACAAGTTTACTTTGATCCGACAATAGTAGTCTCACCGATCGTATTGTATCAGAGTGTCGATCATTAAGACTCACCGATGACTACCTTGGCCGAGGGCATCGGCGTAAGTGTTCCCATCGGCGAGGTTGAGAAATGTTTGACCGAAGGTGTGTGTCTTGCCGACAGTAAAGAGGGTGGTAAGTCTATCGGCGCAACCCGCGATGTCGGCCGGAGATTTAAGGGATTCGCCGACAAGCGATGTCATGCCGATAGGCAAATCTAACGAAGGCTTCATCGGTGTGACCTGGAAATCGGGGTGAGTTGCATTTTGATGTGCCGATAGTCGTTGTTAGCCCGATAAGTCTATATCGGGGAGAAAGTTAAAAGGTCTTGCCGATAGGCAAGAAAATGTCTATTTCAGTGAGACAATCCAAAGGTCTTGCCGATATACACTGTAAAGGTTATTTTGTGGGCTTTTCAAGGGATCTTCCACCTGTTTTGTATGTTATCTGGTTTTTCTCTACATCAGAATCCCGCAATGCACTGACATAATCAACACTGTTACTAGTATCATCAAATGCAACATGTTTTGAATCCATCTTTCTGTGCTTTTGCTTCCTCCTATCATCTTCCTGCAAACGATCCTTTTTAGTCTTCTCTAAAATCTTAGCACCAACAGGTTCTTCAGCAATCTGAGTTGCAAAATCGATGCTTAAGGTAGATTTACGCCTTTTAGATGCAAAATCGATGTTTCCTTGAGCTGATTAAAATCCCTTTCACCTCCTCCAACTCCAGCATATCTTCAATTTTTTCTTTGGCCTCCACTGTGACAACATCTTCACCGACCTCCTCATCCGGGGTTCGAATCGGGATCTCCGCCTGCACATCTTTTTCCTCATGAATGTTGAGACCCAGCTTCAACATCCTATGAATGCTAGAAGCAAAGGTATTTGGATCATCGAGACGGAAGGCAGAAGTGAGAGAAACCATTTCATAGATGAACAATACTAGGTCCTTTACAAACTTACCATTCTTATCTGCCTCAGCCCTCTTCCGCAACTCCACCATGATGGCTTTCCTATGTTGTACATCACCTGTGCGTTTAAGAAGTGCTCTAAGCTCAATTTTGAGATCTTCTAAAAACTCTCCTAGTGCAAATTCAATTCCAAATCCAGCATCCTTCTCCTCTTCAGCCGAATCCTCCTTATTTTTCTAGCCATCCCACCAATGTACATAGCGTTTCATTTTAGCTTTCACATCAGCATCTATTGCTGCTATATCCTCTATTTCCTTCAGCCTCTGTAGGTTGTCCGATTCTTCTAGCATGTCAAAATCCTCACCTCCCAAATCCTGCCTGGGCAGTGCTTAGGGAATCAGGATCAACATCACCCATAAGAACTTCAGTGGCAAGATTAGTAGCCAAATAGATAGGAGATTCATCTACTTCCATTGGCACAATTTCATCTAGCTCAATGTCACTGTCCACAATTGTCACCGCAGCTCCCACTTCATCAAAACTCTCTCCAGAGCCATACAACCAAGACATGAGAGCTCTAGCCCAGTCATCCAAAGTTGCTACATCCCTTTTCCTAGAAATTCTTCATGATTTCCAAAACAACTTTTCCACCATTGGCTTTGATACCAATTGTTGATAAAATTGCAGCAGCAAAATGAAAGAAGAAATTACAGAAAGATAAAAACAAAAAGAAAGACACAAAAACAGAGATAAAGAACACAATTTTTTTTAAAGTGGTTCACCAATATATGGCTACGTCCACTGTGAACAGGGGAATCTCCTTTTATTAATCTTTGTATTCTTACACATTCATACAACAACCCATACTCCAATACCATTACCAAACTACATATATATTTCTTCTTACAAAGCAGATGCCATTTACATAACATGTAGCGTGGGAGAGACAGGCATTTAAAGAAGCTACCGTTACACATAGAAAAAGAATATGCAGTCTTTACACCAAGAAGGGAATCTGTAGTCTTCACCAACGATTACCTGACTTAGCTTCACATGTAGCCAACACTTCGCTAGCAGTCTCACATTGGAATCCATGGCTCATAGATTGTTCAAGAGTTCTGGCACAAGTAGGAACCGAATGAAAAACACCTCATGATCATCAAGAATTTATACCACCTTCAATGCTTATGAGCATTAATGTTGAGTGTGTTGTCTTAAGGTTCCATCTCTTCCACATGTTTTGTAGGTTGATTATTTGAACATAATTTATGTGTGTGGGCCAAATCTTCTTTGCCCCTAGTCATGATGATAGAGTAGATAAACTTGATCAAACTTTTAATTATAATTTGAATGTGGTCTTAAAGTTCCCCCACGCGCTAGCATGCTTGTTAATAATGCATTCAAAATCCTTATCAATTGCATATTTTGCAAGGAAATCTACCTTGTTTATTTCTCTATGGACATGTATTGAAAAAGTTGTAAAGGAATCGATAATCAATTAGTCTTCCTGAATAATATTATTTAGTTTCTAGTTTGGGAAGCCTCTATTCCAAATGGTATACCAAATGGCGTTGGGGGTGACCACAGAATCTCCTTCCACATAAACAATAGAAACATCAAAGAGTTTGCATACCTAAAGACTAATTTAAGGAATGTTTGTGCTTCCACTTCATTATTGGTGCTTTGCTTTAATTTCTTTGACGCAACCCTAAATCATCTCCCATTATCATCTTTGATGATGCACCATGCTCTAGATGGGCCCTAATTCCCCCTTGCGACTCCATTAATGTTCATTCTTGGCCATCCTATGGAAGGGGGACACCAATTAATTCCAACTCTGGGATTGATGGTAGAGTTAATTCTACTCGCCCCATGAACGAGAGATTTTGCATTTAATTTTATTGTTCCAATCCCAACTCATTATCCTAGGTTGGATTTGCTTATCACTGTGATTTAATTAATTAACCTAGGATGTTTATATGAGATGTGATTTATATATCCATCACATTTTATTGGTGAACCCAACATTCCTACACAACCTAAGGTTTTACCCTTCTTTTATTAGGGGTTTTGAATCTAATTTTCTCATTATATTGTACTTTTTAGATTTCATTATGGTTTGGATATCTTTTTCTTTTACTTTATTGATATAAATCCTTTAGGGTTTTGTGAGTTGTTTGTACCAAGGTCTCATCCACATTCCCACATTCCTTTAAGAAGTCCTTATTTGAATCCTCAAATTGCCCAATTGCCCACTTTGACAAGAATGGTGTTTCTAATGTTCTTGATATGGTTACTACTATTGCTGAGCCTAAGGGTGAAAATTTTGATCATGAAGCACATTTGGAACAATAACAATTCACACACGAGCTTGCTAGTTTGGTTAAGGTAGATAATACTGCATAGTTGTTGCTTACTAATCCATTTGGATTGGAAGTGCTTCAAGGCTTTAGAACAATGATTGAAGACAGCCAAGAAGCATGCAGATATGACTAAGATGATGTATGCTCTGATAGTACAATTAGATTCCTCAATGATGCTTCTATAATGATGTGTAAGTGGATTAGGACATCTAACATGATTTAAAATGGCATAATCAATTTTTTCAAACACAATTTAACATAGCACACAAATCAACACAAACATAGACTAGGTTGGATCACAACAACTAGTGGGCAAGAGTCATAAATATTTAATTTGAATTTTAAAAGTTTAAGGTTTAGATCCAAGACCGTGAAAATGACCTAGGACAATTTCACACTCATGGATTTGATCTAAGATGGGGAATGTGAGATCTATGGATCACGATCAACTTTTGGGGATGCTTGACGTTGGAGATGAGACATGGATAATATCATGAGCTGAATTCATGCAAGAACATGCCACTTGTAGAATTATTATTACATAAAAGATACTCTAATTGAAGTGGGCCCAAACATAAGGGAAAAGAGTACGGGTACATGCAATTTTCACCATTACAAACATAAAACATCACATCTTTTAATCTAGATTATTCCAATCCTAGGTTGATATTATAAATGATAATTATTGTTACAACTAAAATAATTATAAGTATATTATCAATTATTTGATAATCATAATTTTAAATTTACATAAAAAATATATTATAAGAGGGAGCATACACTTAATTAGTATTAAATATCAATTATTATGTTTTAATAAAATATTTAAATTAAAAATTTCTACAGATTGAAAAAATAAGTTAGGTTGATTTGTTAAGTTGTTTTAATTTCAAATTGGACAAACTATGTGGTGGCAATAGATGTGTAAAGGAAAAAATAACATTTTTAGATTAACCTAGGGCAATTAAATAAATGCAAGTAATTAAAGCATTATTAACCTAGAAGTAAATTAGAAGAGTTGGTTGAAAGTGTTAGTTTAGGAATTTAAATGCGTATGAGAGGTGTACTTAGCTCTTGAATTGAAGATGGGATATGGATGTTAGAGACTTGTAGAACTAATTCACAAGTATAGAAAGTTGATGTCTTTGAATTGTTGTCTATCTCAAAACTTGCATAGACTTAGAATCTTTTGTGGGTTGATCTCGTGCAATGCAAATTTGATCTAGCCAAATGCAGACTTTTGTGATTTGATTCACTATGATTCTTTCTATTTATTCGAGTTATTGTTATATGGACCCTAATCAGACTCAGAGGTTAAATTTTCCCCACTTTTATCAGCGCGGTTTCCCCCCAAATTATTTAACAAGGGTTTGGGGGCAGCGCCCCTTGCATGGTCCAGGGGTAGCGCCCTTGGCGCGCTCCCTGTCCTAATATAAGGCAGGGTTGAGGGGAAGCACCCCCGTGGGGGCTTGGAGGCAGTGCCCCCGAAACCTCAAACGACTTTTATTATTTTATAAAGGCATTAGGAGTTATTTTTCTATTGGCCGACATAAAAAAACCCTAATTTTGTAACCGACATAAGTCTTGATAAAAACGGCTAAGGGTTAGGGTTTCTATTAATATTGTATTGTAGCATTTGCAACGGTATTGAGTTGCAAGGATTGCTGGTTGTAATCGGTTTGATTTACTGGATAATAATATTGGACTCTCTGTTGGTGGATGTAGCCCAAGTTTGGGTGAATCACATTAAAAATTGTTTCTCACTATTATTATTTCTATGTATTTTTCATTCCTCTGTTTAATCTTTATTTGCATTTAATTGATATCTTCTGCATGCAATTTCTAACACCAGTGTGTAAGGATCAATGGTATGTTGGTGTCATCCACCTCCCAAGAGCACCATCTGTAGAAAATAACCTTCATAAAATAGAGAGAAGCACACAGGCTCTTTCACCAAAACAAGAGTGAAATAAATTTGAGATACATAATTTACATATAGTACATGATTTTAAAGTGAAAAACTACCCGGAGTAATTACCCTAAGTGAAAAAATTAACACATTAACACTCCCCCTTAAGTGCAACTTAGGGAGAATTATTATGCAAAATGAATATGCAATATGGGTCCTGGCTACACAACTTTTTTAGGTACCCATTTACAATGCAAAAAAATAAATCTCTCACAACCAAATAAAAGGAGAAAATCCCTATGGGAAAAAACCCCTCCCCAAAAGAGAGAAAGAAAACAAAAATGATGCATGGATGGAGGACTTAGTCACACCCCCCAAGTACTACATACATCATATATATACAATCAATGGCTCCCCCATAAGAGGGAAAGAGAGAGACTATGTAGCCCCCCCACAATGTGTAATCACCTGCAAAAATGGTAAGTGCCTGAAGACAAAACATGATCCAATGTTGACAAACCACTTGTCTTCCTTTTGGAAGAAACAAAACCATGTATAGATGCAGGTATGCTTCCCACTCCACATAGGAATTGAAAAAAAGAAGCATGAAAATGTATGATGATGTCTCTGAAATCTGCTCATGTGTCGCCAAGACCTTGGAAAATGATGCCACAAACCAATCAGGAACATGCCCAATCACAATAGAAGGTGACAAACAAGGTACCACTAGAAATTGATCTTGAACATTCTCCAAAGACAAAGATGGAGTGACAACAGTTGTATCACAACTATCATCAAATAGGAGGGATATACCCTCAAATGTGTCTTCCAAGTCAGAAATATGAGATTCTACGAACAAGGAACTAATGCCCAACAAATACAAATCCCAATCAGGAAGGCAATGAGATACTGGTTGTGATGAATCACTGGATGTGCTCAATGAATCATCAACAAAAAATGAATGGTCCCTGCTGAATAGGAATGATAGGAGCCTCAATCAATGACTCCGTATAATGAATCACTAAAGGTGAAGGTATATCAACTGTCCCTAATGGAGAAGAAAGAGCATCTGAAGAACCCTCGTCATCCTCATATGAAGATTCAAAGTTTTCCAAAACTTCAAACTCCTACATAGTAGCGTGATCATAGGGCATCTTGTTTGAAAAATGAAGAGGCACAAGAGAATCTGAAATAGGATCATTTGGGAATAACTGAGTATCAGGATCTCCATGTGTTTCCCAAATTTTAGTCCAAATAATGTGAGGACACTCAAAATGATCAATAGCATTTAAAGTGGCATCATCAATATGCATTGCAATAACTCCTAGGACATGATCCCCTTTGCAATTCCATGCAAATTTCTTACTATTAGTACCAGGAAGGGGAACTAGATTATACAAATGTGGCAACAAATGAAGCCATCTAAGATGTTTTATGATACCATCTCTCCATTGTTTATAATTTCCCCTTTTCAACATAATCACAT
Source organism: Cunninghamia lanceolata (assembly GCA_027924645.1). NCBI lineage: Eukaryota > Viridiplantae > Streptophyta > Pinopsida > Cupressales > Cupressaceae > Cunninghamia > Cunninghamia lanceolata. Next base: position 6,702,059 of record BSBN01000232.1, on the reverse strand, counting down.
TAGGATGAACTGAAAACCCCATAATGAACTATGACAAATCTCTAAAATTACAAAGACATTAACCTTCAACAACAAAATTTGAAACTCCCAAATACTGCAAATGAAGCCTTCAAATCAACAAAATTAGGCAGATTTACCTATAACATTGCAAGCTTGGCGAAGTCAGCTTTTTGATGATATGCAGAATGCAAAAATCAGACTCCAGATGCCCAAGATATGCTCCGTGGAAGAAAGGTTGCCTATAGGGGCTCAATGCAAAAATGAGGGAGCTGGATTAAGCTCTAGGTCATCCATGTGACCACCTTCTGCAAGTGAGCAAAAAATATGCAACAAAGATGTTGCAAAATATGATGGCAATCGTGCCAATCAATCACCAAACTAAGCCACCGATCACACACTAAGTCTCAAGGAGCTTTGCACAAGGCACAAATCCACAAACATCGCAACTATTTCAAAAGCACTTCATATAACAAGGCACATATTAACATATAAAAAGTGCAAACAAGCTAGCTACGGGATCAATTTGGGATAACTGTTCGCATTCAAAACAACTTCAAGAAATCTGGGCCCACTTCCTCTTCGCTATGCAGTATCGAAACCCTAAATATTTAGGGGAAACTTTAGAAATAATAAAGTCTAAAAATATATATATCTGCCAACGAATGACTGTTGCAAACCCTAGAAATATTTCATTCAAACTTTATATGTAATAAATTTTGATCAAAACGTATTGCTACAGCGGCCTTCTCAAAGTCTTCTTATGCAAACCCTCTTGCCTTGCGTACCAGTGGATGCAATGCTGATTAAAATGACACAAATTATTAATCAACTTCTTCACACCCTCCGTGAGCGTGCTAATCTGGCTGAAATCATCCGCCTAGTTTCTCAGGCCTCAACAAATAACCTCCGGCAACACAAAACTTCAAATAGGCATGAAGGAAAAGAGGGAGCTCTTGCTCTGTTTTGTGCTTAGGGTGCAAAGACTTCCACTCCAAAAGCTGCTTATAAACCTGAATAGCCTCGTCCACATTCCAAGTCTCCACCACTCACTCAAACAAAAAAAATCTTCACAGAATTAACGTCCAGGCTGTAAAATAGATGCTTCACTACCTCCATAGACACATTGAACAGCAAGAAACTAGAAGTATATCGAAAAGGTGAAATAGAATTTTGAAAATTTTTGAACTCCAAACAACAAATTTGAGCGCCTTCTGCAATGATCAATCGGATTGCAAAATTCATGCTCTAATGCAAAAAGAATCGTGCCAAAATGCCCCTTCCAGAAATGCCTCCTCACAACAAAGAATCATGTAAATGAAACCTCACTATAAACCAAAGAAATAGCGCCTCAAATCTAGTTCAAAATTGGCCCTAAAATCTGCAATAGGTAACTTTGAAATTTGAAAAATTTTGAATGCCGAAAAAAAATGATCCCAAACACTCGAATGGAAACTCTTAGAGGAAGGAGTGCAGAATGGTTGGCTCTGATACCATGTTGGTGTCATCCACCTCCCAAGAGCACCATCTGCAAAAAATAACCTTCACGAAATAGAGAGAAACACACAGGCTCTTTCACCAAAAAAAGAGTGAAATAAATTTGAGATACATAATTTACATATAGTACATGCTTTTAAAGCCGTGAGAATGTTGATAGGTAAGAATCCACCTCCCAAGAGCACCATCTACAGAAAATAACCTTCACAAAATAGAGAGAAGCACATAGGCTCTTTCACCAAAAAAAAAGTGAAATAAATTTGAGATACATAATTTACATATAGCACAGGGTTTTAAAGCCGTGAGAATGTTGACAGGTAAGAAAACTACTCTACTGGAAAAAACTACCCGGAGTAATTACCCTAAGTGACAAAGTTAACACACTAACATGGTATTTAAAAAAAATCTAAGGGAAGCTACTAGATTGCAAGGGTTCATGTTCTCAATCAATCCTCTTGAAAGACTAGCTTTATGACCTTGGACAAGTGTTTATAGACAACAAGCAAGCATGCAATGGCCTAGATGTGAATTTTGATGTAAGTGTTGATTCTTTTTAATGCTCCAAATCCAAATATTTCTAGGAATACTCCTTATAATTTTTAGAATGTTTGAATGATCTAGGACAATTCTTGGATATGTTTAAATGTTCAAATGAATGTATTTAAATACCAAGATATAATGAATAGTCACACAAATGTGTATCAAGTCAGTTCACAATGACTAGTAGAAAGAGTAGGAGTTGGCCATTTGAATTTTAAAAAAATTAAATTTTGGGTTAGATTCACATCATGTGGGAATACAAAATCTCAAGGGATTAGGTGCATGGAAATGTGGGAAAATAAATAAGGGGAATGTGTGGGAATAAGTGTATATAGGGCTACGATAAGGTTAAATGTATGCAAGTGCATGTAGGTGAGAGTAAATGGAAATGAATTGGGATCGGGGAAGGAGCCAAAAATAGCATAAAAGTGTGCCATATGTTGCTATGTAATCACATTAAGAAATTCCCTCAAATAGGCCCAAAACTAAATGGGAATTGACATGGGTATGTAAATTTCACCATTACATTGTGAACCCTCACTTTGAGGTGCATGTGAATCCTAAAACGAACATGTATTTCAAAGTATATGAGCACTCACAACCATGCAAGAAAAGTAAATATTTGAACATTAAAGGATATGGTGTCCATGTAAATTAATGGAACCAACTTGATCTCTTTGTGTGTTCCTAGTCCTTGAGATGCACACTCTATGAGAACCTACAAAATAAAGAAAATATGTGCAATGAGTAGCTTTTGTCACACAAGTAGAAATAGGCACAAATTACAAGGTTTCTTTAATTATTTAGGAAAATCAAGAAAGTAAGAATATAGAGATTTAGTAGGGTTAAGAAATTCCATTTATATGGAAAATGATATCGCCCAATCTGGTAGCAATAGAGTGGTACGACCACTTTAGGCATGACCATGTCATGTGGTAAAGATTTGTTTAGGCATGGTGACGAGTCTCTCTATAGCATAATTGACTACCTGAAATCTCAACATAAGAACGTTAGTGATAATATATGCCCCTTCCAATTGATTGCATACAAAGTGTGCAAGGAATTTGAGGAGAGGAAAAATAGTACACTAAAAGTAAATGTAAGCATATAAGTACATAATAGATCATGCAAAAGAATGTAATAAGCCTCATTGATAATATTGTGTGACAAACAAGTAGGTAGATATGGAATGATAAGCATGGAAAGCATACAAGATATAGATAATCATCAAGGTATACAGGTTTCCCCTATTATGGGCAAATTACAAGCTACAAATGGTTCTCGAGATGCAATGCAAGTGGTATGGGGAAAATAACACTTAACTAGGAAAAAAATGATAGATGAGGAGTTTCTTAAATTAAAACTACAAAATTTCTTTGCAACACCACCAATAGAATAGAGAAATTAAGCAAATCCTTTCAAAAGCTTAGTTACTAAGAAATTGCATACTTTACATGTGATACACTAGCAATTTGCCATTCAAGTTGAATGTAAATCTTATGATACTAACTTATGTCATCCCAAAACAATTTCTATTAAATAGATTAATTAAAATATACTTTTTACTAAATACAATATTACATATTTCCATCATATCAATAAGGATAATTTTATCTTGATATAAGAGCTTCTTACAATTTACTATTTTCCTCGTAAGCTCTATTCTCCTAAGATGTATTAAAATTTTACCATATGGATATAATTAAATACTATTTAAAAAAAGCTTTTATAGACTTCAAATTTTAACCATGTAAGAAGATTCAATAGATTAAATATCTTTAGGCAATAAGAAAAGCCTTTAGTTTATGAAGATGATGATGAAGATTATTGCCAATGAATCTAATGCCTTTGATGCAAGCTTGAGGACCAAAGTGCTTCTTTTTCTCTGAAATGGAATAACCACTATTCAAGTTGAAATTGTTGCTTAGAAAAATTGCTTTCCAGTTTGCAAAACCATGTCCTAATACATCTTGTATAAAGAAACAAAATCATTCATTGATTACAATCTTTAAAACAAAGAAAATATGGACAAACATTTTGGATAAACCATAAACCATATTTATTTTAGTTCAATTATCTCAGATTTCATTATTGTTAAAAATGATGATTAACTTAAGGGATTTGAGAGGACTCCAAACAATTTCTCTCTTAAATGATAATTTCTAGAATTAATCGCATAAACATGAACTTAGAATACACTGTAACTTCATTAATTTCTCTTTTAGTTGGACTCTTGACTCTTGGGAGCTTGATCTCAATTTTTGGTGAATTGCAATATTATATTTACTTCCATACATTAGAATTTCCCTGGCCTTTATGTTAAGGCATTTGTACTCTAATTTTCCCCAAATTTTTAGCAAAGCAGTATGTACACATCAAGTTTGGCATGAGTTCTACAAATGGTTTGACAGAGTACTATTCTACATCTAAGCTATATCTTCTCTTATGTTTTCAATAAAACAATTAATTTTTAGTTCTTATTGGATATGAGTCAGGTATAAAATAAAATGTATAAAAAGTTGATATTAAGGTAAAAGTTAAATACATGTGTGCAATCAATATGGCATTGTTATTAATATTCATGCAACACCAATTCGACATTGGTTGACCATTAGTTGGGTTTTAATTGCATGGAGTATTCTAAATGATATACCTATTTGTTTCCCCTATTTCCATTTGGTTGTGTCATGCAGGGCAGATCTTATCTGTCTGTCACTCTCTTGTTGCAGAAGCTGCAGGCTTTTCACTACCATTTAAGTATTTTTTGTTAGTTTCTCCACCACCATAAAGTGCTTATAGGCCTTAAAATACACAAAAGATATGCTAGTTATCTGATCATGTAAGACTGAGCGGGGGAGCCCCCCTGTGTTTATGTGACAGACAAATTCTGGGAGAATTTACTGTTTATAGTGATCGAAGATGACAGGTGAACTTTTCATTGGTCCTCAGGTGTTCTAGATTTACTACTATTTTAATCGAAGGATTGGACTTAATCTAGGCTGCACGTCCCTTACGCATGTTCTTGCTTTAAGCAAATTACTTGTATCTTCTTGTTCTAGTGTAATTTTTGGTGACATCGGACATCAACATATATATTGTTTTCAACCTTTCTAGTTGTTTAGTATAATTTGTTTGAAGAAAAAAGGATAACAAAAATTGTAAACTATTTGATCAAAATTTATACCATAAGATTTAGGATTCAAAAGCAATGGGAGATCGATTAAACGTTGCGTGGGCGGCCTACTTGTTTGAGACTTTTGTGTTTAGCAGTGTGGTTGATTATCTGGTGGTCTCATAAACTATTTGACCTCGTGAATGTTATTAAAAACTGTCATTCATTCATTCAATTTTGTTTTGAAAAGTTTTTAGCGTCTCCAACTAATAATCTATTACAAAATAATACCTTACTGTTAGAAAAATAAGCAGTGCAGAATTGAAATAACAGTGAATTAGCAATAAAAACACAAAATAGACAACACCGATTTACGTGGAAAACCTGGTAATGTACCAAGACAAAAACCATGGGCAAAGATCTCTCAATTTTATTAAAAAAAAATTAACAGTTACAAAACTTTTTCTCATGCCTTGGCATTCAAGCTCGACAAATTTAAATAATCACGAAAATACACATGCAAAAACAAAGAAAATCTAAAGATAGTTTTTCATGCATAAAAGTGCGAGTGGCACTTCCGCATGCAATTTTGCATGGTGTACACATGGAACATGACCAAAGAAATTTTCTGGCTCGACCTAACGGCCTCACCGGAAAATGCCTTCACCATGGCAGGGGGGCTACACCCAGACCCCCTGCGACCCCCTGTCCAACAACCCTCAGTTTCATTTCCTTGGCCTTCGGCCCTGCTGGGTGGGTACCTGAGGCATTAGCCAGATCTTGTTGTCGATTGCTCGTCACTGCTGGAATAAGTAAAACTAACTTCACATTTCAACAACCACTGTATATGACTCTTAAATGATGACGACTATGACATTTTTATTGTAGCTTCTTGTGGTTGACTTGTAAGCCTCTATTGGAATGAAAATGCATAGGATTAGAGAATATATCTAATGCTTTGTATGCTCGGTGAAAATCCTTTTCTAAGGTGCTTCCACAACAAAAGTCTGTTCAATAGATTTTTATTTTGATATCTAGTTCATTAATTGGTAGTTTGGGAAATTATCTACAAACTAAAATCAACTAAACTCTTTCCCAACTGTTTTGTTTTGTGGTGCCGTATAAGATGTATACTTAAACATGTATAATTACGCCGAGAGGCGTTCCTACATTCACAACAGGCGTGGAGGAGAAGAGTTGAAAGATTTAAATTCCCCATAAACAAAATTCCCCATAAACAAAATTCCAAAAATTCCAGAATCTATGTAATTTTATAAGATTAAAAAAAATAGCAAGTAAGATTTTAAAATTAAAAAAATAGCAAATAAACACTAAAAATGGCATGAGTGGTAGTGGGCATGAGTAGTAGTGGAAAATTTAAAAGAAAATAAGATTCCAATATAAAATCTTTATAAAAAAAATTAATAAATATGAAAGACACCTCAATGCTGGGAAAAATATTATTGTTTTTGGGAGGTACATTGCTAGAGCAGTTACAAGATAGATTCCATATTTTAAACTTTTTTTTGTTCTATTATTGCTATTTTGGCATTGTGTGAAGATAATATTATAATATTATATTATATTATATATTATATTTTCAATAATAATAATATATTTAAAAATATATTGATAATATACCATAAAATATTTGAAAATCCAATAATATATATTATACTAGAATACCTATATTTAAAAAATATATCTAAAATACTGCCATGTATGCTAGTTACTGTTCAAACATAATATTATAAATTTATATTAAAATTAAGATACAAATATACAAAGATAATTAAACAAAAATCATAATTTAAAAAAAAAAATTATAAAATCTTGAAAAAGTGAAAATTTATTAATATATGAAAAGTTTAGCATATAAAATTATGCTATTGTTGCCCGCTTATGCTCCTTTTTCTTTTTAAAAATTATGTAGTACATAAAACCCTAATTTGTTTTTTTGGAGCATTGTACATACCAAAAATATTAAGCATCATTAATATATATTACAATTGGGTTACAACTAGTATATTTATATTTAAAAAATATATCTACGCCGAGAGATATCTTCCAATTTTTTTTTACTTTTTGCTTTTTGATTTTGATTTTTTTAATTTATTTTTATAAATTATTGTTTTTTACTTTGATTTTTTTATTTTTTATAAATTACCAAGCGTTTCATTACTTGCATCCCATTTTGGTTTAAACAAACACAAGCATCTTATAAATTACTCACATCTAGAATATTTGCATTTTGGTTTAAAATAGAAAAAACATCTTTGACAGTGGTGTCGTGTATTTATTGTGGTGTTTCATTATGATCCTTTATCTTAATAATCTCATGCATATAATTTATTTTTGATTGGAATCTTACAAAATTACACAGAATCTTGGAATCTTTCAACTCTTCAACTCCACCCCTGCTGTGAATGTAGAACGCCTCTCGGCGTAATTAATATAAATTTATAAACGTACAAATACCTTAATATATTTATACCAACTAAAAGTGAAGAGCCAATCTATATTTATATTATATATAATTATATTTAATGCTTTACTATTATAATATAATATTATAAATTTATATTAAAATTAAGGTACAAATATATAAGGATAATTAACTATACTTATAAATATTGATTATGTTATGAAGTTGCTTTAGAACATGGGGTTTAGTAATTTGTTTTTTTGAGCGTTGTACATAGCAAAAATATTAAGGATCATTAATATTACAATTGGGTTACAACTAGTATACCTATTTTAAAAAAAAATATATCTAAAGTACGCCGAGAGATATCCTTCTCGAGGTGCCTATTTTTTAATCACTAATCCTAACATTAGGCACGTCGAGAAGGATATCTCTCAGCATACTTTAGATATATTTTTTAAATATAGGTATACTAGTATTAAATGTTGAACTAGTACCAGACACCGAATTGATGTCATGTATACAAAACTCAAATGAAAGATGCATCAAACTTTGGGAAATTATTAGGCCATTTACACTATAGTTTTAATTATTTAGCCGATAGGCTTTTATATGTGAACAATATAGTGCTTGGAATTGTCTCATGCCGTAAAAAAATTCACATTGAAAAATTTTCTAAACTTGTCGTTTGTTCTTAGAAAAAATCGTGTCAGAAACAATCTCATGTCGTTTAAATGTTCCCCGCGAGATACTCTAGATAGGATTTCTATACTTTTTTTAAAAGGAAAAGGAAAGGGAAAATGGTTGAAAGCAAATAACTCAGGCGAGCATATCAAATTGCAAGATATGAGGTAAGCTAAAGTGGAGCGCGAACATAAAACAAAAGAACCGGCTTCCGAGGAATCAATCCAAGGCTATGGAGGAATTTTTTTTTAAAAGGTATTTGGATCAGTTCTTTGTTTTTCTAACACAAAAACTAAAATATGTTTGCTTGCGCACAGAAAAATTGAAACCCCATTACTGGCTTCTTAAATGTTCTACTATATCATAGAGTTGGGAGCTGAAAAAAGGAAGTCTTTTTTTTGGGCATTCTTTTTATTTTTAGGAAATAATAGAACTTTTTCAAGTTGACAATTCATTAACTTTAGAAGACTTGCCTATACATTTGCCTCAAATTTTATATTTGTGGCAAGGAAAATTTGCATCAACCAAGAGAATAGAAATAGACAATAGATTGGGCATTTGTAAATTACATAATACCATTCAACAATGTGTGTTTACTAGAGAATCCATCTACTAACATTAAATAATGGGCATTTAATAATAACCTAAAATTATTGCAGTGAATTTAATTGTCAGATGGGGGAGGGAAATCAACATGCAAAATTAATTTATCTCAGCTGAAGGTCACTGAGGAGAAAAAATAATCAATTGGAATTTTTTTTTTTGGGGGGGTGGGGGTTTCTTATCAATATGGTAATATTGGTTTTATTACAAACATGGGATGATATATATCTGTAGACACTTAAAGGATTTTTTACATAAATTTCTGTAAGACCTTGATGCCATACATATTTAAAGTCAAAATTACAAGTATTGTAATTTTCTTCACAAACATCAGTAGCAACAAGAATAACATGGTTCCATTAATTCAAATCACAAGATAACAATCCAATTTCAAATTGTAGCTAATTTTTCCTTATAAAAGACTTAAAAATAGTGTGTGTTCACACATAGTCCTATAACAAGTGTTTAACTGATAACGAATTAGCTATTATAAAAGACTTGCAAATAGTGAATGCTCACACATGGTCCTCTAACAAGAGTTTAACAAGTAAAACTTACCAGTTTCTATTGAAAATTCTTGAGCTTAAAAACCTTTAGTGGAATTTAATTGCTTAAATGAAAGAGCATGATAGTAAAATTGAGCATTTTACTTCTTCTAAGTGTTAATGTCAAAAAGAGAATAATGGTTTTCAGATGCTTTTCGGGTAGTTTCCACTAACTACCATAACAATTTATTACAACTAATAATATTGGCATTTGTTGAAACAAAATCTTGTATGTTTCCAGTGTATAAGGGAAGAGAGAATTGGAAATTTGCCACACAATGAAACTACCATGACCTAAAAAGTATATAAATGGGGATTGTGATGCCTATAGATGAAAGAGAGAATGTCGGGCATTTATAATAGTTTAGATGCACATTTGAGACATCTCATATGATAATGAAAGTGTTTGAGCTAATACTCTTTCATTCAATATACTAGCAATTGCACCTTGGTGTGCAATGGGTACGCCGAAGAGTTTTAGAATTTCAATTGCTATAAGTGAATGATAGTTGTCTTGTATCCCTATGGCCCATGCCCTTTTTGTTTTGTCAAGTGTCATGAATTAATATGCATAATCTTAAAGATTTTCAAGATCCTTGTGTTTTGTGTAGTATTTGGTTGAAAATGTGTGAGCTTTCATGTTTGGTGTCTAGTCTCTATTTGCATGTATCTCCCTTCTAAATACTTGTTCATGCACTGTACTTGGGTTCACCTGCATTCCATTAGTCATCACCTATGCACTATACCTAGATGACACAAGATACAAAGATAGATCAAATTTAGTGACCAAAAATGGCATGCATTCTATGTCATGGGATGCCATTATGTTCAATCTCACTTCAGAAAAAACTTTTGTTAGTCAAAAAGAGGTCTGCCATAAATTTTCATCAAGGCCTTGACATGTGCTCTTAATGTTGGCCCAACCATTATTGATTGTCTTTCACTCCTTTCATGTGGTTTTTAAATGTAGTCCCCTGTGTATTCAATCACTCCATATGGGTATTTTGTGCTCTTACCATTGTCATACAAACACTCACTTCCATAATCTAGAGAGATAAAACCATTGTAACACCAAAATGGTCTACAAATAAGCATCATACTGGAATACTAAATATGTCAAATAAATATAGTTATATTAAAAATTTTATATAGAAAGGAAATATAATTCAATAATAAATATAGATAAATATAAAATATATAATAGATTTTATGTAAATATACATTTTTTACAAATTCAACTCTTTGACAAATTAAAAATAATTTAGAAAGATCTGGTTAGATACATGTAGGTAAGAAAGATCTTGCTCTTCGTAGACAACTTTTTGTTGTCATGCATACCCATGCTCAATCTCCTAAATAATTGGGTACTCTTTTACATAAGACATATACCTTGTTGGTTGTTTGAAATGATGTATCCTCGAGCATCCTTCACCCTCTTATGAGTCCTCTCCTCCCATAGTCTCTCTCTATTTTCTTCATCTCTTCTCTCTCTTTCTCTCATGTCTATCCCTCGCTCTCCGTCTTTTTGTCTCATTCCCATTTCATATCTCTCTCTTAAGTTGTGAGAATTCTTATAGGTTAATTTAATAAATGGAACTAAAATTATATATTTTTTACAAAAATAAATATATAATAAAATAGTAAATATAAATAAACATCAAACATAGAATATATTCAATATAAATATAGCAATATATAATATGACATTAGAAAAAAAATAGGAATTTTTATTATATAAAATAGGGTATATAATAATAAATATAGTTATATTATTAATTTTATATACGAAGTAAATATTATTTAATAATAAATATAGATAAATATATGATATATAATAGATTTAATTTAAATTATTTTTTTACAAATTCAACTCTTTGAAAAATTAAAAACAATTAAAAAAATTCCGATTAGATGTTGATCTTGAAAGACTGTTGTGAAATAAAACAAGATAAGACAATATATATATCTCTCCTCGCATCACAAACATAAGTGTCTTGAGTCCTGGACCATCATGAGTTATTGGCATCTTGACCCCTATTGAAATGTTAGCATATCCTAATAAAATTTTGATTATGTTTTTCGACAAACATGCATAAATACGACCAATAAAAAAAAAAGATAAAATGGTACATAAAAACAAATTTAAAATAGATTTATTTTACATTTTTAAATTTTTAAACATTGTACTTAAAACTCCACTAAAATTATTATCATAAACATCAATATTATATTTTAAATTAACTAATTCTAAACTTAAACAATATTTAATTACATAACATATTTATTGAAGATAAATAAATCACCTCTCATTAAATTTCATCAACCAAATACCTGAACTAATACATAAACATATACATCCACATTAATCCTTATTGACAAACCAAAGATGAAATGATAAAATTATTAAAAAAAACTAAAATCTAATGTTGAGGAAAAGTAGGGTCACATTGTTAATGCAAAATGAGCACACGATTATATTGAGAGGGGGAGTGAATCAATATAATACAAACTTTTATCTTTTTCAAACTTAACAATAACACACATGAAAGATCTAGCAATTAAGAACACACGAAGAACACATGATTTACGTGGAAACCCTTGCGGGAGAAAACCACAGAAAAATATTGCTTATATATTGATCTTCTTTGTAGGCACCAACCTACTTCTTTAAAGTCTTCTTTTGTAGGCACCAACACACAGGAGACACCAATCCCCACTTACAGAATTTGTAGGCACCAACCCCCTAGAGACACCAATCCCCATAACTACGCACCAACTCAACAAGAGACACCGATCTCTTATTTGATAGGCACCAACCTTCAAATTCCTTAATGAATGATATCAATCTCCTTTCACAAGTTTGATCTAAATAATGTACTCTCTTCCACAAATCTGAACACAAATATCACAATGTCTTCCCTCAAAATCTACTCTTATTCATCACATATGTTCTTCATATATATCTACACTTATCCTTCATACATGGACTACATATATTCTTCAATATAAGTCTGAAACACTCTTCATAATTTTCTTCCCTTAGGCCTGTAGACTTTAAATTTGACCAATACACAAATAATATTCATCGCACTTCACCCATCCAACTCACACTTTTCTTCTACCTTTTATATTTCTTCAAGGGAGGTGATTTTACTTAGAGACACATCCATTCACAATAAACATCTCTTTTCATAAAATCAAATCACACCTCTTCTTAATTGCACCTCATCTTAATCACACCTCATCATTGTGTATTGAATAGGATAATTTGTCTTATATAAGGCATGCTTCATTGAGGGAGTCGGCCATACTTAAATACAAATATTTATTTAAAATTTAAACTTCAACTTGGCACTAATTATAGGAGTCAGCCACACTTTGTCTTTATTTAATTCTTCAAGGATGGTCGGATCTTACAAGGAGGGTTGGCCAACATTAAATAATCTTCACTACCTTCTTGAAATAATCTCTACTCCTCATAACATATATCGTTGCTCCTCATCTTCTCTTTTTATCACTTCTCCTCATAACATCAATATATATGATTCCATTTGAATGTCTTTGGTCGGCCTCCTCTAATATAACTTCTCATTCTTTTAATCTAATTGCTCTCTTAATCGACCTCTTCTCATATATTAAGATGAGAATTGTTTATATTAAAACAATCTTAAACCTCGGTCCTTTAGGAGTATGTCGGTCCACACAAATTGATGTTTAAATCTTTAATTTAAACATTTTATCTTGGTGCTTTCTTCATGAGTAGTCGGCCACCTCTTGTAACATAGAATCTTCAAACACTTCTACCCAAGGATAAATTGGCCCTATTATACATCAAAGTTAAACTCTTTAATTTAAACTTTTAAGATGATTACCTATCTCCTTAGAGGAGTCATCCATGATAAATATTGGCCCAAAATAAGCATTCTTAAACTCCAATGTGATCCATCAATATTCTCTATCAACCTCTACTCAACAACCGATCCAACTTGTCTTATAAAATTCATTCAACTTGCCTTAGATATGGCACTAAATGACAATTCTCTCTTGCATTCTATGATATTGCTTCTTTGACATCAATGACAACATTTATACCTCACATTCAATGATATTGCTACTTTGACATCAATGACAATATTTCCAACAAAGAGAACACATGGTTGCATAAAATATCACTTAGGAAAATAATCCATTCTAATAAATTGTGGTACGACTTTGCAGCCTAAGAAGTCATGATAGGTAGGTAAAGCCTTTGAATTGTTGGGAAAAAAATGGAACGAAACACGATGGGAAAAATTGGTGATGGAATGGAAAACAGATAGCTCGATCCATTTTGATCATCTTGCACTGTCTATAGTTTCATATTTGGAGAAGTAAATTGTCTATTCAAGATGTACATGATCTACATAGATTATAAGTTATTGATATCAAAGTAAATCTTGATAAGCTTTGAAAAAAAGCAAACATTATTTTGCATATGGAAAAATTTAAAGGATACAAAGTTTGTAAAATTGAGTTGCTAAGAGCAATAAATAAGGGGGACATATTTCTAGGAGATGAAAAACTTGTTTTTTCTCTTTTTTTTTTGTTTTAGTCAACTATTTGCATGTGTTTGGGCTTTGTTGCATGCATGTATATCTTTCTAATGTGAAGTTGGGGCATATTCAAAGACTTGCAAGGTTGCTTGCTCTTGATATAGTTGTGAATGTCAATCCCTGACAATCAATATTGTCGATGTCGATTATTTCCCTTTCATGTGTTAGACCTTGTGATTTGTGTATTGTTAAGGCCTATGCCATGTTTTCTACTTGGAACTAAAAAGTAGTTTGAATCCACAAATTTCAGTTCAACATCATACATCTGTGATGGGTTTCATAGCAATCCATTTTTAAATCTAAGTGCTTTCTGTTATGAAATTTGATTTTTTGCACATCCTCTAGGCTTTCATCCAATCCTCACAAAAGGAAACCATGGCTAGCATGACTAATAGAACTAATAACCCTAGGATTGTAATTGGCAACATCCAAGCTTACAATTAAAGTCACATGTTGAATAGAGGAATGCTTCCCCTCTAGCCCATCCCTTGTGCTATTGTTGTTGCCTGCCAGATTATTATAGGGGCTTCTACCTATTATAAAATCAAAACCTCTAATTGAATTAATCATTTCATCAAGTCTTTCTTTTGCCAAATTTTACACATCTTCCATCTCAATTGGATAAGCTTGTTTCCTTTACAAATTTTTGCAGATACAACATAATTGAGTGGTATACCCAAATGATGCAAAGAAACTTCCCTAGTTCTAGGGAACAAAGTAAAGATATTGATCCCCTTTAGATAAATAGGCTTCAAAATAGAAATATGGTATCCTATAATGAACAAATTCCCAATACCAAAATGGAAAATAGCAGGGAAAATCTAGAAAAGAAGTAATTTGTAGACAAACTCGCTGTCTTCTTGAGCACTCTTTTGTGATCATTACCAAGTTGTACTTTGGTGCTATATGCATTGTGGATGATGACCCTATTAACAATCCTAGGTCATCTTCTGATGTGTGACATTACTGCCCTCTATTTTAGGTTTAACGCATTCATATTCCTTCCCTTGTGCACCTTACTTGTGGATTAATCCCCCTAAACTATTTCTACTTGAGATTGTCTATGACTTATGTATTGGTTTATATTTCTCTATCTCTCTCTCTCTCAATTTTAAATTAGTCTCTAATTCTCTCTCTATTCACCCTTTCTATCTCTCACTTTTATCTCTTCTTGCCTCTCTCCCTTACTCTTTCTCTCTTCATCTCTTTGTATCAACCAATCTCTCTCTCTCTCTCTCTCTCTCTCTCTCTCTCAAATGATGCAAATTAACTTCTGCACCCTCCAGTTCTAGAGAACAAAGAAAGGATATTGATCCCCTTTAGATAAATAGGCCTCAAAACAAAAATATGGTATCTTATAATGAACATCTAATGCTCAGAGGAGGATGATGTGACATCCACCAATGGCTGTCTCAATGCACTCAAAAAGCTTTTGGAAACAATAGATCCTCTCGACCATGCAAGATTTGATAGTCAGACATGTTTGCACCATGCCTTGATCAATCAAAAGTACGGTACAAAGAGGGGAGACTCACTCTTGCTATTGTGAATGCTTGATAGCATTACATCAGCTGTACACTTAACTTATGAATGATTTGGGCGTGGATTCTTCCTCTCACCACCTCGTGCAAAGCATTGTTCTCATGTTTATTTTGAGCTCTCAAGAATGTATGCCTTTGTTCTTTGTTCCTTGCTTCTTCATATGATTTTTCTTTGATGAGTTGACATGAATTCCACTAGAGAAGGAAAAAGCAAGTGGGCAAAACCACTGGGTAGGAAAGCCAATCACATTTAAATAACCAGGAAAATTGAAAGCTGAGGCTGTTAATTAATATATAAATTTGGAATCAACTACATTTAAACGACTGCATCAAGTTGCTCATCCTTTGGATTTGGGGCATAATGTATCCCTTAGTTACTTTGCATTGCATGTTGCAATAGGTAATCCCAATTATTGTAGCATACGTTTATTATACAATGAAACCAATTCATTTATTGCAAACACATTTGTTAGGGGGAAAATAATTATTTATTCTTTAGAGGTAAGGAAGAATTTGAACATGACATTAGAAGCTCCTAGTTTGGCAGTGTTGGGTTTGCATTCCATAAATGTGAAAGTAGTGTACGAAAAGCAACCTATCCTAATTCTTCTTTATTTTGCTAAGAAATCATGTTCAATGTAACTAATGTCTCGAAGCTTTCCCAAATTGTTGCCACATTCAATGCTCCGACATACATAGGAATGCCTCTCAATGGTGGTAGCTAAATCGAATCACCAAAGAGGATGAGTGAGCGAGCACGGAACGGATTTGATTATAATTGGGAAAAGCTTCACATAATCAGTTGTCAATGTGTTCTAATAACCTTGGCCCGATGAAACTCATTTCATCAATTAGAGCATACTGACTAAAAAACATGCTCTCTTGGAATGTTGGTTGTGTGTGCCCCTATAGAGGATCCATCTTCTTTTATTGAAATGCGAAGACCAAAATGTATGATGGTTGCATGTATGCTGAAAGTTGCCATGATATTTGGTGTGAGAATTAATAATGGTGATATGTCATATGGTGTTGTTCCTAAAAGGGATGATCTTATGTTGGTTATCATGTATGAATTCCTTGTACCTCTAGTTCCTTGCATAATCATCCTAAGTGGTGGTTGCATTTCCATGGTAGAAGAGTGTGTTACAATTATATCAAAGGTGTCACATTGTCTAATAGATAAATTGTTTGGTGCAGGGCAAGTTGTTTCAACATGCACGGGAGCTAGTATGTTGAACAATTGGAATCTATGAAATCAATTGCTAATACCTACAAGAATAGGTTGGTGGTTGGTGGACCCCAATTGTGGTTATAGTCAATCTCATATTGGCCAAGCATTTCAAGCTCATTTAGTTGAATAGGTAAACCTAGGTACAATCCTTATATTAGAGGACCTACCATTCTTCAAGATTATTTTGGTGGACTGCATATTATTTGTTACAAGGAGACTCATCATTGTTATTGGTAGATGACTCTGGAGGTGTATGTTTCACATAATAATATCTAAATTGACTTCATTTCATGTTTATGATATTTATAGTAAAATTAAAATGAAATAAATGTAAATTATATTTCAACAAAATATAATGTCAATGAAATGGTAAACTTTTTAACATGACTGGTGACGCTATCGCGACACACCCTCTGGCTCCACACTAACGCTTTTGCCCGGAGTGATGAATCGGTGAGGCCACAATATGGGGGACCTCATCCCCAAGAAGGAACACTTCAAACCCGCGAGCTCATTAGCCCAACAAAGGCGTAAAGCCTACGAGCTTGTTGGCCCAGCGGGGATTTGAACTCTGGTGGCTGCCACTACAACCGAGCGACTTAACCACCGAACTATGCCCTTAATGGCGAAATAAAAATTTATTGTTATATACTATATTTCATATAATTTTCAAATATATAAATATATTTCTAATATATTATTCAATTAGAAAAATTGTATATTTATATTAACTATATTTACTATTTATATATATTTGTTATCAAATTATAAATATATTTTATATATGGAATTTATATTTTAATTATATATGTTATTATACATTATAATAATATAAATAAAATTTAAAAAATATTTTTAAAATTATATTAAAAAAACAATATATATTATAAATTAAAATAATGATATATTATTTTATATTTATATTTAATAATATAAAGTAAATAACATATAATATATAGATTATATATATAAACATTAGACATAAAATATATTTTTTAATATATGATTGCATCTTATAATATAATATTAAAAATAAATTTAATAATTTATAATATATAAAATATAATATCTAATAATAAATATAAGTATATTTAATATATAAAATAAATATAATTTAATGATATAACATATTAATAAATATATAATATATTCTAAATATATAATTTATAATATAATAATTAATATTCTTAAAATATATAAATACAATATATTTTATTGTAAGTATAATTACTTTTATAGAATATACCTTTTTATTATTATATTATAATAAACAAAATAACTGAGATATATAACATATATTACATATATGTAGAATCAAAGAAGGCGTCATAATAGAAAAGTACTTTTCTTTTAAAATGAGTCACACAAATTAAATAGGGTTGTTCAAGAATACAATGCCCACTTAAGTTAAATTTTTCCACGGGCGCCACATTTTATTAATTATGATAATAAAGAAAAACATATATACATAATTAAAAATAGAAATCAATGTTATACTTTACCTACACATGGACCCTCTGACCACTCCACATAATTCACTTGACATTTGTACGAGTAAAGAGTGAAGTTACCCTCTTCCTCTATCACTCTATCTCTTTCTCTTATTATCCATTTCCCCCCTCTGTATCAATCTCCCCCCTCTCTCTATCTCTCTATCTCCCCTCCTCTCTCTTTCACTCTATCTTTGTCTCTTCCCCCCTCTCTCTCCTAGTGTTTCTTAAATGTTTCCTTCAATTTCCTATCACCACATAACAATGTGTAAACTGAGGTGGAGAGAAGCATCTTTAATGGAGAGATAAGGTATACTTAAGATTATATAATAAGTAATAATAAATATAATTATATTATATAATACATAATAAATAAAATTAAGTTATAAATAAATGTTTAATTTAAGTATATGATTTTAAAATATAATATTATTTTTAAATATATTAAATAATTTGTATTATATAAAATATACCATATAAAAACAAATATAATTATATTATATATTATCTATAAAATAAATATAATTAAATTATAAATAAATATAAATATTAAATATATGATATTTTTAACTTAAATATACAATTTTATAATATTATAAATATATAACTCTATAATATTTTATATAATTTAATACTCCTTCCTCAAAAGAATAAGTTTTGGGGAGGTGTAAAATCAATGTTGAAAAAGCTCCATTTTTTATTGCACAAACAACGAAATTAAAATCCCAATATATTAATGTGTGACTTCATTCATTTATGTTCAAATATTAATGCGTGACTTCATTGAAGTGGATAGTTGCTGCCCCAAAGCTCGTGCCTTAGTATAAAGTTGTCACGAAAACTACTTTTCCGCGACGAAAATATGAAAACGGCAGATGAAAAACTACGGAAAGCAAAACGACGAACAAAACTTGGCGATCAGAAAATCAGACGATGGATGGTTGAGATCATTTCAATCATCTTGCAAGGTGTATAAGAAACCCTCCACTATTGATCTTCCACCCCACGCCTCTCTTTGCCAAAGGGAACGCCTTCGGCGTAATAAAGAATCTAGACATGGTCACTGTTGTTGGCATTGTTATATGATTGGGTAGGAGAATGTTGGATGGTCAATCTGTTCGTTGTAGTTCACTCTAATTGAAATAATAAACATTTCAATTTATATCTCTTAAACCTATGTTTATTATTATGCATATGATTCTAAGTTACTTTTGATTTAAATTAGAATGTTGACCCTTAAGTTGTCCAAATTGTAGTCTCAATGGGAAGTAAAGTGAAATGATACATTTGGACTTTTTTGGTTACCATCTCCTTAACATAAGACCATAGTTATTGTTCAAGCCCAATTATTTGCAATGATCGGAACTCTGCAACTCTATAAATTAAATCTTCAGTAAATTTCTCGAGCACATGTTAACATGGATGAATAGCCTTTATAATGGAATTGCCTTGTGAAAATATTTTGGGACCGTCATGGGAAAATGGATCACCTTACTTGACACACAAGTCTTGGGAGGGTTGAATAAATAGATGCTAATATATCAAAATACAAATTTATAGTCAAAGCATATATAGATTTATTGTTATATAATTTTTTTTTTTTGATTCATAAATATAAGTTTTGTATTGATCAAGAGAAAGTATGAACAAGCAGGTGCCTATACGCAATTTACCTGCAACAGCCAGTCTGACAAAAAACCCCTAAAACCTTTACTAGAGCCTATTGGAACTTTACAAAATTAGCCATTAGGCTTACTATTTTGATTATGACTGTATTATTAACAGACTTACTGGTGAAGAGTCCACTGAACTGAGGATAAACCATTGAAAAATCAGAAGAGACCAAGCTCCACAGCCATAGCATGCAGCCTGTCCACCCAAACCCCTTCCTCGGAGTCCACATCCTCTTGTAGGATGCTCTGTAGAAAATCGAAGGCCTGGAGGACTCGATCCTGGTGCTCTACCAACGCCAAGCCTTTCAGGTCGAGGATGAATGGTAGGACCTTTGTCACCTCCAGAGGGTCTGTATGAGCGGCAATGTCTTTTGGTCGGGGAATACCTACCCCCAGAATGACCGCCTCAAGAATGGCATTGAGGCCTCAAAGGATTTCCGGCTTGAACAGTTTGGTCATGATGAGTTTCACTGCCTCTGTAGACACCCCTGCGTCCAGGATTGAAGCTATGAAACGAGAGGAGATTTGAGAGTCCACCCTATAGAACTCGTCTACTGCCAGAAAATCCACCCCCAAGATAATCTTGACTGCCGGGAGGAGAAGGCCTTCATGCCTTCGCAGGATGCGTTTTAGCCTTAAATCAGTAACAGCACCTTTAAATGCCATCTGTCGAACTGATCTCTCCAGCTGGATAGGGGTCGAAATTCCCAAGTTGATCATCCCATGCACCGAAATCTTAGCGATGAAGCCTGAACCCTTCTCCATACTGTCCACTACTGCCACCGATGAAAACAGCCAAGGACCGCTCGGACTGAAAGTAAGGCGACAACTACGATGAAGGCTTTCTGTCTGCACCAAGGAGGGAACGCATTCATTTAACCCATGCTTAAAATTATTACTTGGAAATATTGGCGAGAGTAACGCGTGCGACGGCTCACATCGAAGGTCTGTGAGCTGAGCAAGGGGGGGAAGTGTCTCTGGATCATGAATGCCGTAATGAAGGATTATTACATAGAAGTTGGCCATAATAAATCCTTATGGCAGCGACCCATCCAATTATGCTTGGATTGGGTGCCCACCCAACCACCCAAGATTTATTGTCATATAATTAATTATGTAATATTAAAACATTAATTCTTAATATTTATAAACTGACTTAAAAAAATATACTTAAATGTTACTTTCAATTTCCTATCGGCGTATCCCTTGAACCTCCTATGGGTGCAAGTGCTAGTAATATATATTCTGAGGTGCTAGTAATATATATTCTGAGGTGGAATATTAAGGGACTCTCAAGAACAAAAGAGAGCATATGTTTTATCACAAACTGTCGGATGCAATGCTACAAAAATGTCATACTGTTATTTGTCCGAAACGTATGCGTGTACACATCATGACCTACTCAGAGCCGTATATAAATTTGATTGTAGTTAAAATAATTGCGAGCAGAAGTCAATTACATGTATGTGCACATGAATAATGCAGCCGGCAAAGATGAAGGCATGCGCTGCAAAAAGTTCAATTTTTTTATTGCGGCCAAGGAAAGCGCACAAGGAAGAAACAAAGAGAGCGCAGGAAAACCCAGTTGGAGGAATCACCGTGATGTGATGTGATGCAGTTCCAGTAAGGAGGCAAGCAGTAAAGACAATAGTCCCAGTAAGGACGCAAGCACTAAAGATAGAACAGGTTTCAATATTTTTGTATGTTCTTTTGTTTTTCTCTGGTGTAAGGTACTGGGATAGGCATGTTTAGTAAAGCTTTATTTTTTCAGCCACAAACAATAGACAATTGTTTTTAGAAAGAGATATATGTAATTTAAAAGAGTAAGGAAAAGTGTGTTTAGGGAAGTTTGCAAGGAGTTTTAAAAATTTTGTGAGTATTTTTTTTTTGGTTTCCAAAACATTTTTTTTTTCTTTTTTTGGGTAATTTAAGTGAGGAGTAAGGGCCCTCTTAGAAAATACAAATGATGTCTAGTCATGGCAATGAGATGATAGAAACATTACAATATATCATATATCATATGACATCTTCGGATTGACATAATACAATCTTAACTTATCAGCCATACAATATACAAAATGATTGTAGAAACTAGCGAGAGAATTAATAATATTACTGATTAGATAGCATACTTTCATGATGCAAAATATCCTTGAATAGACAACAAACAACTATACCCAATACCAAATAGAGCCCCAAGACCAACTATTGAGACGACAGTAATGCCACAACCACTATCCACTACCAATGTTGATGAAAGAACTGTAAGATTTGTTCTCTTGCTTGATTAGCCCCACTCTACATTGCAAAACTGTAAGGAAGCAAAGGTGTGCAGAAACGCTTCCTACACTAACCTTTAGAGGAGAGTTATGCAAATTTTAATTCTTGATTATTACAGAGATTTGAAGAAACACATGAAATAGCATAAATAGAATAACAGTAAATCATAACTCAAAGATTTACTTGGGGAAAACCCTTTTGGGAAAAAAAACCCACACTCCAAAACCTGCACAATGTATTATCAAATCTTGAAATAGATTATAACACACTTGCAATGCAAGTTCTTACAAGAGTCTTCACCTCAACTCAATCTAAAGGAGTTTCAGCAAGATTTCGACATCATACAGACTTGTAAATTAAAATCTCACAAAATGACTATCTCAAAGCACCAATGTATAGAATATTACATTGCATATGAGAACCTTCTAAAAATAAAGCATTCCATTTTAGAAACATCTAATAAAATAGATAATGACACCTGTCATAAATCTCATAATTATCTTGAATGCCAACTTATCTCTATCTCCATGTAGGATACTTCTCAAAATAGCTGGTTTACACCTATCATAAAAATCTTCTTTTTTGGCTCAATATGTTTTTATTTCCATGCAAGTTTGAGACACTTTTGTTTTTATTTTTAAAGCACTTTATTTCTAACAAAAACTTGATAGCCTTTACGTCCTTCACAACATTGAATCTCTCTTGGTGAGGGAAGCACTTGACCAATTCACCGAGAGCTGACACATGTATTAATGGTTTGTATAGGCCCCTTAAATTTTAAGAAAGTCTTGGATATTGGCCACTTCCTTCACTAATTTCATAAACCTAGCCTCAATTCCTCACACCGTATCCATGGAAGCCAACCCATGGAATTCAAGACCTGTAAATGGGAGTGACTCCATCTTGACTGGGTTCGCTTTGTCAACCACCTCTTCCATTCTACACTGATGCTTCTCCAAGATGTAATATCATCCTAATGCCTTTATTAGTTTTTTTTGTCGTAGGTGATAATGAAGATGTTTGAGACAAACATTCAAGAGATATCTAAATTGACATAGTGACAGGTAGCCACTGCTAGGAAATCTTTCCCTAACACCTCCTGTATAGCTTCCATCATGTCTCCCCCCTAAAATAAGAATACCTTACATAGCCTAGTTTCATTTATATCACATGTTAAAAAAACTATCATAATTCCCAACAAATTCAATATATGGCTCCACTTCTCGGCTACCAGAAGTGCCTTAAAACTACCATTAATCAAGATATTTCTTTTAAATGGATAGGATGCCACCTATATGATAATTTCTCCACTTCTCTCAAGACTTCCAAGTGTGTGATTGTTGTATATTTGAAACAGATTAAACGAAAGAACAATGCAAAAATTCAAACTTAGAAATACAGAAAAAAATAACAAAACATGAGTTTTTAATGTGATTCACCATAAAAGGCTACATCCACACGAAGCAGGGGAATCTCTATATTAAAATATGTTCTTCATACACATACTTCTACAGCAACATATTATTCTCTACAACAATACACTTAACATTACAATGTCCAACAACATATTGAATAATCCTACGAGAGGAATGTGAAGAGACTGAAGGAGAAATAGATGGTAAAGAAGGACAATTGGACTTCATATTCCAACAATCTCCCACTTGAAGTCCAACAACTGTTGCAAGAAAGGATGCTCAGAGATATCCCCCACTTTAGGCTTATTGTCACATCTTGACAATGCTGAGAGAAGTCATACAAAACTTGAACTTCTCCCTTGGTACTATCTTCGTCAATGCATTCACTAGATTCACCTTTGTATCAATTTTCTCCACTTTCAGTTTGCCCTCTTCAATTACATTCCAGATGAAGTGGTATCACAACTCAATATGCTTAGTTCAATTATGAAAGGTGGAGTTCTTTGCCAAATGAATAGCACTGTTGCTATCATAAAAAGAGTGAAAATAGACTGTTTGAATCCCAACTCACCCAACAGTCGCTGCAACCAAATCATCTCTTTCACACCTTCAGTGACAACAATATATTCAGCCTCGGTAGTGGAGAGTGCAACCACTTGTTGCAACCTTGAAACCTAACTGATCGTTGTCCTGGCGAATGTGAAAGCATAACATATTGTGGACCTTTGTTTGTCCAAATCTCCAACCATATCAGAATCAACATAACCTCGCAGATGTGCATCTCTCCCACCAAAACATAATCTAAAGTTCCTTTTAATTACCTTAATATCCACTTCACCACTTCCCAATGATGTTTACCTAGATTACTCATAAATCTACTTACTACTCCCAATGCATGGGAAATATCCAATCGTTTATATCCACTTCACCACTTCCCAATGAGGTTTACCTAGATTACTCATAAATCTACTTACTACTCCCAATGCATGGGAAATATCTAGTCGTGTACAAACCATGACATACATGAGACTACCAATAGCTGATGAATAAGGAATACCCTTCATATTTTCTTGCTCTTGAGGTGTTTTGGACATATTTTAGATGACAAACGAAAATGATCAACAAGAGGAGTACTCATTGGCTTAGCATCCTTCATGTGGAATCTATCCAAGACTTTGTCAACATACTTTGCTTGTGACAATTTAATTTCTCTCTTACGTCTATACCTGATTATGGTCATACCAAGTATCCTCTTTGTTGTCCCTAAATCCTTCATTGCAAACTTTTGAGCTAACTGCTGTTTCAAATCATGAACAACTTTCATGCTAGTGTCGTTAACTAGCATATCATCAACATAAAGCAACAATAAAACAAAATCACCATTATTTAATACCTTGTAGTAGACACACGGATTAGATTCGTAGTGTGTGAAATCTTGCTCAACCATGAAAGAGTCAAACTTTAGATACCACTGTCGTGGGGCTTGTTTGAGCCCATATAAACTTCTCCTCAACCGACAATACAAATCCTCCTTGTTGCTGAAAACCTTTAGGATGATGCATATACAACTCCTCATCAATATCACCATGAAGAAATGCAGTCTTCACATCTAGTTGTTCCAACTCAAGATCATATACTGCTGCCAATCCCAAAACTGCTCTAATAGTGGTCATCTTCACAACCGATGAGAAGATTTCATTGAAATCTATGCCTTTTTGCTGATCGTATCCTTTCACCACCAATCTTACCTGATAACATTTTCTACCTCCTTCCTCTTTCATCCTGTACACCCATCGATTCTTCAATGCTCTTTGATTGGGTGGAAGCTTGACCAAATCCCATGTATGATTGGCCATAAGTGAAAGGATTTCATCTTGCATTGCCTCAAATGATTTCTTGCTATTGACATTATTGCAAGCTTCTTTGAAGGTGGCTGGCTTTGCTAAATCAGAAATCAATAACTGATAGTCTTCAAACTTTTCCAGAAGTCAGCACTCCTGGGTAGACCATTTGCAGTTGAGGAGCTTGTTCCCCCAAATTACCCTATTCTGGTAGAGTACTCTGTTCAGGCAAATTACTGTGTAGGATTTTCTATTTATGAATTTCTTAAATTTTCTGATGCATAACTTTTTAAATGTGCTGCTGCCACACTTGGCACATTACTTGCTTCTATCATAGGTTGTGTGTGAGTGAAAGAAGGCAGCATATTATTTGCACTTTTTAGGAGCTACGTAGTGTCTTCAAAGGATTGCATAGACTTTTCAAATGACAATGTGGGATTTATAGAAGGTTGTATTAAACTTCTAACAGGCAGCGATGCATATGGTAAAGGCTGCATGGTATTTTCGTTAATAGAGAAAGGTTACGAGGAGGGTAAAGGTAGTGAATGAGTGTGAATTGACTATGTTGAGGAATCAAAAGGCAGTGTAGGAATATTCAAAGAAGACTGCAGAGTATATGGAGGTTGCATTTCATTAGGAGGGTACATAGAGTTTAATCCAAGTAGCATAGCACTTTCAAAAGACTATATATTAGTGTTTGAAGACAACGTACATGGAAACTGTGTTGGGCATGAAGCATGCACAATATCTAAAGGGGGGTGCATTGAAAGTGGAGGAGGTAGAGTCAAACAAGGTTGCACGACATTTGATCTCCCTTGGCCAAGTAAGGAGTACTTGAATGCATATCACTGCCAGTTTCAAAAACATCAACAGGCACATGTTCTTTTTCTTTTGTCTCCTGTTTGTGCAAACCTGGAAATTTTTTTCATTGAATATCACATTGCAACTACAACACTATCTATTTGGCAATTAGATCCCACAACCGATAGCCATACTACTCCTCTCCATAGCTAATGAAAATGCATCTTTTTGATTTGGCATCTAGTTTTGTTCTCTTTCCCTAGGAATGTGAGCAAAATCCTCACCACTGAGGACCTATAAATGATTGTAATAAATCCTTCTTCCCAACCATCTCTCCTCTGGAATGTCAAGATCCAATCGAGATGAATGACCTCGATTGATCAAGTACACCATTGTATTCACCGCCTTTGCCCAAAATTCCTTGCCTAATCTTGCATTAGAGAGCATACTCCTAGCTCTCTCCAAGATTGTTCGATTCAGCCTCTTAGCTGCACCATTTTCTTGAGGGGTGAATGGAACAATCTTAATATGATGAATGCCATTATCTACACAAAATTTTTTAAACTCCAAAGAGCAAATCTCTCCTCCATTATCCATTTTCAAACACTTAATTTTATTCCTGGTTTGATTCTCAAAAATGGCTTTGAAAACTTTAAATTTGCTAAACACTTCTGATTTTCTATTTAGCATATAAACCCAAACTAAATGCGAGTGCAATCATCAAGAAAAGTAACAAAATAATTTGCCCCTCCAATGGAGGTTACCTCTGTAAGACCAAACACATCTGAGTGCATAAGCTCCAAGGGCCTTGGCTTCTTGTCATGTCCAATTTTATTAAATCTGATCCACCTTTGTTTGCCATAGATACAATGCTCACACAACTCTAAATCGACAGATCACAAAATTGGAAGTTGATCCCTTTTGAGCAAAACTTCAAGTCCTTTCTTGCTCATGTATGCCCTAGCCTCTTGTGCCAAAGCTTTTCCCCACTGTCCACAACTGCCATCGCAAATCCCACTTCAGCATGACACTCTAGCACATACAAAGTACCTGATTTTCTACCTCTTGCAATGACTAGAGCTCCTTTGGTCACCTTCCAAGTGTTTGAAGAAAAGGTGATGCTAAACATTGTTAAAATGTGAAAAAAATTACATCGTCAGATAGCTGAGAGAAAGCCTAACATTACCCAGGTGTTTGATTTGTTTGACCTTAAAACACGTGCAAATCTGAGGGTTAGCACGAATGAAATTATCCAAAATCTTGAAGAATATGGAAAAACACGTCTGTTACTGTTCAAAAGGCTCTCCAAGCCTTTGGGTTGGAAATCCAAAGCAAATCCCAAGCCCAAGGCTTGGGATTCCCAAAGCAAGACATAACGCGAGCGCGTTATAACGCGCTATCGTTATAACGCGCTCTCGTTATAACGCGCTCTCGTTATAACGCGCTCGCGTTATTCTTTTCTTTGCATTTTTCCTTTTCCACAAAAGTTTGTGCTATTTTTCATGTTTTAAATAACGCGAGCGCGTTATGTTCAACTTAAATTTTTTTATGTTTAAGGCTATTAATCATGTATGTATGTATGCCTATATGTATGTATGTATGTATGTATGCCTATATGTATGTATGTATCTATGTATGCCTATATGTATGTATGTATAGTGTCGACGGTAGAGGAGGGTAGAGATGGGAGTGAGCCAGATAGGGGAGGAGAGGGGTGGATAAGGTTAAGGGTTGAGCATTTAGGGATAGGATTTAGAGTTTAGGGATAAGGGATTAGAGTTTAGGACCTTGAGGGATTAGGGTTTAGGGTTGAGGCTTTAGGGATAGCGTTTAGGGTTAAGGGTTGAGGGATTAGGGTTAAGGTAGAGTGTTGAGGGTAGAGGGATTAGGGATAGGGTTTAGGGTTGAGGGATTAGGGTTTAAGATATAGTTTAGTAGTTCTTGTGGATAGAGTCAGTAAACAATGGGAGATTATTTACCTGTTTCATAACAATATACCTCCCCTAAGTGTAGGGTGGACAGCAAGAAACATAGATGTACCCCAATGCAAAGCTTTTCTCATAATGATCATCCTTCTGATTTCAACTGTTAATTACTCACTGTGGATGTACCATACGCAAAGCTTTTCTCATAGTGTGTACACCTATTGGCATAATGAACCCCAGATGGGCTAGAAAAACATGCCATATAACATTACTAACATTAAAAAAGTTCATAGCCATTTTTTTGACATATTCTTGCAACTCAAATATCTTTAAGAGAAGAGTGTCAAAAATGATGGGTTTAACAACCTAACATAAGGCAAAGTAGTTTTGTTGGGTTTAGGGCTAGGGTTTAGGGTTTAGGGTTGAGGGATTATGGTTTAAGGTATAGTGTTGAGGGTTGAGGGTTTAGGATTAGGGTTTAGGGCTGACGGATTAGGGTTTAATGTTGAGAGTTGAGGGTTGAGGGTTGAGTGTTTAGGGATAGGGTTGATGGTCAAGGGATTAGGGTTAAAGTAGAGTTTTGAGGGTAGAGGGATTAGGGATAGGGTTTAGGGTTGAAGGTTTAACGATTGAGGGTTGAGGCTTTAGGGCTGAGGGTTAAGGGATTGGGGTTTAAAATATAGTGTTGAGCGTCGAGGGTTTATGGATAGGTTTTAGAGTTTAATTTTTAAGGGTTAAGGGTTGAGGGATAGTGTTTAGGGTTTAGGGATAAGGGATTAGGGTTTAAGGTATAGTGTCGAAGGTTGAGGGTTTAGGAATAGGGATAGAGTTTAGGGTTTAGGGATGAGGGATTAGGGTTGAGGGTTGAGGTATTAGGGTTGAGGGTTGAGGGATTAGGGTTTAAGGTATAGTGTCAAGGGTTGAGGGTTTATTAATAGTGTTTAGGGTTGAGGGTTGATGGATTAGGTTTTAGGGTTGATGGATTAGGGTTTAAGGTATAGTGTTGAGGGTTGAGGGTTTAGGGTTGACAGATTAGGGTTTAGGGTTGACGGATTAGTGTTTAATGTCAAGGTTAGGGTTAGAGTGTCGAGGGTAGAGGGATTAGGGATAGGGTTTAGGGTTGAAGGTTTAAGAATTGAGGGTTGAGGCTTTAGGGATGAGGGTTTAAGGCTTAAGATATAGTGTCAAGTGTTGAGGGTATAGGGATAGGGTTTAAGTTTTAAGGGTTAAGGGATAGGGATTAGGGTTTAAGGTATAGTGTTGAGGGTTGATGGTTTAGGGATAGGGTTTAGGTTTGAGGGATTAGGGTTTACGGTTGATGAATTAGGGTTTAATGTTTAGAGTTGAGGGTTGACAGTTGAGGGTTGAGGGTTGAGGTTGAGGGATAGGGTTAATGGTCAAGGGATTAGGGTTAAATAAGAGTGTCGAGGGTAGAGGGATTAGGGTTTAAGGTATAGTATCGAGCCTGTTGAGGGTCTAGGAATAGGGATAGCATTTAGGGTTTAGGGATGAGAGATTAGAGTTGAGGGATGACGGATGACGGATTAGGGTTGAGGGTTGAGGGATTAGGGTTTAGGGACAAGGTTTAGGGTTAGGGTTGAGGGATTAGGGTTTAAGGTATAATGTTGAGGGTTTAGGGATAGGGTTTAGGGTTGAGGGATTAGGGTTTAGGGTTGAGGGATTATGGTTTAAGGTATAGTGTTGAGGGTTTAAGGATAGGGTTTAGGGTTGAGGGATTAGGGTTTAGGGTTGATGAATTAGGGTTTAGGGTTGACAGATTAGGGTTTAATGTTGAGAGTTGAGGGTTGAGGGTTTAGGGATAGGGTTGATGGTCAAGGGATTAGGGTTAAAGTAGAGTGTTGAGGGTAGAGGGATTAGGGATAGGGTTTAGGGTTGAAGGTTTAACGATTGAGGGTTGAGGCTTTACGGCCGAGGGTTAAGGGATTGGGGTTTAAAATATAGTGTTGAGCGTTGAGGGTTTATGGATAGGTTTTAGGGTTTAATTTTTAAGGGTTAAGGGTTGAGGGATAGTGTTTAGGGTTTAGGGATAAGGGATTAGGGTTTAAGGTATAGTGTCGAGGGTTGAGGGTTTAGGAATAGGGATAGAGTTTAGGGTTTAGGGATGAGGGATTAGGGTTGAGGGTTGAGGTATTAGGGTTGAGGGTTGAGGGTTTATTAATAGTGCTTAGGGTTGAGGGTTAATGGATTAGGTTTTAGGGTTGATGGATTAGGGTTTAAGGTATAGTGTTGAGGGTTGAGGGTTGAGGGTTGACAGATTAGGGTTTAGGGTTGATGGATTAGTGTTTAATGTCAAGGTTAGGGTTAGAGTGTCGAGGGTAGAGGGATTAGGGATAGGGTTTAGGGTTGAAGGTTTAAGAATTGAGGGTTGAGGCTTTAGGGATGAGGGTTTAAGGCTTAAGATATAGTGTCAAGTGTTGAGGGTATAGGGATAGGGTTTAAGTTTTAAGGGTTAAGGGATAGGGATTAGGGTTTAAGGTATAGTGTTGAGGGTTGATGGTTTAGGGATAGGGTTTAGGTTTGAGGGATTAGGGTTTACGGTTGATGAATTAGGGTTTAATGTTTAGAGTTGAGGGTTGACGGTTGAGGGTTGAGGTTGAGAGATAGGGTTAATGGTATATGGATTAGGGTTAAATAAGAGTGTCGAGGGTAGAGGGATTAGGATTTAAGGTATAGTATCGAGCCTGTTGAGGGTCTAGGAATAGGGATAGCATTTAGGGTTTAGGGATGAGGGATTAGAGTTGAGGGATGATGGATGACGGATTAGGGTTGAGGGTTGAGGGATTAGGGTTTAGGGACAAGGTTTAGGGTTCGGGTTGAGGGATTAGGGTTTAAGGTATAGTGTTGAGGGTTTAGGGATAGGGTTTAGGGTTGAGGGATTAGAGTGAAGGGTTGAGGGATTAGGATTTGATGTTGAGGGTTGAGGGTTTAGGGTTAGGGTTGAGAGTTGAGGGATCAGAGTTAAGGGTTGAGGGATTAGGGTTTGACGTCGAGGGTTGAGGGTTGAGGTTCGAGGGTCAAGGGTTTAGGGATAGGGTTGAGGTTCAAGGGATTAGGGTTAAAGTAGATTGTGGAGGGTGTAAGGATTAGGGATAGGGTTGGAGGCTTTAGGGATAAGGGATTAGGGTTTAAGGTATAGTATCGAGTATGTTGAGGGTTTAGGAATAGGGATAGCATTTAGGGTTTAGGGATGAGGGATTAGAGTTGAGGGATGATGGATTAGGGTTGAGGTTTGAGGGATTAGGGTTTAGTGATAAGGTTTAGGGTTGAGGGTTGAGGGATTAGGGTTTAAGGTATAGTGTTGGGGGTTGAGGGTTGACGGATTAGCATTTAATGTCGAGGTTAGGGTTAGAGTGTTGAGGGTAGAGGGATTAGGGATAGGGTTTAGGGTTGAAGGTTTAAGGATTAAGGGTTGAGGCTTTAGGGATGAGGGTTTAAGGCTTAAGATATAGTGTCAAGTGTTAAGGGTGTAGGGATAGGGTTTAAGTTTTAAGGGTTAAGGGTTGAGGGATAGGGATTAGGGTTTAAGGTATAGTGTTGAGGGTTGATGGTTTAGGGATAAGGTTTAGGTTTGAGGGATTAGGGTTTAGGGTTGATGAATTAGGGTTTAATGTTGAGAGTTGAGGGTTAAGGGTTGAGGGTTGAGGGATAGGGTTAATGGTCAAGGGATTAGGGTTAAATAAGAGTGTCAAGGGTAGAGGGATTAGGGTTTAAGGTATAGTATTGAGCTTGTTGAGGGTCTAGGAATAGGGATAGCATTTAGGGTTTAGGGATGAGAGATTAGAGTTGAGGGATGACGGATGACTGATTAGGGTTGAGGGTTGAGGGATTAGGGTTTAGGGACAAGGTTTAGGGTTAGGGTTGAAGGATTAGGGTTTAAGGTATAGTGTTAAGGGTTTTAGGGATAAGGTTTAGGGTTGAGGGATTAGAGTGAAGGGTTGAGGGATTAGAGTGAAGGGTTGAGGGATTAGGATTTGACGTTGAGGGTTTAGGGTTTAGTGTTTAGGGTTTAGGGTTAGGGTTGAGAGTTGAGGGATTAGAGTTAAGGGTTGAGGGATTAGGGTTTGATGTCGAGGGTTGAGGGTTGAGGTTTGAGGGTCAAGGGTTTAGGGATAGTGTTGAGGTTCAAGGGATTAGGGTTCAAGTAGAGTGTGGAGGGTGTAAGGATTAGGGATAGGGTTGGAGGGTTTAGGGGATAAGGGATTAGGGTTTAAGGTATAGTATCGAGTCTGTTGAGGGTTTAGGAATAGGGATAGAATTTAGGGTTTAGGGATGAGGGATTAGAGTTGAGGGATGATGGATTAGGGTTGAGGGTTGAGGGATTAGGGTTTAGGGTTTAAGGGGGAGGTATATTGTTATGAAATAGGCAAATAATCTCCC
Organism: Cunninghamia lanceolata; assembly: GCA_027924645.1. Lineage (NCBI taxonomy): Eukaryota > Viridiplantae > Streptophyta > Pinopsida > Cupressales > Cupressaceae > Cunninghamia > Cunninghamia lanceolata. Next base: position 6,669,469 of record BSBN01000232.1, on the reverse strand, counting down.
ATTGTTTACTGGCTCTATCCACAAGAACTACTAAACTATACCTTAAACCCTAATCCCTCAACCCTAAACGTTCAACCCTAAACCCTATTCCTAATCCCTCTACCCTCAACACTCTACCTTAACCCTAATCCCTCAACCCTTAACCCTAAATGCTATCCCTAAAGCCTCAACCCTAAACCCTAATCCCTCAAGGTCCTAAACTCTAATCCCTTATCCCTAAACTCTAAATCCTATCCCTAAATGCTCAACCCTTAACCTTAAACCTTAATCACTCAATCCTTATCCACCCCTCTCCTCCCCTATCTGGCTCACTCCCATCTCTACCCTCCTCTACCCTCGACACTATACATACATACATATAGGCATACATAGATACATACATACATATAGGCATACATAGATACATACATACATATAGGCATACATACATACATACATACATATAGGCATACATACATACATGATTAATAGCCTTAAACATAAAAAAATAAGTTGAACATAACGTGCTCGCGTTATTTAAAACATGACAAACAACACAAACTTTTGTAGAAAAGGAAAAATGCAAAGAAAAGAATAACGCAAGCGCGTTATAACGTGCTCGCGTTATGGCTTGGTTTTGACGAGCCTAAGGCTCGTCATTACCAAGACATAATGCGAGCGCGTTATAACGCGCTCGTGTTTTGACCTAATTTTTTTTAAAATTAATTTGGCCACTTTTTGGCCCCCCATCTTCTTGCACTTACCCTACACATGCTCAAAAACCTAGAAATGGACTAATCTATACCATCATGGCTCTAATACCATCTTAAAATTTGTCATATACAAAACAAATCTTTCCAAAGCCTAATGCCTATGAGCTAATCACAAAACCAGGAAAATGAATAAAGATATTCTATTCAATATTATGGAGCATAAATTACGACGAGTAACATACAAATATATAGACCTCTTGGATCCATGAACCAAAGAGATGACATGTCTAAGAGGTAAGATTTTAACTCCCAATCACTCCCAATCAAGAGGCGAGTTAACTTAGTCTGATTGAGATAAAGGTAGCCTTAACTAAATTAAGGTTGCATATAACTATCATCATACATATACCAATGGTACATGGTCAATTTCTCTAGTACTTCCAGATAGCAACACATGAATTATCTAAGCTTCCAAGGCATTTTCATAGCATGTGAAGCTATGATCTCATTAACAATTATTTTCATAACCATCACAATTTCATCTTAAGTAGTTCCAGGGTATGTACAGGATCATCACGGGCCAAATAGTGGCAATAGAAAAACAATCGCATCTTTACTTAGCCAAATTCGCAAATTGGCCAACTTTGACTTTCATAGGCATCTTAAGAATACCCATTTTATGGGTCCCAAAATGGATATCTATTTTCTAGAAATAGATATCTGTTTTCCAGAAACAGATATCCATTTTCCAGAAATAGATATCCGTTTCTAGAACTATACAAATGGTATTTTTTGTTATTCTTTTCATTGGTTTATGCTTAGAACTTATAGAAATTACAATTCAACTTGCAAATTTCTATTGTTAGATGGTTAACATCTTTTCAACCAATCGACAAAGTAGCATCTCTTTAAAATTTAAACCTCTCTCTCTCCCTCTCTCTCTCTCTCTAGTAATCCCTAGTGAGTCTTGTTTGCAATGTGTTGAGATTGCACTAAGAAACCTTAGGCTTGATGTTGAATTGGTAGTGGTTGGTAAAGCTATGCATGAGAGCTAAATTGAATTCATAGAAGCAAGTAGTAATGTGTCAAACCATACAAGGGCATATTATATCAATGTGGAGGAAAATTCTTAACAAGGACATAATCATCAATGGTGACAATTGTGGCTTGGACAAAGAAGTGTCTCATATGTGCAATGAGATCGCCTTGGACATTATATTATCAAATTTAAGAAAGACCATTTTAGGAGGAGATGGTTGTAAGATGATGTCAATTGATAGTGGTGATTTAATCCATCCTATTGATGAGGACGGAGGAGGAGGAGGGTTAAAGTCTTCTAATTGCACTTACAACACCTTGAGTTTTATGTATATATAATTATAATTGGGAATATGTGTTAGATAAATGTCACATGGGTGGAGGATGGTGTTGGGATGAGTGATGATTGTTGTGGCAATGTTATGGTCAAATGTGTTATGAAAAGGAGGTGGCATGGGTAGTGGGCTATCAATGTTGGGAAAAGGTTAGGGAGGATGTAACGGAGGAAGGGATGTGTGTCATGGTATGATGTCTCAAGGAATGAGAAGGATGGTGATTCATAAGATAATATGAAGAATGATGGTAGAGTGGTTTGGCATTGTGGTAATTGTAGCATGTCATGGGGTGAATCCATGCGTTAATACAGGTTGTGGAGTGCGAAAGGGGTGGTATGAGTATGGTTGAATGGAGTAATGAGGTGATTTAATTGGTGATGACCTAGGTGAAGTGATAGGTAAGGTGTCTTATGTGGGATTTCTAGAAAGTGTGATTGGTAATGGTGGGGATAGCTAATGTCATCTTTTAAGGGTTCAAAGGTGAGGAAAGTGTAAGATGGGGATATGGGATAATCCATGGTTTAATGATTATTCAAGGGGAGACTCCTTAAAATAATTATCAATGCTGGTGTCAGTAGGGGGAATGGAGTCTATGAATGTAGGTGTGGGAATGTGAGCTATGAAATTAGGATTGTATTGGATGAATAATGGAAAGTAGAGGCACCTGTCTAGTGTTGGATTTATGGAAAATTTAGAGGTCATTAAAATTGATATGAATAGAAGAAGTACAAGACATGGATAAGGATAAATGGTAGGCTCAAAATAGGATAACTAGGACTATGATGATGAAGATGGAAAGAAAAGTCAACAACAATAGTATGATATAGGGATAGGATTAGAAAAAAAGAGTACTACAACTAGAAAGAGGAAAGTGAGGACATAATGCAAAGTTAACATGGCATGAACTCTCTTGGAAGGCTAAGGCATGGACTATAAGAAGATTGAACTAGTTGGATCTGTTAGGCCCACCAAATGAAAGAACCTTAAAGGTTAACCTTAATTAGGTAAGATTATTTTTGAGTGTGGTTGTTTGTGCAACAATGTGTAAATTAATGTTACCTAAGGATAAATCTAACTATACTAACATTTTAATAACCATGAGAGCTAGGGACTAACAGTTAGACTAAAAAATTGACAAACATTACAACTTGGATACATGTAGGACTTGGAAAATGGAAAAGAATAAATATTAAATGTGGAAAACAATGAAAAGTGGTATTAGTTGCACCTATGTAGAGAAGTGGTATTTATGAAAGATGCTTAGAATGTGCTTTATATCTATTTGTGAAGTTTGGAGGTGATTGGACCTAAAGGATATGACCACCATATGCAAAATAGCCTACCTAATGGGTATGTGAGTCCTAGTTTTCTTGTTTTCATTTCCTTCATTGATAAGGGAGAGGGAGAGATAGAGGGGAGAGATAGGGAGATATAGGAATGATAGGGGGAGAGAGGCAAGAGATAGAGAGATAGGGAGAGATAGCTAGGTAGAGAGAGATAGAGAGGAGACATATAGGGAGAGATAGAGGAGACAAAGGGGAGATATAGGGAGATAGAGAGTGAGCGAGATGTATAGAGAGATAGGAAGATAGAGGAATGATAGGGGAGAGAGAGGCAAGAGATAGGGAGAGATAGATAGGTAGAGAGAGAGAGAGGAGATAGATTGGGAGAGATAGAGGAGACAGAGTGAGAGATAGGGAGATAGAGAGTGAGTGAGATGTCTAGAGAGATAGGGAGAGAGATTGAGAGGTAGAGGGATGATAGAGAGAGGGAGATAAGGGAGAGATAGGGAGATACAGGTTTAGGGGTTGCTCAGGTTTAGGGTTTAGGGGGTTAGGGACATTATTTAGGGTTGAGGGATTTAGAGAGAGAGAGACTTCTTTTGACATGCAACCATAAAACCTGAATAATGCCCCTAAACCTAAACTTGAGCAACTCTAAACCTCTAAACCTTAAATAATTCCCCTAAACTCTAAACCCTAACCCCTAACCCCTAAACATAAACCCTAAATAATGCCCCTAAGCCCTAAGCCCTAAGCCCTAAACCCTAAACCTGAGAAACCCTAAACCTCTAAATCCTAAACCCCAAACCCTAAACACTAAACCCAACTAACCCTATCTCCCTATCTCCCTATCTCTATCATTCCTCTACCTCTCAATTACTCTCCCTATGTCTCTGGCCATGTCCCCTTACTCTCTATATCTCCCTATTGGTCCTCTCTCTCTATACACTAAACCCTAAACCTATAAACCTTAATCCCTAAACCCTAAACCTAAACCCTAAATAATGCCCCTAAACCTTAACCCCTAACCCCTAAACCCTAAACCCGAGCAACCCTAATTCCCTATCTCCCTATCTATCCCGTATCTCCCTATCTCTATCATCCCTCTACCTCTCAATCCTTCTCCTTATCTCTCTATATATCTCGCTCACTTTCTATCTCCCTATCTCTCCCCTCTGTCTCCTCTATCTCTCCCTATATGTCTCCTCTCTCTCTGTATCTAGCTATCTCCAAGCCTGAGCAACCCTAAAGCCCTAAATCCCTAAACCCTAAATCCAAGCAACTCTAAACCTCTATCTCCCCTATCTCTCTCCTCAGTCTCCTCTATATCTCCCTATCATTCCTCTCTCTATCTCTCTATAAACCCTAAACCCTAAACCTCTAAACCTAAACCCCCTAACCCCTAAACAATAAAACCTAAGCACTAAATAATGCCCCTAAACCCTAAATAATTCCCCCTAAACCCTAACCCCTAACCCCTAAATCCTAAAACCAAGTAATCCTAAACCTCTATCTCCCTATCTCTCCCTATCTCCTTATCACCTTTGTCCCTCTACCTCTTAATCTCTCTCCGTATGTCTTTGGCCATGTCCCTCACTCTCTATCTCCCCATCTCTCCCCTCGGTCTCCTCTATATCTCTCTATTAGTCCTCTATCTCTCTCTAAACCCTAAACCTCTAAACCTTAACCCCTAACCCCAAAACCCAAACCCAAAACCCTAAATAATGCCCCTAAAACCAAGCAACCTTAAACCTCTATCTCCCTATCTCTCCCTATCTCTATCATCCCTCTACCTCTCAATCTCTCTCTCTATGTCTCTAGACATGTCTCTCACTCTCTATCTCCCTATCTCTCCCCTCTATCTCCTCTATCTATCCCAATCTCTATCAGTCCCCTCTCTCTATCTTTCTTTAAACCCTAAACCCTAAACCAGAGCAACCCTAAACCCTAAATAATTCCCCTAAGCCCTAAACCCTAAACTTGAGAAATGCTAAACTCATAAACCCTAAATAATGCCCCTAAACCCTGACCCCTAACCCCAAGCAACCCTCTCACTCTCTCTCTCTCAAAACCCCAAAACCCTAAATAATGCCCCTAAACCCTAACCCCTAACCCCTCAACCCTAAACCTGAGCAACCCTAAACCTCTATCTCCCTATCTCTATCGTCCCTCTACCTCTCAATCCTTCTCCCTATCTCTTTGGACATCTCGCTCACTCTCTATCTCTCTATCTCTCCCCTCTGTCTCCTCTATCTCTCCATATCTTTCTCCTCTCTCTCTCTCTCTAGCTATCTCTCTATCTCTTGCCTCTCTCTCCCCTATCATTCCTCTATCTCCCTATCTCTCCCCTCTATCTCTCCCTCTCCCTTATTGATAAAGGAAATGAAAACAAGAAAACTAGGACTCTCTCTCTCTCTCTCTCTCTCTCTCTCTCTCTCTCTCCTAGGGAAATTGGAAAGGAAAAGAAAAACTAGTAAAGCTAGGAAAAGGATATAACTAGGAGAGAGAGAGAGAGAGAGAGAGAGAGAGAGAGAGAGGAGAGAGAGGAGAGAGAGAGAGAGAGAGAGAGAGAGAGAGAGAGAGAGAGAGAGAGAGAGAGAGAGAGTAATGCCCACCCATATAAACACATACAAGTGGGCACACACATAACTACAATTTTTTTTCTAACTTAAAGGCATTGATCTAGACAAAAATTTAAACTTCCATTTTTAAAGGATCTTTTAAATCACTGATTCTAACTTAGTGAAGACACAATGTTCTTTCAAATAATTAAGTTTTCATCCTAAACTAATTTCCTACTACAACAATGTAAATTTTCCACTACCTGATAAATATAAACAAACATATCTTTTGTATAACCTTTAAATATTCTAATTTAATCAATTCTAAATAAGATAAATAGATAAAACATATTAATAATATTTATGAAATCTTAGACTAAAAGTTTAAATATTATCATTATAAATTAATGAACAAACATTAAAGGATACGAGTCAAAGAAATAGAAAGTATGCCAAACAAAAGATTTGGCCAACCAAAAGGTAGAGATTTATTGGCACAAAAAAAAGGATTAAATCTTACTAAATTGCACTATCATTTCTTACTATTTAAAACTCATTTACTAATTTGAATAGATTTAATAAAATGACTAAATAAAATAATTTGTTCTAATTTGAAAATAATTTATTAAATTATAAATGCAAACAACTAAATCTTAAAATAATTATTGCATTCAAATAGTCTTAATAAAAATAGTTGAATAAAAACAATATATATATTTTTAGAATGTTAAATTAATAAATAAATCCACTCACTAATTAACTTAACTAATTGAATTTCTCATTTAAAAGATTAAATAAACTTATTAAACTATATGTTTCCAAATAAAGATAAATGGAAATAAATTTAAACTAGTTAATTTTGAACTAACAATATTAGAAATCAAATGAACATTAATGAAATAAATAGAAACTATTAGAATTGATTTGATGGATCATTAAAACAAACCAATAAAACAAGTTTTATTTCTAAATTTACTTTTCAATTCCTTTTGCTTTTCTATTGTTTTCTTTCTATTCTTTTTCCATAAAATGCTTTGTCTTCTTTTTCTTTTTAATTAAACTAAATATCCATGATTTTTCCTATTTTTAAAATGTGTTATAAAGATAAAATAGAGATCTAAAAATATCATAAATAATAAAATATTAATTTTGTTTAATATAGTTTTCTAAAAAAAATCATATAATCACATGTAAAATCATAACCTTCAAAATAACATAGATAGATAGTTATTGATTCGTACATATCTCATAATTGAGGATCTAGGTATGGCTGAATTCTTGTGAGGATTTAGCAATCTAGGTTTCGCATCTTCAATAAAAATATCAAAGAAACCCAGATTCTACAATGAAATTTATTAAATCTACAATGGACTAGTTTTTATCAAGATAATTTATAACAGCCCATACATCCAGTCACAAATATTTTTATATCTCAAAAACTATAATCTGGGTCTACTGATTTTTTTATATGATTTAGAAAACTCAACGGCACACTTGTCCTAAAAATTTTAGACAAACCCAATTTCTAAAACAAAATTTAATGAAGATAGAACATACCGGTTTTCTAGGGATGGATTACCAGTTTTATAAAAATTAGTAAACTTGTTAAATTCACAAAATAAAAATAATGTGAGATGAAATTATAAAAATTATACATATACAAGAGATACTTCTACTATAAAAATTTACAAATGGATGTATAATCCATAATCCTCAACTTTCCAAAAAGATCTAAAAGGAAGAGCTCCAAGCTCTTGACAGATAAGAAAATAGAACACAAGTCTCTTCAATACATATCTTCTTTCACAAATAAGATCCAATCACAATTTCTGCATAGCAACAAGTCAAATTGGATGGCCTGGCTCGCTCTCCACCCTACCGTAGGGTTGGAATACCAACCCACCCCTGAGCTTTGGAAATCTATCAAGAACTTGGTTTCAAGCATTTAAACAAACACAGAAATTTCACATACACAATAAACTTTTCCAATTCCCGATTGAACTCACAAAAAACATAAGAATCAAACTGGATTCTTACTCAAGGGGAAAGAGGGAGAAACCTCCTCTCTTGGGGAACAACAAAAAACAACTCTTCAATTTCATCACCTAACTACGGAGATATAATAACCCTTCAGAAGAATAGCAACCCAACTATGGAAATATTACAACCCTTCATTTCATAACAACCCAACTACGGAGATATCACAACCCTTCATTTCATATCAACCCAACAACGGAGCAATCATAACCCTTCATTTCATATCAACCCAACTACGGAGATATCACAACCCTTCATTTCATATCAACCCAACTACGGAAATTGTTCCCCATAGAGAGGTTTGTCACCTCTCTGGACCCCCAATACAAAATATTCCCATAAAAACCCAACAACAACTAAAATTTAAATAACAAACTTTATGTCAACAAAATCAAACCATACACAAGCCTACCTTTGCCTTCCAAGTTAGGAGAGGCACAAACCAATCAATAAACTATAACTTCATGAAAACAAAAATCCAAAAGCAAGCCTTCCCAAAATCCAAAATTTCAAGAAGCCTCCAAAATTTCTCCAAACTCCAAGAGGTTTTTTTCAAATCCCTTTCATGAAAAACAAGCTCCTTCAAAACTCCATTAAAACAAACTTAATTCCCCTTTTTTTTTTTTGAAAACAAAAAGAATTCATTAAAACAATAAATCTTTTCAATAAAATAGTAAAAACAAAAATAAAACAAAATTTTTAAATAAATTAAAAATAAATAAATAAAACTAAAACTAAAATCTTATCACAACAATAAAGGTAATTTATCAACATTGAAATAAATAAATTATCGAAAAAGAATAATAAACCTTTGATTTAAAAATTAAAACACTTCACCAAAATCAAAACCATGATAAAATTTTAAAAGACTAAAATTAATTCATTTTACTTAAAAATAAAAAGAAATAATATAAGTATAAACTATGACAAATCTTAAATCATAGAACACACACCAAAAATTGACTAAGCCTTTATTCCTCTAAGCAGAATAGGCTAGGGTTTTCATTGGTTTAACACAACAATAGTTCCTGATAAATCTCCCTATCATATAAGCCTTGTCCACCCCCTGCAAAACTCAATTTCAAACATCAAATTTTCTTGAAACATATAGCTGAAGCAACATTTAAATAAACATACACTTATCCATAATTGATCATCCCACATATAGCTAAAATTTATTTAATTTGACAACACCATTTACTTGCATTTTTAAGTAAAAGTGTTCACCAATATAACATAATCCCATTCATTTAAAAATAAAATAATCCAATTAACAGCATCACATAAGTTAAACACTCCTAACCACACATTAATCACATAAATAAAATGTCTAAATTGACATACACCATAGTCTCCTACTCTATGCATAATAGTATCACCATAATAATAAAAGAATATGCCTCACTAAATAATATGTCATAAAAGCATAATAAAATATCTAAATAAATAGGTAGGCCTTACACAGAGAGAGAGAGAGAGAGAGAGAGAGAGAGAGAGAGAGAGAGAGAGAGAGAGAGAGAGAGAGAGAGAGAGAGAGTACTTGAGTTTATATGGAAACTATTGAACAATGATAAAATGTAATGTAGTAGGATGTGGTGAGTTTTAGATGTTGCGATATAGCTCATGGAGATATGTCTACATGTGGTGATGCTATGGAAATTTAACCATGAGTCATTTGAAGAAGTACTCACAACTACATATTTAATTGTGCTAGTAGAACCATACATAATAATGTAGGTGCACTTGTAGCAGAGTTGAAGTTCATGTGGAACAATCTAGAGGCTTGGTTATGTTAAGAGAATGTTCTACAATACTACAAGTTGAAAGAATTGGTTAGATGGTTGTATGTGTTACCACAAGCTTATGGTTGGTAGTGGTGGTTATACAAGAAGACATGAATACATTGACTATAGTTAGTAATAAACTATTGATATTTAATGTGTAACAACATATAGTCATCTATAATGATTATCCACATGGAGGCGTCATGTTTGGTGATATATGTGATATATTGATTTTATGATATGGTCAACATATAGTTTTGTGACTCTTGGTGTTCCATGGGTTGGTTGGATAGTTAGACAATTGGTATTCTGTGATGATGCATATACCTATCTACTCATGTGAATGGAGAATGGTTGGATTGTGATTAGTTAGGTGTTGGATGTGAGAAACATTGAAGAAAAGTATGCTATAGGCATGTAGATATCAACTCTATCAAAAGAATTCTTCTATTAAATCAATGGATTCTAAATAATATAATGGTAACTATCTTTTACTACTAGGTTTTTTCACATAAGGGTTTCTAACATAAAATCTAGTGTCCCATATTGTTTCTTTTGGTTTTATATACTATCACGAGCTTTCTTAAATGTTACTAGATAGATAATGCATTTGTATAATTGTCTTTGATCATATTATTTAAGTTACTCCTCTATCATAGTATGTTGGCCAATTGCAACATGGTTCCTTAGTCCCAACATTTGGTATGAAAGAATACAAGTATTTAGAATCTTAACTTAAAGAACAATAAAATGAACTATAACTTAATCTAGGACAACAAACTAAAAAATAATGAAAAGAATTGGGTAAAGCAAAATAGATATCCATTTTGGGCAACCTAAAATGGATATCTGTTTTGCAAAACATAAAAAAGGGAAAAATATATTTTACCAAAGCAAAACGGATATCTATTAATAATGGATATCCATTTTGTTTTAGTTTTGCCTTGTATGTAGGCTCGGGACTGTCATAGTTGACTTTCCCTCAATTCTAACATTTTTGCAAGTTTCACTCTCTTCTTCAAACTTCACCCTTCGTGCTGATGACTTTTTTTTATGCAAAATTGATAAAACGAAAAGGGTTTATAGAAGAAATTGTCAGCTTTCTAAAAATATAAGATTTGTTTGGTTATCATTTTATTAGATAATTATTAATAATTTTCTATATAGTGTGTGTCTGAAATCCTGATGGACACACTCATTGAAAAACATCGATAACTTTCAAACTGTTTCACCTTTTGAGATCTGAAAGTTGTGTCACATTCTATGCTTTTCTGGCTATAGGTTTAAAAAAAAATTGAATTCCAATTTTTTTTTATTGAGTTAGGTTAGCTGGAAATTACTTTTAGTTTTTAAAAAAGTCAGTAAAAAATTCATAACTAATTATTTTATTGGAAAAAAATTTCAAAAAAACATGCGTCACATCTGGGCATGAGTCCTCTACTTATTTTGAAAGTTTTTAATTTTTTTTTCTTATAGTTAGGTTGGCTGTGTTGGGTGTCATCCATCTCCCAGGAGCACCATCTACAGAAAATAACCTTCACAAAATAGAGAGAAGCACACAGGCTCTTTCACCAAACAAGAGTGAATAAATTGAGATAATTTACATAGTGTACAATAGTGCCTTATAAAGGCAAAAATGCAAGTCGGTAAAAGAAATAACTGACAACAACTACCAAAACTATATGGCACCTAACTATGCACCTAAATAATAATAATATTTGCCTAAGTAAAACTTAAGCAAGGTAAAATCTATTTACCCTAACACCCCCCCTTAAGTGCAACTTAGGGAGAATTATTATGCAAAAAAGAAAACATGATGATGTAATATGGGTCCTGGCTACACAACCATGTTAGGTACCCATTTACAATGCAAAAAAGAAATATCTCACAAATGGAGAAAATGAGAAAAACCCTGTGGGGAAAAAACCCCTCCCCAAAAGAGAGAAACAAAACAAAAAATGATGCATGGTGAGGATGGAGGACTTAATCACATCTCCCCAAGTACTACATACATCATGTATATACAATCTATGGCCCCCCATAAGAGGGAAATAGAGAGGACTATGCAGCCCCCCCACAATGTGTAATCACCTATAAAAATGGTAAGTGCCTGAAAACAGAACATGATCCAATGTCGACAAACAACTTGTCTTCCTTTTGGAAGAAACAAAACCAAGTACAAATGTAGGTATGCTTCCCACTCCAAATAGGGATTGAAAGAAATAAGCATGAAGAATGAAGATGTCTCTGAAATCTGCTCATGTGTCGCCAAGACCTTGGAAAATGATGCCACAAACCAATCAGAAACATGCCCCAATCACAATAGAAGGGTGACAAACAAGGTACCACTAGAAATTGATCTTGAACATTCTCCAAAGAAAAAGATGGAGTGACAATAGTTGTACCACAACTATCATCAAATAGGAGGGATATACCCTCAAATGTGTCTTCCAAGTCAAAAATATGAGATTCTACAAACAAGGAACTAATGTCTGACAAATACAAATCCCAATCAGGAAGACAATGAGATACTGGTTGTGATGAATCACTGGATGTGCTCAATGAATCACCACCAAAAGATGAATGGTCCTATTGAACAGGAATGATAGGAGCCTCAATTAATGACTCTACATAATGAATCACTGAAGGTGAAGGTACATCAATTGTACCTAATGGAGAAGAAGGAGCATCTAAAGAACCCTCGTCATCCTCATCTAAAGATTCAAAGTTTTCAAAAAATTCAAACTCCTGCATAGTAGCATGATCATAGGGTATCCTATCTGAAAAATGAAGAGGTACAAGACAATATGAAACATGATCATCTGGGAATAGCTGAGTATCAGGATCTCCATGTATTTGTTGGCAAGAGACACTGTGTGGCTTCATAAGTGTTGTCATTGATGGCAACAAAGTCTATCCCACACATCCGCAGTACATAATATGCCTATACCAGAAGTCAGATTGAAGATTGTTTTGGTCTGGTGAACAAGAACATAGTATATAACAAGGTCTGACAATCAGGTCCAGATCTCTCAGATGGTGTAACTCAGTAAGTTGCAAACTTAGAAAAGTGAAGAGGGGTATCATGACTATTGTATTCTAGAGATTTAGCCTCCGGTGATAAAGCATGAAAAAGATATGAGCATCTTAGTGTTGGGTTCTAGTCAGGCAGAGCAGACAAAGGAAGAACTGATCAACAGAGTATCAGACCTCAATCCGGATGTGCAAAATGTGTTGATCAATCAATTTGTGGCATTATACATTGTTGGTCAACATGATTAATGACTTCTATGCCTATGTTTTTGATGCGCATCACTAATCAAGCATGGATTCAATCGACAAATCAATAACTTGCAAATATCTTAGGTGTTCTTGTTGCCAACTAAGAAGTTGTTGGAAATCTTTGATGCAGATACATATACCTGATGGATTCAAGCTTGTGAGAGTGTGTAAGTGATAGTATGAATGATTAAGTGTGAAGAAAAATAGAGACAAATGTGAAGGTAGTAATTCAAGCCCAGAATGTGACAGGAAAGTAATATTGAGTAGAGGAAGAATGAAATGTGCCAGATCAGTATACTGTGCCTAACCAGAACTAAATTCCTGCATGTATAGATGTTGTTCACTAGTTCAAACACCTTGGTATCATTTGTAAGCATTTGTAGACTATAAGTCTCTTGTAGGCAGTGGGCCTCTTGTGAATAGTGTGCTTAGGTAGTGAGCCCTAATTGGCAATTGCCAAATTTGTACTCTTTATTCTTTTAACAGAGAATACAATCTTGGGTTAGTCACCTCGTGGTTTTTCCCTTAACATGGTTTCCACGTAAAAATCCTTGTGTTATGTGTTAATTTCTTTTTCAATTCTTATGATTGTCTTGTTTTGATATATAACACTGAATGATAAGAGAAGAAAAGAAAGTAAAAATAGAAAAGCTATAAGATAACTGATTCACCCCCCCTCTAAGTTATCTGCATTGTTTCCAACAATTGGTATTAGAGCTAAGTTCCTCTGAACAAGCCTAACATCTTGAGGAAGATCCAGGAATCTCAATGGATGCATATGGTATAAAAGAACAACTTCAGTCTGCCCTAGATGATCTTGAACAATCTCACTCTGAAGTCAACAATTTGAGAGAAAGACTCAAGCAAATTGATGATTTCATAAATGAGCTGAAAGAAAAACTTAGTAATTCTGTGAAAAAGAGAAAGGAACTACTCCAGAAATTAGCAAATCAGAATGAAGTCAATAATACTGATGAGGATCTAAATGAGAAAAATAAGCTATGTGAGAAGCTATCAAAAGAAGTCATTATGATAAGGCATGAAATGGAATCAGGGGTTATGAAATTCACCCAAGAAATTGAAGAAAAGAGAAATATTGAAGATAATACAAAACAATCCCTCAGGGAGAAAACTGAGGACTGCCACAAAATGGACAGAATAATTAGGCATCTTGAATATGATCTTGAAGAAGCCAAAGATAATGAAGAACAACTTGAGAACTAGATAGACACTCTTAAACAAGATCTTCAATCTGCAAATGAATACAAAGAAAAATTCAAGATAAGCTCAACCCAACTTGAAGTTCTTCTTCAAAGTCAAAAGAGGGTAGATGATAAGCGTGGCTTGGGATATGAGAAAGGTGAAAGCTCTGGATCTAGTCAGAAGAACTTTGGATTAGGAAATCAAAGAAATAGGTCTAGAAGACCTCTGGTAAGGCAACCAAACGCTCAAAGATATCCATCTTTCAATGGATATTGCTTCAATTGCAACAAGTTCGGTCATAAAGCAATCCAGTGCAGAAACAAAAAGAAAAAATTCAATCCATCCTTCTTTGGTCAATGTTTCAGTTGCAAAAGGTATGGTCACAAATCTCATGAATGCAGAAATATGCAAATGAACAATTCTTTCAATGGTAAATGCTTTGTATGCAATAGAATTGGACATATGGCTAATGAGTGCAGATCAAGAGGATATCATTCAAATAAGAAAATAAATATTGTGTGTTACAATTGCAATAGATCCGGTCATATCGCCAGATTCTGCAGAAGCAGAAATTATGATAGAAAAGGTCCAGTGGAACATGATCAGAAACAAGATAAAGGCAAATGTAAAGTAAATGCAGATGAAGTTTAAAAGGAGATGAGTAAGATTTGGGTAAAAAGGGGTACAATGAATATTGGGGATGGATCCGCACTAGAATCCAATGTTGATATTCCTTTCAGAAACTAAAAAGTAAGCTCTGGCTGAGGGGGAGCTACAGAGAAGATCCTTTTTCCCCTAGCCAGCTAGTGAGTGCTTGAATTCGGCACATTGAGTCAGAATAAGAGGTTGTGGTTTAAAGGGTTTGAGGAGATTCATTTGAAATTCATCCAGTCAAAAATTGACAAATCTGCATGTAGATTTGAGGAAGGTATGAGGAGACCCTATATCGACAGCTATCCAGTAAAGCAAAACTTCACAGACATATCCAGTATGATCCAGAATTGAAATGTTTTAATCTACATACCTATGACATGTTTGAAAAAGGTGAAGATATGTTGTCAACCCTCATTGATAATGATTTTAAGATCCGCGCAGTGATTCAAGAAAATCTCTCTCAATATAGGGTAACCAGATGACTTAAGTCGTGCATTTATTACAAAGAGAAATTAGGTTTTTGGGCAAGGTTAAAAGGTTTCTCATCCATCATTTGCAACACTTTACACTCATGAAGAAGGGAGACGAGCTCTGAGAAGAACTCCAGTAGAACATTCAAACTCAGTTGAAGATTGAATCCAAGTGCAATCTGTTCCGGTAGTTGCACCAAACCCTAAGGCATGAAGAGGTATTTCTTTTGTAAATCTATCAAATCTTCATTGATTAGAATGACTACTCCTATGGTTATAAATGTTTCCGAGAGACCAAGGCTAGTTTTTAAGAAACATCCTCTCAAATCTATTGAGGTTGATCCTTTGGGTGCGTTTTCCTGTACCTCGTATGGCGTTCTCCATGTAGAAGACATTAGGGTTTATATACATGCAAACATTGAGGACTTTGGAGACCTGAAATTGGTGAAACTATACCGCAATCAGTTAAGTAGTGAGAACTTTGATCTGAAATGAGAGTTCCAGACTCTAAAAGATAAGCATTTTGCACATTGCATACATTTTCCACCTTTGTAAAGGATGAATGGGTCTGGTATATCTTAAGCAGGATCCATGATAACTTCATGTGGTTAATGAGACCTTTCAAAATAACCAAAGATGCCATCAAAGTTGTAACTGGTTTGCACTCCATTGGTGGGTTGCCTACTCTTAAGTCTGTGAAGAATCAAACAATATCTGAAGCCATAGGTTCAAAATATGATAAGAGGGCAATGACCATTGATGATATCATTGATCCGAATGTCAAGTTGGCATCAATTGTGATTGGATACAAGATTTACCATTCAAGTAGAGAAAACTCTATATCCGGTACTGCCATCTACACTGCATACCAGATGCTAAGAGAGAATGCATATTATGACCTATGTGAACTCCTGTTGAATCAGTTGCTGGAGAACCTGCAAAAGATCAAGAAAGATAAAAAGAACTCTTTCAAATATGGTGATTTGGTGTTATGCTTGTTTTTCTACTTCATGAATGAATTACCAGGCTCAAAAGGTCTGATATGGGAAAATGACAAACTGGTTGCTATACAAATCAGGGATTACTTTATGAACTTGGTGACACTCAAACCCGGAAGACAACTCTCTAGGGTTACTTCAAAAACTTCTAGAGCATGATGCAAGCAAGAGAAAGAATTCCCAAAACAATAGTGGAGAAGTACAAAGACACAGTCTACTTTATGGTAGATACTGATCAGTGCCTAATAGAGGCAGTTGAGCCAAGGACAATATGGATATTGCCCATGGGCTATGAGGTTGATGGAAACATATTGGAGACTCATATTCAACATCTACGAAGTCAACCCAAAGACCCCAAAGCAGAGAGGTTTGGCACTTTTGAAGAATTAAACATAAAACTACATGTTGAACTAAGAAGGCTTGAGATAAAAAGAAAGGTGAGAAAAGAAGTTGAAGAACCGACTGAGAAATTTAGCATCACCAGAGAAGTTGTTATTGCAAACAGAGAAAGAATAGAGAAAATTGAGAAAGAAAAAGAGGAAGCAAAGAAATAACAGGTTCTGGTAGAAGCCTCCTCCCAGACTAGAACTACCAGGAGTTCTGCCTCTGGGAGCTCTAAAGCTGCAAATCTGGAAGCCCATTCATCTGCAAAAGAAAAGAGAAGGAAAACTAGGGCCAAAAGAGCCTATGTGAGTCTCAAGGATGATGATGAGACTGAGTCAAATGTAGAGATTAGAGAATTGAAGAAAGCAAAAGTAAAATCCCCCAAGGTTGATGTGGAGCAGAAGTCATCAAAGTATGTTGAGAAGCCTACTCTTTCTATTGATGATATCATCAAGGGAGTTACTATGGATGGGAACCTGCAGATGATGACAGAGTTCTATGATGAATACAATGATATTGACAAGAGAATTCTGGAGGAAGCTACTGTAAGGTATTTGAATATCTATAACAAATCATTCATTGAAATAATTTCATTAATTCCAAAGAGCCTAGAAGATGTATTGGAGCAAAGAAAAGAGAATGCAAAGGCAAAAAACTTGGAGATCCGAGAGTAGATAGTGATATAGCTATGTCCCTCTATCACTCCAAAACAAATGGAAATGGTTTTTAAGGATTGTAAAGATGATTTCCGAAGCAAATCTCAGATGAATAAACTCATGGTTGGAGAAACTGATCAAATAGAAAATGAAACAAAAGAAATTCTCTGGAATGCCTTGAAGAGATTTAATCTTCCCATTATAGAGGAAACAGATGAAGAGCCTTCTAACATGGATGTTGAAGGATTAAAGAAAAATGATGAAGAGTCATCTAAGGCATTAGATTCCTCTGTTCTGGAAGAAGGATAGAAAGAAGAAACATTTTCTGACAAGGATGTCAAAGGATTAAAGAAAAATGATGAAAAGCCATTTGAGGCATTAGACTCCTCTGTTCCGGAAGAGGAAGGACGGGTAGAAGAAAGAAATATCAATAAGCAAGTCAGTCCGGATGCCCCCAAAAGGAAGGAAGTAGAGTCGGAAAGAGACACTGCAGAGACAATACATAATTTCTTGGACAAAGTATTCAATGGCCACTAAACTTTGACTCTCTCTCTCTCTCCGGTTCAGATAATGGAAGTAGCATCTTTTACTCAGGCCAAAGCAAAAGAGAAACTTCTAAAATCACACATGGAGGATTGTGAGATGTTGGAGATTGCATCTGGGATGCTGGAGAAGATTATGCCAACCTATCAAAAGGATCCTTCTGCCTCTCCATCCAGTAATCTAAAAAACTTAGTCAATTTTGTTAACACTCATTTTGAATCCTTAGAGAAATCAGCAGAAACTAAGGTCTGGAAGGAGTTCTTGGGAAAGAGATTTAGTGAAGTACAAGGGCTAATTGCTAATGATAGAAGAACCTTAGGCATTGGCATAAAGAGCCTTGAAAACACTCTTAAGGATGGTGGGGACATATACAAATTTTGTTTAACTTGACCCAAAGTGACAGAGGACATTGAGAAGAAAGCGAAAGAACAAGAAGGAAAACTGTCAAGTTTATCTCAGAATTTTGATCCCCTTACTACCTCTCTGGTGAATCATGAATGTCAAGCTATTGCTATAATAAATGAAATTAAAGAATTGGTTAAAGAGAAAAAGAACATAATGGATAGAATGGGTGAGCTCAGAGGGATAATCATCCCTAAGTTAGAGGCAATGCATGATGCCTTGACAGAGGCACAAAATACAGTCCGGACCAGTGATCCAATAGACTTAAAGAGGGTAGAAGCATATGCATTTTTGTTAAGTGGACACATATCCATTTTGGACAGAATGAAGAGGAGTTGGGCCACATAAATCATACAGTTGAAGACAACCTTTGTGGATATACTTAAGTATATGTAAGTATAACATATGATTTGTATATACTTATGCGGCCATGTATATAATAATTTTTGCAAAATTTTGGTATACGGATTCCATCCTTTGCCATTGATGTCAAAGGGGGAGTGAAGAATAGTGAAAAATGAGGAATCCAGCAAATGGGGATCTCCGGTAAAATAGTGTAAGAGACAAAGCACAAGTAAAGGGGGAGTTACTGCGACACTTAGCCATTTTTCACTAAGTGTTGCCATCAATGCCAAAGGGGGAGATTGTTGGCAAGAGACATTGTGTGGCTTCATAAGTGTTGTCATTGATGGAAACAAAGTCTATCCCACACATCCACAATACATAATATGCCTATACCGGAAGTCAGATTGAAGATTGTTTTGGTCTGGTGAACAAGAACAGAGTATATAACAAGGTCTGACAATCAGGTATGGATCTCTCAGATGTTGTAACTCAGTAAGTTACGGACTTGGAAAAGTCAAGAGGGGTATCATGACTATTGTATTCTAGAGATTTAGCCTCCAATGATAAAGCATGAAAAAGATATGAGCATCTGAGTGTTGGGTTCCAGTCAGGCAAAGCAGACAGAGGAAGAACTGACCAGTAAAGTATCAGACCTCAATCCAGATGTGCAAAAGGTGTTGATCAAGTAATTTGTGGCATTATACATCATTGGATGACATGATTAATGACTTATATGCCTATGTTTTTTATGCGCATCACTAATCAAGCATGGATTCGGCCGACAGATCAATAACTTACAAATATCTCAAGTGTTCTTGTTGCCGACTACGAAGTTGTTGGAAATCCTTGATGTGAATATATATACCCAATGGATTCAAGCTTGTGAGAGTGTGTAAGTGATAGTATGAATGATTAAGTGCGAAGAAAAGCATAGAAAAGTGCGAAGGCAGTAATTCAAGCCCAGAATGTGATAGGAAAGTAATATTGAGCAGAGGAAGAATGAAATGTCCCAGATCAATATACTGTGCCTAATTAGAACTGAATTCCTGCATGTATAGATGCTGTTCACTAGTTCAAACACCTTGGTATCATCTGTAAGCATTTGTAGACTATAAGTCTATTTTAGGTAGTGGGCCTCTTGTGAATAGTGTGCTCGGGTAGTGAGCCCTAATTGGCAAGTGCCAAATTTGTACTCTTTATTCTTTTAACAGAGAATACAATCTTGGGTTAGTCACCCCGTGGTTTTTCCCTTAACAGGGTTTCCACATAAAAATCCTTGTGTTATGTGTTAATTTCTTTTTTAGTTCTTATGATTGCCTTGCTTTGATATAACACTGAATGATAAGAGACGAAAAGAAAGTAAAAATAGAAAATTTATAAGATAACTGATTCACCCCCCCTCTCAGTTATCTACATTATTTCCAACAGTATTTCCCAAATTTTAGTCCAAAGAACTTGAGGACACTGAAAATGATCAATAGCATTCAAAGTGGCATCATCAATATGCATTGCAATCACTCCTAGGACATGATCCCTTTTGCAATTCCATGCAAATTTCTTATTGTTAGTACTAGGAAGGGGAACTAGATTATACAAATGTGGCAACAAATGAAGCCATCTGAGATGTTTTATCATACCATCTCTCCATTGTTTATAATTTCCCATTTTCAACATAATCATAACAGGATGAATTGAAAACCCCATAATGAACTATGACAAATCTCCAAAATTACAAAGACATTAACCTTCAACAACAAAATTAGAAACTCCCAAATATTGCAAATGAAGCCTTCAAATTGGCAAAATTAGGTAGATTTACCTATACCACTGCGAGCTTGGCGAAGTTAGCTTTCTTTAATTCAGAAATCAGGCAACAATCATGCACAACAAGAAAGAGAAGAATAAAAGGCAACTTTGAAATTTGAAAAATTTCAAATGCCAAAAAAATAAGCGATCTCAAACACTCGATGAAAGATCTCAAGGAAGGAGTGCAGAAATTTTACCCTAACAAGCTAGAATGACACCCACTTTTTTTTTTTTTGAAAAATTTAATAGTTGTTCATTGAAATATTCATTTTTGACTAAGTAAATTTAGTTTTTTTTTTTTAAAATAGTAGCCCATAAACTAGATTCAATTCTCTACAAATTTTGTTCTTACATCTTTTTCAAATTGTGTAGATAATCCATTCAAATTTTCACATGAACTTGATTAAGTCTGATTTTTTGTATTTTCATTGCCACTTAGAGGTATAGTTTGGCCCATAATGATCCTACACATACCCTCCAAAGAGATGAGTTTAAACTTGTTTTAAAGAGAATAGTTGCATGGAAAATAGGCTATTGTATCTACATTCCTCTCTTGAAATAATATTTTAAGATTTGTATAATATAAATCTTGTAATTATTTCTATTGACTATTACATATGGATAAAACTAAGCAAAACTTAACTAACAATAGTTTTGAAACCAAAGAACTACACAAAGTAGTATTAGTTGATCTTTCATACTCAACATTCAAATTCAAAACCTTTGATAAATTGACATTTGAAATTCTATCAATTGACTATGTCCTTTTATAACTCTCCTTTGAAATCCCAAGTAAAAGTCAGTCAAGAAGGAAATAATTTATTATCTAAAGTACACATTTAGAAGTTAAACAACATAAATTCTATAAAAAATAATAATTTATATCCCATGCCCATGGCATAGAGTGTTTGTGAGAATATCTTAATCATATCCATGTGAATGTAATAAGTTTGAATCCTCGTTTAGTATATAAACAAATAGTTCTTGAGAAAACACCATTATATCCAAACTTGATAATATGCACATTAATTCTTAGATAGTTTTGCTTAATAATGTTTGCATGTGGATTGTATATATGTTGACACATAGCTACATTATAATAGTGATTCATAATGATAGAGGATTATATAAATGAAGCTTGTGATTATTTATACCAACCATCCCTTCACATCCTAGTAGTTTTGTGTAAACCCAAAAGTGCATGTGCACATTATGTTTTAGTATTGTTTGAAGGAGATTTTCTCTCAAGAAGTTATGGTGAAATGGAATTAAATTAAGAGAAATATGTATGTCTTATATGGTTAAGAATGTACAACATTGTTGTTTGAATGGCTAAGATCATTTGTTCAGTGTTTTATGCTTGACTCTATTTCATTCATATTTTACTTGTTTTTATGAATAAAGAATAAAATTGAACAAAATTTAATACAAGTTAGTAAATCCTAGTCAATGACCAAAGGCCATTACTTTTACAATATATCCAATTTAATTTTTCTATTACTAGCATCTTGTAATTGTGAATTATACAAATTAGAGGGACCTTTTAGATATAGAGATTGAATGATCATGTTTTAATTTCTAAAATATGCTTTGCTTCTTAAAAAAATTAGGATTGTGAAGCTATCTACTTGCTGAAACTTGTGATTAACAATTATATTGTGTCAAAATAGAAGATTAAAACAATCACACAAAAAGAGACAAGCACAAGAGATAAGTCTAAAAAATGTTGAGGGAAAAATTCAAGTCACTTCTACAATGCTTTCATGTGCTTAGCTTTCATTGCACTAAGACTCGTTCAAGACAAAATTTACTATTCATCTAGAATAAAGATGTATCATTCAATTTGTATTATGTAATATTTTTTTTGTCAGTGTGACTATTTTTGGATCCATATTATTATGTTCACAATATGCACATTTAATCTACTTAATTATTATCAACAATTTTTTTAGTGGTGAATTTTTGCCAATTGGTGAATATTTGAAATTGGGGATTCAAATTTTGGCAAGTAGTACAAGTTGTAAGGTGACCTAAATCACCACTTTTTTATGAAATTTTAGTTTAGTCTCTATTAAATTGTTGAGCATTTATTAAACCTTTAAAATCAACTGTTTTGCCACAATATTTGATACACAATTAGATTTGATCCACCTAAATTTTATAAGTGATAGTACAAATCCAAATTAATTCATTGATAATATTACATAATTCTCAGTTATTTTAGGGTCATTTCACCAATATTTAGTTACCACCATAGATTTTATCTCTTATTTAACAGTTGTTGTATTCTGAAAGCTAAAATGCACCTGCGCAGTTTCCAATGCTCACGGGGCCCGTAATTTATTTTGGACCATTGGATTTCCCCTAGATCATCCAAGTCCCCCAAAGTTGACAAGTCACCAAGGCTAGGTCATCCATCTTGCTAGAGTCCCCCGAGACTCCAAAGTTGCTAAGGCCAAATCACCCATGTCAGGAACCATAAGTCGACAAGCTAGTTCGAGTTGATTAGACCCTCTCCCCATATTAGTTATAAGTCCAATTGCTTAGAAATTGTAGGATGAGATGATACTTTCACAATGACCTTCTATGTCTAGAAACCTCACCGAACTAATTTTTTGGAAACCCCACCAGATTGAATTTTCTAGAAATCCCATTGAACTAAATTATAGGCTATTAGAAAAAGAACCTCTCAAATTAGACCCTCTCCTCATATTAATTATAAGTCCAATTTCTTGGCAATGGTAGGATGAGGTGATACTTTCACAATGATCTTCTATTGAAACCCCGCCGAACTAAATTTTTTGGAAACCCCACTAGATTGAATTTTTTGGAAACCTTGCTAGATGAGTAGGATGGGCGGGGTAGGGCGTCACTAGACCACTTTCCTAAATGACAACGTTCACTGACAATTAGCCCCAACATTGTTCCCCTCTAACATTGCCCAAGTCACATGATTCATCCTTTAGACTAGCCCCAACCCCATTAACTAACGATGTCCTAGAACGTTGCTTACCTACCATGTCTTGAAATGAAAGGCCATGTCACCCAAGTTGAGAATCACAAGTCGATGAGATGGTCTGAGTTGCCCAACTCGCCCTTCCTAAATTGTATGGAAACCCCATCAGATTGAATTATGTGGCAACCCCACCAGATTGAATTTTATGGAAACCCTACTAGACCAAATTTTACAGAAACCCCATCAAACTAAATTTTGTAGAAACCCCACTAGACCAAAATTTATAGAATCCCCACTAGACCAATTCTTGTGGAAACCTTGCTTGAATTTTATGGAAGCCCCATTGGACCAAATTTTATGGAAGTTCTCCCCACTTGAATTAACTGTAGGAAAATCCCTTCCCTTTAAAATATTA
This sequence comes from Cunninghamia lanceolata, assembly GCA_027924645.1. NCBI lineage: Eukaryota > Viridiplantae > Streptophyta > Pinopsida > Cupressales > Cupressaceae > Cunninghamia > Cunninghamia lanceolata. Next base: position 6,645,625 of record BSBN01000232.1, on the reverse strand, counting down.
AACAAAACTCATGACACCGTAATTATTGGAATCAATTACGTTTGTCGATCACCCTCCCCATCATGGAGCCCCAACCAAGTTTCCATGCCCCTTTCCCCAACACTCAACACTAACTTACTCCTAATCTTTGGCCACAACCACTTTGCCCAATGACATTTCCCAATTATGGGCCCTAACCCCATTCCTTGATACTGTTCCACAGAATGGGTCCCAACTTCATTCTCCAACAATGGGCCCAAAGCCTACTCTTTGATCTAGAATACTCGGTCATATGCCTCGACCCCTCTTCCTGATGACTTTCCCCAACACTAGTCCTAAAATTTGTTCCCTAACGACACTCCCCAATGTTGTGCCTTGACCTTGCTCTCTCATAAGCATTTCCCAATGCTAAGCATGAACCCTGAACCCTGTTCCTTGCTAACTTACCCCAACACTAGGCCCAAATCCTATCCCCTATTGACTTGCCCCAAAATTATTGGCATCAATTATGTTTGTTGACCACCCTCCCCATCGTGGAGCCCCAACTAAGTTTCCATGCCCCTTCCACAACACTTGGTGCTACCTTGCTCCTAATATTCGACCACAACAATGTTCCCTAATGACATTTTCTAATTATGGTCCCAACCCCATTCCCTAATGATATTCCACACAACAGGCCTAAACTTTGTTCCCCCAACAATGGGACTAAAACCTATTCTTTGATCCAAAATACTTGATTGTATGCCTCGACCCCTCTCCTTGATGACTTCCCCAACACTAGTCCTAAAATTTGTTCCTTAATGGCATTCCCCAACATTGGGGCTTGACCTTGCTCTTCGATGGACATTTCCCAATGCTAAGCATGAAGCCCTAACCTCATTCCTCACTGACTTACCCCAACACTAGGCCAAAATCCCATCCCATGTTGACTTGCCCCAACACTAGGACTAAACCCTATTCCCCAAAACTGGGCCTGAACCCCATCCTTCAAAACTTGGCCCAATCGTGTTCCCCTATAATGGGTCTCAACCCCTTTCCTAAATGATGACATTCATTAACAATTCACTTCAACACCACTCCCCTTTGACATTACCCAAGTTACATGAGTCAACTTCTAGATTGACCCCGACCCCATTAACTAACGACATCCTTGTATGCTGATCACCTATCATGTTTCACAATGATGGCTTTCCCCTGGATCATCCAAGTCTCCTAGGTCCCACAAGAAGCCAAGGCCAAGTCACCTAGGTCACCCATCTTGCCCAAGTCCCCTGGGTCTCCAAAGTTGCTAAGGCCAAGTCAGCCAAGTCAGGAACTACAAAGTTGATGAGCCGGCCTGAATTGATTAGACCCTCTCCCCATATTAGTTATAAGTCCAATTGCTTGATAATTGTAGGATGAGGTGATACTTTGACAATGATATTTTATGGAAACCTTGTCAGACTATTTTTTTGGAAACCCCATTAGACTGAATTATAGGCTATTAGCAAAAGCACCTCTTAGATCATACCCTCTCCTCATATTAGTTATAATTCTAATTGCTTGACAATGGTAGGCATTGAGGTGATACTTTCACAATGACCTTCTATGGAAACCCCATTGAACCTAATTTTTTAGAAACCCCACTAGACTAAATTTTTTGGAAACCCTGCCAGTCAGACGAACGAGACAGGATATGACGGGAGATCAACGGTCCAAAAGCAATTCTAGGCCCCATGAGCATTGGAAACCATGGGTACATTTTAGCTCATGGAATACAACAATAACCGTTAGATTAGAGATAAAATCAATGGTCAAAAAAGTATTTCAGGCCCAATGAGCATTGGAAACGGTGGGTGCATTTTAGCTTGTGAAATACAATGACAATTATTCAAGTATAGATAAAATCAATTGTCAAAAAAGAATTTTAGGCCCAAAATATAATTGTAATTGTAAGATTAGAAATAATTTTCTTTATATGGTGTTGATTTAAAATATTTAATCCATGTGATCTCTAATGCTTTTTTGATAGTAGATTTGTGCTTGGCATTGCAGGCTCCGCCCCTCAACCCCACCTGTATTGCACTAGGGCCCCTATCCCTGGAGCCTGTGAGGGGACATTGCCCCCTTTACCCCCACAAGGGGTGCTACCCCTTGACCTTGTGAGGGGAGACTGCCCCTCAACCCCCATAAGGGGAACTACCCCTTGAACCCATCGATCGTTGCTACCCTCGAGCCCCTACTTTTTTTATAGGAATTTTTTTTTTTTTAAAGGAAGGATTTACCATGGTAATTAATGCATTTTCCTATTATTCACCAAGATATGTTAGGATTTTCTACAAGTTTCTAATGATGTAAAAAATTTGTCAATAAAATTAATAGTTTTTCAAAAAAAAAGGAAAGATTCACCAATACAAATTAATATGCTTTCAAAAAAATGAAAGATTTGCCAAGATTTTATATCTTTTTTAGGGGGGTTTCTTAAAGTTATCACTGATTACTATATGATTTACTATTCATCTAGAATAAATATGTGACTTTCAATTTGTTCCATTTTAGACTTATTATGTTCAGTTAGTAGAGGGAAAGTTTAAGCTTAGAATTGTGATGGACATGAAAACTTAGAAAGGTATGATATAACTCTTGTGATACTAGATTTGACTGAAACTCTAGTTATTATGGCTTTGTGTATTAATGCCCATACATTTTGTATTTATCTTTTATATTATTGAAGATTTCATATAAATAAATTGTCTATCTCTAGTTATCACTGATTACTATATGATTTACTATTCATCTAGAATAAATATGTGACTTTATGTTTGTTCCATTTTAGACTTATTATGTTCAGTTAGTAGAGGGAAAGTTTAAGCTTAGAATTGTGATGGACATGAAAACTTAGAAATGTATGATATAACTCTTGTGATACTAGATTTGACTGAAACTCTAGTTATCATGGCTTTGTGTATTAATGCCCATACATTTTGTATTTATCTTTTATATTATTGAAGATTTCATATAAATAAATAAAGTTTATAGTAATCATAAAACTATTGACATGTGCATGGAACTTTTGAATCCAATTGTTAGATATAACTATTTGATACAATTTGATACATATTTATAATAATTAAATATTTTTAAAAATAATTAATATATATTGTTTTTAAAATCAAATGACATGTAATGGGCTTGGATATCAAATTTAGAATTTTTGTGGTCCTCTGCACAATCACATGTCTAATATTTGGCAATGACCCATGAATTTAATTGTAATTTGTAACTATCCTTAATGAAGTTCATTCCCTTTAGTCTTCAATATTGATCCTTGAATCTAAAGTGGCTCAAATTTTCAATTATGTAAGGTGCTTATTCATTCCATAGAGTTAGGAGTGAATTCCATAGAGTTCATAGTGCATTTCGTAGATCTTGGAGTGCATGTACATTGTCTTGTACAATATTTTTGAAAAAAAAAATGAGCCACTTTAGACAATTTTGATTTTATTAGCAATTCCTTAAATGTATGTTATTGGTTATTGTAGAGGATGTCATGTCAAATAACGGAAGGAGAAAGCAAGAAGCAACTTCATGTGCTTATGTTTCCCTGGCTTGCATAGGGCCACACTGTGCCTTTCATTGAGCTTTCCAAAAGGCTTTCTCATCATGGAATTAAAGTAACCTTCTCTAGCCTTTGTAAGTTGCAAAAAATAGGTCATTGTTATTAGAGGAATGTGGGAAATTTTTAGAGTATGAAACTTGATAGTAAGTATGAGTTTTCCACATTCTATAAAGATAACTAGCACTTGCACCCATAGGAGGTTCATGAAATACGTTGATAGGAACAACCGATGAGTTTAGAAAATTTTCCAGCATGAGACAATTCCGAGCAGTATAATGCTCACATATAAAAGCCTATCGACTATTACTAAACTTTTATATCAACATTTTGAATCACATTCAATGAACCATCATTAGTATGAAACTTACTATGTAACTCCCATGGTGTTCAATTATCTATTGTCACATAAAAGTAGTGGCTATTAATGATAAGAAAGACATCTTCTACACAACACCTAATTCAATTATCAAAGGTAAATTTGAGCCAATAAAAATAGGACAACTATTTACCAATTTTATTATAAATAAGGTGTGAAATTGCTATCCACTATTTAACCATTAAAGAATGGGATTTTAGGTAGAGTCTGACTTGCTTGAAAGAGTGTAGCAAGCAAAAGAAAATTTCGGTGGAAAAAAGATTGAATGGAGAAACACCCAGAGGGCTGTGAAATTTCAAGGCCACATGTGGCACTCTATCCAGCTGTGGGTTTGGGCCATCTTATTCCCTTCCTCGAGCTTGCAAGAAAGCTCGTTTCCTCCCACGGTTTCGCCGTAACCCTAATCACACCCGCCTGGAACGTTTCCCCTTCGCAGACTAAATATGTTTCAGACCTCCTTCACTCCAATCCCAACACAATCCGTCAAGTAGAGCTTCCACAGATTCCTTCCGACGGGAAAGACAGCCAAGATCCCGCCAGCTACTTCCTGGAACAAATAACCAAGTCCATGCCTGCAGTGGAACAAAATCTAAGGATACTACAACAGCCCAACCGCCCTTTCTCGCCAGTTCGTGCGTTGATTTCAGATCTCTTCCATGCGGCAACACTGGACGTGACCGATCGCCTGGGCTTGCCAAATTATATCTTGTTTACATCCTCAGCGGCCTTCCTCTGTTTCATGTTGTGTGCCCCTCGCCTTTTTCTGTCCGACGGAAATGAGGCTTCTTCTCCTGTTTCCATTGATATCCCGGGCTTGAAGAAGCCCTTCCATGAGGCCGATTTTCCAGACCCCTTTCACAAGAAGAACTCTGCAATGTTTCATGGCTTCCTTCGCCTCTGCTCTTCCTTACGAGCGATGAAAGCCATTCTCGTCAATACATTTCAGGCCTTGGAAGTTGAGACAATTCATGCGTTGCTCTCTGGAAGTGTCGGAGAAATCGAGAGACTTCCACCCGTATATTCGATTGGGCCGATTACGCGCTCGGTTGATCTGCCTGAGGCGGACATGGAAGGCGAAGAGCGCATAAAATTGTGGCTGGATAGCCGGCCTAAGGCGTCTGTGGTGTTCGCGTCGTTTGGTACTTGGGGATTGATGTCCACGGAACAGTTGAGGGAGATTGCGTTAGGGCTTGAAGCGAGCGGCCTAAACTTTGTTTGGGTTGTGCGGGGCATTAGAAATAGTACTGATAGTGATTCTCTTATGAATTTTAGTTCAGAACTGGAGTTGAGCAGTGTTCTTCCTGAGGGTTTCTTGACCCGTGTTGAGGGCCGTGGATTGGTGGTTCCTTTCTGGGCTCCTCAGGTCGTGATCCTTTCGCATCCGGCTGTGGGAACTTTTGTTTCTCATTGTGGATGGAATTCTACGCTGGAAGCTATTTGGTTTGGAGTGCCTATTGTTGCCTGGCCTCTTTATGCTGAGCAGCGAATGAATTGCTTGTTGATTGTGAATGAATGGATGGTGGGTTTGGAGGCTGTCAAGGGAGCGGATGGGGTGGTTGGCCGGGAGGAGTTGCAGCGTGTGCTGGGAGAAGTTATGGATGGAGAAGAGGGGAGATTGGTGAGGAAGAATATGGAGGAGTTGAGTTTGAAAGCCAGATTTGCAGTCACAGAAAAGGATGGAAGTTCATTTGTTAGCATGGAAGCTGCATTGAGTGGCCTTGTTATAGGCACTGAATGCAAACATGCCGATTGAAGACTTTTGTAGAAACTGATGAGCATTTTGTTGGAAATAAAAGAAGATTTAGTTAGAAAGGTGGGCAGAGTTCTGGAGGCAGATTGTTGTAACTCGTTTTTTTCCGCACTGCTTTGTAGTACTTCTTTACGTACGTTATACTAAAACTTGCACGTGTTAGTGAATTTTCCAAACTAGCACCTTCACTTATATTCAGAGTGGCAATTAGTCCACATAATCAATTTGAAGATGTGTGGCGGTTAGTTTAACACTTCAATATCTGCTTTAAAATTTATCAGCCAGTTAAATTAAATATGCTCTATTTTTATGAATCTTATTAGATGGATGCTGCTTCTATGCATTACCTTTTTCTGAATTGTTGTAAAAATAGAATTTTTTCTGTCAAAGCGTTCTTGGTCTGTTAGTAAGTTGAAAGGTTATGAATGAGCCCACCAAAAAAGATCAAGTATTGTTGAGTGCAAGGTCCCCGACACCATAAGGGATGAGGCCAGGATTGTGCCCTGTGCGAATTTGGTGCAATGGATACCTCTTAGTTCCTGGCCATGGATACCTCTCTGTGTTTGGCTCTCAGCCGAAGGGGTTGAGCCTAAGGCTCGCTCTCAGCCGAACCATGGATACCTTTCAGTTCTTGGTTCTCAGAAAAAGTTCAGCCTAAAGCTTGTACTTCTGTATCGAATAGTAAAAATAAACAATCATATGAATGATAAAAAATAAATAAATATATAGAATAGAATTTTACGAATTGAAGAAAAGACCGCAGGTTTTATTCATATGTAGGATTAATCGTGGAAACAGTATGTAGTGATCCCCAAGAAGGTTTTTCCTTTAACAATAATACCAGTTGAGTCTCAACGCCCAGCTGGAGTGGTAAGATGTTTTATCCGAAGATTACAATAACAGCCGTTCGTTACTGCTACTAAATCTCGTTAAATTGTTTGTTTTTGAGCAAAACTTATTCTGGCGATTGACAGTCATTTTTGTCTTCAACGTTGTCTGGATCAAAGCAATCGACAAAGCTTTCAATAAAATACAGTCTAGGGTAAGGTAGGATAAGATGTTTGTGGCTAGCTCATAAAGGCATTTTATTTACAACTTAATTTCTGTTAGTATGTGAAGCAAGTATTTTTGTCAGCATTGATTAAGTAGTTGTCTACTAGTTCTATGTAGAAATTTTTTGGTCGTATGACACTTACAACATGCAAGTGGTTTTTATTTTTGAAAATCTTTCTTTGGAAAGGATTTGATCATTTTAGATGACATGCTGAAGTGCCACTCACGCTTCTATTTTTGGAAATCCTTCTTCGAAAATGGTTAAATGTTTTTTTGGTGGTTTTTTAGTTAGTTGAACTGGAGAAAGAATGCATGGTGATTTTCTGTAACTGCGAATTTGTTCCTGAGATAATAAAGAAATTGAGAGACCTTTGCCCATGGTTTTCCCTGGTACATAACCAAGTTTCCACGTAAATTCCATGTGTTGTTCTTTTCTTTGTGATTTATTGCTTTTAATTGTATATATGTGTTATTTCTACATTTATATTTTATTTCAATTTCTGTCACATAGATCAAGAAAGTGATATTTAGATGAACATTAAGAGTTTGGCAATTGACGGAGCACACTAAACAACCCCATCTTCCATTACGGAGTTACAGAAACTTCTGGATCAAGCGCTAGCAGGCTACAACTTTACCTTCATCTTCTCTTCCCTCTATACAACGTAATATAACTTGATTTCAATCCAGGTATGTTTATATATGGTACAGATTGAATTAGCCACAGTAATTCCATGTCAACTGGATTTTGTAGAATTTTTTATTATAAACTTAGTGCCATTCATTACTTAAAAAATAATGTAAAAAGATATTTTTTTTAAATTGCCCGTATGGGGATCCCTCTCGGTGAAATTTTATTCTTTACCTATTTTAAGATGTTCAGTTTTTGGCTATTCTTAAATATCATCCATTTCAATAGTCAAAGGTTAATTTTAGCCAATAAAAATAGGACAAATATTTACCATTATATTGTGAATGAGGTGTAAAATTGCTATTGACTGTTTGACCATTGAACTGGATGATATTTAAGTAGAGTGGTTTTGCTATGCTCACGAGCGATTTTGTGTAGGCCAAGCCAGCCTTCAAAATGATCATGAGAAAACTAGGAACAAGTTCTTGAAGTATGTTTTAAATGGCGCCAAGATAAGATAGCAATTCCAACAATTAGATTTTTCATTCGGCAGTTTTCCATTATTGTAGGATTTCCAAATTTGGTTTTGGCTTTGTTTCATGGTTTTGTAGTTTCCTACACAATGTGAAGACATGTTCTAATTTTTTCTTTCTGTTGATCGTTTTGGTTATGTTTGGTGGTTTTAGTGGTTTGCCCTAAAGTTCGATGTCTGTGGTTTTAGAGCATTGTATTTGGAATTTTTCTAGTTGTTTGGGAGTTGCTTAGTGTTTGGATTAAAAGAAAATGAATTGTTTTCACAGAGACCATGGATGTGTTAGAATATAATGAATAACTAGTTTATTGGCATGTGGTGAATATGTGTCAACTAGAGTTGTGCAGTTATAGATGTGTCAATAGAAGTTGTAGAGGTGTCACTAATTGTTGTAGTTGTGTCAATGAGTTTCACATATGTGTCATGTTAGATCCCTATTTTGTAGGGAGTTGTTGAACTTCTCTAAAGTTAAAAATGTAATCTTCTTTGTTGAATAAATTAGAATAATTCAAGCAACAATTTTAATCTCCAATTTGGTATTAGAGCCATGTTGGTGTTTTCCATCAAATTGTTTTAGTTTGTTTGCATCTGCATAGACGGTGACTGACCCTAAGTCTGTGATTGCTGATTGTTGGTCGGGCCTACAAACAAAAGAGAAAGCTACCACTGAAATAAAGATGAATGCAGCCAAATATTTCCTGTAGAAACAGATAAAATAGTTCATTGAGGGATTGTTACAACACTGTTTGAAGGAGCTTCCTACCATTTCCAATGGGAGATATTGCCCAATCCAACAAAGTTTGAGGTGAAGGCCATGACTGGGAATAGCATGGGAGTGGGGAAAGTGGATGCTTTCTTCGATTGCACAGATGGCCATTGAAATAGACTTGATGTTGTCATGAGTTGCAACAACAAATGATGGGGAAGGTGATGGCTGTGAGAGCATGAGTGTTTCCTTCTATTTGTTAGTGTGTCAAATATTTTTGTGTGAAAGTACTATTGTTGTGATTGGCTGGACTAGCTCTATGAAGAAGAAGATGAATTTATTCAACTACTTGTTGATTGACTGTTAGATGTGTTGGGATTATCAAAGCACAATTTTAAAAAGGTTGTCAGAGGAAATATGGGTTCCTCGACATGCCTTCATTTGTGATGTTGGAGGAGGAGAGGTGCATGAGGTCTCAAAGGAGTAGTGATGTGCTCATATGACGGTTTAGGAAGGATATATTGGTTGGAAATATTTTCAATTCTTCATTAAGGGGGAGTGTTAGAATATAATGAATAATTAGTTTATTGGCATGTGGTGAATATGTGTCAACTAGAGTTGTGTAGTTATAGATGTGTCAACAAAAGTTGTAGAGGTCTCACTAATTATTGTAGTTGTGTCAATGAGTTTCACATAGGTGTCATGTTAGATCCATGTTTTGTAGGGAGCTGTTAAACTTCTTTGAAGTTATAAATGTAATCTTCTTTGTTGAATAAATTAGAATAATTCAAGCAACACTTTTATTCTCCAATTGGATGGTCTAGAAAAAAAAGAAATTTGATGGTTCTATGGCCATGTTAAGGTGCTATTATGGTAGAATACAACTAATTTGATATAAAATTTGTATTTAAAAAATGATTAGTTTTGAGTGGACCCACCATAAAATATAAAGCCTTATGGCTAAGTGTATATTTGTAATGAAGAAAATTGTAGATCTTTCACTTTTTCCTTTTTTTTTTTTTTTAATGTAATAACTAAAGGGTAAAAATAATTTTTTGTGGAAGTTGCCAAATAACTTCATTTTGGATTTTGTTCCTATTTGTACTCATTTTAAGGGTTTGGATTTAATCCTCAATTTATTCATTTTTTTTTTGTCTTGGATCAAATTTGTAGTTAAAAAAATAATTTAGATCCCCTTATTTCAAAATTGGGTCTAGATGTTTTCCCTCCAATTTCCCATTATGAGCTGACTTGAAGCACAAAATAATAAAATTGCACTCTACGGTGTATTTAAGGACAAACCCTAATTCATTTAGAGCATCTAGCAAACACAAGATTTGAACACCTTCTAGTACAAATCATGGACTTACAAAGAACCATCTAGTGATATCAACACTACATCGACATCATGTGCAAGCTTGCATGTTATTGCATGCAAGTGCCGTTGACACTGCATAGCTTCTTCCATTTTGGTTTTTCTATGGTGTTTTTAATTGTTGTTTAATGTTGGTTCTTCTTCCATTTTTTGGGCCAAGCAACTCACCTATGGTAGGATCTAGGGGGGCCTAGGTGGTCCCTTACCTTTTTCATTTAAGGATGTTGTTCGGGTTGATGAGGCCATGAATCCACAACTATCCAGTCAGTGGTACATACTGTTAGGCAACAATAGACTATTAAAACAATGAATTTCCCTTCCAGTGCTAATGGATATTTATAGGCTTAGTATGAAGGACCAAAGTTGTCTACTGAAGTTAGGAAGCCTGTAATTGAAAAGATTTTTGATCCATCAACAGGGACCCTAAGGAAAACCACCGCAGAAGAACGAGCAAAAGAAAAGTTCCAGATAGCTCGTGGTAATGGTTCAAACCCCAATGGATCTAATCCTATTGATCTATTCAAAAATATCCAAACTCTGAAAGCTGATACACCTCCCCTTGTTAATTTTGATAATTTGAGGATATAGAAAATACAAGAGTAATAGATGCCATGTGAGCCTGGATAACAAAGTATTTATCCACTAATGCTAATGCTGATGAATCACAAGTGATCAAGCAGGCTCTCAATGCTATGATAGGTGTTGCACGAAATGTCTGGGATAAGCATTGACTTGCAGAAAAGAAGTCGCCGAGCTTGAAAAGCTTCGAATAATCTAGACTTCTGAATCTCCATTCTCATGCCATGCTATGTACGTCCCTAAGATTGATGAGAATGGTAAAGAATTACCTGAAAAATGGCTAGTAGTAAACTATAAGCTGCTAAATGATTGTCTTGTTGATAATCAACATCCTCTGCCAAGCAAGGACCATATTTGGCAGACTATTCAAGGTAGTCATGTTTATTCAAAATTTGACCTAACAAAAGGGTTTTGGCAGATTGGACTCAAGAGTGCCGACTTCTACAAAATAGCATTCTCTGTTCCACAAGGGCTTTATGAATGGACAGTCCTCCCTTTTCAGATAAAAATAGCTCCCTCCATTTTCCAAAAACAAATGGATATTATTTTTCAGCCTTTTGCCAAATTTATTCAACCCTATATTGATAATATTCTTGTCTTCATCCAAGATATGCCCTAACACCTTGCTCACCTCCGGTAGTTCCTTACTATCTGTCAACACAATGACCTTGCCATTAATCCTACAAAGTCTTACTTTGCCCAAAACCAGATAGTTTCATTGGCATCAAGCTTCTTCGCGGGGGGAGAATGGAGACTCAACCTCATATTCTTAACAAAATTTCTAATCTTGATGTTACCAATGTTAAAGAATTACAACATTTTTTGGGTCTTGTTAATTATATTGCAGGATTCTATTATAAACTTGCTGAAGATAGAATTGAGCTCAACAAGCTTCTGGGAAAGACACCGCCACCGTGGATGGTTTCTTGTCCTAGCTTCTTCACAGATCTCTTCATTGATCTGAGTGAGAAACTGAACTAATTGAGGAAAGGTTAGTTCTTTCATCTCTATGCTTTCTGTTACCAGATTCTCAAGAACCTTTTTGTGATATAATTCTCCTATCTCAATTCCAAAACTTTTTAGAAAAGTTGTTAACATAAATTCATGATTTTGTTCACGGCCTAACTGATAGAAATTATTATATTGTTCCTCACAATATTTCTTGAAGTATTTGAGGTCTTCACACTTACCTCTTATGAATTTGTTGTAGGCCAACTTTTCTCTAGTATCTATTCTTCCTATAGCAGAAAGTCTTCAAGGTTCCAGTCAAATCAAAATGCTAAATTGGACTAACTGTACCTTAGAAAATCCATGCTACTTGCTGAGGATAAGAAGATTTGGCATCAGATCGAGGCAGTCAAGGCTGAAAAGGCTAGACTAAGTACCCAAGAGAACTTCCATTCTCTTATCTCCACTCTGGAATGCTTGGAAAAGTGCCTCACAAATCAGTGGATGACCTCTATTAATAAGAACCTCCAAGAACTCAAAGCACAATACAATGAGTTCAATAGTCAAGCAGAAACGTGGTGGGTCGCTCAGCAGCAATCTTTAGAACAACAGAGAGAACTTCTACAAAAGGTCAGAAGTGAAGTAAAATTAGATTGTGATGTGCTTTCCGCACAACTGAACAATGTAAATATTCATGCAAAGCATAATGAACAAAAGATAGATGAAGTCTATAAAGAGGTTAAGTCAGTTGCACAGTCACAACTGTTACTAGGAGATTCCGTAATTCAGGAATCTGCAAACATCCAGTCTGAGTTACATCAAGAATCCACAACTATCCAGTCAGTGGTACATACTGTTAGGCAATAACAGTCTGTTAAAACAATGAATTATAGGCTCAGTATGACGGACCAAAGTTGTCTATTGAAGTTAGGAACCCTGTAATTGAAAAGATTTTTGATCCCTTAACAGGGACCCTAAGGGAAACCACCGCAAAAGAATGAGAAAAAGGAAAGTTCCAGATGGCTTGTGGTAATGGTTCAAACCCCAATGGATCTAATCCTATTGATCCATTCAAAAATATCCAAACTCTGAACGCTGATACACCTCCCCTTGTTAATTTTGATAATTTTGAGGATATAGAAAATACAAGAGGAATAGATGCCATGCGAGCCTGGATAACAAATTATTTATCCACTAATGCTAATGTTGATGAATCACAAGTGATCAAGTAGGCTCTTAATGCTATGACAGGGGTTGCACGAAATGTCTGGGATAGGCTAGATGACACTTTCAGGGAAAGCCTAATAGGAAGAGGTACAGATCAAGTCTGTGCTCAGTTGACATGTCTGTTTGTAGGAAGAACAAATACCAGAGAAAAGTTGGCCTACAACAAATTCATAAGAGGTAAGTGCAAAGACCTCAAATACTTCAAGAAATATTGTGAGGAACAATATAAGAATTTCTATCAGTCAGGCCATGAACAAAATCATGAATTTATGTTCACAACTTTTCTAAAAAGTTTTGGAATTGAGATAGGAGAATTCTATCACAAAAAGGTTCTTGAGAATCTGGTAACAGAAAGCATAGAGATGAAAGAACCAACCTTTCCTCAATTAGTTCAGTTTCTCACTCAGATCAATGAAGAGATTTGTGAAGAAGGTAGGACAAGAAAAGAAATGAAAAGGATAAAACCCTTACTATCCTCATTTGCATGCTACCAGATAATGCCTTCAAATCAATTCCCAAAGAAATCTTCGTCTTGCTACGGATGTGACAAGTCCAAAAAAATCTTATAAGAAGAAAAAGAAGAAATTTAGTAAATATCCTAAGAAAAAGGGATATTTCAGGAAAAGGGATAAGAAAGGCAAGGGTTCAATATCCTCAAAATTATCAAAATTAACAAGGGGAGGTGTATCAGCTTTAAGAGTTTGGATATTTTTGAATGGGTCAATAGGATTAGATCCATTGGGGTTTGAACCATTACCACGAGCCATCTGGAACTTTCCTTTTGCTCATTCTTCTGCGGTGGTTTCCCCTAGGGTCCCTGTTGAGGGATCAAAAATCTTTTCAATTACAGGCTTCCTAACTTCAGTAGACAACTTTGGTCCTGCAGTTAATTTTCTCATGCAGGCTACACATGAGGCTAGATCTAACCAAAGAGTGGATAATCATCCCTGATCTAATGGATGTTTACAAAAAAGTGTCGATCGACCCATTTTGGTCATCAATCCTAAAGTTATAGTTGATGATGTGCTTTATTTGTCGAAACATGCTTTGATTTGTAAATTTATGGGTTTTAGAGCCACACTACCCTTCTTAAAGAATTGGGTTCCTTGTACCTAGCAACCAAAGGGGAATATGGAGGTTATTTAGTGGTGAATGGCTTCTTCTTTGTGGTATTTTCAAGAATGGCTAATCAAAATTTGGCCTTTGAGGGAGGACCGCACTTTCACAATCAAGCTAGATTGTTCATTAAACCTTGGCATGTGGGATTCAATTTGGTAGAGGATCTCCCATCTAAGATTTCAATCTAGGTTTTCCTTTTTTGTCTACCTTTGGAATTCTGGAGACATGATATTTTGCAATCTATTATGACGGTTCTTGGGAAACCTTTGGGTTCTTCCCATCATATGCTTGAGAGAAAGGTAACTACATATACCTGTATCTATGTGGAAATTGATCTTAATAATCCTTTTCCTAATTTTATAGAGATTAGATTAGGTAGCATGTATTGGATTCAATAGTTAGATTATGAGGCTCTTTCTTTTAAATGTCATGTCTATCATGTTTATGGGCATCTTCAAAGAAATCGCTCAAAGAAAATCTTAGATACCCTTCAGTCCTCACTAGTTCATCATGTGCTTCTATGCATGACTAACCACTCTTCCATACAAGACATTTGATAGTGTTACACATGGATGTATTCTAACCATGTAATATAATGTTAATAGTCACACAGTGTAACTAATAGGACAACTAGAAGTGGAAGGTTTAGATCATATCATCACAACTTCCTATTCTTATTTTGTAATTGTATTGTATTCTATTTCTATCCATGCACCTCTCACTTTGAGAAGGATGTTCATAGTAGACATAGTACACTTATAAGCAAGACTAGTCAAATATGTGTTCCCCTTTTTGGTTCACAAGAATCTTCATTCCTTGCTATGATATTTGTAAACAACAATTGTACCCTATTAATTTTATAGATGTAGCATATATTTGCTAAAGCCTTCCACTTCAATTGTGTGAATTGATTTACTTTTCTTGTTTCGCTTTTTTCCATAGTCTATAAACCCCATCCTTCATAAGAATGGTTTGTCCTTCGTGCATCTTCTAGGATCAACATGAATCAATTATGCTTCCATCCCTTTCTACATTGTTCCTACTATTACCATACCTTATGCTAGCACTCAAAACTATATCTCCACAAAACTTAAGGCAAACACCAAAACCTATGGCCAAGGAAAATCAACATAGTGTGATGGATTAGACTTACGATCAGACTATAGTAGCAATGGGCCAAATCATGAGAGTGGATAATCCCTCCTTGTTCTTTAGGCTTTGCTAAACTAATAAGGGTGTTCCCTAAGGTCTTTAAGTTGGGATAGTTAAAGAGAAATGCACAATTAGACACAAAACCTTAACAACCATACCTAAGGTGCTACAAATACATAAGATTTGCCACTAGACTCATGTGTTAGCACTGGCTACAAATAAAACTTCAAAACCTTGAATATAAGTAGATAACAACATCCTTGCCTATGCAAAAAAAGATAATAGTAGTTTTATCCTATAAATGAATCCACTTAACCATACAAACACGTGTGTAAGATGTGGACATACTAGGATGATCATTTATCCATTTATTAGTTTGAACTTACATAAGAGGTGGAATTAGTTACGTTATTGGATCATGAGAGCATGTAGAACCTAACAACTAATTCAAAACTACAAAGAAAGTTCTACTAAATTAAAATTTGTTTAGCCTCTCACCATATAGAATAGTACCTACTCCATTGAGCAACTATGTCAAAACTTGCAAGGAGGATAAGAGCAAACTTGAAAACCATCAATGAATCTAGACTTACACATAGATACACATTAAAAAATAAAGGACATCTACATCTAAACATGCTTCACATTATCCATCTTAAAACAACAACAATCCACATGCAATAAGAAGAGACCATCACAAAATAGTTTGCAATGCATTATAATGTTGTCATAAATTAATCAATCTCTGTTTACATTAGGGCAAAAAATGTGGCAAGAACGAATTAGTACTTAGGCTAAAGATTTTCCTAAAATATTATAGTTTTCCATGGAGACAATTAGTTACAAATGAATCCTTGCTTGCATTACTCTTTCTTTGATTTACAAAGTATGCTCTTCCCCTTACAAAACCTAACTTCCATCACTTGATGCCCTATATTAAACTTAGACACATACAAGCTAGATAACTGGCTCATAGACCAACCCATATTACATATTACATCAATGTATATCTAAAGTTACATTAAAAAATTTCCACAAGGGAAGAGTTGTCAGGGTCATTTGTAATCAACATATGTCACCTCACAATACAACCATATGCACATAAAATTTTCATTGGATCCATTGATAGGTACTCTTCTGCAGGTTTCTTTCAAGCCACTACAAGTACCTCCTTTCTATCAATTACAATTACAATAGTATATATAGTTATGTAATGGTGAAAATTTCATACCCATTCCTTTTTCCCCTATGTTTTGGACCCATGATGATTAGGTTGTCTTTAAGCATTGACTAGTTTACAACATGGTGTATTTTGTGTGGAAGCTAGTAAATACACTTATCCTTGCATTTTGCCATCATCACTCATCTCTATGATTCAAATTTGATTCCAGATCTAGCTATTCACCACTCTAGTTCAGATCCATGGGTGCAAAATTGACTGAGGCCAATTTTTGTGACCATAGATTTAAACCCTGAACTTTAAAATTCAAATTTCTTAATTTGGGCCCATGTTTCACTCCCTTACTAGCCATAATGAGCTAACTCAAGCACAACTTATTTCAAATTGTATGTTAATATGGTGTATTTATTGATTAATCCTAATTCATTTAGATTATCTATGATAATCATGAGAGCACTCATCAACTTACATCATCATGCTAGGCATATTGCAACTCACTTATTGTCTTCAATCATTGTTCAACGTCATTGAATTAGTCCACCTAGTGGCTTCATCAAAGGAGAGTCAATCCTTGCCTAGCAAGTACCCAAATGGTGTCTATAAACATAACCTCACTTCAAACCTAGGTACAATGAGGTGAGGCACATTTGATGCATTCACCGATTCCCTAGGTAAATAATTTTACGCGTTGAATCAATTTTACAAATGTGGAAATTAGTTCTACATGCTTTATACCAAAAAAAAAAATTATACATTTACAAACACTAAATCATTTATCTGAACAAGACCCTAATATTTAAAACATTTAACAATAAATTTCTAACATTTTAAATAGTATATTTCATCATTAAAATTCATTCTAAATATCTAATTTTAAATATTTTAATATTTGTTACTATATAATTACATCATCTATTATTAGTTCTATTAAAATTTTATTTATTATTTAATTTAATATATAATATTATTTATTAATAACTAATAATTTAATTATAGGTTAATATTTAATTAATTTACAAATTATTATATAATATTAAATATTATTTAAACAATATTAATTGTTGATATATATACACTTGGGTAAGGCCAAGGAGCTAGGAAAAAAAGGGCATTATGCCCAGATATTGGCAACATAGAGTGCACCAGTTCCTTCCATAACAACTAGTCCATCAAAATTTTATCACCATGCACGACTGGCTAATGAGACTTCAACCAAATAGAGCATCCAGAATTCCAAACAAATATATCAGAACTAACTTCTATTATAACCACCATACAGAGTTGTTTTACTTGCCCATACCTGACCCAACACCAACCCCCATTATATCAGACGCTACATTATCCTGATTACCAGCAAGTCCATAACCCCTTTCCCATCAAAAAAATTTAGAGGGCAAATGACTACAACCTAATCTTCCACCAAGTAGTTGTATGTTCGGACAAAAGAACAAAGATCCTGGAGTCAAAGCAAATTAGAGAGGCTTTGGGCCACCCGGTAAGGTAGATTACAGTATCCATTATATTTCTCCTAATCATCATAATGAATATCCCTGTCCCATCAGGATACTATCATCCCTTCCTAGCTTACCCACCCATTATCAAGTCTTTATATTATATAATTGATATATAATATATTTTTAATAATTATTAACACATTTAATAATATATAATTTAGAAGAAATCAATATGATATAGATTAAAGAATATGATTAGGGAGGCCTGCCATTTGTATATCACATAAGTAGGGGAGAGGACCCGGTAGTGGTGCACCCTAACTTCACGCCTCTCAAAATCATACGTGGCAATTTCAAATCCCTCCAAAAATTTTACAGTAGCTTACTTGGCAACGCCCCTGCTTATAACTAAGGTTTCAGGGCCACATCATCAAATATGATGCCACATCAACATGCTTTTTGTTGAATTGTCAAATAGTTCCCCAAAAAAAAGGTTGGACCAATAGGTGTGCATTAAGTCATGTTTTGTTGGTGGGCTGATGTGGCATCACATGATTGGTTACTTTTAAAATTTAAAGGGCACATTTCATTCAATTATTAGTATTTATAGTAACACTAACAACCTTAAAATCACAACTACTAGTACTAAACTTTAAAAATATTGTGCCTTAAATGCACATATACTAGTACTAAACTTCAAAAATATTAGGCCTTAAATGCACATACACTGTCTCAGCCATTGGAACTATCTCACCTATTGGGTCTTTTCCTCTATATATGATATAGATTAAAGAATATGATTAGGGAGACCTGTCATTTGTGTATCACATAAGTATATGACAATTTATTTTACTTGAACATCATCCAAATTAATAGTTAAAAAGTCAATAGCAATTTTACACCTCATTTACATTAGAAAGTGGTAAATATTTATCTTATTTTTATTAAAATGAACTTTTAACTGTTGAATTGTACATGTTTAACAATAACTGGTTCATCCAATTTGCTAGATAGCCACTGCATGAAGCTTCATGAAAATAGAAGGTGGACATAGCTGTCAAAAATACAGTTAATGCATAAAACTCTATAAAATTTTAGAAAACTTTTATTAATTAATAAACTTCTTATATAGACTTTTGAGCCCAAAAAATTGTCTCAAGCCTAGAGATAACTTTTAAGTAGTAAAAAAACCAGTTTACACAACCATATACAACATTATAGCATCTCAAATGGTGAGTGAAAAATAAAGACCAGCATAAAACAAGTTTTATTTGGCACAACTCATCCAACCTGTATGTTGTCATCTCAGACTTCTCTGTAGACTTTCTCTACTCTCTACTCGCATATTACAAGGAAGACTATGCATGTTGTCGTGTTGATGCTATATCCATAATAAAAATCTCATCACTTTAAATTTGAGTGGCTACAATTCGTTACTCTACAATAAAATGCAAATGCATTTTGCCAGCAAACCAGCTTCGTGTTTTCCACTGACCTAATGTTGGAGTTGAAGTGGTTGTTGTCATATTCATTGTTAGAGGAGAGGATAGAACTGATTGGTTAATTCTTCGTTCATTCCTTTTCTTTTTTCCAAATAATTTTTTTTAGGGGGCAGGAATTGTAGGTTATGTGATTACAAGGATGAAGACAAAGGAGCAAAAGATTTTTTATTTTATTTTAATTTAATTTAATTTAAATTTTTTTCCAAAAATCCCCCTTCCATTATGCTTGATGGATGTCCATACTTTGTCCCAAAGCTTCCATTTTAGATCAGGTAGGGAGGATGCTTGCAAAGATATGTTGAAAGGATGACATGCATATAGTTATTTATGTAATGTGGGTTCATCTAGTTTTTTGGGAGGATTCTTAAATATCATCTAAAAGGTCAATTTTGACCAATAAAAATAGGACAAATATTTACCACTTTTTGTTGTGAATGAAGTGTAAAATTGGTATTGATTGTTTGACCATTGAAATAAATGATATTTCTTTAATTTTCAGTAAAGTAGTTTGGTGGATAACTCCCAGGCTTAAATTTGACGGTTGACCTTCCTGTCAAACAATTTTTTTATGACAGTTATCCATTCAAAGGTACTTCTAAAATACTATGACATACCTTAGTATAAGTAAAATTATATATAATCTAAATATATATATCATCACAATTCTATATAAATTTTGACAGTTTATTCAAAATCTCTCCTTTCATATAATACAATCTTTTTTAAATTTTAATTGTATTTAAAAAAAAAATGTTACGGCCATCAAATTTAGGTCCTGGATAGCTCCTTCCTAAAACTTCCTAAAAGTGGAAGGTCAACACAGCCATCAAAAGTACAGTAAACGTTTTGAATGAATGAATGAATGAATAGATTTTAATGACGTCCACGAGACCGAGCAGTAAACGCTTTAGAAAGCTTTCATGTTGCTGTCAGCCTGTCACGTGTTACTGGAAAGTGCTAAACAATACGTGGAAGCTGTCACTTTTTACTTTCCATTCTGAGGAAAGTGATGTTAATTCATCACAGTGCCGTGCTGAATCTTACCAAGTAATTAATGGTGTACTGAAAAGTGAGTGGGGTCTGGAAGTTAACGGTCTGGGCCATTTTTCTTAATTTTTGCATTTGTATTAAAGAGAGATCATAAATGTCTTTGAAAAAAAAGATTTTATCAGGTATTAATTTTGATCAAAATGATATTTAATATGTAGAGTCTCAACAAGTAATTATGATACCGAAAGCAACAGTAATCCTGCAGTCCTGTTGCTGCTCATTTTTTTATATTTTTGCATTCTCTTTTGATTCAATATAAAAATGAAATTTATATATTCATGTAATTTCTTATTTAGTTTTATGTTTGTTTTAAGGAGATGTCTTAATAGATTGGTATATTGATATATGGTGCAATTTTGTATAGAGTTAGGTCCTTTGCCCTATGCCACTTATTTATCAGTTACACATTCCTATACACTTATCCCTTCATCTTTATGTACATATAGTCCAATATATTTGTCCTATATATATCCTTATTACACCTACACATGCACATACTTCTATGTACATGTTATCCAACCTGATCCACCCTTTTTAGGTCATATGTTACATTCTCTTTGTGAGGTTGACCCTAGACCCATTGACTTGAGTCTTTAAAATTTAAGTTAGAGCTTACTCTCACCAATTATTTTCCCTCTAAGAGCTGACTAAATACATATTTGTGTGATTTTGTTGATATATCCTTGTATTTAAAGGCATTTAATGTATTCATTTGCACATCCAACGATCTTCTTATCCTCTCTCATTCTAAGGAGTTGAACATTTGGATTCAATGCACTAAAAAGAATTTAGTTTTACAAAATCATCCTAGGAGTATATGCTTGACTAAAGAGCATTGTCTTCGATCATTTTCTCAAGTCCATGGGAATGTCCCTTGCCTAGTCTCTATTACTTCGTGAGTATATCTTTAGCATGGGGGCACTAAGGGCAAATCCCCTAGAAAGTCCTTCCTAAGCTATTGGAACACTTGTGTGACTAGGTGAATCTCTTGTCATGTCAACCAAGGAACTCACCTCTCTGTAGTAATCTCTTGCCACGTCAACTTTTGCCCATCCCCCCAATCTCTATATGGGAGTCTGTGATAATATTTGCATCTAAATAGGCATTGCCCATGTAGATGTGCCATAGTGTCCTAATCGATGCCATTTGATGGCTCTAGGAAGTGAAGGATCTAGCTTAGGCATGGATCGATGATAGGGTTTGATATGCTCCAATATCCATATCATAACCAAAGAAGGATGACTAAATGTCAATGCCCTATGGTGCATAATCTAATATAGATCATTGTAAACCAATGTTAGGATGTCAATCCCCATGCATAAACTCTACCTTGCTCCACCTACTAGATGATGGGAGCCCATGACCAATTTGAGAAAATGGACCTTCTTAGCCCTTAACAAGTGGGAAGCTATTAGACCAATTAGTGTCCCCTGTAGTGCGCAGAGGGTACCACCAGCGTACGCCGGTCGGCCCCCCGTCGGACCCCCTCTTCCCTTCCGTCGCAGCCCTTTATGGGCTTTATAAACTTCAAAAAAAAATTATTATTTTTAAAACCTTTAAAAGGTTTGGTGGAGGGGAGTTTAGCCCGTGTGGGCTTAGAACAAAATTTTCTATTAAAACCTTTAAAAAAAAGGTGGGCGCTGGTTTTTTATATGGCAGCCATTAAAATATTTTTTTTAATTCGGATTTTATTAAAATATTTAAACCTCCTTTGAAATGCATATGGGTTGGGTGGAGTTTAAACAAAACAATTTTTTTTCACCCACGCTGGTCAAAGACAATGATGACACCAACCCAGTCCACACAGTGGGACCCACCTATGCCCAGTCAGCATGATGATGTCATGCCACATCATCATGGTATGGGGGGCCACCAAGGGTCCAATTTTAGCCCTAGGAGTGCCTTTTCTTCCGAGGGGCATATCTTTCACATATGATATCAATTTTTCGACTTCTTATAGGCGTCGGAAAGCTCTCTCCGAGAACTACATAGTGGTATAGGTTTCATGATCAGATTTTGTTGTTTGTGTCAGAATTTGGTGTTTGAAGTCCGCATTGCTCCAGTATAGTTTTATGCTCATAACTTTCGCATACAGAATCAATTTTTGGATTTTGGATAGGCGTTGGAGAGCTCTTGCAATGTACTACAATTTAGATTATGTAGATTTTCAGTTTGGGGTGCAGAGAGAGAACTGTATTTGTTTGATCACTTGTGGGAGCCTGAGATTTAGAGTGCATTTACGAGTGCATTTGGATGGATTTGTTGGCACAAACCTGTGGGAGTAAATGTTATGAGACCATTGGCATGATATAGTAGGTTTTCAGATTTGGTGCTTCTTGATACAGGTTTACAGGTGTTTTTTTTTCAGAGTTACGACTTTGATGGAGACAGGTTCAGGTTGTCTTCTGGTTTGAGGACATGGTTGGTACTCGTGTGAGACTTGGAGTCTCGTTTCAATGGAAGTTGAGTATAGGTACAATGATGACGATGATTATGGTGTCATGGATATGCAGGTTCACTTTTGCATTGGCACAACATGATCATGTATGCGATTAACAAGTATGGGCTATTATGTTCGATTCATGATTACAGGTGGTGTTGTTTTTAGGGGATTGTTCTTATCTCCTGGATGCTTGATTAGTTCCTTGACTATGGTTACTCATTTGTGGACTTGTTGGCAAATTGAATCTAGAGTTGATTTGGTGTTTGAGTCTTGGAGTCTACAGGTTATCTTCTTTGATATCTCACTTTGCAGTTTACTAGTGTGATGATGAGTTTACATGTTACATTTGTTTTGGATCTACGAGTTATGTAGTTCTGTGGATTAGCTACCCCTTAGCTACAGTGGGATGACTCAGATGTGGACTGTCTATATCCACCAGATTGATTCAGTGTTTATGCAGACTTTGTTAGTTGGCCTTATCTGTGGTCATTTGTGCATTGGTATGATTGCTTTGAGATAAGAGGATCTGGATGATTAGAGTGCCTGGATAGTCAGTTGTTGGGACTTGCAGCATGTTTATCATGATGTCATGGAGAGCTTGGATACATGGTTTTATGTTAGCTTTTGACAGTGATGGTTTTATCTTCTTGTTTGGAGATTTTGGTTCACTAGACCTTTTGGGAGTTGTTGATGTTATAGTGGGATTCCTTGGTTGGTTTGGAGCCATGGATAATCTTCATTTAGGAGATGGTTACTTTGTTGTCATGGATATCTCGGTATCACGGTTCAGTGGGAGCTTTGGCAGCATGTTGTATTCATCATACGTGATGGATGATCTTCTGCAGTAGATGTTGGTGTCATGGAGGAGCTCTTGGTTTTGAGAGTTCTTTGACATTTTCAGCTCTGTTGACAGTAGATGGTTATCTTCATATGATTGAAGATGTTGACATCTTGGTTTACCATGGAGGACTCCTTTGAGTCTTTGGTTGAGATGTCAGTTTATGATTTGTCAGTTTGACATGTTTATCCTTGATTTAGAGGTGTTGATATTATGTCATGGTTTACTCTTGATGCTAGCTTAGAGTATTGGCATGATACAGGTTCTCTTGAGATAGGATGTATGCATCATTGTATGCTTTGTTGCATGTGATCTTCTTACAAGGAGATGGTTAGATCATGATGTCATGATGGGCTTCTTGATTATGCAGATGTGTAGTAGGAGCATTGACAGTGGTCTTGTTTGTTCTCTTGGTATTGAGTACTTTGATCATTTGCTTGATTACTTCATGTTGGTGCTATATTGCATTTAGAGTTTGGCATGTATTGGTCAGTTACAGGTGCTCATGGATACTTGGAGACTTAGGTGAGCCTAGAGTTCTCTTGTGATTAGAGACACTTGTTGAGACAATTACTCTTTGGAGGTTTCAACAATTAGACCGAGGAGCCTTACACTTGGGTATGGACGTGAGTTCATTTTGGACCTAGAGGAGATTGTTCTTGGAGAGAGTCTGTGTGGCTTGGTGTATCTTAGAGGAGCTTTCTCATTCCCCACTCTGGGTCTACTCAGCAGGTTTATCATCTATGAGGTATTGCCCACCCTTTTAGATGAATTTTACTTTATGTTTCATCTTCTCATATGTATGGATCTTGAGCTATAGTTATTGATTCTGGAGGATTCATTTGAGGGATGTTAGCATGGTTATCTCCTTGTTCATATGGTTTGATTTATGATTTTCATTATGAGGAGTTTAGGAGATGTGATTGGGCTTATTCCTAGTTATGGAATGTTTATGAGTTTGGTCTACCTTGATTAGAGAGGCTTACATCCATGTTGGTTACATGTTACATATGTTCATTTGATCTTATGAGATTGAATGGTTGGGTGTTGTTGAGGCTTTTCATTTGGGGTTGTAGAGGAGATCATACTTGACACAACTTAGCACTTTGAGGTCTTTGTAGAAGGACATTATGATTTACAGATTTTCTCTCTTTGTCTTATGGCTACTTCTTGGAGGATCATATTCATATGGTTGGACTTGGGATAAGTTATGGTGACATGTTTTGAGAGAGTATGCAGTGATTTATCATGCATGTGTGGATCATTGCGATTGTTCTTGATACTACATTGGCTTGTTGACTAGCCACACCTTGGTTTGAGTGTTGTTTGATAGACTTGATATGCGGGTAAGTGCAAAAAGATGGGGGGCCAAAAAGTAGCCAAATTGTTTAAAAAAAAAATAATGCAAAACGTGAGCGCATTATAACGCGCTCGCATTATGGTTTGGTAATGACGAGCCTAAGGCTCGTCAAAACCAAGCCATAATGCGCTCGCGTTATAACGTGAGTGCGTTATAACACGAGTGCGTTTTGACTTGTTATAAATTTAAAAAAAAGGTTATCTATCTCATTTTATTTCTTTCTTCTCCTCTATACCCGCAGCCTGGAAACCCTAGGAAGTGCGCTCGCGTTTTGCAAAACTCAATTCAACACAAAAACCTTATCGATTTGTCGCCACAATGCTGCCACGATGTCGAGCACGCCAAAGGAGTGAGTTATATTTGTTTTTTTTGTTTGAATTTGTTTCTAAATAGGTAGGTTTGAGTTGATTGTTGATGTATATTATGTTAATTGTCAGGAAATGTTAATGCACCTCCTCCTCCTTCTCCTCAAAATCCACAAACTCCTAAGGAGGAAATACCTGTA
This sequence comes from Cunninghamia lanceolata, assembly GCA_027924645.1. Lineage (NCBI taxonomy): Eukaryota > Viridiplantae > Streptophyta > Pinopsida > Cupressales > Cupressaceae > Cunninghamia > Cunninghamia lanceolata. The sequence goes on along the minus strand of BSBN01000232.1, from coordinate 6,620,268 downwards.
GAACAACCTCCTCCATCCATTTCTGGACATGCCCCTGGAACACAAGAAAATATAATGGGGCAAATTGAAAACAACAAAAAAAAAATTGAAGATATAATTGCAAAGTTGAAAGATCCTTCCACTTCAACCTTGCATAGGTCCACGCTTGCTGAATCTCTTGAATCTATGTTATCAAATGTAGATTCAATTAGCAAGCAAATAACTAGTTGGATGGATAAGAGGAGAGAGTTTAGAGATTATTATGCAGACAAGCTATCATACCAAGATGTGAAAAAATTACAAATTACAAAATTAGACTTGTGTTCGATTTTCACAAACCCACAAACAAATCAACCTCCACCCATTACATGCAAGAGGTTCCCTATCTATTGGTGCAACAACCAAGCGATAAGGGACAATTTTGGGCAAAGGTGGTGGATGGTTTTTGACCATCCTCCATGCAATAATAATGAGGTCCCGCAATACTTTTTGAGGAAACTCTACTGCAAGTTTGTCCTTGATAAAGTGTCAAACTATTTTGATATGCGGGACTTCCAGGGTAGAGGTGGGGGGTCAGCACAAGATAGACCAGGGGCACGTGTTGACCCACAATGGGCAGTGAGATGAGTAATCAGCAGACCAGCCCATGAGCATATTTCTATCCCTTCCATTGTGAAGGAGAGTGTTGAGGTCGATACACTTCAGTCCATTAGTGCCTTGACCAAGAGCATCATAGAACATGCCAGTCCTGCAGCACAGAGTGGGTTGGGAGATAGTGCGAGGAGTAGGGTCCCACCCCATGCTTGTCAGGCTTGTGGCTCAGCCTGTGGTTATGACCCCATGGATAGTCAGGACACAGGTGCACAGGCTACATCTGCAATTGAGTAGATGGTGATGACAGATACCCTCCTGAGTGAGACTTTCAGCTTTGATACTCAGGTAAATATTAGTAAGTTTATTGAATTGAATTTATTAAATTTCAATTTTGAAATGCAAGATTAACTAATTTAGTTTGATGATTTTAATAAAATTTTAGGGTCATAGCGTTGATGCAATTTTCAGTGGTTCTCCACCTGCATATTACACTAGATCATCTACTGTCAAGGTATGTAACTAGTAAACATTTATAAATATTACATGTGAATAGCATCGTTATATGAATGGTATTCTAATATCTAATTTTGGATGTTGAATAGGTTAATATTGGAGATTTCACAGCAACACCTACCAGCGGTGGTGGACTTCAAAGCTTCATGGAGGTAATAAAATAAATAGTTTAATGAATGAATTGTACTTACTAGATTTTTGTATGTGACTTGTGTGCTTTATTATGTGTACTTCCATGTTTAGATGAACGTGTGTGTATGTTAGGAGCCATGATTTGCATCACTATTATAGTTTTTGTAATTGAATAATGTTGTTTTATTTCCAGATGATGCAGGCTACGGAGACACCTCTCGACATTCATAGGGCAATGGAGCATGGTGTGACCTCTGCGATTCATAGCTCCATGGCATTGACAGGGGTATGAGGTAGATTAGTAAATTTCAATTTACATTCATTGTTATAGTTGTCTATTTTTGAAAAATCAAAAGATTATTGATTTGAAGTTTAATTTCTATCTGGATGGTTTCTATAGGACATGACATCACCACGGCCTATTCCTGCTACTGAGGCAAGTGAGGAGATAGATTATATGGTAGTGATAAGTGATTATTTTGTTAAATGTTTCATTTTTTATAACATGTAATTTCTATATATTAATGTCTATACTTTTTATTGTAACAACTAAAGATGCAGGAAGAACTAAATAGGAGGAGGAGCCCTCGGGTTCATAGTAGACCACCCACATGTGCGTCTCCATCCCCTAGAAGATCAAAGGTTGCCTGTGATCTATTCTCTTCACCAGCCAGAGGGGAATGATTGTTTATTGTGTTCCTTTGTTGTATGCCTATATGGCATTTGTAGACATATATTTTGTATTATATATAGTTGACATTGTATGCCTATATGGCATTCTTGTAAGCCTATATGGCTATTTTGTATATATGTTATACTTATATCAACAGATATTGATGTATGCCTATATGGATATTTGGTTAGTACAAATCTTTTTTATTGATGGCGTCCATACTTGCATTATAAATCCACATTTGAATGGATATTTGTAGATGGCTACTTCAAATATTTAAAGTCCAATTGTATTACATAGGATGTTTGTTGATCTAATAAGCTAGCTATTGTTATTCAAGTATCATCTAAACCTCATTTTGGAACTAAAAGATAAAAGTTGTATTTAAAAAAAAATGAATCATCATGTTGAACAGAAAATATTAATATTCTTTATGAGTAGCTCATACAATGTCAACTATATGCAATACAAAAAAATGAATCATTATGTTATTCTTTATGTTTGAGATCCTGAAAATGACTAAGTCTAGTAGCCTGATATCCTGAAACACTAGGATGAATATCTAAGTCATTAGGATGATTGTGCCTTGAGAAAAAGTCATTAAGATGAGTGCCTAAAGGAGACTTTCTTAAACATTCAAACATTGAGCAACAAGCATGAAGGGTTATGGCGCAATTTGCAACTCATAAAGCCTCAAAAGGGCGCCCAACTTGGAGAGAGCATTCATTTAAGACAAGGCACCCATTGACACCTGTTCCACCATAAAAGTGCACCTAAGGTGGAAGGAGAACAAGCCTCTAGTAAGTGAAGCGCACCTATTGTCTAAACCACTTCATTATGGCGCCCTAGCATGAGGAGTATATAAGTCAATAGGAAATGTCGCCTAGAATGCAAATGAAGGAATAAGTGGCATTTTCAATAAGCATCAATTCACCTTAAGATTTCAATAAATACATCAAATTGAGCCCCATAAGCCTAGCACCCTTTGCCTTCAAAAGAACCTTGTATTGGCGCCTTGGAGGAAATCAACTTACAATGACAAGTCTTGGAGGTTTCTCATTTTGGATGATGTCTTTTGAGATTAACTACAATGATTGAAAGTTAAGATGAGTGGAAAGAACCTATCTTGAACCTTAGGCACCCTTCATGTAATTTCCCACCATCATGATCGCCTAGATCTAAGGAGTGAATGAAGGATCTTAACATCAAGAAGCATGGTATCAATTAACTTGGAGAAGTCTTTGACAATAATTATGATGAATTAAGTACATGGAAGTAAAGGAAGTACATATCAACTCCAAAGTGTGCCTAATGATCAATAAGAAATTCTTCCAAAGCAAAGGCGCTCATTGTGAATTTTCCTACTAGTTTTGGCGCCTTGAAGTCTAAGTGCATGAAAATCATGAGTATGAGCGCTTAGGGATGAGATAGTCTTCATAAGAGTTTAAATAAGAACATTATCAAAATGCACCTTGGTAGAGAGACTTGAGACCATCATCAAATAAGCCAAAATATCTATCTCCAATCTAGGCGCAAATTCTAGCTCCTCCCAACTCAAATGAGCACCCAAGTTGAAGTCAACTTTCATCTATACAACCCTTAGATTGTACCTTGATTGAGGAAGGGATTTGAACCTCAAAATTTAATCATCTCAAGATAAAAGCTTCCTTAGACACTTGGCATTTGATTGAAATCATTAAGAATTAGAAAGAACCACCTAAGGATGTAAGGCACACTTTTCACCCATACAAGCCTAAAATTGCGCCTAAGGGAAATAACTTGATTTCATATCAATAGGTGAGTGCCTTGAGAGAAAGGATCACTCTAGGTCATTTTCAATTATTGAAAGCACAAAAATGATAAAGATAAAGGCAATTGAGTTAGGCGCACTTTAGCCTCTGAGGACACCTCAATGAGCGCCTTGGGTGAAATTGCATGAGATGACCTTTTGGAGTGAGCTCTTGAAAGATAGAATTCATTCTAAGACATGTCTCATCATTTAAAATTGCAAAATTGCAATTATAAAGACATTTAAATCTATGCGCACTCTCCATCAGTACAAACCCATTCTGGCGCCTAAGGGAGAAATTGCATTGAAAGACACCTTTTGAATGAATCTCTTAAGGGAGATTGACCTCTTTAAGCCATTACAATTGTTTGAAATCATTTAAAGTGATAAATATGGACCAACTTGTGTTAGGCGCCCTTTGCTCTTCTTTTTACCTATATATTCACCTAGATTTGTAGTAAGATTATTCCATGTTTAAAGAGGATTCCTTTGTGTTATAAAATGTTTATCATGAGGATTGATGTATTTCTTGGTTTGTATTGTAGGAAGATTGAAGGAGAAATTGCATCTAGTGAACTCATTAATTGGCGCCTAGGAGGAAAAGACCTTAAACTTACATTATTGAGTCAACACTTTAGAAATTGAGCCATTCCTAGTCAATTGGAGTCATAAAATATCAAATACAAAGTCAAATTGGACTTAGGCGCCCCTTCATGTAATTTCCCACCATCATGAGCGCCTAGATCTAGGAAGATCATCCAATTGCGCCTAGGAATAAGATACAAGTCCAAGACCTCAAATTTGAGCACCTAGAAGTGTGATGGATTGAAGAAGCTACATTGGCGCCTAAGGGTAAGTTGTATCTAATGACATCACCTAATTGAGTGCTAGGAGGTATAAAGCTTAACATTGACATGAGGACAAGCGCTTAGTAAAGGAGAGTTTCTCAAACATTTAAACATGTGAATGAAGTCATAGAAGTGCACTAAGTCATCTAGGTGCCATTTTCCCCTTGTGTACCCTTACATTTGCGCCTAAGAAGAAGTTTCTTCAGTTCATTGGAGTGTTTGAGTATTGAGGATTTCTTAGCAATGCTTTGCAACTTTACATTGCCTCCTTCTGATGATTTTTGGGGTAGCAGAAAACCTTTCACCATGGGCAAACACCTCAGAGATATAAAAAATTGAGAGAGGTTATTGTAGAGGCACTCTACGTGATCATGTTGCCTCAGACGGAATGTTTCTAAATGACACAGTTTTCAAGTAACATCTCGTCAAAGATTGCTACCTTTTTGCACTTTGGACTCTTCAGGGATATCATCAGTACAATGTAGCTCGGACTGCTTTGACATGTTTGGGTGAAAAATAGGACCATGCCTAGCGTAAATGTACCTATCCAGACGCGTTGGAATAGTCAGTTTGGTCGCATCAAGAGCAGGATGAAAGTTACACCCCTTTGCAACTTTACACTGCCTCCTTCTGATGATTTTTGGGGCAGCAGAAAACCTTTGACCACGGGCAAATGTCTCAGAGATATAAAAAACTGAGAGGTTATTGTAGAGGCACTCTACATGATTGCGTTGCCTCAGACGGAATGTTTCTAAGTGACATGGTTTTTGAGTAACATATTGTCAAAGATTGCTGCCTTTTTGCACTTTGGACTATTCAGGGATATCGTCGGTACAATGTAGCTCGGACTGTTTCGACATGTTTGGGTGAAAAAAAGGACCATGCCTAACATAAATGTACCCATCCAGATGCGTTGGAACAGTCAGTTTGGTCACATCAGGAGCAAGATGAAAGTTACACCCCTTTGCAACTTTACACTGCCTCCTTCTGACGATTTTTGGGGCAGCAGAAAACCTTTGACCACAGGCAAATGTCTCAGAAATATAAAAAATTGAGAGAGGTTATTGTAGAGGCACTCTACGTGATCATGTTGCCTTAGATGGAATGTTTCTAAGTGACACGGTTTCCAAGTAACATCTTGTCAAAGATTGTTGCCTTTTTACACTTTGGACTCTTCAGGGATATTGTCAGTCTAATGTAGCTCGGACTGTTTCGACATGTTTGAGTGAAAAAAAAGACCATACCTAGTGTAAATGTACCCATCTGGACGCGTTGGAACATTCAGTTTGGTCGCATCAAGAGTAGGACGAAAGTTACACCCCTTTGCAACTTTATACTGCCTCTTTCTGACGATTTTTAGGGTAGCAGAAAACCTTTGACCACAGGAAAATGTCTCAGAGATATAAAAAACTGAGAGAGGTTATTGTAGAGGCACTCTACGTGATCACGTTGCCTTAGACAGAATGTTTCTAAGTGACACAGTTTTTGAGTAACATCTTGTCAAAGATTGCTACCTTTTTGCACTTTGGACTCTTCAGGGATATCGTCGGCACAATGTAGCTCAGATTGTTTCGACATGTTTGGGTGAAAAATAGAACCATACCTACCCTAAACGTACCCATCCGGATGCATTGGAACTGTCAGTTTGGTCGCATCAGGAGCAGGACACCAAAAATGCAAAAGTTGCTTTGTGTAACTTGACAATATTGACACTTTTTTGCAACATGACTCAAAGACTCAAACTGACCCCAAATGACTCAAAGTGACTTAAAATCACCTTGATTTTGGCACCCAATGTACATTATAGAGGTCTAGGAGCTCTTTATCATTCAAACATCTTAGATGAGCGCCTAGGAAAGGGAAAAACTCTAAGTTTCATCATCATGAGCACCTAATATCAAGAGACTTTAATGGCTCAAACCTTAGCATGGAGTCCTAAGGCGCATTTCATGTCTCCTTTCATCCATTTTGGCGCCCTTATGTAGATTTTTCAACTTGATGCGGTGCCTTGTATGTGAAGGAAGATCTAAAGGCATGAAAGTGGATGTCGTTTTGCAAGAGTTTGGATCATCAAAATTGAAAGAAATAAGTCTATTAAGCTTAGGCGCCCTTGGTCTTCTTTTCATTCATTATGAGCGCCTTGGGAGAATGGTATATAGGTCATCATCATGATTGGGTGCCTTGGATCCAAAGTGTTGGAGAGATCATCAAATGGTGTCTAGAGGAAGTAGGGTGAGTTATGAGTTTGGTCGGATTAGGAGCAGGACACCAAAAATGCATAACATGATGATGTAAAAATGTGTATATGTGTAAAAATGCAGGAGGAAATAAAAAAAGACAAACCTTACAAATTAATGTGCATACTTATAACTCAATGTAACATGACTTTAGAAAATCAATGGGTATGTGCAGGATCATGATGGGCCAAACTATACCTCTAAGTGGCAATGAAAATACAGAAAATCAAAATTTATCAAGTTCATGTGAAAATTTGAATGGATTATCTACACAATTTGAAAAAGATGTAAGAACGAAATTTGTAGAGAATTGAATCTAGTTTATAGGCTACTATTTTTTTTTAAACTAAATTTACTTAGTGAAAATTGAATATTTCAATGAATAGCTATTAAATTTTTCAGAAAAAAATAAAAAGTGGGTGTCTGTCCAGCCAACCTAACTATGAGTAAATTTTTTTTTTTTTTTGAAACTTTCAAAATAAGTAGAGGACTCGTGTCCGAATGTGACGCATATTTATTTGAAATTTTTTTCCAATAAAATAATTAGTTATGATTTTTTTACTGTGACTTTTTTTAAAAAATAAAAAGTAATTTTCCAGCCAACCTAACTCGATTAAAAAAAATTGAATTTTTTTTTTTAACCTATAGCCAGAAAAGCATAGAGTGTGACGTAGGTTTCGGATCTCAAAAAGGTGAAATGGTTTGAAAGTTATGGATGTTTTTCAATCACTGTGTCCATTAGGATTTCAGACACACGGTATATAGAAAATTATTAATAATTATTTAATAAAATGATAACCAAACAAATCTTATATTTTTAGAAAACTAACAATTTTTTCTATAAACCCTTTTTGTTTTATCAATTTTACATAAAAAAAAGTCGTCAGCACGAAGGGTGAAGTTTGAAGAAGAGACTGAAACATGAAAACATGTTAGAATCCATAAAAAGTCAACAACCAAAATGGATATCCGTCTTGCTTTGTACCAAAGCAAGACGGATATCCATTTTGCTTTGGTAAAAGCAACTCAAAACGGATATCCGTTCTGAAAATGGATATCCGTTTCCAAAACGGATATCCGTTTCCTTGATCTATGAAAAATTTTGTACCATTGGTTTTGGATGAAGAGAAGCAACATATTTGAAACATCAAGGCAATAATACAAGAAGTTAAAGTTAGTTGGTCATTTATAGGTGTATCTATTGTTTCATATCACATTACACATAGAATTCTAATTAACAATCTAGTTTCCTCATTTGGGGGAACATTTTTTTATCCGTTTCTAATGGAATATTTAGTTAAAAATTGGTGGCTCCTTGTGAAAAGTATGGGCTCTTATCAAGTACGCATAACCAAGAAGGTTGATATCCATTTTTCTTACATGTTTGTTGATCACATCTTATGAAACGGATGTTGCTTGGTGATAGTTCTAGGTTTAGTGAACAATATTCTCAAATTTGCTTCTCACAGAAGAAGAGGGATCACCAATTAGCGGTAAGTGATTGATTACTTATGTCATGTTATATATTTTGAATATTAAATTCTATATTAATGTGCACGTTGTTTGATTGTATTAATAGGTGAAAATTCAAAAATCTCTATTGAGGAGGTCTAGTCGATGAGCGATGGAGGATAAGTCATTGACTGGTTCACCATCTTCATGGCCTAGCAAGAGCCATAGATTATTTGATAGCAATCTATAGGAGATTTGATTTTGGGACATTTTGTTACATATGCCTATTTGGCTTTGTAAACATACTTTTGTATGTTATCGATGTATATCGTTGTATATACCCATATGGTTTTATTTGTACATGCCTATATGTTTTGATATATACACTATACAAATTATTTTCATGACATTATGCATATATGTATATATAAGATCCTAACTTGGCACAAGTAGGGAGAATGCTTGCAAAGGTTATGGAATTTGGTTTTAAACGTTCCAATTGTATTTGCTTCAAAGTTTCTAAAGCCTTTTCAAAAAATACATTTTGTGCATATCTTGCAATCATTGCATTCCAAGAGATAGCATCTCTTTGAGGTGTCATGCCAAACTGTTCACATGCCTTGTCTATGCTTCCACACTTTGGATTTACACCCGCCAATTGCATTTTCTTAACATTTCCTTTCAATCCTTATCAAAAATTCCGTTTTGTGCACATATTGCAATCATTGCATTCCTTCATTTACAACACATGATTAAATAAGAAGATGCATATTTACAACACTTAAGAATATGTAGTAGTGTTTCTCATGTCACCAATACTATGTTTACATCTTCACATACATGGCTTACAACATGTGACATATGAAGTGATGAAGAAACTTGTTATTTTGATGTATTTCAACTCCAAACTTGCGCCTAGAAGTGAAGGCGATAATCCTTGATCAAACTAACCTAAAAGTGCACCTTGGTACTTAGGGCGCTAGATTATGATTGATCAACCTAAAATGTGCGCCTAAGGCTAGATATTTAATTGGAAGGATAAAATGCATCATCAAAGGAGTTTATAGTTATTAAAGGCATCAAATGATGACTTGGGCGCACATCTACCTCTCTACACCATCAAATGTGCACCTAGATTAGTGAGGCACCACTTCATATCCCTATGACTTTGGATATGCGCCTTGATAATGAATTGATCTTGCAAGTTGAGGTTGTCTCCACAAGTTGAAAGAATGTCCAAAGAATACAAGGTGCCAATTATTGAACAAACAACCTAGAATGATTGCCTTACTATTTGAGGTGCTAGTTCATGCTTCTAGAACACCAAAAGTGCGCCTAGATGTTGAGGCGCTAGCTCTTGCTCAAGCAACCTTGAAAGTACGCTTTGACAAGGAGGTTAAAATGTATTATCAAAGGATTAAGTTGAATCAAGGAATCATCATTGAAGACAAGTAAAACATGATAGTGAATGACGTGCACTTTTCATCATTTCCAACCTCACAATTGCGCCTTCCCTTGGAAGCTCATATTGTGCCTAAAGGAATGGTACTGAGATAACATCCATGTCAATGATTGAGAATGTGTCAACTAGAACAATATTTTTTGTTTTTCTCATCGTGGGGTTGAACGGACTACGCCAACGCATCGGGGTGTGTGGGTAAATACCAATAGAGGTCTCATTTTGTGCGCCAAGCATCCCAGTCATTTCAGGCAAGAGGCTACCCGCAAAGTCCCTTAAGATCCCTGAGACCAAAAATGCGCCAAACTTTGACGGAGCAGTTCTCAGAATTCGTGACAGCTGGGAATGTTGTGTTTGGACCTACAGGTGTACGTGGGGTCTGTCGACAATAACCTCTCTCATTTTTTGTCAGCTCCATTCCGTTTGACCGTGCCAAAATCAAACGCATTGTTCCAAAATGCTTCAATTTGATGTAGTGGAAAGGTGCTAGGTTTGACATTTTTCATTCCATAGCTCGTGGGGTCGAACGGACTGCGCCAATGCATCAAGGTGGACGGGTAAATGCCAATGGAGGTCTCATTTCGTCCGCCCAGCATCCCAGTCGTTCCAGGCAAGAGGCTACCAGCAAAGTCCCTTAAGATCCCTGAGACCAAAAATGCGCCAAACTTTGACGGAGGAGTTCTCAAAATTTGTGATAGTTGGGAATGTTGTGTTTGGACCTACAAGTGCACATGGGGTCCATCGACAATAACCTCTCTCACTTTTGGTCAACTCCATTCTGTTTGACCGTGCCGAAATCAAATGCATTGTTGCAAAATGCTTCAATTTGATGCAGTGGAAAGGTGCTAGGTATGACATTGTTCATTCCATAGCTCATGGGGTCAAACGAACTGAGCCAACGCGTCGGGGTGGGTGGGTAAATGCCAATGGAGGTCTTGTTTCATGCGCCAATCGTCCCAGTCATTCCAAGCAAGAGGCTACTAGCAAAGTCCCTTAAGATCCCTAAGACCAAAAATGTGCCAAACTTTGACGGAGCAGTTCTAAGAATTCATGACAGCTGGGAATGTTGTGTTTGGACCTACAGGTGCACGTGGGGTCCGTCGATAATAACCTCTCTCATTTTTGGTCAACTCCATTCTGTTTGACCGTGCCGAAATCAAACGCATTGTTGCAAAATGCTTCAATTTGATGCAGTGGAAAGGTGCTAGGTGTGACATTTTTCATTCCATAGCTCGTGGAGTCGAACGGACTACACCAACACGTCGGGGTGGGTGGGTAAATGCCAGTGGAGGTCTCATTTCGTGCACCAAGCGACCCAGTTCTTCTGGGCAAAAGGCTACCGGCAAAGTCCCTTAAGATCCCTGAGACCAAAAATGCGCCAAACTTTGAATGAGCAGTTCTCAAAATTTGTGACGGCTTGGAATGTTGTGTTTGGACCTGCAGGTGCACGTGAGATCCGTTGACAATAACCTCTCATTTTTGGTCAACTCTATTCTGTTTGACCGTGCCGAAATCAAACGCATTGTTGCAAAATGCTTCAATTTGATGCAGTGGAAAGGTGCTAGGTGTGACATTTTTCATTCCATAGCTCATGGGGTCGAATAGACTACGCCAATGAGTCGGGGTGGGCAAGTAAATGCCAGTGGAGGTCTTGTTTTGTGCACCAAGCGTCCCAGTCGTTCTGAGCTGTAAGCTACCGACAAAGTCAAAAGTTGCTAGGATTGAAATTTTGTATTCTACAGGTCCTAGGGCTAAACAAATTATGCCAACACATCGAAGTGGGCGAGTAAATGCTAGGGGAGGTCTCATTTTATGTGCCAAGGCTCCCAGTCCTTCTGAGCTATAAGCTACCAGCAAAGTGACTTTACCTGTAGCTTATAGCTTGGAATGACTGCGATGCTTTGCACACAAAACGAGACCTCCCCTAGCATTTACCCACCACCCTGACATGTTGGTGAAATCCATTTGACCCCAGGACCTGTGGAATGCAAAATTTTAAACCTAGCAACTTTTGACTTTGTCGGTAGCCTCTTGCCCGAAATGACTGAGAAGCTTGGCGCACGAAATGAGACCTCCACTAGCATTTACCCACTCACCCCGACACGTTGGCGTAGTCCATTCGACTCCATGAGCTATGGAATGAAAATGTCACACCTAGCACCATCCACTGCATCAAATTGAAGCATTTTGCAACAATGCGTTTGATTTCGGCACGGTCAAATGGAATGGAGTTGAACAAAAATGAGAGAGGTTATTGTCGACGGACCCCACGTGCACCTGTAGGTCCAAACACAACATTCCCAGCTATCATGAATTCTAAGAACTGCTCCGTCAAAGTTTGGCGCATTTTTGGTCTCAGGGATCTTAAGGGACTTTGCCGGTAGCCTCTTGCCTGAAAGGACTGGGATGCTTGGCGCGTGAAACAAGACCTCCACTGGCATTTACCTGCCCACCCCGACGTGTCGGTGCAGTCCATTCGATCCCACGAGCTATGGAATGAAAAATGTCACACCTAGCACCTTTCCACTGCATCAAATTGAAGCATTTTGCAACAATGCGTTTGATTTCGGCATGGTCAAATGGAATGGAGTTGACCAAAAATGAGAGAGGTTATTATCGACGGACCCCACATGCACCTGTAGGTCCAAACACAACATTCCCAGCTATCACAAATTCTGAGAACTGTTTCGTCAAAGTTTGGCACATTTTTGGTCTCAGGGATCTTAAGGGACTTTGCCGGTAGCCTCTTGCCTGGAAGGACTGAGATGTTTGGTGCACGGAATGAGACCTCCAATAGCATTTACCTGCCCACCCCGATGCGTTGGTGTAGTCCGTTCGACCCCATGAGCTATGGAATGAAAAATGTCACACCTAGCAACTTTCGACTGCATCAAATTGAAGCATTTTGCAACAATGCGTTTGATTTTGGCACAGTCAAACAGAATGGAGTTGACCAAAAATGAGAGAGGTTATTGTCGACAGACCCCACGTACACTTGTAGGTTCAAACACAACATTCCCAGCCATCACGAATTCTGAGAACTGCTCTGTCAAAATTTGGCGCATTTTTGGTCTTAGGGATCTTAAGGGACTTTGCTGGTAGCCTCTTGCCCAGAACGATTGGGATGGTTGGCGCACGAAACGAGACCTCCATTGGCATTTACCTGCCCACCCCAACACGTTGGCATAGTCTGTTCGACCCCACGAGCTATGGAATGAAAAATGTCACACCTAACACCTTTCCACTGCATCAAATTGAAGCATTTTGCAACAATGCGTTTGATTTTGGCATGGTCAAATGGAATGGAGTTGACCAAAAATGAGAGAGGTTATTGTCGACAGACCCCACGTGCACTTGTAGGTCCAAACACAACATTCCCAGCTGTCACGAATTCTGAGAACTGCTCTGTCAAATTTTGGCACATTTTTGGTCTCAGGGATCTTAAGGGACTTTGCCAGTAGCCTCTTGCCCATAACGACTGGGACTCTTAGCGCACAAAATGAGACCTCCACTAGCATTTACCCGCCCACCTTGACGCGTTGGCATAGTCCATTTGACCCCACAAGCTATGGAATGAAAAATGTCACACCTAGCACCTTTCCACTGCATCAAATTGAAGCATTTTGCAACAATGCGTTTGATTTCGACACGGTCAAACGGAATGGAATTGACCAAAAATGAGAGAGGTTATTATCGACAGACCCCACGTGCACTTGTAGGTCCAAACACAACATTCCCAGCTATCACAAATTCTGAGAACTGTTCCGTCAAAGTTTGGTGCATTTTTGGTCTCAAGGATCTTAAGGGACTTTGCCTATAGCCTCTTGCCTAGAAGGACTGGGACGCTTGGTGCATGAAATGAGACCTCTAATAGCATTTACCCACCCACCCCGATGCGTTGGTGCAGTCCGGTCGACCCCACGAGCTATGGAATGAAAAATGTCACACCTAGCACCTTTCCACTGCATCAAATTGAAGCATTTTGCAACAATGTGTTTGATTTCAGCACGGTCAAACGGAAGGGAGTTGACCAAAAATGAGAGAGGTTATTGTCGACAGACCCCACGTGCACCTGTAGGTCCAAAGACAACATTCCCAGCTATCACAAATTCTGAGAACTGCTCCGTCAAAGTTTGGCGCATTTTTGGTCTTAGGGATCTTAAGGGACTTTGCCAGTAGCCTCTTGCCCAGAACGACTGGGACGCTTGGCACGTGAAACGAGACCACTAGCATTTACCTGCCCACCCGACGCGTTGGCTTAGTCCGTTCAACCCCACGATGAGCAAAACAAAAAATATGGCACCTAGCAAGGTTTTTGCTCTTACAGAACAATGTATCAACAAAGACCCTAGTTTTCATAAGGGGAGACATGTGATTTTAAGAGGTTTTTGGGAATGTGACTTTATCCTTCCACTTCTTATCCAATGACGAGTTTATTCGTAGAGTTTGATGGCTTTTATGAGCATATACACGATGTTTTAGGATAGTCATAAAGGGCAGTTTTTGGATAGCCATATGTATCTTTTTAACAATCATAAAGGGTAAGTTGTACATGGACTGTGATAGTCCCAAAACTCATATAAATCATCCATTTTGGTGTTTGACAACCTTATAAATCCATTAGATCATTTATACAAACCCTAATGCAGCTTATAAACCCTCTTTGTATAGTAATTTCATGAATGACTATCTTGTATGATTGTTTTGTGCATTTTAGCAACCCAATGAGGATTGTATGGTGTTTTCATATTCATGATTTTAACTTGATGCAGAGATAGGATCCAACTCAACATGATAGAGGCATCATTACAAATGGATTGAATTGCAATAGTCGGAGAGCCAACCTCCTATCAATGAGAGTTCAATGATAGTAAATAGAGAGCTACTTGACCATAAATAGGATTTACATACATACATACATACATATATATATGATCTCGTACGCATCTAGGTTTCATACACAAATTGCAATAGTTGTAGAGCCAACCTCCTATCAACAAGAGTTGAATAATAGTAAATAGAGAGCTTCTCGGCCATAAATGGGATTTGCATACACACACACCCAACTGAAATAGTATCCTTATTGGCCTTATTGGCACCTCCCCCCAAGATGTAAGTTTTTTATGTTTATAATGTGCCCCTAGTGTCCTTATTGCCCTTATTGGCACCTAAAACACAAGAAAGTAGATTCCACTAGCTTTCAATTACAATTTCTCTTAGGCCCTAACACATCCATACAGGGCTATACTAAACAAAGAAATAGTAGGAAAATAGTAAAATCTGCAAAAACAGAGTTTCTTGACATTAATTTCATTCAAACTTGTCTTCAATTCATCTTCAAAATGTTTTCAATACATCTCCAATGCATTTTCCATGAAGGTTTATGCATATTTATACATGATTTGAGGGAAACCTGAGAAACCCTAAACCCCAAACCCCTAAACCCTAAACCCAAGTAACCATAAACCACTATCTCCCTATCTCTCCCCTATCTCCCTATCACCTTTGTCCCTCTACCTCTCAATCTCTCTCGCTATGTCTCTTGCCATGTCCCTCACTCTTTATCTCCCTATCTCTCCCCTCGGACTCCTCTATATCTCCCTATTGGTCTGATGCAGAACACATAGTGGAAGCTCTCAAAACATGGTGAAATACCCATCAAAACCCATAGTTTAAATAGATTAAAGCTTAATCATCTTTAAGAAACCTTCTCAAAGTCCCAAATAACATCAAATCATATACATTCTTTCTATCGGCAAGATAAACACTATCAGCCAACTCAAAAATTCTTAAACTGATGCTCCGATCACTCCACTTTTGATGAGCCTTTGAACCTTTTGCTATGACATATATCCATCAGCCTAACTTTAAACTAGTCTTCCGATCTCCCATACCACCCATTTCTCACTCCACAACCTGTATTAACACATGATTAAACCTAACCCCTAAACTTGAGAAACCATAAACCCCTAAATCCTAAACACTAAACCCAAGAAACCCTAAACCTCTATCTCTCTATCTCCCAATCTCACTATCTCCCCATCACTATCATTCCTCTACCTCTCAATCTCTCTCCCTATGCTTTGGCCATGTCCCTCACTCTATATCTCCCTATTGGTCCTCTCTCTCTAAACACTAAACCCTAAACCTCTAAACCTTAACCCATAAACCATAAACCCTAAACCCTAAATAATGCCCCTAAACCTTAACCCCTAACCCCTAAACCCTAAACCCTAAACGTGAGCAACCCTAAACCCTATCTCCTATCTCTCCCTTATCTCCCTATCTCTATCATCGGGCTCTACCTCTCAATCCTTCTCCCTATTTCTCTGGACATCTCACTCAATCTCTATCTCCTTATCTCTCCCCTTTGTCACCTCTATCTCTCCCTATCTGTCTCCTCTCTCTTTCTATCTAGCTATCTCCAAAAGTGAGAAACCCTAAACCTAGGTACACCCTAAATCCAATCAACTCTAAACCTATATCTCCCTATCTCTCCCCTATCTCCCTATCTCTATCATCCCTCTACGTCTCTTGATCTCTCTCCCTATGTCCCTGGCCATGTGCCTCACTCTCTATCTCCTTATCTCTCTCCTCAGTCTCCTCTCTCTATCTCCCTATCATTCCTCTCTCTCTATAAACCCTAAACCTCTAAACCTAACCCCTAACCCCTAAATAATTTAAATCCTAAACCCTAAATAATGCCCCTAAACCCTAACCCCTAACCCCTAAACCTGAGAAACCCTAAACCCCTAAACCCTAAACCCCAAACCCCTAAACCCTAAACCCAAGTAACCCTAAACCATTATCTCCCTATCTCTCCCCTATTTCCCTACCACCTTTGTCCCTCTACCTCTCAATCTCTCTCCCTATGTCTCTAGCCATGTCCCTCACTCTTTATCTCCCTATCTCTCCCCTCAGACTCCTCTATATCTCCCTATCATTCCTCTCTCTCTATAAACCCTAAATCCAAAACCCTAAACCTCTAAACCTTACCCCTAACCCCTAAACAATAAATCCTAAACCCTAAATTATAATGCCCCTAAACCCTAACCCCTAACCCCTAAACTTGAGAAACCCTAACCCCAAACCCCTAAACCCTAAACCCAAGTAACCATAAACCACTATCTCCCTATCTCTCCCCTATCTCCCTATCACCTTTGTCCCTCTACCTCTCAATCTCTCTCACTATGTCTCTTGCCATGTCCCTCACTCTTTATCTCCCTATCTCTCCCCTCGGACTCCTCTATATCTCCCTCTTGGTCTGATGCAGAGCACACAGTGGAAGCTCTCAAAACACGGTGAAATACCCATCAAAACCCATAGTTCAAATAGATTAAAGCTTAATCAGCTTTCAGAAACCTTCTCAAAGTCCCAAATAACATTAAATCATATACATTCTTCCTATCGGCAAGATAAACACTATTGGCCAACTCAAAAATTCTTATACCGATGCTCCGATCACTCCACTTTTGACGAGCCTTTGAACCTTTTGCTGTTACATATATCCATCGGCCCAACTTTAAACTAGTCTTTCGATCTCCCATACCACCCATTTCTCACTCCACAACCTGTATTAACACATGATTAAACCTAACCCTAAACCCTAACCCCTAACCCCTAACCCCTAACCCCTATTTCCTAACCCGTAAACCCTAAACTTGAGAAACCATAAACCCCTAAATCCTAAACACTAAACCCAAGAAACCCTAAACCTTTATCTCTCTATCTCCCTATCTCACTATCTCCCCATCACTATCATTCCTCTACCTCTCAATCTCTCTCCCTATGCTTTGGCCATGTCCCTCACTCTATATCTCCCTATTGGTCCTCTCTCTCTAAACACTAAACCCTAAACCTCTAAACCTTAACCCCTAAACCATAAACCCTAAACCCTAATTAATGCCCCTAAACCTTAACCCCTAACCCCTAAACCCTAAACCTTAAACGCGAGCAACCCTAAAACCTATCTCCTATCTCTCCCTTATCTCCCTATCTCTATCATCGAGCTCTACCTCTCAATCCTTCTCCCTATTTCTCTAGACATCTCGCTCACTCTCTATCTCCTTATCTCTCCCCTTTGTCACCTCCATCTCTCCCTATCTATCTTCTCTCTCTTTGTATCTAGCTATATACAAAACTGAGAAACCCTAAATCTAGGTACACCCTAAATCCAATCAACTCTAAACCTATATCTCCCTATCTATCCCCTATCTCCCTATCTCTATCATCCCTCTACCTCTCTTGATCTCTCTCCCTATGTCCCTGGTCATGTGCCTCACTCTCTATCTCCTTATCTCTCTCCTCAATCTCCTCTCTCTATCTCCCTATCATTCCTCTCTCTCTATAAACCCTAAATCCAAAACTTTAAACCTCTAAACCTAACCCCTAACCCCTAAACAATTTAAATCCTAAACCCTAAATAATGCCCCTAAACCCTAACCCCTAACCCCTAAACCTGAGAAACCCTAAACCCCTAAACCCTAAACCCCAAACCCCTAAACCCTAAACCCAAGTAACCCTAAACCACTATCTCCCTATCTCTCCCCTATTTCCCTACCACCTTTGTCCCTCTACCTCTCAATCTCTCTCCCTATGTCTCTGGCCATGTCCCTCACTCTTTATCTCCCTATCTCTCCCCTCAGACTCCTCTATATCTCCCTATCATTTCTCTCTCTCTATAAACCCTAAATCCAAAACCCTAAACCTCTAAACCTAACCCCTAACCCCTAAACAATAAATCCTAAACCCTAAATTATAATGCCCCTAAACCCTAACCCCTAACCCCTAAACCTGAGAAACCCTAAACCCCAAACCCCTACACCCTAAACCCAAGTAACCATAAACCACTATCTCCCTATCTCTCCCCTATCTCCCTATCACCTTTGTCCCTCTACCTCTCAATCTTTCTCGCTATGTCTCTTGCCATGTCCCTCACTCTTTATCTCCCTATCTCTCCCCTCGGACTCCTCTATATCTCCCTATTGGTCCTTCATCTCTCTCTCTAAACCCTAAACCCTAGACCTCTAAACCTTAACCCCTAACCCCAAGACCCTAAACCCTAAACCCTAAATAATGCCCCTAAACCCAAGCAACCCTAAACCTCTATCTCCCTATCTCTATCATCCCTCTACCTCTCAATCTCTCTCTCTCTCTCTCTCTATGTCTTTGGACATGTCTCTCACTCTCTATCTCCCTATCTCTCCCAAACTCTTTCAGTCCCCTCTCTCTATCTCTCTTTAAACTGTAAACCCTAAACCCCTAAACCCGAGCAACCCTAAACCTCTAAACCCTAAATAATTTCCCTAACCAACCTCTAAACCACTTCTCTATATAGGTGCAACTAATACCACTTTTTCATTATTTTCCACATTTAATTATATTCTTTTCCATTTTCCAAGTCCTACATGTGTCCAAGTTGTATTGTTTGTCAAGTTTTTAGTCTAATTGTTAGTCCCAGCTCTCATGGTTATTAAAATGTTAGTATAGTTAGAATTATCCTTCAGTAACATTAATTTACACATTGTTGCACAAACAACCACACTGAAACATAACCTTACCTAATTAAGGTTAACCTTTAAGGTTCTTTCATAAATGGTGAGCTTAACAGATCCAACTAGTTCAATGTTCTTATAGTCCATGCTTACCCTTCCAAGAGAGTTCATGCCATGTTAACTTTGCATTATGTCGTAACATATCACATGAAGGACATCATCATCACAAGGAATAACAATGTCATGAAGGATTAATGAAGGTGTAGCTTCACCACATAAAGTATCATTCATAATTTTATCACTAGAGGGTAAGGGTATATCATGTGTATCCTTCTCAAACCATGTATCATGAATCAAATCATATGAAGGATTGGGTAAAGCAATTTAGGGCATGAAATCCAAAACGCCCCGAAACACATCCCTTGCTGCCCCACCATTCCTATCCCCGAAATATTGGAACATAGTCTAAAAGTGATTATTTCACATGATGAACAAAACTAAATATTTTATTATTGAATATTTGAGTAATTCATTAGTGATGATTCTTAGTGTTTAACAAATCCTTATGGATTAATGTGTAAAGAAGCTACCAATGTTAATTTGCCCTCCTCCTTCACTAGAAACAATCTTTAAGGAGGTTCATATATTGATGGGAGATCCTACATTTAAGAGGTATATTTTCAAAAAGACTAAAAAGCCTTTTTCCCAAAATTTTCTAGAAAATGGATATCCATTTGGTATCCAAACCAAAACAGATATCCATTTCAAAGTCAAACTTTGCCAAGTCGCGAATTTGGCTAAGTAAAAATGTGATTTTTTTCCTATTTCCACTGTTTGGCCCACGATGATCCTGCACATACCCCAATGTGAATACTTACAAATTAATCCAATGAACCATCTGGGTCTGCTCTACTCTTTATTGTGTCAAGTATTGCTTCATGGTCAGACTCACGCACCTTCCACAAGATTTTGTTCAAAGGTCTACCCCGATACTTTATCAAATGAACATTGGATGCCAATACAAGGTTCGAGTAATGAAGAATCTTCTGATGCGTGTCAAAGTCCTGAAACAACTAAATATTAACACTCTTATGTGGGTACCTTCTAAGCCATGTTCTAGTAATAACCACTGAGCCTGTAGGGTATTCGATGTTTTCTCCATCTGTAATAGGGGCCTCCAATTTCTTTTTGGCCTTAACACAACGACATAAGTACTAATATGTTCCCTCTTCATTATCTTCATCTACAATAACTGCATATGCGTGCCCTACATTGATATGTGTAGCAAATTAGATGAAATTAGTCAACATTACAAAAACACTACAAAGTAAGATGACAGTACCTGGTTGAACTAGATGAAATTAGATGCATATATGTGCCCTATATTACCTGGTTGAACTAAATCTGATATGTGGTCAAAGTCAATTGAGGATTCCATTTGTGTTAGTTTCAGTGCCGTCGGGAGTCGATACGTGTCAAGTGGGCTAAGATAACTTAACTGCCATTCGTCAACCCACTCTTTTGACTCACACTCATCCCAGACTTGAATTGTACAGGAAGAACAAAAGCATGACATCTTTCGTGTATGGATACTCCATGAACCTGCAATTGAGCTTCTGAAAGAGTGCATCTCATTTGATCCTGTCAATGTACAACAGTCCTCATATGGTGCAATGTTAGTATCATCTATCAACCAAAAAAATCTACGAACTGAAGACTTACCTTCATTACCTGGACCCATGGAAGCATTACACCACTCGACAATCAATTTTACATCTGTCAACTTTGCATTGTCTTTATACTTTAACTCTTCTCGTGCTATGGCTCTTTTGATACATGCTCCTGCACCATCATGCTCCCCCTTTCCATGCCTGGCCTCACAAAAGTTCCACATATGCTGAATACCTGTAAAATTATGCCTCCTACTCAACTATAGAAATTTTGCAAGTTCTTGAATTGTGACGCATAGTTATCTGACCATATGATATGTTGACTAAACGATATGCCCCTTCTAGCCAAATCATTGTACAACACCTGAAAGCAACCTTGCACAAACTCTATAGAATGCGTGCGATCATCACTAATATAGAAATTATACTCCCTTATGATCTTTCTGTCATCCTCTGTACTATCATTCGCATGAATGAATGCGATGTGCACAAATATAGAAACCTGTGTGGAGTTGTAATATTGTGATTGCACCTCATGCTGTGGCTGTAGACTATAGTTCTTTGCAAAGTCAATGACTGAAACAATGCTACCAACTAGAAATGTGTCCTTGCATAACTTGAATTACAAGTCCAACCATCGAGCTCTATGGGCATGTCTTGCATACTCATACACTATGCTATCACGAAATATAGGCATAAACTGATACACTGGAATCTTTTCAATAACCAATTCACACCTCTTTGCTTCTTTACCATCTTTTGTATTGTATGCCACTATTTTATACTTGCCAAACTCTACTAGTTTATTTCCAACCGCATGTGTTCTTTCCATATGTTCACATATTGGCAAATGTTGCAAGCCACCGCAACGATGACATGTGCCATCCAAGCATAATTTCTTGTAGAATATTTGACCTTCCTCTCTTTCACATAAAATTCTTGATATGAAGTCTCTTGAAGATGTTGGTGGGGCACATATGGCAAAACCTTGCAAATCATTGTTAGTATGCATATCTAAACATATAGACCTATAAGCATTAAAATGGTTAGAAAATTCAATATGTAATCTACAACAACAAGTAGTGCGTGTGTGATTTATCTTGACATAGAAAGGTTTTAGCATTTCAAAATATCTTTGACAAATTTTAATTTGAGGATACTTCTCTAGAAATTTACCATAAAACTGTGTTTGAGTCTCATCCAAAAAATGCTTTGGATGTGGCTCATGGTTCTGACTACTGATTCTCCTTCTTACCACATCCCTTTGATTCAGAGATAGCCTTGTGTAATTCTTCCAAAAGTCTTCAATTAGTGATCTCAATGCTTCAACAATTGGTTTATCTTTTCGTGGTAGTCTCCCTGAGAACGCCCATAATTCATTGGCATTAGTGTCCTTAATTCTTTGGCATCTTCCAACGGCTCTTGATAAAGTTTTCCTATTAATTCTCAATTCTTGACTCGTCTTTCTAATGAGACGAGCTTTCCTTGTTTGACTACTTACTATAGTCAATGTAATCACATGCCATGTTGCATTACTATCTTTTGTGCGTGAGGTGTTACCCACACTCTCATACGCACTCATTAGATTCTTGACAATAGATTTTTCACTTGAAGCCTCTGATGTTCTCAACCCAAGAATCTTCATGATGGACCTATACTTTATACTTCGCATCATTTCAATGAATAGTTAACATCTTGCAGTCTCATTTAACTTTTCAAAGAACAATCTCTAAATCTTATGAGTATATGTTCTACAAGTGCGTTTTGGAATCTTACCTTCCATTGGCTGCAAAATATTCTCATCAATATCAATCAAATACTTTGGCTTTCTATGCAAAATTCTAGGTGGTGTTAAGTTAGGTAAATTCATCTCAACATTAGGAATTTCATCAATATTTAAATAAGATGGGTTAGATGGCATACCTTTGATCGAAGATGGAATAGATGACATACCTTGAAGTTGAGGTGGGAACGATGGCCTACCTCCTTCATCACATGTGAGTGATGATGTATTGTCAACTTGAGATGTGGTAGATGGTGTCCCTACATGTTGACTTGCGGTAGAGGACGTGTCTCCAACTATGGTATTCAAATCTCTCGTAGCACAAAGTTTTTACATTCGTTCTCTTTGTGCCACCAATACCATATCTCTTTGTGATGGTTGTGGTTCCTCTTCAATTGGCATGTCTTCATTTATCATGTCCAATTTCCTCTTCTCACGAAGTTCCCTCATAGCCACTACTTTCTTTACATTCTTAGCTTCTATCTCTTCCTGTGTTGGTTTAATTCTTGATCGTTTCCTTGGCATGATGGAGAATTTGTCTGTAGCATGATAAAGAGACCAATATTACTTCCTAAGAAATGAATACAAGATAATAGTGGGATTGTATTTTTATTATGTTGTAAGGATTTATTCTTGTATAGTTTGACATCATGGTATGTTAAGGTTTGTTTATTACACATAATTATTAAAGAGCCCAAGTGTAGAAAATATACATGGCATCATGTGAGATTGTAGGCTGCTTTCTTGATTGAGAATGTGTCTATTTTAAACATGTATGATAAAGCATGATAAAGTAATTCAAACAGAATTAAGGAAAATGTAAAGAACATGCATGTAAAGATTTGACATACCTAAAAAGTGAAGATTCGAATGGAGAGAGTACCCAATTATGTAGTGTTTTTTTCTTCTTGCATCAAACTCCTCAACAATTTGAGTTTTTCACCACTTGCTTCCTTTTCAATGTTAAATTGAATAACACTCAAATATAATTACTAACAACAATACTATTAACCAATCTATAATGTTAAATTCCTAAAATTGAATCACAATTAACATTGCAACACTACAAAAATTGAAACTTGAATAGATATATATCAAACTTGGTGTGAAAACTATGTTATTTCCTCCTTCTCAAGATGGAAAAGCAGAAAAGGTGGTGGAAAGATCATGCAAAGGTGATACAATGTGTCAAATGTGCATGTGAACTTCCCAACAGCATGAAAGCACTTCTTTTTTGTCAGAGCACGCGCAAAATTAGTATGAAAACAGAGCATGTGGGCCTGGATCATGGGGGTAAACACTTTTTTACCTTTTCTATAGGAGGACAAAATGCGAGCACGTTATAACGCGCTCACGTTTTGTCCTCCTATAGATTGATCACATCCTGTGCATTATCTTCCTTAACACAAGCAGGGATGACCACATCCTGTGCTTCATCAACTGACACTTCCAAGACTTACAATTCCTCTTAAATACAGGAGGATCCATGACTGGAAGAGCCAAGCCACTTGGTCCCGCCTTGCTAAAGGATGACATTCTGGGAGAATTAGGAGAATTTCCTTTGGAGATCATATAGTCTTTAAATTCTTTCCATCTTGGTAGGTCCTCTGCATCAGAGAAAAACCACTGATGGTGTCTGAGAAATAAGAAATTCTTCAGCTCTTTGGTGATCCATTTCAATGAAGGGGCAAGCCCTCATAATCAAGTTCTTGATAGAAAATGCCCATCGAGGAAGAAAGACAGATCTTCTTTGGAAGTAGAAGTTCTAGTTTGTGACAAATCCTTATCTAAGCATAAATAGCAGTGGTTCTGTTAAGCGATTGCCAATCCACTTCCACAAAGTCTCCTGAAGACTTTCTGATTGATTCCAAAACATCCACACCCCAAAACTAGAGAGGCAATCAATATAATTGAACCCATAAATTTGCATTTGATGACAAAAACTCTCTTCAGGCTAGATTAAGAGTCCAACATTTCAGCTCAAGTCTAAACCCATCAACATCTAAATAACCTGAATACAAAATCTTTGTTTGCCTATCTTTAGAACTCAACCCTCAATGTCAAACCCTAATCCCTCAACCCTTAACTCTGATCCCTCAACCCTCAACCCTATCCCTAAACCTAAAGCCTAAAGCCTCAACCCTCAACCCTCAACATCAAATCCTAATCCCTCGACCCTTCACTCTAATCCATCAACCCTAAACCCTCAACACTATACCTTAAACCCTAATCCCTCAACCCTCAACCCTAAACCTTATCCCTAAACCCTAATTCCTCAACCCTCAACCCTAATCCATCATCCCTCAACTCTAATCCCTCATCCCTAAACCCTAAACGCTATCTCTATTCCTAGACCCTCAACGGGCTTGATATTATACCTTAAACCCTAATCCCTTATCCCTAAACCCTCCAACCCTATCCCTAATCCTTATACTCTCCACACTCTACTTTAACCCTAATCCCTCAACCCTCAACCTTATCCCTAAACCTTTGACCCTCGAACCTCAATGTACTCAACCCTCAACGTCAAACCCTAATCCCTCAACCCTTAACTATGATCCCTCGACCCTCAACCCTATCCCTAAACCCTAAAGCCTCAACCCTCAACCCTCAACGTCAAATCCTAATCCCTCAACCCTTCACTCTAATCCCTTAACCCTAAATCCTATCCCTAAACCCTCAACCCTCAACCCTAATCCGCCATCCCTCAACTCTAATCCCTCATCCCTAAACCCTAAATGCTATCCCTATTCCTAAACCCTCAACAGACTCAATACTATACCTTAAACCCTAATCCCTTATCCCTAAACCCTCCAACCCTATCCTTAATCCTTATACCCTCCACACTCTACTTTAACCCTAATCCCTCGACCCTCAACCCTATCCCTAAACCCTTGACCATTGAACCTCAACCCTCAACCCTCAATGTCAACCCTAATTCCTCAACCCTTAACTCTGATCCCTCGACCCTCAACCCTATCCCTAAACCCTAAAGCCTAAAGCCTCAACCCTCAACGTCAAATCCTAATCCCTCAACCCTTCACTCTAATCCCTCAACCCTAAACCCTATCCCTAAACCCTCAACACTATACCTTAAACCCTAATCCCTCAACCCTTAACACTAAACCTTATCCATAAACCCTAATCCCTCAACCCTCAACCCTAATCCATCATCCCTCAACTCTAATCCCTCATCCCTAAACCCTAAATGCTATCCCTATTCCTAAACCCTCAACAGACTCAATACTATACCTTAAACCCTAATCCCTTATCCCTAAACCCTCCAACCCTATCCCTAATCCTTATACCCTCCACACTTTACTTTAACCCTAATCCCTCGACCCTCAACCCTATCCCTAAACCCTTGACCCTCGAACCTCAAACCTCAACACTCAACGTCAAACCCTAATTCCTCAACCCTTAACTCTGATCCCTCGACCCTCAACCCTATCCCTAAACCCTCAACCCTCAACGTCAAATCCTAATCCCTCAACCCTTAACCCTATCCCTAAACCCTCAACACTATACCTTAAACCCTAATCCCTCAACCCTCAACCCTAGACCTTATCCCTAAACCCTAATCCCTCAACCCTCAACCCTAATCCGTCATCCCTCAACTCTAATCCCTAATCCCTAAACCCTAAATGCTATCCCTATTCATAGACCCTCAACGGGCTCGATACTATACCTTAAACCCTAATCCCTTATCCCTAAACCCTCCAACCCTATCCCTAATCCTTATACCCTCGACACTCTACTTTAACCCTAATCCCTCGACCCTCAACCCTATCCTAAAACCCTTAACCCTCGAACCTCAATGTACTCAACCCTCAACGTCAAACCCTAATCCCTCAACCATTAACTCTGATCCCTCGACCCTTAACTCTTAAAACTTGAACCCTAAAACCTATCCCTACACGCTCGACACTCGACACTCGACACTATAGCTTAAACCCTAATCCCTTAACCCTCATCCCTAAAGCCTCAACCCTAAATCCTTAAACCTTCAACCCTATACCCTATCCCTAATCCCTCTACCCTCGACACTCTTATTTAACCCTAATCCCTTGACCATTAACCCTATCCCTCAACCTCAACCCTAAACCCTCAACCCTCAACTCTCAACATTAAACCCTAATTCATCAACCCTAAACCCTAATCCCTCAAACCTAAACCCTATCCCTAAACCATCAACCCTCAACACTATACCTTAAACCCTAATCCCTATCCCTCAACCCTTAACCCTTAAAATTTAAACCCTATCCCTACACCCTCAACACTTAACACTACATCTTAAGCCTTAAACCCTCATCTCTAAAGCCTCAACCCTCAATCCTTAAACCTTCAACCCTAAACCCTATCCCTAATCCCTCTACCCTCGACACTCTAACCCTAACCTTGACATTAAATGCTAATCTGTCAACCCTAAACCCTATCCCTAAACCCTCAACCCTCAACACTATACCTTAAACCCTAATCCACCAACCCTAAAACCTAATCCATTAACCCTCAACCCCAAACACTATCAATAAACCCTCAACCCTCGACACTATACCTTAAACCCTAATCCCTCAACCCTCAACCCTAATCCCTCAACCCTCAACCCTCAACCCTAATCCCTCATCCCTAAACCCTAAACACTATCCCTATTCCTAAACCCTCAACCCTCGACACTATACCTCAAACCCTAATCCCTTATCCCTAAACCCTAAACCCTATCCCTCAACCCTTAACCCTCAAAAATTAAACCCTAAAACCTATCCATAAACCCTCGATGCTCAACACTATATTTTAAACCCCAATCCCTTAACCCTCAGCCCCAAAGCCTCAACCCTCAATCGTTAAACCTTCAACCCTAAACCCTCAATCGTTAAACCTTCAACCCTAAACCCTATCCCTAATCCCTCTACCCTCAACACTCTACTTTAACCATAATCCCTTGACCATCAACCCTATCCCTAAACCCTCAACCCTCAACTCTCAACATTAAACCCTAATCTGTCAACCCTAAACCCTAATCCCTCAACCCTAAACCCTATCTCTAAACCCTCAACCCTCAACACTATACCTTAAACCATAATCTCTCAACTCTAAACCCTAATCCCTCAACCCTAAACCCTAAACCCTATCCCTAAACCCAACAAAACTGCTTTGCCTTATGTTAGGTTGTTAAACCCATCATTTTTGACACTCTTCTCTTAAAGATATTTGAGTTGCAAGAATATGTCAGAAAAATGGCTAAGAACTTTTTTAATGTTAGTAATGTTATATGGCATGTTTTTCTGGCCCATCTGGGGTTCATTATGCCAATAGGTGTACACACTATGAGAAAAGCTTTGCGTATGGTACATCCACAGTGAGTAATTAACAGTTGAAATCAGAAGGATGATCATTATGAGAAAAGATTTGCATTGGGGTACATCTATGTTTCTTGTTGTCCACCCCGCACTTAGGGGAGGTATATTGTTATGAAACAGGCAAATAATCTCCCATTGTTTACTGGCTCTATCCACAAGAACTACTAAACTATACCTTAAACCCTAATCCATCAACCCTAAACCCTATCCCTAATCCCTCTACCCTCAACACTACCTTAACCCTAATCCCTCGATCCTTAACCCTAAATGCTATCCCTAAAGCCTCAACCCTAAACCCTAATCCCTCAAGGTCCTAAACTCTAATCCCTTATCCCTAAACTCTAAATCCTATCCCTAAATGTTCAACCCTCAACCTTAAACCTTAATCACTCAATCCTTATCCATCCCTCTCCTCCCCTATCTGGTTCACTCCAATCTCTACCCTCCTCTACCCTCGACACTATACATACATACATATAGGCATACATAGATACATACATACATATAGGCATACATATAGGCATACATAGATACATACATACATATAGGCATACATACATACATACATGATTAATAGCCTTGAACATAAAAAAATTTAGGGGAACATAACGCGAGCGCGTTATAACGCGCTCGTGTTATTTCAAACATGACAAATAACAAAACTTTTGCGGAAAAGGAAAAATGCAAAGCAAAACATAACGCGAGCGCATTATAACGCACTCGCGTTATGTTTTGCTTTGGGAATCCCAAGCCTTGGGCTTGGGATTTGCTTTGGATTTCCAACCCAAAGGCTTGGAGTGCCTTATGAATAGCCACAGACATGTTTTTCCATATTATTCAGGATTTCACATAATTTCGTTCGTGCTAACCCTCAGATTTGCACGTGTTTCAAGGTCGAACAAATCGAACACCTGGGTAATGTTAGGCTTTCTCTTAGCTATTTGATGATGTGATTTTTTTCACATTTTAACAATGTTAAGCCTTTCATCTTTAATTTATTTTGTTTATGTCCGTTTTTGGGCAAAAACCACAATTTGGTCTTTTTTTCATTGTAAATTAACTATTCATTGAAATTTTAAAAAAATTACATATTTAGAAACTAGACTCCATTCTACAAATATTAAAAAAAGAAAAAAATGATTTTCAATTAGTTTTCAAAATTTATAGGGGTAGCACGACCAAAATTCTATTTTTTAGGATGTGTCCACTTTGAAAATTAGTAAAAAATCAAATATTCATCAAAAAAATTATCAGAAAAATCAGACATAAACTACATGCTATTAGCTAATTTGTCACTGAAGCGATTTTAAAAATACCAAAAAAAAGTTGACCTTTTGAGGGAGCCACAAAACATGGTATATTATGTTTTTTTGACAGAAACAACACTAATTTCTATGGCTCCCTCTTTTGAACCCCTTAATCTATGCCATTTTTTAAAAAAATAGTAGTTTAGAAAGTAGACTCGGAGCACTACAAACATTGTTTTGGTTGCATCTCTAAATTTTGAGTGTAACTATGCTCAATTTCTCATCCAAGGCCAGTATTTCATGATTTCAGAAAAAAAGTGGCCACTTAAGACCCCTTTTTGGCCCCCCATCTTCTTGCACTTACCCATGCCTTGGATCTATTTTCAGATTTGACATTACCCATGCAGTGGGAGTTCCTAGATGTATGTGTTTTTCATTGACAAGTTTGATACATGGAGCTTGTTATTGCAGTATATGGGTTGGATATGTTATCGGCATGATTTTATTGATGTTGTTGATACCTATGAGGTATGAATGGTTGGATGTATTAGCATATGTTGTGGGTGCTATTTCCAGTCATGTGGGTTTTTTACCTTTTATAGCAGCTTGGAGACTTATGTTATCACTTGGATTTGATGCTTGTGTTCTTTGGATTGGTGCATCTTCACCTTGGCATGTTCCATGTCTTCCATAGGTGGTACGTTGGAGGATGATAGGAGTTCTTGCTTGAGATGGTGGCTACTTTGCTTTGTTGCAGGTATCTTGTTGGAGCACGAGAGCATTCTGGAGGTTCATGTGATTTCATGTTTTGCCTATGATGATGTATTTCATATATTGACCCTTATACGATGTATACAACAAGTGGGAGAATGTTGGGATAGGTGTTGTACACCTTGTGTAATATTGTACTATTTTATTCGGTTGCCACTTGTATAAGTTATATTGTAACATTGGGTTAGTTATTTTATATGTGTGGGACACATAGAGTAATTAACTATTATTTGTATTATTTAATTTATTGGGAAAAGTTAGTACCAATAGTTAAATGTGGGGTCAAGTGGTTTTATAAGTTAGTGGTTTTGTGTTACCATAGTTTTTTGGGGCACATGGTTTTATCCAATACCACAAGTTGTATTTGTGTGAGCTTGGTCTATAAAAATAAGCACATGGTTAGTCATTTAGGTAATGTTGGCTATTTCATTGTAGGTGGATTGGAGGTTTTGTGAGGTTCACATTGTATTGAGTTCTCTCCTGTAAGTGCATATTGTGAAGCATGGCAAGTGATGTGTGGATTCATGCTTGTACACATGGAGGATGAATTGGAGGTGCTTGATGGATTCAGAGGTATTCATGGAGGCTCATGGATTGTATTGTAATTTCATATTGCTGAATAATACATTTGAGCATGGATGCTTTTGGAGGCTGGGTTTTTCCCTGCAAAGGGTTTTCCCAGGGTATATCTTGTGTTATCTTATTGCTTGTTCATTTGATCTTTGCATTATGGTTTGTTTCAACATCTTGTTTCTCCTATTGGATTATGTGGAATTAGTTTAATTAGACCTACAAATTCCTAACAATTAGGACCTTCCATAGGAGTAGAATGTTAAGTGTAAGAACTAATGTCACTTGAATTCCCCTCTTGTCTCCTAGTCTTTTGATGCCCAGGATAGTCGCTTATCCTCTGATGCCCACTCTACCCATGTCAATCTGTCCCCCTAGATAGGAACACCTAGAATTTAGTAGACATCATATAGTGTAATTGTCCACTCTCAAAAAATGTCAATAAATTGGAAGATGTTTTGTTTTGCATTCTAGTAGGTTAGGATGTGATAAAACAATGTGTGTTTAGGGTCACACAAAAGGAACTCACACTGCCTTGTCTAGCCCAACTTGTTAAAGCATGGCTCAATTTGCCACATAGAGCTCCTCCACTGCATTCACAAACCAAGCCTACTCTCAAGTCATGTTCCAACAAATGTAGGTGTCCTCTCAACACAAGCACACAATCATCACTATGGAAATTAGAAAAGCTCAAAAAATTGCAAAAATTTAAAAGCCAAAAAAATGCAAGTTTATGAATCACCCCTAGCAAAAGGGGTGACTCAAAAAGTCATCTGGGAAACCCTAAGGTGGCTTAAGCATCACTATAATGCTCCAGGTTTTCACCCAAAGCATTAGCCAAATAAACACTGAACCAACAAATTGTTCATGTTTGCAAGTGCTATGTTTACATGTCGCATTGCACTCAGGTGCACACAAGGTGTCACAACAAGCACAACAACACCTAAAATGACATCACCATTGCACAGTGCAAGGTGGCACAAGTGGAAGACTTCACCCATTGTGAGACAACTCACCATGATGACCAAGCGAGAGGTGGAGTTCACTCCATGATGAGGATCAGATACACATCCACGACCTCGCTCCCTCACGCATGTACGGAGTAGGATGAGGGTAGCATCCACCTCAGTCCATTCCATGACTATATAAGGCATCCCAAACACAAGGGTAATGCTCACCCATGTAGGATGGTCTAACTAGGAGGTACAATTCCTCAACCAACTGGAATGATCACTAGCCAAACTCGTACAAAGGCATGCCTCCAAAAGAAAAAGAGGGAATAATCCAAGAGTGCATATCTCATCATGGAAATGACACCATGGTTACACTTAGTTGGTCAAACGAGCAACTTATGACAACAAACTTCACAAAAGGGTTGAATAGGCATAACATGACATCCTGGCAGAGTACGGAGCCCTAAGGAGGAGTCCACTACCTAGGACTCTAGCGCCTAGTGCTGTAGTCCTGGGACAGTAGTGCCCAGTGTTGTAGTCCTCTAGAATCCAGGTCCAAAAATGTAGAACTCACTAAAATGGCCCAGAATTAAGCAATTCAACCAAGAATTGAGTGAAAACTTCTACAACGATTCAAAACATGATTTACCATCAACCAGGGTTCATTTTAACAAAAAATAATAAGGTGAAGAACCTATAATTCCCACATGCCAAAAGGACAAAAGCATTACAAGACACTATGCAAGTTCGACACCAATGTCAAAACATGCCAAAAGAGATGATAGGATCCTCACCACCTATGTGGGAAGAATACGATACAATACTACATATTTCTAAATCATCAAATAAATGCATCTAAACATGCTAACATAGAAAGTTCTTAGCATGGGAAAACTATCAAAACATGCCAACGTCCGCATAAACTGAAGTGTGGAAATATACTAAATTAAATCCAATAATTATAGAATTCAAAGGACTTCACCCTTAACATAAAAGAAACATAGTCCACATCATTAAATACATCAAAGGATCATATAAAACTTATTACAAAGGTCCCAAGGACCTACTTTACAAAGATATATAATATACAATAATGTGATGGTACAAGAGTATAAAACACCATAAGTCCATCACACTCTCCAAGGTACATCAAGGCACAAGGCACGACATAATCCACTTGAAAATAGATCAA
The DNA here is from genome assembly GCA_027924645.1 of Cunninghamia lanceolata. Classification (NCBI taxonomy): domain Eukaryota; kingdom Viridiplantae; phylum Streptophyta; class Pinopsida; order Cupressales; family Cupressaceae; genus Cunninghamia; species Cunninghamia lanceolata. The sequence goes on along the minus strand of BSBN01000232.1, from coordinate 6,587,555 downwards.
GGAAACCATCCAGCACATGAAGATCATCATGAAGGACCAATGGGGAAATGTTGCTACCTGCCAACCATATTGCCATCGTCAAGCGCAATACATGTCTACGCAACTCTAGGCAACCCCCAAGCTATGGAGAAGGTGATCATGGCAAACCCACTAGCATCATCTCACACAATCCAAGGTATACATAGCAACATATGACATACATGCCAATCAATGCACACAACACACATGGCACAACTACCAATCCATTTCATATAAATAACACATTGTACAACTACCATACAATGCATACATACAACATGTGGCACACTTACCAATAAGTATAATAGAATGACATCACAACATTCAAGCATAAGGGAAATAATCACACCTTCAATGCATATGCCAAAAAATGCATAATTCATAGACCATCCAATACACATTCAAGCATGAATCAGGCATCTCAATGCAAATGCAAATAATAGGGTCACAACACCATAAGTCATGAATCAACCATTGCAAACACAACAATGTAAGGTACACAACACACGCCGAGGCCAACTCAAGTGGTGCCAAGCATATGGAAGAGAGAACTAACAAGCCTAGGATAATGTGTGTCAAATTATAAAAATGATGAACTAATTAATTTTTTTAACATAAATATTAATATATTATATTAATTGATATTATAGCATCATAATATATTATTAATGATCAATAAGCCACTGGGAATGGTATATTGGCAATGGTTCATTCAAGTCTATCACTTGGGTTCTGACAATTAATATTGTGTTGTAAACAAGTACATAATGGGATCCATTTGGTTAGTTAGACATTAGTGGATGGGAATTTTTTTGGTTGTTATGTGAAAAATTAATGAATTTTCATCACATGAATCCATACCTTCATGATGCACTATGTTTGCATCATGTATGTTGGATAGATATTGCCATGGCATCATGTAATTTTTTTATTAAATATTACAATATGTGAAGTACCAAATCATTCTCACAAGTTATAGGATCACTTCCATGCATCAAATCAAGCCCACAGTTATGGAGTTTAGATTCATACTTGTGCATCTGATATTTACCATTACATAATCAAATTTCTAGACCAACAATAGAGGACAAAAATTCAAACCTTAGCTTATGCATCCCATACACTTGGACATAACCATTGCATGAAAATCAAAGCTAAGTTCTTATGCAATTAACTTATTTAATTTTTTGTATTTAATTCTTACATTAGTCTATAATTGTTTTCTTCTCCACCTTTTCTCGGTTGTTGTGTTTGGTTCTATGGGCAAGAATCACAGGGCTTTTAGAGGTTTCGTGATGATGAGAAAGCATAAAAAGGGGAGCTCTTAGAGATAGACATATGGAGGAACAATCATTCACTATCATCTAGATGGAAACTTTACATGATTGACTCCATCAATACTCTACAAATATTTAGGGTTATGTTTCTCAATTAGACAAGGTAGGAAATACATGCACTAAGAGATCTATGGTGTCCCTTCCCCATGATTTTATGGTAAAATTGGCCATCTTGGTGAATAGAGGATATTTTTGAATTGATTATTGGCTTAGTAGTGTGTGAGGAGGGATCTACTACAAATAGGGAGGAAGAATATTTTTAATGATTTCTTAATGAAATGTGAACCTATAGAGGAATCAAGGATGGATTCTTAGAGCCGAAGGTTGAGATAGCCAAGTTGTATAATTAAATTCATGATTTAGAAAGTTGCTACAGTGACTTGACCTCTTATGTGGGTAGGCTTATAGTGGCGCTTGTTTTTCTTATCAGTGAAAGGTGCAAAGCACTTGAACAAGTATAATTATATTAATATAAACAAAGTATCCAAAGATGGATTACAAAATACATATCATGTCCAAAATATCCTCAAAGAATACATATAAGATATGGAGATCAGGAGAAGGATCTCAGCCAAAAGGCAATATACGACTTAATATATCAAAAAATGAAGCATATAAAGAAAAATCAGCCCAGCTAATCCACATTATCAACAACATTTAAATCGACAACTAGAAAACCCTGGAGATTGTTGTCATCCACCACAGCTTGATCTTTAGGAGAAATAGCGAGAGGAGGAGGTTGGACATGAATCAGAAGATCCCAGGAATAAAAAGTTTCACATGCACTTGGTCTACTAGTTCTGCTCTGATTTCATTAAAATGAGATTGCAGAGAGTTCTCAAGGGTTACAATGCAGTCATTTTGAAGACCATGAACAAAACCATTATAAATGCAGTGAATTGCAGGATTTCTCTGTATAGCACGAAGGGAGAAAAGTCCCCCTATTGGAGCTTTACTAGTATGAAGATCATAATTGGACAGAGATTCATCAAACTTATCATTAGAAGAGAGAAAATCCTACACAAAGTTTACAGCTAACTGCCTTACCAAATCAACATTTTGCATCAAATCCCTTGCATTGGATAGAAACAAGGAGACCATCTAAGAAGGATAAATAATCCTGGATTCTTGAAGCAAATCCCTGCCACACACCTCAAATAGAGCATCCTCTATGTCCTCATTCTGAAACTTGAAAGCTCTCGCCAGGAGGATGCTATCTACCGGCCCATGGATTGGAGATTCCCATTTCATGATCAGGAAAAACATATGTTTTTTTAGAAAACCTCTCCATTATCAACAGTGTTGAAACTTCATTTGAAAAGAAGGGAAGAAAAATATGCCAAATGATCTTATCATGATAGACTTAAGTAGCAAAAACACCTCATGCAAATTAATGACAATCGCCTCTTCATAACAAGTGAAATCCTACAGTATCTCAAGAAATAATTGCTTATACTTGGAAAATTATGGGCGATGTACTGAACCATCAGATAACACATGTGGACGACAATGCAAAATAATCAAAGAGATAATTCAAATCTTTAAAACATTAATTAGCATATGTCGACGACTAAAAAGGTAATTCCTATGAGAATTAAATCCCCTGTCAAAAACAAACACTAGTTAGCATCAAAAGGGAGGTCTCTCTAAAATAGAGAGGACTATCTCTTTTTATGAGCATTCAAAAATTCTAAAATCTCAGGGAATTGTCCAAGAGATTGGCTATCTATGCAGATAGAATGGGAATATGAGTGACAGGTTAAATTAGCCAAATAATCTGCTACCTAATTTCCTTCCTTGTATGTGTGCACACATAAATATTCTTCAAAAACTCACATGGTTTCCCAAGCAACATTGAGAATATTTGTAACTTTCCAATTACAACTATTCTTCTTTTGTAGAGTATTTATAATAAGAAGAGAGTCACCTTCAATGCCAACCTTTTTGATACCTAGCTGAGTGACAAGATTTAAGCCCATAAGAAGAGCTTGACCCTCAGCTTCATTATTTGATCCATCTAAGATTTTTGAGGCTAGGGCCGACACCAAGTTTCCTTCATGATTTGTAACAACACAATCACTACCAGAGAGGCCTGGGTTACCTTTGGAAGCTCCATCAAAATTGAGTTTAAACCAATCAGCTGCAGGAGGTTCCAATGGATCTGACTTCTATCAATTGTAGATTTAAAAGTAGAAGATCCCGGACAAATAAATTTGATAAGTGACCAATTTTTAATAATAATATCATCCTATTTGGAGAATTGATATTTATTCTTTTTTAAAACCCGAGCCATCACCATATCAAAAATTGAGTCTTCAATCTTAAATAAAACCTCTTCAACTGATAACTATTGCTTTCTAAAAATTCTATGATTCATTTCCAACCATAAATTCCATATTAAGATAGAAGGATACAATTTCCAAATAGTAGAAAACTTAGATTCTATGTAAAGAGAAGCCCAAGACTGAAAAAGAATGAATAATGAATTTGGAAGCGGTCCATACCAATTTAGCTTTTTGCACAACTAATACCAACACCTAGAAGCAAAAGGAAAAAGTAAAATCAATGGGATGTCTCTTCTTCAACTGAGCCACAAAGAATGCAATTGAAAGGCCTTGCGATTCCAATTTTAGAAAGCCTATCACTGGTAAGGATTTTGTTTTTGATAGCCATCCAAGCAAAAGCTCTAGCTTTAAGTAAACACTATTTACCCTAGCATAGTTGATGTGGCCAATCCTTGTCTTCTCTATTTTGTGAAGTAAGAGAGAGATAGCCTTGTTTTACTGAATAACTTCTAGTTTTTAAAGGCCCCCAAATAAGCTAATCAAAATTAGAAGATTAAAAGATCCTCCATTTATCTAATATATTCTTAAGCATAATTCTCTAATATTGTGGGATTGGTACATCAAAAAAAAAAAATCCATTTGACAAATCCATTTATTACTTGAAGATGATCTTTCAGTTTCAACCCCCATAAGTGATTTAAAATAGACTTAGCCTCTGCAAGCTCTTGAAAAGAATTCAAAGATAGATATCCATTCCAAGATTCATCCTAGGAGAGAGCTCTTTCCCCATTATAAATAGTCCAAGTAAGGTGTGGAAGGATAACTTCCCTGTATTGGATGATGAAATTCTACATTCTTGATCCAACAGGAGGATTTAGAATAGTAAAAATTCTTTTTGGTTCATCTAGGTCTAAGTATTTAGCTCTCATTATCTTACACCATTTCAATTCAAGTTTGGCAAACATATGCCATGCTAGTTTATCTCCCAAAGCTTGATTTTGAGCCTCTAGATTGAGGATTCCAACCCCTCCAAATCTTTTAGATAAACATATTTTTCTCCTAGGAAACAAGTGTAATCTTCTTCTTATTGTTCTTATAGTGGTACTTGTTGATAATAGGGTGGTTGTGGCCAGTAATGTCACCTTACCAATTTGGATAGTGGGAGAGTTTAGAGGGGCCCTACAAAAGAAAATTTTAGTGTCAAGGGAAATTATCATTGCTTAGAAAAATGACTCTTGATTTGGTGGCTTGTAGAATAATGGAGCAAGAGATATGAGAACAAAAACCTCTTGGGGAGGGATGATAGAGGAAATTACATCATATTTTTTTGTTGAGGTGGAAAATTTGCTACTATTGAGTGATAAGTGGTTAGCAAAATCTAACTTTTAGAATGTGTACACATTTTATTTATCCCTTAAGAGGAATCTAGTACCATATAGGCTTAGATTCACCCTCAAAGGATCATCAAAGCTCGTCTTGATAAACCCTTCTAGAAGTTTCTTCCAAGCCACCACAAGTATCTCCCCCTTTTACAAAATTAATAGTAGATATAGTTATGTAATGGTGAAAATTGCATTCCCATTCCCTTTACCCTTATGTTTTGAGCCCATGATGATTAGGTTTTCCTTATGCATTGAGTGTGTGCAACATGGTGTATTTTGTGTGGAAGTTAGAAAATAAGCTTACCCTAGCATGTCCCCATCATCACTCATTCCCTAAGGTCCAATTTGACTTCACATCTAGTTATTCATCACCCTAGTTTAGATCCATGGGTGCAAAATTGACCTAGACCATTTTTGTGTGTGTAAATCTGAACTCCAAAATTTAAAATTCAAATTTATTAATTTGGGCTCATGTTCCCCACCATTACTTGCCATAATGAGCTAAGTAAAGCACAACTTATTTCAAATTGCATGCTAGGATGGTGTATTTGAGGACTAATCCTAATTCATTTAAATTATCTAGGATAATCATGAAAGCATTCATCAACTTACTTCATCATTCTAGATATATTGCATGATTTCCTATTATCTTCAATCATTGTTCAAAGTCATTGAATTATTCCACCTAGGGGCTTGATCAACGGAAAATCAATCCTTGTCTAGAAAGTTCCCAAACGATGTCTATAAACATGACCTCACTTCAAATATAGGTACATTGAGGTGAGGTGCATATGATACATTCATGGATTCCCTATCAATTCATCTCTATAGGTCTAGGTAAACACTTATGCACGTTAAATCAATTTTGTAGGTGTAGAGATCAGTTTGCAAGCATGAATTTGTACCAAAACAAAATACATTACATTCACAAATACTAAAACATTTATCTAAACAAGACCCTAATATTTAAAACATTTGACAGATAAATTTCTAACATTTTAAAACGTATACTTCATCATCGAAATTCATTCTAAATATCATATTTTATATATTTCAATATTTATTAATGTATTACTACATCATCTATATTATCAGTTCCTACTCTAAATTTTAAGCTTTTATTCATTATTTAATTATTTATCCTAAGTACATTATAATGAAAATATTTATTTTTAATTATTTATTATTATAAATTAATAAATAATTAAAAATAATATTTTTTATTTAATTAATAATATAATATTATATATTAATAATTTAATTATAAGTTAACATTTAATTAGTTTATAAATTAATATAATATTAAATATTATTTAATGAATTTTAATTGTTGATTAATAATTCAAATATAGTATAATTATATAATAATTAATAATTATTTAATTGTACCACCCAATAAGGGGCTAGAACAGTAGACAACCAGTTAGATCCGAGTGGCATGGATGGGTGGACACGGTGGCTTGTGGTAGGCCTAGCCACATCAATCTTTCTTGGCCATCATTTCTGGATGCCTCTTTCTCCATGAGGTATTTATCATAATGGTTTTCTAGCTGGCTTGTCAGATTTTTGGGAGATCGTATCACTCTTTGAGCAGGCTCATGCGTGTGAAGTGTTTGATCCTCATTATATGCCATGTCTTTTCCTATGCTTAGCTATTCGATTTGGTGCATCTCTCAGTTGTTTCCTCTCTGCAAGTGGTTAGGAGTGATGGAGGCTGGAAGTGGCAATGTTTTGGTGGTCGGGGAGGGTGTGGAGTGTTCTAAGGTTGCTTCGGCGACTCCAAGGCATCACCAGGTCCCAAGGAAGAAACAGAGTGTGATGGTGGGAGGAATTATGAAGCAAAGGAAGGCAACCGAGAAGAGGAAGCCCAAGCTTCGCGGGAAACAGGTGCTGGCAGACACTGTCGATATCATCAACTCAGAAATAAAAAACCCTTTGCTCAGAAATTAGGTAGGCAGAATTATCAATATGGCCAAGGTGGTGGAAGTTGAAGAGAACGAAGGTATCAGGGAGGCTCTGTCCACTTTTCTCCTCGACCCTAATTCTACCTGCAGTTGTTGGAATGTGTTTGGTGCGGCCCAATCCCTCATGGTGGCTATGATGACCTTTGTGGCTGTGTCATCTATCCTGGTGCATGAGGATGTGGACTACTTGTCTAAGGACTCTCAGCTGAACCTGAAGTTCATACTGGACCATATACATGATCTTCACGATCGACAGACTCAGCTACACAGGCTGGTGGAACGGGTGGCGGCGAAGATGGACGTCCAGGTTGATGATGAGGACAAGGCACAATTCCGTTGTGCTTACGATGACGAGGCAAACATCATCGATCTCATGGGTAACAATGTTGTCTAAGGTTTCTACAAGTCTACTAGTCTATAGATATCGGTTCTGTTTAAGCTTGTCTGGGGTTTGGCCTTGTAATTTGCCTCCCCTATTTTTTGTAATCTTATGTCACAAACTTCTGAATACTCTCTTGCAGGGCAATGGCCCTGGTTTTTGATATGGGTCCCTGGTCCCTTACCAGGGTATACTTAATAAAAAAAATTAATTATTTAATTGTATAATAATAATTTTTTTGCTAGGTAAACTACGATCTTGCATATTGCTCCCATTTTCATTAAAATATAATATAATGTATTATGTTTTCCAACTTCTTTGGAGTGATACATATTCCATCTTTCTATGGGTTTATTAACAAAATGCCCTAAAATTAGATGAACATATACATTATAGATAGCCTATGCAGTCTAAATCTATTATATCCATCATCATTCCTAGATATCCTTGTCCTTAGAGCTATCTATAAACATGGAAATCATCCATTCAATTCTTGTCTGGTCACTAAGGCCCACTACCTATTTCAAGAAATCCACAACTTTTTTGGCCTTTTGATTCATTTTGGGCTCCAACAGTGGGTTGCTAGAGATGATAAACAACTTCCACTACACACTTGTAGAAGCATTAGTCATTGGTGCCCCATTCCCCATCGATAGGCCCAAGCCAAGAGCTACAATCTAAAGAGTCTCATTAAGACCGCCAAGCACATGTTTTTAATCATCATATTGGCCATGGAACCCATTGTTTCCTTATCCTTTCCCAAATCTAATAGCACACCCACAAACATGGAAGAGATGTCTAAATTCATCCTATACCTATGGCCTATGACTAGGAATTCCTCCCCTAAAATCTATTGAATGACATACAAAAAAAGACTCGGCCAAGTTTTAAACACTTTTTTGAGATGCAATTCAAAGATAATTCGAAGAAAAGCCATGTGGCGAGTATCACTGGTGAGACAGACACTTGTATCCATTTTGTTGTAATGGTTGGCAGTGAATTGATACATGTTTTAGATCCAATCTATTTCTAGATTATTCCTCACAATCCCTTCCTTCTCATTATGATGAAAATAATTATTTGATGTGGTATTAAACCATCTTACCATCTTGCATGTGTTGGCAGATCTCTTACCATCTTGGTCATAAATTGATTAGCAACATCATCATTATTTTGTTCTCCTCAAACTACTATGAATTTTCCTAATGGGCAATGACTTCATAATTATCCATTAGTATCAATGTGGGAATGTAACTCTTTCCATGTATTGACATTATTGTTGACTTTTTTATCCTTGACCATATCAATGGCATTATTTGAGTTAAGTAATTAGTGGTTCCATTAGCTTCTCTATAAGCATGTTGAATGGTGAAGGAGTTGAGAGAGTTAATATATGGCCAAGCCTACAGTAGTATATTGTTGATTTTCTATTTTTTAATTTTTGTTTTCAAATCAAGTTAATAATGACCATCGAATTGAATTTGATCTTGACATTCTTCATTGCAAATTGATGACATGTTTGGAGGCCCAACACCAGTGCTTGTGCCTCCACCTCATTATTTATTCCTTGAGTTTCTTTGAGTTAGTAGCTACCCTAGATTACCATATGAGTCTCTAATGATACCTCCAACTCCCAATTGTCTAGGATTTCCTCTAGATGCTCAATTGAAGTTCAATTCAAACCATCCTCTTTGGGTGGTTGCCATTTTGTATCTTTTCGTGACTTGCTTGAGGAATTTACTTTTCAACCCTATGAACAAGAGGAGCTTGTAGTCCATTCCATTTGCAAGTAATTTCACAATCCCAAGATGAGAAAATTTTATTTTTGGTCGATTGTGTTACTGCTCTATTGTTTTCCACCTCCACAATCACAATTTCTAGTTTGTTGAGGAAAGATTCCAATGGCATTACTAAGGCTTTGAAGTTTTACGATTTCTTTCTTTCCATATTTCTCATATCATTAATGAGGAGCTTAAAATGTCTAAAGACATGCAAATATTGACTATCTCTGAATAACTGGCCATGATAAGAAAAGTCCCTTTATGTCATTTGGTTGTGCCAAGCTCTATTCGAGTCTAGCACATAGCTATTTCTAGCATTTGTTTGCAAAGGGGCAACCCAATAATAAATGATTTACAATTTCTTCCTCCTGTCCACACATCACACATTTGGAAGGTCTGTGAAAGCCCATTTTCCTAAATCTATTTGTCAACAAAATCTTCATTTGTATATAAGCCCAAGCAAAGGTGTCTACCTTTGGTAGACATTATTTATGATAGTATAAGTGACCTAGCCACATTTCACTTGCCTTATGTTAATCCTCCACCAAGTATCCAAGTTTAACTAAATATTCCCTAATTTTAGATTTGTTCCACTTTATTCTATCTTCCCCCTTAGAGATGAATGTTTTTTGTTGTCGCATAATTTCTTGTAGTAGTTGTTGCTTCCTTTCATGAATCCCAAGGGCTTTGGGACCCTCCCAATTCCATTCTAGGAGTCCTACATTATTGTTTGGGGGTAAGGAAATCAATAACCTTAGTGCCCCATATTTTTTGTGCGTTGTTGCACTTCTATCATCTCCAAATTAGAGTCCATAATAGGGAGCCCATTCCATGAGTGTTTCTAGAAGTTGGCATATTTCCCATCTTAGATCTCCCACATTATGTGTTTGGTTATGATATGTTTGCTTGATAGAATAAAATTCCACATGCTAGAGTCTTTCGGGGGGTTAGAGATAGTTAATATCCTTGATGGATCTTCTAAATCCATATATTTATTCTAAAGGATTTTATCCCATTTGAAGTGTGGTTTTGTATAAAGGTTCTGTGAAGGCAGAAATTCACATACAAAGACAAATCAAAGGAAATAAACTAAACAACAAATCATACCTTTCCTTCGCAAACAACTTTGACCTCATCGATTGAGTATATTGGAGTGCACCCGAACACCAATAGATTTGCTCCTTTGATCTTCATGGATATTATGTGGATTGCTCATGTTGACAACATAAATTTGATCTCCCAAGATGAATGAAATGTTGTAGCATAAGCTTATAAAATGAGAGATGATTGAGAGGCTTGGAAGACATTCTACTTATAGATTTCCAGAAGTGAAGATCAATGGTGGAAAATGATTGGAGAGATCAACGGTTGAAGTTGGATGAGAGGTTTTGAATGAATGAGAGACTGACAAGTGTCCTTGTCCTCTAATGAATCAGAGGAGTTAATAGGTGAGTTGACTAAATTGATTAATCTATTAACTAGATTGATTGATTAGTCAACTGAGTTGATTGACTTGTGATGCAGGAACATCCAGGTCCACAAGCAATCAACATCAACCAAAAATATTTTACAGTTTTTGTTGTGTTTTATCTTCTTTTTGTGTTGGTTTTGGTCTTTTTCTTCAGGAGGCAACTTCATATTAATTCAACCAAGTTAAGAGCATCATCATGTAGAAGAGCCAATTGGGTATCTCTAGTTCCAATTTAGTGAAATTTGGATGGAAAATGGCTAAGTTATGACAAGTCAAAAAATTCTCTAGTTCATGAATTGTTTAGTTCGCCGATCCTCTAGTTTGTCGACAACCCAGTTCGCCGATAGAAACTTTCATTGACAAACCTTCAAGACAAGTTCACATTCTCCAAATTTGCCAAGGAAAGCCTTTGGTCAACAAAGTTTCGAGTTAGTGAACCATTCAGTTCGTCGAGCCAGTAGTTCGTCGATTGTACAGATTGATGATTGAATCTCTGAAGAGCATTTGGAAGAGTGTATTCTTTGTTATCAGAAAAGTTTGAAGTTTGGGAACTCTGTTGGCAAAACCATCAGTTTGTGAACCTTTAGGTTCACCAATAAGCCATTTCTCCAATAAAGGCTTTAAGGAGTGGAGTTTGTCATTTATTTAACTCGCCGATTAGCGATAATGTCGAAGTTAAAACACTCAAAGTTCATAAAGTCAATTAATGGCTGGGTCCAAGGTTCGTGGTGTTGAAGATTTGTCGATAAAGCGTGTGTCAACACAAAATTTTTTGATGGGCCATTTTTACCGACAAGGTGTATTGGAGAATGTCTAAGTTCCTGAACCTAAAAAGTCACTGATAAAGGAACTTGATGGATTAGGAGTATTGTATTGGAAAACTCCCTAGTTTGCATAACAAATAATTTGCTGATAAGCTTGTACCGGTGAAATCTTATGTTTGCAAAATTTCACTTTTGCCGACAACATTCCATATGGTATGTCGGGACTCCGAGGAAGACATAAATGGTTTGTGAAGAGATAAACTACCTATAGACTCATAAATATAGGATTTTACCAAAAGGTATTTATAATAATCAAACAATATTATCATTAATCCATTGGGAAAATTTGAAACATCAAGTGGTTATTTAGATGCATGTCTGTTCAGTTCAATAATGGTTTAACTTCCATGCAACAAGAATAAAAAGATGATTGTCATTGGGGGGAGGAGTAGTTATTGTTCCTCTTAGAACAGAGGCAAGATGATAGTAGATTGGGGGAAATCCTTGTATTCATTGGAAATTAGTTTGGTGTTGTAAGCACATAATTGATTGAGTACTGTTGTGTAAAGATTAATGTTGGAGCTTTGAAGGCCAATGAGTTTGTAAATGTAATGATTCTGAAGTTAATAAAAGAGTTTTAGATTCATGAATGAATTTGTGCTTCCTTTGTCTCCATGACTGGGTAGTTTGATAAAACCCCCTAGTCTTGACTTCATCAAGTGGTATCAGAGCCAAGTTTTCTTGCTTGGAGGAGATACATTGTGGAGAATTTAAAGCATTGTCTCAGAGGGCTCGAGAGGGTATTTGCGGGTGTGAAGAGGAGTCCTGTAATTACTAAGGGTTGAAGGAGACGTTGGAATTATGAGTAGAGGAGGATTTTCTTTTCACTCTGTGTGTGGATAACAAACAGTAGAGGTTGTATTTGGAGAAAATGCCCTCGAGAAGAAGAGTTCTAAGAATGGAAGAAATGTTCGAACAATTTTTTGTCGAAATGAGGAATGAGTTGAGAAATTTAGTGGTTGGATTGAGAAGAAACCTAGATTGTGTGGAAAATCATGCTGATGATGAGGACGAAATTATGGAGGATGAACGAGAAAGAGAAGAAGAACAACTAGTAAATGTTGGAGAAGAATAGTTCCTGAGAGTGCTTGCCAGAGTTGGAGGAAGTAACAAAATATAAATTTCTAATTTTGTTGGAATCCTGAAGAATTGATAGATTGGATAGGAGAATTAGAAGAATATTTTGAATATGAAAACATTCGTGACCCTCAGAAGGTGAGATTGGTGCAAACAAAGCTCAAAGGACATGTTTCCCTATGGTGGAGGGAGTTACAAAGAGAAAGAGTAGATAATGGAGATATGAGAATAATTCGGTGGAATCAAATGGTTACTCGATTGAAAGCCAAATTTATTCTTGGAGATTATGAATTGGGGATGTTCAAAAAACTTTAGAATATGAAGCAGAAGGATATGAGCGTAGACTATGCCGAAGAATTTTATAAAATGGTAATCTGATCTGGGCATCATCAAATAGACAAAGAGAAAGTAACCAGTATATCAATGGGTTGCGGCTTAATATACAATATGAGATGAGTATGTTGAAGATTTCTACACTAGAGGAGGCATATCAATATGCTTTGAAAGTGGAAGGAAAGATAGAAAGAAGACAACAGAGTCATGCAAGAGGAAGAGGGAAATTCTCAGCTGGGAGAGGACAAGGAAGCAGTAGCAAAGGCAAACTATTTTAGGAAGAAGAAACAAATTCAAAATGGAATAAGGAGTCAAGTCAAGGAATGAGAGGAAGAGAATACTCTACAGGAGGACGTGGTAGTGGCAGCAAGGGGTTTCTTGGAAAATGTTTTCAGTGTGGTGAGACTGGACATAAAGCTTATGAATGTCCACAATTACATTAGGAGAAAAATGAGAAAAGTGTGGCCAGAAATCACATGGTACAAGAAGATGAAGAGCGTGTGGCATCATCGAAAGTGGAAGAGCCTGAAGAAGGAGAGTCTCTTATGTTCAAGAGAGTGTTGATAACACCAGAGGTGAAGAAGGATGAAGCATCTCAGAGGAGAAGTCTTTTCAAAACTATATGCAAGTCTAGAAGTAAGTGTTGCAAAGTAATTGTAGATAGTGGTAGTAATGATAACCTAGTCTCAGAGGAAATGGTAGAAAATCTAGGTTTGAAAAAGAGGAAACATCCTAGTCCTTATAAAGTTACCTGGTTGTAAAAGGAACATGAATTAGTGGTGAAAGAGTAATGCATGGTTAGTTTTCAGATTGGGTCATATAGGGATGAAGTCTTGTGCGATGTTATGTTAATGAATGCATGTCATGTGTTGTTGGGTAGACCTTGGCAGTTTGATAGGGAAGCAATCTACAATGGTAAAAGGAATTTGTATACCATTGAGAAGGATGGGTAGAAGTATGTGTTGAGTTTAGTAAAAGAGAAGATGCAGCAGGTGAAAGAGAGTAGAATGATAGTTAGTTACAACTTTGACTAATAGTTGCTACAGGTAACAAGAGAGACTGGGAGTGACTCAATGAAGGTTCCCATTAAGGGGACTGTGGTTGAAGATAAAGGGAGTCGTACTAGTTTTGTGCAACAACATCATAAAGTAGTGACCAAGAGTGTGAATATTGTGAGTGTTGAACAAGGAAGTGGTGGTTTGGAGAGGAAACAACACAAGCCACAGTTTGAACACTTGGAATTTTCTCAAGAGAGGTGTAGCCCAGGAAGAGTAAGTGGCGTTGAAGTATTTCAGTAAGTGATGAAGAGGAGAGGTCAAGTAGATAAAGAGGAGGTTTCAATAAAGGATAAGCATGGGATCACCATCCCAAGTACTTCCAAATATTCATGAGTTTTCCAGCTCATGGAACATTTCATTTACCTGGTGTGTATAATGCAGGAGCATCCGGGTCCACAAGTAATCAACATCAACCAAAAATATTTTAGGTTTTCAGTTTCAGTTTCAGTTCAGTTTTTGTTGTGTTTTGTCTTCTTTTTGTGTTGATTTTGGTCTTTTACTTCAAGAGGCAAATTCATATTAATTTAGCCAAGTTAAGAGCATCATCATGTAGAAGAGCCAATTGGGTATCCTCAGTTCCAATTTGGGGAAATTTGGATGAAAAATGGCTAAGTTATGTCAAGTCAGAAAATTCTCCAGTTCACGAAATGTTCAGTTTGTCGATCCTAGAGTTTGCCGACAGCCCAATTCGCCAATGGAAACTTTCACCGACAAACCTTCAAGACAAGTTCACATTCTCCAAAATTACCAAGGAAAGCCTTTGGTTGGCAAAGTTTTGAGTTAACGAACCATTCAATTTGTTGAGCCAGTAGTTCGCTGATTGTATAGATTGCCGATTTAATCTTTGAAGAACATTTGGAAGAGTGTATTCTTTGTTATCAGAAAAGATTGAAGTTTGGGAACTTCATCGAAAAAACCATCAGTTTGCGAACCTTTAGGTTCATCGATAAGCCATTTTGCTGATAAGGGCTTTAAGGAGTGGAGTTCGTCATTTCTTTAACTCATCGATTAACAATAAAGTTGAAGTTAAAACACTCAAAGTTCATAAAGTCAATTGATGGCCAAGTCTAAGGTTCGTGGGGTTGAAGATTTGTTGATAAAGCGTGTGTTGGCACAACTTAAGTTTGTAATGGGCCATTTTTACTGACAAGGTGTATCGGGGAATGTCTAAGTTCCTGAACCTAAAAAGTCACCGATAAAGAAACTTGATGGATTAGGAGTATTGTGTCGGCAAACTCCCTAGTTTGCAAAACGAATAATTTTCTGATAAGCTTGTACCAATGAAATCTTATGTTGGCAAAGTTTCACTTTTGCTGAAAACATTCCATATGGTGTGTCAAGACTCTGAGGAAGACATAAATGGTCCGTGAAGAGATAAATTGCCTATAGACTCATAAGTATAGGATTTTACCAAAAGGTGTTTATAATAATTGAACACTATTATCATTAATCCATTGGGAAAATTTGAAATGTCAGGTGGTTGTTTGGATACATGTCTGTTTAGTTCGATAATGGTTTAACTTCCACGTAGGAAGAATAAAAAGATGATTGTCATTGGGGGGGAGGAGTAGTTATTGTTCCTCTCAGAACAGAGACGAGACGATAGTAGATTGGGGGCAATTCTTGTATCCGTTGAAAATTGGTTTGGTGTTGTAAGCACATAATTGATTCAGTACTATTGTGTAAAGCTTAATTCTGAAACTTTGAAGGCCAATGAGTTTGTAAATGTAATGATTTTGAAGTTAATAAAAGAGTTTAAGATTCATGAATGAATTTGTGTTTCCATTGTGTTATAGGTTGCATGACTGGGTAGTTTGATAAAACCCCCTGGTCTTGATTGCATTAACTTGTTAACTAGCTTGATTGATTAGTCAACTAATTTGATTGATTCGTTAACTAATTTGATTGGGAGTGATTTGAGGGAGTGATGAGAGTATCATGGTGAGACAAGAGTGAATTATGTAGGAAATTAAATTATTTAATTATTTAATTTTTGGTGCACATGGATAATATTAGAAAATAAATAAAATATTAATTTTATTTATTTGTGGTGGAGAAAATAGAAATTAATTTATTTGTTAATTAAATATTAGAAGAAATAAAGAATTAATTAAATAATTATGAAATTATTTAATTAATGCTAGAAAATAGAAAACTTAAATTAATTAAATAATTAATAATTATGTAATTAATGTTGAAGAATAAGGTAGACTGATAATAGATGAAATTAATCAAATAATTACAAACTATTTAATTAATGTGAAGGTATGGCAAATGAATAACTAAGTTGGAATGCAAGGCTAATTTTAGGTGTCTACAGGTTCCATATTATCTTAGCTCCAAGAGCCTTATTCTAAGTGGCTAGTCTTCTTATCCCTATCTTGCCACCATCTTTGGCTCTGCAAACCTTTTCCCAAGTAACTAGTAGTATTTTATTTTCTTCTGAAGGGCCTTGCCATAGGAAATTTCTCATTCTTTGTTCCAATTTGCCAATGGGTTTGGTGGGCATTTTCAAGCAGGACATAAGATAAATTGAGATTGTAAAATGACAACTTTTAGCATTATCATTCTTCTTGCTAGAGAAAGTCATTTCCCTTTCCAAGTGGCCATCTTGTTTGAGTAGGATTCTAGTAGGAGGTCCCATATAGGAGATCTTCTACAACCTTTAAAGAGTGGGATCTCTAGACATCTACTTGGAAAGGTACCAATTCCGTATCCCAACATTTTTACAACTTCTAATTGTTTTGTAAGCTGGTATGAAAGAATTTTTTTCAATTCGGTAGTGTTAACCTCTTGGCTAGAGATGATTGCATAATTGTTCAATGTTTTCTTTATGATTTGTGCTTCCTTGATAAGTCATTTTCCAAAAAGTATTATGTTGTTAGTGAATTGAAGATGGGTGATGTAATTTAGATTATCAGTTACCCTTATTCCATTCTATAGTCCAAAATTCCAAGCAACCTAGATTAATCTCTTGAGTGCCTTAGCCATTATTATGAATAGGAAAGGTGAAATTGGATCACCTTGGCTTAGCCCTCTAGAGGAACTAAAAAATCCTTGTGGGTTTCCATTAGCCAAAAATAAAAATCTAGGGTTGAATATGCAACTAAATGTCGAGTTCAACCAATTCTTACAAAAGACAAATCTTTCCATTAATTTTAGGAGAAATCTCCAATAAAACCTATCATATGCCTTCTTTAAATCTAGTTTGATCTGCATACTAATTCCCTTGGTTTTGGTTATCATGTGTATTACATCATGTGCCATAATTATTCCATCCATGATTGACCTCCCAGGCATGAATCCAAACCATTCTTCCAAAATGATCTTTGGTATAACCAATTTGATACTCTTCATCATTGCCTTATCAATGATCTTGGATAAAGTATCGCACAAGGAGATAGGGTAGAAGATATCAAAGCAATGATCTTGTATAAAGTATCACACAAGGAGATAGGGTAGAAGACATCAAAGGTTTCTATATTGCTCTTCTTGGGGATGAGAGAAATAAAGGTATTATTGATGTCTTTCAAGATGGTGTGCTTTCTCTAGGACTCTTTCGCTACCTCTTGTACCTCCTTATCAGCTATATGCTATAATTTGTGAAAGAATATTCCACAAACCCATCTAGACCTAGAGCTTTGCTAAGGTACATTTGAGAAATAGCCAATTTGATTTCTTTCAATGTGGATGGAGCCATCAACATGTTTTGTTCTTCATTTAAGACTCTTCGGATGTTGCAAAGCAAATGTTTCTAAAGATTGAGATGTGAACCTTCCCAATTATTCAACAGATTTTGAAAGTACTTTATTGCCTCTATGCTAATTTATGTATTGTTACTAGTGTAGCAACCATCCAAATTCTTGATGTTTTTTATTGCGTTATGTAATCTTCTTATTTTAGTGGAATTGTGAAAGAATTTGGTGTTCTTGTCCCCATCTTGGAGCCATGTTTCTCTAGACTTCTACCTCTAGAAGATTTCCTCTTTTTCTAGAAGCTTTGCATGCTCCTTCATTAGCCTTTCCTTATTGTGATAACCCTCTTGGTCCATCCCATTTTGTAGGATATGCTCATTTAGCTATGTAATCTTTGTCTCCACCCTTTCTTTCTCTAGAAATATGTTTTTGAAATGCACCCTATTCCATTATTTCAAACAATTCTTGATATAACCTAGCTGTTTGAATATGTTAAACATCTTGATCCCCTTCTATTCTAGCATCTCTCCACCAAGTCTCAATTGAGGAGAGAAATCCTAGATCTCAAAACCACATGTTTTCAAAATTGAATGGGCATTGGGGGGGCATGTTACTTTAAATAGTGAGAGTTGTAGGGGTAATGAGCTGATCTTGAGATAAGAAGAATCATCCACTCATATTCTAGTGAAAATTGAGACCAATCACTTGTGCAGAGGAATCTCTTCAGTCTCTCAGCTATGTATGAAAACACCAATCTTTTGTTTGTCCAAGTATAGAAACCACTCTTTGGGATTATTTCTTGTAGATTGGTTTTGTCTACAAATTCACGTAAGTCTAATTGTGATTTGCTAGGTAAGCTTTTCCTCTTGGCTTTGTCTAAATTCGAAAGAATTGTATTGAAATTCCACCCAATAATTACAACATTTGAAATTAGTGACTCAAGAGTTGAGGTTAATTGTTCCCAAAAAATCCTTTTTTGAATGCATCCCATGGGTCCATACACATCTATGAGAAAGAAATTTTGATCAATAGTGTGACTCACTTCAGCTTGGATTGTTGTAGGATTCCAAAGTATTCCTAGACCACCTAATACCCTAGAGGCCTCCATAAAATTGCCTAGCCAGTATATCCATTTTTGCATGAATTTGTTTGATTTAGTCTTTACTTAATTTTGTTTCCTAAAGGAGGAAGATATCTTCTTTTGATATATCCATCTAACACTTTGCCAAGCATCATTTGTTAGGGACATTTATGCCCCTAACATTCCATGTGATGATCTTTATTGATTGTTGGGAAGGAGGACTCCTTTCCTAGATCTCAACATCATGTTGTTTATCTTCATTTGACCATCTATAGATCCATCTTTTCTCTCAATTCTTTGTTTGTTTTCCTTCCTTTTAATCTATGAGAGCCATAATTGGGTTTTCCTTTCTTTGATTCTATCTAGCTAGTCGATCTTTCTTCTAGGGAGATCACCTCCATATTGTTGGGAATTAAGGTGTCTCAACCTTGGTAATTCTCTACATTTGTAATGTTTGTATTTATTATTTAATTACCTATGTTGTAAATAATTGGAAAATCCATATTGTCATATTGTGGGATGTGGCAAGGTGATGTGTCAATCCTACATGGATTATGACAACTTGTATTTGTGTCCTCACATGAGGAGATAGGCGTCCCACTTAGTGGTAGGAATATTCTACCATGTGTTGGCATCTTCTATGTTGTGTAAGGAATGTTTGACTGAAACAGTTATGACAGATTCCTATGACGAATCTATAACATGTAAGAGTTGAGAATAGAAGGTTGTAAGATAGGTAATGACATGTGTCATGTAGCATCTTTGAATAAGGCATATTTGGGCACCCCAAGGTGGAATATGATGTGTTGTAAGAAAATATGCTATTTATAGCATGTGTATGACAAATTCTCTTATAGTTGTAAGTTGTAACTACTATGACAGATTCTATGACGGTCGTAAGTTTCGTAAGAGCATCTGTCATAGCCCATTTTGGAAATAGGTGACCTCTTTGGGATGCGAGCTGTGGACAAGTGTCAGACACATTCTACAATGTTGACCAAGTGTCCTTAGGCATGGGTTTTGGTCCAAGATGCCATATTGGACGCCCATTCCAAGATAGGTCCAATATTGCCTTGTATTTTCTTTATATACTGGTGCTCGGAGATGGAGTTTGTATCACAGGTTTACAGGTACTATTATGCTACTAGATTGACTCTAGACATGAGTGTCGAAGACCATTGAATCTTGCATTGCAAGTGTATTGTAAACATTCTTTCAAATTTATTAATACATTGTGCAGGTTTCTGAGTGTGGGGTTTTTCACCCGATAAGGGTTTTCCCCACCGCAAATCTTTGTCTCTCTTCTTCTGTCTACTTTCTGGTTCTTGTGTTTTTCTGCAATATCTCATGTTAATGGTTTAACATTGCTGTAATAGTTAGGATAAATTTGAATTTGCATAGCCCTCTCCTCAATAGATTAGTGTAGGAAGCATTTTCCGCACACCTAGCTTCCTTTCACATATCTCCTTCTAAATACTCCTCCTTTGACTCAAGATCTGGAAATTATGTGAGGCTTGTTCCCTTGCCCCAAAAGTTAGAAGCATCCCTATCATCATTTCTGATTCTGAATATCCCTAGGGCTTCTTCAAAGGTTGCTTTTTTGGCATGTGTCTTGGGTGTGTTCATAGTCACTGGCTTAGGGTTAGTAAGCCCATTCTACTTCTTTGCTTCCAAATTTTGCTTGAGTAGGAATAGAGTCAGACTTTTGGTTCTCATTCTTATCCATCACCTTCTAGGGATTGGTTGGAATATCCTTTTGTTTACTTCTGCAACCCTCAAGTTTGTGTCCATATGTTGAACAAGTGTTGTAGTAGGCCAAAGGCCATTCCATTTCTAGCTTTTGATGCCATGTCCTAGCTTCAAATCTGATCTCTATTGATGACGAGATATGGTTTTTCAAATTGATGTATAAGAAGATTTGAATATGCATACCATCTTACTAGTCTTAAGTAGGTTTATCTGCTCGAATAAATGTGCCTAGAAAATTTCCAATGTTTGCAAGGGTTGGCTCATTCGAGTATTCTGCTAACAAGTTATAGAGTCATAACTACATTGAGGTATGCGAGATTACATTCTTCAATGGATCAAAATTAGTGTCCTAATCCTTCATATAAAAACCTATTCCATCCATCATCCAAAGTCTAGATTCTATAATGTTGTTTTCTTATTTCCCCTATTCTCATTGAAAAGAAAGAACCCTTTTGGTAGTTGTCTTATCAAGATCCTTGGGCCCTATTGCTCCTTGATCCATTTTTTAAGTCTTTCTAAGGTGAGAAATGTGTTTGCCCATTTTAAGAAGAAAACAGTTTCTTGGAGATTCGTCCTTACATTCTCGAGCTCTACTCTTGCTATAGTCAATGTCCACCTTGTCAATGTCTGCCTTGTCAAATTCTCCACAAAGTTATCGTTTAATAATTTGGTTGATAGGCCATTCTATATGTGCACACATCTTGTAACTGCCAAAAATTTTGGTAGTCCCATAAAAAAATATTTTTTCTTGTCATCCACAAATTTAAAAATAAAAAAAATTGGTCCTCCATAAAATCAGAGGAAATAAAATGAAAAAAAAATATTTTTTATTTGATGGCAAAGATATATAAGGCCTTTATAGCCTAAGTTCTCTATGGCAGAAGGCAAAGATCGCCCTGAAACATCAGAGGTTTGTCTATTGAAAGACATTCCTACCTGCAAATTAAGGCCATGTGTAGGGAGAATGTATGAAGGGCGTGTGCAGGGGATTGCCCTGCTCCTTCGTGGATTTGGGCGGCATCAAGAGTGGTATGACCGCCATGGAGAAGCACCTCCATTAATCCCTATTTTTTAACCTCTTTTTTCATGACTGTTGCCCTAATTCAACCCTTTGCATGATTTGTACCCTAATTTTAGGCTTTGTAATGGGTAGGCTTCAGGTAATTTTGTTTAGAGTGCGTATCTATGTCATATTTTGTTTAGTTTTGTGCATTTTGTTATTTCAATGGTATGCTTTTGTGTTTTAGAGTCTTAATTTGAGTTTTCGGTGAAAAAGAAAGGAATTTGTGCTTAAAAGCCCTATGGAGCTTCAGTGGATTTACATGCCTACATTATCATACATTTTGTTTGATCTCCTCAGTTTTTCCAGGTTAATTTGATGGAATATTTTCTGTTTATTCTTAGCAGGTGGTCAGTATGAAATCTAGTTCTATTTGTTAGCCATTTCAAACAAATTTTAGTGTAATATATTGTGACAAGGTGTGGTTTTATGTATTGGTCTAACTCTATAAATATTTTCTTTACGGAAGAGACCGCTATCTGAGAGATTGATGTGAATGCAGTATGTTGTAATATTTCAATGTCTATATAGTTAGTGTAATAGTGTTTATATATATTATATTGTTTGCACATTTGTGTCCCTGGTGTGTATATGATTTTTCTGCAGTAGATATGTATTTGTTACTCCAAAGATGGCTTGATGCATACATAGATGTAAAATTAGTAACTAGCAGATTAGTGGTCTGGCAGAGTCTAAAATAAGACCTGATGTGTTGTATTTTAAATCGGCAGTTACAAAAGTCTGTCCTTGGCGGTGGTCACCACCTATCACAAGACAAAAATAGAAATTAATTGATCTATAAGATGCTAGTTAGAGCGATTTGAGGAGGCAGAAAAAAAGAGTTGAAGTGGTTATGGAGAGTTGCAGCTTAAGAATGATTCATGGATCTCAGAGTCTAGAAATCAGAAAATAGTTTATATGTACTTTTTGTAAGTCTATTCTCTAGTAGAACAAGTGTGTAGCAGTTCATTTTATTCCAACCTTGGTTCAGTCCTTGTTTTGGAGATTTCTGTCATACAGTAGCAAGTTTGTAATGCTATTACGTCCCATAATCTGTCATATAGTGGTGCATATCTGTTTGAAGGGAAGGAGTGTCAATTCAATGACTGGTATTGATGAATTTCTAATATTAAGGTTGTCTGATTTTTGCATCTATATGGAGTTTATGACTGGTAATTATATATGATATCTGAATCTTATTGTTGTTCTTACATACAATACTTACAGGCATTGGCATTCAAGTTGACAGAGCCCTTAAATTTTGCACTGGACTTGTTATTAGGAGTTCTTTAGATCAATTTCATGGTTGTGTGTTAGATTTAATTTACATAGCATGACATGTTTGTTTGCATGATCCGCAAAATTTAAGTGCTCTAAGATGATTCAATTGAGTTGGAATGGGTTTGTTTGCATGGATGGGATGCATTCACTGTATTATTTTTTAGCTTTACAAATGCTGGTAGAAATTTGTTGGCTTTGTGGTGATTGATGTGAGATAGGTTTTGGAAAAGTCGCACTTCTATGTTTTAGAGTCTAAATATAAATGTTTGTGTTGAGTGTTACTCAGAAAGTGTGAAGACATTGAAAGTTTTTGGCTAGTTTAGAGAGACCTAACATGTGCAACGTGTATAGGTCCCTTAAATTGGGTGGTTAGATCTTTTCTATTTCACAAATCAGAGAGTGTTTGTGTGAATTTTGGTATGGATGTTTGTTGTTGCAAACAAATTTAGCTTTATTTCTTGTATAGAGGGGCACAGTTTTATCTTTTTGTACTCTTAAATTTGAAAGACTTGGTTGAAGAATAAATGTATATGCAATGTGTATCTGTCCTTCCAATCTATAATTGTGTATGTGCCTTGTGCACATCATGTTTGCATGGTGGGGAAGCTTAGAAGTATTTTTTATTGTGGTTTTGTAAATTTTTATTTTGGTTGTGGTTTTGTAAAATTTTATTGAAAAATGTGTAAACTTGATGAGGTCAACGTTTGAATTCGAGTTGTTTTATGTTAAAAACACAAATTTAGGAGCCACAAGAGATGTCCAACCCTTAGGCTTAGAAATCCAAGCCCTAAATGGGAAGGACCATACAAATTTTGAATTCAAGGCATTAAAAATGCATATATTTTTAACCATGTGCGTGCTATGTTTTTCATAACATGAATGTGTTTTGCTAAAAATCTTAGGACTGGCCACTAATTTGTCCCCCATTTCTGTGCACTTACCCATCTATGGTTACTTGTCCTTCACATAGCCTTCATTTATATGATGATAGTTTATGAATTGATGATACTCAATTAGCTTCTCATGTAGAGTTCATTAATGCTTCATTGCCCTATTCTACATTACATGATGATATTATAAGCCTTAGCAAAGAGATCTTACACAATGATTATGATGGGTCTACTAATGCATCCTTACATGTGAAGTCATTTTTACATGCTAATTATCAACATAGATGATGACTTCCTATTGATTAGCAAATTTATATTGTACCTAAGTGGTGGAAATCTACATTAGTTTGATTCATCTTGCTTTCTCTACACTTCTTTTATGAATTTGGCCAATGTTTTCGTTTCACATTTTTTAGACCTAATTTATATGAGGATACCATTGTCTTTGGGATGCCTTCTCATAATCTATCTTTCGATCCTAATCCATTTATTTATATGGCTTATGTGCCTCCACCTTATTTCCATGTCACCCTAGATCCACATGATTATAATCTTATTGGGCACATTCACCAAAGGTTAGAAAGAGGACAACATGTCATTTTACCTACCTACCAATGCACTTAATCAACCTTCTATAACTCAAGCTACATCTAAAATAAAGGAGCATGACATTATTCAACAAATGCAAGATAGTCAAGCGAAAATATCTCTATGGGACCTAGTGCATATACATCACTAGTTTATAGGGATATAATGTAAAAGGCCTTAGAGGAAATCCAAGTTTGATATGATATTATACCACAACTAGTAACATCTTTGATAGAGTTTATTGATGACATGAAAAGTCATAATATATCATTCTATGATAAAGAATTCCACCTGAGAAAGTACTTATGGAAGCACTACCTTTACATAATATGGTGGAATATGGAAACTCAATCATTAAGTGATCTTTAGTTGATGATGGATCTATCCTTAACACACTCACCAAGGATTATTTAAAATAATTAGACGTAGACATGTCAAAGATACAATCATCAAATCTTACCATTAAAGGATTTGGTAATGTGTCTAGATCTTATTTGGGTACTATTATTCTTCTAATTCAATCTAGTCTACACAAGCAAGAAACAATATTCCATGTGACGCCTAGAAAATTAACCTATAACATCTTTCTTTGGAATCCATGGTTGCATGTTATGAAAGTGATTCCCTCTACATTAAATCAATGTATTAAATTTGGGCATAAAAGAAAGCTTCATTACATACCTTATTGATCTTTATCTATACAATAAGTACAAGTCAATAGATACATCTAAGAATTACATTACCCAAAATGAGATTTTAGCACATGATTATAGTGATTCATACAATGATAAATGAGGCTCATTATACTTTATAGCTTGTGACATGCCAATGAGTATTGTGTGAATCCTAAAGCTTATGGTATTCCATCTTTATATATGGATCCTTCTATCTATATGGAAAAACATTTGAGGTATATGAGGATGTGCAAGATAAGTGTATGTGTGAAAGCAATCTTGAAAGTGACACATCTTATAAATCACCATCACCTCCTCATCAACAATTCTTTAAGCATATTCATGGTCCTAGATACAACCTTATGAAAAAGCTTGGATGCAAAGGCACAAGAATGATCCAATTTATAAATGATTTGTTGAACCAAGAGAACCTAGAAGACATCATGGAATAGGCTACCAACCTAAGGGAATGACTTGATGGTTAGAAGAGTGACAACATAAAGGAAAATAACCTCACATTGAACTTGATCATAATCCTAATGAGGCATCTTGTTCATTTATTGAATGTGATATTAATTATGGGATTCCTTATGGGCTATTCATTTGTTCATTTTTTAGGTTTCCATTACATTATTAGGGTTCATTGAGTACATTAGATATCATGTGTGAGATTATTCATGATACACTTTACACACACATACATACATATGAATAGTGAAAATATACAAAACATAGATTAAAACATGCACATATAAAGAAAAATCTAAACATGTAGCATTAATTAAACATCACATCACATGTGATATCCAATAGTCAAACACACAAAAACACATCATAAAATTATTTGTGATATGAATGGCATGTTCAATATACATCAAATGTTTAAACATATTCATGAAAGACATGATAAGACTATATCTTGAGGGGAGGTTCTCTTGACAATCCCTCCCCTCATCACTATGATGGATAGTGTGTGACCTCATCCTAGATTGGGAATGAAACCTCTGCTAGAAAATCAAACCCATCCCTTGTAGCCATCTAATCTCCACACATAATGTCCCAATCTCCTTGTGTTACTCTTAGATAGTCATATGCAAATGTGCAACCAAAGAATCACTCAATAGTGCAAGCATGTCCCTCTAAGATTAAAACTACATGAACTCTCACTCTAGAAGTCTATCCCTTTCCTAATCAAGGGAAACAAAATATAATTGGAGCTTCTACTGCTCCTTAATCATGACATTTCACTCTACCTCCACCCTAGTTCTTGTGTATAATATTGATGTACACTAGATATGGAGGTAACCCTATATGTTATAGTTGTTTGACTCACTATGTCAAAATAATGTACATAAACTATCCAACATGTGTACGTAATATAAAACTATCTACTTCATTGGAACAAACAATATACCTTGATTTGGGTGCTAAATGGTTAGAAAAATGAGCATGATCCAATCAACCACACTCCTTACAAGTAAGGTAATAGTTTCCATCAATTGCATGCTAATAATGATAGAAAAACAAAACAATTAAAATGCAAAATCATAAATATCATACATGGTTCAATAGCTTGTTAGTTTGCATCAATAGGTACCTACTAAGAGGAGGTGATGTCTAGAGCACCTTAAGGATTGGATCCGCCTATAAAAAGTGTAGTTAAAGGTGCATTAAGAGGATAGAATGATGGTGTCCCATCTCATTCCCACCATGCACCAAAGTCAGGAGGGATCCCCACTGCTGGAAACAAGGAAGATAACTGAGAGGGGGGGTGAATCAGTTATCTTAAATATCTTATCTTTCTTTTCTTCTTTAATATTAATGCAGCATCAAAACATAAGAGCATACATAATCATGAGAGCAGAAATAAAATCAACACACATAACACAAGGATTTTTACATGGAAAACCCTGTTAAGGGAAAAACCATGGGGTGACTAACCCAAGATTGTATTCTCTGTTAGAAGAATAAGAAGTACAAAATGGCACTTGCCAATTAGGGTTCACTGCCCGAGCACACTGCTCACAAGAGGCACACTGCCTACAAGAGACTCACTGTCTACAAGGTATATAGAAAGTAACCAGGTGTTTGAACCGATGAGATGCATCCACATATGCTGAGGTTCAGTTCCAGTTAGGCTCAATAAACTGATCTAATGCACTTCATTCTTCCTCTGCTCTAATGTGTTGTTATGTCACATACCAGATTTGTATTCCTACTTCCACACTTCTCTCTGCCTTTCCTCACATATTCTATCGACACACACACCCCTTCACACCAAAATCCATCTGGTATATATATCCACATCAAGGATTTCAACATCTTTCTAGTTGGCAATTGGAACACTTAAGATATTTACAAAACACTAATCTATCAGCTGAATCCATGCTTAATATGTGATGCGTATCAAAGTCATAGACATAGAAGTCATCATTCATGCTAGCCAACCATGTATGATCTCTCAAATATCTTGACCACCATCAATTTCTTATTTGGATTAAAGTCTGATGCTCTGCCAGTCAGTTCTTCCTTAGTCTACTTTGCCTGTCAGGAACCCAACACTTAGATGCTCATATATTTTCACTCTTTCATCAGCGGAGGCTCAATCTCTGGAATGTAGCAGTAATGGTACTCCTCTTGACTCCCCCAAGTCCGCACTTTTTTGAGGTACATCCTCTAAGAGATCCGAACCTGATTGTCAGACCTTGCTACATGCTCTGTTCTTGTTAACCGGACCAAAACACTCTTCAATATGACTTCCGGTATAGACATACTATGTGCTGCGGATGTGTGGGATAAACTTTGTTTCCATCAATGACAACAATAATGAAGCCACATAGTGTCTCTTGCCAACACCCCACATCATTTTTATCTACTACATGTATAATGAGGTATGTGTCGTCATTATTTGTATATGTCTACTTTGAGGATATTTTCCTCGCCCTTACCCCTTACCACTATAGAGATCTATTTATCATCTTTATATAGCATCGACTCAAGGAGCACAATATATCAAAAGTCAAACTAACACAACACTCGCTCATAATGAGATCTCTATCATCGTGTTGCATCTCCTAAATAACCATTCAGAGTGTTTGATGTGGCCCAAATGAAACCAATCATTTTCATCTATGGCCAACTATTTATAGGGCCTCCATGTCATAGATACATTCATGCCCTAAGGGTCCTCCACTCTCACCACTAACCTATCTCAATGATGTCCCATTGGGACACAAATACTATATGTAGTAGAGTTGGGGCATAAGATAATTCTAGGGGGTGTGGTATTTTGAGATGTTCATATACCAAAAACTATAACAAAGAAGTGTTAGGATAGTGTAATGTTAAATACAATCCTAAAGTATAATGTTGCATTTCCAATTTCCTTTGAATGGGTACTTGGACACCATGTAGTTGAGAGATATTATTATTTGTTGTAATAGCAGTCAAGAAGAAAGATGGAGTATGAGTGTGGTAGTTACAAATTGATTGGATCTCATATACACCAATTTCCCATACCCATGCACTACAAAAGAGTGAAGCATCTTCTTCATTATTAGGTAAGTCCCAAATGATTAGTGGTCTTATATTGGAGAACCATTTTTGGGGGAGTGTGCCCATGAAGTGGAGTGATCAAAGATACTTGGGAGTTATGTTTCTGATTTATCAATGTATTGATTTGTTATATGGGGGTCTTAATTTTTTTCCATACCATGACTTAGATTGGTCTTGGTTTTAGGAATCCACTTGTGGTTTCCTCTCAACTCTTCTCTATATATTGTATGCATCGAATAGAGGTTTCATGGGTTATTTATAGGTACATGGGTACTAGTAAAATGCTATCAAATTGAAGGGAGAAGTTTATTGATTATGTACACTTTCTTTGAAGATTAATATAGACTTGTGCTCTCTTTGGCGGTGGAGTTTTTTGATAAAATGGTTTCTCCACATACATCCAGTGTCATGTGTTTAATCTTATGGTTTGTTGATTTCTTATTTGTTTATTTATACTTACACACATCTAATAAATGGTTAATCAAATGATTTGATAATTGGTATTTTAGATTTGTAGGTTGTAATACCAAATGTTGTAAAATAGGGTAAAATACTACATTGCAATGACATGATTAGGAACCATAAATAAATCAAGTAGGAGAATGTTAGGATAGTGTGATATTTAATTGTAATCCTAATGTATAATGTTGCATATCGAACTTCCATGGAATGGGTACTTGGATGCCCATGTAGTTGAGAGATATTATTATTCTCCCAGTTGACTTGGAGTATTAACTATAATGGAATTCAAGGAGGAAGGTGAAGTATGATTGTGGTAGTTACAAATTGATTAGACCTAATTTACACCACTCTCCCATTCATAGGTGCTAAGAGAGAGAGTGGAGCATCTTCATTATCAAGTAGGTCCCACATGATTAGTGGTCTTATATTGGAGTAGCTTTTTTGAGGGAGTGTGCCCATGAAGTGGAGTGGTCACAGATGCTTGGGAGTTACATTTTCTATTTATGGATGCATTGATTTTTGTAGACACCTAGAAATGTCCAACACCTTGTCATTAGCATGTTTTGCCCTAGGTACCCATGTCATCACCTAATTAGTGAAATAAATTTTATTTATTTGACTAATTTGATTTATCCCCTTTCAATCCCATAATCCTATCTTCTATAATTAAATAAATTAAGATTTATTTGATTATTCATGGCCATTTATCCCCTCTAATTAAATAACTATATTTAATTATTTAATTAGTCATTTATCTATTTTCCTATAATTAAATAAATTTTTATTTATTTAATTATCTTTCCACATCATCTCTCACCACAATCCAAAATTAATTAAATAAATTAAATATTTATTTTTAATTAATAAAATCCTAATAAAAATCATCTTGCTTTCTTTCTAAAAATACAACTCATGCATATCTAACTAATTTATTTAATTAGATAATTTATTGATTTATTCCTCTCATCTTTTTAGGATTTATTTCCTTTAAAGCAGAAAATCAAATCACTTTATATCTTTTCTATCTGATCTTATCTTGTTTTATTCCCTCTTTTGTCCTTTAAAGCAAAAATCAAATCAAATCCAATCCTTACCTTATCTTCAACCCTTGTCCATAAATATGGCCTCTCATAAGCCATTTGGTATGCATTTTAGTTTAATATCCTTATGCTGCTGAAATTCTTCTTCTTCATCCATCATCTATCTATTTTCATCCATTTTCATCTATCTTCTTTCATCAAATCTCTATCATATTATCGTTATGCTACGAATGTGAGCAATCAACATCCAATTCAATCAAGCAATCAATCATGCATTCATCTTTCGAGGTATTCGAAAGGTTTGGGTAAAAAGGTAATTGCATTTATTGTTTTATCTTCATATTTTATCCAAATTTCTCGTTTACAATTTGTCACATGGGGTGTTGGGTTTTTGTCATACCATGGTTTTAGGTAGTCTTGGTTTTAGCAATCTACTTATGATTTCCTTCCAAATCTTCTCTATATATTATAGACATGGGATAGAGGTTTCATGGGTTATTTACAAGTACATAAGTACTACTAAAATGCTATTAGATTGAAGGGAGAAGTATTTGATTATGTACTCTTTCTTTAAACATTAATAGAGACTTGTGCTCTCTTTGGTGGTAGATTTTTCCCAAAAGGGTTTCTCCACATACATTTGGTGTCATGTGTTTAAATCTTATGGTTTTTTTTATTTCTTATTTTTTGATTTATACTTACACACATCTATTTATGATTAATCAAATGATCACATAATCAATATTTTAGATTTATATGTTCAAATGTTGTGAAATAGGGTAAACTACTACATTGCAATGACATAAGAGGAACAATTAATAAATCAAGTAGGAGGATGTTAGGATAGTGTGATATTTAATTACAATCCTAATGTATAATGTTACATCTCCAACATCCTTGGAATGGGTACTTTGATACCCATGTAACTTTGTGAGATGTTATTTTATTATTATTCTTCTGGTTGACTTGGAATATTAGTTGTAATGGCATTCAAGGAGGAAGGTGGAGCATGACGGTGGTGGTTAAAAATTGATTACAGCTCATTTACACCACTTTCCCATTCCTAGGCACTAGGAGAGAGTGAAACATATTTTCATTATCGAGTGTGTCCCACATGATTAATGGTCTCATCTTGGAGTGCCATTTTTAGCAAAGTGTTCCCACAAAGTGGAGTGGTCAAAGATGGTTGGGAGTTACATTTTCTATTTATGGATGCATTCATTTGTCATAATTTCATTTGACTAACCATAAATTAGATGTGTGTAAGTATTGTTATCTCTAAAAGTTGCACCCTACCAATTTACAGAAAATTGGTACTCTAGAGAAACATGGAAACACTCCTATGGATGTGGGTCACCTAGAAATTGGAGTGAATCTCTGGAGAAGGCCAGCTTCCTAACCTTGTATCACCTAAACTAATGATTTCTTGCAGAGAAAAAGGAAGGAGGAAACTCAGAAAAACTAAACTAAAAACTGAAAGTAAAAGGGTGATACACCTAACTAAAAGGATATGAAACTCAAATTCATGCACTTACTATAATGACAAAAAACATACTTGCACAACTTATTACCGTATACTTCTACATAAGTGTTTCACAAATAGGTCCTAGTGCTCAAAATTTCAAGAAGGAAGATAACTTCACATCCAACAGAAACAATTTACACCTTTTGACACAATTTGTAACCTGCAACAATATAATTTCTGCATAAAGGCTCTAAATCTGAGACAAAGCTATAAGGAAATAAACATTACCTCATAAATAACTTGATCAATCAGTTACTTAAGCACAATAATGCAAGGAACAAGTAGGCAAAATCTTCAGTCAATAATACTTAAGGCCTTCATTGTATTTCACATCAAGTAGAATGAGTTACAAAAAATGCTAACATCTAAGCAAGGATGTCAAAATCACAAGTCTCTCCAAATTGCATAATCAAAATTGAGAATAAAAGAGTCACAAAAGTGACTATATCCACCACTATCCAAGTGGTTCCACCATATAAGGAGCTAGAAAACAAACTTGGGTCGGATGCCCAAAAAAAGCCTAGAATATAGGGCCTATATCCTCTCCACAAGAGCTCATAATGAAGGAAAAAGTCCATCATGACCTAGTCTAACATAATGACTCATGAAAACTACTCCAAAAGGACTCTAAAAGAAGTAAAACAACTCCTAGATGCTCTCAAAAGCATTCAACTCAATCAATAACTGTCTCTAAGACTCAGTCAATCTCTCTCCTCAAAGGTAAAACAATAAGCTATATGTTTGGCATGTGTCTGCCAATTACCTCCACTCTTCTCTATACTTGGCACGGCATTAGGATCCATAACTCATAAGGTCGTTACAAAGCATGGTTTATCTATTTTGCATTAAGAAAAGAAATTTGATTTAATGATTTATAATGGTATCATTCAAATCAAATTCTTTCCATATCAAATTAATGCAAAATAAATCAAAATACAAGCATATAAAAGGGTGAAGGTAATTGTCCTAAGTCATTATCTTACTTGACTTTGCAAAGAATAAAAGGAATTCCTCATGGGCCACTCCTAGTCAAACACTAGGAATGATGATTTATGATTCTTGACCATGAGGAACTTTGGATAACAATGATGTCTATTTTAAACAAAGTCAAAAAAGAACTTTTCATCAGATAAGGCTCTTGAGAAAAAGAAAGATGAACCCTAAATCACTTAACATTTATCAATATGTTTCTTGCTTGTTGCACTGCCACAGGGGTTTTGCTCTGCATCTTTTCTGGAGGTTTCTCTGCTTTCATGAAGGCATTTTGACTGTATTTTTTCTCAAAGAGGCTCCAATAGCCAAAGGTGAGTTTGATGAACCTATTCTCTGAAGCAAAAATAGTAACTCCTTGTCATTTTTGTTGTTCTTGCATTAAACAAATGATACATATCTCATTTCTTTCATGGCTGTGACTAGTTGACTGTATCTCATAATTAAATAAGATGTATTCATTTTACAGCTACAGAAGAAGAAGAAAAGATTTATTTCCTTGTTGAACTACTTCTATCATATGATATTACCATGCTTTGTCACATAGTCAGCTTTGGAAAATACTAAGAAATAAGGGTTTATCTCACTAGGGTTTCTGTATACACAAACCCTATAACATATATTTGCATATACCCCCTCTGTGTATATACTCCTGTACCTGATCATTTCTACATATCTATATCATTCTGAGCATTTTACAGATTATTTTTGGTTTACTTCTGATCTCATTAGGGTTTGGTTTATAAAACCCTAGTTCTCTTCTACACTAGGTAGACTCCTGAAAATAATGAACACACTTGTTGTTTCTTTCTGTGTATTTGCTCATTAGCAAGGATACAGTACTGTGTCTTTGATTTCATAAAACTATCTTTCAACTGACCCCTTACCTCTTCTAAACAGCCTTCATGATCCCTCTAAAACCTATTTGTTGCTCCCTTCACAGTCTAATGACTGATCTTTTCATCTATGTTTGTCCTTTGTCTTCATAATCTCTATCTCTCTTCTGAGGATCTCTGTCTCTGCATGGTACCCATCTCTATTAGGTTTCGATGGTAGTAGCACAAAAGCAATATGGGGATTCTTTAACTATTCAACAACCTTCTTTCATGTTGTTTTCTAGCATATGACTATTTTTAGCTAGGTTTAGTACTGTCCTGATATCACTACTAACACAGTAGCTTCTTTATTTGATGCTCATCATTGTGTAAAACCATACATATGTTCTCAAACCCTAATGGTTCCCACTATTGAATCCTATAATAGTGATGACATAGACAATATGACTGGTATTAAAACTCATTCAATCCATGTAGAGCTTCTTGTCCACTATATTCTCTTAATGGCATCTCTGTATACCTATTATGACTTTAACAGAATTTGTATGCTCTTCATTGTGTAAAAATGCCATACAAATTTGTACTGTCCATTGTGATTTCTTTTACTATTTCATGGATTGATCCATCAAGGATTGTTCTTGGTCTCTTTATGATGTCATTTGTGACTGCTACTTTAATAACTAAAACATGCTACATTTCTCCATTCACTACATTAACTATGAGATAACTTTGTATGAGTTCACCAAAATTAGGATATATGCATAGGCTTTAACAATTGAAACACTTGAAAACATGATTTGGTGATTTGGAGTTAGAAATGATCTAAAACCTCATGAGTTTCAACATACTTCAATATGATAATCAAGCTTGAAAACCTTGCTATCCTCTAGTGACTGTCACCTCAAACCTATGCATACATTCTTCATTGTGTCTTGAATCTGTCTGGTTTTGACTGCTCCTTCATTTTCTATTACACTGTTCGTAGGGCAGTCCTTTTCTAACATGACTGTCTTTTCTGTGCTTCCGTCATCTTTCAATGCTCACCCATTCTTTTCACAATCTTCATGAATTTTCCAAAGACATGACTGTAACAGTCACTTCTGAGTGTGCTGCTCTTTAACCTCATAGTGTTGCTCCACTGCTACTTCCTGGCTATTGATTGTTATTGGAATGGTACAGTTCTAGATATACTACTACATGGCTACTAGAGGATTGCACTCTTCATGAACAAGCATGACTCTTTCTTTTAGATGGGTAAAGAGCAGCACACTTATGTATGACAATCATTGATTTTAGAAAAAAGGTGAAATGATTTAGTCCTGCCATGTGTAGGCTCCTATGGGCTTGATGCCTCTTATATTATCTTCATGGCATCGATTTTACATTTAGTATGTCTATGAAAGCATACGTATATGAGCATTGGCTACTCTTGAAGCTTCTAATCTTGTATCTCTGTATCATAGCAGCGTATACTTTTGTTCATAACTGTGGCTCTTCAAGAGATCTCCTTTATTGTATGCTCTACATTTTCATTAAAACATCTGTAACTCCATGCCTATTGTTTGGTTCACCTTTGCTGTAGCTTTTGATGTGACACTCATGACTATACTATCTTGGAAAATTCAAACTATCCCTGTGACAGTGATGCTATTATTTTGATGATGTTGTTACATATCCTCATTAACTCATGATGATTCTGTTTGATGTGAAATACACTATGATGAGCAACAAGATGTTCCAGTTGTCTTATATCATGAAAATTCACTTGTTTATCATACAGTCTATGTGCTCCTTATAAAATTATATGAATAGATCTAGCTGTACAAGTTGATCCTCGTTTCTGATGAACATACATGAGATCTTCTGCAATGTTTATGAGCTAGGCTCAACCCTTGTGGGAACCACATTTGCTCCACTCATAATGTAATGTGATGAATCAAAACAAAAACATAATTACACCTGTATCTACACATGAAGCAAACTTGTTAGGAAAATAAATGCATACCTTGGATGTGTTTGATGGCTTGATTGTTCTCTAGGACATCCAAGGTTTGCCTTGCTTATTTAATGCATTTGGAGATCAGTTTGTACATGCATAGGTGTTTGTTCATGTAAGGTTTGAGACCTCTCATTACTTAGAACGTTGCTCTAACATCATTGTTATTGCCAGATGCAGGAACTAGGAGCAACATGGAGCTAGAAAGGACAGAGGTAGCTCGGGGCAGCAACAGGACAAGATGACACATCAGAACCAGTCATTCTCAGGCAATGACTGGTCTCCCTCCCTATATGCACATTTACTTTTTACTTTCTTGTTCATGTACATACTATTCTTCAATTCCATTGAACAAGTAAAGTTAGTCTCATGGCTTGTGTGGGACAATGTACATTTTACATTCAATAAATTTTAATTCTTTGTTCAGAAAAGATTTATGTAAATCCTTCTTATGTTACATGCACTTGTGTGAATGTAGTAATTTGATAAACATAACCCTTTAAATTATTTCATTTATGCACATGAATGTAATATAGGAAAGATAAGATGAAATGTACCTTTCAAGTTTTGAATCAAAGCTCTACCTGAATGAGCTACAGTAAAATTTAGGTAACATTTTTGGTGACATCTACTATATGTTTGCATGCTAAACATCAGATCAGTTGCCTAAAGCTTATTCATTAGGCATAGGGTCACTCAGAGACTTTCTAAAATACTTGGAGAAACAGATTTCTAACCTCTGCAACTTAGCAAAACAAAGTGAAAGACTCCTACTCACCTAAGCAAAAGCAAAACTGCAGAAAGGAAACTAACTAACTGTGTTGAACAATACTTAGGGAATTGAAAACTGTAACTAATCTATGGTGCAACAACACTTATTGAAAGCATAAACACCTAACCTAATATGTACAGGTTAGATCAGATCAAACCTCAAAACAATGTTTAATGTGTATCCCATTCACTGGGATAGGTAAAACTTCTCCATCCATCTTTGACAATTGAAAAGCATTATGTTCTTTGCACCTGGTAATAACAAAAGGACCAGTCCAAAAGTTGTCAAACTTTGTATGCTTACCTGGTCTATTCTTCAGCTCATCCCACTTGAGCACAACATCACCTTCTTTGAATACTCTTGGTGTGGTTTTCTTATCAAAGACCTTCTTGGTTTGAAGCTGATGATACTCCATAGCTTTCATAGATTTATCTCTGATTTCTTCAAGTTCCATAAGCTGAGCATATCTAACAACCATTGGGTCTTCTTCTTCAAACATTTCCAGCTAATTCATGATGTCAAGAGCTGACAGCTCAACAGATAAAGGTAGCCTTGCCTCTTTTCCATACACTAGCATATATGGAGAGTTCCCAATAGACCTTTTGGGGGTTATTCTATCTCTCCACAGAGCAAATTTCAGCTTGGTGTGCCAGGTCCTCTGGTTATCCTCCATAGTTCTTTTGATAATCCTTATCAGGTTCTTGTTTGTTGATTCTGCCAAACCATTACCCTGAGGGTAATAATTTGATGATGTATTTAAGTAATACCATTCTTCACATCCCAATCAGTTACTCTCAGTCGAACAAAGGCTAAAGCATTGTCTGAAATCATTGATTCAAGAACTCCAAATCTGGATACTAAATCATAATAAAAGTTTAAAACAACATTCTCATTGGCTTCTTTCAAAGGCACTACTTTAGTCCATCTTGTGAAATAATCTATAGCTGTGAGTACCCACCTATGACCTGCACTGGATGGCACCTATAAAGTCAATGCCCCATCTCATAAAGGGTTGTTCCACTTGAATTGGCTGTAGAGGTAAAGCTGGCAGCCTCTCTTTGCTAGCAAAAATGACACATTTTACACACTTTCTGGCCCATGCATGGGCATCTCTGAATAAGCTAGGCCAATAATAGCTAGCTCTCATTATCTTCCACGTAGTTGTTCTTCGGGCAAAATGAACCCCTGTTGTTCCATCATGGAACTCATAGAGCACTTTGTCAATCTGATCATTATCAATGTATCTTAAAAGTACACCATTCAGATCCTTTCTAAAAAGAACATTATTGACCAAAACATAAGGAATAGACTGCAGTCTGAAATACCTTCTTTTAGCTCTGTCTAAACCCATTAGGCACTCACCAGTTTGCAAAAAATGAGTCATATCCTTAACCCAACTTGCTCCAACAACTGTAGTATCATTTTGAGGCTCATATTCATTGACTAGTGCTACTTCTTCTTCCTTTTCTATTTCATCTTCAGGCCTAGTAGCAAGCTATTCACTGAGTCCTCTTCCCCTGACAAGCTTAGTTATTTTGATATCCACGTCATACTCCATGACTTTAGTAATTCAACCAGCTCTCTTTTCATTTAGATCCTTGCTCAACAGAAAATCTTTCACACCAGGGTGAGCAACCATTAAATGCACTCTGTTGTTAGAAACAAGATGTCTAAACTTCTTTAAACTCTTTACAATAGCAAGGACATGCTTTTCAATAAAATTGTACCTCTATTCATAATCTTGCAAAATTTGACTAAAGAAGGCAATGGGCTGTTCAAAACCTTCATTTTGTTGCTGTACCAAAATTGTAGAAATTGTATCTACACTACCATGAAATCTTTTGAGAAATTGGGATTTACCAAAGTTGGTACTGTAGATTAAGCCTCTTTTATGGATTCAAAACTGAGCTTAGCTTCTTTTGTCCAATTGAAAGTTGTATTTTTCTTTAACATAGAAGTCAGTGGCTTCAATAAATTTGCAATATTAGGTATAAATCTTCGTAGAAAATTAATTTTGCCTATAAAACTTTGCAGTCATTTCTTGTGACTGCGTAAAGGCAGCTCCAAAATAGCCTTTACTCTTTCTATATCAATGGTAACCCCCTGCTTAGACACAACATGTCCTAAAAGTTTACCATCATGGACAACAAAAATGCATTTTTTGGGATTGAAAGATATACCAAATTCTCTACATCTCTCAAAAACTTGTTTCAAATGGGATAAATGCTCAGCTGCATTCTTAGAGAACACTGTGATGTCATCAAGGTACACAAGTACCAAATTATAAAGCAACCCCTTAAAGGCCATATCCATGGCTCTCTGAAAAGTGGAACCAACATTAGATAAGCCAAAAGGCATTCTTTTATAGGCCATGGTGCCCCACTTTGTGGTGAAAGCAATCTTAAATTGATCTTCTTCCTTGACTAAAACTTGATTATAACCTGAATATCCATCAAATAAAGAAAATCTTTCTGAACCAGCCACTACTTGCAGAATCTGCTCCATTAAGGGCAGCGGGTAGTGATCCTTCAAAGAGGCTCTATTAAGGTCTCTAAAATCAACATAGAGCCTAATTTCTCCATTCTTCTTCCTTACGGGAACAAGATTAGAGACCCAGGATGTATGCTTGATCAGGAAAATAATATTTCCCTCAAGCAACTTGGTTAATTCCTTAATCATTAAAGGCTCAAGCTTCAGGTTTAAGGGCCTCTGTTTCTGCCTTACAAGTTTAGCATTTGGCTCTAATTCTATAGTATGCTGGGCAATTTGGGGATCAAATCCCTTTAAATCTGAATAATCCCAAGCAAGTACATCTTCAAATTCTTGACAAAGAGCAATAAATGCTTTCCTATCTTCAGGTGA
This sequence comes from Cunninghamia lanceolata, assembly GCA_027924645.1. Taxonomy (NCBI): domain Eukaryota; kingdom Viridiplantae; phylum Streptophyta; class Pinopsida; order Cupressales; family Cupressaceae; genus Cunninghamia; species Cunninghamia lanceolata. The sequence goes on along the minus strand of BSBN01000232.1, from coordinate 6,548,590 downwards.
ACAGATCTTACCAATTTTAAGGAGCTTACCTTTGAAAATTTCCAGCTCCTCATAATGTTCTTCTTTGACCTGCATGTTGGTCTTGTTCTTTTTTAGTTGATCATCAGTGCCAAAGATAGATTCCAAGGTGACTAATCCCTTGGGTAGCTTTTAGTTCTCAATTGAATGACTTGATCTTCATCATATTGCTGCTTAAGCTTGCCTTGATTCACTACAGAGAACTCATCTTCCTCTAACAGAAAACATAACAATTGCTCATCGCTTTCAAACACTTGCCAATGAATGTTATTGTTAGGGATAGAAGGCCTAGCAATAATCTTCACATGTGGCTGTACTTTTTCCCTCTGAATATCACTAGGAATATCAAATTGAGCCCCAATTGTAGCTAACCTATCGGCATGATTATTTTGACTTCTTGGAATAGAAACTAGATTAAAGGCATCAAACTCCTCAATCATGTCCCACACCCTATGTTTGTAGGATTTCAAAACATCATTTTTTGTAACATGTAGCCCTCTCACCTAATTTACAATAAGCTCACTGTCACCATATACCTACAAGCAGCCAATCTTCCTCTTTCTTGCCCACTGCAAACCTTGAATCAAACCTTCATATTCAGCAGTATTGTTAGTGCATGAGAAAGCAAAACGGAAAGCAAAATAATATCTGTCACCTTGTGGGGACACAAGCATTGCACCCGCACCAGACCCATTTCTACTCCTAGAGTCATCAAAGTACATTTTCCATAACTCATCCTACTACCCTATCTGTTGTTCTGTACTTTTTACAAGGTTTGGTATTGATGTCTCAGGTTCATACAACATATAAACACCCATACCTGTTTCCTGGATGTATTCATTTGGATTGTCTACCACATTTTCTGCTGCCCACTCATTTAAAAGTACCTCTGGTACACTTTTAGCCTGTAATTCTTGAGCAGCAGCAAGCTCACTATTAACTGCACTCGGCATTAACTGCACTCGGCACATATGGCTCAATGTGATCTTTGGCAAGCAACTCAGACTTTATAGTCACTTTTGTTCCATATCGAGTCCTAAAAAACATGTGGGACCAATCTGAGGATAAATATCCTCCTATTTTGGCAGTGAACTCTCTTGACAAACACATGGCAAAGTAGGGGGTAAATCAATGATAAACACCTCCTGAGAGATTGAAACATTTGGACAAGCATGCAATGTGAGACCTAAATCTTTAATCACACCTATAGTGTTGATAGATGTCCCATCTAACTGGAGTACTCCCTTCTCAAGAGGCTGGTATTTCAGTCCTAATTGGTCTGCAATTTGTTTTGGCATGATTGAACTACTTGCCCCACTATCCACCATGCAGTTATGTACTAATTTGTCTCCTATTATCAATGAGACATAAAATGGAAGAGGTTTAACACCCTTGCCTAGCTGTTTACTACTGTCCTGAGGTGAATTTGTAAGGACAACCCCAGCTGGGTCAACTGATGCATCACTAGACACTTTTAAATCTAACAAAGCAGATTGTAACATGTCTTTTTGGCCCGGGATGGCTAAAGAATCCCACATGGACATTGTCACATTCATTTTCTTCATATCTTCAATGGTGTTAAAAGGTGAAGTAACATTTACCTTTTGATGAAGATTTGCCTAAATATGAGGATGTTCCTTGGCAGCACCTTGGACATTTCTTTGTAAGATGTGAGGAGTTTTAGATGAGGATAGTCCAGCAACTTCTTTTCCTTTGTTTGCTGATTGTTCCATCTCAAAGCCCCTCCTTTTAGCTCTTGTATTTGCTACAATCATAGAATCATCTTTGTTTACTCCACAAAACTCTTCACCCTGCCAGTTTAGGAAGGCAATATCATTTTGAGGTTGCTCTTGCTGCTGTACAGGTCCATCATTAGGTGTGTTAGGTTGAGAAACTACAACATTCTGTACCATCAATGCCTGATTAATAACTCCATTTGAACAAGTAGCCTGACCATGTGGCTAATTGCAAGGGAAACACCATTCATACTCTGCTACAAGGTTATTCTAAACAGGAACAAGGTCTCTAACTACATTAATTGCTGCAGGATTATAAGGCTGAAAAGGCCTTTGGTTTACATTTTGCCTTGTACCCTGATAAATTCCTTAGTATGGTGGCCTATTTGCTTTGTATGGCTAGTTTTGACCTTGATTTACTAGATGATATGGCTACCTATTTTGGGATTGTTGCTTCTTTAGGCTCACTAACTCATTTCCAAAAGTTTGAAGAATATTTTCAATCTTCTGTTGGCTTTTTTTTATTTCTCTTAGCTCTTGTGATGAGCTGGAAGCAGCAACCTCAGGGTTGGCAGCAGCTAGCACTGCTATAACAGTAGGTAAAGGGGCAAAAGACGAAATTGGTAACGGCATTGAAGGCTGGATTTTAGGAAAAATAGGCATTGGTGGCCTTGGTGCTATCTTGCCAGCCTGAATCAGGCTATTTTCTGCTCTAATTGCTATTTCATATGCATCTAGTAAAATAGTACCTCCCATTGATTGTATCATGACTAAAATATCACTGTTAAGAGCTTTCAAATAGTATAAAAAGGCATATTCTAATGAGGGTCTTACCGTGACTAGAATTCTATCCCATGTTTTCTAAAAATGGAAGTTAAAGTCCATCATTTGCTCCTAAGGAGCTCTTTTTCTTGTACTCAGTTGTTCAACCAGCGATAAGTTATCAAACTTATCTTGAAATTATTTATTTAGTTTGGCACCTAAGTCATCCCAAGTTCCAATGGTTTGCACTAGTAAACTCCTAAACCACTACAGGGCTTTTCCTTTCAGTGAGGCAACTAGCAGCCTTATGGCTACATTTTCTTGGGTTACATGATGAACTCCACATAGAGAAGCTATGTCTCTAATGTGTTCAATTAGGGTAGTTTGATCCTCCCCTATGAAAAAAGGTAGACTCTTCAAGGTTGCCATGGGTATATCATCATGCTGTGTTAAATTTAATGGACTGCCCCCATCAAATGCCACAAACAGCTGATTCCTTGCCATTGGAATGGCTGGATGTGGATTTTCTTGGACTGGTACAGGAGATACAGGTACTACTGGTCTAAAACTTAGTGGAGTTGACTGAACTCTCTTTGAAACTAGAGTTCTTTTCACAATTTTGTTTTGTCTTCTAGGTGGAGACAACTGTAAATAATCAAGCGAACTCAAACTTCGAGTTTGTATCCTTTTCATAAAAGTAAAACAACACTAGTTTACTTGTTCTATTCTCAGTGAGAGTTGCCAGATATACTAGAAAAACACCTCTAAAAGGATGAAATATGCTGGTTGTATATCAGAACCAGCAATGAATATAAAATGTAAGTATTGTTCAGATTCGAACAGTCCCACCGGGCATGCCAAAAATTGTTATCTCTGAAAGTTGCACCCTACCAATTTGTAGAAACCTATTTGCTGCTCCCTTCATAGTCTAATCACTGATCTTTTCATCTGTGTTTGTCCTTTGTCTTCATAATCTCTATCTCTCTTCTAAGGATCTCTATCTCTGCATGGTACCCATCTCTGTTAGGTTTCGATGGTAGTAGCACAAAAGTAGTATGGGGATTCTTTAACTGTTCAACAACCTTCTTTAATGTTGTATGCTAGCATATGACTATTTTTAGCTAGGTTTATTACTGTCCTGATATCACTGCTAACACAGTAGCTTCTTTAGTTGATGCTCATCATTGTGTAAAGCCATACATATGTTCTCAAACCCTAATGGTTCCCACTATTGAATCCTATAACAGTGATGACATAAACAATATGACTGGTATTAAAACTCATTCAATCCATGCAGAACTTCTTGTCCACTGTATTATCTTAATGACATCTCTGTATACCTGTTATGACTTTAACAGAATTTGCATGCTCTTCATTGTGTAAAAATTCCATACAAATTTGTACTGTCCATTGTGATTTCTCTTACTATTTCATGGACTGATCCATCAAGGATTCTTCTTGGTCTCTTTATGGTGTCATTTTTGACTGCTACTTTAATAACTAAAACATGCTACATTTCTCCATTCACTACATTAACTATGAGATAACTTTGTATGAGTTCACCAAACTCAGGATATATGCATAGCCTTTAACACTTGAAACACTTGAAAACATGATTAGGTGATTTGGAGTTAGAAATGATCTAAAACCTCATGAGTTTCAACATACTTCAATATGATAATCAAGCTCGAAAACCTTGCTGTCCTCTAGTGACTGTCACCTCAAACCTCTGCATACATTCTTCACTGTGTCTTGAATCTGTCTAGTTTTGACTGCTCCTTCATTTGTTGTTACACTGTTCGTAGGGCAGTCCTTTTCTACCATGACTGTCTTTTCTGTGCTTCCTTCATCTTCAATGCTCACCCATTCTTTTCACAATCTTCATGACTTTTCCAAAGACGTGACTGTGACAGTCACTTCCAAGTGTGCTGCTCTTTAATCTCATAGTGTTGCTCCAGTGCTACTTCCTGGCTATTGATTGTTATTGGAATGGTACAGTTCTAGATATACTGCTACATGGCTACTAGAGGATTGTGCTCTTCATGAACAAGCATGACTGTTTCTTTTAGATGGGTAAAGAGCAGCACACTTATGTATGACAATCATTGATTTTAGAACAAAGGTTAAATGATTTAGTCCTGCCATGTGTAGGCTCCTATGGGCTTGATGCCTCTTATATTATCTTCATGGCATCCATTTTACATTTAGTATGTCTGTGATAGCATACATATATGAGCATTGGCTGCTCTTGAAGATTCTGATCTTGTATCTCTGTATCATAGCAGCGTATACTTTTGTTCATAACTATGGCTCTTCAAGAGATCTCTTTTATTGTATGCTCTGCATTTTCATTAAAACATCTGTAACTCCATGCCTATTGTTTGGTTCACCTTTGTTGTAGCTTTTGATGTGACACTCATGACTATAGTGTCTTGGAAAATTCAAACTGTCCCTGTGACAGTGATGCTATTATTTTGATGATGCTATTACATATCCTCATTAACTCATGATGATTATGTTTGATGTGAAATACACTATGATGAGAAACAAGATGTTCATGTTGTCTTATATCATGAAAATTCACTTGTTTATCATATAGTCTATGTGCTCCTTATAAAAGTATATGAATAGATCTAGCTGTACAAGTTGATCCTCGTTTCTGATGAACATACATGAGATCTTCTGCAATGTTTATGAGCTGGGCTCAACCCTTGTGGGAGCCACATTTTCTCCACTCATAATGTAACCTAATGAATCAAAATAGAAACATAATTACACCTGTATCTGCAGATGAAGCAAATGTGTTAGGAAAATAAATGCATACCTTAGATGTGTTTGATGGCTTGATTGTTCTCTAGGACATCCAAGGTTTGCATTGCTTATTTAATGCATTTGGAGATTAGTTTGTACATGCATAGGTGTTTGTTCATGTAAGGCTTGAGACCTCTCATTGCTTAGAGCGTTTCTCTAACATCATTGTTATTGCCAGATGCAAGAACTAGGAGCAACATAGAGCTAGAAAGGATAGAGGCAGCTCAGGGCAACAGCAGGACAAGATGACACATCAAAACCACTCACTCTCAGGCAATGACTGGTCTCCCTCCCTAAATGCACATTTACTTTTTACTTTCTTATTCATGTACATATTGTTCTTCAATTCCATTGAACAAGTAAAGTTAGTCTCACGGCTTGTGTGGGATAATGTACATTTTACATTCAATAAGGATTAATTCTTTGTTCAAAAAAGATTTGTGTAAATCCTTCTTATGTTACATGCACTTGTATGTGTTGGGAATTAAGGTGTCTCAACCTTGGTAATTCCTTACATTTGTAATGTTTGCATTTATTATTTAATTGCCTATGTTGTAAATATTTGTAAATTCCATATTGTCATATTGTGGGATGTGGCATGGTGATGTGTCGATCCTACATGGAATATGACAACTTGTAATTTTGTCCTCACATGACGAGATAGGCATCCCACTTTGTGGTATGAGAATTTTTCCATGTGTCAACATCTTCCATGTTGTGTAAGGGAATGTTTGACCGAAACAGTTATGACGGATTCCTATGACGAATCTATGACATGTAAGAGTCAGAAATAGAAGGTTGTAACATAGGTGATGACATGTGTCATGAAGCGTCTTTGAATAAGGCATATTTGGGCACCCCAAGGTGGAATATGACATGTTGTAAGATAATATGCTATTTATAGCATGTGTATGACAGATTCTCTTACAACTGTAAGTTGTAACCGCTGACAGATTCTATGACGGTCGTAAGTGTCATAAAAGCATCTGTCACAGCCCATTTTGGAAATAAGTGACCTCTTTGGGATGGGAGTTGTGGACAAGTGTCAGGCACATTCTACAATGTTGACCAAGTTTCCTTAGGCATGGGTTTTGGTCCATGAAGCCTTGTTGGACGCCCATCCCAAGATAGGTCCAATATTGCCTTGTATTTCCTATATAAACAGGTGCTTGGAGATGGAGTTGGTGTCACAGGTTTAGAGGTACTATTATGCTGCCGGATTGACTCTAGAAATGAGTGTCGAAGACCATTGAAGCTTGCATTGCAAGTGTATTGTAAACAACTTTCAGATTTGTCAATACATTATGCAGGTTTTTGAGTGTGGGGTTTTTCACCCGATAAGGGTTTTCCCCACCGTAAATCTTTGTATCTCTTCTTCTGTCTTCTTTCTGGTTCTTGTGTATTGTTGTAGTAACTCTGTTAGATGTTGTATGTTGCTATAATGATAAGGAATAAATTGAATTTGTATAGCTCTCCCCTCATTAGATTAGTGTAGGAAGCGATTTCTGCACACCTAGCTTCCTTTAAGTTGGTATCAGAGCCTGGCCAGTTTTGGTCTTAGCTGTTGGGTAGGGGTTTTTTGAGCTGATCTTAAGTTGAGTGGGTGTCTATGTAGAGTATTCTAATTTCTATTGCAGTAAGGAGATGGCAAGCACATCGGGAAGGTTTGAAGTGGAGAAGTTCAATGGTAGTAATTTTGAGCTGTGGAAGCTCAAGATGGAAGACATGCTTGTTGACCAAGACCTTTGAGAAAGTGTTAATGGAACTAAACCAGCTGCAATGTCACAAGATGAGTGGGATCTCAAGGATCGGAAGGCTAAGGGTCTCATAAGACTTAGTCTTGCTGATTCTGTGTTGTTAAATGTTCATGAGGAGACTACTGCAAAACTACTTTGGAAGAAGTTGGGGGATGTGTATCAAGCCAAATCCCTGGTTAATAAACTTTTCTTGAGAAAGAAGTTGTATTCTCTTCGAATGGAGGACGGAGGATCCGTTGCTGAACATATGAATGCTTTTAACATGCTAGTTGCATAATTGACATCTATTGGTGTAAAGATGGAGGAGGAGGATCGATGTATGACCCTGCTTTGTTCTCTGCCAGACTCATAGGTTCATCTTGTCATAGCAATTGGAAGCACCACATCCACATTCAAAATGGAAGAAGTGGTTTCTTCATTGTTGTCTGAAGAGATGCGAAGAAAGTCTTCTGAGCCAGCTAAAGAGGCCCTTGCTATTCGTGGAAGACCCAAAGAGAAAGGGAAGAAGAAGGACAAGAAAGATGATAAGAGTAGATCCAAATCCCGTGGGAGATCCAAATCTCCTGGAAAGTCCAAGGCTCTTTGTTGGAAATGTGGCAAAACTAGGCATTTCCGAAAGGAATGCAAAGAGGAGAAGAAGAAGAAGAAGAAAGCTCCTGATTCAGATTCTGATAAGTCACAAGATGATGGTGATGCTTTCATCACAGCCCTGGCAACCCATGTATCTGATGATGTGTGCTAATCGACTCTGGTGCATCATTCCACATGACCTCTCATCGAGACCGGTTCACTAAGTATGAGGAGTTTGATGGTGGAAAGGTGTATCTAGGTGACGACTCTCATCTGAAGATTGTTGGTCATGGAAGAGTCTCTATCCGATTCTCTGATGGTCGAGTGAAGGGGATCTCTGAGGTTATGCACATCTCAGGCTTAGCACAAAACATACTTTCTGTAAGTAGTTTGAATGATGCAAGTGTGCAGGTTGTCTTTTCAAAAGGAGGATGCAAGATGACTAGAGGAGCTGTGGTGCTTGCTAAGGGTACTAGGAGAGGTACTCTGTTTCAGCTGGAGGCATGCATTTCACAATGCAATAGTTCTTCTGACTTAAAGAAGAGGGAAATAGTCACTTCATCCCCACCATCTGAACGAGCAGTGAAGAAATCGGTTGTTTCTAGTCTTGATGGTTGTAATCGTGCATTAGAAGTTAAAACTCCTACTGAAAAGACAATGTTATGGCATAAGAGATTTGGCCACATTGGTGAGAAGGGTCTGCATACCCTAAAAAATAAGAACATCGTTGAGGGGTTAGATGATTGTAATCTTGAGTTCAACTTTTGTGAACATTGCATTTATGGAAAACAAAACCGTGTTCAATTTTACTCAAGTTCTCAGAAGTCTTCTGGTGTGTTGGACCTTATTCATTCTTATGTGTTTGGTCCTGTTAATGTTCCTTCACTATCAAAATCTGTATACTTTGTATCTTTTATAGATGATTACAGTAGAAGGACATAGATTTATTTTCTCATAAGCAAATCTGAAGTCTATAGCAAGTTTAAGGAGTTTAAGGCCTTTGCTGAAAATCACACTGGTAAAAAGATTAAATGTTTGAGAACTGACAATGGTGGTGAGTTCTGTTCTACAGAATTTGATAAGTATTGTAAGGAACTCGGGATTGAAAGACATAAGACAACTCCATACACCCCACAGCAAAATGGAGTTGCAGAGAGCATGAACAAGACACTGATGGAGAAGGCTAGGAGTGTGCTTAGTGGAGCTGGCCTAGAACAAAAGTTTTGGGTTGAAGCTGTTGCCACTGCTTTCTATCCGGTAAACAGTTCTCCTACATCATCTCTTGTTGGAAAGACACCCATGGAGGTGTGGTCTGGTAGAAAGCCTTCAATAAGGCATCTTCGTGTTTTTGGTTGTGAGGCATATGCACATGTGCCTAGGGAGAAGCAGTCAAAGTTGGAGAATAAGGCTACTATGTGTATCTTCATTAGATATGGTGTCAGTGTGAAAGGATACAAGCTTTGGGATCCCGTGGCTCAAATAGTGTTTTATAGCAGAAGTGTCATCTTCAAAGAGATTACACCTTCTTCCACTGTTTTGCAGCCAGAAGAAATAGTAAAGAAAGAAGATGTTGTTCAGTTTCCTATTACCCCTGAGAAGACTGAACAGAAAGACAATGTTGGACCTGATGATGAGGAGAGCTCTAGCAGCTCTGAAAGCTCAGATGAAGAAGTATAACCTCAACCTTAGCTCTTAAGGAGGTTTAGACAGATAAGAAAGCAACCTGAAAGGTTTGGTTTTACATTGCTTGATTCTAGTTGTGCTTATGCTTTGGTTACTAATAGTGATGAACCTAGAACTGTATCAGAGGCTATGGACATGAAAGATGTAGGTTCCTGGAAGGAGGCCATGGAGGATGAAATGGCTTCTTTGGAATAGAATCAAACTTGGGACTTGGTACCTTTGCCTCCTGGATGGAAACCTGTTGGATGCAAATGGGTGTTCAAGAAGAAATTTGGTGCAGGTGGCAGTGTTGAGAAGTATAAAGCTAGATTGGTTGCGAAGGGGTATTCACAAGTGGAGGGTATAGATTATGTGAGATCTTCTCTCCCGTTGCAAAGCTGACATCCATTCGATTCCTGTTGTCTCTCGCAACAACTTATGACTTGGAGGTAGAACAGATGGATGTGAAGATAGCTTTCCTTCATGGTGACTTGGAGGAAGAAATCTACACGTCACAGCCAAAGCATTACATGGTGAAAGGTAAAGAAAATTTGGTTTGCAAACTTAAAAAGTCTTTGTATGGTTTGAAGCAATCCCCTAGGAGATGGTACTTGAAGTTTGATGCCTTTGTGTTGTCAATTGGATTTGTGAGATCGAAATCAGATCACTGTGTGTATTATAAGTTTGATGGTGATCGTATTCTCATTATTGCACTATATGTTGATGATATGTTGCTCATTGGGAAGGGTAAGAATATGATTTCTGATTTTAAATCTCAGTTGTCAGCACAATTTGAAATGAAAGATTTAGGGGCAGATAGGTACATTCTAGGAATGGAAATCAGAAGGGACAGAACCAACAAAAAACTTTGGTTAAGCCAGAGTAAGTATGTGAAGACCGTGTTGGACAGGTTCAGCATGGCAGATTGTAGACCATTGTGTGTTCCCGTTTCTTTGGGGACAAAGTTGTCTGTTGAGGATTGTCCAAAATCTCCTAGTGAGGTGGAGGACATGAGAAAAGTACCTTATGCTAGTGTTGTTGGTAGTTTGATATATGCTATGGTCTGCACAAGACCAGACATTGCCCAAGCAGTGAGAGTCCTTAGTCGTTTTATGGCTAATCCTAGACAGGTTCATTGGGATGCAGTTAAGCGAGTGTTCAGATATTTGAGGGGTACTTTTGAGTATTCCATTTGCTATCATGGTAATGTTTCAGGACCTCTGCATTCTATTGATATTCATGGATTTGTGGATTCAGATTGGGCAGGTGACATTGATAGTAGGAGATCCACCAGTGCTTATGTGTTTACACTATTTGGTGGCGCTATTAGCTGGATGAGTAAGAGACAACCTATTGTTGCTTTGTCCATGATGGAAGCTGAGTATATGTCAGCAACTCATGCTTGTAAGGAAGCCATTTGGCTAAGAGATTGTGTTCAGATATTGGTGTTGATGCAGGTTAGATCACGATCAGTTGTGACAGTTAGAGTGCAATTTGCCTTGCGAAGAATCCAACTTTCCATGCTAGAACAAAGCACATTGATGTTTAGTTTCACTTCGTGCGAGACATGGTTGAGGATGGAAAGGTAAATTTGGAGAAGGTAGATACTTTGAGGAATGTTACAGATGCATTGACGAAACTAGTGGGCACATAGAAGTTTAGATGGTGTTCGGAGTCTATGGGCCTCTCGGCCTATAGCAGTTAAATCCTATTTTTCTATTGGCTCTTACAAGGTGTTCGACAAGTAGGAGAATGTTGGGAATTAAGGTGTCTCAACCTTGGTAATTCCTTACATTTGTAATGTTTGCATTTATTATTTAATTGCCTATGTTGTAAATATTTGTAAATTCCATATTGTCATATTGTGGGATGTGGCACGGTGATGTGTCGATCCTACATGGAATATGACAACTTGTAATTTTGTCTTCACATGAGGAGATAGGTGTCCCACTTTATGGTAGGATCATTTTGCCATGTGTTGGCATCTTCCATGTTGTGTAAGGGAATGTTTGACCGAAACGGTTATGACAAATTCCTATGACGAATCTATGACATGTAAGAGTCAGAAATAGAAGGTTGTAAGACAGGTGATGATATGTGTCATGAAGCATCTTTGAATAAGGTATATTTGGGCACCCCAAGGTGGAACATGACATGTTGTAAGAGAATATGCTATTTATAGCATGTGTATGATAGATTCTCTTACAGCTATAAGTTGTAACCGCTATGACAGATTCTATGATGGTCGTGAGTGTCGTAAGAGCATCTGTCATAGCCCATTGTTGGAAATAGGTGACCTCTTTGGGATGGGAGCTATGGACAAGTGTCAGGCACATTCTACAATGTTGAACAAGTGTCCTTAGGTGTGGTTTTTGGTCCATGAAGCCATGTTGGATGCCCATCCCAAGATAGGTCCAATATTGCCTTGTATTTCCTATATAAACAGGTGCTTGGAGATGGAGTTGGTGTCACAGGTTTATAGGTACTGTTATGCTGCTGGATTGACTCCAGAAATGAGTGTCAAAGACCATTAAAGCTTGCATTGCAAGTGTATTGTAAACAACTTTCAAATTTGTTAATACATTGTGCAGGTTTCTGAGTGTGGGGTTTTTCACCCGATAAGGGTTTTCCCCACCGTAAATCTTTGTCTCTCTTCTTTTGTCTTCTTTCTAGTTCTTGTGTATTGTTGTAGTAACTCTGTTAGATGTTGTATGTTGCTGTAGTGATAAGGAATAAATTGAATTTGTATAGCTCTCCCCTCATTAGATTAGTGTAGGATGTGATTTCCGTACACCTAGCTTCCTTTTAGTATGAATGCAGTAATTTGATAAATATAACCCTTTAAATTATTTCATTTATGCACATGAATGTATATAGGAAAGATAAGATGAAATGTACCTTTCAATTTTTGAATCAAAGCTTTACCTGAATGAGCTATAGTGAAATTTAGGTAATAAGTATAAATCAGAAAACCATAAGATTTAAACACATGACACCAGATGTGTGTAGATATACCCTTTTTGGAAAAAAAATTCACCACCAAAGAGAGCACAAGTCTGTATTAATATTTAAACAAAGATTACATATTTAATAAACTTCTCCCTTCAATGTGAAAACATTCTAGTAGTATCTGTGTACTTGTAAATAACCCATGCTCTATCCAATGCATACAATATATAGAGAAGCGTTTTGAAGTAACCACAAGTGGATTCCTAAAACCAAGACTACCCAAAACTACAGTGTAGCAATTTTAACCTAATGCCCATATATATATATATATATATATATATATAACATTTTTTGGCACTTTGCAAGGGCATTTTTTTATTTACCCTTTCAGTTATTTACTTTTTGTTCGGTGCAAGTTCATTTAGAGAACTTGGAGTGCATGTAAATGGGGGGTTTTGTGTTACCTGGTCCATTGATGAAGGTGGCAAACTATTGAGGAAGGTGGCGGATGACAAAAAATTGCCTGAATGAAACCTTAACAGTTTGCTATCTCGAGCACGTCGTTGTTTGCTAAAAATGCATGCCGCGAAATATGTCGACATTTCCTTTTTTTGTTTTTAATTCCTTTGTTTCGAGAGAAACATACTTGCCTAAGAAAGACTCGCCTGAAAAATACAAGACACGTATGTGGCACATAGGCGCCACGTGGTTTTGGGCAAAAAGAACTCGCCTGAGTTTGACTCGAGCGAAAACAACTCGATCCGTATTGTTTTGTTGGTTGAAAATGTGACACATGTTTGTACTTTTACCCAATTGCATAATCAGTATTTTAGATTTTCATATTCTATTAACAAGATTCCAATTTATATTAGTTTATCCCATTTTACAACAAGAAGCCCCTTAAAGAGTTAGATCAATTCCTTGTCAACAAAAGTGTGTAAGTCATTGTATAATTAGGCCAAAAGATAGCAACCCCAAGTAACCACTATGTATAACTCCTCTACATCTCAACATATTTGTATTATACCATATGTAATGGAGGAGCCTTGACCATTTAGGAGAATGAAAAGGCCAACAATCAATAACATTCACTTGTACCCTTGGGATGTAGTACCAATCATAATCTCTGTAAATGCCATGACACCAAGGCAATAACCCACACAACCTATGCATCATCATTACAATCATGGTCCTCTTGTTGTGTAGTGTTGCATACCTCTACTCACCTCCCACAAACTGGAAGATGCAAAATGCTCCATACATCCTCCATGGTGACTATCATCTCACTTGTGGGCAAGTGGAAAGTTGTGGTGTCATAAACTCATCTCTCAGTAAGAGCGATGAGCATCTAGGTGTCAAAGTGCAATGTGGGTAATGTGACCATATCTTTGAGGCCTATTGTCTCCAATAATGTCCACTCCTCATTATTGAGGAATAAAAGTGCATAGACTAACAACCTATAGATTATGTGGATTCATGCAGATTTGAAGCTTGAACTGCATCCAAAAACATGAAAATAAAAATGTTCTTAGAACACATATAAATGCCAAAACTACATGAAAAATAATAGCATTACATAAATTTGATATGGTCATAAGCTAGTTAATGTTATGTTTGCATGTCAGGTAAGATCTATAGGTCAAGCTCATAGCCTATGACCCTATGGGTAAAGTTTGTGTGTTTCATAAAATGTAAAAATAACATCATTTACTAATTGAAAAATTCTAAACTTTTCAAGAAAATGAAAATTTAGGGTTTTGAGATCACTCATTTTGTCTACAACATTCCCTTGTTTGATCTAGGCTAACACCTAGCCACCACTCATAGGCCCACTACTACATTGAACCAACAGCTCATAAAAAATGCAAGTACAATCTAGAGTTCAAAATGTATTGAACTCTCAAGGATTTGAGTGTAAATAAAAGCAATAGTTTACTATTCACCCTTGTTTATATAGATGAGTAAGAACTTGTAACTTGTAAACTATGGGTCATATAGCCTCTATTCTCAAACCAATACGGTCATATTGATGATGACACATATTATTCACATTGATATGTGATTTCAAGGACACACATTTGGTCTTGTTTTTCACATACATAGTGCATTTATTATACCCCTTTTTTTATATTGATAACACATACAGACAAACACATTTACTCATGATGCCTATCTATCTACTATGACACATTTTTGGACCACACTTGATCTAATTTACACTAATTTTACATTATTTATTACATGTTCCATGTGCATTTATTATTATATTTATTTATGGTCCTTGAAACCAAAACTGGCACATAATCTTACACACTTTCGTGATCATATCTTTTGACATGATTACACATTATTCATCTTCACATGATGACTATTAGGCTAATTACGACTATCTTGCTATATTTATATGGATGATTACATATTGACTATGATCCTATCTTGATACATCTTTTGAGTTACATTAGGGGCATCATGCCTTACCCCTTACATCTTGTGTTAGATCACTGCCACATCTTTATATATGGGGCCATTATTTCCTCCCCTTACACACTATGCTTTCAGTGACACAAATTTACATTTAGGGGCATCATGTGTTCCCCTTACATATCACACTTACTATTGTTATATCTTACCTCGAGGGTATCATGATTTCCCTCGTTACACACCTTTGTACCTTATTACACTATCTTACCCATTTAGGGTCCATTACCTTTATACAAACTTCCATGCTAACACTTTATATTGTTGCACACTCATGTGACCTAGTCACATCCTAAGAAACTAATTTACCACATTGGGTGTGACATCATGATTTATGGCTACCCCACTTTATCAATTGTATGTCATACATTAACATCTTTAACATCACTAGGGACTTAATGTTCACCCTACCTATACTAATTTTTACTTATGTTATTCGATGCCACATTGGAGGCATACATTTCTCTATTGTCTTATGCACTTACATGGGTAATCCTAGCCATTAAGGTCCACATCATCATCCTTTATTTTCCCATGTTGGGGCAACATTATTATTCCTTGATCAACCCAATAACCTTGTACATGTTTTGTATAGGACTAAGATCTAGGTTAGGTATTATAAACACCATGTTGACAGTAAACATTTGAATCCTTGTTAGATTTAAACTTGTCCCAAAACTCTATTTGAGTGACTAGGAAATTATATAAAAATTGATGCATTTATTATTCAATTATATGAAAAGAGGATATCCATGTAGTCCGGAATGCATAACTATCATCTTTAAATGTATTTTGAGTATATGGTACTCAATGATGAGTGACTACATAGTATGGGATATGTATGTAATTCACTAGGTATGCACTATGTGATTACATGATAATACTTTTGTATATTAAAGTGACACCTAAAAGATCAAAATATTTGCATTAAAGATAAGGCTACACATTAATGACCAAATTTAAAAGATTATTTGATAGGAGATTTATTGTATACACTTGTATTAGCTTCTCAAGTATAAATTCATGATCTATTTCATGTGAAAATGTACAAGTATAGTTCTAATCATGTTATTGATTAACAAAGTATTTCTATGGGATTTAATTATGGTTTCAGTTAAAGTAGAAGAGTTATTGGGAAGATCTAAAATTTGAGAAATATGATTATAAATGAAGTAGATTCATTGTGATATTGATAATGTTACTTGACTAATTATTTATGCTGAAATATGTTGTAGATTCAACTTGAGCTTCTAAGGACAACAACTGATTTATAGGGGCAGAAATGTTATGTGACTTTTAACCCAAAATGGAAAAAAGAAATCTATTTATGAATAACCCTCTAAAATTATAAGAGGATAAGGTCTATTTACCCTTTATAATTAAAAGTGAGATGGAAAATAAGGGATATTATGATCATTTTGGTTAAAATGGAGATAAATAAAGAATAATTATGAAAACCCCTTTAAAAAGGGAGGAGTTATTATGCTTATTAAACCAAGTGTATTAATGAAAACCTTTGTGAAAGGGTGTGATGGTTTAGAAATCACCCCTTAAAAGGTTATATTTAAGGCATTTGTGTAAGACTTGGAAAGGGGATGGACAACACTAAAGGAAGATAAGGAAAGAAAGGCAAGAAATCATGAAGGAGAAGGATTATAGATTTGACAGGCAGTGAGCATTGGAGAAGGGGCATACAACGTGTGTCCAACTCAGGGTACAATGCACCCCTAGGATTGTCCTAGCCAGGGCTTGCGTGTGCACTTGTGTTGAGCATGTTTTGTTGAACATGGCTCTGGAGCACTTGTGTGTGTGTGCTTTCTTAAAAAGAGCAGGATGTTTGGGAAACATGTATGTTTTTTGAAAAAGAGTTGAATGCTAGGAAGCACATGGTTGGTTTTGAATAAGAATTGGATTCCTTATGGAAGTGCTCACTTGCTTAAATGGGGTTGAATCTGTAATCCATTCTCTGGAGTGACATTTGGAAGAACTTCTAGGATCCAAAAGATATGTATTTATTCATTTCTATGATGGAAATTAATGAAGTACTAAACTTATTGTTAATAAAAGATATTGATGGGTTTTGATGTTAATATGATTATGTGATTATGTTATCTAATTTGTTTTGTTAGTGATTTACTTAAGAGTTCTTATTAAATTATCACCTATTGTAATTTACATTTGTTATTACATCTATTTTAACATCATTGAATATATTATTCTATCTTAACTCTAAATATTAACCTTAACAAATTCGTTGCATTTAATTAAACACATAGGGGGAAAAGTGGCGTTACACTTTGTAGCAAGGAGGACAACATTCAAGATATTACACACTAGGTATTATTGGTCGACATTACATAAGGATGTAGTTGTATATACTAGAATATGTGACCATTGTCAAAGAATGGGCAGACCAACTCAAACTGATGAAATGCCCTTGCAACCACAACTAGTACAAGAACCTTTTGACAAATGGGTCCTGGACTTTATAGACCCTATTGATCCAAGGTCCAACAACAAAGAATACATACTAGTTTGCACTGACTACTTGACCAAATGGGTGGAAGTCAAAGCTCTTCGACATGCTGGAGATGAAAAGGTAGCATAGTTTCTCTATGAAGCTTCACCAGATATGGAGTACCCAAAGAAATTATTACTGAACAAGGGCCACAATTCACCTCTAAGTTAATTGCTACCCTTGTTAAGGAATATGCACTTAGACATAAGAAATCTACTCCTTATCATCCTTAGTCTAATGGCCAGGTAGATGTTACCAATAGGGAAATAAAAAGTAATTTTGACCAAAACTATACCTCTGTATATAATGGATTGGGCTAACTGCCTTCCTAAAGCAGTTTGGGCTTACATGACAAAATTGAAAACAACAACTGGGTTTACACCCTACGAGTTGGTATATGGTAAGACAGTCATCCTCCCCATTGAATTTGAATATAAAACTTTGAGAACAACATTGGGGTTAGGTATAGGTCTTTAAAAAGCATGCAACAAGAGTGAATAACCTAGTTGAATGCCCTAGATGAACTATGAAAGGAATCTTTTCACCATACAGAGGTAGTTAAAAAATAGAGGATAGGATGACATGATCAATTTATCAAAACTAAAGATTTCAACAAGGTGATTGGGCATTGTTCTATGATTCACGATACAAAGATCATAAGGTAAATTATAGACATGATGGTTAGGACCCTGTGAGATAGCTGAGGCATTTTCAAATGGAGAAATCAAGCTAGTAACTATTGACCTTGTCATATTTTCATTAATGGTCAATGGACATCACCTGAAACTTTACAAGAAACCACTCAATAGGGATCAATTTCTTTAGTATGTCTCAAACAATAAAGGAATGGGATCACTAATACCAAACAACATGATAGAAGATGAGATTTCTAGCTCAAACCCTTTCATCCATTAGGTATAGTATTTTTATAGATTGTTTAAAATAAATTTTAAAAATACGAGCAATGAAAACCCTTTTGGGCATTGTTGGTTCTCAAATAACACTGCCACACACTTGGAAACCTTTCCAAACTTTAGTCTCTGCCAGTATTTCTATAATTCTATTCCTACAACATCTCACCAATTATTCCTGCAGCTACTCTTCAAGGGACCTGTAGCACTCGTTCGTGCAGCCACTCCCTAAGGGACTTGTAGCACTTGTTCCTGCAACCACTCGCTAAGGGACCTGTAGCACTTGTTCCTGCAACAACTCTCTGAGGGACCTGTTACACTTGTTCCTGTAGCCTCACTCACCACTTCCTTGCACCATCATGAGCTCCTACAACATCTGGTGCAACCTTCCTCCAGCATGTCGAATCATCGATCCTGCAACCAAGTCTTCTCACTGCACACTTGTAGCAACTCTAACCACTTACCATGCTTGTCATATCATTACATTGTCACCTCAATTAATCAACTGTCAAAATAAATGGCCAGCTCACACTAGCTTCCAATTCCTCCACTTTCACCTGTCATAATCATCCCTCATTATTGATGCATGTAAAAATTTTGTAACTAATTTTCTCATGCTTTGCATTAGTTAATAATTATTTTATTTCATGAATTGTTTATGATTGCATTTTTAATTAGTGGCATGCTTGTCTATTTATTATTACACTCACCATGTCATCCTTACCCTTCCTTTTGCTTACCATCCCAATAGCTCGCATGACATGTGCCATACTTATTGGGGGGGTAATAGTCTTATCAGCCTATTCAACATCTCATAAGTCACTTTCCAACATATGGAACCTCCAGATCACTTGTCCTTAAAAGCCTTAAATACTCATACATGTGCAGCATGGTGTGAACTAAATGTTCAAATAATGTTTGCATATGCTATGAGCATTAAACAAAAAACACAACATTCTTAGTAGCCAAAGAAAACCATATCTAGCTTACTAAATTGCCTAAGAATTGCTAAATTACCTAAGAACTATATGTGTTTGGTCTGAAATTTGTCTGGCATTTGTAAGAAAATTGTTTAAATTTCAAGAATTGTCTTAGAAATTGACCGAATTTGGAAAACAAATGCATAAGGATGGGAGGTGATTTGGTAAGAAGAGAACCTACAATATATACACCACCCTGCTAAATGATAATGAATTTCTTCTCATCTTCTAGTTGGCTGGATGGATGGACTATTTTCAAAGGTTGAATGGGTATAATGATGAGATTGTAGTTGAGTTCCTAAGAACCTAGAATAATGGAGAAGCACTAGTAAAGGAATTGAGGATAAATGCCTCGGAGGTAACCATAGCTGAAGTTATAGGACTCCCAATGGCGAGAGAAAATTTTCTAGAGAGGGGGAATGCAGTAGCGGCCATGAATGAATTTGCTAAAGTTGGTGAAGAATTTGAAGTATCCTCACAAAGAACCAGGCATGTCTCACTACCGCCACAATGGGCATAGGTGACTACCCATATCGTCAGATATTTGATGTGTGAAGGTAGGCAATCCTTTCTCTACACAGTGCATTTTAAATTGTTAAGTCACTTGCGACATGGGAGGTTTGTAAATGTCCCTAATTTTTTAGCTCATTTATTAAAAAGAATGGTGCAAGAGTACCAAAAGGGCACAACAGCTGCATTGTCACACCATTTCCTCATCCAACTGTTGGTAAAAAAGAGTTTAAATGAGTAGTTTCCTAATGCATCCCGAGAGACATTTTTAGATCTTCGTCATGTTAGGAAAATGCCAGATGTAGGGCCACATGGTCGTAGGCTCATAGAAAGGTGGACCCATGTGCCACAAACATAAGACATATAGGTAGAAAGAGTTGAGGGTATGGGGGAAGAACATGCAGCATCCTCCAATGAACATACAACACCTTTCTGCATGTATGCAACCTCTCCTAAAGGTCCAACAATGTCAACCTTTAGCCCTGCAGCATCCTCAGAGAATCCTCCAGCACCTACACATGAGCCTGTAGAAACACCTGTGCATATGACTTCCTCTTGTGAATGAATCTTTGTCAGCCATGCATGAGACCTTGCCCTCTGTATCTGAAACCCTACCATCTGTGCATGAAATTATTCCATCTGAGAAAGAGAAACAAATACATGTGTTTGAAATTCCTTCACATGTACAGAATGAATCCTCACCTGTAGATACCCCTTCTTCCTCCAAATAAAAAGGAAACAGAAAGCCTCTCCTTCCCCACCAAAAACAAGAAAGAATAAAAAAAGATATTCTAAACTCCAAAAAGCACAAAAGCGAAGGCATTCTCATTGCCTTAGAACTGAAGGAGTGAAGACTAAGGATGCAACATCAGTACCTAAAGTGGTGTTCCTAGAAACTGATACAAACTCTGAAAGGGAGGAAATGTTCATTCATAGGGATCAACCCAATATATCAAGAAGTCTAGGGTTTAATCCCAAAGGAGACTCTATCCCATCATCCTTAGATTTTGTTGACTTGAATACAAGTTAGGGAATGATTCCTATAGAAATAGAGGATGAGAGCGAGCTTTAAGTTGTTCTAAAGAAAATAAGCTTGATGAGTGAGCAGCTAGGGGAAAAACTAAAAACCAACCATCATCGAGAAGAGAAACTAAAAACCAATGAGAAGAAAAGTGGTGAACTAGACGGGTTAGATAAAATGGCAATGGAGGAATTGGATAAGGATCAACTCTGTGAATTTTACCTACATGACATGCTTGTGCCTTATGATCTATCTTAGAACCCAATTCCTTATGTTGGGGACGTACAGACTAGGGCACTTATTTCCTTCATAAGGAATCAAGATAGCAAGGGGATGCATATGAGGAACTACATGGAGCAAGAAAAAAATATGTCCTTAATGATCAGAGGAGAAGTGAGGAACCCTAATGAGGTTGTGGAGGAATGGATTGAATTGCAAGAGAACCTAGTTGTGCTAGGAAAACTTCTTCAAAACTAGGAGACCGTTTACACAACATATCAAGAAATATTGAGGAAAATAGGGAAGGAATCCTTTGAGTCCAGTAATGCAAGATGGTAGGAGCTTACAGAAGAATTAAGAATGGTAGGAGATTATAGTAGAATTAAGAAGAAAGGAGCCACACTCCATGCACAAATTTCATTCAACTATCAGTAGAGGTCACAAGTATATCAATATGGCTAGAGCAAATGGATTGACATGATTACCACTTACCTTCCAACCACCTATATTCTGGTTTCTAATTCCTCATTGGAGTGGTAGGAGAATATATCAAGTAGTAGATGAGAGCACCAGGTGGGAGCGTACTGAAGGACAAAAATAATTCTTTTTGAGTGAAGGGTAAGGACATGTGAATCCTTATGATTATAGAAACATTGCTCTCATGTATAATTCCAGGCCTTAGTTACTTGGGGGAAAGCAACACCTTAAGTTGGGGGGTAGTGATGAGTCCCATAATTATTCTTTTTAATCCCTATTTTTCTTATTTTTAAGTACCTTCCTGTAGACACTTTTATCCTTCTTTGACCAAGACTTTGTATAATATTTAGATAAGCACTACATTAATTATATGAAGTTTTAATGAATGTTGCATGGTTAAAATAAATATTTTCATATGTAATGTGGTGTGAATAAGTGTGTTTACAATAATCTTTATGATTGGAGATTTCTCTGGGACTAACTCCTTCCTGCAGCCAAGCTAGGAGAATTCCTATAGTAAAAATACAGAGTTTCCATAGCCTATCCTACAAAAGTTCCTGCAGCCAAAGGGGTTGACTCCTGTAGCAAAAGCGTGTAGTCATTAACAACTATCCAGTGGTGACCTGTTCTCTCCATACAGACAAAGATAAGATACGGGTAAGTGCAAGAAGATGGGGGGCCAAAAAGGGGTCTTAAGTGGCCACTTTTTTTCTAAAATCAAGAAATGCTGGCCTTGGATGAGAAATTGAGCATACTTACACTCAAAATTTAGAGATGCAACCAAAACAATGTTCGTAGTGCTCTGAGTCTACTTTCTAAACTACTAATTTTTTTTGAAAATGGTATAGATTAAGGGGTTCAAAAGAGGGAGCCACAAAAATTGGTGTTGTTTCTGTAAAAAAAAACATAACATAGCATGTTTTGTGGCTCCCTCAAAAGGTTAACTTTTTTTTGGTATTTTTAAAATCGCTTCAGCGAGAAATTAGCTAACAACATGTAGTTTATGCCCAATTTTTCTAATAATTTTTCGATGAATATTTGATTTTTTACTAATTTTCAAAGTGGACACATCCTAAAAAATAGAATTTTGTCCGTGCTACCTTTATAAAATTTGAAAACTAATTGAAAATCATTTTTTCTTTTTTATAATATGTGTAGAATGGAGTCTAGTTTCTAAATATGTAATTTTTTTAAAATTTCAATGAATGGTTAATTTACAATGAAAAAAAACCAAATAGTGGTTTTTGCCCAAAACCGGACACACAAACAAAAGAAATTAAAGATGAAAGGCTTAACATTGTCAAAATGTGAAAAAAATTACAGCGTTAAATAGCTAAGTGAAATCCTAACATTACCTAGGTGTTTGATTTGTTTGACCTTGAAACACGTGCAAATCTGAGGGTTAGCACGAACAAAATTATGTGAAATCTTGTAGAATCTGCAAAAACACGTCTGTGGAGGTTGAAAAGGCACTCCAAGCCTTTGGGTTGGAAATCCAAAGCAAATCCCAAGCCCAAGGCTTGGGATTCCCAAAGCACAATATAACACAACCGTGTTATGACACGAGTGCATTATGTTTTTCTTTTTTTACTTTTTTGCATGTTTGCCGGTGTTTCCTAGTTCGACATAACACGAGCGCATTATAACGCGCTCACGTTATGTCTTCCTTTGAATGAGATATGTTCAAATTTCATAAGTATGCTTCATGGATGTTTATATCTATTCTTGTAGGTATGTATGCATGCTTGTATGTATGTACATGTATGTATGCATCTTTGTATGTATGTATGTTTGTATGTATGCATGTATGTATGTATGTAAGTGTTTTGGGTTTAGTGTATATAAGGACCTAAGCCTGTATAGTTTTGAGGGTTGAGGGTTGAGGGATTAGGGCTTAAGTAATAGGCAGAGGGCAGAGGGTTGAGGGTTACAGTTGAGGGTTAATATTCAAGTTGTTGAGTGTATAAGATTAATTGTGTAAGGCACATGGATTAGGGTTTAGGGTTTACGATATGGATTGAGGGTATATAAGGCATAGGATGACTTGGGTTGAGAGCACATATGGTTTAGGTTTAATTTAAATATAGGGTTGAGGCACAATATTCGACATTTAGGATATAAGGGTGAGGTTATATGGTCTAGGGATGAGGGTTTGAGGGTGTAGGCTTCAGGTTTAAGGTATAGGGTTGATGATTGAGGGATTAGGGCTTAAGTATATTGTTGAGGGTATAGGGTTGAGGGTTTAGGGATAGGTTTTAGGATTTAAGGTTTAAGGGTTAAGGGTTGAGGGATAGGGTTTAAGGTTTAGGGGTAAGGGATTAGGGTTTAAGGTATAGTGTCTTGGGTTGAGGGTTTAGGAATAGGGATAGCATTTAGGGTTTAGGGATGAGGGATTACGGTTGAGGGTTGAGGGATTAAGGTTTAAGGTATAACTTGCTGAGGGTTGAGTGTTTAAGGATAGGGATTAGGATTTAGGGTTGAGGGATTAGGGTTTAGAGTTGAGGGATTAGGGTTTAAGGAATAGTGTTGAGGGTTTAGGGATAGGGTTTAGGGTTGAGGGATTATGGTTTAGGGTTGATGGATTAGGGTTTAAGGAATATTGTTGAGGGTTGAGTGTTTAGGAATAGGGTTTAGGGTTGATGGATTAGGGTTTAATGTTGAGAGTTGAGGGTTGAGGGTTGAGGGTTTAGGGATAGGGTTGATGGTCAAGAGATTAGGGTTAAAGTAGAGTGTTGAGGGTAGAGGGATTAGGGATAGGGTTTAGGGTTGAAGGTTTAAAGATTAAGGGTTGAGGCTTTAGGGCTGAGGATTAAGGGATTGGGGTTTAAGATATAGTGTTGAGCATCGAGGGTTTATGGATAGGTTTTAGGGTTTAAGTTTTAAGGGTTAAGGGTTGAGGGATAGGGTTTAGGGTTTAGGGATAAGGGATTAGGGTTTAAGGTATGGTGTCAAGGGTTGAGGGTTTAGGAATAGGGATAGCGTTTAGGGTTTAGGGATGATGGATTAGTGTTAAGGGTTGAGGGATTAGGGTTGAGGGTTGAGGGATTAGGTTATAAGGTATAGTGTCAAGGGTTGAGGGTTTACTAATAGGGTTTAGGGTTGAGGGTTGAGGGATTAGGTTTAGGGTTGATGGATTAGGGTTTAAGGTATAGTGTTGAGGGTTGAGGGTTTAGGGATAGGGTTTAGGGTTGACGGATTAGGGCTTAGGGTTGACGGATTAGCGTTTAATGTTGATGTTAGGGTTAGATTGTCGAGGGTAGAGGGATTAGGGATAGGGTTTAGGGTTGAAGGTTTAAGGATTGACGGTTGAGGCTTTAGGGATGAGGGTTTAAGGCTTAAGATATAGTGTCGAGTGTTGAGGGTGTAGGGATAGGGTTTAAGTTTTAAGGGTTAAGGGTTGAGGGATAGGGATTAGGGTTTAAAGTATAGTGTTGAGGGATGATAGTTTAGGGATAGGGTTTAGGTTTAAGGGATTAGGGTTTAGGTTTGAGGGATTAGGGTTTAATGTTGAGAGTTGAGGGTTAAGGGTTGAGGGTTTAGGGATAGGGTTGATGGTCAAGGGATTAGGGTTAAAGTAAAGTGTTGAGCATAGAGGGATTAGGGATATGGTTTAGGGTTGAAGGTTTAAGGATTTAGGGTTGAGGCTTTAGGGATGAGGGTTAAGGGATTAGGGTTTAATATATAGTGTCAAGTGTCGAGGGTGTAGGGATAGGTTTTAGGGTTCAAGTTTTAAGGGTTAAGGGTTGAGGGATAGTATTGAGCCTGTTGAGGGTTTAGGAATAGGGATAGTGTTTAGGGTTTAGGGATGAGGGATTAGGGTTGAGGGTTGATGGATTAGGGTTGCAGGTTGACGGATTAGGGCTTAGGGATAGGGTTGAGGGTTTAGGATTAAGGGATTAGGGTTTAAGGTATAGTGTTGAGGGTTTAGGGATAGGGTTTAGGGTTGAGGGATTTGAGTTAAGGGTTGAGGGATTAGGGTTTGACATTGAGTGTTAAGGGTTGAGGTTTTAGGGTTGAGGGTTGAGGGATTAGAGTTAAGGGTTGAGGGATTAGGGTTTAACGTTGAGGGTTGAGGGTTGAGGTTCGAGGGTCAAGGGTTTAGGGATAGGGTTGAGGGTCGAGGGATTAGGGTTAAAGTAGAGTGTTGAGGGTATAAGGATTAGGGATAGTGTTTAGGGTTTAGGGATGAGGGATTAGGGTTGAGGGTTGATGGATTAGGGTTGAGGGTTGACAAATTAGGGCTTAGGGATAGGGTTTAGGGTTTAGCGTTTAGGGATTAGGGTTTAGGGATAGGCTTTAGGGTTGAGGGATTATAGTGAAGGGTTGAGGGATTAGGATTTGATGTTGAGCGTTGAGGGTTGAGTTTTTGGGGTTTAGGCTTTAGGGATAGGGTTGAGGGTCGAGGGATTAGAGTTAAGGGTTGAGGGATTAGGGTTTGACGTTGAGGGTTGAGGGTTGAGGTTCGAGGGTCGAGGGTTTAGGGATAGGGTTGAGGGTCGAGGGATTAGGGTTAAAGTAGAGTGTCGAGGGTATAAGGGTTAGGGATAGGGTTGGAGGGTTTAGGGATAAGGGATTAGGGTTTAAGGTATAGTATCGAGCCTATTGAGGGTTTAGGAATAGGGATAGCATTTAGGGTTTAGGGATGAGGGATTAGAGTTGAGGGTTGAGGGATTAGGGTTGAGGGTTGAGGGATTAGGGTTTAGAGATAAGGTTTAGGGTTTAGGGATAGGGTTTAGGGTTGAGGGATTAGAGTAAAGGGTTGAGGGTTGAGGTTGTAGGGTTTAGCGTTTAGGGATAGGGTTGAGGGTCGAGGGATTAGAGTTAAGGGTTGAGGGATTAGGGTTTGACATTTAGGGTTGAGGTTCGAGGGTTGAGGGATTAGGATTAAAGTAGAGTCTCGAGGATATAAGGATTAGGGATAGGGTTGGAGGATTTAGGGATAAGGGATTAGGGTTTAAGGTATAGTATAGAGCCCGTTGAGGGTTTAGGAATAGGGATAGTGTTTAGGGTTTAGGGATGAGGGATTAGGGTTGAGGGTTGATGGATTAGGGTTGAGGGTTGATAGATTAGGGCTTAGGGATGTGGTTTAAGGTTTAGGGTTGAGGGATTAGGGTTTAAGGTATAGTGTTGAGGGTTTAGGGATAAGGTTTACGGTTGAGGGATTAGAGTTAAGGGTTGAGGGATTAGGGTTTGATGTTGAAGGTTGAGGATTTAGGAATAGGGTTAAGGGTCGAGGGATTAGGGTTAAAGTAGAGTGTCGAGGGTATAAGGATTAGGTATAGGGTTGGAGGGTTTAGGGATAAGGGATTAGGGTTTAAGGTATAGTATCGAGCCCATTGTGGGTGTTGGTTTTTCTTCTGAATCAGCATCAAGGTTTGCCAGTTCCTATGCACATGCAGATTCAGCCAACTAATACAGGAGGTTGCGTGAGCTCCTCCTCTTCACTTCTGGTTCTGCCGCACCAAGGGGGGTGTCCCTATAACTCAAGATATAACCTTGACTAGCTCAAAGATAGAAAGATCTAACTTGACAACAACAGGCAGAATACTCTCATGTATGGACCAAGATCTGTATGATAGATCACAAGGTGGGCAACGTTCTTGGACATATATGTCTGGTCGGGTATGAGAGCATGCAGGGGTTTCCTACTCCTAATCCTACAACTAACAGATGGAAGGATGAGATGGTTTGAAATGGTGTTTGGAGTTATGGGACTTTCCTAGACCCATTGAACAGACAGATTCCCAAACCAGTGCCTTATCTGGGCAGCAGAGTCATATCTAAGACTGTAAATGTCTCCCCATGACAACATAAATTCATATCCAGAGGACCTAAGAATAATGCTACTGCCTAACAGCAACATGTCCAAGAAAGAGTATCATTAATGATCATACTTAACAGATCCTATGATGCAATCTATTTCCCTTTGTATCTGATCAAAAGCCTATTTAACCACTCCTTGAGTAGACGCAATAAATCAGACACACAGTATGCAAATACTGAAAAACTTGGAAGCCCTTGACAACCTTGTTTGAAAGGAAAACAAATGACATACAGGAGACAATCAGAAACAATACACACACAAGTGTTTTTCATTTAAAATCAATCTGCATAGAAGGCCATCACAGAGAAAATCATCATTTACAAGCCAAGATAGATTAGTACACCAGACTAAGGACCGAGTCTGTAGCAAAAAATGCCTTTCAAAATGTGAACACCTTATGTTCAGAGCCAGAGCAGAAAGCCCAAAAATGTCCAACCTCTCAAAATGTAACACAGCCAGACCATTTATACAGAACCGTGTACATTCAGCAATTAATTACATGGCCAAAAGTCAAAAATTCACCAGATACATTCCTCCCATTTGAAAATGGCCTTCACAGATTGAATGCGACAGACAGGGGGAATCTCGAGCTTTGCACCGCCATCTGAAAGTCTTCATCCACGATCAGGCAGCTTCACCGTTTGTACCATCGCCCATACCCCTGCACGACCGTCATTGATGGCTCAACCACCCGCACTTCACTTGGAAACTGTCGCAACCTTCAAACGGAAGCCTCCCACCAAAATGTGCTTCACTGAAAGTTCAAAAACTGTAGGAAGAAAAATCCCACATTGGTGTCGCGGAGACAACTTTATCATTTTAAAAACATGGCCGCATGGATACTAAGTGTCGAGCGTTTTGCCGCACTTGACACACGACCCTTCGCCCACAGCCCATCGCCATGACATACATTATCGGCCTACCCCACAGATCTCCTGCCGACCACAGTGGTCTCGCCGATCGCAACATCTCCACAAGTCACCAACATCCCCATCGGCTAGAGGAGAACCATCGGCCAGCTCCACAAATCTCCTGCCGACCTCAAAGGTTATGCCGACGCCTATTTCACATTCCTTGTCTGTCAGTGAGGCCAAAACCATCGGCAAGCAACAAAATACCGACGCCGATGTCAAAGGTTACGCCGATGGCCATCCAAAACATTGCCAAGTCGTTCCCTCGGCAAGACATTACCCATCGGAGCAACGAGAAACTCCCTGGCCGACCACACTGCTCACCCCAATACACACATCCTCTGTCGGCGAGACCCTCAACCATCGGCCAAGCAGAATCATCCTCTGCCGATGATACCATTCACACCGATGACCACTCCATGCTCCCCTCTCGGTGTGACCTACGCCGATGACACCCTCGTCGGCCAAACACTTTCCATCGGCGGACCCTCCAACGGCTAGCCCGACAGCCAAAGTCTTCCCGATGCTCACCTTCGCATCCCTCCATCGGCGAGACCTACGCCGATGATTCTTCATCGGCCAAGCCCCTCACATCAACATATCGAAACAATGCTAGCCCGATACACCAAATCTTGCCGATGAACACTTGACTTACCCCCATCGGCATGACCAACACCGTCAGTGGAAACACAATCTTCGCAGCCGATAGGCAAAAGTCTTGGCGATATACAAAGAACACACCATGCTATTGATACGATCGCCAAGACACAAGTAAACTTATGCCGACGGGCAAAACATGATGACCCCTTCCTCAAGAAAGATGATGTGGATACTACAAAACACTGAAGGGGTGCCAACACTTAAAATTTTTTGGATTTTAGGGAAGGTGCCTGCATGAAAAATTGCTAAATCAATTGACAGTCAATTCAGGCACCAACAGTGGGTTTAGGAATAGGGATAGCGTTTAGGGTTTAGAGATGAGGGATTAGAGTTGAGGGTTGAGGGATTAGGGTTGAGGGTTGAGGGATTAGGGTTTAGGGATAAGGTTTAGGGTTTAGGGTTGAGGAATTAGGGTTTAAGGTATAGTGTTGAGGGTTTAGGGATAGGGTTTAGGGTTGAGGGATTAGAGTGAAGGGTTGAGGGATTAGGATTTGACGTTGAGGGTTGAGGGTTGAGGTTTTAGGGTTTAGGGATACGGTTGAGGGTCGAGGGATTAGGGTTTGACATTGAGGGTTGAGGGTTGAGGTTCGAGGGTTTAGGGATAGGGTTGAGGGCTGAGGGATTAGGGTTAAAGTAGAGTGTCAAGGGTATAAGGATTAGGGATAGGGTTGGAGGGTTTAGGGATAAGGGATTAGGGTTTAAGGTATAGTATCAAGCCCGTTGAGGGTTTAGGAATAGGGATAGCGTTTAGGGTTTAGGGATGAGGGTTAGAGTTGAGGGTTGAGGGATTAGGGTTTAGGGTTGAGGGATTAGGGTTAAGGGTTGATGTATTAGGGTTTAGGGATAAGGTTTAGGGTTTAGGGTTGAGGGATTAGTGTTTAAGGTATAGTGTTGAGGGTTTAGGGATAGGGTTTAGGGTTGAGGGATTAGAGTGAAGGGTTGAGGGATTAGGATTTGACGTTGAGGGTTGAGGGTTGAGGTTTTAGGGTTTAGGGTTTAGGGATAGGGTTGAGGTTCAACGGATTAGAGTTAAGGGTTGAGGGATTAGGGTTTGACATTGAGGGTTGAGGTTCAAGGGTTGAGGGTTTAGGGAAAAGGTTGAGGGTTGAGGGATTAGGGTTAAAGTAGAGTGTCGAGGGTATAAGGATTAGGGATAGGGTTGGATGGTTTAGGGATAAGGGATTAGGGTTTAAGGTATAGTATCAAGCCCGTTGAGGGTTTAGGAATAGGAATAACTGGCTTTAGGGTTTAGGATTAAGTGAGACCTAGATGGATAAGGATGGATGGAGAGGTAGACAAGGAGCGACTAAGAGACATAGAGAGGGGAGAGGTAGAGAGGTGAGGGGGAGAGATAAGTGAGATATAGAACATGAGCTAATGGAACTAGAGGTGAGATATTGTAAAGGTGCTAGCGAAGGTGAGATAGGCACAAATATTTATGGATCAATCTATAGCAGGACAAAATGCGAGCGCATTATAACGCACTCACATTTTGTCCTGCTATAGAAACGGTAAAAAAGTGTTGACCCTCGCGATCCATGCCCACATGCTCTATTTCCATGCTGATTATGCGCGTGTTGCGACAAAAAAGAAGTGCTTTCATGCTGTTGGGAAGTTCACATGCACATTTTACACATTCTACCACCTTTGCATGATCTTTCCACCACCTTTTTCTGCTTTACCAACTTGAGAAGGAGGAAATAACATAGTTTTCACACCAACTTTGATATATATCTATTCAAGTTTCAATTTTTGTAGTGTTGCAATGTTAATAGTATTGTTGTTACTAATTATATTTGAGTGTTATTCAATTTAACATTGAAAAGGAAGCAAGAGGTGAAAAACTCAAATTGTTGAGGAGTTTGATGCAAGAAGAAAAAAACACTACATAATTGGGTACTCTCTCCATTCGAATCTCTATTTTTTAGGTATGTCAAGTCTTTACATGCATGTTCTTTACATTTTGTTTAATTCTATTTGAATTACTTTATCATGCTTTATCATACATGTTTAAAATAGACACATTCCCAATCAAGAAAGCAACCTACAATCTCACATGATGCCATGTATATTTTCTACACTTGGGCTCTTTAATAATTATGTGTAATAAACAGACCTTAACATACCATGATGTCAAACTATACAAGAATAAATCCTTACAACATAATAAAAATACAATCCCACTATTATCGTGTCATATTAACAAGTTAAAATACAAATGAATAGGTGCCAAGATCATACAAGTATGCACATGACATGATGATTTGTATGCACATATCCTGGGCTAGGACATTCCTTATGCACCTATTCATGATGATTTATACATGCACATGACACAACAATATTTCAAAATTTTGTAATTGTCCTTTGTTAGCACATGATGGTGGTTACCTTGATCGACTATATACCATTCAATACCCTAAATTACAAAGATTAGTCTAATGATTTTTATGAGAATCCTAGGTATGTGATGCAGAGGTAGGGTTCAACTCAATCCAAAGGGATCATACCAATACTTTCTTCAAATTTCATAAGCTTTACTCTCAAGCAATCTCCCTATACAAAGGCACAAAGAGGGTCTTCAATACTTCAAAACCTAACAAGGCTACTAGATGTCTTCTTACCCCTCAGGAACTTAGACACAACCATTCTAAACCCTTACTGAAGTCTACACTCTTCAATTGTTCTCTATTCCTTCACAAGCCACCCAAATCCTAGTATCCCTAGTACCAACAAAACACCTACTCAATTCCAAATCCTAGTAGCCCTAGTAACAACAAACATGTCAAATTGGGTATGCCTCAACCTTTTCAAGCATGAAGTCCCATGTACTCTTCACTTGTAGCCTTAATAGGTGACTCTCCTTTGACCTTATCCTCATCTAGGACTGGAGTAAACTTTGTACCATAATGCTTTGTATGGCTGCAATAACATTGTGCAATAATGCTTTGTATGGCTGCAATAATTTGCTTTGTATGCTTTGTACCTATTTTGGTTGAGTGACATTTACTCTTTTACATGATGATTGTATGTACATTTACTATGAAGGGTTGAATGACATATATTTTAGTTATTTGTATGGATTCATTTCTTAGGAACTAATATTGGTCTCTTTATCATGCTATAGACAAATTCTCCGTCATGCCGAGGAAACGATCAAGAATTAAATCAACATAGGAAGAGATAGAAGCTAAGAATGCAAAGAGAGCAGCGGCTATGAGGGAACTTCGTGAGAAGAGGAAACTAGACACGATAAATGAAGACATGCCAATTGAAGAGGAACCACAACCATCACAAAGAGATATGGTATTGGAGGCACAAAGAGAACGAATGCAAAAACTTCGTGCTATGAGAGATTTGAATACCATAGTTGGAGACATGTCCTCTACCGCAAGTCAACATGTCAACTAGGTAGATAGACACTAGAAAATAGGTGTCTTAGGTGTCCTATGTCTACTAGACTACATGTGTCTTAGGTCTTAGGTGAGGCCACATTTCCACCTTCACATGGTTGGCCTTGTCAGTATAGAATATTTATATTTCTTGAAGCTAAGGGAATCTCTTTTTCTTAATAGGAAAACTTTATCAACTTCAGTTGCACTAATGGTGTAGGGACACCTAGGTTGTCATGCCTCCAAGAGGGGTCAAAAAATAAAATTTTATTTTGATTGAGTCAATTGTATGTAATAAGGTCTTCTAAGACCATTTCTTTTGTTTTTAAGTCACTTTGAGTCATTTGGGGTCAGTTTGAGTCTTTGAGTCCTGTTGCAAAAAAGTGTCAATGTTGTCAAGTTGCACAGAGCAACTTTTACATTTTTGGTGTTCTACTCCTGATGCAACCAAACTGATAGTTCTGATGCATTCATATGGGTATGTTTAGGCTAGGCATGGTTCTATTTTTCACCCAAACATGTCAAAACAGTCTGAGCTACATTGTACCGATGATATCCCTAAAGAGTCCAAAGTGCAAAAAGCCAGCAATCTTTGATGAGATGTTACTCAAAAATCGTGTCACTTAGAAACATTCCATCTGAGGTAACATGATCATGTAGAGTGCCTCTACAATAACCTCTCTCAGTTTTTTATATCTCTAAGGTGTTTGCCCGTGGTGAAAGGTTTTCTGCCGCCCCAAAAATTGTCAAAAGGAGGCAGTGTAAAGTTGCAAAGGGGTGTAACTTTTGTCCTGCTCCTGATGCAACCAAACTGACTATTCCAACGCATCTAGATGGGTACATTTACACTAGGCATGGTCATGTTTTTCACCCAAACATGTCGAAACAATCTGAGCTACATTGTACTGACGATATCCTTGAAGAGTCCAAAGTGCAAAAAGGAAACAATCTTTGACGAGATGTTACTCAAAAACTGTGTCACTTAGAAATATTATGTCTGGAGAAACGTGATCATGTAGGGTTCCTCTACAATAACCTCTCTTAGTTTTTATATCTCTGAGGTGTTTGCCCATGGTGAAAGGTTTTCTGCTACCCCAAAAATCATTAGGAGGTAGTGTAAAGTTGCAAAGGGGTGTAACTTTCGTCCTGCTCCTGATGCGACCAAACTGACTATTCCAATGTGTCCGTATGGGTACATTTATGCTAGGCATGGTCTTGTTTTTCACCCAAACATGTCAAAACAGTCCAAGCTACATTGTACCGATGATATCCCTGAAGAGTCTAAAGTGCAAAAAGGCAGAAATCTTTGACGAGATATTACTCAAAAATCATGTCAATTAGAAACATTTCATCTAAGGCAACATGATCACGTAGAGTCCCTCTATAATAACCTCTCTTAGTTTTTATATCTCTGAGGCGTTTGCCCGTGGTGAAAGGTTTTCTGCGGCCCCAAAAATCGTCAGAAGGAGGTAGTGTAAAGTTGCAAAGGGGTGTAACTTTCATCCTACTCCTGATGCGACTAAACTAACTATTCCAACACGTCTAGATGGGTACATTTATGCTAGGAATGGTCCTATTTTTCACTCAAACATGTCAAAACAGTCCAAGCTACATTGTACCGACAATATCCCTGAAGAGTAAAAAGTGCAAAAAGGCAGCAATCTTTGACGAGATGTTACTCAAAAATTGTGTCACTTAGAAACATTTCGTCTAAGGTAACGCGATCATGTAGAGTCCCTCTACAATAACCTCTCTCAGTTTTTTATATCTCTGAGGCATTTGCCCGTGGTGAAAGGTTTTTTGCTTCCCCAAAAATCGTCAAAAGGAGGCAGTGTAAAGTTGCAAGGGGGTGTAACTTTCATCCTGCTCTTGCTACGACCAAACTGACAGTTCCAATGCATCAGGATGGGTACGTTTAGACTAGGCATGGTTTTGGTTTGCACCCAAATATGTCGAAACAGTCTGAGCTACATTGTACCGATGATATCCCTGAAGAGTCCAAAGTGCAAAAAGACAACAATCTTTAACGAGTTGTTACATAGAAACTGTGTCACTTAGATACATT
Source organism: Cunninghamia lanceolata (assembly GCA_027924645.1). Taxonomy (NCBI): domain Eukaryota; kingdom Viridiplantae; phylum Streptophyta; class Pinopsida; order Cupressales; family Cupressaceae; genus Cunninghamia; species Cunninghamia lanceolata. The sequence goes on along the minus strand of BSBN01000232.1, from coordinate 6,514,359 downwards.
CTGTCTGAGACAACGCAATCACGTAGGGTCCCTCTACAATAACCTCTCTCATTTGTTTATATCTCTAAGGCGTTTGCTCGTGGTGAAAGGTTTTCTGCTGCCCCAAAAATCGTCAGAAGGAGTCAGTGTAAAGTTGCAAAGGGGTGTAACTTTTGTTCTTCTCCTCGTGTGGCCAAACTGACAATTCCAACGCGTCTAGATGGGTACGTTTAAGATAGGTATGGTCCTTTTTTGCACCCAAACATGTCGAAATAGTCTGAGCTACATTGTACCGGCGATGTCCCTAAAGAGTCCAAAGTGCAAAAAGGCAGCAATCTTTGACAAGTTGTTATTCAGAAAACGTGTCACTTAGATACACTTCATCTAAGGCAAAGCGATCATGTAGGGTACCTATACAATAACCTCTCTCAGTTTTTTATATCTCTAAGGTGTTTTCCCGTGGTGAAAGGTTTTCTGCTGCCCCAAAAATCATCAGAAGGAGGCAGTATAAAGTTGCAAAGGGGTGTAACTTTTTTTCTTCTCCTCATGTGGCCAAACTGACAGTTCCAACATGTCTAGATGGGTACGTTTAGGCTAGGCATGGTCTTGTTTTGCACCCAAACATGCCGAAACAGTCCGAGCTACATTGTATCGACAATATCCCTAAAGAGTCCAAAGTGCAAAAAGGCAGCAACCTTTGACAAGTTGTTACTTGGAAACTGTGTCACTTAGATACATTCCATCTGAGGCAATGCGATCACATAGGGTCCCTCTACAATAACCTCTCTCAATTTTTTATATCTCTGAGGCGTTTGCCCGTGGTGAAAGTTTTTTTGCTACCCCAAAAATCATCAAAAGGAGGCAGTGTAAAGTTGCAAAGGGGTGTAACTTTTGTTCTCCTCGTGCGGCCAAACTAATAATTCCAACGCATCTAGATGGGTACGTTTAGGCTAGGCATGGTCGCGTTTCGAACCCAAACATGCCGAAACAATCCGAGCTACAAACACTAACTAGTCTTCAATCTTCAAACACTACAAATACCATGATATCCTGCATAAAGCTGTCTTTTAGCCTTTTATAAAGGCATGCCCATCAAATTCAACTGCATAGAGATGATTGTTTATATTCCAAATTCCTTTTAAATACTGACCTTCCAATCCTTTTTCCCACCCTCATATCAATTAAATATGACCTTTGATTATGATATGGTGCTCGAGCTTATGAGAGTTTACCAGAGACACCGGTTGAGTTAAGTTGAAGGGCCGATCAACTAATGACTTAAAGACCCTTTAGTAGGTTGATTTAAGTGATAGTAACTTCTGATTATAAGTCAATATTAAATTAAAACAAAAGTGCACTTTACACACGACAAGCAATTGAGGGTTTTAAAGTCTTAAGAAAAGTAGATTCTTTTTAGGGTTTAATGCCCAATATGCAAACCCTAACTATCAATAATATTATGATTATGAAAGCTTGTGTCTTCTCTAACTTCTTATTGCATGAACAAAACCACATCCACCATGAATATGAACCTTGCATCATATCAACCTTTCAAGATAGACCTTATCATGAAAACCATATTCACAACAAAACCTTGCATGAACAAAACCACATCCACCATGAACATGAACATTGCATCATATGAACCATGTTTGTCTTATGTAGCATCAACATGAATTAAGAGACCTTATCATGAAAACCATATTCACAACATCATGCACCTCATGACCATCACCTACCTTGAATCACTGTATCACCTTATCAACATCATGGCATCAACCTTGACATCAATGACAAACAACCTTGACCCTTTGACTTCAATGACAACCTTGAACCTTGATTGTTGATGACTTATGGAAGCCTATAGCCCCAATATTATGTTGCATACTAAAATTAGGTAAGACTCAATGTAATCTCATAACCTTGCCTTATATGCAAGAGGAATTACATTTAATAACCACAATGGTCATCAGGTGCTCATAAGCATATGATTTTGACTATCTTATTCAAAACAACAAACATACTCTTTGCATCCCAATATGGTATAATAACAAGAAATTAAGAAATATTTTCAATTGACCAACTCATAAAGAATATGGATTAGCATACTCATTTGAATATTTTTAATTGAGCAACTCATAAAGAATATGAATATTTTCTGTTCAACATGATGATCCATTTTTATTTTAAATACAGGTTTAGGTGATACTTGAATAACAATAGCTGGCTTATTAGATCAACAAACATCCTATGTAATACAATTGGACTTTAGATATTTGAAGTAGCCATCTACAAATATCCATTCAAACATGGATTTATAATGCAAGTATGGACGCCATCAATAAAAAAGATTTGTATTAACCAAATATCCATATAGGCATACATCAATATCTGTCGATATAAGTATAACATATATACAAAATAGCCATATAGGCTTACAAGAATGCCATATAGGCATGCAATGTCAACTATATACAATACAAAATATATGTCCACAAATGCCATATAGGCATACAACAAAGGAACACAATAAAAAGTCATTCCCCTCTGGCTAGTGAAGAGAATAGATCACGGGCAGCCTTTGATCTTCTAGGGGATGGAGACGCGTATGTGGGTGGTCTACTACGAACCCGAGGGCTGCTCCTCTTATTTAGTTCTTCCTGCATATGTACCTGTTACAATAAAAAGTATAGACATTAATATATAGAAATTACATGTTATATAAAATAAAACATTTAACAAAATAATCACTTACCACTACCATATAATCTGTCTCCTCACTTGCCTTAGTAGTAGGATTAGGCTGTGGTGATGTCATGTCCTATAGAAACCATCCAGATAGAAATTAAACTTCAAATCAATAATCTTTTAATTTTTCAAAAATAAACAACTATAACAATGAATGTAAATTGAAATTTACTAATCTACCTCATACCCCTATCAATGGCATGGAGCTATGAATCGCAGAGGTCACACCATGTTCCATTTCCCTATGAACATCAAGAGGTGTCTCCGCAGCCTGCATCATCTAGAAATAAAACAACATTATTCAATTATGAAAACTATAATAGTGATGCAAATCATGGCTCCTAACATACACACACATTCACCTAAACATGGAAGTACACACAATAAAGCACACAAGTCACATACAAAAATCTAGTAAGTACAATTCATTCATTAAACTATTTAGTTTATTACCTCCGTGAAACTTTGAAGTCCACCACCGCTAGCAGGTGTTGCCGTGAAATCTCCAATATTAACCTATTCAACATCCAAAATCAGATATTAGAATACCATTCATATAATGATGCTATTCACATGTAATATTTATAATTGTTTACTAGTTACATACCCCGACAGTAGATGATGTAGTGTAATATGCAGGTGGAGAACCACTGAAAACTGCATCAACGCTATGACCTTGAAATTTTATTAACATCATCAAACTAAATTAGTTAATCTTGCATTTCAAAAATAAAATTTAATAAATTAAATTCAATGAACTTGCTAATATTTACCTGAGTATCAAGGCCGAAAGTCTCACTCAGGAGGGTATATGTCATCACCATCTGCTTCGCTACAGATGTAGCCTGTGCACCTATGTCCTGACTATCCATGGGGTCATAACCACAGGCTGACCCACAAGTCTGACAAGTATAGGGTGGGACCCTACTCCTCGCACTATCTCCCAACCCACGTTGTGCTACAGGACTAGCATTCTCTATGATGCTCTAGGTCAAGGCACTCACTCTCCTTGACAATGGAAGGGATAGACACATGCTCATGGGCTGGTCTGCTAATTACTCGTCTCACTGGCTGCTATGGGTTAACACGTGCCCCTGGTCTATCTTGTGTTGATCCCCCACCTCTACCCCGGAAGTCCCTCATATCAAAATAGTTTGACACTTTATTGAGGACAAACTCGCAATAGAGTTTCCTCAAAAAGTATTACAATACTTCATTATTATTACATGGAGGATGGTCACAAACTATCCACCACCTCTACCCAAAATTGTCCCTTATTACTTGGTTGTTGCACCAATGGATAGGGAACCTCTTGCATGTAATGGGTGGAGGTTGATTTGTTTGTGAGTTTGTGAAAATGGAACACAAGTCTAATTTTGTAATTTGCAACTTTTTCACATCTTCATATGATAGCTTATCTACATAATACTCTCTAAACTCTCTCCTCTTATCCGACCACCTAGATATTTGCTTGCTAATTGAATCTACATTTGATAACATAGATTCAAGAGATTGAGCAAGCATGGACCTATGCAAGGTTGAAGTTGAAGGATCTTTCAACCTTGCAATTATGTCTTCAATTTCTTTTTTATTATTTTCAATTTGCCCCATTAGATTTTCTTGTGTTCCAGGGGCATGTCGAGGAATGGATGGAGGAGTTTGTTGTTCGGGTTGTTCTTCGGCAGATATTTCCTCTTTAGGATTTTGTGGATTTTGAGGAGGAGGGGGTGCATTAACATTTCCTGACAATTAAGGAAATTTACATCAAAAATCAACTCAAACCTACCTATTTAGAAACAAATTCAAATAAAAAATAAATAAAACTCACTCCTTTGGCCTACTTGACGTCGTGGCAACATTTTGGCGATGAATCGATGAGATTTTGGTGTCGAATTGGGTCTTCAAAAATGCAAGCACACTCCTTAGGGTTTGCAGGCCGCGGGTGTAGAGGAAAATAAAGAAATCAAATGAGCAGAAATGCTCTTTTATATATATATATATATATATATATATATATATATATATATATATATATATATATATATATATATATATATATATATATATATATATATATATATATATATATATAATTAAACATAACGCGAGCGCGTTATGGTTTGGTTTTGCCGAGCCTTAGGCTCGTCATTACCAAACCATAACACAAGTGCGTTATGGTTTGGTTTTGCCAAGCCTTAGGCTCGTCATTACCAAACCATAACGCGAGTGCATTATAACGTGCTCGCGTTATGTATTTTTTTTTTTTTGAAAAAATTTTGGCCACTTTTTGGCCCCCCAACTTTTTGCACTTACCCATGCAAAGGACATCAAGGAGAAATATGCAACAAATGACCAAGTACTTACTCTCCAATTGAAAATGTGTTGAGGTTGCTTAACACCAGAATAACCACTTCCATGTTTCTTGGATGAGTTTGTTCCATCCCAATGTCCTAATTAGAACTCTCTTCTCTAAATTGTTTTAGCTTTTGTTTCCTAGTTTCATTATGACTCTTTAGGAATAAGGAATCCTTTTCTTGCATAAAGGGAAGTGGATCAGTTAGTCATTATTTTTCATTAATGTATGAACTGTAAGATGGAGTATATATATGTTTTCACATAGATATCTAGATAACAAGATTTTCCATATGATTGCAGCATATTATGATTTCAGTCAATAAAAATAGAGTATCATTTCAGATTATTTAATTATTATTGTTCTTAATACATGGTGAAGAAACGAATGCATTGATTCAATAAATTAAGCTAGTAGAAGGAAGGAAGTAGTCAACCCAAGTCAGGGCCCACTTGTGGTAGGCTACCACCTATTTGTTTTAGTTTCATGTAATTAGGTTTAGATATTGGAGCTAGATTCATTGATTATGTTTCCATTATTATTTTGTTGTAGTTAAGAACAGTTATATAGCTTACTTTCTAAACTATAAACTTGCATTCCTTTTCTAGCATTTTAGTAATTTTATTTTCATAGCTATACACAACTAAATATCTAGAATCCTCTACCTGTACATATAGTACATAAATCATACCAAGTACCATGTCCCTCCAGGTTGATAGATTAAATGTAGCTTGACCTTACTCACGGGGCTATTTGATTTAGGATGAGTCCATCCATTGGGTTGCATGCATGCCTTAACTATATTAGGTTTAGTGAGCATTGATAGAGCTCAACAAGAGGGTCAATGCAATATTATTGCTACTACAATATGCTACATTAAAGGTGCCATTTCTTTCAATTCTTGTGCCATCCCATACATGTAAATGTAGAAGCAGATGGAGTAAATGCGGTGGGTTCGCAGTGGAGTGTGAGGTGGTTAAGGATTAATGTTTCCTTGTTTGAGTGTTATGTGCCAGTGTGTTTGTTGATCCCATGACACGGTGAACATGTATTGGGTCATCATGGACTACCATTGGGGATCCTCATGCTCCACCTTAAGTCAAGCTTAAAAAAGAGGGGAAAAAGGAGTCTCCACTTGTCATCATCCTCTAGGTGGCAGCTGACTTAGAGACCCCTGTAAAGAATTTTTTTAAACTATCCACCTCAATACATGTGTGGCTAAGTCAAAATTTGTAGTCTTCTCAAGTAGTAAACAACAAATACATAGTGGCCTTAACAATACATAGTAAATAAGAAAATTGTATGTAAAAAATAGAAAAACTTAGGTTGCTCATTGCCTTAGTGAGGTATGATGACCTCACCTTCCATTTATAGCTAGATAGAGGAGTGAAATGAATAAATGCCTTCTCAACCACTAAAGAATCTAAAGCCCATGTGACCCTCAAAATTTGGGGTGCACTACTATCATGCCCCTTAGCCTATGATTGTATACAAACAAGTTTTATGTTATGAATTTGGGATTCATAGTTGCCTAGCATCATTATCAAATTATAAACATGATTACATTGATAAATGGAAGACATAAATCTTAAATACTATTGATTCGATATATTAACGTATTTGTAAGCCAAAATATAGAAATGATAGTAGATATAGTTACGAATGACATACAAATTCAAAAAAAATGTCTCCCTAGGCTACAATATCAAACTTGTTCCTGTACAATGATTGCAGTAAAAAAAACTAGAGAACCACTTTCACTCAAACCATGAGGGAAAAAATAATGGACTTGATATCATGGAGCTTGGTGTTTCCTAGCTACTTGACAAAGTTATCCCACCCATGTTCTCCTCCCTTATTACTAGAACTGGAGTGCTAGTTACATGAGATGGGGTTAGACCTCGAATTGGAGTACTAGTTACATGAGATAGGGTTAGACTTGTACAATTCATTGCAATAGAATAGTGAGGGACATGAATGTTCATCATATCCCTAAACAATGCATGTTCAGGTAAAGAGTTTAATGGATTGCTTAAATTTCTTTGTCTATCTGAGGCCCTCCTTGCCAACTCAAGTTCTTTTTCCCTTCTTTCTAGGTCCCTTTGGATCCTCTCTTCCTCATTTTTATATTCCTTTTCCTCTCTTTGTAATATTTTCTATTGTTCCCTTTCTTGTCATTGAAGGTCTCTATCTAACATTGCTTTCTCCTTCAATTCTCTTACAACAATTCATGTTTCCTTTCTCTCCTCTATTTCTTCTCTCTTTTTGACTTTCATCTCTTCAATTTATTTCTTCCTTTGCTCTTGCTCCATCAAAAGGTTCATGTAATCATTTACTATTGGGAGTTGAGATTGTTGGCTCAATCGAATTCCATTGTCCTCTACATTCCTTGGTCTTTCCTTGATAATTTGAATAGATAGTTTAAGGAATTGATTGATGTTTGAGTTAGTTTGGGAACCCAATGACTAATTCAATTCTACATGGATACTACGTTGAATTTCATTGGAAATTAGCAAATTATCTCGAGTTTCCCCCAAGTCTATAGCATTATCTCCACTATCCCAACCTCCACAATCAACATAGTAATGTACCATTTTAGACATTCAATGTGAATGGTGGTGATGGCAAGTAATTCCTAAATTCATAGCTCCCTCCAATAACCATGATGGTTGGCTTGGCTGGGATGGAAGACTAAGTCCATCTTCTTGCTAATCATGTTGAGTTTCTTCCATCCCAACACAAACTTTTCCCTCTAAAGAAGCACTTTTAGGTGCATCATTGCATCCCTCTACCACTGGTTTAGGTATTATAAGATGTAATTCCCCACTACAAGGCCTGATATAAAGTTGTTTTCCACTTGTACGTTTGAGGCATCAACTCATAGAAGACTTAGAATGTTCCACATTGCAGAAACATCATCATGTAAACTAAACTAAAATGTCTCACTAGGATGCATGTCCTCCATATGTGCATCAGAATTAAGTGGCCATATATCTATCCTCTTGAATCCTACTATGATGTTCGCAATAGTCAATATTTTTCTAATGACTTGCTTCCAAGTATTACCAATTCTACCCTCTTAATTTCAATATTTGGAAACTTAGCTAGCCATGCTACTCTTTTAGATTTGAAATACAATTTGAATGTAGAAAAAACACTGACATCAAGTGGTTGTAGTTTGTGTGAAGTGTGAACTAGTAGTGTTAACAAGTCAATCTCTAATGACCTTACCTATTGGATTGCCATTACAAAACATGGCTTCCATAGCCATAAAAAATCAACAAGAGTTTATTGGTTGGTGAAACACCACCCAGAGTTTATCTTGCAAAGTGATGCAACCAGTTCAAAAATCATTCTTTTGTCATCCATGTGTGGGGTTGGGCAACCATGCATACACTTGGTTAACAACCAATAATATAATTTTTGAGCTTCTTTTTAGTCTTGAATAAATAAAAACCTATTTTGCTTTGTTTAGTAGAATTCACACAACACAAAATGGTAATCCATTCTTTACTCTTTGATATGATGTATGATATAGTTCAGCTACCTTTTTTTGCCAATAGCCACATGGCTCCATTTCTCCCTACTTGAATGTTGGTTTCATTGTAATTCTATATTCTATGAGGACCATATGGATTAGCATCATAACCTTTTGGCAGTGTCATGGAGAATGCAAACATAATTGTAAGCCTCAAGTTTAGTGCTTTATCTCTCTCAAGGCCTTTCATTATCCTTAATGTGAGTTTAGGATGATGCCTTTTAAAACTAATCTACCATGAATTACTAGCAAATTTGTGAAACTTTTGCCTTGAGATTGATAATCTCAAACTCATGACCCACTACAACCATCTCTTTACACCATTCCATAATTAATGCCTCTTCCTTTACATTCAAGACTATAGGAGGAACTTTCTTTAAAGTTAATGTTATACCACCTAACTAGTTGCTTAGTGTGCTGGTAGGGATTCCCCATTTCTTTGCACTAAAATTCTTGGTTCTAAGAGTTGCATTGAATTGAACAACTACCTCAATTGGTTGTGGAGTGGCATCATTAACATCTTGAATTTCTTCGTCTGGTGTGAATCATATTCCTCTTTTATGTGGAGGGAGTGTTGTCCTCGATCTCTTTGTGCCATTTTAGGTCTACATATGGTTTATGTTCTTCATCTACAGAGATATAAAAGCCACACAATCATTACCATCATTGACTGTTAGAAAAAATTTGACTCATATTGAGCATCATTCCAGAAATCATACGATTGGAACAAACACCCTTCAACATCAGTTTTGAATTTTAGAATCTTTTCAGTAGAAAGTTAAAGAAACAAAGAACCTTAAGCATTCAACTAGACATTGTAGCAACCATTACTATAGATTTCAATATAATCACCTATATTGATTAGGAGAGAGGCCTAGACAGTGTTGCAACCTAACTTTCAGGGTCCACATGGGCTTTTACATGATAGGCAAACAAATGCTATTTACTCGGCCACAAGTGCAATGAGGTGGATAGTTTAAATTTTTTGTTGGAAGTTGTGAATGACGAAGAGTAATAGTTAGTTTAAATGGTTTTAATATAATTAGCAATGAAAACAACTTTATAGTATCTTTCAAAAAAAATAAAACTTTTGTTATACCATTTTTTACCATTGAAGTAGTAGTTTGTAACTTGATTTTGATAGTTCACAATGATGGCTAAATAGAAGATTAGTTTGTAAAATGAGTTTGATAGTTTTAAGTTTGATAGTTTGATGTTTACTAAAAAATGAGAAGGCAACCTAAACTTAATTTAGTTACATCATTTGTAGATAACTATTCTAGGGCTTTGTATTTGTATCATTTGTAGATAACTTGATAAAAGTGTAATAAAGACATATCATCTGAAGACATATTTATAGCATTTACAATATTTACTGCATATAAGTATTTATACTATTAAGTAAAATCAATATACAAACATAATAAAATTAGTATGAAGTAAAATTAGTGTATAATTTGTAAAGTTAAAAGTATAGTTTGAACTTATAGTAAAACCAATAGATAGCAACGTGCAATTTGAAGTCTATAGGAAATTTTTGTATGGGTTGTAAAAAGATTTGACTAGAAAAATAGATGTATTTGTAGCAATATGTGATAGGAAATTATGTTGATCTTTGCACTTTCATTTGATTGGCTGAAATGGAGCTGTATGGATTGATTCATGTGAGATGAACAAATGGATTTGATGGATGTTAAAAAAATTGAATTTGGTAGTAAGTTTTATCGATTGATTAATTTGATTGAACGCTTGTTTGGTTTGAATTTTTAATTTTCTATCCTCTTGTTTTGACGGCTTGATTGGTGAGCCCTACACCTTTAAGTGTGGTGCTTTTAGGCATTAATGGTGGAAGTGACCAGTAGTTGGGCAAATATCACTTGAAGAAATAAAGATGATGAGGAGATATGGGACGTTGAAGTTTGTTTGATGGGACAGTTGGTAATGCATTTTGTTTATAAATGACTTTATATTTGAAAAACAATATTTTATTATGGATGGTTGCTTCATATGTAGTTGGGACAATTAATATGCAATAGTTTTAAAGTTTCATGTGTATTTGGGACAATTAAAATGTATCTTTTTAATATATAGACTTAATAATACAAAATGGATTCTCAAATCTTTTCAACAAGGAATGTGTACAATTTGTGTCAATTTAGAATATTGGCATCTAGATTTGTATAAGTCTTCTCTCTACCACCTATTTTGACTAAATAATAACTAATTAATAAACAATTAAACTATTAAGCATCCATAATATACAAAATAAGATCTTAACTTATCTTTTTGTGTGGATTAAAGAATAGTTGTTAAGAATATTTAAAATATTTTTGAATGAATATTACTTTACAGCTCACCCCAACTTGATCAAACTCCTATACCCAGTATAGGATACGGCTCCACTATGGACCCTCTCCCCTAATTCACATGGCAGATTCCTCATATGAAAAGGACGAAGTGTCCATGTTCATCCACGCCATTTATTTTCCATAGAAATTAGCCTGATTGATTTGACTGACTTCATTTTCAACGTGGAAAGAAGCAGAGTTTGGGTTCAACTGCAATTGCTCCATATTCAACGTGGAACGAAGTGGGTCACCGGGTGGTTTTTAAAACTACCCACATCGTATTGTCTGTGACCATGGATTACAAATGCATTGTATCTCTCTAGAAAGAGGACCGATTCAATGGAAAACAGTGGCTTCTATGCAAGGATTTGTAGGCAGTGAACATTGTTCAAGTTTCTTCTATAAATGTCCACACCATGCTTTCTAATTTCGGCACCTATCTTCATCTTCTGCTTTCACATATCAATCTTGGTAATATTTTTGTTCTCGTTCTTTTTTGTTTTTGGCACCTGTTGTTTGCTTATATATAGCTTATCTGAGTGCCAATGCCATTCAAATGTTATGTTGTAGGCTTTCATCTACAGTTTAAATGGAGGAAATGAGGCAGCAGGAGCATTTTGTGTTGATTCATGGACTGGGGCATGGAGCTTGGTGTTGGTATAAAGTGGTCACCTTGCTGCAGCGACAAGGCCACCGAGTAGTAGCTTTGGATCTTACTTGTAATGGCATTAATAGGGAAGCCCCTGCTCATGAAGTCAAATCTCTTGCCCAATATGCTCATCCTCTTCTTCAATATCTCACTGCCTTACCCACTGCTGACATGGTAATTATCCTATTGCTAGCTGTGAAGAAAGGTGATAGATATAAACATTAAATGGATCAACACTTATTTATAAATTATTTTCCAATAAAAATAAAAATGAGAGAACTATTTATCATGGATGAAAATATAAAATTGTCATTAATGGTTTAATAATTGTTTGATGAATCTAAGAGCTTCTAGATTAAATTGTGTGTTTTCTCATCATATCACACTATATCATATCATTGAACACTCTACTTAAATATCATCCACTTTAATGGTCAAACAGTCTATAGCAATTTTACACCTCATCGATACCAAAAAGTAGTAAATATTTGTTCTATTTTTATTGGCCAAAATTGACATTTTGACTATTGAAGTGGATGATGTTTAATAACAGCCATCACTGAACTGTTTGATGTATGACTATTAAACCATTGGATAGATTTATTTTTTTAAATTGTCATTTATAACATTGTATTATTCACCTGCTTATTGCTTATTTTTTAAAGTTAGCAATTTGATGTATTTTTTAATAATTGTTCACGGAGAGGCACTGAAATTAAACTGCTTATTATAATTTTGTCAAATGGTTGTCTTACTTCCCATTTCTCTTTTTATATTCAAAATTTAATAATTTAATAATTATTTCATATAAACATAAAAATCATGAATGATTTCCTAAAAACTTAACAAATAGCTGTTAAAAATTTTAAGTTGTTGAGATTTGTTGTTACAACAGTTTTTATGAAGTAAGATATTATGGGAAGAGCTTAAAGTGTCATGTGCTGTAGTCAATGTACTGGTTGTTTACAGTAGGAACTGGTCTCACATGTAAATAACGATGTGTTTCTTTACGATCCTACAGAACAACTTAACTAATTTTTTAACAGGTACTGGTTCAAAATTTTTAGAAGATTCTCTTTTGGAAACCAGTGGTCTCAAAGAAATTTGTCTTGTTTATTTTAAATCATTATTAATTTATAATATATTTTAATTATTTGCAAACTAGGATAAAATGTCTAGTTGGATAGCAAATTTATAGCTACATAATTTCAAGGTAAAGCTTAAACATATTGGCTGTCAAAATCTCATCAACTGATAAACAGAAACCGACCACAGACAAAAATGGAAGGATTGAAACAATTGATGATGTTCAGTCAAATGCATTGGATCAGTCGAAAGTAGGAGTCCAAAAAATTGTAAACAATATGCCGGCTGTTTACAGTGGAGCTAATTTCAATCGGTCTTGAACTTTTAGATTTTAAATTAAAAAATAAAGCAATAAGCAACTGGATGCAGGCTGTTTAAGCTTTACCCATATAAATATAAAGTGAAATTCTGTAATTGGATTTTACAGGTGATTGTTGTGGGGCACAGCCTAGCAGGAAGCGTTTTATCATATGCAATGGAGAAGTATCCGCACAAGATATCCAAGGCCATATTCATAGCCTCCTTCATGCCCCGCACCAATCAGAGTTACCTGGCCTCTGCTTTCCCTCAGGCACCTTCCATTTTACTCTTTGCTTTTTCTTTCTATTCATTCAACCACTTGAGGGCACTCTCAGTTCTGACAAAAGGAATACATTCATTAATGTTCAGGTGTTTCCAAGGCTCTTAGCGAATGGAGTAGTGAAGTTAAACTACGACGAAGGAAAGAGCTCGGAACAGCCCATCTCTGCTTCCTTCAATCTAGACCAAGTTAGAGATTATATGTACAACGAGAGCTCAGAAGAGGTGAGCTTCCCATTGCTATTCAAATGGTGAAGAAGACATTAAACAGTTGGAATGTTTGTTTTAGGTAACTAAGTTAATGAAATGATTTTGTAGGATGTGAGCCTGAGCAAGTTACTGTTGACACCAACGCCGTATTCAGTGGCAGAGGAGGTTCTTCACTTGACGCCCCAAAACTATGGAAGCGTGAAGAGATTCTTCGTGAGGACAGAGGAAGACAAGTTGTTCCTTCCCCAAGATCAGGACTATACCATTGCAGAGAATCCTCCTGAGAGAGTATTCTGCTTAGAAGGCAGCGATCACTCTGCTTTCTTTTCACGCCCTCTTCCCCTCTGCAATCTTCTTCAAAAGATTGCTTACCTTTGATTTCATTCAATAATAGGCAATACCTAGTAGAGAGATTTTGCAATCAAGCAAAGTACTGTACTGTGGGAAGATATTGTTTATTAAAGTTTCAGTCAAAATATTTAACAAGTTTGTTATTAGTTGGCCTTGACCTTAGGGAGAGGATAGCCTACCTTAACTTTGTGCACCTTAAGTTTCTAAATGGTACATCAGATTTTTTTGGGGTTTCTTCATATGTGACTAAAAAGTTAGACTGGTACATGTGCACCAAGGCACCTATTACCGGTCGTCTTATGATTGCCTTATGTGTCACCATATGATTGGTTGTTTCTTTGATGTGACAGGTGAAGTGTATTATTACATATGTATTGGTTCCTTATTAAATTTTTACTACTATATTATTTCTCAACTACTATTCTTTTCATATATTTAATTGAGGGATTAGATGTGCTGCACCATGACGATTATTGGAACATGGGCAGGTACTGGATCCTCTCCTCTCCCCTGTTAGTGAGACTTTCTCTTGTTGTTACTATATTGGTGTTGGTGTGCTTCTCAGATGGATTGAAAGTATAATAGAACATCTTTACAAAAGAAGATTCTAGCCTGCTGTTGATGTTCTTGTATGTAGTTTGGGAGCTTCATAGTCGCTCATATGGTTCACTTTGTTTCTGGTTTCTGATATGTTTGTCTTACTTCTGTTATACGTGACACCTGAAATATATAATGATGATGAGGAAGTTCTTCCCCTCCTCCATTTAAACAAAAATATGGGCATAGTGGATGAATTGACCCATACTTATTTTAAAAAAAAAATTCCCTGTAGGAGAGATGGCGCCGTCATACGCACAACATTATTCCTTGTGTACCATATGATCATATTTTGCACGCTTCATACTTGAATCTTTCGGTCGGCCTATCAATAGTTCAAACGACCTATAAATTTATACTAAATTTCAACCGACCTTTATTATTCACGTATTAGAGCGAAAAGTGGTCTTTATCAATTGTGTGCGGTGTAATTTTGTCTCTGAATCCCTCACGTCAAGTTCATTTAGCACTAATATTTTAGTATAGTATAATGAATATTTACTCCCACTTGGATTTATAGGCTTATGGACACGTTGATTACTTTTTGATATTATATAATAATTAGCACTAATAATTTAATATAGTATAATGAATATTTACTACCACTTGGATTTTTGGATTTATAGGTTTATGGACACGTTGATTACTTTTTGATATTATATAATAAATATTAGTGAGCATGTTTTAAGTTCTTATCATATTTAAAATGAAGCATTTATAAAAGTTGATTGTAAACTATGGAAGGACACAAAACTAGTATGGTAATCTTTAAACTTGTGGACCATGGACCAATTTTTTTCTAATTATACTTAACGTTACACACAAATGCCACAAGATTATTTGTGTACTAAATGTTACGTTGGTGGCCACATACTGCATCTAATGCTTCAATTGCTCAAGAGACCCCGTCAAGTTTGGCAACAATTTTGCTTGTTTGATTGCCTACTTAAAAACTAATTGTGCAGTCATTAGATTTTAGTTTATTCTATCTTTTAATTATATCATAGAAAGAAGTTTTCTTAGTTCTATAAATTCTTGTCTAATGTGCCCATAAAAGGTTTCTTTTATATTGTTTTATTACAAAAAATATTGAATTTATTGTAGTGATTTCCAACCTACAAATACTTCATTTACAACATTGCATATATTTTATATCATCTTCGCTATAATTAAAGATTTGACTACAAGTAAAGTATCTGTCTCTAACAAAATAAAACTATTAGTGTGTCCATTAAACCTGTGGGTGTGAACAAGCTATGGTGTGTGGTCATTCAATTTTATCATGTACTCATAACAAACAAAATGTGAATTAAATAGAGTCAAGCATGATGATGTGTTTTGGGCTTTGACAGGAGGTGGTAATCGCAACTAGTGCATTGTTTATCCTAGAGAATCCAATTGGTGGGCATGCCCCCAATTTTGACAACCTTCAATATCAAAAATTGGAAAAAATATGGCCATAGAGATCATTCATAGATATTATGAACTTTCTTGACCTTGATCATAACCCCTTATTTAGAAGAAAGTACTGAAGACATGAATGAAACACAAAAGGGTGCATCAATATAGAACAAATTAACAACAATGGGACTAGATTATGTAGAAGAAAAGCCCCTGGACTAGACTGCAAACATGACCTAATCCTATATTAGTTTGATCTTTGACCATAATTTATCATAGACTTTAGAGTGCAAATCTAGTTCTAGGTTTAAATAATATGAACTACATGTTGATGCATCAAAATTGAGGAGCTAAGCATCTATTTCCTCCTTTTGAATTTATCATTAAACTTTTGTCTCAACCTTGATAATTTAGATCTAATTGCTCTTTTTTACCTGAATATTTAATTAGACTTTAAATTAATAGTAAGTGTATTTTATTTCTCTATAATAAAATATTCGCTATTTTATTTTTTAATAAACATGTATATATAAGTTAAATATTTCCTATAAAATATAATTAAATGTATGACAATAAATTTCTTCAATCAATGTGTCATTTATATTTACAACTAATAATTAATAGTATAATATTATGTACCACTCTTAGAATTTTTAAAATAAAAACAAATTTTATAATAGTAACTCTGTATTCAATGCTAGATGGATAATAATACTAGTAAATTTCTTTGTATTCATTAAAAAGTCACTTTCTTTACATTGAAGGATGAGTTACATTCTATAGATGAAGCAACATAGCTTTGATATTGCTACCAACAACCATGAACCATTCAAGAACATAGTTTTTAAGAAAACATGTTAAGAAATAATTTCTTCGATCTCTTGAGTGTAGAGAAGAAAAGAAATAAAATGACAAATGTCCCTTCTATTAGGAAAGATTTAAGTGATTTTGAGCTCATGGATATAATCCTTCCTAATGAATCCTTTAATGAAAAATTTTCCATATACTCTTGGAAGGATAATGTTGCATATAATAGAGGATTCTCAAGTTGTTTATTGATTCTTTAAGAGGTGAGATGATTACATCATGAGGTAGAAAAAAATAGAGCATAGGCCATGACATCCTTGCTCATGTTTTATGAATGAGATTCATATGCTCAATGCTCTTGTGTTTTCCATTGATCAATATCTTGCATCTTTTGTTTTCATCCTTAAGAAATATTATATATATTTCTTCGTACTAACTTTTTCCTTATGTACTCTAATTTTAAAAGGGAGATGGCCCTTATAGAGCTCTTTTTCTTTGACTTCAATTTATTTAAGGTTGACATGGTCTCATTTAATTTTTTAATAAGCACAATGCATAATTTCTAATCTTCTCTCAAAATAATCAAGAAACTATAGTTTACAATATTAAATTTCAAAGGAGGATGGAGACAAGGGATTAAAATTCTACAGCTATTCCATACCCATAAAATGGCCATGAAATAGAAATTCAACTATGATACATGATCTTTAGTTCTTTTTACTAATTTTTATCCTATAAATAATGCATTTAATAAATTACATGTTTTTTTGTATCATTTTCAATGTAATTAAGGATTTGACTAGTGAAAAAATATCTATTTCTAACAATTTTTTTCTTTTCCTTTTATATTCATGTCCAACATTTTGTAGTATAGAAAGTGCAAAAAAATTGTTGTTACAAAAAATCACAATTTTACAATTACACAATGTAAGCAAGAAAAAAAATATTTCAAGCTTTACTTCATTCTTATTGCTACATATGATGGGATTATATTTTTATTCATTATAAGTTTACAATTTGATGGACAAAAGAAGAATGGCATACAATTTCTTTAGCTCCAACTAGCCCTACCTATAATTTAGAAAATTTGATTACAATCCTAATTTAGTAAAGATATTTAGCCATGGAATTGAATCTCTTTAAACTAATATCACAATATGATTTTATTGTGTCTCTCAAACTACCAGACATGTAAGGTGTAGATCATTCAACATAATGCAGACTTGTAAGGTGCAGATTCATTCGAGGGAGCTTGGAGTGCATGTATTACTAATGTGCATCGCCACCCATATGCATATATGCACCCTACTATAAATGACTGATTATCTAGCCCAATAATTAAGACACAGTTCTATTACTACCTTGTGCTTTTGTGTTGACAACATTAATTATTTTTCTTGTAAGAAAATTTCTAGAATTCACGGTGAGTTGACTAAAATGGTGAAAGAAACTTGTTTTTCTATTTTAGAGGTAGGCGATACTCTAAAGTTTCATAACTTTGACATACTCTCTCACTTGGTGTTTACCTATTTTCCATATTATATTATTCTATTTTGTAATTCTATTATTGAAAGAATAATCAATAGATATTTTTCGGGTGTGTGCAGAAAGATGGGGGAGACAAAACCACTTTTTGGTCCAAACAAGATATAACATGAGCGTGTTATAACGTGAGTGTGTTATAATGGGAGCATGTTATAACGCACTCATGTTAAGGCTCGGTAGTTACTGAGCCTAGGCTTGATCACTATCGAGCCATAATGCACTTACATTATAACGCACTCGCGTTATTTCTTTATAGAAATAAAAACTGGATTAAAATCTATTTCTCCTTATTTAAAATCTACATATATTTTTTATGATAAAAGACAATTGAGCAACCAATATAGAAAGATTTTTAAGGTATTAATATGGTCAAGCAACAAGATAGTGGGGAATTTAAGTCCATGTTAGACATACACCAGTACTATAGTCAATACTGGAAGAAAAAAGTAATAGATAGAGAGATGGAGAGATAAATAGATAGATAGATAGATAGATACATAGAGAGAGAGGGGGAGAGGGACAAGGAAAGATAGAGATAGACAGAGGGATAAATAGAGAGATGGAGGGGGGGAGTGAGGGGGAGATAGAGATGGAGAGAGGAAGAGGGAGATAGAGAGATAGAGAGAGGGATGGATAGAGGGAGAAAGAAGGAGAGATAGAGGGAGAGAGAGATAAAGATAGAGAGAGGGAGAGATAGAGAAGGAGATGGAGATAGAGAGGGGGAGATAGAGATAGAAATATATAGAGAGAGGGACATATAGAGAGAGATAGAGAGGGTAGGGAAAAGAAAGGGGGAAAAGGGATATTGAGAGATATATAGAGAGAGAGAGAGGTGGGGATATATATATATATATATAGAGAGAGAGAGAGAGACTAGATAGAGATCTCTAGAGAGGACGAGAGAGAGGGAGAGGGAGAGAGATAGAGAAAGGGAGGACAGAGAGATATAGGGAGAGTCTCTCTCTCTCTCTCTACCTCTCAATCTCTCTCCCCATCTCTCTCCATCTCTTCATCTCTTTACCTTTCTCTATCTCTCTATCTCTCCCTCTATACCTCTCTCTATCTCTATATCTTTCCCTCACTCTCTATCTCCCTATCTCTCCACTCTCTATCTTTATCTCTATCTCCTTCTCTATCTATATCTCTCCCTCTATCTATCCCTTTCTCTATCTTATCCCCCCTCTCTCCCCCTCTCTCTATCTCTATCTCTCCCTCTCTCTATCTTTATCTCTCCCTCACTCACGCTCTCTCTCCCTCTCTCTATATCTCTCTCTACTTCCCTCTCTCTAGATCATTTGGATATAGGTGTATGAAATTGGCTGAAAGACAAAGCCCAATTACATAAATTACATTTGTGTATATATAGACATGTGTGTCTCAATTCAATTCATATAGTACTAGGGGAATAGATCTTCAATCAAATCATGCCACATACATCTTGACCAAGCACAATGGATTAGCATTAAACACATATCTTGATCGACACACAATTATAGAAAAAGATTGCACTTGCAAGATTATGAATTCCAACTAGGAATAATGAATAGGTATATGAATAGGGGAGAATATTTCATGGTGGATATACAAGTCAATCGAATTAAGACCAAGTGTAAAAATCATGTGTATTCAATTTACTTTTAGCCGATGCTTGTAGGTTGCAACAATGATAGTCCATGCTCATAAATGGAAGTAGGTCAACCTAAGGAAAATCTAGAAGCTTAACCCACTCTTTGTCCAAGGGCAAATCGATCTTCTATAAGAGCCTAAAGTGGCACTCTAGTTCAATGGTGCATTCAAAGGATACCTCCTATGCTTGAGCCATAGATGATTGTACAAGGGCCTCTCTCTCTATCAATGTCTTGAAAAATAATTGAACGTGGTCTCTTTGATAAGAGGAGCTAAGGACCACATGTTGAATATAGTTTCTTCTTGGTGTTGTAAACGACACTGCATTTATTACACAATTATCATATTAAATAAAAACAATATTACAGCATTGCAATAAATAAAGCATGCTTTACATCATCATATATCCATCAAACATAAGGATATCAAAGGAGTAATCCTTAAATTATAGATGTCACACAAGTGATACATTACGGTATTAAATAATGTCATAATGCATCCTTGTAACAATTAGAACATAACTGAAATCTCATCAATGATTACAATAGTAATCATATAAGGAAATGAATAACTCAATAATTGTTCACAAAATGATGAAATCACAATTTCATTGCATTATCAATCACACATCATGGAAGCCTACCATATGAAATCAGCTTTTCATAGCTATCAATGCTTGTCAAATACATAATGAAATAATGGAATGTTACAATTATGTCAAGTAGTAATACAAGAGGACTGAATCCTTCATACATGAAACCATATCATGTTTAAAATCCACATAAAATGTTTTAATATAATGTGATATCCAAGTGGAATCTCTTGTTTGAAGGCCCCTTCCTTGTAACCTGAGAAGAGAGAGCATCATTGGGACGACTTCCACCTTTCCACGAAGCCAAAGGCTTCCCCGTGCTACCCACACGAGGAGCCCGACTCATCACGAAGAGCCTAGCCCATAGTGGCCGACATGCATGAAACCTATGTTGTCCTAGTGTTCTGACATGAATGTATTTCACCTAATACCTATCTGGCAAACATATAACAATGCATTGTTCATAACACATGAAGTGGTAAAATAAACTCAACAACCCATATTCCTAGTTATTGAGTTTACCGCTTTGGCCAAAGCAAATTAAGTACACCACATCAACACCCTTCCATGCATATCTATATCACACACAAACTGCCTATTCATAAGAAACATGCAGATTATACATGCGCCATAATTTCCAGCATGTCAATGAATATACAACATACAGGAAAAAAATCCAAATAGTAATAATTAGCTTTGCAAGAAATTTTTAATTGAAACAATTACTCACTATTCTCAGGCAATTTAATTTTCTAATTTCAATCATTTCAATAATTGTTCATATTCAGGTAAGATCTTTTAATTCCATTCCTACCCAATTTCATTCACCAGTCAATGTATTCTAATTGCAGATGAATTGAATCCTCCCAACAATGAATTTTAACTTCTAATGAATTGAAATCACAATCAGTATTTCTTTGAAATTTGCATATTAACAACTAAATTCCTGAGAGGTTATGATCAATTCCAGGAATAATTTTCTTGTCTAAATCGACTTCATACATTTTACCTTCAGGCAGAAAGTTTCAATTTTTTCCCTACATTGCAAGGTAATATCTTTTCCCTTTAAATCCTACAAGTATTGACAAACTATTGGAATATTTTAAAAGGAATTTTTTTAAACAAAAAGTAAAATAAAAATAAAAAGAGGAGTGGTGCCTGTGGGAGGGGCTCGCCCTTCTTGCTGGGTGCAGCCCCTTTTTAGTAGGCCGCCCCTTCCCAAGCCAAAAATTGGCTTTTATCAACAGCAATGAATTAATTTAAACTCCTCTCTCTTAGGCACCCAGGCATTGTGGAAAGAAAGTTTTGGGTGCTAGACAACACACAGATTTGCCTCAAACCTTATCGTCCCTGTGCTATATTTTTTGTTGAAGATAAAATTTATTTTTCATAGCTTTGTGAAATATGATATGCATTTAAACAATTTGGGATTTATCTTCCCACACACATGCCCAATAGAGTTATACACAGGTTTCCAATTAACCAAAATAAGTTAAGTAATTATGTTTGTATCTGGTTTTTTGTTTAAAAGAATAGTCTAAAATTCATGTTTCTGAGGGTTCAAATGAGAAAAAGAATATTCACATCATGCTTTCTAATTTTGGCACCCATCTTCATCTTCTGCTTTCACATACCTATCGATTTTGGTAATACTTGTAATGGCATTAACAAGGAAGCCCCTGCTCATGGAGTCAAATCTCTTGCCCAATATGCTCATCCTCTTCTTCAATATCTCACTGCCTTACCCACTGCTGATACGGTAAAATGAGAGAACTATTTATCATGGATGGAATATAAAAAAATTATCATTAATGGTTTAAGAACTGTTTGATGAATTTAAGAGCTTCCAGATTAAATTGTGTGTTTTCTCATCATCATCATTTCCATCACGCTATATCATATCATTGAACTGTTTGATGTTTGACTATTAAACCATTGGATAGATTTTTTTTTTAAATTGTCATTTATAACATAGTATTATTCACTTTCTTATTGCTTATTTTTTTAAAGTTAACAATTTGATGTATTTTTTAAATAATAGTCCAGGGAGAGGCACTGAAATGATACTACTTATCATAATTTTGCCAAATGGTTTGTTTTACTTCCCATTTCACTTTCTACATTCAAAATTTAATAATTATAGAAAATCAATAATTTAATAATTATTTCAAATAGACAGATAAAAATCATGAAACCATTGGTTCAAAACATTTTTTAAAAACTTAACAAATAGTTGCTAAAAATTTGAAGTTCATGGGATTTGTTGCTACAACATCTTATGAAGTAGGATTTTATGGGGAAGAGCTTAACGTTGTAGTCAATGCACCTGTTGTTTATAGTGGGAGGAGGTCCAACACATAAATAACGGGTGTGTTAGCCCGCACGCGTTGTTTATAGTGGAGTTGGCTTGAGTCTTAGGTTTGCTCCCCAAGGTCTTCGGTTTGACTCCGAGGCCCGGGTTTATCTAATGCACGTGGATTGCTGGCTATTGCGTGCATCCCCAGGGGACTAGTCTCGCCCTAGCTTGCCCCTTCCTCGATCCCAACTTGGCAGCTTGTAAGTCCAAGGTAAGGTCGGGTTGAGTTGTTGGGCTAGGTCGCGGAGATCCCTGAGTTATCTGAAAAAAAAATGAAGGGGAGGCGATCTTATGAAACAACTTAACTAATTTTTTAGGGGATACTGTTCAGTGGTCTTAAATTTTTTTTGTCTTGTATATTTTAAGTCATTATTAATTTATAACATATTTTAATTATTTGCAAATTTATAGCTAAGATAAAATGTCTAGTTGGATGGCAAATTTATAGCTACATAATTTCAGTCGGTCTTGAACTTCTAGATTATAAATTGTAGCCACTCTATTATTATTTGAATTTTAAAACATAAAGCAATAAAAGCTTTACCCATATAAATATTAAGTGAATTCTGTAATTGGATTTTGCAGGTGATTGTTGTGGGGCACAGCCTAGCAGGAAGTGTTGTATCATATGCAATGGAGAAGTATCCGCACAAGATATCCAAGGCCATATTCATAGCCTCCTTCATGCCTCGCACCAATCAGACTTACCTGGCCTCTGCTTTCCCTCAGGCACCTTCCATTTTACTCTTTGCTTTTTCTTTCTATTCATTCAACCACTCTCACTTCTGACCAAGGAATACATTCATTAATGTTCAGGTGTTTCCCAGGCTCTTAGCGAATGGAGTAGTGAAGTTAAACTACGACGAAGGAGAGAGCTCGGAACAGCCCATCTCTGCTTCCTTCAATTTAGACCACGTTAGAGATTATCTGTACAATGAGAGCTCAGAAGAGATGAGCTTCCCATTGCTATTCAAATGGTGAAGAAGACATTAAACAGTTGGAATGTTCACTTTAGGTAACTAAAGTAATGAAATGATTTTGTAGGATGTGAGCCTGAGCAAGTTACTGTTGACAGCAACGCCGTATTCAGTGGCACAGGAGGTTCTTCATTTGACGCCCCAAAACTATGGAAGCGTGAAGAGATTCTACGTGAGGACAGAGGAGGACAAGCAGTTCCTTCGGGAAGACCAGGACTATTCCAATGCACAGAATCCTCCTGAGAGAGTTTTCCGCTTGGAAGGCAGCGATCACTCTGCTTTCTTTTCACGCCCTATTCCCCTCTGCAATCTGCTTCAAAAGATTGCCTACCTTTGATATCATTTTCGCACAGCAATAATAGGCAATACCTAGTAGACAGATTTTGCAATCAAGCGAAGTACTGTACTGTGGGAAGATATTGTTTATTAAAGTTTCAGTCAAAATATTTAACAAGTTTGTTATTAATTCACCTCGATCCTATGTTGGACTAACTGCCATACTTTTGGGAATTGATCTCATGGACTAACCGCCACTCTGCATCTAAGAGAAGGTTTTGTTTTGGAAAGTTCACTAACACTTGCAAGTTTTGGTGTAACAGCAAACCTACACCCTATTTGTGAGACTCTCTCTTGTTTTTAACTATATTGGTGTTGGTGTGCTTCTCAAATGGATTGAAAGTTTAATAGAACATCTTAACAAAAGAGGATTCTAATATGTAGTTTGGGAGCTTGAGTGATTCTAATTTGTAGTTTGGGAGCTTGAGTGTAAATGAAAGTGATGTTTTACTATTCACCCTTGTTTATATAGCTGAGTAAAAACTTGTAACTTGCAAATTGTCAATCATATGACCTCTATTCTCAAAAGTCATTGGATAAGACTTGATCTAATTTACACTAATTTAACATCATTTATGATATGTTCCATGTGAATTTATTATTATATTCATTTATAGTCCTTGAAAAAAAAATTGATGAAGGGGGTAAATCATAAAACACACAACAACAGAAATGGCACACAGAAAATAGAATATTTCTTTATTGATTTGGACAACTCATTACATTACAGAAGCTCAATTGCAATCAGAGGAATCAATCCTCCACAAGCTGCAACACACTACAGCTACACATCACCAGGCTCTGGAATCTTCTTCCTTCTGTAACCCCAAATCAACTAGGGTTTCTGTTTTTCCGCCTATTCTTGACTCTACAATTTTCCCCTTAACTCTACTTCTGCCCAAAGTTCCCAAAATAGTCATAAATAGCACTTTTTGGTGGCCTCCAGCTAAATTTCAAAATTTGCAACTCCCTCCAAAAGTAGGTCAACTTCCGGAAAACATAACTTTTGACCTGGGTGTCTGATTGACGAACTGTTTTAAGCGCCGGAAAGCTCACGATGTGAGCTATCATGCCAAAAATCCGTAAATGAATTTCTGTCAACTTTTCAGGATGTTATGGGATGTTTTAGTGCCTCATATCTTGTTTCAGAAATTTTCAGGGGCTTTTCGAAAAACAAAACTTTAATATCTTTCAGCTCACAAATGGTCTTTGCCTGTTTCCTTCACCAAAGGTCTTATATTTCAGTTATGAAGCTTTCTATAAGTTTTTATTTCAATCCGTGCCCAAATGCAAACTTTCCTGAAATAGCAGTTTGTTATTTTTAGCAGTTTGGAAAAACTGAAAGTCCTACATCATTATTCAAGAGATTATGGAACCAGAAACACTAATTATAGAAAGAAATGAAAACAACTGCAATGATTTTGAATCAACTTCTTTTTGGGTGATGCAAAATTGCCCTTACACCACTAGATGCTCCTGCATCAGACACCCAGGGTAATTTGAGAAGTGACCCTGTCATGTCTCAGGTGTTTGTTTGAGGAAAGCCCAAACGGTCAACCTCTGCCTTAGACAACCAAGAAGAATCTTCAACAGGCCTTCCTTTCCATTTCACCAGATATTCTTCATATTGCCTATTCTGAGTACTTCCCACACGGCTATCGAAGATCTCTTATATCTCCTTCGTTGAAGTAGATGCTAGAATACTCCACTATTCTTCTGTTGGTCCATCCTCTGTGCCACCTTCATGATATTCTGTTAAATCAGCAATGTTGAACACAGGGGAAATATTCATCCCACTCGGTAGTTCTACCTCATATGCATTTCCTGAATCATGCTTCTTCAAGATTCTGCACTGTCCAATTTCTTCATTTTCAACTTATTGTATGTTTCAATTGGGAATCTTTCTTTTCTTAAGTGAATCATGACTTCATCTCCTACCTGGAACTCCTTATATCTCCTCTTCTAATCTTCCTTAGCCTTGTACTAAATATTCATCTTATAAATGTGTTTTCTTACCTCTTCATGCAAATTCTTCAGATGTTTTGCAAAGTCTTTGTCTTCGGCACTTGTCTTTTCTCCTTTGTCTAGCTTCCTTAACTTAGAAGCATTTCTTGGGCTATCGCCATATACAATCTAGAATGGTGATTTACCAGTACTCCTATTAACAAAATTGTTGTAAGCAAATTCTGCCTGTGGTAAAATCAAATCCCATCTCTTGGGCTGATCTCCTACTAAGCATCGTAGCAAGTTACCCAAACTCCTATTCACCACTTCCGTCTATCCATCAATCTGTGGATGGTGTGCAGAACTGAACTTCAAATCTATTTTCAAATCTACATCATCATATAGGCCATTTGTATGTATGTGTCTATTGTTTTGATATCACTTATCACCAAACTAACTTGACCTGCCAAAGAGGTTTGACCTAAGAGAACCCATTCACTAGTATCAAATCAACAAACTCCTAAATGGAATCTTTAGACACCACCTTAGCAAATTCAACTATCTAGAAGATGAAGGAAAACATATTTTCAAGTGCATACTCTATTAGATCAATTTTATGCATCACATATTAAATCCATGCGAATGATGGAGTCTAGAACACTCATGATCAACCTCACTTAATCTTTACATGGCTCTATCCACTAGGAATGGTGTGCCCAATAATGATCCCATAAATTTAATTGTCCATCCAATTGATAAGCATGAAAATGAATATTATGATCATGAGGAACATGTGGCTCAACAAGACTTTGCACAAGAACTTTCTAATCTAGCTAATACTAAAAGTATTACACAATTGGCGAAAAACGATCTATAACTTGTTCATTAAAAAACCATTTGGGTTAGAGATCTTACAAGTCATTGGTGCTAAAGTTGTTCTCCCTAGCTCTCTAACTTGTGCATCTATCATCCCACCATTCATGAACATGCCTTCTTCTATAATTGCCCCATCCCATGATGTATTTTCCTCCCACTTTCCACCTGATTTTGTTCCTTAATATGGCCTACCTTCTAATTTTAATCCTCTTAATATACTTGCATCTCATATGTGCAAAGTTTTGCATCCACCTCTCCTCATTCTCAAACTACTACTACTTCCATAGCTCCTACCACTTCCATTATCCCTACCACATCCATTGTTCCTACTTCCACCATGGCTACTTCCCATTCTAATTCTCATTATAATCATCTTTCCTCCCATGTACTCGCCTTATCTCATATCCTTATCTATTCCTCATTCCACCCCACCTTATCTACCTTATACCCAACCTCCTTTGTATTCTATAGCTCCTACATACACTTATCCTCTTGGTTTCCAAACCTCTCTTGTTATTGTTCCTTCCTCAACCCTAGATGCACTAATGTAAAAGCTAGATAAAGTTGAAATAAAAGTTAATACTATGCCTAAGGAGCAAGACACTGATGAGTTTAGCATTTGAGATTGTTATAGATCCTTTAACTTTTGGTTTTGTGGCACCTCATTTTATGACATATGATGGAAAAGGTTATCCAAATACATATTTGCATTCTTTGACTTCAACATTCTTAGACTTTGTGTATGAGAATAAGTTGATGTCTAAACTATTTCCAAGGACTTTATAACGAAATCATGCTTGGATGAAACATGTAGTAGATGTGGTAGTTTTTCATGTTTGAAAAGTTGTATACATGAGGAGAGTACTTGTACAATTAAAAAGGAACCAATCACTATTGGAAAATACAAGGTTGCAATATATGTCTAAAAGATGGTCAAGCTTGTGGCATGTTTATCTTGCCTGCTTTACTATACTAGCTCTTAGGGTTTCTAACCTTTAGTGCACTTAGCTTTATTTTCTCAATATGTCACCCAAGACTTTCCATTTAACTATTAATGTTGATAGGAATTAGAGAAAGCAATGTTTTTTCCTAGAAAGAAGCCTCACAAGTTATTTCTAAAAGTGTTCCACAAGGTATGGGCCCTAAAACCCCTCTAGATATTGTTCTTCTAGTTCTATATTTTGATATTGCATGTACTTGGTTAGGGAAATTTATTCTTATTAGTTACTTTGTAGGTCATATTGTCTAAAAGAATGCTACGTAGCTGGGTTAATACCCCTTGGTTCCCCCATGAGGTTAAAATGGAGCTCTCTATAAATTAACCAAAGGTTTCTTCCTCTTCCACTTTGTGGAAGCAAACCATGTGGATGTTATCCTTTGACATGGCCCTTGATATGTTCATAGCTTGATTTTAGTTTTTCTTCCTAGTCTAGGCGTTTTGTTTTGTCTAACCACTAAGCCTAGAATGATATGGTTGAGAATAAGGATAGTTAAATACTAATGTTGGCAACCACAAATGTGGTCCCAATGGATCCAATAAAGGCTCTTAGTTGAACAATGTTGAAAACAACAATGGTTCATATTCCAAACCTCAACTCTAGAGTTCCTTCTTGGCCTAGAATGATATAGCTTGCTAAGTGAAGGATGAAAGTGGGTTACACTTTCAATCTAAGACTTTAGACATACACCTCATTTTCATGGACTTGGGCCTCATGTACTACAAGTTATATTGAGGACTCCTCTAGAGAGCCTATACAAGCCAAGAATAGCATATTTTTTATTGTTCATATTTGTGATACACTGATAAGTGGTTATCCCTAGGAATTTACTCATAAAGTGATGCAGAGCAGGGTATCAAAACCAAAACTCACTCAATCCAACCTTTACCAAAATCTTAACTCCTCAAACACAATGATTTCCTTTACAAATCCACTATTTCTCTAGTAGGACAGCAAACTAGGTATTTTTGCCATAACTTGTAGGAGACAACTCAAAACCACATTTTGAAAACTGATCTGGATACCCTTTTTGGAGTTTCAAAACATATCAAGAGTGCAGGTATGATTGTTTTGGAACAAACTCCTCAAAAATTCACTGTTACCCTCCAATTAGGCCTAATTAGGATAGCAAAAAGGGTTTTTCTGACCTAATTTCCACACTAGACCTCATTCCAAAAAATTAATCATAGTTTTAGATACCCTTTATTCTCTTACTCAACATATCTCAATTGCAGGTGGGGTTACTTTGGAACACAAAGGTCTAAATTCTACTGCTACGCTTGAAAAAAGGCCTAATTAGGCTTATGTAAATAGGCACCTATTGGTTTTACACACTTCCAACCTTCCCTCTTCAAAACAACACCTTAAGCATGTCAAATATAACCTTCCTCAACTATTCCAACCCTTTCAAACCACTTTCCAAGAGCTTTCCTTTAAACCCTACCTCTTAGGCAACTTTTATGCCCAAAACAAGAGATTTTCAACCTAGGGCATCAACAATTTGTCACCAATCTTCCCCCCCTGCTCCTGCAAACTTAAGAAACATGAAAAACATCCTACCTTCTCCCATTACACTGACTTTCAAAGGTTTCCACTGTTGGAATGGCTTAAAAATGCATTTTTTTCAACCAAACCCTCAAAACCTAGGGTTTCTGAACAGTTTTCACTAAAAATGCTCTAATTCACTCAAAACTTGATGAAAATGACTCAAACCAAAACTATTTGAAATATTATTCACTCCTTCATCAACACCAATCAAAAATTATACGTTTGCAGGTCGTACATGACCATACAACTCATTACAACAATAGAAAACACAAAAAATCACACAGAAAACAAAGTTTTATTATTATTTGTGATCTCCAAATTGTCTTCTCCAGCTTGCCACGACCAAGGAAAGTCATATTTAAACATTTCTCATCAAAACCCAATGGTCCATAACCACTTTTTAACCATATGACTGTTCACCTTCCATGTACACCCAAAAATTGTAAAGTTGCTTATGTAACGTTTGCAACATTTTTGCCACAAATGACAATTTGACTCCAAACCAACCTCTACATGACTAAAAACATCACCTATGGTCTAAATAGACCTTATTACATCAGAAACATGACTCAACACATAAAAACTCACATTAGACCATATTTACATCATTTGACTAGGTGCCCCTGCACCATACACCCCAGGCAAAATTTGACTCAAGTCCCCTTGAGGACAGTGCTGCAACAATGGATTCAAGTTTCTTCATGGCATCTTCTGACCTACAAGTGGAATCTCCATTTGGCAATCCCTTCCAATGAGTCAAATACTGAAAACATGCATTGTCTCTTGCCTTTGACCGGTTCTTCCTTTGAGGGTGTTGTTCTTCACTTGATGGATAATCTTTGGTCTGTGCTTCACCTAAGAATGCTGGTAAATCTGCATCTTTATCTGCTACCACACCTCCTTGTGCCTTGTAAGGTACTACCTTCTTCTTCACTCCCATTGTGTGCTCAAATTTGTCCACATCTCTTTGCAACTTGTTCTTAACCACTTCACTCTTACCTTTCATCTCTTCCATCTGTTGTGGTGACCCCATAACTGTTATTTTATTAGGTGTGCTAACCTCTATCCTAAAAAAAGTAGAATGACTAACATCCCTTTGTGCAAACAATGTATAGAACACTTCTTCTATCTTCATATCAACATGCCTCTTAAGCCAATCTTGAATCCCAAGAACCAATTCATCTTTGACATTCAACAAATCAGATTTTGACTCCAACTCAATATCATTTCTCTCCAAAATCAAATCTTTCTTCAAATATGTTGTCTTAATATCTTCAAGTTTAGAAGTGGCTGCAACCTCCATGTGCTTTTCTTCCTCTACCTTTATGAATTCCTTCCTACCAACCATCATCACATTAGGTTTCATGGTCTTCCCTTTATCATCCTCTTTCAATGGTATCAAAGTATAGGAGACTCCATCTTTGCTTATCTCATAGGTATTTCTTCTCCCGTCATACATAACATACCTATCAAAATGCCAAGGCCTCCCTAGCAGTAAATGACATACATCCTTAGGTAACACATCACATAGAATTCTGTCCTTATACCCTCCTATGTTGAACTCCACCCAACTTTGCTCATTTACCAAAACATATTGACCCTCATTCAACCAAGAAACTTTATAAGGGGTATCATGTGGTATTCTAGGCAGTTTTACTTTCTCAACCATTTCAATGGACACCATATTATCAGTACTGCCTGAATCAACTACAACCTTACATACCTTACCCATGCACTTACAAGTTGTTTTGAAAAGACTCCTTTGTGGTGGCTCCTTTTCCCTTGATGCTTTGATGAGGGTTCTCCTTGCCATGAGTGATTCTCCAACCTCTGGAGCAACCTGTTGTGATGGAGATTTTACACTCTCATTATCCTCCTCTTGTACCAATTGATTCCTTCTTTCTCCTCCATGTGAACTAGAGGCTTGACCTTTATTGCACTGTCATGCTTGATGTCCAAACTTATTACATTGATAGCACCTTCCTGTGAATCCTTGTGAACCTCTTCCTTGACCTCTAAATCTGCCTCTAAAGCCTGATCTACCACCTCTAAATCCACCTCTCTGATCAACAACTTGTTCTTGCACCTTGCTTGCATCTTCTTGACCCTCATATGACTGCCTTAAGTTGGAAAATGATCCTCTAGCTCTGATATTACTGCCTCTTCCCCTATTTGACTTGTCTTTCCTTCTCTTGATCTTTTATTCAACCCTTATTGCCATTTGATAGTATTCCTCAACCGTTCTTGGATTTGCCATAGTTAACTCATCTTGAATATTAAATCTCAATCCACTAAGGTATCTAGCCACCTTCTCCACATCATCCTCCATATGACATGCTCTTATACTCAACTTATAAAACTTATTAGTATAAGTTTTGACACCCATATCTCTTTGCTTCAAACCTTGAAGTTTCTTATGCAATTGAACTGCATAATCATTTGGAAGAAACTTACCCTTAAGTTTAGCCACCATTTTGTCTCAAGAAACAATATTTGACTTACCTTTCTTCCTCCTTTCAAATTCCTCATAATCCCACCACAATAGTGCATGACCCTTCAATTTTGTCTTTGTTATCTTCACTCTTTGCTCCTCTGGAACATCTTCATATTCAAAGTAGTTATCAAGTATTGCAATCCAATCTAATAGCTCTTCATCATCCAAGTTACCTCCATACATAGGTAAATCAATCTTCACCTTGTGTTTGTCTTCCTTGACTGCTCTTAGTAGCTTGGCAAACTTCTGCTCATTAGGATCCAATTCCTCTTCTTCTTCAGGGGGATTCTCCTTTTCCCCTTCCTCTTCACTGTCACTCCAATCACTTATGACCACACCTCTTCTCTGACTGGTTTCCATAGCCTCCATCCTTTCTACCAACCTATCTTGTAGTTCCTTCAACCTTCTAATCTCCCTTCCAGTCTTCTCTTTCATCTCTTGCATTTCTCTAGCCATATGATTGCTTTTTGGAGGCATCTTGACCACTTTTCAACACAACTTCTCTCCTCCAAATCAGACCGACCTATGCTTTGATACCAATATGATGCATAGTAGAGTATCAAAACCAAAAATCACTCAATCCAACCTTTACCAAAATCTTAACTCCTCAAACACAATGATTTCCTTCACAAATCCACTATTTCTCTAGTAGGACAGCAAACTAGGTATTTTTCCATAACTTGTAGCAGACAACTCAAACCCACATTTTGAAGATTGGTCTAGATACCCTTTTTGGAGTTTCAAAACATATCAAGAGTGCAAGTATGATTGTTTTGGAACAAACCCCTCAAAAATTCACTGTTACCCTCCAATTAGGCCTAATTAGGACAACAAAAGGGGTTTTTCTGACCTAATTTACACACCAGACCTCATTCCTAGAAACTAATCATAGTTTTAGATACCCTTTATTCCCTAACACAACATATCTCAATTGCAGGTGGGGTTACTTTGGAACACAAAGGTCTAAATTATGCTACTACGCTTGAAAAAAGGCTTAATTAGGCTTGTGCAAATAGGCATCCTATTGGTTTTACACACTTCCAACCTTCCCTCTTCAAACCAACACCTTAAACATGTCAAATATAGCCTTCCTCAACTATTCCAATCCTTTCAAACCACTTTCCAAGAGCTTTCCTTCAAACCCTACCTCTTAGGTAACTTCTATGCCCAAAACAAGAGATTTTCAACCTAGGGCATCAACAATTTGTCACCAATCTTCCTCCCCTGCTCCTGCAAACTTAAGAAACATGAAAAAAATCCTACTTACTCCCATTACACCAACTTTTAGAGTTTTCCACCGTTGGAATGGCTTAAAAATGCATTTTTTCAACCAAACCCTCAAAACCTAGGGTTTCTGAACAGTTTTCACTAAAAAGGCTCTAATTCACTCAAAACTTGATGAAAACAACTCAAACCAAAACCATTTGAAATTTGATTCACTCCTTCATCAATCCCAATCAAAAATTGTATGTTTGCAGGCCGTACATGGTCGTACAACTTATTACAACAGTAGAAAACACAAAAAATAGAGTTTTATTGTTATTATTGATCTCCAAATTATCTTCTCCAGCTTGCCACGACCAAGGCAAGTCATATTTAAACATTTGTCATCAAAACCCAATGGTCCATAACCACTTTTTGACCATATGACTATTCACCTTCCATGTACACCCAAAAATTGTAAAGTTGCTTGTGTAACTTTTGCAACATTTTGCCACAAATGACAATTTGACTCCAAACTGACCCCTACATGACTAAAAGCATCACCTGTGGTCTAAATAGAACTTATGACATCAAAAACATGACTCAACACATAAAAAATCACATTAGACCATATTTACATCATTTGACTAGGTGCTTCTGCACCATAAAGTACCTTTAGAAATGAGATAGTAGGCCACGTATGCTCTCCTCTCATGCCTTACAGTGATCTTGAGGACCAAAGGTAGTTAGAGCCTCATCAAGGGCCATATTATCCATGCCTAGATCTAGGTATTTTCATGGGCTCACAAGTGTGAACACTCCCACCTAAATAAAATAGGTTTTTATGTTTACTTTGTCTTCTCCTTTATGTGGAACTAGTACAAAAGGAAAATCACAAAAAACTAAACAACAAAAGTCATGCATCTATTAGATGAGCTCCTATATCCAAATCACACAAGAAATCCTTTTGAGGCTAATGATGATGATAGCCTTAGAAAATTGAATGCATATGATGATGACAACTATAATTTGTTTAGTGTTGAACATGGTC
This sequence comes from Cunninghamia lanceolata, assembly GCA_027924645.1. Lineage (NCBI taxonomy): Eukaryota > Viridiplantae > Streptophyta > Pinopsida > Cupressales > Cupressaceae > Cunninghamia > Cunninghamia lanceolata. Next base: position 6,480,167 of record BSBN01000232.1, on the reverse strand, counting down.
ATACCCAAGGTGGGACATTTCAATACCAAACCCTAGATGCCAATATTGTAAGCAATCTCTCCCCCGGCTTTAATCAGAAAACTATACACAACCTTATGGACCAAGATCCTTTAGACCATGAACATGCTAGTACTCACTATCCCCTAGGCCAAAATTGAATATCTATTACTCATCCTTATGGTAACTTTGAAAAGGGAAATACCATTCTAGCTCATGATCCTCAGAGCTAATTCATGTTTAAACTCCAAACTTTACATCAACAATTAATAGCCTTAGACTCCTATGCAATTCCATCATCCAAACCTTCATAATCCTATCAATCCAAACAATAATATTATCAATCATCCAATCATGTTGTTATATGGAGCCTAATCAGAATCAAATTTTAAATTTTCCCCACTTTTGTCAACGCAGATTCTCCCCAAAGTATTTATAAAGGTGTCAATAGTTATTTTTTCTATTGGCCACCATTAAAAAAAACCCTATTTTTGTAACTAACATAAGTCTTAATAAAAAAGGATAAGGGTTAGGTTTTTTGTGGATATATTGTGTCTATAGCACATTGCAGGAGATTTGGGTTGCATGAGATTTCTAGTTGTAATTGGTTCTATTTGCTGGATAATAATATTGGACTCTCTGTTGGTGGATGTAACCTGAGTTTGGGTGAACCACATTAAAATTGTCTCTTGCTCTTTTATTTCTTTGTATTTTTCATTCCTCTGTTTAATCTTTATCTGTATTTAATTGATATTTCCTATTTGCTATTCATAACTAGTGGTATCAGAGTGAGTTGTGTTCGATTATCCTCTACAGGAAGGTCTCACGGTTGAGTGGGAGTCTCATGGTTGAGTGGGAGTAATGGCAGATGAGGGTAAATTGAAGGTAGATAAATTCAATGTGCACAACTATCAGTTATAGAAGATGCAAATGGAGGATTATCTCTATCAGAAGGATCTATGGATGATGTTGCAAGGGAAATCCAAGAAACCGGCAACAATGACTGATAAGGATTGGGAACTTTTGGATAGAAAGGCACTGGGAAGCATTCGTTTGTGCCTTGTGCCATCAGTGGCATTCAATATTTCAAAAGCGAAGACAATAGATGAGTTGATGCAGACATTGGCAAAGTTATATGAAAAGCCTTCTACTTCAAACAAGGTATTTCTTATGAAGCATTTATTTAATATTAAAATGGTAGAAGGTGGATCAGTTACTAATCATTTAAATGAGTTTAACACAGTTACCAATCAATTGACTTATGTAAATGTAAATTTTGATGAAGAAGTTAGAGCCCTCTTGATATTATGTTCTTTGCTTGAAAGATGGAATAGTTTGGTAATGGCGGTTAGTAACTCTGTTTCTAGTTTGAATATGCTGAAATTTGATGATGTTGTTAGTGTTATTCTGAGTGAGGAAATTCATAGGAAAAGCTCAGGGGGATCCACATCAGGTAGTGTTTTGAATGTAGAAAGTAGGAATAGATCAAAGGAGAGAGGAAAAGGTTCTGGAGGTCATGGGAAGTCACAAGGAAAATCAAAGGACAAGAGGTACCAACCCAAAGGAAACAAGGATTGCTGGTACTATGGGAAACCGGGTCATCTTGTTGGTGCCTGATTTCACTGTCAGTTTCTGAGCAATTTTCATGCAGGCACCTTCCCTAAAAATCCAAAAAATGTTCTAAGTGTTGGACCTCCTCAGCATTTTTCAGCTGCAGCATCATATTTTCTTTGGAGGAGGTCATCATCATCATGTTTCCAGACATCACCCTGATGTTGCTTACGAGGGTCATCATATTTTCTGTCAGCATGATCTTTCGCTGGGGTGATATTCTAACATCGGGTGATCTTACTTAAGATCATCCTGATGATGTTGCTGCAAAGTCCTAAGTATGATCCTATCTTCATCGGGGTCATCATATTTGAACATCGAGTGATCTTAGTCAAGATCATCCTAATGTTGTTTTATCACTTCATGTTCGTTGTTTTATCACCCTGATGATGCTGACGTCATTCTTATGTCAGGGTGATATCCGTTTTTCTACCTGTCTGCATCATGATATTTTCGAAGGGAGATATTCGCCTGTCGGCTTCATGCATTGTCCAATGGGGGTGATCATTTCAAATATCAGTCACATATTCATATATCACCCCGATCTTATAGTGGAGCTACAGTGCAGCATGATATGTGTGCATCAGGATGATATTTCCAAATATCCAGTTATCTTCCGAATATCATCCTGATGCCGATGTATGGTGACGTCATCAAGGTCCGGGGGGGTCATATTTCTAACACTGATCATCTTGTGGAGATCCCCCGATATTTGCAAACATGACGATGACGTCATCCGAATATGAGGAGGTGCGCGATAGGCAGATATGCTGATGACGTCAGCAGGATATGATGGTGACGTCATCAGGATGTTCATCGGCCAGACATTTGGTATCGGCTGAGCAGGAGGATCTTCCTCCGATGGATCAGGTTGTGCCGATGAAGGCGATTATCATGCAGGTGATATTGCGATGATGATGCTGACGTCAGGGTGATATTTCAAGCAACAGGATATCATGTTGTTGGAGGATGATGATGAAGGCTTATACTAGTGTCGTCAGGAGCAAAAGCACCGACATCATATATGCTCATGACCTAGTATATAAAGTGTTAAAGAGGTCACCGCGGGGTGCATGTGGGATAATTCAACCCTGCATATTTTCAAATATCATGACGATGTATCTTGGCTGGAAATGGTTGCGACGCACAATTTTTTGCATTTCCCAAGGCCGCGGGTTGGTGCGCCATTAATGGCGATTGTTACAGAGGTATGGGTGATGGCGTGGACGGATCCAGTACCCGACTGAAGTTGTACATCCACGGCTGGCGGCTCATGGCTCAAGATCCTCTTCTGTCCCCTCTTCTACCTGCCGCATTCAATGCGTTGAGCGCCATTTTTCTGATACTGTGTATCTGGCGAGATTTTTGGTCAACCATGTAATTAATGCTAGAGGTACACTTTCTGGCCAATATAGGCAGACTGTGTTACCATTGTTTAGGTTGTTGAAAACTGGACATTTTGGCTCTGTAATAAGATACAACTGGTTTTGGTTGCTCTGTGCAGCAAAACTTGTGAGTTTATGTATCTCCTGTTGTACGTTTTGGCATGAATCCACTGATTTCATGGTTAATCTTATATGAATAATGCTATGTTTGCATGTGTTATGCTGATTCTGTCTCCAGTTTTGCATGTATCTTTCTTCCTGCAATAGGGATGCCATAAGTATCGACAGCTTAACACTCTGTATTGGGAGATATCTATAAGGCAGGTATCATGTGTATCCCCCTGAAATCCAGTTTTAGCTATTCATGCTGATCATTCACAGGTGTATGTCTACCGACTCCAAGCCCTGGATAGGCACCAATCTAGCTCTGTGTTGAGGTTATACACCAGGTCCAGGTTTGCATCCAAACACCATTTCAAACCATCTCATCCTTCCACCTGTTAGTTGTAGGATTAGGAGTAGGAACCCCTGCATGCTCTCATACCTAACCAGACATATATGTCCAAGAACATTGCCCACCTTGTGATCTATCATACAGATCTTGGTCCATACATGAGAGTATTCTGCCTGTTGTTGTCAAGTTAGATCTTTCTATCTTTGAGCTAGTCAAGGTTACATCTTGAGTTATAGGGATACCCCCCTTGGTGCGGCAGAACCAGAAGTGAAGGGGAGGAGCTCACGCAACCTCCTGTATTAGTTGGCTGAATCTGCCTGTGCATTAGAAGTGGCAAACCCTAATGCTGATTCAGAAGAAAAACCAACACATCTAAAGAAAGATTGTTGGTCTCAGAAGAATAAAGGAGACAAACAAGAAGGCAATAAGGAGGCAAATGTGGTAAGTAATAAATCTGAAGATGATGCTTTGATTCTTTCCTTAGATAATGTTGATGATTCATGGGTTTTAGATTCAGGGGCCTCATTTCATGCTACACCCCATAGAAGTTATTTTCTTGATTATGTCCAAGGGGATTTTGGGCTTGTTTATTTGGGAGATAATGAACCCTGTCAGATTGTTAGAAATGGAAGAATTAAGATTAAGTTGCAGAATGGGAATCATTGGCTAATACAAGAGGTAAGGCACGTTCCAAGGCTGAGTAGGAATTTAATTTCAACAGGGCAGCTAGGTGATGAAGGTTGCATAATTACTTTCAGTGATAAAAATTGGAAGGTTTCAAGAGGTGCCTTAATAGTAGAAAAAGGTGTGAAAGTAGGCACCTTATATCTTTGTACAGGTCATATTGTTCCTTCTACTTTAGTTGCAGAGAAAAATTAAATAGGTTTAGGAATAGTTGCTACAGGTTCGCAGGCAAAGATTGAAATAGTTGCTGCACAGGTTTTGAGACAACACTGTGGCATAACAGACTTGGGCATATGAGTGAAAAAGGTATGAAGGTACTTAATTCTAAGAAAGTTTTACTAGGTCTGAAATGTATTAATATGGATTTCTGTGAAATTTGTGTGTATGGCAAACAAAAGAAAGTTAGTTTTCACAAAGATGGGAAGCAAAAGAAAGATGAAAATTTGGAGCTTGTGCATATAGATGTATGGGGACCAACTCATGTATCTTCTCTTGGTATCTCTCAGTGTTATGTTACATTCATAGATGATGCAACTAGGAAAGTTTGGATTTATTTCCTTAGGTAGAAATCTGATGTATTTGAAACATTTAAGAAATGGAGAAGCTTGGTTGAGAATTAGATGGGTAAAAGATTAAAATGTCTCTAATTTGATAATGGTGGTGAGTATTGCAGAAAAGAATTTGATGATTATTGTTCCTCTAATGGAATTTGTATGTAGAAAATGGTTCCAGGGACTCCACAGGAAAATGGAGTGGCTAAGCGCATGAATAGGACAATAATAGAGCATGCAAGGAGCGTGAGATTACATGTTGGGCTGTCTTTAAACATGTGGGTAGAGGCTATCAATACTGTTGTATATTTAATTAATAGAGGTCCTTCAATTCCTTTGGGCTATGGTATTCCAGAGGAAGCATGGATAGGTAAGAAGGTGAGTTATTCTTTTCTCAAAACCTTCGGATGTGAAGCATTTACACATGTAGATTCTAAAAATAGAACCAAGCTAGATGCAAAATTAAAAAAGTGTATCTTCATTGGATATGGCATTGATGAATTTGGTTATAGGCTTTGGGATTTTGAAAATATGAAAATTGTGAGAAGCAGGGATGTTGTATTCGATGAGAAGGTGTTGTACAAAGATCAGTTGCAGCAACATGAGAAGAAAGGAAAGGATTGTGTGGTGCTGGATGATGCTTCAAATAGTGATGTTCTAGTGGTTCCTCATGCTTCGCAATAGCAACAGGAAATACCACAAACTCCAATGAATGTTAGACGGTCAACAAGGACAAGTAGACCTCCCGATAGGTTTTCTCCCTCTTTCTATTCTATTTTATTAACAGATGCTGGTGAACCAGAAGGGTATGATGAAGCTATGCAAGTGGATACAAAGGTTCAGTGGGAGCATGCAATGGAAGAAGAAATGGACTCCTTTATGAAAAATCAAACTTGGGAATTATGCAAGCTGCCTGTAGGTAAAAAGGCTTTACCAAACAAATGGGCTTATAGGCTAAAAGAGAAAGATGGAAGTAAGAACATATTTAAATCTAGATTAGTTGTAAAAGGATTTGCACAGAAAAAGGCATTGATTTTGATGAAATTTTTTCTCTAGTTGTTAAGATGACTTCTATTCATACTATTTTAAGTATTGTGGTTGCTGAAGATTTGCATTTGAAATAGCTAGATGTGAAAACCGCATTTCTCCATGGTGATTTGGAGGAGGAGATATATATGGAACAACCCCAAGGATTTGAGGTCAAAGGTAAGGAGAAACTGGTGTGTAGATTGAAGAAGAGTTTAAATGGCTTGAAACAAGCACCTCCGTAATGGTACTTGAAATTTGATAGTTTTATGGCTGAGCAAGGCTACAATCAGTGTAATTTTGACTATTGTGTTTATTTTAAGAGGTTGGATAATGATAGCTACATTATTTTATGTTTATATGTTGATGACATGCTTGTAGTGGGGTCTAACATGGATCACACAAGTGAGTTAAGACAACAGTTAGCAAAATCATTTGCTATGAAGGATTTGGAGGTAGCGAAACAAATCCTTGGTATGAGAATTTGCAGAGATAGGAAGAACAGAAAATTGACTCTATCTCAAGTTGATTATGTTGTTGTAGAGATTCCATATGGATTATGTAAAAGTTGTCAGCACACCTTTGCCCAGTCATTTGAAATTGACTAAGGAGATGTGTCCAAAGACACAAGAGGGGGAAGACAAAATGTCCAAGGTACCATATGCTTCAACTATAGGAAGTTCAATGTATGCCATGGTATGCACGAGACCGGATATTGCACATGTTGTAGGAGTTGTAAGCAAGTATATGAGTAATCCCGGATTGGAGCATTGGAATGCAGTAAAATAGATTCTTATATATTTGAGAGGTACATCCAATAAACATTTATGTTTTGAGGGCTCTAATAATGATTTAGCAGGCTATGTGGACTCAGATTTGGCAAGGGATATTGATACTAGGCGAAGTACTACAGGTTATGTCCTTACTATAGGTGGGACAGCGGTGAGTTAGATATCAAGGTTGTAAAAGGTGGTTACAGCTTTATCCAGCATGGAGGCAAAATATGTAGCTACAACAGAGGCAGGCAAGGAGATGATATGGCTGTAATTTTTCATGGAAGAATTGGGTAAACAGCAGGCTAATAGTTATTTGTTTACGGATAGCCAGAGTACCATACATCTTGCAAAGAATTATGCCTTGCATTCAAAGACCAAACACATATAACTGAGGTATCACTTCATTCGGTCGGTATTGGAGGATGGATAGTTAAGGCTGGAAAAGATACATACAGATGAAAATCATGGATATGTTTACAAAAGCGGTGACAAGGGAGAAGTTGAGCTCCTCTTCAGCTTCAGTTGGCCTTTAAGATTGAAAATAATAGAATCAGGACAGTAGAGTCCAGGGTGCTTATTTCCAGTGGGAGCTATAGGGGCAGCGGTGTTTAATCAGTCTCCAAGTAGGAGATGATATGGTGTGGAGTCTGATCAGTCTCCAAGTGGGAGATTGTTGTTATATGGAGCCTAATCAGACTTAGAGGTTAAATTTTCCCCACTTTTGTCGATGCGATCTCCCCCCAAAGTATTTATAAAGGCGTCGACAATTATTTTTTCTATTGGCTGCCATAAAAAAAAACCCTATTTTTGTAACTGACATAAGTCTTGATAAAAAAAGGCTAAGGGTTAGGGTTTCTGTGGATATATTGTATCTGTAGCACATTGCAACGGATTTGGGTTGCATGGGATTGCTGGTTGTAATGGGTTCTATTTGCTAGATAATAATATTAGACTATTTGTTGGTGGATGTAGCCTGAGTTTGGGTGAACCACGTTAAAATTGTCTCTCGTTGTTTTATTTTTGTGTATTTTGCATTCCTCTATTTAATCTTTATCTACATTTAATTGATATTTTCTACCTGCTATTCCTAACAAATCGACCATCTAATCCTACCATATCCAAACAATTTGTGAAGGATGATCTCTAAGGACTATAAGTGACCTGAACCTATTGGGACCCAACTTGAAAAATGTAAAAATTATCCAAGTCTTTGTCCTCTTTATGCACTTACCCTATTTTTAACCCACCATTTATAATTGATCTAAAAAAATTTAAGTCAGTCTCCCCTTGGTCATTTTTTGCCTATTGTTGTTCAAAGTCATCCCCCATGTTCTTATAATGTGTTGAAGTTTCAAAATCCAATAAATTCCAAGTTTGGGAAGTTTTAAGACATTTTCTAGTGTTTTTGTGGATTTGCAAAATTTGTAGATAATACCAAACATTTCCTCTTCACCTCTTGTTTGGTCCTCACTTCCTTTCATGCATGAAAGTTTCACAAAAATCTACCAGGTCCCTCATTTATTTCATTTCCCTAGTTTCTCTAACTTTACATAATCTTGACAAGGTACTAGACTTCCACCTTTTAGTCCCAACATTTGGTCCAACTTGGCTCCTTTCCTACATAGAAATCCTATAGAAGTCTATCAGGCCCTTCACTTCTTCTATCACTTTGGTTTATCCTAGTTTGTGGAATTTGATGAACTTCTAGACTTATACTCTAAAGCCCCAACATCTAATCCTCACATCCCCTTCCTTTTTTTCCAACCTTCATTCCTTCATCCTTTCTCCCAAATCCATTCACTTCTTTAGTTTTCCTCCCATTCCCAAACCTTCAAACCTTCATCCTACTTCCACATTTCTTCCTTTTGCAATCCTTTACATTTGTGGAGTCTCCTCTTAGAACCAAATATTTCTACATTTGGTCCCCCATCCCCTTCCCGCATTTCACCATCCTTCCTCCTACCCCATTTTACAGAAATTCCCTTGAAAACTAGATATGTTCACCTCTGGTCCCTCATCATTTTTCTGTATTCTTCTCAACCCCTTCATGGGACATTATCTCACTTCTGGATCTCATCTGCTCAATCCCTCTACTTCCCACATTTGGTTCCATTTCGATTTCCCACATTTGTCCCTCCCACCTTTTCTCCCATTATGTAGATTTTCTTTAGACATTTGGATTAGATATGTTCACCTCCTATCGTATATCTCATCATAGCTTTCTATTCTACATCCAAATCTTACTTTTCTCTCATCACCAAATCACTCATTTTCTTCCTTTGTGAAAACCCGATGGACTTCCATATTTCTTTCACACATTTTCCTAACTTCCAAATCCAGACCCTCCCCTCATTTCCACATTCACTTCATTCATTCCTCCTATCCATTCCCTTGAAACTGTTTAGCACATCTAGTTCCAACCTCCACTTCCCATGTCCCATCCTACATCAAATCCCACAAATTTTTAAAATCTCTCTGAAACACTCTAGAATGCTTCAACAACTTCCTAGATCACCATTAATGACCTAATTTGACCCTACAACTTCTCATTTGTAATTTTCCTACCTAAACACCACCACTCATCTTAAGGGTGTGATTCCAATTACAGATTTCAACAGTGGGTGATAAAGGTAGGTATGGTCACCATGAATGCAATGGTTGAGTTTTAGCTATCGATAATCTTTGTGTGAGCTCTAAACCACTCATATTGAGTGGGAAACATTCTAAGACATGGATTTCATATGATCACACCTAATTTACATTCAATGCTTCAACCTCTAATAGTACATTGAGTTCTTGCGGGTGACCAAGGATGGAAGAAATCACAATGCTATATATACATGTTAAAAGATGTAATAAGGGTTGGTTGTCAAGCCAATTTTTCAATTGCAAGTGTTTCTAGCTAGTTCTAGGGCATCAAACATTGCAAGCCTAGTTTGTAACAGATGGAATCTATTTTGTAATCCATATGAATGGTTTTAAATGAACACAATACATGTAATGGTATGTCTCCATGGTATTTTGTAATGATTCAGAGGATTCTTGAGCCTAGTTGTCCATTCTCTATTGCCACATTTGCTAGTATGAATATAACTAAGGTTAGATAAATGTATGACAACATTTTATTTTTGTTGCAAAGATTTTGTGTTGGTCTCTCCTTTGTTTCATGTGGTTCGTTATAGTTTTGAGATGGATTATTAAGTATGTTCATTTTCATGTAATGTTATCTTTGATTTGTATGTATATGCACATCTAGTTATGGTTATGCTTTGCAGATGTATCTCCCTCTTCCTTGTAATTCATGACTCTGTTACCCAATGGAGTAGACGTCAGTGTGATTGGTGAGAGATCAAACACTTTCTATTTTATTATCCTCTCTACCCTTAGTAGTTTAGAAGTAGATTAAGGTTCCAACATGATTTCATTATTCATTATTATAAACCAAGGAACATAATAAGTGACCTCAAATAGTTAATTTTTTAGAGAATTATGTCATGCATGTATACAACTTGCAATTATATATGAAATATTAAGTGGATTCACTATTGGGATATAATTATTTTTCTATCTTTAGGTACATATGAGAGGTTGTAGTTTTAGCTTAATTAGAGGTTTAATAGGCAGCTAGTTATCTTTGACCTAGTGACAAATATTGGGGTCAAGCGTACATTGGGTATAGTTATCATTGTTTCAGTCATTAGTCATCTTAACTGGTTAGATGTCCTATTAAGGATACCTCTAGGAATACTCTCCTAGACCTAATTAAGCCTGAAGTGAAGGAGAGCATACCCACTCTCAGCAATTGGCCTTTAAACACTCATATTTCATTGATCAGCGAATTGATTCACCTTCAAGACAACAATTTCGTAGCCTTGAACTGGATTGATTCCTCTAGGAGTGTGAGCAATGATTTTAGGAACCAATAGAACCATAATCAAAAGCATGAATTTGAGGAATTATGTGATACTCCAAATTCAATATCATCAGCCTTTGGCAAGTACAAGCATGTCATTAGCAATGGAATTATAAATTTGAGCAATGTTTAGAATGCCCAAGATTCTCCTAGTAGTAGCACCTCTACTATTTAATTCAATAAAAATACTAAACAAAGATGATATACTCCTTTGGGAGAGTCTTTGGAAGCAATGTTTCACAAGCTAGTTAAGGCTAACAAAATCATATTCCCACTTACCAAGTATTTTGACGAAAGTAGGCCAAAGTCCTAATGGCATAGGGAGGACATGTATTGTGAATACCATAGAATCAAATGACATTCTATTAATCATTTCCTAAGGTTCAAGGATTACATCCAAGATCTAATCGATGGTGGGGCTCTTGACCTTGAGGAAGTTACTCCTACATCACACAATTGACACTTGGAGACACATCGAGATCCTTATCCAAAGGAAGCCAAATGAGAAAAATCCCCCTCCTTCACAGGATCCATAAAATTCAAAATCCATAAATGTCATAAGGTCCAAAGACATCCCACTAACCAAAGCATGCTATTAGGGGTGTATATCAAAGGCCTAATCAATATAGGGTATATCAAAGAAAAATAATGTACATCCATCATGTTGACAAAGCAATTGAGAATATGTCAAGAGTTTGTCCCAAATCATGATCAACCTTGCAATCACCGAATCAAGGTCAAAACACTCAAGCCAACTCCATCCATCTTATAACAAGATCCCAAGACCAAGAAATTCAAACTGATTCCATCCATCATACAACAAACCCCCAAGATCAAGAAATCCAAACCAATTCTATCCATCATCCCATAACTTCCCCTCCCTATGAGTATATTGTTGTCCCCATTTAACATATAGACAAGCAAAATAATCATAATGAGCATATTGGCAATTAATTTGTACATGATGTTGATCACATTAAACATGAGGATAAGAAAGTCATGATTGATCACATTGAGCATATAGTTGATCAAGGTACCACAATCATAAACAAGGAGAAAGTGCAAACATCATATCAACCTAATCCAACCATCTTCATTAAAGTAGGTTTCCTCACAGATAAGAAAGTGGCAAGTTCTACTAGTTCTTGGTTATGTAACAATGGGCTCACATCATGTTTCAAAAGCAATAAATATCCTATCACAAGAAAAATTTGTTGACTCATGGACTATTGGGCCTTCATGAACAAGGCATCCTAGAACCTATACATGTTTATGCAAATCATGGATGTTAAGGCATCATCTACAAACCTCCTAACAATCAACCTAATGATGTTTTTGATGCTTTGATGATATTTGATGTAACTTCATCCAATATAAACATCAAAATAAAGTCCATCCATAGCCACTCCAATAATCTTGTTGCAATCAATCCTTTCCTTGATACTATTATCTAAACCATCAACCTAGAAGTTTCAGCATCTAAACCCATGGATTGGGACCAACAAGATCATGCACTATTTGATTTATTCCAAAATGATGAAGCAATCACAAAAATCATGGGATTTCAATATAATGTCTTTCTAAGGGATCATCACAAAGGATTTGAAATTGATTGAGATGCCCTAGCATATGAATCTAAGAATCCAAGAATCACCATGAAACAAAGCATTGACATGAAACACCAAATTAAAATTAAGCAAAGAATCAAGATGAATTCAAAGGGTGACATGAACCCAAAAATTAAAAGGTGAGCAAAAAGGAAATATGGATCTGAAAGAAAAATTAAGCAATAAATGCAATCAAATAAAAATATCAAAAGGAAGCAATCAATTATAATATAGAGAAAAACTAAAGATGTACTTTGCATACAACATGTGTGTGCCACCTTCATAGTTATTATTGATTTGGGGATGTAAAGTTTCATGATTCAATCAAATTATTGGTCCTAATCTTAGTCCCTATTCCAAATCTAAATCTAAACACCTAACATCCCAAATCTGGATAGTCAAAAATCCTACATCCACCAATCCACAATTCAAATCCAAATATCCAAAATCTATTCTCAACTCTCCAAATCTAAGTCCAAATATCCCAATCCCTAATACAAAATTCTAAACTAGAATCTCAAATCAAGAACCAAATGTAAATATTCAATAACCAAAATATCTCATATCTTAGCAACAACACTCTATCATAGTGGCTATGGTGGTACCTTATCGAGATGTTCATAATTGGATAAAGCCAATTCAATTATCAAAGAGGATCATAACAACATTTGTGAATTATACATCAGTGGTATAATCTTATCAAAGTTCAATTACTTAAGGTATGCTATTACTAGCATGTCATGACATGAGCATCCAAATTAGCTACATCAAATAGACAAGAACTTGTCACCTAAAGCAATAGAAATCAAAAGTTCTCCAAAAATCTAAATATCACAAAAATTAGAAAATCAAGAAATCAGAAGAATAAAGAGAAAAAAATTTCCCAATGATGAAAACCATTCTTATGGCACCTTGGGAAAGTACCGTGATGAAAACCCAATCACGAGAATCATGTGTAAATTGGTTGTCTATGTGAACCTTACACTTGGGGGAAAACTTCTTCCATCCATTCATCCCTTCCATCCTTTGCAGTCACTAGCCATTCCATCCATACCATCCCATCATACCCCTCAATCATATCTGCATAACCATTTCATTATACCCAATCCATCCTCCCTTCCCACTTTGACCTTGACAAGGATAGGGGTAAAATGATGAAACATGCTTTGGACACTTCTTGATATATCCAATTTTCTATAGGGAATACTATAGCATGTTATCCCAAATTATTGAGTAAGTTGATACCTTCTTCAACATGCATTGCAACAAAATGTCATGAATTGTTTGTATAGAATGGGGGCATGTTATCCTTATGTAAAATTGTCCTTGGAGATCACATCCTAAATCCCTCCATCCATCCATCCCATCCCAAATCTTTCAATCATACATACTAAACCCTAGATCTGATGCCCCCTTCCATTCTAAAATCCATTGATCATCCATTCCATCTAATCCACCCTTCATCCTCATCCCTAGACTTGGTTTTCCCTTGTCAGTGGTTACAAATGATCATCACATCCCAACTAATCCAAGGAAATCCAAAGGTAATCCAATACAACAATATCATGTAGTATAATGCAACAATTGCAAGCAATTCATCCAAATTTTAGTACAATTCATCCCAACTTTCATCGCATTGCAATCCAAACATAGAAAAATAGAAATAATCCATAAATTTTATCCTCGATCTTGTTGAAATCTAATCCTTGTTTAGTTTTAAATAAATAATCACATTGTCATCATAATATATCTGTTATTTCAGAAAATTTCCCCTCTTAAGGTTTAGCTCCCAGGTCCTGTTATTGCATTTAGAGCATCTTGTGTGTTATTTCTGACTCCCAATGAGAAAACCTTGAAGTCTTATGGAAAATAGGACCTAGGGGATTACATTTTGATGAATCTTAAACAAAAATGGCAGGGTGCACGTGGGTACTAGCACCCTAGTCCTGCTCTATTTTGGGTTTGCCATAATTCCAAATGTCGGTTTAGTGATCGTTATTTAGGTCCTATGCCGACATCTAAAGTTTAAATTACGAAATTATTAGTGAGAATCTTTGTAGTTGCATATATAAGCATGATTAGGTTTCATTTGCAAACTATATGGACATTTTGATTGACAAGCTTATGTGAAAGTGATTCAAGGCATTCATTGTGTTGCAGAGCAGTACTTTGTTGTTATTGTGTTTGTATTTGCAGATTTGGCATCCATCTCCTCATGGCATGAAGAGCATCTTCCTTCCATGAGATCTTCACTACAAGGTGATATCAATTGTGTTTTCTATCATTTATCATTTGAATTTTGCCTCTATCCCGCAGGGATACGCACTCTTTATCTGACAACGATGTTCAGAAGACTTGAATGTCTCTTCGGGGCTTGACTGAGGCAAGCCTCTAAACACCACAACCCCTCCCACACTCCTTGTGATTGTAGGTTACAGGTGTCGTATCTGGAAGAAGTGGAGTTGTAGGGAAGGTTAACAAACATCAAGGATTCAGGATCTGAAAAGAAGTCAAACATTAGAGCTTTTCTTGGACTAGGGTGCTAGTCCTCGTATCCTCCAGTTTTCTTGAAGCAAAAATGGAAGTTGCAGTGCGAATCAGTGTCAGGAGAAGTTCCAAATTATGTGACGAAAAGTGTACCTCAAACTTGGGTGCTAGTCCCTGTGTCCCCAACTTCTCTACCTTCCGAACTTCATAAAACAATGAGTTAAATATATCTATCCCTCATCTTAGTCTGAAAGGATTTGTTGTGATTCGATAATTTTCTTATTGTTTTGCATATTTAGGGTTTTAAGTGAAATTGAGCAATTAAATTGAGATATTGTTTGACACATCCAAGATTCCACATCTTCCCAAGTGGCAACCCAACCTGATAGGTGAATCCTCTCGCACAAATTGGAGGTTCAACTCAGTTAATATGCCCTTGGAATGTTTGTAGGGAAAGGAGGATTCCGCATAAACCCTTGAAAACAACACCCACCAATATCTCTTTTTCCCGCCTAAACAATATCATTCCCAATCCTTACATTGTTCTCAATATATATCCTTCCCAAATCAACAACACTATCATTATAATCATACAAATTTGATTTTTAGCTTGACAAGGACATCTTATTTGTCATTTCTTTTCATTGTTTGTACATGCATTCTTGCTTGTGTGTTTCTTATTTTTCTTGCATTTGTGAGTCAATCCTTGGGGCATTTTATGGAAACAACATCATGATCTTTCATATCATGGTGGCATATGTCATCTACCTACTTGGGTGCTTTTATTATACAACATTTGGTAACCATGTCATCATGATTTTTCCATATCATGGTGCATCATATCATATGCTATAATAAATCAGGTGGCTCAAAAATTTATAATTACATGTAAGCTTTGCTGCATTCATCATCACACCATTTGCATGAACATCATCTTTTCTTCAATATTTCTTCTTCACTAACTATTCATACCTAACATTCATTCTCATTTCACCTGCCACTTGTGATTTTAACCTATTCATTCTAGTCCAAGTCCTTCCATTTCATTTTGAGTGTTCATCTATCTCTTTCATCCCCACATATCCTCTCAAGGGGGTATCTCTCTGGTTATCATACCACTTAGAGAATCCTCCTACATCTATTCTTTCACTTCTACTTTCTTTTTAAAGCTGCTACTTTTAGTTGTAGTTCCCTTTCAAAGAGGGGCAAATGTAGACACCAAGATTTCACTGGGTCTTAATGTCGTCATCTTATTTTTTATCATCATCCTAGTCTCATGTCATTTACTAATTTTATTGTCAAGACATTCTTATCCTATTATCATTTTGTCGACTAATTACCCTATCAATTTGTCAATTTCATCATGCTAATTTGCCTTGTCAATTAATTAATTACACTACATTAATTAATGAATCATATTCAAGTCCCCTAATATCACCTCACATTTAATTAATTTTTATTAATCATTATTAATTAATTAATTAGTTTCTTAATTAATCCATGCACACATAATTAATTAAAATAAATAAATAATTCCAGTTATCCTCACCCACATTTCACTCCATGTCAATTTAGTCAATCCCACATGTTAGGATTAAGGTGCCATCAACCTTGTAAATCCTATGTAATTAATTACTCCTATTATTGTTTGTAAATCACCTATAAGGGATGAAAGGTTTCACCAGCAGCAATCTTGTTTTAGCCGCATGTTTATATCTGGTCCTCATTGCTAATTAATCTGTGATAGGGGGGTCACAGGGGGGTTTCCCCCTGTAAGGGGTCCGAGGGGATCATCCCCCCGACGGGGGGTCCGGGGGCCATATGCCTTAGCAGTGGTTCAGGGGTAACACCCCCGAAACCACATTTTATTTATATTTTATCATTGTAAATCTGGACCATTCGTCATTAGGTCACAAATCTGACAATTGATATTATGACAGTTTTCTTGCCCTAGAAGGCAAACCCCTTTAATAAAGATATTTGTACTACATTTTTATCAGAGTTGAGTGTAACAGGCGGCACTAGATTGAAGACTGAAGAAGAAGAAGAAGAAGTGCATGTATTGTAATCTCATATATTTGAAAATAATACAACTTGGAACCTCTTTTCTTGGTGGAATTTTTTACCTGAAAGGGTTTTCTCCACGTTACATACTGTGTTATGTGTTCAATTCTTAATGCATGTTATTTCTGTGTAGTGGGTTTTTATTTCTATTGCAATCTCCATTGATTCTACATTGTTTAGAGGACATTAATAAGTTTTGAATCAGATTTTCATTGTGTGGAACTTGCACCTTCATTTCTAACACTGCATTTCACTTATCTATCTAAGTAGTGAACTAATCAATTAATTTAAGTTAACTCTAAATTAAGCTAGTTAACTAGTCAATCAATTCAATCAACTAATCAATCAAGCTAGTTAACTGATCAATCAATTTAGTTCACCAATCAATCAATTTAGTCAACTAATCAATCAAGCTAGTTAATTGATCAATCAACTTAGTTAATTGATCAATCGAGTCTTCAGGTCTCAAGATTGATAATCTTGACCATTCATATCTTCATCCTAAAATTCTATAAATTTAGTATTCCTTTCACAAATTCATCCCTCTCTAACTAGTAATAAAATTAATGATAATCCTTTATCCATCTTTGAATCTTCAAATCATGTCATTGCTACATTGTAGAAAAGATTGCAAACCTTTGTTAAAAATCCACAATCCTTCATCAAGTCCTAGTCCTCAAGTATTCGGATAACTTAGTGATCAAGGAAGTCAATGATAGAATCTATAGAGCACATACTAGTGGCATGGTCTTAGCAAAGAAAATTCTCAAAATCGGTTTCTACTAGCCTACCATGGAGAACAATGCTTGTCAATATGTTAGAAAATATCTAGCCTTCTAGAATCATGAAGACCTTATTCATGCACCTTCCCAAGCATTATAACCAATCACAACTCCATGACCCTTCTTTGTTTGGGGCCTCGATCTCATTGGGATGATAAGTCCCTCCTTCTCTGATGCCCACAAACACATCCTTATAGCCATTAAATACTTTACTAAATGGGTATAAGCTATCCCTCTCACCTACATCACTCGAAAATAAATATCTAAGTTCATTCTTCATCACCTCATTTGTTGTTATGATATCCCTGCTGCCATTGTCACTGACAATGGTACATCCTTCAAGAATAATGAAGTCAAAGCCCTTTCTAACCAATTCCATATCAAGCATAAGTGTTCCACACCCTATTACCCTCAAGGTAATGGCCAAGTCAAAGCCTCTAATAAGACCCTAATTAAAGTCCTCAAAAATATTGCAATAACACTAGTCAAGATTACCATCTTCAACTCTATCTTTCCTTATGGGCATACCATACCAATATTCACATACCCATAGGAGTCACACCTTATTCCCTTATTTTTGGAGTTGAAGCTATCTCACCCATTGAAATCAGTTTTCCCTCCCTACGCATCTCCTTGCATGATTTAATCAATGATGAGGAATACAAAGTTGCATGTCATCATAAGTTGGAGCTTCTTAATGAGAGACGATTTAGTGCACTTGATCATTTGAAATCCTATCAACACAGGTCACAAAGAAGCTACAACAAGCATATCAAATCCAAAGAGTTAAAAAAGGTGACCTTGTCCTTAAGGAAAATTTAAAAAACACCAA
Organism: Cunninghamia lanceolata; assembly: GCA_027924645.1. Classification (NCBI taxonomy): domain Eukaryota; kingdom Viridiplantae; phylum Streptophyta; class Pinopsida; order Cupressales; family Cupressaceae; genus Cunninghamia; species Cunninghamia lanceolata. Next base: position 6,461,998 of record BSBN01000232.1, on the reverse strand, counting down.
TCAGGATCATGAAAAGAAAGTTTTGAGCCTAATTGGCTACGTCCTTGTGTCATCATTGTCAAATTTGGGTCAAGAACATACAAGTTGGCCACGCAAGATGGATAGGAGCTTGATGAACCTATGAATATCCTACATCTCAAATGCTTCCACACTTGAAGGGTCTAATGCTTCTCTCAAACCAAAAAAAATACAAAAAAAATTAAAATCAAAGAGAAAATTTTCATTCACAAGTGAAAACCATTCCTATGGTGCCTTGGGCAAGTACCGTGATGAAAACTAGTTTATAGCATCACATGTAATCCATTATTTACAAGTACTGTATACATGGGGTTTGGTCCCACTCCATTCAACCCTATATATCCCAAACCATCTTTGTATCATCCTTTGCCATCATCCTTGTTTTGCCACTATTTACTTTGATACGGACAATAGAGTCTTGAAGCATGTTTTGAGAAAATCTTGGTATGTCAAATTTTCAATAGAACATTTACATGACACGTGGAAAACACTTAGAAAAATCCAAAAAATTTAAAAATTAGAAAATCAAAAATATCTAAAAAACTAGAAATTCAAAAAAATCTAAAACAAATAGAAAATTGTTTGCAATGTCCTTAGTTCTATTAAAAATCATTACAACTTTCTTGAGATACATCATTCCCAATCCAACCCCTCACCTACGCCATTGCTTGGGGAAAATCAAAGATATCATTATCATCGATCCACACATCTCTAGTTTTTTAGCATACTGAGGATAACCTAAATTATATCTATTTGTTTTTATGTGTATAGGTTTTCATTATTTTCTTGTTATATTTATTTGTTTGTTTGTCGTTTCTATGTCAATCCTTGCATCATATCATAGATCAATGACACCATGGTCTTTCATATCATGGTTCCATCTAACACATATGTTTGCTTGTGACTTTTTCTTTTAGGTTAGTCCAAAAGTATTTGGCAATGTTGAAATCATGGTTTTCCATATCATGGTACATCATGTCATATGCTATAATAAATTAGGTTGCTCAAACACTTGAAATTTTGTTCAATTTTTGCAACATTCACCATCACGTCATTCACATTCATCTTGTTTCTTCAACATTTCTTCTTAACTAACTATTCATACCTAACTTTCATTTTCATTTCTGCCCACCACCTTTGATCACAAGTTCTTTCATTTCATTTTGAGTATTCATCTATCTCTTTCATCCTCTTGAGGGGGCATCTCTCTAACCATAATGCCACTTGGGCCATCCTCCTACATCTATTTTTTTGCTTCTACTTTCGTTGAAACCGCGCTGCTTCTTTTAGTCATAGCACCCTTTTAAAGATAGGTAAACCTAGATTTCACCACCTTTATTCCATCATAATCATTATATTCTAGTCATCTTATTTTCATCCCATCAACTAATTATCTCATCAATTTATCAATTTCATCATGTTAATTTGCCATGTCAATTAATTAATTATATTATGTTAATTTGCCATGTCAGTTAATTAATTATATTATGTTAATTAATTAATCTCATTTCCCCTATTATCACCTCACATGTAATTAATTGGTTAATCATTATTGATTAATTAATTGATTAATCATTATTAATTAATTAATTAGCTTCCTAATTAATCCATGCACACATAATCATTTAAAATACATAATTCTAATTATCCTCAACCACATTTCACTCCATGTCAATTTATCCAATCCCACATTTCACTCATCGATCGAATTAGTTAATTAATCAATTAATTTAGTTAACTCTAAATCAATTTAGTTAACTAATCACTCAAAAGAGTTAACTAGTTACTTAAGTTAGTTGATTGATCAATCAAGCTAGTTAACAAATTAATCATTTTAGTTGACTAATCAATTAAAGGAGTTAAGTAGTCAACCAAGTTAGTTGACTAATCAATAATCTGAGTTAACTAGTCAATCAAACTAGTTAACTCTAAATCAAATATCTAGTCCTCAAGATTGATTAAATTAATCTTGAACATTTATTTTTATCTTCCAAATCTATAAATCCGTCTCTTTGAGAACCTTTGAGGTCTAGTACCAGAATTGATCATAATCTGTGTCCATCTTTGAATTTTCAAATCACGTCATCGATACACTATGGAAAATCTTACATTCCTTGTTGAGAATCCACAATTCATCTTCAATCATGAGATAATCCATTATAAGCTCAAATTGGAGGTGTGCATATTTATTTTAGATTAGTAATTGCATTGTTGGTTTAATTTCTTTTGTCGCTCTAAAATTAAAATGTCAATACACTTGGCACGCTGTGGAAAAGCTTAAACGCATTTTGTTTAGCATCCACAATCCTTCATCAAGCATGAGCAAATCCATTATGAGCTTGAACCAAATGTTTGTGTGTAATTTCATCATGGACTAGGGCATGCCAAATGTATTTGCTGGTAATTCAAACAATAAATAAAATCACAAGATCAATATGAAATTCAAATTTTAAATTACTCATTGTTAGTAAACAGATTTGTCACCAAACTCTATATATGTAATTGCCCCATAAATAGTGACAACCTTACTAACAGTTGAGTGAATCACAATGCTAATCATGTAATCACTCTCTACATTTAAAAAGGGGCAGCTCCCTTGTAGGATGAGATTTTGAGTTTTTTGGATGCACTTTTAACCTGAAAGTGGGAAGGTAGTCTTTTCTATCAATATGGAAAATAAAGAAAACTCCCAAATGCCCACTACACTTGTAGGAAATGTCAAATGCCCTCTCTAATGATATAATCACTAAAATCTACCCAAACATAAGAATGGAAAGAACTAGTGAATGAATAATAAATTATTGAACTTCCACTTTTGCATCAAATTCAAACCCACGAATGAAGACACATCAATGGAAATGATAGACGTAATGAAGACAGATTATCAATACTCCATGTAGAGAGATAAATTTTCTACACTCAAATCACCATACATTCAACATAAGAAGAATCAATGGCAACACATGAAGACAATTGATCTAATGTCTACTTCCTCTTTGTATTAATGAGTAAGATAGAGCACAATACTTTGTTCTCCCCAAAAAATATCACATAACCTATGTAAAAGTATCCCTCTTTTCCTTTCAAAACTAAAAATCTTGTATATAAAATTATCTATTCATGAAAGTTCGTTTCACCAAAAGAACCCATCTCTCTTTTACTCATTCATTTTATAGTAAAAGAGATGGGAACTAATTTTCTCATGTAGCTGTCTTTTACAACTAACAACTAGGTACAATAAAGCTCCTTCAATAATAAAAGAGACATTGTTCCAATAATTACAGAAATTATAACATAAGTTTCGAGAAACAATACGAAACTTAAAGAAATATTAAGAGGAAACTTATTTGTCTTCACCTTCTCCTGCATCATGTCCTACTTGTTCATCCTGAGGTACCTATTCATCTATGCCATCCTTGTCCATTTGATCTCCAGACCTCTATGAGGCATCCAACTTGGCTTTAAGAATCTTGAATTTGTTCAAGATTGGAATAATGGCTTTAACATTTGGAATGTTGGTTATCATCAACCTTGTCCTCCACATTTGCAAGGCATTATTGGCATCTTCACACCTTTTATGCATTTCTATCATATCTTTATTGAAATTTGAAAGGTAGGTTGCTACATTATTCAACTTCTCAATGGGATTACCAGTCGAATCCTCTTTGGCTCTGAACTCCTCAGCCAACAAATCTTTGAAGGCTTGTTTGACTAGGACAGCATCCAGCAAGTTTGTTTCAGTCTCATTGAAAATATCAACTCCCAATGGAGCACAAGAACTTATGAAGTCCATCAAGTATGATTTATTATTTTTGGCAATATTCTTCAGGTCTATGAGACACTGCTTAATCGCTATCAACTTCCAATCAATTGAATTCATCCATTTGATAGACTCATTTTCTTCTGGCTTGCTTATAATCTATTCTGAAACCAAGACACCGAAGTCAATTTTCACCATACCCATTAGTCCACTTCTAGCTACATTTAGCATAGTCTCTTCTCTCTTGATTGTTTTCAAATAAGCTAGAATCTCTATCTATTTGTTAGACATTTTAGTGTACAACAAAATAGTCTCATGAATAAAAATCAAACCATCCATGGTGAGTTTCTCAACCCACTCTTCTACTGCCTTACCCAAAAAAATATATTTATTAATTTGATCAATCACCTCAACACTCACACCTTTGAGAGGGGTTTTTGCAGGAGTATCCATGGTAGCATTTAGAGGCTGAGATGTGGTGTCAACAATGGACCTGATGTATGAGGTTAGGATATTTACCTGTTCCCTCAGTAGTTCATTCTCTCTTTCCCTCTCCTCCAACCTGGTAGCTACGATTTCCACAGATAACTTGGCATTGTAGATGTCACCTTGAATAGGAGGCCCCAAGTCTACCTTGCTAATATGAAAGTCATCTACAGAGACATCCCGCTCCTCCTTTTCTACCATGGCTTATGCAATCTCTGCATATTGATGGTTAGTCATCGGATCCACCATGAGTCTGAACATCCTTTTGGATTTTCTAGGAGTCAACTCTAGTTTTAGAAGATTTAAAACTACATTAAACTCCATGTCAATGCTATCAGAATATCTCTTCTTGTTATTAACCTCTATTTTTAACCAAGCAGGAGTACAACCATCAGTGGTACTAACATGAGGCATATTATCTAACACATGGGTATCAATCCCTCTTTTCTGTTGCTGGGAAGATGAGGGGTATGAGGCACTCCATCATGAGAAACAGGGGGAGAAGTCTATGTAAAGGGTGGAGAAGTTGTATCTTTGGTTGGAGGTGTAATTTCCCTATCCTCATCCTGTAGCATTTGTTCCTACTCTAACAATTTATTTGCATGAGGATTCAAACACCTCTTGGTCTTAAGATTTTTCCTAGGGGGGTCATTGTCTCTTTCACATTGCCCCTTCAAATTAGCATTCTTCTTGGGATCGTCTCCACTATCATTTCCATCTCTAACTGGGGACTATGATCCTGAGGTGTGAATGGTGATGGGTGTACTTGGGTTGGAGGTGTCTACAGAAGCATGTTGATCTCCCATGTGTTTCTCCTTATGTGAAGGAGAACCTACACCATGACCATTCGTCTTCAATTTTACCCACTATTGACTTCTATTCAACACTAAGGAAGATATAACATTAATATCTATAATTTCATTTACAAATTAATCTAACTTAGGTATAGGCTTAATGCTTTTAGCATGATAAGCTGGATCAATCAAATCAGAGTAATCATCAACCAAGTTTGGAAGCTCCTAACCAAGCCTGAAGGTTCTCATCTGGTCCAAGGTTAACCTTGACCAATCCCTCTTCCTTACTTCATGCTCATCGATACAATCAGCCTAAAAATCCTCCAGATGAGGCCAGTGTTCTTGTAGCATAGGGAAATAAAGATTCTTTTTACAAAGTCTTTGTTGTCAAAGAAGCTTCTAGAGCTATATGACGTAAGTTGAACTTAGAAAGAATTTTATCAACTTTATTGGAATTCTCAGGCTTAATACATATATAACGGGTCAGTTGTAGAGGGATAGGATATCCCTTCTTCTTAGAATCATGGTACTTTTACTTGCAAGAGATGTATGTCTATATAATTCTAGAAATACCAAGTAATCAAAAGCATATCTAGGTAGCTTTAAAGGGGGGAACTCAAAATCACCAATTCTGAAATATGTTAACTTGTCAAACTGTATAAATTAACTCCCAAACTGCATTATCCAATTAGCAGCCTCTGTTGAGATCCTCAATCCAAAATTCTCATATATTCTTCTTACCATAAGCATAAGGAAAGTATCACTAACTCTCCTGTAGTCTTTATTACCATGCTCCTCCTGTAGCTGAGGGAAATAATCATACACTTGGGTGTCTTTAGCCATTGGGCCAACAATGTTCAAACCTAGCCAAACATGTTGAGTGGTAGCTTGAAAATAAACAAAATAAGAACATATACTAAACTTATTATCCCTCCTCTAAAAGTTCACCAATTGGTTATGCAAATGTTCATTAATCATCTGGGCTCAATCAATATATTGCTTCCCTATACAAATTACCAACATGAACTGGCACATCCACTCAACAAACTCATTTCAATCCTCACTCCCAACAACCCTATGCAACAGTGTGATAATGTCTAAGATATCATCTTTAAATAGGGCTCGAACTAAGTTTCTAGGCAATTGAGAGACTCCTTTCTTTTCTTTCTTAAGCCATGATGTGGCAATGACGTCTCTACACATCTTTTTACCATCAATATAGAAACTCCAACTGGTTTGTTGTGAAACATTAGCATACTCCTCTCACACCTGCAACCCAAGTCTATCATTGATAGTCTATATGTAAAATTGTTTTACCGTTGACTATTTGAATCTCCCAAGATTCGGTGTGATATAATGCAGGCCATAATCAAATCTATACACTAATCGCTAGAGGGAAACCCCCAACATGCGCCAACCACTATCCAAAGTCCTCTGAGCTATACGTGTCATTGGGTTAGCCTTCATCCTTTCCCAAAACTCCTTAAGATCAACATGACCCAATTATGTATCCCTAATTCTGGAAAGTTTATTCTCAATTATGAAGGAAATGTTGAGCCCCTGATATTTGTATTTCATCTTGGAGAATTTGAGTAACCACTCAATGGAGCCATTGACAGTAACTAGGAGTACAGGGTTTACGTTTGCCAAGAGAGGGCTACAATTTACAATTGAAGGGAGTGGGATTTTGCAAGTCATGAAAGATGTAAGAACTACAATGCAACTTCCTTTTGCCAATGCTAGTAATATTTGAACTGAAAAGAGATGGCAACAGTGCACTCACCTCAAACTGTAATGCCTGCGACTGAGAAACTATATAACCATATCCAAGACTCAAAATAGACGCTCCAAACCGTAAATGAATTATGCTCTAAGAAACATTCACTTTATAAAACAAAAAAATGGAATGGAGGGTTTCATTAAATGCTCCTTCATAATAAATACCCTCTCACCTCCTTATACTAATCACTTTATCGGTCACTTTACCTTTTCACAAACCAACATTTTTACTTGGGATACTTTATCGACAAAATTGGTAATCACCAAACTTAGACATCAACAAACCTTCCACTTTATAAACCAAAATTTCAGGCTTTAATCACCATATCGATGAAATGTTAGTTTCATGAAGTAAATTTCTTTCTAATTATCCGTGTTCATCACTTTATCGACAAACTTATGAGTTTGTGAACCACACTATTCTTCAATATTCATTATGAGAAGTTCAATGGTTATAGTAGTAATTAGAAAAATCTTTCTTTCATGAACCTTCAAATAGTGGCCATGACAAACATGACTTGCCCTTTATCAACAATAGGAATACAACACAAAACAATTACACAAGACATTGTGTGATCGGTAAAATCACGAACTCAAGAAATAACAGTAAACAATGGTAACTAAGTTAAGTTCATGAGAAGTGAGAAACACCAATAATGAATACTTACTTGATAAAAGAAAATGCTTATCAAGAAACTGGAGACTTCGTGAATCTAAGACTTTTCTGATAAGGTTTACCGATGAGTAATTTCACCGACAATGAAAGGGAGAAAAGCTAAGTTCACGAAGATACAAAAAAGTCGATAACAAAGAAAAATTAAAGTGAGATTCACCAAAAACTTAAGGTTTGCAGGATTATGACCTTGCTGATAAAGGGAAAAGATTGACACACTTGAGACATAACACCAAGACAAGGAAGGAAAGTCAAAATAGACCAAGTTCGAGTTGTACAAGGACAAAGACCAAAACTAGGGCAACAGCTGGCTCTAACTAGGGATGAAGAGAACATAGAGTCTTTGGTTGGCCAAGGCTTTATTTGTTGGGCAATAGAGTCACACCAAAACAAGGAAAACAAAAGAAACAAACTAAAACATAGAAAATATGATACATATGGGGGACAACCTGTTTTACATGTTGCATTGCTTCAAATTATGACCATTATAAGGAAGAGGTACATGAGTACCATCTGGATAAGATAACATAAAGGCATTATTGTTGGAATACAATGGATCACTTAGAGGGGGAGGGGTGAATCGGTGATCTAATAAAACTAGTTTATTCATCAACCTTGTAAAAGCAATTAATGCCAACATAAACATGGAAGACAATAAGATCACACAAATGAGACCATGACACAAGTATTTATAGGTGGAAACCCCTATAAAGGGAAAAACCACCATGTGAGTTGGATCAATCCAAACCTCACATTTGTTTCACTATTAGGTCTCACTGACCAAAATCTCACTGAGTATAATATATCTAGGAGCACCAACTCCAACAACAAACAAGAGTACCAACTCCAAAACCAACAGGAGCACCAACTCTAATGAGAAATAAAAAACATAAATACAAAGTACTACTCTATTTAAAATATATCCCAGATTATCAATATCCCTTGTTTCATACACAAACATTCAACATGTAATCCTCCTTGCATACATGAATAAAGACCTCTCTGCAAAACTCCCCTTCAACAAACACCATGAACAAATAAATATGAACAATGAACAATTACTTCTGCACACACACCTTGACTGATAATCTTCTTTGAATGCACATTCAAGGCTCTGTCTCTGTCATCTGTGATCTTATTCAAATCACACTAATCAGTGAAAAGAACAAGACATTTCATGAATGTAGTCACATAGTTTGACTGTAACCACATTTGGAAGAACAAATAAATTACACAAGAATAACTCCCTATTATGACAATGCACTATGAGACCTTAGTTACATTAACATTTGCACTTGCAAAGCATTATCATACACTGTCCAATCTAACTTCAAATCCTTATGATCTCATTCAGATTACACAAAGTTGTGCAAAATAAAACACAAGGCATTATATAACATGTCTACACTTTGTTCCCTTCTCTGTGCAAATCTTGACACAAACATAGTTTCATTGCAATCAACAAAAAACCTCTCATAGAATCTACTCACTGCATTGACTAAAAAATAGTGATCATGTTCTGATCACATATTGATGTCTTCAATCCACTCTTCTATCACACAAAGCATGATCACACATACCCCCAATACACTCACAAACTTTCTCAATCAATTGATTCTCAAAATCAGTTACCAAACTGTGCATAACTAAAATAAGGGCAAAAACCTTCAAACACCCGTCAAAGTGTAGACTTCTAAAGTATCTATTAATTTTGTCTTGGGCGGTGAAATATAAGTTGTTAACCTCCTTGACTGGTTAAGGGGTTGGTTGTCCAATGAGGATAACCCCCTTAAATGGTCACTTAAGTGACCTACCACCGGTGATATCAAGTCAACAAAAGAATATAACATACAGTAACTTCTTTATTGACAGCCTACTAAACCCTAGGATTTTAAGATATGACTTAGGGTTTTAGGTATGTTAAGAGTTTTTAGGGTTATAAGGTATAAATATTTCAATAAACCAAACCCTAAAATGAAAACACCACCATGTAACTTCACCCTTTACAAGTCTTTGAACTAGACAATGAACAATGAAAACCTTATCAACTTCTTGAAAGATGAATATCACTCACAACACAAACATTCATAAGAACACCAAGAAAAGATCTTAATAACAATATTTGTCCATGTCACTATCCATACCTCAACTTTATCAATCATGCCAAAACTCACTCATGCTTTCCACTAAATACCTGGTCTGATTTATGCAAGATAACAACTCATGCTATGTTGAAAGATTCTTGTGAAAATATCATGATGAATAAACCAACACCCTATCAACTCACCAACAATCTGCATTGTAAATAAGCAACTCTGTGACATGAAGCAATCCAACAAACACCATCAATCACTTTGACATTGAATGCACCTATGACATCACATGCACCTTTGACATCCTTTGTCATCTTTGACATGAATTGACATCAATGATAAACCTTTGACATCAATGACAAATCAAACCAACAAACTCCTCCTTTGTCATTGATGGCAAAAATCTCTTGCTCTTGCAACTCTATCACTCCCCCTTCGACATCAAAGACAAAGGGTTATGTACTCCCCCTGACTAAAAGCAAGTTTAGCAAAACATAGCACTGTCAAGGTTGTCAAGTCACTATCAATGTCATGTTATCATCTGCATACCCGTTGTTAGTAGATTCCTTCACTATATCCATGCAACAATATCACTATCAAGACAACTATGCTATCATAGCATTGTTATCATATTGCCCCCAAAAGATACTCAAGGAAAAAATAACAAACTAAGAGCATTGTATACTGTCAAAAGAATACTCAGGAACACTATGTAGGAATCATTGTTCTGCAACTTACAAATCAATGTCATTATACTAGCAAATTGTGGTAGAGATAACACAAATATAGAAAGTTGTCAAAGCATCATCAACTGAGAGAACATTCCATTGCACTGTCAAACACTGAACCTTTACACACATCTAGTGTGATCCACTATTCTTTGAGAAAGAGTGAAATATGATATTAGAATATTATCAACATGAATAACTCTGTGACTGAGATCAGTAGCACTGGTAACACTTGAGAGGATTACCAATCTACTGGATGAATTGCTATTGTCTAAGCATCATAGTACTGCTCAAGAGACATACCACTGCACACATCAAACATGAACTGCCAAACACCATATCACTATTAATGACAAGATGGCTGAAAGGACTGAGATAAAACATCACTGGCACTATACCTCTTGCAGCAAGATCCCTCAAGTCAATGCATCAATGTGTAAGAGAAAATGAAGGAATAGCACTGTCAGACTCTGACTATTGAGTTATGCAATGACCATCATGGGCAAACTTGGACTGAGATCGAATGAATATCACTGCTCTTATGCTGACATTATTACTAAACCATTGTCACCTTGTATGCCAAACATATCATATAAATTGCAAACTCTCACCTACTCCTTGGAGAAATAGAAACTGTCACTTGGCATGAATATCACAAGCACAAGCATGATATTGTCTTGAGAAGTGTAGAAGGAATATAAGAATTATATCATTTTCCAAGACTCATGATATTGTCATTACAAAGATCAAACAAGGACTGCTACCAAAGTCTCAATCAAAAACACTGTCACTGTCCAAGCAAAAGTGTATCATGATTTCAATAAGAACAACTACAACAAAAGATTGAATCAATGCAACCAAAACTGAAACAATCTTTCAAGGTTTAGGGATGATAGAATCAAAACTATAAGCTCCCCCAGAAACCATGCTTACAAGATTTGATTTAGTGAAGAGAGGCAAGAGAAAGAACATCTAATCTCTCCCTAAATTGTTCAAAAGCATCCATGGTTTTGGTTCCTATGAGACTATACACATTTCTTTTTGTCCTTAAACCTTTAGCCACTGACTTTCTTGATATCTTCTTTATTTCACAGCCTTGATCATCAAACAAGACTTTATATCCACTATCACAAATCTCATGACTTGCACTCAACAAATTATGTTTAAGACCTTCAACAAAGTAGACATCATGAATAGGTGTTTTACAATCTAAAAGCAATGTACCTTTACCTCCAATTTGGATGGTAGTATTGTCTCCATCATGCATGGTCTTCTCAATGAAATGATTGTCCATCCTTGAGAATTTTGAACCCTTGTTCTAAGTAATGTTATTATTCTTGCACAATTCAATGTCCGTCCATTATGCACTATCTTCTTTGATATTCATAGTGACTATCCCTCTGTTAAACTTTCATAGACATGCCCTTTTAGATATCCTTCATCTATTCTTCATCCATGGCATATAGTATTCTTTGAAATGAATCAAGACATTTATTGTAGGATCTCCCTGGTTTTAGCAATAAGGAATGGAGAATAAGAACACATTCTCATTTTCTATATATCTCAGGGTATCTTTCAACCCTTCTCCACTTGTTCAAACTCTTCCATTATAGTTTTGCATCAAGCATGATAGAATTGTGATTGTGAAAGACTATCCTTCTAGACAGTGATTGTCACTTAAAGTTTTACACCATGGCTTGCACTCAACATAGTCAACATTATGACAAAGTTTTCAATATTAGATTTGATAATGATTACTATCATGTGTCCTTATTGCCAACTTGAGCACAACAACATATTCATAACACATGGTTGCCACTACTCATGAATGTTAACTCTCCAATCTTATTGTCATTCAAGATTTACTTGTGACTGTGACTATGTTTTGAAAGTGAAAACTGCTCCTTTTAGGGACTGCTCCTTCAAAGGTCTGAGATCAAACCTACATAGGACCACGGATCTTTGTCTTTCACTATGATAGTAAATCTTATTCCTTGCTCAGTTACTGTAATCCAGACTGACCTGAGAACTATCATCCCCAAACTGACCTGTTCATCTTGACCCCAAACTGACCTGTAAGGACATGAAGTCTGATTGTATGGAGAGTTCTTAGCATGAAGATTCCAAGAAGTCTTTTACCTACTCTGAGGATATATTGAAACCACTCATACTCATTAGTATATATGTCTAACATGTATTGCCTATCATGATGGAATGATGAAATCATGCTGACTATCTAACTGTTTAACAACCATTTAGCATTGGATAAACAAAATACTCTGCTAAATTCACTAACCTAGCATGCCAAGTGATGCAAAAATATTGTCATCCAATAACACCTTTTATCTCTGCATGACTCATGTTTGACTTTCTCCATGATGATTATCATAATGTGAATAAAGAACCTTTTGGGTATGTGAACTTTCATCCTTGTGAGGATTATCCTTTTTTCTAATGCGATATTTGTCACCTTTCTTCATTGTGTTTTGTCATGGCTATAGTGTTTCTTCATAGTTGTATATCATTGCCGCATTCTATCATGAGAGCCTTCACACTAAGTGATTTCACTGTCACCTTTTCCTACTGTGATTGCCTTGTGATGGGTTGACTCTGTAATGTAGAGATATCTTTGACAAATTACTAATCATAAGAGATAAGCATGAATACTTTTTAGACCTCCTTTCTCCCACATTGGAATTCATTAAGATATACAAATTTCATGGAATTTATGTTGTAGTATACCACTGTCATGAGGGTTTCTATGCTCATGGAAAACTTATCAATACACAGGGACACTATCATATCAAGATAGCTGATGCATATCACTGTATTGGAATCACTGTTTCTAACACATGCAAATTCTTGCCAATGCATAAACAAACATAACTAAGTATGGCACCTGCAATCTTAAAAAATATGACTTCTCTCTATCCATGACTATCTACATGAACTAAATGTTACCATGTTACCAATATCACTGCAGAGACACAACCTCTTTGTTGTTGTCTATGGGGTTTGAATGATACATAAAAAACAACTCCCTGTCAACTCATGCTACTTCTTATGCTATATGTGATACCTCTTGTGTGATATGCACAAGTTTAGGATGTTCCTTGTCCTGGTCTTGTTTTCTTCTCCAAACCTTTACAACACTTTTCTTTTGCTTGGTCACAATATCTATTTGTTTGCTATCTCTATATGACTCCACCAACCTACTTCTACAGGACCTTGTTGTATGACCAAGATTGTTGCAATTACAACAAGTGATCTTGTAACCAACTAGAGGAACAAAAGAATTATATCTTCTTGAAAATCCAAAAGCATCATTTCTTACTTGTACATTACAAGACCTTGCAGTGTGACCTAGATGGTTGCATTTATAACATAGAACATTGCTTCTCCTATCTGACAACTTATAAGAATTCATATTCTATCCAATTTTCCTTGCATATATCCAACACTCTATTGCTCTATGATCGAATTCATAACATGAATAGCAATAACCATGAAAAGAGTTTTCAAACTTGGTCATTTGATGCTATTTTGAATGAAAGAATCTTCTGAACTTATTCTTGTTGGCTTGTGGAGGAGTTATATTATCTTCTTCTTGTCTTCAGTCTTAGGAGTAGTAGAATGATAGTTTAGATTTATTTTCATCCTAGGAGTTTCCTTGACTTTAGAATTCTGCCTTTTTTCATACCCTAAGCCAATAGTGTCCTTGTGATGTTTTTGCTTACTCAACATCTCATTCAATTTACTGGTGCTATCTTCAAACTTCTGATTTTTCTTTGACTGAATCTTGAGATTTTCAAGATCTTTTCTCAGAGTGACTATCTTTGCCTCTAGTTTTTGCCATTCAATTGTTTTGACTTCAAAATTAGATTTTGTCACATCTGTTATCCTTTTAGTCTCTTCAATCTTTATTTTTAGGCTGATGATTAACTTGTCTGATTCTTCAAGGGTTGAAAGTGCTTTGGCGTTTGACTCTTTTTCTTCTTAAAGTTGTACCTTTAGTCTTGAGTTTTCCTCTTTCAATTTTTCAACCACATTGTAGGCATAAAATAGTCCTTCTTTAAGATCCACTTCTTCATCATCTTCTAGATCAGATTTGACTTCTTCATGTGAATATCTTCTTTCTTTGTCATCATCCTCAATCATTAGGTTATCCTCTCTTTCAAATACATCAACTTTTGTACTTAGTTTGATGGTGCTTGTTGATCAGCATTTTTCTTGGCATTTGTTCTTCCCTTATTTCTTTTACACTTAGCCATAGTATTCCACCACCAAGATCAACCCAAGTTGATTAAACTTCTACAGGGAACCTGTTGCTCTGATACCAATTGTTGGAATACAATGGATCACTGAGAGGGAGGGTGAATCAGTGATCTAATAAAACTAGTTTATTCATCAAACTTGTAAAAGCAATTAATGCCAACATAAACATGGAAGACAATAAGATCACACAAATGAGACCATGACACAAGTATTTATAAGTGGAAAACCCTAAAAACAGAAAAACCATTGTGTGAGTTGGATCAATCCAAACCTCACAATTTGTTCACTATTAGGTCTCACTGAGTACAATATATCTAGGAGCACCAACTCCAACAACAAATAGGAGCACCAACTCCAACAACAAATAGGAGCACCAACTCCAAAACCTATAGGAGCACCAACTCCAATGAGAAATAAAAAAAATAAATATAAAGTACTACTCTATTTACAATATATCCCAAATCATCAATATCCCTTGTTTCATACACAAACATTCAACATGTAATCCTCCTTGCATACATGAATAAAGATCTCTCTGCAAAACTCCCCTTCAATAAACACCATGAACAAATAAATATGAACAATGAACAATGACTTCTAAACACACACATTGACTGATAATATTCTTTGAATGCACATTTAGGGCTCTATCTCTATCATCTGTGATCTTATTCAAATCACACTAATTAGTGAAAAGAACAAGACATTTCATGAATGTAGTCACATAGTTTGACTGTAACCTCATTTGGATGAACAAATAAATTACACAAGAATAACTCCCTATTATGACAATGCACTATGAGACCTTAGTTACATTAACATTTGCACTTGCAAAGCATTATCATACACTATCCAATCTGACTTCAAATCCTTATGATCTCATTCAGATTACACAAAGTTGTGCAAAACAAAACACAAGGCATTATATAACCTGTCTACACTTTGTTCCCTTCTATGTGCAAATCTTGACACAAACATAGTTTCATTGCAATCAACAAAAAACCTCTCACAGAATCTACTCATTGCATTGACTAAAAAATAGTGATCATGTTCTGATCACATATTGATTTCTTCAATCCACTCTTCCATCACACAGAGCACAATCACACATACCCCCAATACACTCACAAACTTTCTCAATCAATTGATTCTCAAAATCAGTTACCAAACCATGCATAATTGAAACAAGGGCAAAAACCTTCAAACACCCATCAAAGTGTAGACTTGTAAAGTATCCATTGATTTTGTCTTGAGCGGTGAAATATAAGTTGTTAACCTCCTTGACCGGTTAAGGGGTCAGTTGTCCAACAAGGATAACCCCCTTAAATGGTCACTTAAGTGACCTACCACTGGTGATATCAAGTCAACAAAAGAATATAACATAAAGTAACTTCTTTATTGATAGCCTACTAAACCCTAGGCTTTTAAGATATGACTTAGGGTTTTAGGTATGTTAAGAGTTTTTAGGGTTATAAGGTATAAAGATTTCAAGAATCCAAACCCTAAAATGAAAACACCACCATGTAACTTCACCCTTTACAAGTCTCTGAACCAAACAATGAACAATGAAAACCTTATCAACTTCTTGAAAGATGAATATCACTCACAACACAAACACTCATAAGAACACCAAGAAAAGATCTTAATAACAATATTTGTCCATGTCACTATCCATACCTCAACTTTATCGATCATGCCAAAACTCACTATCAACTCACCAACAATCTACATTGTAAAGAAGCAACTCTGTGACATGAAGCAATCTAACAAATACCATAAATCACTTTGACATTGAATGCACCTATGACATCACATGCACCTTTGACATCCTCTGTCATCTTTGACATGAATTGACATCAATGAAAAATCAAACCAACAATTATTTCCACACACCTGCACATTATAACAAAAGGATCCTTCCACAAGGAATAAAATTTCCCATGAGCTCCCCTCGGCTCCCTTCGTCTGTCCCAAAGCAATATTGAATCTCCTACTGAAAAATTTCTTCTTCTGGCCTTTCTATCAAAGATCCTCTTTACTTGTGACTGGTGTTGTGAGATCTTGTCAACCACCTCTTCTCTTTGTTCCTTGAATTTACTCAGAAACATCATCCTCTTATCCAATGCATTCTGAAAATGCTCATCATCAATGGCTTTTTGCAAGTTGATGGCTAATAATTCTAATGGGATAGGTAATGTACTATTCATACTATAAACAAGATCAAAAGGAGACATGCCTATAGCTATCTTAGGAGTAATCCTATCAGCTCATAGAGCATCATAGAGTCTCTTGTGCCAATTTTTCTAATTTTCATCCACCAGTTTCCATATAATGGATATTAAATTCTTATTACTAGTTCTACTTGGCCATTCCCTTGTGGATAGTAGTCAGAGGAATGAGCCAAAGAGATGTTATAATCATAACAGAATGAAGAAACTTCATATGAAGAAAAACTAGAAGCATTATCAGTGACAATTTTCATAGGGACTCCAAACCTAACCAAAATGTTCTACTTAATAAAATCACACACTACCTTAGATGTGCTCTGCTTAACTGGAGTTGCTTCTACCCACTTGGTGAAATAATCAGTTGCAGTCAAATTATGGGTGTGACCAACACTAGAGTTAGGGTTAATATGCCCAATAAAATCTAGCCCCAATTGTTGAAAATGCTCATCAATAATGACTTGCCTTAAGGGCAAAGCTGCCAATCGAGGCTTACCACTAAATTGAATACACTTTTCACATTTTCAAACTTAATTATCGGCGTCCTTGAACATACTTAGCTAGTAGTAACCATGTCTCAGAATCTTATAGGTTGATATAGAAGAAGAGAAATGACCCCCACAGGCTTCATCATGAAACAATTTAAGAAGCCTCACTTGTTCTTTATCAACACATTTAAGGAAGGAACCATCAACACTTCTTTTATAAAGAACATCATCCCACAGTACATACTTTGTTGCAAGGTGTGGCCCTTGGTCTCCTTGTTCAGCGCTGCACTGCGGTGGTTTGTGACAAGGGCTTAATCACCTCCCGTGCTTGTTAAGTCAAGTGGTTGTATCGGGCATTAATAGGTCGATCTTTTGGTGCAATGGCAACTAACATACTTAGCTACCCTAAGTTTGATATTCCTTTTTTCTTTTGCAGATAGATGAGAAGAACAATCTCCATAAGTCAAGTAATAAGCAATTTGAGAAAACCATTCATCTGTGACCCCAGCAAATAAAACAAGAGGCAAGTCTCTTGAATCAACCTTATTCTTAGCAATTGTTTGGCATAGCCCCCTGCCCTTGACGAGTTTGGTTAGTTTAATCTCTATATCATACTCCTGCACTCTGGCTACCCATGCTCCTCTTCTATTGCAGCTCAGATCTTACTGAGTTAAAGTGCTTTTGACTGCCGAGTCATGGACAAACACAATAGTGTGAGAATGCAGTATATAGAACCTAAATTGTTTTATTTCTTTAACCAACACGTAGGCATGTTTCTCAGACTGATAATAACTTAAATGATATGTCTTAAGTGGAATGCTCATAAAAGCGATGGGAGACTCCACCCCTTGTTTATCTTTTTGAGCTAGTAAACCAGATAGGGTGTGTTCTGAAGCATAGCTATACACAATGAAATCCTTATAAAATTTAGGGTGGACCAGGGTAGGGGCATTGACAATTACAAATCTAATATTAGAGAAAGATTGCTTACCCAATTCTGTCCACTTGAATAGTTGATTTCCCTTCATCATGTCAGAAATATGTCTAGTGAGTTCAAAAAACTCAGGAACAAATCTTTTCAGAAAGTTGACCTACCCAAAGAAATACCTTACACCCTTCACATTAATAGAAGGAGTCAGTTTCAATATAGCTCAGTGATAAATTTAAGGAAACCCCCCTAAAAAAACCTATAAAATCCTAGTGAATCCTAGTTAAGTGCTATAATTTTCTTGATGAATCTTTCCTTTTTTTGAAAAGATATTAATTTTCCTTGAGAATCTATGCACATTATTAGAATTTTTTGTAAAATCCTGGCGAATCCTAATAAATAATTGGTAAAAAAAATAATTACAATGGCGAATCCTAGTGAATAATTACTAAATAAATTAATTACAGTGGCGAATATTTCCTTTAAAAAATTTCATAGTTGGTCGGCGCAATCCCCCAATATATATTTTTTATTTTTTGTAATGTTGAAGTAGGGCCGGTCAAGGGGCAACTCCCCTTGTGGGGGTCAAGGGGGCAACACATTGGAGCACACACAAATTAAATATTTTTAAAATATATCACTTTAGAATAAAGACTAAAATAAAAGTTAATTTGTTGTTATCGATTACCTTTTTAGTCGAATGGATGTGGCTCAATTCTGTGGCACTCTATGCATGTGCCTTTGAGAAGGCTTGTTGAGGCCCAGAATTTGTTTTGGGCCACACGATTAAATATAATCGTGTGGCCCAAAACAAATTCTGGGCCTTAGCAATCCTTTTCAAAGGCACATGCATAAAGTGTCACGGAATTAAACCATATCCATTCAATTAAAAAGGTAATCAATGGCAACAAATAAAAGCCCTTTTCAAAGCGAAAATATCCCTAAAATTAAGTGGGAATTCATTATTAATAGCGATATTGACCTGAAATTAATGGAAGGAATATAATATTAATGGTGAATATAATAAAGATTTGTTTACATTATAAACTACTGGCAAATCAGCTCTAATGCTACATAATTTACCTGGCGAATCAGCTTGATTTAATTATTAGTTTAAAAAATAATGCATTGGTGAATTAACCAAGACTAAATTAAATTTCTGTAAAAATCAGGGGATTTAGACTCCTGTAGAGCTCATACTATTCGCCATTTTTGGAGGCCCCGATTTCAACTATTCACCAATTGGCAAAGATTTGCCACTAAAAAATCCCTGATATAGCTTCCACCCTTTCTGGGTCAATTCTTATTCTTTCCTTAGAAACTATATGGCCCAAAAGTTTACCCTAAGTAACTGCAAAAATAGATTTCTTCATGTTTAGAGAAATACCATGCTTTCTACAACATTCTAACACAGTCTCCAGATCTTTGTAGTGATTCTCCCTCTTCTTTGAAAAGATGGTTAGATCATCTAAATACATAACAATAATCTTGTTTCTCAGATCACCAAAAGATAAGTCCATTGCTCTCTAAAAAGTGGCCCCAGCATCAAGATTAAACCAAAAGGCATACGATTATAAGCAAAAGTCCCAATGGGAGTAGTGAATTTTGTCTTATGTTGATCTTCCTTTTCCACACTGATCTAATTGTAACCTAAGAAGCCATCCAACATGGACATCATTTCTAACCCTGATACTACTTACGGTATATGATCCATTATCAGAAGTAGATAGTTATCTTTAAGAGAAGACTAATTCAAATTCCTAAAATCCACACAAATCTTAATTTCTCTATTTTTCTTAAGAACAGGTACTATATTCGCAACCCATGTGGAGTGATATATTGGGTATATGATCTTAGCTTTTAACATCTTATCAATCTCATGGAAAATAGCCTCTGCCACTTTTGGATTATAAGACATCTATTTATGTCTAACAAGAAATACACCAGGTTTAAGTGGAATTCGATGCTGTAACTTACCATCCATGAAATTTTTCAAGTCTTCATAGCTCCAAGAAAAAAACATCTTTATACTTAGTCAAAAGTTGAATCAATCTCATCCTCTCTCCTAGAGTACAACACTTCCTGATACAAACCAACTTCAGGACTTCTTTAGTTCCTATATTCACCTTATCATATTGTGTAGAACAATTTATCTTTTCCTGAATTTTATTCTTAACACACCTATCATGTATGTCAAATAGATCTTCCAAAGAAACCAAGCCTTTAGGAATTATATTGTTTTTGATTTGTATGATCCCATCTTCTTCATTTTCTCTAGAACTTGGGCACTTTTCTTTGTAATTAGAAGAACTACTCTAAAAAAAAGATCAAAAAATTTTCTTGATGTTTCAAGGAAATTGATTATTTGTTTATCATCTTCAAATACTTCTAATGACAGGCATTATCTGGCACACTAGGATGATAGACAAGCTCTACTTGGTAGGTTTTGTCCTTGAAATCGGGATGAGGTAGCAACAAAGAGGTTGACCTTGCTAGAGAATCAGCTTTGGAATTTTGTTCTTTAGGAACAACTTCAATATTGAAAGCATCAAAGTATTCTAGGTTATCCCAGACTCGGTTTTTGTAATGCCTTAACCTTTCATTTTTAATAGTGAAAACCTTTCACACCCATTTGACAATTAGTTCTACATCTCCTATTGCCTTTAACTCCTTGATCCTCTTTTCTTTAGTTGCCTCGAGTCCCAATAACAAAGCTTCATATTCTACAATATTGTTAGTGTTCTCAAACTCTAATTTGTAGGAAAAAGGTAGCCTCTCTCTAGTAGGTGAGGTTAGAATGAAACTTGCCCCATAATTTGAATTTGAACAATTGCCATCAAATTCTAAAACCCATAGTCCAACTAAGGCCTTGTCCTCTATTAGATCAGGTGTCTCACTTCCAGGTATGGAAGACAACATATAAGTCCCAAAGTTAGTTTCTTCATATAAAATCTGTGCCTTTGGGTCATCTAGTTTTAAGAATGAATTTTGCTTTAGGCTCAGGTTCCAATATGACCTTACTTCCTCCAACTGGGATCAAAGCATGGAACCAATCCAATTGTATCTCACCTCCCAAATCCCTACAAAAATTATGACTTAAAAGCATTCCATAACTAGCAGGCACATCAACAATTTGTATGGTCAACTTCATTCTTTTGTTGGGATAAGCAGCTAGAGCTATATGTGCATTTTTTATTTGACCAATCAAAGGGACTTGTTTCAACTCCATAGAAAAACACTTCCTGTGGGTCTCGGTCATGGTGAGGCCTAATGCTCTAGCTACCTTCGTAGGCATAACATTATAGAAGCACCAAAACCAATGATACAATTTCTAAGCTTGCATCCGGTTATATACAGAGACACATAGAAGGGATTGGCTTCTCAGGAGCTACTAAAGGATTTGACTCTTTAGTCTTTGTTGAAGAAGCATTGTAGGATGAGTTTTCAACATAAGGTTCTGAGGATTGGGTATTTACATGGGCTGGCACATTTTCAAACTTCACATAATCTACAAGGCATTCCAAATCTACTAGATTCAATTTTAAATATTCAGCCTGAGATATTTGAATTTTGGTATTCTTACAAAATTCTTAAATATCAAAAGAATTAAAAGCTTTATCAAGAGAAGGTATTAACGGGTTTGGAGTAGCAATCTTCGCATGTGTTGCAGGGGTTTTTCCATTAGCTGCATTTCGTGATAAAATATATTTGGGTGTAAAGGTCTCCTCGACTCTTTGTTGCATCTTAGCCTGTTACTTTTCCTTTGCAGACTGATTAACGTGACTTCTCATATGGACAAAAAAAGTCTTCCCATCTAACTCTATGAGAACATCTTCTACCCTCTCTGAATCAGAATCATATTCTAGATAAAATAGAGTAGATTCACTAGAGGGCACAGGTTCCTCATCTTCAGAAGTCTCTTCCATGGTGGCTTCTCACATTGCAGACATTTGCATGAATTTGTTCATTTCAGGACATGAAGCACCATCATGATCAGAAGTTAGGTGGAAACTGCACATCGCATTCCCTTTATTGTTTGTAGAAGGCCCTTCTATGGCCAAACATTGTACTACTAGGGGTAATTCCAGTGCTTTACCTTTATTGTTATTTGGGGGAACATACCCTTTCCTCGGTATATCCTGATAACAGGGTAGTTGTGGTTGATGAACCTTAGGCAGCTACCTTTTAAGAGCAACTATCTCATTGGCGAGCTTCTAAATCATAGGATCAGTTGAAGTAATGGCAGGGTTCTTTTGATTCTGAAACTCTCTTTTCTACTTCCCTACTGATAATAAATCTTCGATTCCTATAGCAGAGGCTTGGGCATCTGCCAAAGTGGTCATTCCATCTCTCTTTAACTGGTAGCTAACATTCAGGGGTTGTGCATTAATAAAGAAAAATTTATTCATTTCATTAGACAGCCTCTTAGCTGTTGGAATCCTATTCACCAACTTATTAAATCTGGCAACATACTCTCTCATTGGTTCTTGGATCCCCTTTTTCATATGGGTCAATTCAGCTATTAGAGAATGTTCGTCCTCTGGGGTTTTGAATCTATCTTCAAATTTTTTAAGTCTGTGCAAAGGGTGTAGTTGTATGTTTGGTTAGAGAAGGTGTAATTTCCCTATCCTCCTCATTGTGTAGCGTATGTTCCTACTCTGACAATTTATTTGCATGAGGATTCAAACACCTATTGGTCTTGAGCTTTTTCCTAGGGAGTTCATTGTCCTCGGCACATTACCCCTTTAAATCATCATTCTTCTTGGGATCATCTCCACCATCATTTCCATCTCTGACTGGGGCCTATGATCCTGAGGTGTGAACGGTGATGCATGTACTTGGGTTGGAGGTGTCTGCAAAAGCCTGTAGATCGCCCATGATTTTCTCCTTATGTGAAGGAGAACCTGCGCCATGATCATTCATCTTCAATTTTAGCCATTGTTGACTTCTATTCAACACTAAGGAAGATCTAACATTAATATCTATAATTTCATTTATAGCCCAATCTAACTTAGGTAGGAGTTTAATGCTTTCAGCATGATAAGATGGATCAATCAAATCGGAGTAATTATCAACCAAGTTTGGAAGCTCCCAACCAAGCCTAAAGGTTTTCATCTAGTCCAAGGTTAACCTTGACCAATCCCTCCTCCTTACTTCATGCTCATCGATACAGTCAACCCAAAAATCCTCTAGATGAGGTCAGTGTTCTCGTAGCATTAGGAAATAAAGATTTTTTCACAAAGCCTTTGTTGTCAAAGAAGCTTCTAGAGCTATATGATGATAAGTTGAACTTAGAAAGAAGTCTATCAACATGCTTGGCATTCTCATGCTAAGTACATGTATAATGGGTCAATTGTAAAGGGAAAGGATATCCCTTCTTCTTAGAATCATGGCACCTTTTACTTGCAAGAGACACATGTCTATATAATTCTAGAAATATCAAGTAATCATAAACATATATAGGTAGCTTTAAAGGGGAAAACTCAAAACCACCAATTCTAAAATATGTAAACTTCTCAAACTGTATAAAGTAGCTCCCAAAGTGCATTATCTAATTAGCAGCTTCTGTTGAGATCCTCAATCCAGGATTCTCGTATATTTTTCTTACCATAAGCAGAAGGAAAGCATCATTGACTCTCCTATAGTCTTTGTTACTATTAGAACATAATGTTATTAGGGGTCATATACCCTTATAACATTTACATAATGTTCTAATATAAGGTTATAAAACCTTATGTTATAAAGCATATACCATTTAATAATTAATAATCTAATAACTATTAGATTATTAATTATTTACAAATGGTTGCTTTGAATGGGTGTGGCTAATACCCTTTAGGTATTATGCCACCCTTCTCCTTTATTTAAGGAGGTTCTCTCATTTGAGAGTGTGTGAATTTAGAGTTTTATAGTGAATTATATCACTATGCACATAAAGTATTATTGGCCATGTGGAAGTATGTAGAGGAGTATATCTCTAGGTTTAGTCTATTTCTTAATAGACTATTATTTGTAAGTGTTTTAATAAAATGATGTTTTATAGGATTTTTTACCCAAAAAGGTTTTCTCCATGTATATCTTGTGTAATGTGTTAAATCTATGTTTGTATAATTCTCTTTTATATTCTATATATAATGATTAGTATCCTAAGATCCTAATTTCTAACATGATATCAGAGCGGGTTAGGCTATACTAATCATTTTTATAGGTTATACTAGAAGACATGTACAACTTGATGGGAAACCTCTTTATGTCCAATCAACACCTATGGAAGGCCATTTGTGCAAGACATATGGTTTGCCTTTTCTATTGTTTTAAAATCAATTCATTAAAAGAAAGATAGGAAATAGTAATCAGTTTTGTAAGTGATATCGATGAGAATTTTCATACTAATCTTTTTTCTAATGCAAATTTTTTTCCCTAAATGGCTTCTTCTCTTTGTGTGATGTTAAGTTGTAAGGTGAGGTTACCATTCATTTTGCCCCTAATCCTTGACTAGGTCTATTTATATATTGTCTTTTTGATTAGTCCTATAGATTATGACTCTCCTTTCAACAACTAAATATTTATATCATCCAATTTATTTAGAATATAACCATTATATACTATTTAGAAACATATATCTCATTATACATCAAATGAGTTAAAATTACCAATTAAAAATCATGAATCATATTAATCAATGTTATTATTAATCATATATATCTATCATGCCTTTTATTAAAAGACATATGATATAGGGAACCTGCTCACTTTCCCTGTCTTGGTTCACGGTTGCATTGCTTGCTCTTCCCTAGCTCTTGTAGGCCAGCCTGGGGCATTTTTGTTAGTGGGTTGGTGTGGCATTTTTGTCTTGTTGATTCTTTTTTAGGGTCCTTAGGTTTTTTGTATTGTTGAGTCTGAGTGTGTTTTTTTATATTTGGGTGGGATTATTCCCACCCAAATGTAACTTGTTGACGTCGCCCCCGGTTGGTGTGTGCATTAATTGTGGAGGGGCGGTGGCGCACTAAGCCTTTATGGCTCTGTCAGATGGGAGAAGTGAGGAGTTTAGTAGTTGTGCAAATGGAGTTAATGCCTCGGGAGATGGAATGAAACCATTTGTTAATGATAGTAATGTTTGCAGAGATAATTCCAGTGAATGTAGATCATTCAGAGAAGTGGTGCCCGTTCTGAGGATGTTGCACCTCCGCTGAAAAATGGGTGCTTCAAGGTGGTTGTTGGGCTCCAAGGGAGTGGAAGCGACAAGAGATCCTTCACCAAAGGAGGTGGCGAAGAATCAGGAGGAGGTAAAGAAGTGGGTAAGCAATCTGACTATTATCCTGGTTTATCTTTGATGCCAAATGATGAAATGTTGTCTGCCATTAAACAAGAAGAAGTAAGGCTTAGTAATGTAGCAATTTTTCTGGTTTGTTTCGATAACGATAAACTGTCATCGAGAGCCTTTTTTGATAGATGGCTCGCTACTATTTGGATTAAGAAGATGGGGATTCTATTAGGAATTTGTAGGTCTAATTAAACTAATTCCACATAACCCAATAGGAGAAACAAGATGCAGAAACAACCATAATGCAAAAGATCAATGAACAAGCAACAAGGATACACAAGATAT
The DNA here is from genome assembly GCA_027924645.1 of Cunninghamia lanceolata. NCBI lineage: Eukaryota > Viridiplantae > Streptophyta > Pinopsida > Cupressales > Cupressaceae > Cunninghamia > Cunninghamia lanceolata. The sequence goes on along the minus strand of BSBN01000232.1, from coordinate 6,436,142 downwards.
ACCCTGGGAAAACCCTTTGTAGGGAAAAACCCAGCCTCCAAAAGCATCCATGCTCACATGTATTATTCAGCAATGAAACATTACAATGCAATCCATGAGCCTCCATGAATACCTCTGAACCATCAAGCACCTCCAATGCATCCTCCATGTGTACAAGCATGAATCCACACATCACCTACCATGCTTTCACAATATGCACTTACAAGAGAGAGCTCAATACAATGACAGCCTCTCACAAAACCTTCCATTCACCTACAATGAATAATCCAGCCAACCTCAAATAATAACATTGTGCTTGCTTTTATAATATAAGCTCACACATTACATTGAGAAAACCGTGTGCCCCAAAACCATGGGTAACACAAAACCACTTGACCCCACATTTGACTATCAGTACTACATTTTCCCAATAAATCAAATAATAAAAATAATATCCCAATGTTACAATACAACTTAAAGTGGACCCAAATAATTACATAGTGTGATTAACCACACCACCTAGGTGCATCACAACTAAATAATTATTTAATTACAACATTATAAAATATATCAAATTATGCAATGGTGTACAACACCATATCCCAATATTCTCCCACTTGTTGTATACATTTCATAAGGGTCAATCAATGAAATACATCATCATAGGCAAACTTGAAATCATGTGAATCTCTATAATGCTCTCGTGCTCCATCAAGATACCTGCAACAAAATCAAAGTGACCACCATCTCAAGCAAGAACTCCTGTCATCCTCCAACGTGCCACCTATGGAAGAAAAGGAACATGCCAAGGTGAAGATGCACCAATCCAAAGAACACAAGCATCAAATCCAAGTGATAACATAAGGCTCCAAGCTGCTGTCAAAAGGTAAAAAACCCACATGACTGAAGATAGCATCCACAACATATGCTAATACATCCAACCATCCATACCTCATAGGTATCAACAACATCAATAAACTCATGCCAACAACATATCCAACCCATAAACTGCAATAACAAGCTCCATGTATAAAACTTGTCAATGAAGAAAACATACATCCAGGAACTCCCACTACATGGGTAATGTCAAATCTAAAAATAGATCCAAGGCATACCAAGTCTATCAATCAACACTCAAACCAAGGTACGGCTAACCAGCGAGCCAATGTAGTATCAAGAACAATTACATTGATCCACACATGCATGATAAATCACTGCATACTCTCTCACAACATGTCACCATAACTCTCCCAAAGTTCAACCATATCAACATGATCCTCCAGGAAGAAACCATAAGACAAAAAGAGAAAACTTGTAAATCATATTGTCCTTCTACAAACACCTCAAAGTGCTAAGCTATGTCAAGTATGATCTCCTCTACAACCCCAAATGAAAAGCCTCAACAACACCCAACCATTCAATCTCATAAGATCAAATGAACATATGTAACATGTAACCAACATGGATGTAAGCCTCTCTAATCAAGGTAGACCAAACTCATAACCTTTCCATAACAGGAATAAGCCCAATCACATATCCTAAACTCCTCATAATGAACATCATAAATCAAACCATACGAACAAGAAGATAACCATGCTAACATCCCTCAAATGAACCCTCTAGAACCAATAACTGTAGCTCAAGATCCATATCTATGAGAAGATGAAACATAAGCAAAATACATCTAAAAGGATGGGCAATACCTCATAGATGATAAACCGCTAAGTAGACCAAGAGTGGGGAATAAGAATGCTGCTCCAGGATACACCAAGCCACAATGACTCTCTCCAAGAATAATCTCCTCTAGGTCAATCATGAAGTCATGTCCATATATAGGTGTAAGGCTCCTCGGTCTATTTGCTAAAACCTCCAAAGAGTAACTGTATCAACAAGTGTCTCTAATCAAAAGAGAACTCCAACCTCACCTAAGCCTCCAAGTATCCATGAGCACCTGTAACTGACCAATACATGCCAAACTCCAAATGCAACATAGCACCATCATGAAGTAATCAAGTAAATAATCAAAGTACTCAATACCAAGAGAACAAACAAGACCACTATCAATGCTCCTACTATACATCTGCATAATCAAGAAGCCCATCATGACATCATGATCTAACCATCTCCTGTAAGGAGATCACATGCAACAAAGTGTACAATGATGTATACATCTTGTCTCAAGAGAACCTGTATCATGTCAAAACTCTAAACCGGTATCAAGAATCAAGACACAATATCAACATCTCTAAATCAAGGATAAACATGTCAAACTAACAAATCATAAACTGACACCTCAACCAAAGACTCAAAGGAGTCCTCCATGGTAAACCAAGATGTCAACATCTCCAATCATATGAAGACAACCATCTACTATCAACAAAACTAAAAAATGTCAAAGAACTCTCAAAACCAAGAGCTCCTCCATGACACCAACATCCACTGCAGAAGATCATCCATCACGTATGACGAATCCAACATGTTGCCAAAGCTCCCACTGAACCATGATACTGAGCTATCCATGACAACAAAGTAACCATCTCCTAAATGAAGATTGTCCATGGTTCCAAACCAATCAAGGAATCCCACTGTAACATCAACAGCTCCTAAAAGGTCTAGTGAACCAAAAACTCCAATCAAGAAGATAAAACCATCACTGTCAAAAGCTAACATAAAACCATGTATCCAAGCTCTCCATGACATCATGATAAACATGCTACATGTCCCAACGATCGACTATCCAAGCACTCTAATCATCCATCCTCTCATCTCAAAGCAACATACCAATGTACAAATGACCACAGACAAGGCCAACTAACAAAGTCTGCATAAACACTGAATCAATCTGGTGGATAAAGACAATCCACATCCAAGTCATCTCATTGTAGCCAAGGGGTAGCTAATCCACAAAACTACATAACTCGTAGATCCAAAACAAATGTAACATGCAAACTCATCATCACACTAGTAAACTGCAAATTGAGATATCAAAGAAGACAACCTGTAGACTCCAAGACTCAAACACCAAATCAACTCTAGATTCAATTTTCCAACAAGTCCACAAATGAGTAACCATAGTCAAGGAACTAATCAAGCATCCAGGAGATAAGAACAATCCCCTAAAACAACACCACCTATAATCATGAATTGAACATCATAGCCCATACCTGTCAATCGCATACATGATCATGTCATGCCAATGCAAAAGTATAGTTGCATATCCATGATACCATAATCATTGTCATTGTTGTGCATGTACTCAACTCCCACTGAAATGAGACTCCAAGTCTCATACGAGTATCAACCATGTCCTCAAACTAGAAGACAACTTGTACCTATCTCCATCAAAGTCGTAACTTTGAAAAACACCTATAAACCTATATTAGGAAGCACCAAATCTGAAAACCTATTATACCATGCTGATGGTCTCATAACAACATGTACTTCCATAAGTCTGTGCCAAAAAATCCATCTGAATGCACTCTGAATCTCAGGCTCCTACAAGTGATCAAACAGGCACAAAACTCTCTCTACCACCAAACTTAAAATCTAAATGATCCAAACTATAGTACACTACAAGAGTTCTCCAACGCCTATTCGAAATCAAAAATTTGACTCCGTATGCAAAAGTTATGAGCATAAAACTATACCGGAACAATGCAAGCTTTAGGCACCAAATTCTGACATAAATAGAAAAATCTAGTCATTAAACCTATACCACTGTGTAGTTCTCAGAGAGAGCTTTCTGATGCCTATAAGAAGTCGAAAAACCAATACCGTATGTGAAAGTTATGCCTCCCAGAAGAAAAGGCACTCCGAGGGCTAAAAGTGGACCCTTGGTGGGCCCTGGTACAATGCTGACGTCATCATTGATGCAAGCGTGAGTGTGCGCTGACTGGGCAATGAGGTGGTGGGTGACGTGGCATCTGAGCTGGCATCATTAGTCTCTGACAGCGTAGGTGGATTTCAAATGTTTTTCAATTTGTCTTCATATTTTCCATCGGACCCCAAAAGGGATATTAAGGAGGTTTTAATTTAAACAAGGTCCAAACTTAATATTTAATTAAAAGTGTCGCCGTCATATTAAAAATCTTCTTCACATCACCGAAAGGTAAAATCAAAGTTTAATATAATTTTTTTTTAGTTTTAAAGCCCTTAGGGCTGCCTTGGGCGAACGACCCAAAGGCCGACGGGAAAGGGGGTGGGTCCGAAAGGGCCGATCGGCGTACGCCGGCGATACCCGCCGGTACCTCTCTACATCATATGCAGAGTACAGGGGACAAGGTACGGGGGTCTATGGACCCCCGCCCCCCCATAAATTTTTTTTTTTTAATACCTTTAAATTTTTTTAATATAGTTTTTCAATGAAAAATTTTTGAAACAAAAAACTATAATAAAAAATTTATTATTGCACAAGATACAAAAAATTCTTTAGCATACCTCTGCACACTGCGACAGCCGTACAGTCGTACTGGCGAACCTGGGAGTCTAAAAAATTTTACATTTTTGTCTAGTAACCAAACATAGGCATATTTTATATGAATCTTCGTCTCTCATGCCTCCTAGACTTAATAACGAGGTCTGTTTTGTCCCAAGACGTCATTTGTGAAATTTCCTCCTCAAAACCCTCATGAAGCCAAACCAAAAAAACTCTCTTCAGCTATGATTTTTCAATCATCAAATCTGCAACATGCACAACAAATCTCTAATACCCAGAACCCCCAAACTGCAATACAACCTGCACAAAACCTTGTAATGCCTTCAATCCTTCCATGCATTGCCATGGCTTCCATTTTGCACCTGATCTACACACACAAGGGTTATACACATCCAAGGAGCTCACACCTCCCTCAACCATAAACATGGCTCTGATACCAACTATTAAGAATTTGCAGGTCTAATTAAACCAATTCCACATAACCCAATAGGAGAAACAAGATGCAAAAACAACCATAATGCAAAAGATCAATGAACAAGCAACAAGGAAACACAAGATATACCCTGGGAAAACCCTTTGCAGGGAAAAACCAAGCCTCCAAAAGCATCCATGCTCACATGTATTATTCAACAATGAAACATTACAATACAATCCATGAGCCTTCATGAATACCTCTGAACCATCAAGCACCTCTAATTCATCCTCCATGTGTAAAAGCATGAATCCACACATCACCTACCATGCTTTCACAATATGCACTTACAGGAGAGAGCTCCATACAATGACAACCTCTCACAAAACCTCTCATTCACCTACAATGAATAATCCAGCCAACCTCAAACAATAACATTGTGCTTGCTTTTATAATATAAGCTCACACATTACATTGAGAAAACCATGTGCCCCAAAACCATGGGTAACACAAAACCACTTGACCCCACATTTGACTATTGGTACTACATTTTCCCAATAAATCAAATAACACAAATAATATCCCAATGTTACAATACAACATAAAGTGGACCCAAATAATTACATAGTGTGATTAACCACACCACCTAAGTGCATCACAACTAAATAATTATTTAATTACAACATTATAAAATATATCAAATTATGCAATGGTGTACAACACCATATCCCAACAGATTCATATAATTTTTTGCGGGATGATACAAAAAGGCTTATTTGTTGTCTTTCTCAAAACCCACAAAATACAATTAAAAGTCTTGAGAAGGAAATACTGGAATATTGGGCAGTCTCTGTTCAAAGCCCACCCATGGATTTCGAATCATTCTAAAGAAGAAATAGTTTTTTGTTATTTCCCAAGATGGTTTGAAGTTAAAGATGCCCCTAAACAGTTATGGTTGTTTCTGCCACAATTATTGAGTCACCTGGGGGAAGTGCTTAGAGTCGAGGAGGCAAGGGTCACCCTGTCTCACTTAGATACAAGAGTTCTGATTTCATTGAAACCAGGAGCTTTCATCCATGAATGGTTAGAAGTTGGTGGGTTGGGTAAGCCGACTAGATGTGTGATCCAAGGTCTAGACGGCATTAATGCTTTCTTTCTTTGTAAGCGTGACGATCACCTCAGAAAAGCATGTCTCACCCTATCAAAAAGAAGTGAGGCTCCTGTAGACTTGCACCCTAGCTCGGCTCCCTTGAACGGCGGTGTATCCTCTGTCATGAAAGTCTCGTCAACCTCCAAAAATCTACCACCTAAAACTGTAGAAAAAGGAAGCTTTGAAGCCGAAAATAGGGTTGATTCCATAGATGTATGTGTCGGTGTAGAGGTAGATATTGATATCTATGTTGTTTCTAAGAGCTCAATGATATGAGCTTGGAAGAAGGTGAGTTGCTGGGGGAGCTTGATTAGAATGAAATTGTTAGTGAAGGTGATGCTCTCTCCTCCTCCCCTTTATTGGAGTCTTGGGAGAATCCTTCAAGCTCTGTTGAGCATCCTTTTGAGGGGGTGGATGAGGGCACTCATATTAAGGCTAGGGAGTCTAGTGTAGACCCAGTCTCCTATTTGGCTAATGAAAAAGATTGCAATGCCTCTCCCCCTCCCCCTGATTTGCTGGCAGAAGTGACACTTGAATCTAACCTTGTGTGTCCTTCTAGACAAAATGAGGTCGAGGAGGTGGGCGCTGAGGCTCAAAATGCTGATAAAGATGAAACTGTAACTCTAGAGAAGAAAAATGCTCAGCATTTGGCATTAGAAAAAATAAGGAAACAAATTAAAGAATGTAACGAAGATTTAAAAATGAAAAGGTGGAAATAATAGTCAGAGAAAAACTCTATGCAACCAACCCTAGTGGGGTTGATAGTGAAGATCCCAATTCAAAACCTAAAGAAGATAGTATGACTAGCCTAGACAGGAATGAACATAGTTTAAAAGGACTAATCTCTTCCTTAATGCAAAATAAGGCTGAGGAAAAGAAAAAGAGGAAATATGTTAAAAGGAATTCTAAAGTAGAGGTTAAGAAAAGTGAGAAAGTTTCTGATTGCTCTAAGAAGATGTATAAAAAGGGGAAAATGGAAACACCAAAACCTATGAATTATGAATTGTTGTAGTTGGAACATAAGAGGGCTAGAGTCCCCAAATAGAAAATACTTAATTAGAGAGTTTTGTAACAGGAGGAAGGGATTGGACCTCCTCATGCTTCAAGAGGTGAAGGCCACAGGCTTTACCCTGGAAAACAATTTGAGATTCATATGGAAAGATGCAGAACATTTTTACACTAATCATGAAAAAGGGAGGGAGGGTTTGGCCTTGCTTATTGATAGAAAATGGGCTAAGCTGATCACTCAGAGAGGACATTCACCTTGCAATAGATGCTTATGGGTGGTTTTTGAGAAAAATGATTTGCTTTTTGGGGTATGCTTAGTTTTTGCTCCAAATGACTATATTGGCAGGGCTGAGCTGTGGAAATGGATGGATAATAGTTTGCAACATATACCTTGGATAGTGGGGGGCGACTTCAACATGATAGAGAGTAGAGAAGATAAGCTTGGTGGGCTCAAGTGGGGATGGAAAGGTAATGAAGCCTTTTTTGGGCACAAATTTAAAAAATCCTCCAATCTGTTTGACCCTTTAGAGGGTAGGAAGATTGATAGCAATGGCATTTGGTACACATGGTGTAATATCCAAGAAGGGAAAAATAGAATATATTCAAGGTTGGATAGATTTTATGTGAATGAAGATTATTTTTATTTCCTAAGTAAAAATAATAATAATTGTGTAGAGGTTATTCCCTCTACCCTGTCTGACCACCATCCCATAGAATCTTGCATCAGGTGGAAAGGTCAGCAAACTAAATCAAGGACTAAAAATGATAACATGTTCAAGCTTAACTGTTCACTACTTCATGATAGAGACTGTTGTGAAGTAATTGTCAGCCTAAGGAATATCACGAAAGCCTTATACTCCAAGTCCCCTAAATGTCAATACTGGAATGCCTTAATCCAGAATTTTAAAGCCCTGTTTCAGATAGTGGGGAAGAAGTATGCCAAAGAAAGAAGAAAAGAGGAAGGCTTGCTTCAAACAAAGTTTCTAACCTGTGAAAAAAGGTTGCAAGAAAACCCAGAAGATGGAGAGATTGCTAGGGAGTTGGGAGAATCAAAGCACATGCTTAGGAAGTTCTAGACAATCAGAAATTAGGGTCTAAATGTGAGGGCTAAGCTAAACTGGTTGGCAGAGGGAGATGGAGGCTCACAGTACTTATTTAATTTATTGAAAGCCAAGAATGTCAGGGAGGATATTGGTCCCATTGTTGAAAACAATACATGTTACAAGGAAAATGAAGATATGAAAGAGGTGTTTAGGTCCTTCTACCAAAAGTTGTTTTCAGCTGAAGATGGTTCAGAGGAATGCAAGCTGGCTCAGATTCTATGTAGGAAAATCTGCCCCAAAAAGATTACAAAGGATATGAAGAGCAAACTAGAGAATAAAATATCTAAAGATAAAATAATAAAAGCTATCAGAGCAATGGAGAATGGTAAATCTCCAGGTGTGGATGGAATACCAGCAGAATTCTACAAGTGCAATGAGAACTAGATAGCAGAGGACTTACTAGAAGTCTATCAAGAAGCCATTGAAAAAGGATCTCTAGGTCAAGAAATCAATAGAGGTGTAATCAAATTGTTGCCTAAAGAGGGGGACAAAACTAATATTAGAAATTGGAGGCCAATAACATTGTTAAATGTCTCCTATAAAATTATAGCTAAAGTGCTAGTTATTAGGCTTGTAGATATCCTCCCAGCCATTATTAACCCCACACAAACTAGATTCATAAAAGGTAGGTTTATCCTAGAGAACCTTGTTACAAGCTGGGAAGCATTGGATTGGGCTAAAAAGATTAGACAAAATGTAGGAATCTTGCTAATTGACTTTGAAAAGGCATATGATAGAATTGAGTGGTCATTTGTGGCAATGATTCTTGAAGCTTTGGGATTCCCAAATTACTGTTGTAATATGGTAAAAATATTGTTCAGGGATGCTACTGTTCGATTAGATATTATTGGTTCACTTTTAAGCCCTTTTATCCTTGAAAGATCTATTAGACAAGGTTGCCCTTTGGATCCAGCACTTTTTGTAATAGCCTCTGAAGCCTTGTATTATTTTCTAAGGACAGACCAAATTGGTGGCACCTTGAAAGGAGTAACTCTCCCAAACAATGAATCACTTTTAAAAGTTTAGTTTGTGGATGATACTGCACTATTTTTGGCCCTTGAGGAAAAAAAATCTCTAACATGGACGAAAGGTTGTCTTTGTTCTGCAAAGCGGAAGGTGCTAAAATATTACATTCCAAATCCTCTCTGCTTGGTTGGGATGTTGCTCCTCCATTGTGGCTTGATGAGGCCAAGTGGCAATGGGGAGACTCTTCTAAGTTGGTGAGATTCTTAGATATTCCATTTTCTGTCAGCCCATCGTTGAGAGAGATGTGGGATTGGATAGTTGGAAAGATCAATAAGAAGCTTAGTATGTGGAATAGACAGTACTTGTCCTTGGCTGCTAGACTCTAGGTTTTCCAGAAGATATTATCTTCTTACTCCATTTATTATGCCTCTTCTTGGTTTTTTGCTAGCTTTCAGGTGAACATAATTCATAAGAAGATCAGAGACTTTCTGTGGTCAGATGGGAAAGGTAACAAGAAGAAGCATAAAGTCTCTTAGGATTGGTGCTACTTAAGTAAAGATTTGGGGGACTTGGGACTGAAAGACCTAAAGGTCCAAGGTGCCACCTTGGTTGCAAAGTAGATTGTTAGGGCTTTTGAGGGTTCTGAGCCTTGGAAAATCTTGATTACAAATAACTTAAGGAATTCAGTGCCCAAGAGGGCTAAGGATTGGTCAGACTTGAGTCTTCAGGATATTGTTCTTAGGGATTTCAATGTCAAACATGTAGGGTCTGTTGTATTTGGGTCAATTTGGAAAGCTTGGGAATCAGTTAAGCCCTTCCTAGACAATAGAGAAGCCATTGATCTTAATAAAAATGAGATAGTTCAGACCAGATCAATCTGGTGGAATTTGAAAGTTAATGGTAAGGCTCTGGCCATATTACAAGGTTGCTCTTCAAGGAAATGGCATAAACAAGGAATTAACTCCTTTAGAGACATCATCTCAGATAATGGCATTAGAAAGTGGAACCAGTTGAAAACTAAATATAATCTTCCTGAATCTCAAAGGAGGACATATATCATCCTTTCTAAAGCCATACTAAGAGTACTTAACCAAGGGACGAGACTAATATCAGAAGACTGGAGGTAGATTAGATGGAAAGATGGATTTGAATATGGTAAAATGACTCCAAAAATGCTCTATAAGTTGGTAACAGAAAATCTAAAATTTTGGCACATATCAACCGGGCATGGAATGTTAGCCTAGATCGCAAAGTTTTTTCCAAAGCTCTGTCTAATGTCTGGTCTAATGTTCTAGAGCCAAAAAATGTTGTTTTAGGTGGATGTTGCTTCTTGACAGGCTGGTTGTAGGTAAAGATAGCATATGTCTGTATTGTAAAGGTCATGAAAATAGTGAGCATATTTACTTTGACTGTCTGTTTGCAAAAGCTATTTGGTTTGTGTTCTTAAAGTCTTTGAAAAGCAAGTTGTCAAATATGTGTGTTTCTAAAGTTGATATACTATGTGGTTTTAGTAGAAATGTGGACAAAAATGAAAGTTTATTTTGGCTTTTATCTATTACTGAGATTTTGTTGGCTTTGTGGAAGGCAAGAAATGAGAACCTGTTCCAGGACAAGGAAAGATTGTTTACTGGGTCCTTCATTGGACTCATAATTCGGCTGATCTGTGAATAGGCCACTGTAGTTTTGAAAATCCCAACTGAGAGATTCATGAAGATCTAGGACGAGGGTTTATGTATGGTCTACAGGGCAGACATTGAGGAGGCCAAATTTTGGCCTCATGAGTACAGAGCAGAGAAACATCGACTCCAAGGAGATTCCACAAGTGAGCAGATCAGTTTCAGCCACAGGCCTGGTAGTGTTCGTGAAGAATGTGTCGCACAGGAGACAGAAGTTGCAGACCAGATAGAGGAGAAAGTCTGTGATGTAATCCAAAAGTCTCCAAGACTAGACATCAGCATAGCACGAGATCCCTTAGGCAGTAGTGAAAGACTTGGAACTGAGGAAGTTCAAAACTAGTTAGCCGAGATGAATCCTACACAGAGTGTCCAGATGGATCAGACAGAGGATAACAGGAAAACATAAAGGATATACAGGAATAGAGGACAAGGAAAAATGGCTCTTTCAGCATTAATAGTGTGAATATTAATTGATATAGATGACAATGTATATTGTATAGCTCTAACTTGCAGGATATTAAGGTGGACATATGATATAGTTGTATTTTGATGTGGCCTCCTTGGCCACCCATTGTACTCCCCTTTTTATTATATATATTAGTAAACTATATGCAAGTTAAAAAAAAGACATATGATATAGCCATCGAATACAAACATAAGTATAGCCTTTGAATACCTTCAATTACTCTATTTAATAGATCAAGTCCTTTAAAAAAAATCTAATCATCATATCCGTTTAGAATGGTCAATCACTTAGTTTTTAGCCCTTTACAAATAATTTGTTTTTTATTTCCCTCTTTTCATCAGCTAACATTATTGACATATGGAAATCCATTAATATAAAATACCACCTTAAACACATATGGATGGCTTTCTTAATGTCATCAATCCTAATTTTAATACTTCATACAAGGTCGACATCATACAATAGGAAGAAAGTCATTTTCTTTAATAGTTAAGAGACTTACCAATCCGTATCCTTTAAATCATTATTCTTTTTAAAGAGGGTCGTTAAGTTTTAATGAAAGTCGTTTACTTTTAAAAAAGAGAGATCATTATACGAAGATACGATTAATTAAAAGATACAAAGATCTTGATAGTACTTTAAACATTTTAAGAGAAGGTCTAAAAAATGATCTTAGTCGCATGAAAATTCTTACATTAAAGAAGTCAAATCTATAATGGAAAATCACTTCCTCCTCCATAAAAATCATTTCCTCCATGAAATTCACTGCTTTTTAATTAAAGTTGTATCTCTGTAGCAAAAGTTGTATCTTTTATAAAAATGCATCGTATCTTTTTTATGAAAAGTTGAAGACTTTTAAATGAGTCGGTTCCTAAGAGTGTTGTATCCTTTAATAAAAGGATACAAAGATGACGCGTTTAAAAATGTTATTGTTTTTTTTTCACCATATAATTTTTAAAAGGAAACTCAGTGAAACTTATAAAAGTAAAGTCATTTATATGAAATCATATCATTTCTAAGGGAAGTCTAATTTTTCTATGAAGAGAGGATTATCTTTATTAAAGTAAAGTACTAATTTATTAATATTTTTTAATAAAAAGTAACACTTAATAATAAGAAGAAGAAGAAGAGTAATAAAAATTAAGATTAATAAAATCTATAAATAAACATTTTTCATCATTTTTTTTCTTAAATTATTTTTTTTATTATGATGTTGAAAATATTTGTTTTTGGATTATTGGGTGAATATGTATGGGGATGTTATTATGGAGTGTAAATAGATTCCTTGTATGGTGTTATCAAATGATATTACACTTACATTTTGTTTTAATAGATCAAAGTATTTATAAGACACATTGTTTCAACTAGTCAAAAGAACTCGAATAAATCATGAGTTTTTGAAGCAAATGTTAATCAAAAAAATCAAGTCAAAAGATTGTTTCTTAGTTGGTCCACTACATCGCCACGTCACTTAACATAAATCAATGGGTTTCTTAACTTCAACCTTGGATAAACAAAACATGGAACAAAAGATCTTCGGCTAGGTAGTGCCTTTTTCATAAGATTGTGATATAACAATTTTCTAAATATATGGTTAACAGTAATATATTTTTGGTGGTTTACATTGCATTGACTTGACTTAATACTAAGTGTATGGCCACTTCAAGAAAATATTCCATTCTTATGATTGAGTTTACAACGTTCCTAGGACATTTAGATATGGTAGCAATATTTCTGATGAAGTGGTTTGGATTTTTCATCTCTACTTGGTTAACTTATCTAACAATCATATCATACTCATATGGTCCCAAGGATTATAGGACTATGGTAAGATGATAGTGGAGAAGCCTAGAACATACATTAAAGAGCTCATAAATGGAAATCCCTCCATCACCTCTAAAAATAAGAGATTTCACATAATTTGCATTGTCATGCATATAAGATATTGTCATATATAAAGGCTCCAATTCTAGATAATTATCTTGTATATGGAATAATTTGATGAGAACCTTGAATGAGTTTGGCATGGCTATTGATAACTTATATTACAACTAACATAATCAAGAAGCACAAATATTTCAAGTTAAAAAGGTATGTCGAAATGGATAAAGAGATCCAAGGAGATGGCATATTGATAAAGCACATAGGTGATTTTCACAACCATCTAAGGAGGTTAGTATTACTCTCCAAGAATTCTCATTCTCATTATATTAAAATCGACAAATAGTCCACATTTAATTCCTTCTTGAAAAGGTATGGATGTGTGGATAAGAGTTCCTAAATGGTATTTTACTTTGTACATTATATTATTATCACTTCTTTTCTCTATCACATTTATTTAGAATAATGAATTTGATATTATTAAGGCCTAGACAAATGGACATTGTAATATCATTTGGTAATACCAAAATTATTAGTTGCAACATTTGATTAGTGTAAAATTATTTACATATTCTTCATATCCACCAAAAATGGTTATTTTTGCATGCATCTAACATTTTTATTAACTTCATATCCTTTAAGCTTATTGATTATAAAAGAACCTACTTGTAATGTGCGGTTGTCGCCCTTATACACTATCCGAGGAGCAAGCTTGGAAAGGATAACTCACTCGTTGCTTTAATTTTTTATGGATCATTACTATATTTTTAATGTCTATTTCTTTTCCTTGTAGAAACATGGCAAATTATACATACTTATACTTATGAAAATTGCATATGAACTCCTTAATAAGATCTTTAGATCATTTTTAAGTATTGTCATAGCATATTGTATGTTGCCTTACTTATTTAATTATGGGGTTTTATTATTTTTACACCAAAAATAAATTTTATTGATTATTATATTACTAACTATGTTGGTAACCTTATTGATAGGACATATATCTTACCTATGTCTTCAAAATATAGTGTAATTGTTATGATCACATGGATGGAGTAATATTTAAACAATTATCTTATATAGCTCCTTAATCAAAAGTTGACTAAAAAAGTTACTACAAAAGATTCAATATGCTTAGGAGATTACTGGAAATATTTTTCATCTGGTTGTTATTACATGTCCCACTTTATTATATAATAAATCTATTTTCTATTACTCAAGACTCTTATTTCTAAAATTAAAGCACATTTGAAGTTCATGGGCAATAACTTCAAAGGAAAGTCCTTCCATCCTAATATTATTCTTTAGTTCTGTAAGATTGATTATTAGATGGCACAGATACTATCAAGAAGATCTGGGCTAGGCTCCCAATAATCATAAAAATTATATATGTAATATAGCATCAAACCTCTGTGTAATACCAAATTCTCTAAATTCAAATCAATGCTTGGCTATCAAGGGGGAGTGTGCATGCCAATAGCACCTCTAGATGTAAGAACTAAGGCATAAAATAAGACCTTAGGCATTTTAACGCCTCAGGATGTAAGGAGTTGCTATTGAGGGGGAAAGAGTATGCCTAACAATGGCAGCTCTATGTAAGACCTAAAAGACAAAAAGTAAGACCTCTAGGCACTGTATGGTTAACTCCTTGCATGATATGTAATCCCTATGGGCATATTAAAAACTCTTCTCTCTGTAAATCTTCCACTTGTAAAAGCATTGTATTATGTAAGACCTATCGGCAATATGTAATGAACCTAGAGAGGGGCTGGTTTGAGGAGTTCCGAGCTCCAACAGAAACATTGTAAGACCTCGCATCATTTTTTAAAACATGGGATTATAAATTGTGACAAGATGACTTTCATGTAGCCTGGAATACATGCTCTTCATTTTGGCATATATTTGTGTCCCTATTTATCACTGTCAAAGAAGACCTACGTTACTGAGGTACTTCATTTTTTCTTTTATAGAAATCGACATGTGATGCACCCTATTAACATTAAGAGGGAGTGTTAGAACATAATGTTATTAGGGGTCATACCCTTATAACATTTATATAATGTTTTAATGATAGGTTATAAAACCTTATGTTATAAAGCATATACCATTTAATAATTAATAATCTAATAACTTTTAGATTATTAATTATTTACAAATGGTTGCTTTGAATGGGTGTGACTAGTACCCCTTTAGGTATTATGCCACCCCTTCTCCTTTATTTAAGGAGGTTCTCTCTCATTTGAGAGTGTGTGAATTTGGAGTTTTATAGTGAATTATATCACAATGCACATAAGGTGTTATTGGCTATGTGGAAGTATGTAGAGGAGTACATCCCTAGGTTCAATCTATTTCTTAATAGACTATTATTTGTAAGTGTTTTAATAAAATGATGTTTTATGGGGTTTTTTACCCGAAAGGGTTTTCCCCATGTATATCTTGTGTAATGTGTTAAATCTATGCTTGTATAATTCTCTTTTATATTTATTTTATATTCTGTATATAATGATTAGTATCCTAAGATCCTAATTTCTAACAGCTACCATAGTCCTCATGAAGCTTAGGGAAATAATCATACACTTGGGTGTCTTTAGCCATTGGGCCAACAATGTTCAAACCTAGCCAAACATGTTGAGTGGTAGCTAGCAAATAAACCAAATAAGAACACATAATGAACTTATTACCCCTCCTCTGAAAGTTCACCAATTGGTCATGCAAATGTTCATTAATCATCTGGGCCCAATCAATATATTGCTTCCCTATACAAATAACCAATATGAACTAGCAAATCCACTTAGCAAACTCATTTGAATCCTCACTCCCAATGACCCTATGCAACAGTGTGATAATGTCTGAGATATCATCTTTAAATAGGGCTCAAACTAAGTTTTTAGGTAGTTGAGAGCCTCCTTTCCTTTCTTTCTTAAGCCACGATGTGGCAATGGCATCTCTACACATCTTTTTACCGTCAATATAGAAACTCCAACCGGTTTGCTGTGAAACATTAGCATACTCCTCTCGCACCTACAACCCAAGTCTTTCACTGATAGTATTAATATCTATACGTAAAATTGTTTTACCGCTAACCGTTTGAATCTCCTGAGATTCAACATTATAATTGTGAATGCAAGCCATAATCAAATCTATACACTAAACCATTGGAGGAGAACCGTAGCATGCGCCAAACCACTATCCAAATTCCTCTGAGCTATAGGTGCCATTGGGTTAGCATTCATCCTTTCCCATAACTCCTTAAGATCAACATGACCCAATTATGTATCCCTAATTCCAGAAAGTTTATTCTCAATTATGAAGGAAATGTCAAGCCCTTGATATTTGTATTTCATCTTGGCAAATCTGAGTAACCACTCAATGGAATCGTTGATGGTAACTACGAGTAGACGGTTTACTTTTTCTAGGAGAGGGTTACAATTTACAATTGAAGGGAGTGGGATTTCGCAAGTCATGAAAGATGTGAAAACTACAGTGCAACTTCATTTCGTCAATGCTAGTGATATTTGAACTAAAAAGAGATGGTAATAGTGCACTCACCTCAAACTGCAATGCCTGTGACAGAGAAGCTATATAATCGTAGCTGGGACTCAGAATAGACACTCCAAACCATAAATGAATTATGATCTAAGAAACATTCGCTTTATAAAGAAAATAAATGGGATGGAGGGTTTCATTAAATGCTCCTTCATAATAAATACCTTCTCACCTCCTTATATTCAATCACTTTATCAGTCACTTTTAAACCTTTTCATGAACCAACATTTTTACTTGGGATACTTTATTGGCAAAAATGGCAATCACCGAACTTAGGCATCGACAAACCTTCCAATTTATAAACCAAAATTTTAGGATTAAATCACCATATTGGTGAAATGTTTGTTTCACAAAGTAAATTTCTTTCTGATTATCCTTGTTCGTCACTTTATCAACAAACTTATGAGTTTGCAAACCATGTAATTCTTCGATATTCCTTATGAGAAGTTTAATGGTTATAGTAGTAATCAGAAAAATCTTTCTTTCACGAACCTTCAAATAGTGGTCACAACAAACATGAATTCCCCTTTATCAGCAATAGGAATACAACACAAAACAATTACACAAGACATCTCATGATCGGTAAAATCATGAACTCAAGAAATAATAGTAAGTTACAATGGTAACTAAGTTGAGTTCATGAAAAGCAAGAAACACCGATAAGGAATACTTACTTGACAAAAGAAAACGCTTATCAGGAAACCAGAGAGTTTGTGAACCTGAGACTTTTCTGATAAGGTTCACCGATGAGTAAGTTTGCTGACAATGAAAGGGAGAAAGGCTAAGTTCGGGAAGATACAAAAAATCCAATAACAAAAAAAAATTAAAGTGAGATTCACCAAAAAATGAAGGTTTACAGGATTACGACCTTGCCAATAAAGGGAAATGATTGACACACTTGTGACATAACACCAAGACAAGGAAGGAAAGTCAAAATAGACCATGTTTGAGTTGTATAAGGACAAAGACCAAAACTGGGGCAACACTTGCAAACCTTAGATCGAGCTCATAATGGACTTGCTAGTGCTTGATGAAGGATTGTGGATGCTTAACAAAAGGCATACAAGCTTTTCTACAATGTAACAATGATGTGATTTGAAGATTCAAAGATGGACAAGGATTATGATCAATTCTAGCGGTATCCCTCAAAGGTGCTCAAAGAGATGGATTTATAGATTTGGAAGATGAAAAATGAATGGTCCAAGATTTATTTAATCAATCTTGAGGCCTAGAGATTTGATTTGGAGTTAACTAGTTTGATTGACTAGTTAACTCAATTAATTAGTCAACTAACATGATTGAATAGTTAACCCCTTTGATTGATTAGTCAACTAAAATGATTAATTAGTTAACTAGATTGATTGATCAATCAACTAACCCAACTAACTACTTAACTCTTCTGAGTGATTAGTTAACTAAATTGATTAATCAGTTAAAAAAATTGATTTAGAGCTAACTAAACAAATTGACTAGTTAACTAATTAGATTGATGAGTGAAATGTGTGATTGGATAAATTGACATGGAGTAAAATGTGGGTGAGTATAATTAGAATTATTTATTTATTTTAAATGATTATGCACGTGCATGGATTAATTATGGATTAATGTGGGGTAATATTAGGGGGAATGGGATTAATTGACATGGTGAATTAGCATGATGAAATTGACAAATCGACGAGATTATTAGTTGATGGGATGAAAATAGGATGATTGGAATAGAATGATTATGATAGAATTAAGGTGGTGAAATCTAAGTGTCTACATTATTTATTACATGACAATATGCATATTATGTGGTAATCAAAAATAAAATAATAAATAATAGTCATTATTCCTAGGCTGAGGTACTCATAAGGTCCTGAATATTTGTTCTTAAAAAATGTATAACGCTAAAATGAGACGAGTAAGTCCATATCACATTATAAAAATAGAAAATAATATATATATATATATATATATATATATATATATATATATATATATACATTTATGTATAAATTGTACATTGTATACATAAATGTACGTGTGTACATGTATACATGTATACATAAATATATGCATACATGTATATAGACATCTATATTGGAAATAGTTTACAAATTATAGCTCAAATGAGCATAAAAAAATAACCAAGGTTAACAAATGTGAAGCACATCAAAAGCCATGAAGAAGTGTTACGTCCCCAATTTTTGTCTTGCTATACTTTTTACTTTTACTTGGACATAAGTAAATTTATTATGATGTTTAGATTAATGACAAGGAAAGATATGGATTATATTGAATGTCATTTATGAAATTATAGAAATGATTATGTTATTATCGATTTAATATTTGCATTATGAGATTTGATTTATTATTTGAATAATGATGCACTGATCATAATTTGTTTGGTAACAAGTTTGATACAGGATTACAGGTTTTCAGATGACTCTCGGAGAAAAGAGAGAGAGAGAAAGTATCTTTCGAGGAGAGGAATATAGACCTCAAGTTACAAGTGGTTTATTTGCCAAATCGAGTATAAGTGTTTAACGAAAACGTGAACCAATGTGTCCTAAGAGGTAAGTCTTGTCTTGTCAATTTACTTTTGGAACCCAATAGGTAGTCGATACCCTGTAAATCTTTGTAAGTCGTAGTAAGTCATCATAGTCGTTAGTAATGTAAATGACGTCATTTGTGTATGAACCATGACCATTTACATTTAACATAAAAATTACGACATTATTGTCGTAAAATGGTTCTCTTATTATTATTAAGTCACTTGACGTGTTACAAATGATTCTTAACATTAAGACGATTTCAACGAGTTAAGAATACATGATTATTGTCGACGGATTGTGATGGGGAGACAAGCTCAACCCAATTACATTATCTGTAATCCTTCTTTAAATATTATCATTTTATTGATTAAACCATAACTATCTAATATAGAGGCGATGTTATGAGAATTATATTTGATGTAATCAAATATGTAAATGCCTTAGCATCGAATCAGGATAATACCTCATAATGAGTCAATGGTGTTATGTTTGAGTAGCCGAAGGCTTACTTTTAGGAGAGTCTTCAATAGTATTAGTGGTGTATCAAACCACTTATTGTGATCATTTAAAGATCAGTAGTGTTTAAGTGATGTGTAATATCCCTTGCTATTTCGAACCTTATTTTGCTGATTTGAACCTCAAGGAATATTGTCAAACACTTCTGATTAAACCCAATGCTTGCTGGTCTATGTTTTTAGTCTGATATTTTTGCTTGATAATGATAGCTGAGTACTCTAAATGCTCATAAATCCAAACTACAATGTCTAAGCATTAATCTAAATGCATCTATGACTTCTTTTTTGGTATTTTTCGATGCATATACATGAAAATTAGATATGAAATGCATACCTACAGCCAATTGACATTTTGTTAAACACTTGGCATGCAATCTAACATGTTGATAAGGGATGCTATAATGAAGGACATTACATTGAACAAATGGCATACAATTGATAACTCTTTTCCAATCTCTGAACACAATGATATTAAGAAATACCAAATCTATTGATTTACAAGGGTTATGCAATACAGTGCCAAAGTCTGATATCAATGATCACCTACAACAATATGCTTGGGATAACAATGCAAACCACTAGTAATTACAAAAAGAACCTGGTAATAATGGTGCCCAAAATGCTGATGAAGAATCAAGCAATATCCAAGGAAAGGAGTCCCTTCCAAACCCAAATTGTAACCTCCTCCTAGCTGCCCTATACTGTAGCATACTGTTCATGGCACTGTAGCAATCACTGTAGCGTACTGTAGTAAAACACTGTAGTGCGACACTAAAGCGTACTGTAGCAAACACTGTAGCGACCACTGTAGTGTTACTGTAGCAAACACTGTAGCGATCACTGTAGCAGCACTATTCACAGCACTGTAGCAGCCAATAGAAAAACTTCTGATATGCAAATTAATACCTTCAAACCCTTAGTTAATACTGCAGATTTAAGCACAAATGAAAGGACTAAAATATCCCTTCCAATTTGCAACCCTTCAGAGGATATTTCACAACCTTAGTTATGCTAATCTATGGGAGTTTTCGTTCCCAAAGACCAAATATGCAGAAACCCTTGGCTCCACAAAACTCATCAAATGCAAATGACAATAATTGGATGCCTAGAAGCTTGCCTTGCCCCTTCTTTTATACATTTTTTAATCCCACTTCAAGAGGCTTCTAGAAAAATCTTATTATTTCATTTTAGTGACTTTAATGATATAATATTAATTTTAAGTCACTATATTAAATTAATTAAATATAAGGTTACCTTTTGATTAAAAATTTAGTAATAACCTTATAAAATAATTAATTTAATAATATCTCCCTGATTTCGTCAATTAGCCTTCGGGAGATAAAGGCTAAATTACTCATCATGAAAGTCGCCTAGGAAGGGGACATTACAGTCCGCCCCTCCTGAAATTGCTTGTCCCCAAGCAATCTCAACTCTGGATGCTGAAGAATCTCCTCACCTTCCCAAGTGGCATCCTCAACCGGTAAATCCCTCCATTTGATCAAGTATTCTCTGATGACCCGTCTCCGTAACTGCCTCTCCCTAACATCCAAAATAGCCTCAGGCACCAAAATCAACTTCCCCTCATCGTCCAAGGGTGGTAAGGTAGTAGAAGGAACCACGCGATGACCTAATGCCTTCTTGAGGTGGGACACATGGAAAACATTGTGTACTCTGTTATCTGTCGGTAATTCTAACTCATAAGCCACATCACCAATTCGCCGGATAATCCTGAAAGGGCCATAATAATGCGGCTTGAGCTTCTCTGCACCACTCTTCTTGAGAGTGGATTGTCGATAGGGCTGTAACATCAGATACACCATATCCCCAACCTCAAATGACCGCTCAACTCTCTTTTGATCAGCATATTGTTTCTGCTAATTTTGTGCCTTTTGGATATTTTCCCGAAGAGCTCTCACAATATCCTGGTTCTCCTGTAACATATCTCCTGCACTAGGCACTCTACTGTCACTCATCAGCAAGTCAAGGAAACTGGGCACTTCATAACCATACAAGGCCATAAATGGTGTCATCTGAATTGAGAGATGGTAAGTGGTATTGTAACAGTACTCACATAGGTATATCCACTTAACCCAACCCTTTTGTTGCCCTGCAATGTAATTCCTGAGATATCCCTCCACCCACTTATTCACAATTTCTGTCTGGCCATCCGTCTGTGGGTGGTAGCTAGTACTCGGTGTAAGCTCTGTCCCACATAGTCTAAATAACTCATGCCAAAAATGACTCAAGAACTGACTATCCTTGTCACTAACAATGCTCTGAGGTAACCCATGCAACCTGAATATCTCACGGAAGAAAAGTTCTGCTACCTGTGCAGCTGAGTATGTAGCTGTGATTGGAAAGAAATGAGCATATTTTGTTAATCGATCAACAACCACATAGATACAATCTCGTCCCTGGGTTTTCAGCAAACCGGTAATAAAATCCATGGATAAACACTCCCACTTCCTATCAGGAATCAGAAGTGGCTGAAGTAAACCTGCAGGGTATGTATGTTCCTGTTTATTCTGCTGGCAAATAGGACACTCTCTGACATATCGAAGAACATCTGTCTTGAGCCCTTTCCAAGTAAAGTGCTCTCGAACCTGCCTGTAAGTCTTGAAGTACCCGGGATGTCCTGCCATAGGTGTATCATGAAAAGACCTCATCACTGTGTTCTTCATCTCTGATCCTGGGGTTAAGAATATCCTACCTTTGTAAATGATAAGATCATTTACAACTGAGTACCTGTCATCCTGAACTGACCCCTCAATTATACTAGAAGCCCATGAGTCCTTGGCATACTCTACCACAATCAAGTGTCTCCAATCCTCTGAAATCTCCACCATAGAGCTCAAATGGGGGCGGCGGGACAAAGCATCAGCAACTATGTTCTGAGTCCCTTTGACATAAGTAATGTCAAAGTCATATGATTGCAATTTACTCACCCACTTCTGCTGACGATCATTGAGATCTCGCTGTCCTAGGAAATGCCTCAAGCTGTTATGGTCTGTCTTAATGTAAAACTTGCTACCCACAAGGTATTGCCTGAATTTGGCTAATGCATGCATAATGGCCAACATCTCCTTATCATAAATACTGTAGCTCCTCTCTGGACCCCGTAACTTCCTGCTCTCAAAAGCTATCAGATGTTTGTCCTGCATAAGAACTGCACCAATCCCCTCACCCGAAGCATCACACTATAGCTCAAAGGGTCTAGTAAAATCTGGCAAGGCAAGAACTGGGCAAGTAGTCATCAACTGTTTAAATTTCTCAAAACATTCCTGTGCCTCAGGTGTCCAAACAAATGCCCCTTTCTTCATTAAATCTGTAAGTGGTGCTGCATGTCATGAATATCCACTGACAAATCTATGGTAGAAGCCACACAAACCTAAAAATCCCCTAAGCTGAGTAAGATTCTCAGGTGTAGGCCACTCAATAATAGCTCTGACTTTGTCAGGGTCCATACGCACACCTTTTGCGCTGATGATATGGCCTAAGTATAGCAACTCTGTCATGCCCAGATCACATTTGGATTCTTTGGCATACAAGGACTCCCTGCTAAGAATTCCCAACACTGTATCCAAATGGGCGATATGCTCCTCCCAAGTTCTGCTGTACACCAAAATGTCATCAAAGAAGACTAATACAAACTTTCTCAACTGTGATTGAAAAACCCTGTTCATAGTGGACTGAAACGTAGCAGGAGCATTGGTTAGCCCAAATGGCATAACCACAAACTCAAAATGTCCACAATGGCACCTAAATGTTGTCTTCTCGATGTCTTGCTCTTTGACCCTGATCTGGTGATAACCTGATCTTAAATCTATTTTCGAGAAATAGCGAGCACCATGAAGCTCATCGATCAACTCGTCAATACGAGGAATAGGGTACCTATTCTTAATTGTCCTCTTATTCAACACCCTGTAATCGATACACATCCGAAGGTAACCATCCTTTTTCTTGACCAGTACTACTGCTGAAGCAAAAGGTGATTTACTTGGCCTAATGTGCCCCATAGCCAGCAGCTCCTTAATTGTTTTTTCAATCTCTTCTTTTAGCCGCTTGGGGTGTCTGTAAGGAGTGATCATCACGAGTTTAGCACCCTCCTCCAATTCTATTATGTGCTCAATCCCTCTATCTGGAGGTCTGCCTGGTGGAATATCACTAAACACCTTGGAGTGCTTGATCCTCAACTCCTGTATATCTGGGTGATAGGTTGGTTTTTGTTTCTCTTCCTATGTTGGCATTAGAATACACCCTGCTGCCCACTCAACCATGTCATGGCGCATAAGTCTCTCCATTTTTCTGAAAGATATCATCCTACAGCTAGTATCCCTGATGGCTTTTAGCACATGAGTCTTCCCATCCACTTTAAACCTCATCTCCATTTCCCTAAGGTTAATGGTAAACTCCCCAATATCATGAAGCCATTTCATTCCTAAAACCATGTCGGTTTCTCCCATGTTTACCACATAAAAATCTACCTTAAACTCAAAGTTATTCAATCGCATGGGAAGACCTGGAATCATCCTGTCACACTTAAGAGTATATCCATCAGCAACTTTTACTCTTATGCCCTCAAATTCCTCTGTCTGAATTCCGCGCCTTTCAACCAACCTAGCATCAATGAAGTTATGCGTGGCACCTGTATCGAGCAAGGTAATGATCTTCTGTCCGGCTAAAACCCCACGCATTCTGAATGAGCCCTCTTGATGTATGCTAGTAAGGCGTGCTTCTTGAAAATTTGCTTCCTCAACATTTTCAGCCTCAATTTCATGCTTATATGTCTCATCATCAGATTTTTCCTCATTAGATTCCTCTTGATCAGATTGCTGGTCCGACTCTGAATCCTCATAGAATGCCCACATAATCCTATTTACTTTGCCCTTAGGTCTTAAAGGACAGTCATGGTTTGCATCATAGGGACCTTTGCAATAAAAACACAACTTTTTCCTTCGCAAGTCATTAAATGTCTCGCGATCTAATGGTGCTGCTGATTTTTCCTTTGAGTCTGAAATTTCTTTTTTCTTAGGAAATGTCTTGTTGTCCCGGTAAGAAGAAGATCCCTTAGATGAGTACTTACTTTGAGGGGCTGCAAGTTCCATACTCCTAGCTTTTTTCATTGCCTCTTGTAGTGTCGAAGGATCAAAAGCCTTTATCCATCCTCTTAACAGTTCCAATAAGCCCTCCATGAATAGCACAACCAATCTCCTTTCAGATATATTGGAGACCATGACTGATAATTTCTAAAATTCACTAATGTAACTCTCCAAACTCCCAGTCTGCTTAAGCTGTGCCAAGTCTCTAAAATATGTCTCTGGATCTCTCTTATCAAAGCGTTCCACCAATCTATCAACAAACTCCTGATATGAAGTGATACTATTATGATGCAATGTCTCTAATCCATGATACCACCAATCGTGGGCTGCTTCCTCCAAGTGAAAAGTAGCATATTTTATTGCATCCTTTTCTGTCATGGGTCTAAGAGTCAAGAGGGTGTCTAGCTTATGAATCCAAGCCTGAGCTATGACCTTCCCACTACCATCAAACATGGGCAATGTAACTCTGCTGGCGGCATACATCAAATCATTATTTTGATTTCTCGGTCTCTTTTCTTGCTTTCCCCTGGAGTGTTCTCTTCTTTGACTCACAAACCTATCAAAGCTCATGCGCTCCCTGACCTGTGGTGTCAACAACTCCCATTCATCATTAGCTGCCATAAGAGTATCTGCAAACATTTCTTGTCCTTCTTCTTCTGCATTTTCCTCTTCTTGTTCATTCCTTAAAAAAGTAGGACGTGTCGGCCTATCTGCCATGTGAGAAGATGCTTATGCCCTAGGTGTCCCAACCACACTCCTATTATCATCCGGTTCATAGTTTCGTCTTCTCTGAGGGTTCATTTGTTGTATCATTGTAGTAAGTGCCCGCATAGCATCTGCCACCTGTTGCTGCCCCATAGCCATTTGTCTAAAGAGTTCATGTGTTTCCTGTTCTTCATCATTTCTTCCCCTATTTCTGATAGGGCTACCTTCACCTCTTTCACCCATAGTGCCGGATGAACCAACCTCTTGCTATTTTGCTGCTAAAGTAGCTGATAAAGTGTCATGTTCAAGTGGTTGTGGCCACTGTTTTTGCTTCTTTTCTTCTCTAGTTGTATACCTCTTGTCCCTATCACTTTGTTGCATTTAATGAGCTGATTTCAAACCCAAAGGATGGCAGGAAACCGCTCTGATACCACTGTAATATCCCTTGCTATTTCAGACCTTATTTTGCTGATTTGAACCTCAAGGAATATTGTCAAACACTTCTGATTAAACCCAATGCTTGCTGGTCTGTGTTTTTAGTCTGATATTTTTGCTTGATAATGATAGCTGAGTACTCTAAATGCTCATAAATCCAAACTACAATGTCTAAGCATTAATCTAAATGCATATATGACTTCTTTTTTGGTATTTTTCAATGCATATACATGAAAATTAGATATGAAATGCATACCTACAGCCAATTGACATTTTGTTAAACACTTGGCATGCAATCTAACATGCTGATAAGGGATGCTATAATGAAGGACATTACATTGAACAAATGGCATACAATTGATAACTCTTTTGCAATCTCTGAACACAATGATATTAAGAAATACCAAATCTATTGATTTACAAGGGTTATGCAATATAGTGCCAAAGTCTGATATCAATGATCACCTACAACAATATGCTTGGGATAACAATGCAAACCACTAGTAATTACAAAAAGAACCTGGTAATAATGGTGCCCAAAATGCTGATGAAGAATCAAGCAATATCCAAGGAAAGGAGTCCCTTCCAAACCCAAATTGTAACCTCCTCCTAGCTACCCTGTACTGTAGCATACTGTTCATGGCACTGTAGCAATCATTGTAGCATACTGTAGCGTACTGTAGCAAACACTGTAGCGACTACTGTAGCAAACACTGTAGCGTACTGTAGCGATCACTGTAGCGTTACTGTAGCAGCACTATTCACAGCACTGTAGTAGCCAATAGAAAAACTTCTGATATGCAAATTAATACCTCCAAACCCTTAGTTAATACTGCAGATTTAAGCACAAATGAAAGGACTGAAATATCCCTTCCAATTTGCAACCCTTCGGAGGATATTTCACCACCTCAGTTATGCTAATCTATGGGAGTTTTCGTTCCCAAAGACCAAATATGCAGAAACCCTTGGCTCCACAAAACTCATCAAATGCAAATGACAATAATCGGATGCCTGGAAGCTTGCCTTGCCCATTCTTTTATACATTTTTTAATCCCACTTCAAGAGGCTTCTAGAAAATCTTATTATTTCATTTTAGTGACTTTAATGATATAATATTAATTTTAAGTCACTATATTAAATTAATTAAATATAAGGTTACCTTTTGATTAAAAATTTAGTAATAACCTTATAAAATAATTAATTTAATAATATCTCCCTGATTTCGTCAATTAGCCTTCGAGAGATAAAGGCTAAATTACTCATCATGAAAGTCGCCTAGGAAGGGGACATTACATGATGTGCCAGCCTCATCCTAAAGAGGAGGACTATGGTTTTAACTGCCACAACCAACGATCCATGGAGCGACTATCTCCCATCAACATGTGGGATTTTTTCTTAAAAATTGGTTTCAGTTAAGACTAAATCACTGTGGACCGTTAAGCTTTCATTAAAGTTCGCAACCGAATCATAGAGTAGGTGCGAAATTAGGTGACTCTGTAGGAGTCGTGCCTCAGTCATTAATAATAGTGACTCAGATGAGCCATTGTTTATATATTAATAAGATTAAAAACTTAAAAAAAGGAAGGATCAAAGATATACAGAGAGAAGTATAGTGGCTGGAACAGAGAGTGAATACGCAGTCAAGAGGCATCGACCCTGTGTCTTATTCGCACATCTCTGCCAACTCAAGATCATCCATTATCAGGGATTCCTTAGTTCATGTGTTTATTAACCATGAGGAAATCGAATAGTTCCTTTTAGATTGTACATCGTTGTATTATGGGCAATTATATGAGTTTGCCAGTGAGGTTTAACCTCTTGTATTTATGGTGTAACAGTTGAAAACTGTTAAGTGTCAACTTAGGAAAATGTAGATAACATTTTAAGTAAACTATTTTGATCTATTTTTGTAGTCAATGAGACAACGAATGTAAATTATATGGTTGATACTTCATAATACAAGTGAGTATTTTGTTATAGTATATTGAATCGACCATCTACTTATTGATTTTAAAACGATGATCATATCAAACCATAGTATGGAGGATAAAACGTTCATCATAGTAAGAGGTTGTCATAGTTGTTGAAAACAGTCTCCTTATTGAATTAAGTTTGTAGTAAAGACCAATGAAGTAATTGTGAGATAACCATACAATAGACTCTCAAATTTTATAGTGATGACTGAATTTTGATAATATACTCTTAGACTTGAGTAGTATAGTTTGACCTTGAGTCGTGATAAAACTCATTTAAAGTATTTATCTTGTATATAACGGAAATGATATCTATCTATGAGAACTTAGATTCATAGGAATCTTTAGTAAACTATTGTATCTCATTAAACGAAAGTAACTTAGTGATATTATGGTAGATGGAAATAAGGTTTATATGGGACCCCTTAAATGTCTATTTATCATTATTGTTCATATTAATCTTGGAAAGATCCAATACAATAGAGTAGACCAAGTCTACTAGAGAATGACCTTGTAGGGAGATGTATATAGGGTATGTTTTTTTATATCACATTATCAAAGGTATTCTACATTCCTTGTATAGGATTTATTATCTATTAATGAACTAAAGTAATCTTAACCAAAGGTCATTTGAGAATCCAGGTCTCCTAGATAAGAGATAAGGTTACATTGTAATATCATATTAACCAAGGGATAATAGGTAAACCCTAGAGTTGATTATGAACCCAACTGAATAGTTATGTCATTTAGACTTATCTAAGTCAAGAAAACTATTATCATGACACGATGATTAAACTATCTACGTGGTTATAGTTGGTGTGAATAAACTGTGAGAATATGACAGTATCCAAGTCGAGTAGGGGTGGGTGAACATAACGACTACGTTCATTATGAACGATATTGATATTAAAAATTTTGGCCAAAGTAATGCATTTGTTTTCTACATGCATTGTCGGTTCACTGTGTCCGGATTGCACTACCTATTGGAAATCATACTTAGCTAGAGGGAATCTAGGGTTGTATGGTTGATAGAGTTGTGTAGGATACAACACTATGTACTCGGGAAAAGCAAATTACCACTGGTCACCTATGGTCTATATTCCTCATGAAGGGTAGGGCCACTTCCTATGTGGAAGATGTGTGGGAGACCACCAGTCTGTGGATGGAGGTAAATCACTGGAAAGATACTCTCTCTCCAAGCAGGAAACATGCCAGGATTTGTGATAAAGATGTCAGATATTCAGAAGCAGTATTTATTCTAAAATTTGTATATGTAATTGATTTACATTTGTAAACATTGTAATTGAGAAAGATAATATGGTTTATTGTATTTTGTATTGAGAAAATCTTGTAATTGTAGTTACTTGATTATATGTTGAATAAAAGAAAGAAAAAATTTCTCTACCTCATTTTTACCTTGTTGATTTACTCCATGGTAAATTTTGTGGTTTTACTATGTTTTTAGAACGTGGATGTTACATATGGTATCAGAGCTACTAAGTTCAACACTACGGCTTATGAGACCACTATGCTTGCATGTAGTCAACATTATGCGGTTAGCTAATGTTTGAAAATTTCTGTGCTAGGATGGTACGTCTTAAGAAGACAGCAAGAAAGTCTATTAATACGAGTCAACGTTTCCTTAAAGCAAAAAGAGAACGTGAGGTCATTATCAAAACCTTTGAGGGAACCAATGATGAAAGTGACATTTGGTTAAGTGATACTGAAACTCTGGCGACTCCCTTAACTTGAATGAAGTGAGTAAGAAGGGAAAATATGGAAAGAGTTACGATCACTGCCAAAATCATAGAGTATATGTCAGATGAGGAAACAACTATGGTTAGGCGAGATCCCCGCATACCCCCAACTGTTGAGATCATAGAAGTTAGGTCTGATAGTGAGTCAGAGGATTATATTCCTCGAGATTATGTATCTGAAAATTAGTCTGAAGGATATACTCCTCTTGAGCATGACTTTTGAAGTCATTTCTTGTATAAATGAAGAATACTCTTTGCTTTTGAAACAAAATAAATAAAAAAGAGTTGTTTTTGTGCCAAACTATTGTTTAAATTGACTTTATTATGTTTTGATTTAATGGGATACATTATAATCATGAACTAATGGACAACTCAATATTCTCAGGTGTGAGAAATTGATAAACATGGTTCGGACAAGAACTAACCAAGGAGAAAGTGAAGAGGAAAACCACCCGCCAAATAATAAGTTGGACCAAATCATAACCATGCTTGAGGAAACCAAGAAAAGACTGGGTGATTTGGAAAAGAAGGTGGATGATAAAGGGAATACTGAGGGAGGAGGTGAAAATTCTCATGGTGAAAGTGGAGAAAATCATGAAGATCAAAGTAAGAGTACGAAACCTCATAAAGAGGCAAGGGATAGATTGACCTCGGAGCTCTCAAAGGATATGAAGAAGGTTACTCCACCAAAATTTGATGGGACAAAGACCAGAGATGCTGCAGAAGCTTGGTTAATAGAGATGGAAAAATATTTGGAGATAAGAAATTACTTGGAGGTGACCAAGGTAGTATGGGGAGCATTCCAACTGGCAGGAGAAGCATCCACCTGGTGGATGAATAGGAAGATGGAATTGAATTTAAGCTCTCTAAGGGTATTTTGGGATGAGTTCGTGGAACTCTTTTGCAAGAGATGGTTACCACAACTCTATTTTGATCATAAATTGACTGATTTTTAGAATCTGCGTCAAGGAGATATGACATTGGTGGAATATGGAGAAAAATTTACTCGACTCTTGAAGTATGTTCCTCAATACCAAAAGGATGAGAGCTTCCAGATCAGAAAATTCATCATGGGCTTAAATGCTCAAATTGGTGGTGAAGTGGACGTGCATGGTCCCACAACAATGGATCAAGTGTACGAGAAGGCGATCAAGCAAGAGGAAAAGCTGAAATCTATTTCGGCTTATCATGATAGAAGCTGCAAGAGGCTTAATGGAACTCTTAATAATCAACCATACAAGAAAAGATATGAAAAGAGCTATGATAACATGAGAAAAGATAAAGGATCTCAGAAGAACAAGGGTGGATCTACTAATGAGAAGAAGAATGCCAATTTCAAAAGAAATGAGGATAACAATGGGAAGACTTCAAATAAGAAAGGACCCATTGGAGGATGTTTGTTTGAAGCCAAGATTGATCTCCCTATTTTCTCAACTGAAGTAAACATGTATGTAGCTCCCTTGGGTTCCTATGATGTACTCCTAGGAATGAGTTGGTTGTGGAAGCATAGAGCTAAGGTTGACTGCTTTTCAAAAATAGTTGAATGCTTAGATGATTTGGGAAATCAGACCCAATTTCAAGGGATTCAAAGAGAAGTTAAAATTGGACCTATCTCTGCTAAGCAATTGAAAAGGGTTAGTTGGAAAGGTTGTCAGTTATTTGCAGTCAAAATGGAACAAGTGGAGGAAGGGATAGAATAACCTAGTTCAACTTTTAGAGAAAAGTATCCTTTTCTTCAGGAGTTTCAAGATGTGTTCCCAGAAGAACTTCTAGGATTGCCTCCCAAGAGGGTTTTTTATTTTGCAGTTGACATTAAACTAGGATCTGAGCCTATATCAAAAGCACCCTACTGTATGACAACTACAGAGTTAATAGAATTGAAAGCACAATTACAAGACTTGTTGGCAAAAGGTTTGATCAGGCCCAGTGTTTCACCTTGGGGTGCTCCAATTATTTTTGTTAAGAAGGATGGAACCCTTCATTTGTGTATAGATTATCGTATTCTTAATAAAGCAACAATAAAGAACAAATATCCTTTGCCACGTATTGATGATCTTTTTTATCAGATGCTTAAGCTACTGTGTTTTCAAAGATTGATTTGCGATCAGGATATCATCAGTTAAGACTGAAGGATGAAGATATTCATAAGATGGCTTTTAGAACTAGATATAGACACTATGAGTTCATAGTGTTGCCACTTGGTTTGACAAATTCACCTACTGCATTCATGAATCTCATGAATAGTGTATTAAGAGATTATTTGGACAAGTTTGTTTTAGTCTTTCTAGATGATATACTCATTTATTCTAAGAATGAAGAAGAACATCAACGGCATTTGCAAATAGTTCTGCAACGTTTAAGAGAACATAAGTTATATGGAAAACTGTCTAAGTGCACATTCTTCCAGAAGGAGATTTAATATCTAGGTCATATTATTTCTGCTAATGGAATATCTATTGATCCTACAAAAATCACAACTATTCTATATTGACCTGTACCAACAAATGTGCATGAGGTGCGTAGTTTCATGGGCCTGGCTGGCTATTATAGAAAATTTGTTCTAAATTTCTCTAGTATTGCTAGTCTAATCACTTCCCTGCAGAGGAAAGGAAAGAGATTTGAATGGACAGACAAATGTCAGGATGCATTTGATCTCTTAAAGGAAAAGTTAACTACAGCTCCAATCTTGAAAGTTCCTAACCCCAAATGATAATTTGAGGTAATTATAGATGCCTCAGGAGAAGGATTAGGAGGAGTGCTTATGCAAGATGGAAGAGTTACAACATATGAGTCAAGGAAATTAAAATCCTATGAGAAAAATTATGCACCGCATGATCTGGAATTGGCAACAGTAACACATGCCTTGCAGATGTGGAGACACTATTTGTTGGGGAAGACTTTTGTACTTAAATCAGACCATCAAATTCTTAAGTATATTTTCTCTCAACTACATTTGAATGCTCAACAAAGGAGATGGTTAGAATTGATATCTGGCTATGACTTTGAGATAAACTACATCAAAGGGAAAGAGAATAGAGTAGCTGATGCTTTGAGTCGTAGAAGACATATAGCTTCTATTGTTTCTATTCGTGGAAATTTCAAGGATTTGGTGTTGCAAAATTTGTCTGATGATGAGTATTATGAGCAGGTTAAGCAGGCTCTGAAAGATAATCCTAGAGATCCAAGGTATGATGGTTTTCTATTTGAGTCAGAGGGACTATTGAGGTATAAGGGAAGAATGTATGTTCTTGATTCAACTAGTTTAAGGGATTTAGTATGGAAAGAAGTTCATACTGCACCATATTCTAGACATCCAGGAGTAACCAAACTTCTAGCGGATGTTAAACTTCTTTATTTCTAAAAAGGAATGAAGAATGATGCTGCAAGATTTGTAGCAAGCTGTTTAGAATGTCAAAGGGTAAAAGCAGAGCACCAACACCCTGCAGGATTGTTGTACCCACATGATGTGCCATAGTGGAAATGGCAAGTTATCAGTATGGATTTTGTTCAAGGTCTTCCTATGTCAATGAATAGAGATGATGTCATTTTAGTTGTGGTTGATAAACTCACAAAGCTAGCACATTTTATACTAGGGAATTTGACTAATGGAGCACCTGTGTTAGCTCACAAATTTGTGAAAGAGGTGTTTAGATTACATGGCTTCCCTGAAAAGATTATCTCGGATAGAGATGTGCGTGTAACATCAAGGTTTTGGCAAAGTTTGTTTTCTATGCTAGGAACTAAACTCAACATGAGTACATCTTACCATCCTGAAACTGATGGGCAAACTGAGAGAGTAAACCAGGTTTTAGAAGACTTGTTGTGAATGTATTGCATGGATTAGCAATATAAGTGGGAGGAATACTTACCACTTGTGGAATTTGCTTATAACAATTCCTATCATTCCGCTATTAAGATGGTGCCATTTAAAGCATTGTATGGAAGAAGATGTTGAACTCCTATAAGTTGGGATAAGCTAGAAGATAGGATTAGCATCGGACCAGAAATGCTAGCTGAAATGGAGGAAAAAGTTAAGCTAATCAGAAAAAGATTGGCAGAAGCCAATGATAGGCAAAAGAGCTATGCAGATGCAAAGCGTGTTATGAGGCAATTCTCTGTTGGAGAAAAAGTTCTTTTGAGGATCAAACCTCAAAAAAGTTCTATTAAGTTTGGGAAGTCTTCTAAGCTAGCCCCTTGTTATGTGGGACCCTTTGAAGTGCTTGAAGTGGTCAATCTGGTTGCCTACAGAATTGCTCTACCACCAGCCTTGTCTAGAATGCACAATGTTTTTCATGTGTCTTATTTGGAAAAATATATTGCAGGTGATAATCATATTTTGAATTGGACTTCTTTACAGATGCAAGACCTAGGGGTGGTCACGATTGAGCCACTCAAGGTGTTAGAAATGCACAAGCTCTGCTTGTGTAACAGAGAGGTCTTGCAATGTAAGGTCCAATGGGACCAATATGCTAAGGAAAATGCTACATGGGAGGATTACCATTCAAATTTTATCAAAAGTTTCCTTATTTATTTAATGTTGTTACCAGTTGAAAATAATGAACTTGCTTTTTAGTTAATTTTTGATATTTTATATCATCGTGGGCGATGAATCTTTAGGGGAAGGATATGTTACATCCCCAATTTTTGTCTTGCTATACTTTTTACTTTTACTTGGATATAAGTAAATTTATTATGATGTTTAGATTAATGACAAGGAAAGATATGGATTATATTAAATGTCATTTATGAAATTATAGAAATGATTATGTTATTATCGATTTGATATTTGCATTATGAGATTTGATTTATTATTTGAATAATGATGCACTGATCATAATTTGTTTGGTAACAAGTTTGATACAGGATTACAGGTTTTTAGATGACTCTCGAAGAAAAGAGAGAGAGAGTATCTTTTGAGGAGAGGAATATAGAGCTCGAGTTACAAGTGGTTTATTTGCCAAATCGAGTATAAGTGTTTAATGAAAACGTGAACCAATGTGTCGTAAGAGGTAAGTCTTGTCTTGTCAGTTTACTTTTGGAACCCAATTGACAGGTAGTCGATACCTTGTAAATCTTTGTAAGTCATAGTAAGTCGTCATAGTTGTTAGTAACATAAACAACGTCATTTGTGTATGAACTGTGACCATTTACGTTTAACGTAAAAATTACGACGTTATTGTCGTAAAATGGTTCTCTTATTATTATTAAGTCACTTGACGTGTTACAAATGATTCTTAACGTTAAGACGATTTCATCGAGTTAAGAATACGTGATTATTGTTGACAGATTGTGATGGGGAGACAAGCTCAACCCCCAATCACATTATCCGTAGTCCTTGTTTAAATATTATCATTTTATTGATTAAACCATAACTATCTAATATAGAGGCAATGTTATGAGAATTATATTTGATGTAATCAAATATGTAAATGCCTTAGCATCAAATGAGGATAATACCTCATAATGAGTCGATGGTGTTATGTTTGAGTAGCCGAAGGCTTACTTTTAGGAGAGTCTTCAATAGTATTAGTGGTGTATCGAACCACTTATTGTGATCATTTAAAGATCAATAGTGTTTAAGTGATGTGTCGGCCTCATCCTAAAGAGGAGGACTGTGGTTTTAACCGCCACAACCGACGAGCCATGGAGCAGCTATCTCCCATCGACATGTGGGATTTTTTCTTAAAAATTGGTTTCAGTTAAGACTAAATCACTGTGGACTGTTAAGCTTTCATTAAAGTTTGCAATCAAATCATAGAGCAGGTGCGAATTTAGGTGACTCTGTAGGAGTCGTGCCTCAGTCATTAATAATAACGACTCAAATGAGTCGTTGTTTATATATTAATAAGATTAAAAACTTAAAAAAAAAGGAAGGATCGAAGATATACAGAGAGAAGTATAGTGGCTGGAATAGAGAGTGAATACGCAGTCAAGAGGCGTCGACCCTGTGTCTTATTCACACATCTTTGCCAACTCAAGATCGTCCCTTATCAGGTATTCCTCAGTTCATGTGTTTATTAACCATGAGGAAATCAAATAGTTCCTTTTAGACTGTACATCATTGTATTATGGGTGATTATATGAGTTTCCAGTGAGGTTTAACCTCCTGTATTTATGGTGTAATAGATGAAAACTGTTAAGTGTCAACTTAGCAAAATGCATATAACATTTTAAGTAAACTATTTTGATCTATTTCTATAATCGATGAGACAACGAATGTAAATTATATGGTTAATACTTGATAATACAAGTGAGTATTTTGTTATAGTATATTGAATCGACCGTCTACTTATTGATTTTAAAATGATGATCATATCAAATCATAGTATGGAGGATAAAACATTCATCATAGTAAGAGGTTGTCATAGTTGTCATGAGCTTTGAAAACAGTCTCCTTATTGAATTAAGTTTGTAGTAAAGACCAATGAAGTGATTGTGAGATAACCATACAATAGACTCTCGAATTTTATAATGATGACTGAATTTTGATAATATGCTCTTAGACTTGAGTAGTATAGTTTGACCTTGAGTCGGGATAAAACTCATTTAAAGTATTTATCTTGTTTAGATACTATATATATATATAACAGAAATGATATCTATCCATGAGAACTTAGATTCATAGGAATCTTTAGTAAACTATTGTATCTCATTAAACGAAAGTAACTTAGTGATATTATGGTAGATGGAAATAAGGTTTATATGGGAACCCTTAAATGTCTATTTATCATTATTGTTCATATTAATCTTGGAAAGATCCAATACAATGGAGTAGACCAAGTCTACTAGAGAATGACCTTGTAGGGAGATGTATATAGGGTATGTTTTGTTATATCACATTATCAAAGGTATTCTACATTCCTTGTATAGGATTTATTATCTATTAATGAACTAAAGTAATCTTAACCAAAGGTCATTTGAGAATCCAGGTCTCCTAGATAAGAGATAAGGTTACATTGTAATATCATATTAACCAAGGGATAATAGGTAAACCCTAGAGTTGATTATGAACCCAACTGAATAGTTATGTCATTTAGACTTACCTAAGTCAAGAAAACTATTATCATGACACTATGATTAAACTATCTACGTGGTTATAGTTGGTGTGAATAAACTGCGAGAATATGACAGTATCTAAGTCGAGTAGGGGTGGGTGAACATAACGACTACGTTCATTATGAACAATATTGATATTAAAAACTTTGGCCAAAGTAATGCATTTGTTTTATGCATGCATTATCGGATCACTATGTCTGGATTGCACTACCTATCAAAAATAATACTTAGCTAGAGGGAATCTAGGGTTGTATGGTTGATAGAGTCATGTAGGATACAACACTATGTACTCAGGAAAGGCAAATTACAACTGGTCATCTATGGTCTATATTCCTCGTGAAGGGTAGGGCCACTTTCTATGTGGAAGATGTGTGGGAGACCGTCGATCTGTGGATGGAGGTAAATCACTGGAAAGATACTCTCTCTCCAAGCAGGAAACATGCTAGGACTTGTGATAAAGATGTCAGATATTCAGAAGCAGTATTTATTCCAAAATTTGTATATGTAATTGATTTACATTTGTAAACATTGTAATTGAGAAAGACAATATGGTTTATTGTATTTTGTATTGAGAAAATCTTGTAATTGTAGTTACTTGATTATATGTTGAATAAAAGAAAGAAAATTTCTCTCTATCTCATTTTTACCTTGTTGATTTACTCCATGGTAGATTTTGTGGTTTTACTATGTTTTTAGAATGTGGATGTTACAAGAAGCCTGAATAGGATAGCACCAATTTTCAAAAAACTCCACAACATTGATGATCAACAAACCACCAAAAAGGAATCATCAAGAGAGAAAATTACCAACAAAAGGTAAGATATCCAACAAGAAGCAAGTTTCTAACAAAACAACATATGGATTGCAAAGGACTATGAGAAGCTTCAAATGAATGTCAAAGAGATCATAATATCAACTTGGAAGGGATAACACATGAGGAACAACACCAAGGAAATCAAAAGATGCCACCATTACCGTTGCAAAGTACTTGTCAAAAAATTAAAACAACCATATACCAAGATTTTGCCTTCAAAAAAAATAATATCAAAATAGTGAACACCAATGAAGATGAATATCAAAAGGACCAAATATCAAAATAATCTATGTTGTGTAGCTATTAAAATATTCATATAACCAAGAAGACCATATACCTACGAAACCACTAGCACCAATGGAATCAACATGAAAGAAACATATGAAACTTTAGATCCCATAGCCATAAAAATGTGAAGTCCACATATAAATGTCCAAATCTAGAAGTCCTCAAAATATCAAGAGCCAAAACACAAGATATCAATATCAAAGCATGATTAAAGAAGCGAAACTTGCATATGGAATAAATAGTCTATAATCACTATGTATCATTCTTCTTCACAAACTTCTTATCCAAGTGCTTAACAAAGCTTTCAACACTACTTTAAGGGAATAAACTTTGAATTCAATGCAATCCTACACCCAAGATTCTAGGTGTTCAAACCTAATAGGAATGATAGAGTAGGGTGAAGAAACATTGTCACTATTAGAATTAGAAGAGATACTAACATCAATTAGAATAGGAACAATAATGAACATTAACAATGACTTTAGCCTTGTGAGCAACACAACTAGGAACATTAAGAAGAATATATGTATCCTTATCATCAACACAACTAAGAACATTAGGAAGAATTCCACTAGATCTTGCCCCTTGCCATTGATAACCTCAATATTTCTTTTAATCAACCAACCATCTTTATTATAGAGAACATTTTGATAATAATAAATACACACCAAACCTCAAGAATCTAGAAAACGAGAATCATCTTAAAAGAATTTATTAAATTCCTTCAACCTACATGGCAACATTATTGTTAACAATAGACAATATGACTTCTTGAGAGAAATTAATTAACAATCTCCTACAACCTTGGAAGATATCATTGTTCTTAATAATCCATATGTACCAAAGAATCTTTGAGGAATTCACAACCCATAATTTATTCCAAAAACATGTTAGAGGAGAGTCATAGTGAATAAAACCAAAAAGAATATCCAACCAAATAATACAATGATTACTAGCACAAGAAGACAAAGTGGGAAGACAAAAATTTGAATTGAACTTAG
The DNA here is from genome assembly GCA_027924645.1 of Cunninghamia lanceolata. Taxonomy (NCBI): domain Eukaryota; kingdom Viridiplantae; phylum Streptophyta; class Pinopsida; order Cupressales; family Cupressaceae; genus Cunninghamia; species Cunninghamia lanceolata. The sequence goes on along the minus strand of BSBN01000232.1, from coordinate 6,397,340 downwards.
CAAATGGACACTCAAAAAATAAATGAATAATAGAATCAATGTTACCACACACCAATAAAGACCTAGACTCAAAATTCATTGAATTCGCACTAACAATAGGTTTGTTAAATAATAATAACCATCTGAAAAATGCTTTCTTCGATTAAATACAATTTGACCAAATTCTTTTAATCCTTTTTAACCAAACATCCCTAGCATCATGAAGGCATCATAGAAGGTTAAGCTTTTTGAACTAGTTAGTTGATAAAGAAAGAAAACATACAAATATTTTGGTGTAAAATGGAGAAATTGGTTACCACCAATCCATTAAATATTCTCCCACAAATTATCATTCCAATGAACAACCTCAAACTTACCAATTAAACTAGAAATTTTAACCATTACATCAAACATATTCTAAACCTTATCCTATTGCATTAAAACCCCATTATCTAGCAAACTATAAATAGTTCTAATACTAATATTATTCTACAACTTTATAGATAAACTTCTTATAGAAGCAAGGAAAGAGTTTTTACCCTCAAGATCCCACCACAAACATCTAAAACACCTCACTTTGTTAATATTATCTAGCATACTTGTTCTAATTTTCAAAAAGGCAATAAGAGGGTTTTCTATTAGTTGGATAGGTTTATTCTTGATAGATCATTCTTCTACACTCTTCCTACACCAAATAATAATTTTGTCAAAGTAATTCCTACTTATCTTTTTGATCATCACCCAATTGAGTTGGAGATTTTTTCCTCCTCATGTTGCCTCTAGTGCCTTCAAAGGCCTTTATAAGTTTAGTGTCTCTGATTAAAAAGATCCTCCATGTTACAATACTTTGTTTAATTTGTGGGTCTTGAATTTTGGTAAATTTTTTAAAGATTCTAATGTTAAAAGGTGGAATATTTTAATGGATGACTTGATTAAATTTCAAATGATTTTTGGTAATAATAATGCTAAAGAGAGGTCTCTTAGAGTCAATAGGAGTTAGAAGGATTTGTTTAGAGTTGAAATGGCTCTTAAAGCAATCCTTTTGATGTTGTGTTGTAGAAGCACATGCTCAAAATGTTAAATATTTTTTGAGGTGTGATAATTTTTACAAGGCTAGGAGTGCCTGATATAGATCAAGGCTTATGTATTTGTACTTGGGGAATAGGGTTTCTAAATTCATTTTCAACTTTTTAAAATTCAAGCATAAAAGAAAGAAAATTAGTATTGTTGATGTTGGTGGTGTGTTTGTGGAGGAGGAATTTGAAATTAGGACGGCCTTTCATAATTTATATGGTGATCTATTTTCCTCTAGGGATGATGATGTTGTATCTAATGCACGGGAATTAATTTCTAAGATTGTTCCTTGTAAGTTATTTGCTAGTATTACTATCATTTTCGAGGTTGTGCTTTCCTTGTCTAATCAGGTTAAGAATGCTATTTCTAGTTGAAGAAATATAAAGCTCCTAATTTTGATGGTTTTCCTGTTGAGTTTTACAAAGCAAATACTAATTAGATTAGAAAAATCTTGGTTGAGGTGTATAAAGAAGTTGTTATGGGCTCTCTTGGTAGTGATATTAACAAAGGTACTATTTGTAGTGCATAGAAAATTGCATACCCTTGCAATTTCACGCTATGTTTTGGGCTTGCTTTAGTGTCCATTCCCTTAGCATGCTTTAGGGATAATTTTAGCCTATCCTTAACCTTTTTCCTTCACCAGATTGCCAAATTTTGTTACTTGATTTTATTTATTCTTGCTAACTTGGGAACACATGTTAAATTTTGTGTGATTTTTGTAGGATGCTATAGCTTAGCTAGGACTTCCTCACGATGCTCTAGCATCCCAAAAGTTCCTAAATTTGAAATGTTGATTTCTCACTCAGCCTCCTTCCTACTGTAATGCTCAATCATCAAAAAAATGCCTTCAACATTTGAATCTGACCCTTCAACTTCCCTCACACCCTTGTACAAAAACTAATTTTGAATATCTCTCTCAATCTATCTCTCTTGGCTATGCTTGGTTGCACATACCTCCATTGTTGAGCTTGTTAAAGCTACATGTTGAATAACTCCATTTCGAAGCTCTCTCAAGGACCCACATTGTTACATTTTGATTAACTCCTCCAAAGGGCTCATTCTTCCCTCTTCTTCCACAATCATGCTAGTAATATTATTCTTGTTTTCATTTTAAATAATATTGCATATCTTATTTATCATTTGTTTCTACATTTATATTTGGCAAAATCTTGGTGTAGACCACCACCCGTTTTATCTCAATACGCACACTAGGGTATTTCCCCGTAAACCAGGGATAATACTTATAGATTTTTTTTATTATCACTGCTCTTAATTCCTAGATGCATGTAGGGTAAGAGCACACACTAGTTTATCTCTTTTTATTCCATTGGTTGTTCATAGAGGTAGGAATACCGAAACTGGGGTTTGACTAAAGCAAACCCCCAAACAGTCCCAACATTTTCTTTTGTTTCAGCTATAGGTATTTTGGGAGACACTCAATTGTGTAGAGGTTTGCAAGTGTTTTTTCCCCTTTGCTTGTCATTTCAATATTTTATTTAATTAATTTAATTAGTTTATCTCTATTTTATCATTTCTTTATTATCTGGTATCCCTTGGCTTGTTGTTGTGTTGTTTCTATTTGTTGTTATGCAGATTAGTTTGAAATCTGGAGAAAATATTAATTTTTGTGACTTTCTGGGACAACAACATGAAAATAGGACTACAACGATTCATACGGACGTCTTAGCTTTGCTAGTACATCCTAGCTTAGCTATAGCGTCCTGGACATTTTGCTCCATCTTCTAGTGTTAGGTTTCTCTCTCTCTACTATTCATTGTTCTATACTCAGTTTTCTAATTTTGTATTTCAATTTCTTGTTAATTAGTATTTTTTATTTCAACCCCTAGGTAATGTAATATAGAAATTTGAGGTATAGATTTTTCTAGATTACACTATTATGTTACCTAAAGAGGGTGATCCTACTTAGTTAAAATATTGGAGGCCCATAACTTTGCTTCATGTGTCATATAATTTTTTTTTGTTAAAGCCCTAACTTTGAGAGTTCAAAAAGTTTTATACAATGTGCTCTCCCCTTCCTAAATTGGTTTTGTGAAGGGTAGGTACATATTGAATAATCTTCTCACTAGTTGGGAAGGAATTGGGCTAAATTTTCTAAGAAAAAATTTTCCATGGTTCTACTCAACTTTGAGAAAACTTTTGATAATATTGAATGGACCCTTATTATTTCGATAATGAAAGCATTGGGTTTTGGGGATTTCTTTTGTAGGATGGTGAGTATTATGTTTAGAGGTTCCTTTGCTAAGATTTGTATTAGTGGTGAGTTATCTAACTCTTTCCCCTTTAGAGATTTTTTAGACAAGGGTTCCCTCTTGTACCTTATTTGTTTGTTATTTATACTAAAGCCATTCTTTACTTGTTAAGGGATTGTTCCTTAGGGGCCTCGATGAAAGGTTTGAGTTTGCCTTCTGGTGACACAGTGATTGGGTTACAATTTGTAAATTATTCTACTCTCTTTGTTGATATGGGGGATCCTAATGTTAATAATTTGAGTAAGAGACTTGATGTATATTGTGTAGATTTTGTTCTAAAATGCTTTTCATAAATCTTTTATTATTAACTAGTCTAATATTTTTTTTATTTATATTAGAAATTATTTACAAAAAGGGGATGTTACAATATAAGGAGCAGCTACTCTATCAATCTAAGGACTAAAGTCCACATAATAAACATACTGCATCATGGCACTATAAAACAAAATCTCAAAGTATCAAGTATTAATCACCAGTATCTACAAAACATAATAACCAAAACATCACATAACATGACAAAAACATATTCAATCACTAGTTCCAAAAATATTAATTACTGTTCTAACATGAATCAACTTAACTAGAATTATTTCACTCCTTCTTGAATAGGATTAAGATCCTCTAAGGTTCAGATTCCCAAGTTGTGTAATTTCTATAACCCATGGTCTATGTGAAATTGTTGCCATTACAAGAGATTTGCTAGTATTTGAAAAAAAATAAAGAATAAATTAGTTAACAAATAATAAATTTGTGTTCTAAAATATGGAAAAAAAATGTTAAATTACAGAAAGATTTATGTTTCATTTCAAAATGACATTGAAAATAAAAAATACTCTAATCCTCTATAATGGATTAAAAAAAGATCAAAAGAGAACAAAGAAAGAAGAAAGAGAATGAGAAAGAGGGTTTGGAAAAATATATATCTTTATCACCAATTCTCATTGTAACCTAGACCCTTAAACGTATAAATCCTTAAACCAAATGTGTAATGATCAAACCTTACACAATCCTTCTAACACATTTGATGCAAACTCTAAAGAATATTAATATGAAAGATTTCTCACATACTGTTGGCCACAAATGTGTACAAAGGCAACATTTGGAATTCAATTATGAATGTGTGCAAAGGCAACATTTAGAATTCAATTATGAATGTGTTTTTAAATGAAGCATGTACAATGATTTACAATATAAAACTTATGCCAATGGGATTTTATAAAAATGTTCAGAAAATTATAGAGTTCATTGGGTGAAATAAAAATATTCCATCCCTCTGCTCTCCTCTCTCCTCGTCAGATTTTACATCATATATTTATAGCCGATTGAAGCATCTTCCATTCAGTTGCATTTAATTATAGTCGATTAAAAAAGTTAACCAGCAGACTTTTGTTTCCACTGCAAGATCGTTTCAGATTTTCTTGGTGGCATTCACATTACTTAATTTACACCATGTGTTTTCCTTATTTTTTTTCTGGCTATCTTTGTCTGCATACTTCTCTTCCCTGTATGTGCTAAAAAAAAAAATTGGATGGAAACTGGCACTCCCTTACCCGGTTAATATCCCTATGAAGGCACTTGAAAAAATGTACGATGCATGGCCTCTTGGATAAACCCAGCCCCTTTTTAAAGAACCAAATGATTCCCTGTAGGACCATATGATGGGCTTTGAAAGAAGCATATGATGAAGTGCATGGTGCATTTGGGTAACCATATGACCCATGTATGAGCAATCTATTTTTGAGTTTATTCTTACCTTTGGATATGAAATTGGTTTTGAATAACTATTTATATTTTGTAAGGTGTAGTTTTGAAAAGTATTAGGGAAAGGATTTAATAGATGGACGTATTTCAATAGTTGTAAGGGTATTTGTCATATTATGAACTATTAATAGAACAAATTGTCATTATTGTTTAAATATAAAAATATCAAAAAAATATCATGAAGTATCATTCACTACCATCTAATTAGTTTTTTTAGTTTAACTTGACATATATCATTAATACACAAAAATGTGTGCTACTACTCATCATCTCATACTAAAAATACAAGTAATAGTGGTCAAGTTCTAGTTCCATATGGGACATAAGTCAACCTAATTCATTGCACACAAAGATTACATATTAAAATATTATGCTATTAAAATAAAATATTATATCTTTGTCATCATATTGAATATTTTGAGTTTGTAAATTCTATGCAACTCTTTTGTCTAAGCACATAAAACATGGTTATCACCATTATATCAAGTCTTCAAATTAAATACATACTTGTAATTAAAAAAAACAAATTAGTGTACAACTTCTAATCCTAAACCAAATAGAATTTTTTTTTTAATGAACAATATATATTCTCAATTTGTCATATTTAAAAATCTTAATTTCGACAAGTGATTTTTTCTCTTTCTTTTCCAAGTTATGTGCAATTAATACGCCTTTTTTGAGACATCAACCACTAGATATTGAAGTGCCTACAAGACAAAAAGAAGATGTAAGCCTCACCAATTGCTACACAAATCATATTTGATACAAATTTCAAATATGAAATTTAAATATTAACACCCAAATTTCAAATATGAAATTTAAATATTAACACCCAAATTTCAAAAAGACTCCCTCTCAATCCACACCAATCCCTTTCAACCAATAGAATTCGTGTCCATGGATCAAACAAGTTAGTAATTTAAGAGAAAAAACTTTATAAATTGAAACAAAGATTCAATAAACCATTTCCATTCAATGTAATAAATACACCTAGATTTTTCTAATTACAAAGATTATTAGACCTGCACAACTTATCAAGTTGTTCTACTTCACAGCATATCAAATTTTATCTCATTTGTAATCAAATCAGGTATTTTATATTTTCTCTCTTATTTCCATTTAACTATTATAACATTGTTAACTTATAATCAAATCATGGAAGTCATACTAGTATAACATTTTAATGATAATCTTTCAACCATCTTAAGTCTATGATTTTATGTCAAGTTAAAAACTTTAGCTATCACTTAATGTCATCAAGGAATTCCCTCTATATTAAATTTCAATGGAGTCTTAATGATGGCACGCTCTCCCTCAGAGCATGCACAATACCTAAATTCAACCCTCGAGTGAGATTCAAGTCTTAGCCTAATAAAAAGACTTCTACAGATCTTCTGCCATTAAAATGACAGGAAATACAAATACTTCATTCACAATATAAAATAAAATGACAAGAGGTAATGCAAGCTATTGTCTAGACTTTATGATTCTAAAGCCAAAAGAAATCAATTTTCAACAGCAAATATAATACCCAGAAAGAGATATATTTCATTCATTAATATTTCTGGCTAAAGACCTCCTTACATATTCAGTATCTGATCATATATTTGGCCTCTCCGTCCTGTAATCCAAAATGACTATAACTAATTAAATTTCTGTCAAAAATGACTCTCTATGAGAGTCGACCTCCTCTTCTGACACTACGACCTCCGTTATGCAGACAATGGGCCTCCTCAATTTCTTTCTTACTATTCATCTTCGGCCTCTCTCCTCTTTTTCTAGCTGCTCTCCTCCTTTTTCTTCTCCCTCTTTCTCTATTTCCCGATCTGCCTCTCTTAGGCTGCATTCATATCGGTTTCTCCTATTTACTACCACTCCCTCTATTTTCTTAACAATGGCCTTCTTCTTCCCATCAGCCTTTCTCTCTCTCTACCCCACATGTCCCTCTTCAAGCTGCGAATGACTATATATATCCACACTGGAATTAGTTTTTGCAAAGGGTAAAATAACTTCACAACTGCTGCCATAATGTATGTAACCGTTGTCGCCAGAGAGAATGCAGACCACGACATGCAGAGACTCATGAAATAGAGTCGTCGATGCAAAGTCTGCCCATGAAATATGTGGCCTTAACAGATTTATTGATGTTTCTAAAAATGGTCAATCCACCAAATAAGAAAAATCAGAATGAAATCATTTAATTGCTTTGCTAACTGGGCCACCCACGATTTGAGGCTTTAATCATTTAAAACTAGAAATAATTGCCAGCCACGACCCCTTCACAGAAATAGCAGAAATTTAAATGCTTATAATAGTTGGCAGAGATAAAATGGAATAGCCAAACAATATTCTGTCACACAGGTGACAAGAGGTCCAAGGTAAAGCTACAGGAGCTTCGAACACACTAAAGACTCCAGAAAAGATTCTTGCTTATTCACCAATCAAATCAAAATATTAAAACAAACAAAACCAAAATTGAAAGAGGCAAGATGCCCTTGCATCACTTAACATTTAGTATTAATTTTAAGAACAATATGTGGTTGGAAAATATATAGGTTAAATGGTTGTAAATGTCCAATGTAAGATTAAAATCTCCAATAGAGATGCATTATATTTTAAAGTAGTTATAACAAAAGTAATGAAAATCTTTAGTTATTATTTATATTGAGAAACATGGTTTTTTATTCATTGAACATAGTTGAGAAACAAGTTTATGTATTTTTGGTGATTGTTATACTCCTTGATTATTGGCTTGCATTTCTTTAGTGAGGTAGTGGAGTGAATTGTCTTCTTCTTTTCTATAACTCTACACTCTACTTTTGAGTGTTAGGTATAGACTATAGTCTATGTTTTTACACTATTATCTCCTTTGTTCAAAGAGGCTTTGTCATTAGTCCCAAGAGTAGCTATTATTAAATTGGTTATATAATTTTGCTATATTAGTCCCTTATGGAGTTTCAACCACAAATAGGCATCTCCTTATTGTTAACAAGCATGGAAGCCATATTTCTTTAAGCATAATCCAAGAGGGTAGTTTTTTGGGTATTGACCTTCTAACATTGCCTACCATACTATCCATAAGCTTCAATTGTTATATGTAAGTGTGTTCACAACATTCAAGACATGTTTTCAAAATGTAAGATCCAAATGTATGACAAAGCATCCCCATGTTAAAATAAGGATAGAACTAGCCAAAATTGGTAGTGAATATTTTAAGCTTGCACCCTAACAATTGATAATAACAAAGTAGGTTTTCAAAATACTAGAATTTGGTCAATTGAAATGCACTTGCAAATAACATGAGTCCAACTAAAACATTATTTATTGAAGAAAGTGAGGTGATAGGTATTGCAAACATAATATCAAGAGTGTGAAGTACAACAATGTTTGGCACAAATGGTGAAGTTACATTTATCAAGAGATAGTGTTGATATAAATAATCAGTAGTAAAAAAGGGGTGAGTGAAATCACAAATTCAACTACTCATGTGAACCAAACATAAGAACCAATTGATTTAGATGATGGCATGAGCTTTCCAACATAGGTAAACCCAATAGATTGGGGTAAAAAAGGAGCCATTAACCTTGGAATGTAAATTGATTTCAAAAATGAAGAAGTGTCATTGTCCATGTCTTCCTCTCATCCCCTTCCAAGATGCAAGGTGCTTAATTATTATATAGATCCAATAGATTGGGAAATTGAATATTTGGATGCTAATGAAATCCCAAACCAACAAGTCAAATTCACTAAAGATATAGAAAACCATTCAATAACTTTTTCAAGCTACCAATTGAAAGGGTTCATAAGGAGCCCAATCCCCTATATGATGGTGTAATTAATTTAGGTAGACAGTCTAAAATCCTTACAACAGATGAATATATAAGCATCCATGAGAAACAATAAGAAAGAAAAGAGAACTTGAAGAAATCAAAATAAAGCAAAAAGAATAGACAAAGGAAAGAAAAATCCAATGAATTGTAGACAAGGAAAGGGGGGAATGCCAAAAGCTTGAAAGAGATTTAAGAGACAAAAGAGGGAAGAGAAAAGGATCTAATAACAAAGGGAGGAGTTAAATAAAAATCAAGAAAGCTTTGAAAAAGAATAGAAGCAAATGGTGAAGGCTATGAATCAAGCACAAGATGCAAGTATGAAGAGGTGTTTGAGTACTCCCTCAAACCCTCTACCTGAACAACATTAAATTCTTAGGGATATGTGTAACATATTAATACCTACTTGTGCTACACTCTCATTGTGCTTAACAACTTTCAAGTTAGTAGCCACCCTCATTCCTTTACAAACCAAATCCAATTTTCTAGGCTCTTAGATCAAGTATTATTTGATCATGTTTCTTCAACAATGGTCAATATTCCAATCACACCTCCTATTGTATCAAATCCTCCTAAAAATACTTCAATAGATAGTTCTATAAAGGAGCCAAAGCCTTTTCTAGGCTTTAAGGTAAACTAGAAAATTAATTTCATGCCAAATTTTTGTTGGGATAAGGTGTCATTAACCTTGTAAATCCCAATATTGTATTTATTCCATTTATTATTTGTAATTTGTAATTACCCATAAGGGATGTATAGGTTTCACCAGCAGGTTGTTAAAGAGTTACTTTTACTACTCAAGGAATCTCGGTAAATAGTAAATGAGGTGAGGTGGAGAATCTTGGTGCCTATTTTAGGGAAATGTATTTTTGGGCTGTTATGACGCATGTCATAAGTTTGTAAGAGCATCTATAAAAACTTACAATTGTCATAAGGTGTAAGAGATTCTATGACAATATATGACAGCAATTATTGTCTTGTAAGTTTCTATTCTTGGTTCTAGGCGCCTATATTGGGAAGATGCCTATGACAGGTGTAAGGGAATCTGTAAGAAGATGATTTTGGTGTATCCCAAGATAGAAAAGTTGGATTTTGTCCATCTCCCACGAATTTCTTTGGTGGGTACTCATTTTGGATAAATATGAGACTTGAGAGTGAAGTTTAGGAGAGTATCAGTGAGAGGAAAACTTGCTTGCAAGTAATAGGTTAAGTGAGAGATTTTCTGTACATAGGTGCTGCTGGATTGAAGAATGAAGAGGAGATTGGAAGTGGATGTATTGTAATCTTGTTTTAAAGATAATACAACTTGGGCCTCTCTTCTTGGTGGAGTTTTTCCTGCAAGGGTTTCTCCACGTAAACATTGTGTTATGTGTTTATTCTTCTATTCCATTGCTACCTTGTGTTGTGAGATCTTGCATTCTTATGTTGTTGATTTGTGCTTCCTTGCTGCTGCTATCTTATGGTGGTGTTATTGTTGTTATAAGTTCATCTAAGGTGGTTTTATCAAGCATGTTAGAGTGGCTGATTTTAGAATCATAAAGAAGTTGAATTATTTTATGGTATTTCAAGGATTAAGCAAACTTATTTTCAGATTTGCATATAATTTTCAGATTTCTATATTGTAGTAGTCAAAGCCTTATATCTCACCAAATGGTATCATATCTTGGTGATTTGATGATTAATAATTGGATTAGAGATTGTTGTTTATTCCAACATTTTGGTATCAGAGCTTAAGGTTGTTCCATGGCTTGCATGTGCTCGCATGTGCTTGCATGTGAGTTGCATGTACTTGCATGTTGCTTGCATGTGCTTGCATGTTCTTGCATGTGAGTTGCATGTTGCTTGCATGTGCTTGCATGTGATGGATTCATGGTAATTTGGTTCTGGGTATTCCTCCATTTTTGAATTTTAGCTTGTAAAGCTTGTGAATTTGTTGGAAGGAATTGTAGAGTTGGAGGTTTTTTGGGCTATAGTGGATGTTCTGTATGTTGGCATTGTTTTGTAGATCTGTGAGATTGGAAGCCATGGTATCTAACTTTCAGATGGATATTGTCAATAAGATCTACGGTGGGCTCTTGAGGCTCAGGGTTATGGATCTTCGTGGAGTTGATCTTGTGGTAGTGATATGGAGCTCTGGTTTGGCAATATGTAAATATCCTCTTGCATGGTGGTTATGTTCCTTTACCTTGTGGTCATGTGAAGTGAATGGGTTTTCATGTTGGGTGGTTGATTTTGGTGCCCTGGTTACATGGAAGAACATTTATTTTTGGACTATAGTATGGAGTGCTTATGTTGGATTCACGGGTTTATCCCTTGGTTACATGAAAGCATTGGATGATTTGCCACCGGTTGCATGAGGGTTGTGGAGTTGGTATTTTAGTGATATGGAAACTCTTGGACAACCTACTTCCTCCTTTTTCATATTCATGTTATTTTGGATATGTAGGTTTTATAGTTTTCCTGTTTCAAAAAGTTGTGGAATCGTAGATCTGTGATATTTCATTATTTCAGATGGCATGTATGGTGTGAATATCTGGATGTTTAAGTGATTTCAAATTTATAGAGAGATGGTTTTGTAGGTTTTACATGTTAACAAAAATCTGTGGTTTGTAGATCTGTGGAAATATTATGTCCAGACTCGTAGAGCATTCTGGATGGAAACAGTTACACATTTGTAGGGCTACTTGATGGGTTCTTATGATCTATGGTTACTCTTATGTGGATTTGTTTGGCAAATCAGGTCTACCATTGATCCTGGTGTTTGAGTCTTGGAAATCTACATGTTATTCTTGGTTATCTTTGTTCTGCATGTTACTGATGTGGGGTTGAATCTATTTTTTAGTTATTTGAGATTGGAGCACTGACCATGTTTTTCTCCTTTGAGATGTTGCATGAGTATAGATCTTGTAAATTGTTTGATGAGGATTCTATTTGGTTGGCCTCTTCTTGGTCACCTTGTTTACATTGGTAACTTTATTGCAATGAGATAGAAGGATGGTTTAGAGTACTTGAAATAGTTGTTCATTAGAATCTATAGCAGTAAGTTATGGTGCATGAAAAGCTATGTTCACTTTTAGTGGAGTTTTGGTAATGATGTAGGTCATGATTGTTAGATTTAGGACACACAACTGAGAGGGGGGCTGAATCAGTTGTGCCAAACTTTCTCCAATTCACACACTTAAAACTTCTTGGTGATTAGCAGTATATTAAACATGAAACATAATGCATTCAAATCAAAAGCAGAAACACATAAGACACCAAGATTTTGACGTAGAAAACCCAGTTAAGGGAAAAACCACGGAGTGATTAAACCAAGAATGTATTCTTTGTTAGAAGAATAGAAAGAACAAATGGCACATGCCAATTAGGGCTCACTGCCCAAGCACACTGCTCACAAGAGGCTCACAAGACACACACTGTCTACAAAGAAATAAGTATCACATACATGAACTAGAGAATAGCATCTTCACCATGCTTGAATCAGTTCCATTAAAGTCCAAAAAAGCTTTTGCTCTGCCTTTCACTCTCTTCTTCGCTACCACACACTCATCTCCACAAGACACCCATTGGAATGACTTCACAATCCTTTGTTTATACAAGGCATCGACTTAGGAACACTCATCTAAGTCGACAAACACTTATAGATCCTCTGGAAGACGTGTCATACATCCGGTCAGCCAGTCACAGGAAGAACACCAACATCCAGTGGTTATTCATCAAATCCAAACTCTAACTTCAATGTGGACTGCCAACATGAACTAGACATGATCCAAAGATCACCAAGCCTTTCCTGAGCCACCAAGAACATCCGCACTTTATCAGCTTACTGGAATTCTTCTCTCCTTCATCCAGAGCTACAAGAACACAGTCTGTCATCACTGTCACAAATGAACAGGCTCTTTCAGACCTTCAAACCATGATCCAATCTAGTTGACACTTCTCAAGGACTTCCTCAATACTCCCTCTAATCCGCAGAATGGGATGATGCACTTCCAGAGCTCACCGGACCTATCTGTGACACCCTGTCACCTCTAAACACCTACCGGAACAGGTTCTACTTGAGCAGCCATAACTTCTTCAGATCTTCATGCGGACCTCTGAAAACTTGATTGGAGCATCTCAAGACTTATATCTACAAACCGTTTAAACTGCATCCTCTGATCCTCAACCTATTGTGGACTTTTACCTTCTTGTCATCACTGTTCTTCACTGTTCTTGATTGAGACTAATTTTCTCAATATCCTCAGCACACAGCTCATCCAATCCTTCTCATTAATGCAACATGAGTATATTTACATCAATGACAACACTTGTTGGGCCCATACTTGCAACAATCTCCCCCTTTGTCATTGATGGCAACATATGTTGTGAAAAACCATTAAGACAAGTACTTCTCCTTACTGTCACAACTCCCCCTATCAGCAACAACCATTCACATGTCTTTTCTTCCTTTACTGCTCCCCCTTTGATCAGCAACCACTTTTTTTCACATGTCTTCTCTCCCCCTTTGACATCAATGGCAAAGGGCTCATACTTGCAACTCCAACACATCAAAATCATACCAGCTGCTCCCCCTGAGTAGCAGCTCCCCATCACCAATCCGGATTATAAGATATGACTGTGATATCCACCAGACTGATGCACATCAGTGCATCCTAGTTCATCACCGGAGGGGCAATAACCCCAAACTTCTCCCGGAGATACTCAAAAGAGTCCTTGGGAAGAGGTCTAGTAAAGATATCTGCAATCTGATCCTTTGAGGGCACAAACTCCAGTCTGACTTCATCCTTGTTCACTTGCTCTATTAGAAAGTGAAATTTGATAGATATATGCTTAGTCTTAGAATGCAACACCGGATTCTTAGAAATGTTTATTGCACTTGAATTATCACAGAAGATTGTGATAGGCTCCTCATACTCTACTTTGATGTCTCTTAGCATCTACTTCATCCACAAAACTTGAGTGCAACTACCTGCTGCAGCAATGTATTCTACTTCAGTTGTAGACAGAGATATTGTCTCTTGTTTCTTGCTTAGCCAAGAAACCAATCTCTTTCCCAAAAAGAATGCTCCACCACTGGTACTCTTCCGGTCATCCACATCTCCTGCCCAATCTGCATCTATATATGCATGAAGAGAGAAATCATGATCTCTAGGATACCACAACCCATACTCAACTATCCCTTTTAGATATCTAAAAATCCTTTTGATTGCCATGACATGAGATTCTCTGGGATTAGCCTAGAATCTAGCCACAAGACCAACAGCCTGCATTATATCTGGTCTAGTTTGAGTGAGATACAACAATCCACCAATCATTGATCTATACTTTGTCTGGTCTACCTTAGGAGAGTCATCAACTTTGCTCAACTTACATCCGGTTGCCATGGGAGTATTCATTGGCTTTGAATCTTCCATCCCAAATTTCTTCAACAATTATTTCACATATTTGGTCTGAGAAATGAAGATTCCTTTCTTTGTTTGAGTAATTTGCAAACTCAAGAAGAAATTCATTTCACCAAGCATAGACATCTCAAACTCACTTTTTATTTGGTTTGCAAAAGTTTGACACATACTATCTCTTCCTCCAAAGATGATATCATCAACAAATACTTCAACAATCAAGATGTTTTCATGATCAATTTTGAAATATAAGTTACTATCAGCAGTACCTTTGTTGAATCCAATCTTCAGAAGATGCTTATCCAATCTTTCATACTAAGCTCTTGGGGCTTGCTTTAAACCATAAAGTGCCTTTTTCAATTTGTAGACCATATCACCATGATCAGACAATTGAAATCCATCCGGTTGCTCTATATACACTTCTTCTTCCAAATCACCGTTTAGAAAGGCAGACTTGACATCCATCTGATATACTTTGAAATCTTTGAAGGTAGCAAAGGCAAGAAAATATCTGACTACTTCAATTCTTGCCACCGGAGCAAAAGTTTCTTCAAAATCAATTCCTTCTATTTGAGAGTAGCCCTTGCAGACCAATCTGGCTTTATTTTTTATTACTTCACCAACTTCATTCAATTTGTTCTGGAAGACCCATTTGGTTCCAATCACATTCTTGTTTCTAGGTCTAGGAACAAGATCCCAAGTGTGATTTTTCTCTATTTGCACCAGCTCTTCCTCCATTGCTTTAGTCCAGTTTTCATCATTGCAAGCTTCATTCACTGTCTTAGGTTCAATTTTAGAGATCAAACAATACTCTTCTGAATCTTGAGCAATTCTCCTTGTTAGAACTCCTTTGCTTTTATCACCTATGATCTGATCTTCAGAGTGGTTCAGTCTTACATACCTGGGAACTTTGGGAGTTTCCTGCACTTCTAATTCTTGATCAAGCTCATTATGATTCATCTCTTCTTCCTGAATTACCAGATCTGTTTGATTCTGAGTACTGGAAGGGGTTTGGGCTCCTTGAATCAGAACACCATTCTGATCATCATCATCATATTCATAAAATCTTGAAGGTTCCTCAATTCCTTCATCAACCTTCACATTTGTACTTTCTATCATCTTTCTCAGTCTCTTATTGTAACACCGGTATGCTTTGCTTTGAGTGGAGTAACCCAAGAAAATTCCTTCATCACTTCTAGCATCAAACTTTCCTAGATCTTCATCTCTTTTAATGTAACATTTGCTACCAAAAACTCTAAAATATCTTACAGTAGGAGTGATGCCAAACCAAAGTTCATAAGGAGTCTTACCAGTATTGCTTCTAATTTG
The DNA here is from genome assembly GCA_027924645.1 of Cunninghamia lanceolata. Classification (NCBI taxonomy): domain Eukaryota; kingdom Viridiplantae; phylum Streptophyta; class Pinopsida; order Cupressales; family Cupressaceae; genus Cunninghamia; species Cunninghamia lanceolata. The sequence continues at coordinate 6,381,698 of BSBN01000232.1, read as the reverse complement.
AACTCGATTGAGTGTATAGACTGCAGTGCTGACAGCTTCTCTCCAAAACATCTGAGGAACATTTGCTTCCATCATCATTGTCCTAGATGCTTCCTGGATGGTCTAGTTCTTTCTCTCTACTACTCCATTCTGCTGTGGAGTCCTAGGAGCAGACATCTATCTCTTTATGCCATGCTTCTCACAAAAATCTATGAAATCACCGTATGTGAATTCACCACCTCTATTAGACCTCAGACATTTCAGTTTAAATCCAGTTTGATTCTCTACCATAGCCTTGAAGATTTTGAACTTCTCAAAAGCTTCTGATTTCTCTTTCAGAAAGGTAACCCACATCATCTGAGAATGGTCATCAATCAGTAACATGAAATATCTATCACCTTGCATACTCTTGATTCTTGTCGGACCACACAAATTAGTATGAACTAATTCCAATAATCCAATGGAGGATTGATCCTTGCTTTTTAATGAGACTCTGCTCTGTTTCCCCAGCTGACATTCTCTGCACAAGCTGTTAGTAGGTTTCACCAATTTTGGAAGATCTCTTACAGCCTGAGTATTGCTTATCTTGATGATATTATCAAAATTCACATGACACATCCTTCTATGCCATAACCAACTCTTATCAACTTGAACAAATAAGCAACTTTTACCAGTACCAACCAAGTGGAAGATATTACCATTAGTTTGAGCATCGGATGCAATCTCTATTCCGGAACTTTCAAAGATTTTGCATTTTCCATCCTTGAACTAGAGATCATAGCCTTTGTCCACCAACTGTCCAACACTGAGAAGATTGTGCTTCAAGCCTTCAACATATAGAACATTACCAGTTTTGTTTCTTCCTTCAAAAGAAATAGTTCCTCTTCCTCTGATTCTACCAGCAGAATTATCACCAAACTTCACCACTCCTCCTTCATACCTTTCCAAATCTATGAACTTATTTTTGTCACCTGTCATATGGTGAGAGCAACCACTGTCAATGACCCAATTATCCTTTTCTTTAACTTGGGCAGCCAGAGCTCTTTCTACAACTTTATGATTGACAGATATAGAGAATATTGGTTATTCTTCCTTGATGGCAATGAACACCCATTCACTTCCGGATTTATTTCATGTCTCTGATTCATCATCTGTTACTCCTTCATTATCATCTTCTTCATGAACATAGTAACAATTCTTTTGAAACCTTGATCTATTAGGATTTGGCTTTGAAAATCTTTCTGGACATCTTGAGGCAAAATGACCAATCTTATTGCAGTTAAAACACTTGAAAGGCAATTTTCCTTCATACTTACCGGATCCTCTTGGTAGTCTCTTTGCAATGAGGGCTTCAAGTTGAGTAGTTTCTACTTCTTCTTCTTCCAGGTCTTTTCTTGCTTTTTCATACCATGACAGTTTCCTTGATGAGTTCTCTCCCGGATCAAATCTTTGTTTACCTTTCACAGAGGCACTGGCTTTGAATGCAGATTCAGTCTTGGAAGGATCATCTCCAAACTCGGTCATTTCAAATGCAACCAGTTTGCCAGCCAATTGGTCTCTTGTGACAGTTGTATGGGCTCTAAATTCATCAATGGCAGCAACCTTGATTTTGTAAGAGGCGGGAAGGGATCTGAGGATTTTGCCAACAATCTCATTCTCATCCAAGACTCCACCAGCATTTCTGATTCCACAAACCAGCTTATTTACTCTTGGCATAAAAGTAGTAATATTTTCATCATCTCTCATCTTCAGCCTTTCAAATTTCCCTTTTAGACTCTGTAACCTTGCACATTTAACATACTAGTCTCCTTCATGCAAAAGTTCTAGTTTATTCCAAATCTCAAAAGCAGTCGGCAGGTCAATAAAATTTGAGAGCTCTAAGTCAGATAGAGCTCTTAGAAGAGCCTCTTTGGTCCGCAGATTGTTTTCAGCATCTGTGAGTTCATTTAGGGTTGTTGGACCACCCTGTGGAGGTACATACGCCTTTGTAACCATGGACCAGTACACCATTCCCATACACTGCAAGTGACATTTCATCGACCTTTCCAAAGAGCAAAGTTGGTTCCATCAAACTTCAGACTATCCTTCTTGTAGGACGACATCCTAGATCTCCTCAAGCGGTTAAGCTCCTTTCAGAAGAACTTGGCTCTGATACCAATTGTTAGATTTAGGGCACACAACTGAGAGGGGGGTGAATCAGTTGTGCCAAACTTTCTCTAATTCACACACTTAAAACTTCTTGGTGATTAGCAGTATATTAAACATGAAACATAATGCATTCAAATCAAAAGCAGAAACACATAAGACACCAAGATTTTGACGTGGAAAACCCGGTTAAGGGAAAAACCACGGGGTGATTAACCCAAGAATGTATTCTTTGTTAGAAGAATAGAAAGAACAAATGGCACATGCCAATTAGGGCTCACTGCCTGAGCACACTGCTCACAAGAGGCTCACTGCCTACAAGAGACACACTGTCTACAAAGAAATAAGTATCACATACATGAACTGGAGAATAGCATCTTCACCATGCTTGAATCAGTTCCATTAAAGTCCAAAAAAGCTTCTGCTCTGCCTTTCGCTCTCTTCTTCTCTACCACACACTCATCTCCATAAGACACCCATTGGAATGACTTCACAATCCTTTATTTATACAAGGCATCGACTTAGGAACACTCGTCTAAGTTGGCAAACACTTATAGATCCTCCGGAAGACGTGTAATACATCCGGTCGGCCAATCACAGGAAGAACACCAACATCCGGTGGTTATTCATCAAATCCAAACTCTAATTTCAATGCGGACTGCCAACATGAACTAGACATGATCCAAAGATCACCACAGCCTTTCCTGAGCCACCAAGAACATCCATACTTTATCAGCTTACTAGAATTCTTCTCTCCTTCATCCGGAGCTACAAGAACACAGTATGTCATCACTGTCACAAATGAACAGGCTCTTCTAGACCTTCAAACCATGATCTAATCTAGTTGACACTTCTCAAGGACTTCCTTAATACTCCCTCCAATCCGCAGAATGGGATGATGCACTTCCGGAGCTCACCGGACCTATCTATGACACCCTGTCACCTCTGAACACCTACCGAAACCGGTTCTACTTGAGCAACCATAACTTCTTCAGATCTTCATGCAGACCTCTGAAAACTTGATTGGAGCATCTCAAGACTTATATCTACAAACCCTTTAAACCGCATCCTCTGATCCTCAACCTATTGTGGACTTTTACCTTCTTGTCATCACTGTTCTTCACTGTTCCTAATTGAGACTAATTTTCTCAATATCCTCAGCACACAGCTCATCCAATCCTTCTCATTAATGCAACATGAGTATGTTGACATCAATGACAACACTTGTTGGGCTCATACTTGCAACAATGATAGCATGTATACAAATCAGTATCACTTTTAGTAGGAGTTTTGTGTAGTTACATAGTGTGTTCTATCTTCTTAGTTTGGAGATTATGGTTTAATTGACCTTTTGGGAGCTGTTGTTGTTACAGTGGTTTTCTTTCATTGTGTTGAGGCCATGGATGATCTTCATTTAGGAGATGGTTAAATCATGATGTCATGGATAGCTTTGTTACATGTTTCAATGGGAGCTTTTGACAATGATGGTTTGATATCTTGTTGCCATGTATAGCTTGGTATCATAGTTTAGTGGGAGCTTTGGCAAGATATGGCTATCTTCATGTGATTTGAAGAGGTTTTAACATCTTGTTTCATGGAGGACCCTTAGAGTCTTTGGTAAAGGTGTTATTGTTCTTCCTTTGGAGAGGATGTAGTTCTCTTTGGTTTTGAGTATTAATCATTTGCTTGGAGCTTCATGATTTTTTGCAGGTTGCATTTGAAGTTGGCATGGATTGATTGGTGAAGTGCTCATGGATACTAGAGAGAATTGGGTTAGGCTGGAAATCTCTTTTACTTAAGAGATATGTGTTGGAATGGTTACTTGTTATAGAAGTTTTTCAATAGTAAAGACCAAGGAACCTACACCTGGAAATGGATGTGAGTCCATCATAGACCTGATGAGAAGGTTGTCTCTATTGAAAGCTTATATTGCTTGGTGTTGTATGCACAAGACAATCTTGTATCCCACTCTTGGTCTAATCGGCAGGTAAATGATCTAAGAGGTGTTGCCCGCCTGATTATTAGATGCATTCTTTATATGTATCTTGTCTTCTCTTGTGCATTAGTCTCGAAAGTTGAGTTCTGAGGGCTTGTTGAGAAGTAGATGCATTTTTTTATGTATTTCTATTGTTCTCCTTGTAATCTTGAACTCGGGTTAGTTCTGAGGATTTGGTAGGAAAGGTACAGGAGATGGTTAGTGGCTTTGGGCATATTCCCTTATGTTGTGGGAATGTTTGGCTAGTTTGATCTACTTTCTGTGAGAGGTTTTACATCTATTGCTGCCATGTTTCATTATAAGTTGAATGGATAGATGTTGATATCTTTTCAGTTTGGGAGTGTAGAAAGAGATCTTACTTTACACAATTTGGTGCATGTTAGTGTGGTATAAGGACATGGTTTGATTTGAAGGTTCTCTCTTTCTGGGTATATTGTCTTCTTCCTGAAGGTTCTTCTGTTTATGGAGTTGAGGTTATGAATGGAGTCGTGTGTTGTTGTTTTGCACTTCATTATTTTTTAGCAACAGTTTGGTAGCTCCTTGATCTCTTTCTTCATTAGTTTGGAGGACTTGGGAGAGTTATTTGGATTGGTAATGAGAGATATATTTTGCATATCATTGAATGCTTATTTGACACTATGATAGAGGAATTAGCCACATCCTCTATGTGAAGTGCTATAGGAGGACTTGTTAATGCTATGATCTTTTTTTCATATTTGACATTACCTATGCAGTGGGAGTTCCAGAAGGTATATGAGTTCTGTATGGGAGGGGCACCTCTCTTGGGCTAATTACACTTTATTGCAGTGAGTTACTTCAGAGGTTTTTTATCGCATGTCTATGTGTGTTATTACCTTAGAGTCTTCTTTTGCAGGATGGTGGATATACAGGGACTAGTTTGCAAATTTGGGTTGTTATGTTGACAACATGAAGTTCTACCTATGATAGTTTGCTTACCCTAGTTTGAGATATGGATAGTTTGGATGAGCTAGCAACTTGCTGTGGTTGCTATTCCAATTTGGTATGAGTGTGGCAGTCACTCAAAGTCATTTTTTATCATTTGGATTTGATGCTTGTGTTCATGTATAGATTGGTGTAGGATTCAGTGACAGTTGATATGTTTCATCTTGGCATGTTCCTCAAGTCCCATCATGGGTAATATGATGTGAGGATTTCTTGCTTGAGATGGTGGTTATCATGGTTGCTTTTGCAAGTATCTTGTTGGAGCAGAAAAGCATGTTGAAGAATCAATGGTACATGGTTGGCTAAGGGATGTTTATTCCCTTGATTGATATTTCCTATGGGCTGATTTACAATGTATAATGTTAAGTGGGAGAATGTTGGGATAAGGTGCCATTAACCTTGTAAATCCCAATATTGTATTTACTCCATTTATTATTTGTAATTTTTAATTACCCATAAGGGATGTATAGGTTTCACCAGCAGGTTGTTAAAGAGTTACTTTTACTACTCAAGGAATCTCGATAAATAGTAAATGAGGTGAGGTGGAGAATCTTGGTGCCTATTTTAGGGAAATGTATTTTTAGGTTGTTATGATGCATGTCATAAGTTTGTAAGAGCACCTATGACAACTTACAATTGTCATAAGGTGTAAGAGATTCTATGACAACATATGACAGCAATTATTATCTTATAAGTTTCTATTCTTGGTTCTAGGCGCCTATATTGGGAAGATGCCTATGACAGGTGTAAGGGAATCTGTAAGAAGATGATTTTGGTGTATCCCAAGATAGAAAAGTTGGATTTTGTCCATCTCCCACAAATTTCTTTGGTGGGTACTCATTTTGGATAAATATGAGACTTGAGAGTGAAGTTTAGGAGAGTATCAGTGAGAGGTAAACTTGCTTGCAGGTAATAGGTTAAGTGAGAGATTTTCTGTACACAGGTGCTGCTGGATTGAAGAATGAAGAGGAGATTGGAAGTGGATGTATTGTAATCTTGTTTTGAAGATAATACAACTTGGGCCTCTCTTCTTGGTGGAGTTTTTTCCCGCAAGGGTTTCTCCACGTAAACATTGTGTTATGTGTTTATTCTTTTGTTCCATTGCTACCTTGTGTTGTGAGATCTTGCATTCTTATGTCGTTGATTTGTGCCTCTTTGTTGCTGCTATCTTATGATGATGTTATTACTGTTATAAGTTCATCTAAGGTGCTTTTATCAAGCATGTTAGAGTGGTTGATTTTAGCATCATAAAGAAGTTGAATTGTTTCATGGTATTTCAAGGATTAAGCAAACTTATTTTCAGATTTCTATATTGTAGTAGTCAAAGCCTTGTATCTCACCAATTGGTATCATATCTTGGTGATTTGATGATTAATAATTGGATTAGAGATTGTTGTTTATTCCAACAATTTTTGGTATCATATACAAAATATGTTAAAAAGATTGTGAACCATCTAGTCAACAATGCCTTAGAAACTTTGTAATTGAAGCTGGAAATTTTAAAATATTTTGTCAAAGGGCTATTTTACCACATTATGTAACTAATATTACCATAGTGTATGTACATGACTATATATATATATATACTTATGGAATATGTTGAACCTTTTGTTGAAGCGGCGCTGGGGTGAGCAGGCAGACGGTAAAGGAGGTAGCAGATCCATTTGTAGAAACTATAACAGACCTAAAAGTTCAAAATTGCGATGAGCGGGACTGGTAGCAGGAAAGGCAGGGGTTTTTTGCAGGGCGGGAACAGCTTAGGCCCACAAGGAGAGGATGAAGATGGAGACGAGGATGACGATGGTGGATTCGATGAATGGCATCTCTCTGAGGTTGAAGAAGAGGAGGAATCTCTCCTTGATATTTGGTTATAGGTGCAACGGTCTGTGTTGTGAAAGACACCTTCTATGGCTCCATCTTCTAATTTTTTTGGGCTTTGTAGGGTGCTAAAGCAAGGTTTCCTTTCTCCTTCAATGGCCCCTACAAAGGATGTTATGGTTTCTACTAAGGAAAATGTGTCTAGAGTGTTGATTTTGGAGCCCCTTGATTCCCATGCAATGGCCACTTGCCCTGTTGATATTGGGTCGAGGTCTGGCCATTTGGAAGTCACCCCTATTTTGTCTGTTTCCAGACAAAAAAAGGGAATGACTTTGTTTTGCCATTGGATGTGGCGACTAGGGTTTTGTTACCTTGCATGTTGCAGGGTTATCTTGGAGAGGGTAAGGTTTTGCAGGACAATTTGAACCTGCAAATCAACTCTTTAGCTAATGCAAATCAATTTGGAGATCCCTTGGCTCAACCGTTGGTGGGGGATTCCTCTTCTTCTTTGCATGCTTCTGACCTATGTTCGAGTGCTTCTCAAAATGTTTCAGATGGTTCTTTCATATTTTTGCATGTCTCTGATGATGATGTTGACAAATTTATTGCCTGCATGTAGAATACCTTATTGAGAGATTCTCAGGCTTTCGCCCAAATATTTATGTGGTTAGAAAATGGACTCAAAAAAGATGGTGTCAGTCTAATCAGATCAGGGTGGTTGCCATGTCTAATGGATTTTTCCTTTTCTCCTTTCGATCTCTTGAGGAAAGCATGACTATCATGTAGGGAGGTCCTTGGTTCCTTGGTAAGTCTAATCTACTATTGAAAAGATGGTCCTTTGGTTTTGATGCAGCCAAGGAAATTTTCAATAAGGTTTCTATTTGGGTTAGGCTCTCAAGGTTTCCTTTAGAGTACTAGACTGAAACGATAATTCAAGGTATAGCAAATGCTCTTGGTCAGGTTTTATCTATTGACAATGTTACTAAATCTATGAAGCATCTAGTTTTTGCTAGATTATGTGTGAGTGTTGATATTGATAAGGTTCTTCCTAAAGTAATTAAACTGTGCTCCAAATTTGGTATTTAGGAGCAGAAAATTCTTTATGAGTCATCTTCACAGGTTTCTCTGCTTTGTCATAAAGCTGGACACTTCTCCAATTCTTGTAATGAGCATGGGAAAGAGTGTGAGAATAATGATAATAAATGTTATGCTACAAGGAATGAAGGAAAAGAAAAGGATATCGTTATGATTGGTCCTGGTGGGGATAAGTAGGTGACTCCATTGAAGGATAAGAATAGGCATCCTTTGGATGAGCCTCGTTTAGCTTCTAAAAAAGGCAAGATAACTCAATTTCCTCCTTAGAGTTATTTGGTGAGGTTTGGTTTTAAACCTCCATGATAATGGTTAGGGGATGCCCCTTTGCTGTGGCCTTGTTGTGTTTTAAGACCTGCTTCTTTGTTGATTCCTGTCTCTTGTTGTAGTTGGTTCTTTCTTGTTTCTTGGGGTTGTAGTTTGTTCTTGTTATACAAGGTTTAGGGGCCCTTTCAAAACCCTTTCCAGTTCATAGCCTCAGTTAAAAGCGCTTACAATAATCGAAAATAATACGTTAAGAATTCTTAGTAGAAGCTAATGATTTTCTAATATTTTTTAGTGGATTGTTAAAGAACATTATGTAAACAACACTAGCACACTTTACATACATAATGATTTCATACACACACATCATTTGATAGTCTCTAGATCTAATTATTTGTTGTTTTCCTTAGGTAGTTATCAATGTAATTCTTCTATTATAGAGGATTTTGTTAAGTTTTTTAAGTGGGTGATGGTATAAAAATGTGTATTTTATCAATACCATGAAAGTAAAATACCTATTGCAATGTAGTTTGTCAATACCATGAAAGAATGTGTAATCTTGCAAAGTAAATTCAAATAAAAATTAAACTAAATTCTACCAAATAATGAAAACCTAGCAAACACTTATGTTCTTTCAACAAACTAAACACAATGCACCTTGTTAGAGAACAATGAAAATAAAAAATGGGTCATAACCCTAGTAAGGTCATAATTGACCTTACTTTTTATTAATGTATTTTTCATGTAGCCTCAAAATCCTACAAAAAATAGAAAATGTTAAATTAGCAATTGTTTCTAAAGACATATTTGTTGGCATAAGTGACTAACTAAATTCCTTACATATTTATAGTGTCAAAAGACATATTTTACATTTGATTTTACATGACATTCAATATAACTATTCTAGTAATATCTTGAACTATGTGTGTTTGTTTCCCTTGCCAATGTAGGACAATTCATATATAAGGAATGAGGTCACATGATTCATGGCACAGTGATGGAGTATTCAATAACAAAAAGAGACTATAGATCTTAAATAGGTATGAAATCTAAGTCCAGAACAAAACAAAACCTTTATTAATATATGCCTTGATGCCTATCACTGATTTTTGACATTACATGATTATTATATAACAATACATATTAACATGCTTACATCTTGATGTAGGAGCATCAAGGTGCATGAGCAATCTTGTGTCACCAGAATAATAGTTGGTTATGTTTTTAGTTTTCCTCAATTTTTAGTTGTTGTCTAGTGGCTTCTTGTCAACTTGCTTTCTTGGAGGGTTCCTATAGGAAGGTTGTTAGTTTCAAATGGATTTTAGACTTATAGCTATGCTACAAGACACATATAGGTTGCTAAAAGCCTAATTCAAATTGCTACAAGCCAATTTATGGTGTAAATGGATTGCTTCAAAAAATATGACAAGAGTTGTGTATCATGCTACAACTATATGTATTATGTTGTACGGGATGACTATAAGTTGATTTGTGATATTTACCTTAGTGATAGGCTACGACAAGGCCTACTATAGATGTTTGTGATGAGTTATATGTGGGTTGATAGAACAAAGTGATTATCATTGATTTATACAATATAATCTGATATAAATGATATGTTGTGAGTCTTACAAACTTCTAGTTGTTGATGGTCTAAATAAAAGGGGCTTTTTGCCTCTTGTATCTTTGGTATCATTAGGTTGAGTTATCCCATACAACTCTTATTTTTTTTAGTAATATAGATGTTATGTAGTGACTATTAGAGATTTCTTGCAAACTTTTATGCCTGGAAGCTAATTTTGGGGAATTGAGTTGTATTCTTTCTATTTAGGTGGCTCATCATTTTCTCCTATTCTAGTGACTAATCATATGTTTGCATTGGATATTTCTTGCTAGTTGTGTTGAAGGTTTTCTTTTGGTACCTATTTTTAAATAGATTCTTCCACATGGTTGGCCATTTCCTTGGTCATCAATCTTCCTTATTGTTGCACAAACTTTGATTATTCTTTTGAACAATGTGGCAACATTATAACTTTTCTTGGGTTGATTCATTCTCTCATTTTTTAATAGATAGTTACAACTCCAAATGTAACATACCATCTCATACTACTTGGAATTACTCACAAAATTTACTAAGAAAGTAAATGAACATGAATGAAAAAAAAAATTATCATTTAACATTTGCATAGTCTCATAAAATAAATCCATATCTTTCCTAAATTTTTTTTTTCAACCTTGAAATTATAATATATTCAAAGATAAAATCATAGTGAAATCATATCACTTTACAATTACAAATAATTTGCACCTATAAATATGAATAAGTTTACATAAGTTTGAAAATCATAAGTCAATCATGAAGTTTACTACATCTGGAATCTGATATTTGTTTTGCAAGTCTCGGCAAGTCTTCTGCTACAGAGGGAGAGCATCATCTGAATACTTTTCCTCCAACCACAAACAAATGGTCCCCCGCTCACCTTCCAACTGGAAGTGGCCCTACCCTTCACGAAGAGTTTAGACATAAGGATACAATAGGTTGTCATCTAAGTTCTAGTGTTGTGTCCTATGTAACTCAATCAACCATACAACTCTAGACAACTTCTAGCTGAGTATGATCATTCTGACAGGTTATACATTCTAGACACAGTGAATGGACTAATGCATGCAGAGACAAATGCATCACTTTGGCCAAAGTTTCCATATAAATAGACATTTGCAATAAATGTGGTCTTGTGTTCACACACCTCTAACTCAACTTGGAAACTACCACATCCTACAGTTTAACTTACCTGACTAGTATCTCTAGACATACATTGTCTTGACTAAATTCAAATCCTAGTCAATCTGACTTAGAATTAATCCTTAATCTAGGATAAACACAATATATGGGTTTAGATGACTTTAACCTTTCTGAGAGTCCCTCTTTGCATACTCACAAATACTAGGGTCTATGACTTCCTCTCACTCTACTCACATGGGACTTCTTATTTGTTCCAATATCAGGACAGTATAATTAGTGTTATCTCTATGTTCATGTAGCTTAACACAGATAAAGAATTATCTAATTGATTGTTTATCTTAGCCATTTATATAGTTCTTGTCTTAAGATCAAAGTATTGATATTCATAAGTTTATGCCTATAAACTTGTTGCCCATCTAGAAAATCTTTTGACAGTAAGCCCACAATCTATCTACCCAAAAATAAGGTTATAATAGAATATGTGCACTTGTGTTCCTATCACTATGTTTCAACTACATTATGCATCAATTTACAATTCAACCAGCTTATACTTTAGCTAAGATAAGATAACTAATTATAGTCCATGGTCATCTTATTGTCATTCCCAGATCAAGGTTTAAATCTTGTGGCCATAATACGACCAAGATAGGATTTGTAAAAGATAATCCTTAGGCTATTCTTAGCCAAAAATAGAATCAAAACTTATTAAACTCTCATCCTTTAAAGGCACTCATAGAAACACAGGGTTATTGGCCTTCTTCCAGCATGTAAAGTCATACAGAACTATTTGTCATGAATAAAGAATACATAAATATAAACATATCAACCTTCTTCAGGCACTAACAAAAACATAGAGTAGTTTTAATTTTTAAATCAATGTCTATAGTCTTAGTATAGAGCTTTCATCCATTTAGATGTGACAGTGCATGTTTCCACTATTATCTGCCTCATGTAATAGATACCATAATAGAAGTAAGTTGGCCTTTGTAATATATTTTTAAATATAAGTATATAGTTCTTCTACATATTTAACAAGAAAGGTTGTATTCAATATATGTAAAGTAATCAGCTTCATGCAAATTATAACAAGGTATATCGCCCACGAACAAAGCCCAATTTCTTCAAGGTTCTCGGCCTCTATTGGCTACATAACAAGCTTCAATATAGATTTTATATACAAAGCCAAGTGTTTATTGGCCATTAAGAGGCTCTGGGACATATGCAAAATAATACAGAAGAGTGACAAACTAACAGCCTTTATATAGGCGTAGGATAGTTAATTTCAATGGCTTCAATGAGATGCAAAATAGACTCTCAGTAACTACGACAGTATTACTATAGCCCGTGGTGGTCTTATAGTGGCTTAGGTAGTCTCCTTTAGCATAAAGCATATGTAAAAACATAGATGTTTCTCTATTCATTCATGAGTAAAATGCAAGGGTTTGTTGATACAAACGATGGCAAGAGAAACATTATCTTCCACATTATTCTTTTCAAGTAAAAATATAACATCTACGATTTTATTCTCTATAGTTTTATACTATTTAAGCAAAGATATAAAACTATCTCTCTCTCTCCAAAAATTTGTACTCTAAAATCATATGCATCTATGTGAGATTTTATCACAACTCTGTATGTTCATATAGTATGGAAATAATGTAGTTTGAATACTGGAATTATTAGCTAAAGATAGGTATCCTTACTTTCAAATGTCGATGGTTTTCCATGAAGCTTCCTATTCTCTTGAAGCTCTCTCGCTTCCTTTTTCCACTTTGAATGGCATACCCCATAGACCAAATCCAATGCCCCACATCTATCTCCATACTATAGCCTTTAAGAGGCTTACTCTCCACTACAGTCCCTCCTAAACCACATAGATCCTTCCCTTACTTAAGCCTATAAACACTCTATGGTGGCATGCAGGTCGAAGGTGGAGTAACTGGTCATTAAGACCACTCCCACTCTAATCAAAAACTCCTCCATACTCTCCAATACCAACGTGGAGTAAAGGGGATCGAGCATCCATAACTATGATGAAGTGGTTTGCATTTAATTTGCAACTATACCACCTTCCTTAAGAAGATCAACGACAACAAACAATAAGTTAAAACTAATAATTCATATTAAATAAATATATAACAACATAATATTGGTGTATACAATGTATACTTACGTTTTTTCTAACACTCGTCAAGATATGAGAATGGGGTCGAGGTATTCTCCCCCTCTCAAAATTGTGTAAACGTCAAAATAGACAAAATAACATGAATGAATTCCAATCAGGAATTACTGATAATAAAATATTTTAACTACTATTGACCATATCCTTGTCAATGGTCATACACTATCTTGACTTAGTTTTTGACAAAACCTAAGCTTAATGGATCTAGTTGACAATCGACGATTTGTCGAGTCAAAACCAAACTTAGACCAATTGGTCAAACACAACTTACCAAACTCGATGAAGGTTCACTAAACTATGAAAGCATGAGACTTAGATGGCAACCCATCTGTTCTTATACATACGTCTATTCTCTTCTCTCTGATGATGCTCTCCCTCTCTTTCTTGGAGGGCGGAAACCTATTTCCTTATTACAACTTGCATTCACCAAATTGGGATTAGTGCATCGTTAGTCAATTTATAAACCTTATGAATAAATAATCATGGCATCTTATAATCACATGTCTAATTTCTAATCATATAAACATAAACTCATGATATCATTGATTTATCCTGACATTTTCACATAACGTCAAATCATTAATTCATGCATAATTAACCACTAATTACGTGCAAGTAAAAAGTAAAACATAGTCAAAATTTGGGGTGTGACACCAAACCGTGGCTATTTCTTTTGCTACTAGTGATAGGAAATACAACATTTCTTGGCCAAGCAATATTATTTATTTTATTATTTTTTGAGGAAGAAGAACCTCTGATGACAAGTTGGGATGTTCATGAGAAAGGTGTGAGTCTTTGTTTATTAGAGAGGACAAAGGGAAAATGAGAGACCTATATTGAAAGAGGGAGAGGAATGGAAATATATTAGCAAAGTTAAGAGAAAGAATGCAAACCCCTTGAGTGTGAAGAGTGGATTGAGAGGAAGGTTGTGCTAAGGAGCCTCATATGGAGAAAAGAGAGTAGTTATAAGAACTTCTATAATTTCCTATAGATTAATGTAGTTTTGTAAGCAAGTTGTATTCTACAATAGGTATCTAATAAATTTACTATAGTTTTACATTTTTATTTTTGTATTGTGTATGGTGAAGAGGAAAACTAATGCGTAGTAGACTTAACATAATTCAAGGGTAAACCTATCCGAATAGTCAACTCTATCATTGTACTTCCTACATTAAATTATCAACCAAGGAGCGTAATCTTATGATGGCACCTGCACTATATATGCCTTCAGAGACTCATATTCTCCTAAACTAGCCTATTCACTCCTATTCAAGTAATTCTACTTGACTGTAATTCACAAAAATGTAAGAACAATAAGAACAGTTACAGAACCTAGTGGCTACGAGTACCTTCAACATAAGTTGTAGATAATTGCTAATGACAGGAAATTGCAGAATTAACTCAAAACATTTGAAATGATAAGAGAACTAAAGCTAACATCCAGAGGAATTAAAGTAGACAAAGCATGCACTCATTCATGAATCACAACTACTGGAAATAGCAATCAAGGTATTTTACTTAACTCACAATGCAATGTATGAAATAGCAAAGAAACAACTTTAACTAAAAATGCATAAATAAATAAGGAAATACATGAAGTGAAGATCAGTACCTTGAGTGGCTAGCTCAAGGGACTATCTCACTTAATTGGAAATCAAATCTACTTCAGATTCTCATGCATTCTCATAACACATAGTTGTATTCAATTCATATCATAAACATAATCTTTTCAGATTGTATTCAATAAAACATGTTTGGATCTTTCAACATAGAAAAATAGAGTAACAATTGAGCAACTATATAATAAAGTAACTTGAAAAACTAACTTGACATCGAACTCATCCCTCTTAACTTATACAGAAACGGGAGAGTTTTATGCAACTACCAACTACCTTTAACCACTAATCCATTCCTAGATACTAGGATACAGAGTAAGATTGATTTATTAACTCCAACTGAATAGAGGAAGGAGAGTCCTATTCAAATAAGAATCCCTATACAATGGCTCATATATGAAACACATAAGCTGTGATTAGAATCCTAGAACAAGTCTTCTTCTTCTGTATTTATTCTTCCATAATGATCACGTTCAGCTTCAGTTAGTGCTTGACTGTGACTTCCTTTAATGCCCTGTTTTGCAATGTGCTGTGAATTCTCCTTTCCTCGATGCCACATACTCGTTGCTGCATAGGGTTTAATCCATAGAACATATGCATGAAAATAGCCTTCATAATTAAACTATAAAATCTCATCTATATGCATACATACTCATGTCTAACTCATTCAATTGACAAATATTATCACCATGTTTCATATTGATAAAATAGGTTCAAGGTTTGCATAATATATAAAAAGACAACATATTATGATGGTAATGTCTTAGAAAAGTATCTGGAATATCATAGGCATAAAGTATGAAAGCATATAAAAACAACATAAAAGAAGCCAATATTTGAACCCATCATTTCCCCCCAACTAGACTTTTGCTTGTCCTCAAGAAAAACACTCAATTAAACACTTAGGGGAAAAGATTATAATGCAAAGTAATCTGCCTAAGGTCCATAACCTCTTTGACCCCCTGTCCCTATTTAAGATAAAAACCATTATAGCATGCAAGTCTATCCATCCTAATTGATTCTGCACTCCTACACTCATCACTTTTCCCTCCTGCCCAGTATGGTACTAGATAAAAGAGAATAGGAGGGTGATAAGTAAGGGGTAGCCATGCCACTCCTCTTTGCTCTAAAATATGGATGTACCTGCACAATCTCTCAAACATATTCATAAAATTGTGGAAAGAGTGAGGCTCTTTCTTCTGCAATTTTGGGGCCAAACTATCCCATCTATTTTGCACATACCTGTGGCAGTTCTAAAGAAGACACTGCTAACCGATATATCCTTCTATAATCCTTGAGTCTCAAATCCATAATTACTTTACTTGGACCCTTATGAGAGAGGAGTGCTAACCATTGGGTCAAGATCACATTGGGATTTAAGGATTCTTTCCTAATCTACAGTGGCACTTTCTTTTCTTGTTCCTCATACGTATTCATCAGTTCCCCTATGAGCTGCTCATTCCTGAAGTAAGATGACAGTGCTCTAACTTGAAAATCCCCAACATAAATCAAGGGGTTCCACTTTGTATCTTTTGTCATCAAGTAATTATGCAAACAATATTCACACAACTGATCTTGTTCCTCTAGACTGACTTCTTGAAATAAATGGAAAAAATTATGCCTTGAATAGATAGAAATAGGTTGATCATTAATGAATCTATTAAACTAAAAACTAAGAAATTTTTCTTTAAGAAACAATGCATAAACTCTAGGTGGGGGTCTACACCCAATGATTTGAATTGCGCTATCAATTACTTATGTCAGCTTCCCTTCCAACCTTTTTGTATACACCTAAAAATGACATGAGTCTACCTAAATAAATATTTTAAATATTTATTTCATCTTAATGTTCCTCTATCAATAAATAAATAAATCAATTTATTTATTTGATTCATTTTCCTCCCATTAATTGAATAAATTACATTTATTTAATTAATTTCATCAATATCAACTTTATTCTTCCAAACAATTAAATAATTTTAATTATTTAATTAAATCATTCATTCTTCCAAATTTAAATAAAATGCAAATTTATTTAAATTAAATCTCAGTCTCCAAAAATAAAATATAATCAAATATTTTATTTATTCTTCTAAATCTTGCACAAACAATTAAATAAATTTATTTATTTAATTTGCTTTCTTATCTTCCAAATCTTCTAAAAATAAATTTTCCTTGTCATACAAAAGCAAAAGCTGAGTTAACTGATTTAAAGCAACTTTGTTTTATCAACAAACTCTTAAATTAGAAAAATATATTCTAATTTATGAAATCAAAGCTCATCCTCATCAAGAAAGCAGTTAACTCAACAAAGCATCTTTTTGAATGACACATGTCTTCTTCCTATTTGCGCACGTTCTCTCAAACATCCTCTACCATTAATCTTCTTATTTCTTCTACACCATTGATCTTCTCTCACACAAGTCTATAAATACTCCTCTATTCTTCCATTTCATATCACGAACCTTTCAAGTAAGATTACTCTGTCAAATCCATAGTGCACCATTAGCACCCCCACTCTCACATCATTCATTATCCATTTCACAATTGTGTTGAAGCTCATCTTCAATACAATAAGTATCCTAGCCATTTCCCCTTCGTCATCTTGAGGAAACAAAGCAAGGAAGCAAGCTTCATGAGGGCTACATTCATCACCAAAGATTGATCGAGAATAGGCGAACGATGGAAGCCGCCATGTAACAAAGCACTGTAAGTTGCTTACTTGTTTTATTCTTTGTTATTTGCATATTCCATCAAAGTTATTGGGTTTATAATTCATATTAGTATTATCCCATTTTACCCATAACATTTTTGGCGCCCACCGTGGGGCCTTTGCCCCAAATCTAATCAAAAAACTAAGTTCTTGAGTGACAGGTTCCTGTATAGATTTCGTACAGTCTTTGCACAGATCCATTCGGCGCATACGAGCAATCCCGCGGTGCATCTGACCCCTATTTCAATGCACATGCTATTTCGGCACATATACCATCAGAAGCTGTGCTTTTGACATCTGTTTTGGCGCATGCAATTCTTCAGTGCATCTGTTCCAAGAAGCTGCGCATTTGACTTATTTTGCGGTGCTTATACCTTCTCTTCGCATACATTCTTTCTTTATGCGCTTGTGACCTATTCTCCTGCACATTTGTAATTATTACGCTTTTGAGTATTGTTTCTACGCATTCAGTCTCTTAAGCTGTGCATATGTCTTGAGGAATAGTCTAGGGGTTTCTTGCTAGCTTTCTAACGCTGACACTTGTCTTGCAGGATTGATTCTCTGATTTTTGTGCAGGGTTAAGAGCTAGATAGTTTCATTTTTCTAAAAACATACATCATAGGTTAACTAGGAGGAAAAGTAAAAAAAAATGTGTGCATGCAAATCTCACATAGTTCTTAACTAGGAGGGTAGTAACGAAAATCATTGATATCTTTGCCATATTGCTATCTCTTTTAGTTTAGAACATTGCTATCCTGCAAAAGGAAAGAACCATTGTTATCTTTTAATCACTTCAAAGTTAACAACTATGTGAGTGCCCAAGTAGAGTAACGCATATAGTTTTTCTCATTTTAAATAGGATTGGATAAACTACTATTTATTGTGTATTCAAAATGACAATAGGCTTATGCTCTCCCCTTTACTGGGTGACCAGAATGTCAGACTTGTCATTTTTCGTGTACAACCTTTAGAAAGGCCTGCCCTTGGATGTCCGCCTATCCAAGTGGGAATGACCCTAAGTGGTAACAAGCTAAAGCCAAGCCCTATCGATCCACTATAAATAAATTGTGCTTGAGGCGAAAGCTTCCTGTAACAAGTGCCGTTGTGTTATACCAACAGCCAACCTCCCCCAAAACCCTTCAAGGCCTAACCCTTGAAGGTTGGGAGACTCCATAATGGAGAGTAGTGCTGTCGCATGTATAACCACTCAAACAGTTGCCCTGACTACTTAGCCATTGTCTAATATACCAAAATCCTTCTATTTGTTGGCGCAAAAGGTGGGACCTTTGAAGTGGCCCCAATTCATGTGATTCTTAGTAGAGGTAGCAGGGACAACCCTAAGGTTCGGTGGGGCACGAGCCTAAGGAGATCCAGATCTGGTATGCGTGAGAAGTGAATGCCGTGGAGGGGAGCTAGTGCTACCAGATCCTGAAGCTACATGCTTTGAATATGTACAACTAGAGGGACTCAACAAATACTGTCTTTTCCAACCTAGGATTGTAATTGTTCTTGTGTCAAAAAGTCCACAAAAATACCAAAAATAATAATAATAATAATAAAAGATAAAAATCATGAAAACTTCTATGCGTTTGTTGTGTCTTTACCTGCCATAATTGAAAATCAAAAGCAAAAAAGACCAAGTTTTCAACCAAAAATAGAAATTTTTGAAAAACGTGCCAAAAACTCTACAAAAACAAACTGAAAAACCAAAATTGCACATTCACTACGACCTGCTATGCATCCACTGTGACCTACTGTGCATTTACCTGCTATTGCTGCGCATACAAACTTTGCCAGATCGGCGCATGTGCTTCGACCTACTGCACTTTTGCTTCTGTTCCTGCGTATTTACTGTTGTGCATCCATTACAGAGAACTATTTTGTACTTCCTTTGAGAAAAACTTTCAACTTTTCAAACACCTATTTCAAACTTGTTTCAGTTTTCCCAGATCTAATTAAAATCATGCAAGTCAATCATCGCATTCTTTTCCATACCATAGTTGCTTTTCCCACGCCTGCATCATCCAAAAACTTCACAAAACTCTTCCAAAATCAAGCAAGATATCAAAAACTAGGTTAGTAGCAAGCCATTCTTGATCGCATCAAACCTCAAACAAACCTGGTGAGTCTCCACTATCAAGGATCAATCATCCTTTTCTCTTAGAACTCCACTAGTGGCTTGTGCAAAACTAGTCTACATCAAGTAACCGGATTTCTATCATCCTTGCTTTTGACTATCATTTTGTTCCAACCAACTTGTTTGACTCCAATTGATCTAAGGGAAACCTTGTTCAAACCATGGCGCATTCTATCACCTCTTGTTCAAAAAACTTTAAAACTCACTCCATCCCATCTCAAGTCACCTTGCATGGTCTTAACAAGGTCCCAAAAACAAAAGCAAATTGAAATGGCTGACAAAACTATTCCATCCTCTCATGACAGTGATGAGGAAATTTCTCTGGAAGAGATTCTCCACTCTCAACAAGATCGAAGGCTCCAACGCTTAATGGACAAGGTACTTGCCCAAGACCCTACTAGATTCTTTCTTCACTTAGTGCAACTAGCAGTCAAGCTCCCTAAAGATTTTGATGTGGAAGCTCTAAAAGAACCTAAGGAAGAAACCCTGAAGGAAGCACACGAGAGGAAATAACCACAGACAAAAGCAAAGCAACCATCAATTCTACAAATGCCCTAAGCTTAATGACCCAGCAAATCCAAGCTTTACAACAACAATTCACATATATGCAAATAGGAACATCAACTAAGCATTATTCCCTAGAGGATATTTTGCCATATCCTTTTGATAGGACCTTGATCATGATACCTTCCCCCTCTAAATTTGAGATACCAAAATTTGACAAATATCGTGGAAAGGGTGATCCAAGGGACCACATTAGGGAATTTAACGTTGCATGCCTTGAAGTCGCCCACAATGATACTTATCTTATGCGACTATTTCCAAGAAGCCTAGGAGGACAAGCCATGGAGTGGTTTTCTAGACTACCTCTCGGCATTAGAACCTTTAATGAACTTGTGGACAAATTTGTCACACATTTCTCCTACAATATTGAGCATGACACCTCAATTTTAGATCTTTGTAACACCAAGCCAAAAGGTGGAGAATCCTTTGCCACCTTCCTACAGAGATGGAGACAGTTGCCAAGTAAATGCCCACATCAAATACCTGAAAAACAAATGTTGGAGATGTTTGTCCATAACTTACAAACTGACCTAAGCTACCAAATACAAATCTAATGTCCTACTTCCTTTAGTAAGGTCATTGAGATGGGTCTAATCATCGAAAAGGCTTTAATTGCCAAAGGTCAAATAAAGTTGTATAAGGACACTCCTAGCAACAATACCAACATAGATAAACCAAGATTCTGGACA
This sequence comes from Cunninghamia lanceolata, assembly GCA_027924645.1. Taxonomy (NCBI): domain Eukaryota; kingdom Viridiplantae; phylum Streptophyta; class Pinopsida; order Cupressales; family Cupressaceae; genus Cunninghamia; species Cunninghamia lanceolata. Next base: position 6,360,797 of record BSBN01000232.1, on the reverse strand, counting down.
AAGAACAAGAACATTGTGAATGATGGGGTGGTAGATGCCAAAAATGCGGCACCAAAGCAACCAATCTTCAACTTGTCGAACCCTCAAAACAACCCCCCGCAAAATAAACCACGAAACACTGAATCACGGTTTACAAGCTATCAACCTCAGAGGAAATTCACACCCCTAGGGGAAACATTAGAAACCACCCTACTGAAGTTGATCACAAACAAACTCATCACACTTCCAATAGCGCAAGAATATGAACCAAAAGTCAAACCTCATTGGTGGAATGACAATGATTTTTGCGAATACCACCGAAACAGGGGACATAAAATCAATGACTGCATTACTCTCAAGCACACTATCCAAGATTTAATAGATCAAAACAAAGTATCACTTGATGGACATACCTCTAATAATGATCATCGGGCATTCAAAGATTCGCTTCCCAACTATGAGCAGGGAGGATCTTCTAATCAAAACAACAGAAGAACTAACAATGCCAATTACACAAATGTGTCATTTGACTATGTTGTTAACCACATCTCGGAAAGTGATTTACACATCAATGTGATCACCATAAACAAAGACTTAGCTTGTAATGCCACCACTCACAGCAATAGAGTCACTCTTAGAGGAGTCCCAGCCTCTCCGTCTAATCAATACAGTATCTTAGATCAACTCCATAAGACACCTGCACATATCTCCATTCTAGAACTTCTGCGTCTATCCCCGTCTCAGAGGGCCATACTTGACAAAGCTCTGTCAGAAGCCTCCGTTCCAACAAACCTTTCCAAAGAACAGTTTCAAACCATGGTAGGTCACATTACCTCACCGCACTCCCTATCATTCACTGAAAAGGATGATATGTCAATTACCTAACCTCATAACGCATCTCTTCATATCGAAGCCTTCATCCACAAACATAAGATAAAAGGGTTCTAAGTGATGGAGGAGCCGGTTTGAATATTTGCACCTTGAAGCTAATCCTTGCATTGGGGTTTGCAGAGAAAGCTATTGATCCAAAAAAGAAAATCACTATCAAAGCCAATGATGAGGAGGAGAGAACTTCCAAGGGAACTGTTGTTTTACCAATCAGAGTTGGACCTGTAGTAAACGATGTAGCATGCCAAGTCCTCGACATGGAGCTAGTGTATAATATTCTTCTTGGGAGACCCTAAATACATGCTCTAAAAGTGGTACCATCAACATACCACCAGTGTATCAAATTCCCCTATGAAGGCCAAGAGATCATCGTCCAAGGTGATCCCAATCCGTTTTAATATTGCAACTCTATTCACTCTAAACCTGAAGTTGTGATTCCTCATAACCGTGCTTCTGCTTCATCTTCATCTCGGTTTGACCCAGCTTCAATTGCTTCCACATCAAAAGCTTCCCAACCTAACCTCAAACTCAAAGATAAGGGCCTGGGTGAGTACACAATTGCCCAATCCTTTTGCTTAGCACAACTCCCTCTATCTCCCAAATCATATGGAAGGCCTTCTATGAGAAAATCCAAGACAGTCAAGACTACCAAAGGTCCATTTATCAAATGGGGAAGCCTTGAAGATGAGAGTGATGAAAAGGATATCCTTCAATGGTTATATAAGGATGAAGACAGTCTATCAACACAACAAGACCATCACGCTACTATACAAACTGAACAATATGGTCAAGGATTCCAAATGCTACAAAGAATGGGGTATGACGGACATGGTCCCCTCGGTTTGAGAAAGGAAGGTATCACTGAACCCATCCAACCTCATACCTTGACAGCCTGAAACACTACATGGCTAGGTTACACTGGCACAACAAGAACCAATAGAGCAAATAAGCATAAAGGCAAACAACCAGAAACATTTGCTACCAATCTAGTTGATCAAATTCACCCACTACAAATGGGGAGTGAGACTGACTTTGATGAATATGAGTGGGAGAGCCTCTCTGAGCTATCTTGTGACGAAAAGGATATCAATGTTGTCCATGAGTATGACCCAACCCATGCAACTGAGGGACAGAGTTTAAGGGCTAGACCGCTAGAGTCCAACCCACATAATAATGATAGTGAAAGTCATGAGGAAAGAATGATACCCCCCTTGACAGATCAGGTAATGGAGAGTACCATCACAAGCATTGTCGGTGCTTATAATGACCACCATAACACCTCTATCTTGACTATCAATACCATCGAACCAGACCAACCTAATGACCCCTTACCGCTATTACACCCCAAACTCATAGATTGGGACTTGCAAGACACTACCCCTGAGCTTGACACCTTTCAAAATGACGAAGCCATCATAGACTATCTTGAACTTAGAGATCACATACCCGCAGGGCACCACAGAGCTGGCTACGCCATAGAACTCAATGACAAGGCCTATTTTGGAGAGAGTGCCAAGCCTTTTAGTCTCAAAAATGTCAAAATGAAAGAAAGATCTAATGGTGAAAACCGCTCTGCGGCAGTGTTAGATCATGAAAAAAGTAAAAATATAGACATATCCAATGGTGAAAACCTCTTTGAGGCACCGAAGGATGGAAGGCTTGACCCTCTACCCAATCTCACACATCAGGAAAGATCTTCAATCTTGATAGAACCAACAGAGCTGATCAATGTCAGCACAGGTGATAGTCCCAAAATGATTCACATGGAACAGTCTTTAACCGCACAAGAAAAGCCAGCGTTTACTAAATTCTTCAAAAGAAAACAGATCAACTTTGCTTGGACATATGCGGATATGCCAGGTCTAGATCCAAATCTCATAATGCATCACTTATCCTTAGCTCCAGGAGCTAAGCCAGTAAGGGAAAAACTCAGGAAGATGCACCCGCATGTAGCCCTCATGGTGAAAGAAGAGCTGAAGAAACTGTTGGATGTCAGATTCATCAGACCAATAGACTATCCTAAGTGGATTTCAAACATAGTGCCAGTTGCCAAACCAGATGGAAGAGTCCAAATATATAATGACTCCAGGGACTTGAACAAATCTTGTCCAAAAGATGATTTTCCCCTGCCAAACATTGACATTATAGTAGATCTCACGGTAGGGCACACCATGCTGTCACTAATGGATGGTTTCTCTAGATACAACCAGATCAAAATTGCACCTGAAGACCAACACAAGATCACGTTCACATGTCCATGGGACACCTATTGTTGGTGTGTCATGCCATTTGGTTTGAAAAATGCCGATGCAACATATCAGAGAGCTATGACCACAATCTTCCACGACATGATGCACATTATAATGGATGATTATGTTGATGACATCTTGGAAAAATCACTCACCAGAGAAGGACACCTGGCAGTATTGGATAAAATCTTCACAAGACTGAACAGTTTAATGTATGCCTCAATCCAAAGAAGTGTGTGTTTGGAGTTACATCAGGCAAGCTACTTGGATACATAGTGTCTGCCAATGGAATCAAAGTCGACCCAGCTAAAGTAAAGGCCATCATGGAAATGCCACCTCCTAAGAATCTCACTCAACTAAGGTCTCTACAAGGAAAACTACAATCTATCAGGAGATTCATTTCTTAATTGGTAGACAAGTGCCATCCATTTTACTACCTTCTACATAAGAATGTCCCTTTCAAATGGAATGATTCATGTGAACAGGCATTTCAGCAGTTAAAAGAGTATCTCATGAAACCACCTGTATTGATGCCACCGATTCAGGGTAAACCTCTGCTACTGTATATCTCGGCCACACCAATAGCTCTGGGATCTCTCCTTGCACAACAAAATTATGAAGGTAAAGAACAAGCAATTTGCTATATCAGTCGAACACTTGTTGGGTATGAACTACAATACACGCCAATTGAAAGAGCATGCCTCGCTGTGGTATTTTCTTCCCAAAAGTGGAGACATAACATGTTATCACATTCTGTCAAACTAGTAGCAAATATTGTTCCACTCAAGTACTTACTCAACAAAGCAGCCCTAACAGGTAGATTGTCCAAATGGGTCATGTTTCTTAGTGAATTCGACATCAAATATGTAGACAGGAGGGCAATAAAAGGCCAAGTACTTGCAGATCAACTAGCAGAGGCACCTCTAACAGATGACAACCAATTGAACTTCAAATTTCTAGATGAATCTATCTTTCACATAACCACAACAACCTGGAAAATGTACTTCGATGGCTCATACACTCAGCATGGGTCGGGAGCAGGTATCTTGTGTTAGATTCAGGGCAGTCAACTGAGAGGGGGGGTGAATTAGTTGACAAAAACTTTCTTCTAATTAAGCACTTAATTCCTCTTTTTGATTTAGCAACACATTAACAAATCAATCAGAGAAACATAAAGCATTGAATCAACAGCAGAAACAAATCAACACATGAGACACCAAGATTTTGACGTGGAAAACCCGGTTAAGGGAAAAACCACGGGGTGATTAACCCAAGAATGTATTCTCTGTTAGAAGAATAGAAAGAACAAAATAGCACCTGCCAATTAGGGCTCACTACCTGAGCACACTGCTCATAAGAGGCTCACTACTTACAAAAGACACACTGTCTACAAGATCACATACTTGAACTGGAGAATAGCATCTTCACCATGCTTGAATCAGTTTCGTTTAAGCCCATAAACTTCTGCTCTGCCTTTCTCTCCTTTCTTGGCTACCACACTCACATCTCCACAAGACACACTTTGGAATGACTTCACAAACCCTTATTTATACAAGGCATCAACTTAGGAATAATCATCTAAGTCGGCAAACATCCACAAGAACATCTGCAAGACGTGTAACTTATCTGGTCGGCCAGTCTCAAGAAGAACACCATCATCGGGGAGTTATTCTTCAATTGAGAGCTCTAACTCTAATGCAGACCACCAACACGAACTAGACATGATCCAGAGACCTCCATAAGATTGTCTGAGTCACCAAGAACATCCGCACTTCATCTGCTTACTGGAATTCTTCTCTCCTTCATCTGAAACCTCAAGAACATAGTCTATCATCACTGTCACAAAGGAATAGATGCTTCCGGATCTTCAAGCCACGAACCAAACTAGTTGACACTTCACGAAGACTTCCTCAACACTTCCTCAAAACCCCAAAATAGGACAATGCATTTCCGGATCTCACCGGACCTATCTGTGTTACTTTGTCACCTATGAACACCTGCCGAAACTGGTTCTACTTGAGCGGCCATAACTTCTTCAGATCTTCATGCGGACCTCTGAAATCTTGACTGGATCATCTCAAGACTTATATCTACAAACCCTTTGAACCGCAACCTCTGATAGTCATCTTATTTTGGATCTTTCCCTTATTGTCTACACTGTTCTTCTCTGTTACTAATTTGCTCAGTATCCTCAGCACAAAGCTCATCCAATCCTTGTCATTACTACAATAGGAGTATGTTGACATCAATGACAATACCGGTTAGACCCATACTTGCAACAATCTCCCCCTTTGTCATTGACGGCAACATATGATGTGAAAAACCATCAAGACAAGAAATTCTCCTTACTGTCACAACTTCCCCTATCAGCAACAACCATTCACATGTCTTCTCTTCCTTTACTGCTCCCCCTTTGATCAACAACCACTTGTTTTTCACATGTCTTCTCTCCCCCTTTGACATCAATGGCAAAGGGCTCATACTTGCAACTCCAACACTTCAGAATCATACCAGCTGCTCCCCCTGAGTAGCAGCTCCCCATCACCAGTCCCGATCACAAGATATGACTATGATATCCATCGGACTGATGCACATCAGTGCATCTTAGTTCATCACCGGAGGGGCAATAACCCCTAACTTCTCCCTGAGATACTCAAAAGAGTTCTTAGGTAGAGGTTTAGTAAAGATGTCTGCAATCTGATTCTTAGAAGGCACAAACTCCAATCTGACTTCATTCTTGTTCACTTGCTCTCTCAGAAAGTGAAACTTGATAGAAATATGCTTAGTCTTTGAATGCAACACCGGATTCGTAGATATATTTATTGCACTTGAATTATCACAGAAGATTGTGATAGGCTCCTCATACTCCACTCTTATGTCTCTTAGCATTTGCTTCATCCACAAAACTTGAGTGCAACTACCTGCTGCTGTAATATATTCTGCTTCTGCAGTGGATAGAGATATTGCCTCTTGCTTCTTGCTCAGCCAAGAAACCAATCTCTTCCCTAAAAAGAATACTCCACCATTGGTACTCTTCCCGTCATCCACATCTCCTGCCCAATCCGCATCTGTATATGCATGAAGAGAGAAATTATGATCTTTGGGATACCACAATCCATACTCAACTGTTCCTTTTAGATATCTAAAAATCCTCTTGATTGCCATGACATGAGATTCTCTAGGATCAGCTTGAAATCTAGCAACAAGACCCACAGCATTCATAATGTCAGGTCTAGTTTGAGTGAGATACAACAATCCTCTAATCATTGACCTGTACTTTTTCTGGTCAGCCTTAGGAGAGTCATCATCTTAGCCTAATTTACATCTAGTTGGCATGGGAGTGTTCATTGGTTTTGAGTCTTCCATCTCAAATTTCTTCAACAATTCTTTCACATATTTAGTCTGAGAAATGAAGATTCCTTTCTTTGTTTGAGTGATTTGTAGACCCAAGAAAAAATTCATTTCCCCAAGCATGGACATCTCAAATTCACCTTTCATTTGATTTGCAAAAGTTTTGCACATACTATCTCTTCCTCTAAAAATGATATCATCAACAAACACTTCAACAATCAAGATGTTTTCAAGATCAATTTTGAAATACAGATTACTGTCAGCAGTAACTTTGTTGAAACCAATCTTCCAAAGATGCTTATTCAATCTTTCATACCAAGCTCTTGGAGCTTGCTTGAGTCCATGCAGTGCTTTCTTCAACTTGCAGACCATATCACCTTGATCAAACAATTGAAATCCATCCAGTTGCTCAATGTAAACTTCTTCTTCCAAGTCACCGTTCAGAAAGGCAGATTTGACATCCATCTGATATACTTTGAAATCCTTGAAGGTAGCAAAGGCAAGAAATAATCTAACTGCTTCAATTCTAGCCACTGGAGCAAAAGTTTCTTCAAAATCAATTCCTTCTATTTGAGAGTAACCCTTGCAGACCAATCTGGCTTTATTTCTGATTACTTCACCATTTCATTTAGTTTATTCCAGAAGACCCATTTTGTACCAATCACATTCTTGTTCTTAGGCCTGGGAACAAGATCCCAAGTGTGATTTTTCTCAATTTGCATCAACTCTTCCTCCATTGCTTTAGTCCATCTATCATCATTGCAAGCTTCATACACTGACTTAGGTTCAACTTTTGAAATCAGACAATACTCATCTAAATCTTGAGCAATCCTCCTTCTTGTTTGTACTCCTTTGCTTTTATCACCTATGATCTGATCTTTAGAGTGGTTCAGTCTTACATACCTGGGAACTTTGGGAGTTTCCTGCACTTCTAATTCTTGATCAGGCTCATTATGACTGATCTCTTCTTCCTGATTTACCAGATCTATTTGATTTTGAATACTGGAAGGAGTTTGGGCTCCTTGAATCAGAACACCATTCTGATCATCCTCATCATATTCATAAAACCTTGAAGGTTTTTCAATTCCTTCATCAACCTTCACATTTGTACTTTCTATAAACTTTCTCAGTCTCTTATTATAACACCGGTATGCTTTGCTTTGAGTGGAGTAACCCAAGAATATTCCTTCATCACTTCTAGCATCAAACTTGCCTAGATCTTCATCTCTTTTAATGTAACATTTGCTACCAAAGACTCTGAAATACCTTACAGTAGGAGTAATGCCAAACCAAAGTTCATAAGGAGTCTTACCAGTATTGCTTTTGATTTGAACTCAATTGAGAGTATAGACTGCAGTGCTGACAACTTCTCTACAATAGATTTGAGGAACATTTGCTTCCATCATCATTGTCCTAGAAGCTTCCTGGATGGTCCGGTTCTTTCTCTCCACTACTCCATTTTGTTGTGGAGTCCTAGGAGTAGACAATTATCTCTTTATTCCATGTTTCTCACAGAATTCTATGAACTAACCAGATGTGAACTCTCCACCTCTATCAGACCTCAGACACTTTAATTTCAATCCGGTTTCATTCTCTACCATAGCCTTGAATATTTTGAACTTCTCAAGAGCTTCAAATTTCTCTCTTAGAAAAGTAACCCACATCATCTGGGAATGGTCATCAATTAGTAACATGAAGTATCTATCACCTTGCACACTCCTGATTCTTGCCAGACCACAGAGATCAGTATGAACTAAGTCCAATAATCCGGTAGTAGATTGTTCCTTACTTTTGAATGAGACTCTGCTTTGTTTCCCCAATTGACATTCTTTGCACAAACTATTTGTAGGTTCCACCAATTTTGGAAGATCTCTTACAGCCTGAGTATTGCTTATCTTGATGATATTATCAAAATTCACATGACACATCCTCCTATGCCATAACCAACTCTGATCAACTTGCACAAATAGATAACTCTTACCAGTACCAACTAGATGGAAGATATTACCTTTTGTCTAAGTACCGGATGCAATCTCTGTTCTAAAATTTTCAAAGATCTTGCACTTTCCATTCTTGAATTGGATATCATAGCCCTTGTCCACCAGTTGTCCAACACTGAGAAGATTGTGCTTCAATCCTTCAACATACAAAACATTACCGATTTTGTTCTTTCCATCAAAAGAAATAGTTCCTCTGCCTCTAATTCTACCAGCAGAATTATCACCAAACTTTACCACTCCTCCTTCATACCTTTCCAAATCTAAGAACTTATTTTTGTCACCTATCATATGATGAGAGCATCCACTGTCAATGACCCAATCATCATTTTCTTCAACTTGGGCAGTCAGAGCTCTTTCTACAACTTTATGATTGACAGATTCAGAGGGCACTGGATCTTCTTCCTTGATGGCAATAAAGACCCAATCACTTCCGGATTTGTTTCCTATCTCTGATTCATCATCTGTTACTCCTTCATTATCATCCTCTTCATGGACATAGTAACAATTCTTTTGGAACCTTGATCTGTTTAGATTTGGCCTTGAAAATCTTTCTGAATATTTTGAGGCAAAATGACCAATCTTGTTGCAGTTAAAACACTTAAAAGGCAATTTTCCTTCATACTTATCGGACCCTCTTCGCAATCTTTTTGCAATAAGGGCTTCAAGCTGAGCAGTTTCAGTTTCTTCTTCTTCCAAGTCCCTTTTTGCCTTTTCATACCATGATTGTTTCCTTGAAGAGTTTTCTCCCAGATCAAACCTTTGTTTTCCTTTTGCAGAGGCACTGGCTTTAAATGCAGATTCAATCTTGGGGGGGTCTTCTCCAAACTCATTCATTTCAAATGTAGCCAATTTACCAGCCAATTGATCTCTTGTGACAGCTATATGGGCTCTGAATTCTTCAATGGCAGTAGCCTTGATTTTATAAGAAGCAAGAAGGGATCTGAGAATTTTGCCAACAATCTCATCTTCATCCAAGACTCCACCAGCATTTCTAATACCACAAACAAGCTCATTTACTTTTGGCATAAAAGTAGTGATATTTTCATCTTCTCTCATATTTAGATTCTCAAATTTTCCTTTTAGACTTTGCAACCTTGCACATTTAACATACTTGTCTCCTTCATGCAAAAGTTCCAGTTTTCCCCAAATCTCAAAAGCAGTTGGTAGATCAACAACATTTGAAAGCTCTAAATCAGATAATGCACTTAGAAGAGCTTCTATAGTTTGCAGATTGTTTTCAGCGTCTGTGATTTCATTTGGTGCTTTCGGACCACCCTATGGAGGAGTATACTTTGTTGAAGCCATGTTCCAGTACTGCATTCCCATACATTGCAAGTGACATTTCATGCGATTTTTCCAGAGATTAAAATTTGTTACTTCAAACTTTGGACTATCTTTCTTGTAGGATGACATCCTGGATCTCCTCAAGCGATTAAGCTCTTTTTAAAGGAACTTGGCTCTAATACCAATTGTTAGATTCAGGGTAGTCAACTGAGAGGGGGGGTGAATCAGTTGACAAAAACTTTCTTCTAATTAAGCACTTAATTCCTCTTTGTGATTTAGCAACACATTAACAAATCAATTAGAGAAACATAAAGCATTGCATCAACAGCAGAAACAAATCAACACATGAGACACCAAGATTTTGACGTGGAAAACCTGGGTAAGGGAAAAACCACGGGGTGATTGACCCAAGAATGTATTCTCTGTTAGAAGAATAGAAAGAACAAAATGGCACCTGCCAATTAGGGCTCACTGCCCAAGCACACTGCTCACAAGAGGCTCACTGCCTACAAAAGACACACTGTCTACAAGATCACATACTTGAACTGGAGAATAGCATCTTCACCATGCTTGAATCAGTTTCATTTAAGCCCATAAACTTTTGCTCTGCCTTTCTCTCCTTTCCTTGCTACCACACTCACATCTCCACAAGACACACTTTGGAATGACTTCACAAACCCTTATTTATACAAGGCATCGACTTAGGAATAATCATCTAAGTCGGCAAACATCTACAAGAACATCTGCAAGACGTGTAACTTATCTGGTTGGCCAGTCTCAAGAAGAACACCATCATCTGGGAGTTATTCTTCAATTGAGAGCTCCAACTCCAATGCGGACCACCAACACGAACTAGACATGATCCAGAGACCTCCATAAGATTGCCTGAGTCACCAAGAACATCCGCACTTCATCTGCTTACTGGAATTCTTCTCTCCTTCATCTGAAACCTCAAGAACACAGTCTGTCATCACTGTCACAAAGGAATAGATGCTTCCAGATCTTCAAGCCACAAACCAAACTAGTTGACACTTCACGAAGACTTCCTCAACACTTCCTCAAAACTGCAAAATAGGACAATGCATTTCCAAATCTCACCAGACCTATCTGTGTTACTTTGTCGCCTTTGAACACCTGCCAGAACTGGTTCTACTTGAGCAGCCATAACTTCTTCAGATCTTCATGTGGACCTCTGAAATCTTGACTGGATCATCTCAAGACTTATATCTACAAACCCTTTGAACCGTAACCTCTGATAGTCATCTTATCTTGGATCTTTGCCTTATTGTATTCACTGTTCTTCTCTGTTACTAATTTTCTCAATATCCTCAGCACAAAGCTCATCCAATACTTGTCATTACTGCAATAGGAGTATGTTGACATCAATGACAATACCGGTTAGACCCATACTTGCAACATCTTGTTGATCACCCCTAGTGGCGACACCATTCCTAAATCATACAAACTACTCTTTCCCTACACTAACAACGTGGCAGAATATGAAGCCCTAGTCATTGGCATCAAGCTAGAAGTTGAATGGAATATCAAAGAACTCCAGGTGTATGGTGACTCACAGCTGGTCATAAATCAAGTAAATGATGACTACCAGACAAAGGATGAGAAATTAATCCCTTACAAATGAATGGTAGATGACTTCAAGGAATACTTTATCAAGATCTCTTTTGAGTAGATACCAAGGATTGAGAACAAAGCTGCAGACGCCATGGTAACGATTGCATCTCTCCTCGATATTCCAAATAATCAATCACGTTATGAGTTCTTGGTAGAGCCAACGTCCCATACTGCATATGACATCCCTGAATCCCATATCATTTGCCACATTGTCAGAACTGACTCCCCCCTCTATGGAAAAATATTTACCTATCTTAAAGAGAATACCCTCCCACCTGATCTCTCCAGCAACCAAAAATGAACCTTCATTCATCAGGCATCCTGGTATGCCATTGTCGCTAATACCCTATGCCGCAGAGGTCTCGATGGTACTCTCCTTAGGTGTGTCAATAGTGAGGAACATCAAACCAGCCTGAGTGAAGTGCACCACGATATATGTGGGACCCACTCTAGTGGGCCTACCCTAGCCAAGAAACTCATACGCATGGGATACTACTGGCCAACCATGGAACAAGATTCCTACCATTTTGTAAAGAAGTGTAAGAAGTGCCAAATCCATGGGAACCTGATACATACACCAACACAGGAGCTGCAGCCATTAACGACTCCTTGGCCTTTCTATTAATGGGGACTCGACTTAGTGGGCAAGATCCACCCTCCTTCATCCAGTGGCCATAAATTCATAATCACCGCCACCAAGTACTTTATGAAGTGGATTGAATTCGTGCCTTTAGCCAATATCACAGGCAAACAGATTGCCTCTTTTATCTTGAACTATATCATTTGTCGCTATGGTATCCCTTCATCCATTATCACAGATAATGGATGACCATTCAAAAATTAGGATGGTAGGGAACTATGTGACAAATTCCATATCCAGCACCAATTTTCTACCCCTATTACCCCCAACGCAATGGCCAGGCGGAGGCATCAAATAAAACTATCTTGAAAATCCTGAAAAAGACTGTCAACGATGCCAGCCATGATTGGCATATCTAATTAAATCCAGCACTGTGGGCCTATCGTACGAGTATCCACACACCCACAGGTGCAACACCATACTCCCTGGTCTACAGATCTAAAACCATCTTGCCCATTGAAGTCAAGATCCCATCTTTGCGAGTTTCGTTAAAAGGTCTCATATCTGATGAAGAGTACAGAGTGTCCAAACTCCAAGAGTTAGAGTTGCTCGAAGAGAGAAGGCAACAGGCCTTTAACCATCTCAAAGCTTATCAGCAATGAATGTCCCGAAGTTACAACCATAGGGTAAAGCCCTGAGTATTTCAAGTTGGTGATCTAGTCCTCAGAGAAAATCCTAGAAATCAGCAAGATTGAGAGAAGAAAGGCAAGTTCAAACCCAACTGGCTGGGTCCCTATGTCATCGTTGCATCTTATGGGTCAAGAGCTTACTAATTGGCTACATCTAAAGGCGAATTATTTGATGATCCTATCAACAACATGCATCTTCACAAGTTCTATACCTAAACCCCAATGCAAGGGAGTCGAAAAATAACAAAAAAATTTGAAAAAGTGATTAAAAAACAATTCAAAAAAATAAAAAATAAACAAAAAAAATGGTCCTTTGGTGAAAACTTAGCAAACAAGCACCTGGGATAGATACCATGATGAAAACCTGGCAAACAGGCATCATGTGTATTTTTATCTATCATGTAAATAAAAGCAAGTAATGAAAACCTGGTAAACAGGCGCTATCTGCGACAAACTGCTTCCTCCATCTGTTGTGACCTCATTTCTCTTGTGTCCGTCATTTCGTTCATCTTGAACCGATCCATTGAGCCATTGTCGAACTACGTCGCCTCTGAGTTATCACGTAGGCAAGGCCATTACTCAATGTGCCCCCGAGGCCCCACTCCGCTCTATTTCTTTCCTATCCATTCCATCATGTGTCGTTTGTCCTACTGTCCGTACCAATTTTGCATCTTTGCCATCGCCTAGGTCCTAGGTCCATCAAGTTCACCCCGAACTATGTTGCCTTTGCGTCGTTACGTAGGCAAGGCCATTTAGCAATAAGCCCCTGAGGCACTAGGTCAGTCCCTTAGGGTCCGTCTCTCTATGTCTGTTTGTTGTATCGCTCATAATAAGTCAATCCTTTATCTAAACTGGGGGCAACTCCTCGACCTAGTTGCGGATTTAGATTCTTGAATGCCACATGTTCTAAGAGGATACCAATAAGGATTGTGATACCTTTCACTAGACAAGCACACGCAACAAAGCAAGCTTCCCAAAACAAAAATCTAGGCACAAAATCGTCAACCTATCCAAAGAAAGCGTATACCAAAACAATCAAACTGATTCTATATCAATTATGGCAAGAAGACACATCTAATGCAAAAATGTTTTATGAACAAGTTAACTTACAAGGTCGTGAATTTTTTTCATTATGTCTTTCTATGCTACTTGAGGATGCCAAAAGCTAGAGAAGTTATGATGGGGGAGTATTCTTTTTCTTTGTCTGTTGTTTGTGGATCAAACTTTAGTAATGTGACGACTTTTATCTAACGACATGATCAACAAAAGATCATCGAGGACTTTAGAGGTCTGTACATGAAAAGGGGCAATCCTTGTCTATTGAAACGCAAGAGGTACTCAGGTCATCTAGATTCAAGTTTGACTAGATGCTTGTATCAACTTGCTATATCAAAATCCATGTAAGGAATACTCAGGTCATCTCAGTTTAATTATACCTAGATGCTTGTATTTTCTTACAACATTTCAAAAAGAGAAAAAAAACAAAAAAGCGCCCAATGATGAAAGCAAAATACTTGCACTCTAATGATGACAAAATATCCACATCCATTCCATATCCAGAAATCTATATCATCCATGAAATAAGAAAATCCTACAGAGTATCAAATGAAAGCCCGTAATCCTTTCATTCTTTTTCTTCCACCTATCTATGTCATCTCTGTGTCGATTGAGTACATTTGGACATACCAAAAACATAGCATAAATTGCATATCATATCACATGAGACAGTCATTCACATGATTAAATCATTTGCATATATAATAAGTGCATTAGGTCATCCATATACATTTGCATCCGTATATCATATCAAAATCAAAAACATAGACAAATACATATAGAGTTGCATAATCATATCAATAACATTCACATTTGCATTTGCATATCAGATCATCATAATCCATCTAAGACTGCATAAACATAATCAAAATATGCATCACATAACATCATAAGATAGATTGCATCCATGGCATATAAACATAGAACAAAAGCATGTAGAACACCAATAGCGGCATCATCATATAAGCATAAAACATGTCTAAATGTACAATATATCAAAATATCTGTCCATCTCTCAAAGTCATGTCATGAAATGCATACAAAGTACAAAAAGATAATGATACATGTCTCGGGGAAAATAATACAAATATATACATATCAGGCTATCTGAGCCATCAAAAATGTGTATACATCAAGCCAAAGTTTAGTAAAAATATCAAAAATTGGCTAGCCCTGCTATCGTGGCACACTACTCCTTGCACTGTCCTCTCCTCTGTCACCCCCTGACTAATGGGGGCCTCTCACTGATGCTACAGATCGAGATCCACCTACCCTCTGTGAAGCCACAGACTAGCTCCTGTAGCTCGATGCACACTGGTCTACTGGCACTGCCCGTGATATAATCCTCTGTAATACTGTGTCTGAGCCTGCGCTCTGGCAAGCTCACCCTGTACCTGTGCCAGCTAACCTTGTACTTGTGCCAGCTATGTCTGTGCCTGTGCAAGCTGTGCTTGTGCCTATTGCACCTATGTCACTAAAAAGCTAGTGGTACTATCTATACCTAGGGATGCCACTGCCGCGTCTCTCTCCGCTTTGATCACCCGCACCCTCGCCAAGGCTGAGTCTCGCTCTCTGGAGATCTTTGATACTCATCATGTGTCTGCCTCTCTCCGAGACTTTGTTGCTCTAAGGTGGGCCCTCAGCTGCCTCACCTGACCCTGTAGCGCAGTAATGGCCTACTATTGTAAGTCAAGCTGTGGAGCCTGCTCTCCCTGTCCCTGCACCTGCTGCTATGCCACTTGCTGTGGTGGTGGCATCAGTCTCTATTGTACCACCTATTGTGCTGGCACCTAACCTGCAACCTATGACTGCGCAACATGTTGTTGTCGCGAGGGTCCCTCCCTAGACCTCCTCCTCCGTCTTGGCCTGCCTCCATCTCCTCCTCCTCCTCCTCCATCCCCACCATCGTCTCCCTCTCCCTGACCCCCTCCACCCTCCTCTGTCTCCTCCTCCTGCTAGCCCCGTCCTCGTCATTTGAATCCTCCTCATCTATGTGAGGAGCCAGCTCTCTAAGTCCTGAATATCTAGGAAATAGATGAGCGACGAACCACTCCTCATAATTTGGAGTCATCCCTGCGTCTACTATCTCTCTCCTCATAGGCCAAGCTACATAAGGAATCTATCCAAATTCTGCTAGGGCCTCCTCATAAGATGCCATGGGACCCCACCTCAATCTCTCTGCATGGGTCCTCACAAATTGAGCCTACCCCTATGGCTTGCCCTGCACTCTACCGAACTACCTCTGTACTATGCTAACAATCTGATGCTCTAGTATGTACCACGTCCTGTCAATGAGCCACCGAGTCTAGAAACAATATGGCAACTCGTCATCCTCATCCTCCCATACCTCACAGTCCAGGTATGGGCACCAGATAACTGCATCTACATTATCTAGCACATGTCTCCAATACTCAAGCTTTCCCAGCTTGTGCTAGGAAATCGCGCTCACGTATCCGTAGTTGTAAGGCTCACCTCTCTGCCTATGAAAGACACATATCAATCGCGTGATCGGTATGTGCTCCCACAACCAAAACTACAAAAAAGACACACCTGTTGACAAGCTGGCCCCTCTGTGGTACAGAACCTAATGCATATCCTTGTACAAGTGTGCAAGCATGCACACACCCCATGAGTATCGAGTCCCGTCAGTGATCATACTCTCCATCACCCTCACCCAGCCAATCAAGAACCCATGTGATCTCCTATCGAGGCATACTATGCCGTTGATCAATTCTGCCACTATCCCTGAGAAGTAGTTGTGAGGGGGAAATCTGGTTATTCAAATCAATGAAAAATAATCCCAAACATCTACAGAAATGTGAAAATAAAGGAAAGATTCAAACAAGAACCAAATGATACCTTTGACTTTACCTTGCATCTTTCTGTAGTTCATCTATCTTCGTTCGATCTTGATTGTGAAGCCATCAGAAGCTATTGCTTGCTTGCTTGTTTGAAGATGACAAATGAAGAATGGCTAGGATACTGTAGTATTTGAAGATGAGCTTCAAATATAGAAATGGAGGATGCTATGAAGTGCTCAAATGTAAATGGGGGTGCCAAAGGCGCACTTAGATTCTTGCAGCATAAGTTTGCACAAAACTCTAGATATCAAATGAAGAAGGAAAGGGTTGTATTTATAGAAGAAGGTGATGAAAGATCAATGGTTGAGAAGAAAAGGAAAGATCAACGGAGGAAGCTTGTTGAGGAACGTGCATCCAATAGAAGGACACATGTCATTCCAAAAGCAGTCATGTTGGGTTAACTCCTCTCTTGATGAGGATAGGATTTGATTTTCTCTATTTTAAGAAAAGATTTGCTTTAAAACTATTTTTACCTTTTGTAACTCAGAGTTTTGCTTTTGTGACAAGAGGAAAGTTATTTTTAGGAAGATAAGAATGACTTTTCGAATAGAAGAAAGCATAAATAAATAAAAAAGAATTTATTTATTTATTTTTGCAGATAAGTGAGAAGAATAAATAAAATATAAAAATATATTTTATTTTGTGAGGATTCTAGATTTTATTTAAATAAAATTTGCATTTTATTTAAATTTGGAAGAATAAGAGATTTTAATTAAATAATTAAAATTATTTAATTATTTTAGAAGAATGAAGTTGGCGCAAGTGATTTTTAATTAATTAAATAAATGTGTTTATTTAATTAAATGAGAGGAAGTGGATTAAATAAATAAATGAATTTATTTATTTAATGATAGAAGAATACTAAGGATGAAATAAATATTTAAAATATTTATTTAAGCAGAGTCATGTCAATTTTTGGTGTATACATTTTGCCCCTCTTTGAAGCAATGTGTTTTATCACGTTGTTTCAAAGAATAAGAATTTTTGATAGTGATACATGCCCCAGTTTGCCCCTGGTACAAGTTTAATGACAGGATGCCCCCTCGTGAGATTGGACGAGGAGACAGCTGAAAGGCGTGAGACGGACAATCTCACGATGAAGAAAAGGAGAAACAGGAGAAGAAATGGTTGGATGCAGAAGAAAGATGATGAATGATATGTGATGCAAGATAAAATGATGACATACGCAAGCAAGCAAGCAAGAATGCACAAATGATACAAGAATAGGCAAGGTATTGCCCCGGTCAAGCGGTAAACCAATGATATAGATCGATGATGTCTGGTTTCAGGAATGAAACATATCGTATAAGACTCCGGGTCTGGTTTTAACAATGCAACATCCTGTCTAAGACATTTGATATGATAACAATATACGATAGTGTTGTCATGGCGGGGAACGATATATCCCTAGAGCAACATGAAGGATAGTTATGACTGATTGATATGGTTTACGACAAGATTAGGATCAAGACCGCTAATTGCGATTGGATCATTTAACAAGATTGACTGGACTTGATTGGTATGGATTAAGGATAGACTCGCATTTGGATCGCTGCCCAGGTTGACAAGTAGAACTGTTGATGAGTGATATGAAGACAAATAGAAATTTGATCGATAGAAGAATGACTCGATAGAAGAAATCACAAACTTTTGTAAACATTGATTCGCTACATTTTGGATCTTTATTGGATGGGATATGGAGTGCAACTGGATGTGCTATGGATATGGATATGGATATGAATTGCAATTGGATACGGTATGGATATGGATATGGATAGTTGTCATCTTGATATAGCAAGTATTTTGAAGTGCTTATTTCATCATTGGGCTTTTAAAATGTTGTAAGAAAATACAAGCATCTAGGTATAATTAAACCGAGATGACCTGAGTACTTCTTACATGGATTTTTGATATAGCAAGTTGATACAAGCATCTAGTCAAACTTGAATCTAGATGACCTGAGTATCTCTTGCGTTTCAATAGACAAGGATTGCCCCTTTTCATGTTTAGACCTCGGAGTCCTCGATGATCTTTTGCTGATCATGTCGTTAGATGAAAGTCGTCACATTACTAAAGTTTAATCCACAAGCAGCAGACAAAGAAAAAGATTATGCCCCCATCATAGCATCTCTAGCTTTTGGCATCCTTGAGTAGCATAGGAAGACATACTGACAAAAATCCAAGACTTTGTAAGTTAACCCGATTCATCAAAACATTCTTGCATTAGATGTGTCTTTTTTTGCCATAATTGATATAGAATTAGTTTGGAGTGTTTCAGTATGGTGCGCTACTTTTAGGACAGGTTGACGTTCTGCATTAAGACTTTTGTTTTGGGAAGCTCTGCTTTGCTGTGCATGCTTTGCCTAGTGAAAGGTGCAGACGTGGATGGACTGGAGGACAGGCGACAAGGTAGGGAATGGATGGGTAGTGGAGCCTCGGGGGCGCATTGATAATGGCCTTGCCTAAGTGATAGCTCAGCGGCAACGTAGTTCGGGAAGAACCTTGATGGACCTAAGATATGGATTGGATGAGACACGATATGGAATAGATACGGGTCAGATAGGGATCAGACATGGAACAGATATGGCAAAGCTATGGATCAGATATGGAATAGATAACACTGATGACAGAGACTATGCTAGACTGACACTGTGGATAGGATATCGGATAAGAATTTTGGATGGCCTTAATGCTAGATACTGACGACAAGGGAAACACCACGGATAGGGAGATGGATGGGCGATAGGGGATCAATGATAGGGTTGGTAGAAGGAAACAAGGATGTGATCTCCAAGGACTATGTCGCATAAGGAAAACATGCCCCATTGTAGGTAGAATACGTAGGATTTTTCATGACAATGTTTATGACGACAAGAGGATGAGAGGATAATGAAGGATTTGCTTGGTTTGGGAGGGATAAGGTATGTCAAGAGACATCTAAAGCATTTGTCAACATTGTGCCCCCAATCTTTATCAAGATCAAAAATAGAGGAAAGGAAGATTTAGGATGGATGGACTGGACAGTATAGGTATGTAATGGATAGAGAAATAGGATAGGAAATGGCATGAAGGAAACTGGTAGGAGAAAAGTGATACACTGATGAGACAAGGTGCCCCCAAGTGTAGGTGACATAGAAGATCAACTTACACATGACGCCTGTTTGCCAGGTTTTCATCATGGTACTTATCCAAGGCACCTGTTTGCCATATTTTCACCATTAGATGAAGGGGTTTTTCTTTACTTTTTTTCATTTTTTCTTCTCTTGTTTCCTTTTTTTGTTTTTTTGAATATTTGGAGGTGGAATATGGACACAGAAAGGAGAGACTCAAGTATGTAGTTCCATAAAAGGTGATAGTCCCGCTAGATGGATGTCGTCGCATGGACCATGTCAAGTGTGCTCATAGATGTTGGTAGGAGATTGCATGACAATGAGATGGGAAAGGTAGATAGTGGATTGCGAAAGGTGCGATAGTAGAGGATGATGTAGAATACATAAGGACTTATGCAAGGATGGAAGGAAAGTTTATGCAAAAGCATGGACCATAGGATGAGGAAGATATGTAGGATAATAGTGGAAGGGAGGGGAGATGGAGTTATATGGAAGTGTTGTGGAATGGAAGGGAACCATGACCAACGGTTACAAATACCATGATAAACATTGAAGCTTATGATGGGAAGGTGGTGTAGGAAGCAATGGAGATTTTTGCTTGGTGGATGAATGATTTAGGAATTTAGGGACCCACATAGACTTAGTATTTTTCTGATTTTTGCTTGTCATGTGGGATGGAAGGATTTGATACTTTTGGATGGAATGGGAGAAAGTGAATGGTTGGAATTCTTGAGAGGTGGATGCCTCATGTAACTTTAAGGCTTTTTGCTTGGGTACCCAAACCATTTTGCTTTTAGATTTTACCTGTGAAGGTATGGGCTTGGATTTATGCAACTTTTGTGCCTCTTCTGAGATAATCATTTGTTGCTTGGGAACCCACACCTTTTTCAGTTTGGCATTGAGGTGTGTGGGTGTATGCAGCTTTTGATATGGATAATTCTTTAATTCTTGGCTTTTGTAGCCTAGGTCATGAGGATGCTTAGGATTTTTGACTTTATAGGTAGGGGCATCCAGATTTGTGCTTTTGAATCCTCTGGGGATGGTGGAAGTGAGGTTGGTGGAAGCTCGTTGTTTAGACAACATGTGCATTTGTTGGCCATGATTGGGATATTTAGAGGATTTATAGATGGATGGATAAGGTGTTGGAAGAAGTGGAGGTAGGATGCACGGAAGGCTATTAGGAGTTGGAAGTAGTGGAGGTAGATCGGATGGTGGAAGGTGTATGGTCACATGCTTTTGACAAATGTAGGATGATGGAGGTGGAATGGCGACATATGTTTTGGGAATATGATAGGGTTCGCGATGGAAAGTAGTAGACTTAGGAGGAGTGGGGGAAGTATCAACATCTTGAGATTGCTCACCTTGGGGTATGTATCCAAGGCCGTATGAAGGTGGAGGAACATTGACATGGATAGGTTCCATAATACCTTGTTCATGAAGGCCTAAGCCTTTACCTTGATAGTTCATATTCTGGAGTATGCGGTGGACCATGGGATTATGTATAGTTGGAACACTAGCTGTGAGCACATTATTTGATGGAGAAGGTGAGGTAGAGGATAATGGTTGTTGGTGTTCTAAGGGAGAACATTCATGCATGAAGGTAGTGGGACCAAGAATATAGGATAACGTATTTGCAGCTTGGTCAATAATGGATGGTGAAGGATCACTAGAATCTTGATCATCGTTATGCTCTTTAGGGTCCAAGTTATGGGGTTGATCATCTATGTGCACTTGGGAGGCAAGTGTCTCATCAGAGGAAGCGAAAGTTGTTGGATCATGGATGGGATTAGATGTAAGAGGGATAGAAGTAATGGAGGTTTCTTGCTCATGAAGGGGTATGGGATCAAGTTGTTCAAGGACATCTTCTTCATAGGGAATATCTTGATCATAGAACAAATAAAGGTTATGGATGGGTTGGAGTTGGATTTCCATCTTATGTATAGGATCAAGTTGCTCATGGATAGCTTCTTCATCAAAGATAGTATCTTGATCATAGAAAAGATAAAGGTTATGCATGGGATGGAATTGGATCTCTTGCTCATGTATAGTTGTTGGGGAATGGATAGGATCAAGTGGCTCATGGAGAGGTTCATTATATGGATATCATCTTGATCATGGAAAAGATGCATGTTATGGATAGGTTGCAAGAAAGTGGTTTGATCTTGACTTGGACTAGGGATTAATGTTTCCTCATGCTTAGGATTAGACTCTTGACATACCTCTTGGGTTGCTTGAATGGAAGTGGATAGGTCTTGGGTAGGCTTGACATGTTCTTGAGGGTTATTGACATGGAGGTACAGTAGCTCTTGACTTGGGTTCACGGTAGAAGGTTCTTTGATAAGCTCAAGGGGTTGCGGATGACATGAAGGTGTTGTAGGATTTGACATGGGATTGGAAGAATCTTTGGTAAGGTCAAGGACTAAAATTTGGGGGCATGGTTGACTTTTTGCTAGTAGCCCTTGGATCACATCATTGGTAGGTGTATGGATAGGTGAATGAGGGGATTTAGTGTTTTCCCTAGCTTTGCTCTGGTAGTATAAATTTGGCAAAACTCTTTCCCACCACTCATCTGATTCTTTTTTGGTCACCCATTTAGAGTTTGAGGAACTCCATAGTGGTGTTGGCGTAGGATTGGTATGTTTTGGAATATGTGTCTTAGGAGTTGGTGAAGGAGGGCTAGTAGAAGTGGTATATGATTTCCCCCTTGAGGTGGCAGTTGCCCTGTCAATAGTATCATTAAGACAGGAAAAGAAGGTATGATTTTGGGACGAGGCATAGCTAGTACTAGCACGTTCAGCTTACAAGATTGCCATTTCTTGTTGTAAGACTTGGATTTGTTAGGTAATTGCTATACACTCTTAGGGCGAGGGACCTGAGTTTATTTGCAATTTTAGGTATTGGAGTTTTTGATCAATATATTCTAATTGGTTTGCCATTGACACAAGATTGGAAAAGCTTACTAGTTTGAGATGGGCAGCAGTAAATGTGCCGTAACAGAGTGCAAATGCGTCACAAGTTGAGACAAGTGTGCTTGGAAGAATGAGTTGAATGACTTGTGTTATGTGTTTGGTGTTTAACTTGATTTGGCAATGTTCAATGAAATGATCACACTTGTACAAACATGAATCACTCACACAAGACACAAAAGAAACTTTGAATGTTGAATTTGAAGAATATGCTGATTAGTAAACAAGCACACGTGGAAGACACATCAACATGCCCTAATGTCTAGTTTGATGTAGGGTATGGCCAATTAGGTTGTGGGCAATGTTATCACGAGGTTGACTAGGAATTGAACGTGAAATCCTATCACACAGCCAGGAGAAGGGGGTAACCCACCCTTCACCTTCACTTCCCAAAGGTAGAAAGTTCTTTGGGGCTTAGCCAAGAGTGACAGGATTCTGATTTCAAAGGAGGGTGTCTTTTGATTCAGCCTCAGATGAGGTCGTCCCTAGGGGTGATGAAATCCCCTAGCAGGCCTCCTAGGAAAGGGATTGACAAAAGCGAATCAAGTGAGGTGTTTTTGATCTCCAAGATCACCTTGCGGTGCAAGGAGAGAGCATACACACACCCACTTGATTCACACTCGCAGTTGATTAATTGACCCTTAGAAATTGAAATGTGATGAAAAACATGTCAAACAATGGTTCTTTTTAGCCCAATTTTAAGGTGTGATTGAAGAAACTGATTTGTTTTAAGCCCGATTTCAATGTGTGATTGATTAAACAATGTTCGTTTTATGCCCAAACTGAAGTGTGTTTGCAAGCAATGATTGAGAGATAAAGGATGAAATGAATGCACCTGATTAAATTGCTATCCAAATTGATGTGTTTGCTGCTCCTGATGTTTGTCCAGTCCCGAATGATCACTTGCAAGTCACGAAACCAACAACGGAGCAAGTAGACTAGCCAAAAAGATTGTAATGTGAAAATTGATAATTTGAGAGAATTTGATGAAAAAAGAACTGATACAAGAAAATAGAATGCATGAACAGAAAATTCAGGAAATTCTACGTGATTTGAAAAAAAAAATCTCTGAAAAATAATCAAATTTGCACAAGTGATGATGATTTGAAGTTTGTAATGAAGTTTGACTTTGACTGCAAAAAAAGGATTGATAAATGTATAGTCACCTAATAAAATCCTCACAACTGCAAAGTGCTTGGAGTCCTCTTTCCAACTAGTCCTTGTTTGCGCAATTTCGCCTCCGTATGCGAAAGTTGTGTTGGTTTGAAAAAAAATAGCCTATTATGGCATGTAGAAGGCACAAGAGGTTAACTGGCAGTTTAAATGACCGCTAACAGTTTGCAACTTCTGGTCACATGCTATTGTTGTCTCACCAGTGGTCTAAGTTAAAGTTGGTGGTTTAGGTTTGAATTAGCCCACGGTCCTCCATATGACCGTGGGCTATCTAGAGATCAAAAAATAAAATAAAAAAAATGTGAACCAAAACCCTAAAGGGGGCCGCCGAAAATCAAAATAACCATAGTGTTTTGTTTTTTTTTTCTTTTTTGGTTGTTTGACGTGTTTTGTTTTTTTTTAAATACCCGCGGTTAGGGTTTTAGGGGAGGCGAGGGGGGGCAGATGGGAGGCGGAGAGGGAGTGGCGCGGGGGACAGGGAGCGGGATGTTGAGGACGAGCCGCAGGGAGGGGTGTTGGAAGTGGGGAAGGAGAAGGCTCCGACGGTGGCCGCAGGGAAGGGAGTGGTGGAAGCGGCGCTGGAGGTGTGGGAGGTAGGAGGGAAGGTGTGGGGAGTTTAGGCGGGAGTGGCGGGGCTGCGGGAGATATAAGAGTTGCGGGAGATATAAGGGTGGTGGTGATGCGGGAGAAATAAGGCTTGCGGGAGATATAAGGGTGGTGGTGATGCGGTGGTCATAGGGGAGGCAGCGGGGAGGACTACGGTGAAAGGGTTAGGAGGCGGTGGCAGAGGGTTTACCACAGGTGAAGAGGGGTTTTCGACCGGTGGCGATCACAAATCGGCGGTTTTTTACCATGAATCCTTGCAAAACAAACAATGTTAACCCTTCAAACAAGAAAAATGCCTGCAACACAAAAATATCAATGATCAATGCACTAGGGGCTGCGGGTTCCGTACGGTAGGCCTATGGGCCCTAAAAAATTTTCAAAAAAATTTCAAAAAATATAGCGAACTTTATAGTCAAAATTCATGGAATCGACGTCCTGATCGCGATAATGAGGTCGGTTTTTGCCCAAGATGCAACCTGCAACAGTTCACTTCCAAAACTTGACAAAAATTGTTAGAAAACGAAGATTTTAACAAGAAACCTTCACAAAATGACGAGTAGATTCGTTGCGATGGGTGCCAAAATGTGAGGGGGAAATCTGGTTATTCAAATCAATGAAAAATAATCCCAAACATCTATAGAAATGTGAAAATAAAGGAAAGATTCAAACAAGAACCAAATGATACCTTTGACTTTACCTTGCGTCTTTCTGTAGTTCGCCTATCTTCGTTTGATCTTGATTGTGAAGCCCTCAAAATCTATTGCTTGCTTGCTTGTTTGAAGATGACAAATGAAGAATGGCTAGGATACTGTAGTATTTGAAAATGAGCTTCAAATACAGAAATGGAGGATACTATGAAGTGCTCAAATGTAAATGGGGGTGCCAAAGGCGCGCTTAGATTCCTGCAACATAAGTTTGCACAAAACTCTAGATATCAAATGAAGAAGGAAAGGGTTGTATTTATAGAAGAAGGTGATGAAAGATCAATGGTTGAGAAGAAAATGAAAGATCAACAGAGGAAGCTTGTTGAGGAACGTGCATCCAATAGAAGAAGGACACATGTCATTCCAAAAGCAGTCATGTTGGGTTAACTCCTCTCTTGATGAGGATAGGATTTGATTTTCTCTATTTTAAGAAAAGATTTGCTTTAAAACTATTTTTACCTTTTGTAACTCAGAGTTTTGCTTTTGTGACAAGAGGAAAGTTATTTTTAGGAAGATAAGAATGACTTTTCGAATAGAAGAAAGCATAAATAAATAAAAAAGAATTTATTTATTTATTTTTGCAGATAAGTGAGAAGAATAAATAAAATATAAAAATATATTTTATTTTGTGAGGATTCTAGATTTTATTTAAATAAAATTTGCATTTTATTTAAATTTGGAAGAATAAGAGATTTTAATTAAATAATTAAAATTATTTAATTATTTTAGAAGAATGAAGTTGGCGCAAGTGATTTTTAATTAATTAAATAAATGTGTTTATTTAATTAAATGAGAGGAAGTGGATTAAATAAATAAATGAATTTATTTATTTAATGATAGAAGAATACTAAGGATGAAATAAATATTTAAAATATTTATTTAAGCAGAGTCATGTCAATTTTTGGTGTATACAGTAGTCATAACAATCATGTATGTCCTGCCATGAAATCACCTGCTCATCAAGCTCTAGGTCATCAAAAATGCGTTTGCACTTTGCCAATCCTGCATCGCGCTGTGGATCATACTCTACCAACTCTCCCTGAATAGGAAGATGCAGAATCCTATAAATGTCCTCCAGAGTGATCACCATCTCCCTGGTCGGTAGATGGAAAGTTCCATCCTCACTGTGGAATTCCTCCACCGCCGCAGTCAACAGACCGAGGTTTGTGCGAACCTCGGGCATGAAACAAACATAGTACAGACCCATAGCACCAAGAACCTCATGGTCCATCTCCATCAACATATACCGCTGCAACAACGACAAAGGGAACTGCTCTCGTGACATCAGAGTATCACGAATATCCTCTTGCAACCAAGCAAAGCATAACGTCAAGCAAAAACCCATATCCAGGCAAAAGCTACTCAAAGCAATCCAAATATCCTATCACTGACTTAACATATCAAATTGATCAAAATAGCATATCCTCTCTTAACTAGATTCTCGGCAATCTCGAAGATCGCTTATCAATTGACACATCGATCAAGGTGCCAATTGGGTTAATTTCATTAAGTCAGCTGACTGTCTTAGTGCAAAAGTGTTGAACCAGGTTGCGAATGCGCCGAATCATATCAAATGTACCGCTTCACCATGAATGCATCGTTCCTTGGTGTATATGCGTCGCTTCTTATGTCAAATGCGTAGTTCCACAATATATGCGTCGATCCCTATCCTATATGCACAGATGTATCATATGCACCGCAAGTTTACTCAAATGCGTGGTTTCCCGGCATATGCATCGTTTCGGGGTACATATGTGCCGAACTGTAGTTCGGCACATCTATCCTAGTTATTTTTCCTAAGCATTTATTGCCCTAATAAATGACTTTAAGCGAGTGTTGTCGAACTACATACCAGTGGTCCTGCCTCGGGTGGTCGATCAAACCGTCGAACTCGCTTGAAACGGTGCTCCTCGCACAGAATATCCATATCTCTGTTGACTACTCTAGCTCCTCTACTCTCCTAAACTCTCAAAGACAAATCAACTAAGGACAAGTGTGCAAATGAATAAGACTTGTGGAGCCAGCTCCTATATATAGCAAGTGAACTATGGCTGACTGTGTGACACCTGTGACTACTTCCCACGCCTGTTTCTCCTAACCATGTCCTGTTTTCTTCAACATAACCTATTTTTCACCTTCTTCATGAGATTGTCTGTCTCCCGCCTTCTACCTTCTTCTCGTCCAATCTCCCGAGGGGGCATCCTGTCATTAAACTTGTACCAGGGGCAAACTATGGCATGTATCATTGTCAAAAATTCTTATTCTTTGAAACAACATGATAAAACACATTGCATCAAAGAGGGGCAAAATGTATACACCTAAAAATGACATGACTCTACCTAAATAAATATTTTAAATATTTATTTCATCTTAATGTTCCTCTATCA
The DNA here is from genome assembly GCA_027924645.1 of Cunninghamia lanceolata. Taxonomy (NCBI): domain Eukaryota; kingdom Viridiplantae; phylum Streptophyta; class Pinopsida; order Cupressales; family Cupressaceae; genus Cunninghamia; species Cunninghamia lanceolata. Next base: position 6,333,282 of record BSBN01000232.1, on the reverse strand, counting down.
ATAAATAAATAAATCAATTTATTTATTTGATTCATTTTCCTCCCATTAATTGAATAAATTACATTTATTTAATTAATTTCATCAATATCAACTTTATTCTTCCAAACAATTAAATAATTTTAATTATTTAATTAAATCATTCATTCTTCCAAATTTAAATAAAATACAAATTTATTTAAATTAAATCTCAGTCTCGAAAAATAAAATATAATCAAATATTTTATTTATTCTTCTAAATCTTGCACAAATAATTAAATAAATTTATTTATTTAATTTGCTTTCTTATCTTCCAAATCTTCTAAAAATAAATCTTCCTTGTCATACAAAAGCAAAAGCTGAGTTAACTGATTTAAAGCAACTTTGTTTTATCAACAAACTCTTAAATTAGAAAAATATATTCTAATTTATGAAATCAAAGCTCATCCTCATCAAGAAAGCAGTTAACTCAACAAAGCATCTTTTTGAATGACACGTGTCTTCTTCCTATTCATGCACGTTCTCTCAAACATCCTCTACCATTGATCTTCTTATTTCTTCTACACCATTGATCTTCTCTCACACAAGTCTATAAATACTCCTTTATTCTTCCATTTCATATCACGAAGCTTTCAAGTAAGATTACTCTGTCGAATCCATAGCACACCATTGGCACCCCCACTGTCACATCAGTCATTATCCATTTCACAAGTGTGTTGAAGCTCATCTTCAATACAATAAGTATCCTAGCCATTTCTCTTTCATCATCTTGAGGAAACAAAGCAAGGAAGCAAGCTTCCTGAGGGCTATATTCATCACCAAAGATCGATCAAGAATAGGCGAACAATGGAAGCCGCAGGTAACAAAGCATTGTAAGTTGTTTACTTGTTTTATTCTTTGTTATTTGCATATTCCATCAAAGTTATTGGGTTTATAATTCATATTAGTATTATCCCATTTTAGCCATAACACTTTTCAATTCAGAATTTTTACTTTCTAATGATGCATTAAGAATTTGTTTCTCTTTCTCCCAGTTTTCCTTTTCTTGCTTGAATTTGTTATTAAACTTCATCAATTCAAAACCCCAAGATAGAATAGTGTTGCATGTTGGATGTCTTATTATAGGAGGCTGCAGAATTGGTGCTTCACTTCCCTCATTTTTCATTTTACTCTCAGCCACCTTTGCTAATAGATCCATATTGGTTCCACAACCATAAGTTTGAATTTTCTCCTCCAACTCTTGTATTCTTATCTCTTTTTCCCTATCCTTTTCCTCATATTGTTTCACTTGTTCTTCTAATTGTTTTATCCTATCAAGGGCTTCTTGAAGTTCTTGCCTTATAATCCTATCTTCCAACAACTCTTTTTCTTTTCCAAAATCAAAACTTTCATCCTTATTTCCAGTAAAATCAAAAATTTCATTAGCAGGGCTGCCAGGAACTGACTTTTCCATCTTCTTTGTAATGAAAATGTCTTCTGAATTAGAACTAGAAGATGAACAAACATACCTTCTTCACTTCGCAGGTATACTGGCATCAGTAGGAGCATTCTCAGGGGCATTTCCTTCCTTTTCTGAAGTTGTGTCCAATAGTGTTGGATCTTGCTGCTATTGTGCTTCTTCCTTTTTTTCTTCCCCTTGTTCCTTATCAACTCTTTTTCCCACATTCTACCTCTTCAACCTTCCTGAACGCCTAGGTGTGATAGTTTCTGTCTTCTCTTCACTTTTTCTCTTTTTCTTACTTCCCCTCTTCTTCCTCTCCCCTACACCCTTCTCTTTCTCAATGCCCTTATGCTTCTTTACATTCTTCTTACTCTTCTTCATCTTAGAATAAGTAGAAGCATCACTTCTCATAGCTCCTCTCATAGGTTTAGGGTTAGGAGGTGAGGGTTCTTCTACTGTCACTAGCCTAGTTTCTGGAGGAATTTCCTCCTATGGCTCTTCCTGTCCAGGTTCAACTTCAGGTTCAACATTTAGTTCAATGCCAAGTTCAGCATCTGGTTCTGGCTCATGTTGAGGTTCATCTACTTCCAATAATTATGAAATATCCATGTATTGTTTAAAAGCATCTCAATCAACCTGTGGGTGTTGAATTCTCAAACTCCTTTTAACCAATAGAGTTATCAAACAATGATGGGACAATGTAGTATTTGTTTGCCTTTTCTAATACTCAAATGTCATTCTTTTCAACATATTATAAAGATAATTGGGAACATTAACCAACTTGTCATGACGTAGGTGATTCAACAAATTAAAATGTGCAGTATACAACAAATTATGTCGACCATCACAAGTAATATATTTGATAATATATGAAGCACATTTCACCCAAAAGAATGGAAGGGATAATCTCTTTGTACCTTGTGTGGTCGAGTCCACGTTCTTTCCATGCTTGCAGAATTCTTCCCTCACCGCAGCTGCATTAGCACGAGCTGGATACTTAGACCCTATATGTGGTAATCCGGTGACTTGGGCAATGGTTGTTTCAGAGGCATCCACAACCAATCCCCTGACTGTTGCTTCATCAGACTGCACCGTTGCTACAAAATCCCTTGCCATTTCATTATCATACTTCGTTAATTTCATAAAGTAATCTAACCACCCCACTCTGGTAAAGGGTGGAAGAACCAATACATCCTCAAATATCTCCTTATGCACTGATGGCTCTCTTATGATAACATCACCCCCCATTGCACTTGTATTCTACACTCTCAACAATTCTTAATTCTGCCTAATTTCAATTCTATCACCTTCAGAAGACTGCCTTTCAATTCTCCCCCCCCAACTGTAGCTTTTAGAGCTCTTTGTTATGAATGTTTTTGAAATTTTAGCTCACTCACAGGGAAACAACAAGCTCTCAATTTAGGGCAGGTCAACTATCATGGAAAATAGCACATGAAAACCTTGACAACTTCTAAAAAATTGGTGGCAAAAATTAAAAAACTAACTAACCATATACCCCTCCCCCCAACTAAAAGGTGAAGTGACCACACTTCACGAATGAATTTGCAGGGATGAAAGAGTAATGATGAAATGGAAAGGGTGATATATTGCCGCATGCATGAAATAAACATAAAGTAATAATGAATATAAATAGAAATTTTAAGTTAATTATTAAAGGTTACCTTATGTGCATCTGTTATGGAGAGCATTGAGTGGTGTGCCTTGGAACTGGAGATCACATACTTGGCATTTATTAGGCATGAGCAGAGAGATATGCATAGAGTAGATGGGAGGGTGGCGGGTACGTCAAAATTGATGCGATGTGACAGATCGCAATAGTTGATGCAACAGCTTGTGAATGTGATTTGAACAAGCATCTCACAACCGTTGGTTTATTGAAAATGGATGAAGCACGTGTAAAATGAATGAAATGCACGGGAAGAAGAATGGAAGTTTGCCAAAGTGTTGAAAATTTCTGTAGACACTTGTTGCTACGGGCACCCACAGTACAGGTCCCGACCGAATGTGTATAGAATCATTATATCAGATCCCAACTGCAATTGGTCCCTAGTGCATGTTAAAAATAGGTCCCTCTAAGAGTGAAAAGCAGGTCCCTCTGAGAGTGAAAATCAAGTCCCTCTGAAGTTAACTGTGATTTCCATGGATAGTGTGTTGTGTGTGCATATGAATTATAAAGCATGAAAAATTAGGTCTCAGCGACAAGGGTTGAGTATTGCAACTCAACCTCTACATTGCTAGACAGGATTGGTGGATCATCATCTGATGGTGTATCATCTGGTGTTACAGAACCTTCATCAGGAGTTCCAAGAGTACCATACTGAGTAGCTAGAGAAACAAGAAAGTCATCCTTCTGAAGTGGCTTCTTATATAGTTTCAGCCTATGTCCATTTACTAGTAATGAAAATTGAATCTCATCAATGGTCTGTAATTGGGCTACACCATTAGGAAAGACTTGTTTAATCTCATAGGGTTCCAACCAATGAGACTGAAGCTTGCCCTTGAAGTCCTTGTATCTTGAATCATAGAGGAGTGCCCAATCACCAACAGTGAGTTCTTTAATCTTGATATACTTGTCATGCCATTTGACTCTTTGTTTCTGTATGATCTCTGTGTGATGGATGGCTTCTAATCAGATTTCATCAAGAGCATTCAAATGTTGTAGTCTGTCATGTTGAGCTGTTGTCAAATCCATCCCTAATTCCATTGTTGTCCTCAGGGTTTTGTATTCAAATTCTATAGGCAGGACTGTTGTCTTGTCATAGACCAATTCATAAGGTGTAAACCCTGTAGTTGTCTTCCAAGTAGTTCTATATGCCCGAACAACTTCTGGTAGCCTAGAAACCCAATTTCTTCTATGAATTTGTACTGTCTTTGTCAAGATGTTCTCAATTTCTCTGTTTGTGACTTCGACCTGACCATTAGCCTGAGTATGGTAGGGAGTGGACTTCTTGTGTCTAATATGATATTCCTCTACTAGTTTAGTGATTAAATCTGATGTGAATTGTGGGCCTTGATCAGTCACTATCTCTCTTGGCACACCATATCTAGTGAAGATGTTCTCATACAAGAATTTAGCCACATTGCCATCTCTGGCAAACTGTAAGCCTTTAACTTCCACCCATTTGGTTAAGTAATTAGTGCATACTAGTATACATTCCTTATTGTTTGAAGTATGAGAGATAGGACCAACAAAATTTAGCCACCACTTATCAAAAGGAGCTAATGAGATTTGTGGTTGCAAAGGCATTTCATCACTTCTTGTAGGTCTCCCCATCCTCTGACACCTATCACAACTTCTAGTATGCTTGATAGCATCTTTATGAAGTGTTGGCCAATAATATCTTGTTGTCAATATTTTAAAGGCTGTCCTTTTGGCTATAAAATGTCCCCCACAAGGTTCATCATGACAGGCCTTCAATATATCAAACACCTCATCCTCTTTGATACATCTTCTCATAATATTAGCTGGGCTAGTATAGAATAGGAATCTAGAAATCCAAGAATAAGGAAAACATTTGTGAACTAGTTGCCTTTTCTCCCTTGGAGAAAAGTAACTTGGAATCTGCCCTAAAACCAAATAATTAGCTATATCTGCATACCAGGGAGTGTGTATGTCGAGAGAAAAGAGATGCTCATCAAGAAAAGAGTCATCAACCACTCCTTCTGTTGATTATGTAGGCAGTCTAGACATAAAATTAGCAACTACATTAGCCTTACCTGGCTTGTCAACTATGGTGATGTCAAATTCTTGCAATAACAATAACCATCTTACAAGTCTTCCACCCATTATTGGCTTATTCATTAAATATCTAATTGTTGTATGATCTATATGTATGAACACCTTATAGCCAGTAATGTAGTGTCTAAATTTGTGACATAAACAACTACCAACATTTCCTTTTATATCACAGTGTAGTTCAACTTAGCTCCTTGTAGGTTTTTACTTACATAGCATATGGCATATTCTCTATTTCCTTCTTGTTGGCTGAGGACTGCTCCAATGGCAAAGTCTGATGCATCTGTGTGGATGTGAAAAGGCAGTGTCCAATTTGGACCTCTGAGAACTAGAGCTTGTGTTAAGGCTGCTTTTAACTTCTCAAATGAATTTTGACAGTTCAGGGTCCATGCAAATTTAATATCTTTTGATAACAGGGAAAACAAAGGGGCAAAAATTTTGCTAAAATCTCTGTGGAACAGGTAGGGTAGATATGATCTCAATCTTCTTTGGGTCAACTTGTATTCTTGCACTTGAGATAAAATGGCCCAAGACTATTCCCTATGTCATCATCATAAAACACTTTTCATTGCTCAGAGATAGATTGTGCTCTGTGCATCTCTTCAAAACTTTCTCCAAGTTGTGTAAAGCTTCATCATATGTTTCACCATATGTGGTGAAGTCATCCATATAAATTTCCATGCTGTTAAAATCAGAGAAAATACTAAGGACTGCTCTTTGAAATGTGGATGGAGCGTTGCACATACCAAATGGTAAGACAAAATATGCATAGGTCCCCCAAGGGCAGGTAAATGTTGTCTTATCCTGATCCTCTGGTGCAATCTTGATTTGGTTATAGCCACTAAAACCATCAAGAAAGGAAAAATATTTCTTGCCTGCCAAAGAGTCAAGAACTTGGTTAATAAATGGCAATGGAAAGTGATCTTTTCTGGAAGCAGTATTTAGTTCTCTGTAATCAACACAAACTCTCCATTTGCCACCTTTCTTGGGCACTATGACCAATGGTGAAACGCATTCACTGTCTGAAATTGGGTATATAAAGCCTGCATCCAAAAGCTTTTGAAAATCAGTTTTCACTATCTCTCTAAGAGTGGGGTTCATACGCCTCTGTTGCTGCCTGATAGGTCTATAGCCATCATCAATGTAGATTTTGTGCATGCATAAGGTAGGATCAATGCCTTTCATGTCACTGTAATCCCAGGAAAATGTTGTTGAGTGTGTCTGCAATACTTCATGCAGGGATTGTTGTTATTCATCAATCAATGCATTGTTAATAGTCAACATCTTTCCTGGCTTGATTTCTAATTGTTTGGATAGTTCTTGTACAAAAGATAAATCAAGGCTAGGTAATACTGGTAAGCAATGCTGGGGTAATAAAGCATGAAATATTTAGGATACCTCCTCTAAGGAACTACTGGGTATTATGTTGCTCAAAGGGTCTTGTAAACAAGATAGACAGTCCTACTGCTGCGGGTGCCTCCCATAGTCATTTTGTATAATATGAGCAATTAACTCATCTTCATCTTGGATATCCAATAAGAGGTTCCATTCAATAGTCATCAAGATTTGCAAGGAATAGATGTCCTCATCTTCCAAGTTAGGCCAAATGGTCTGCTCAAGGTCATGGTATGGCTGGGTTGGTGGGTATAGAACTAGTTTCTTGGTCACAATCCCATTAGATATGATCATGTTACCAGACCTGCAACCTATAAATGCATCTGTTGTAGCAAGCCATGGTCTGCCTAGTATAAGAGGATAACCAACAAGATTAACCTTTGGCTGCAGAACTATGAAATCAGTAGGGTATTCCCAAGAATCTAATGCAATGACCAAATCCTCAATGACTCCTTCAGGTTTGACTATAGAACTATCAGTTGATTGCAAGACTGTTTGAGTAGGCCTAAGGTTGTTCAATTGGAGTGTATGCATTGTCTCCTTGGTCATTACATTAATTACAGCACCTAAATCTATTAGAGTATTCTTAATTAAAGTCCCATTGATTTTGACATCCACCACTGGACTACCTAGATCTGTATATTTGGGAATAGTTATGTTCCCCAACATCATGTCAGCTGGGTTGCCCAAAACATGAACTATCTCTGGGTCTATTCTCTTTCTTCCTAGTTTCTTTATGCAGAGATCTCAGATAGTCTTAGTGTAGATGGGAATATCTTTGATGGCTTGGATTAAGGGAATCTTTATGCTTATGTCTTGCAACTGGCCTATGAGGTCATTTTCAAACTATGTTGGTTGTTTATGGATAGCCAAGCATTCAGGGAAAGGAGGCTTAGGATGTGAAATGGTTTGATGTTCCTGAGTTGATTTAGGTTCCAAAGGTGGTTTATCTGAGGCCTCTTCTGTGGGTTCTTCATCTTCAAGTTCTGTAATTTGGGGAGATGAAGGACCTGCAAGTTGCTTCCCTGGTCTGAGATGAACATTACTCACTTCCATCCCATAGGTGGGATATTGCATCACCTCGTTAGTATAAGCCTGTTGAATAGGGTTGTTGTTAGGGTTAGGTACAGGTTGGGCAGGGATTTGGGTAGGTCTAGGAGGTGGATTTTGAGGTGTTGATGGTGGCATTATGGCTGGCTATTGTGGTTGAGATGGAATCATAGGTTGCTGGAACTATTTATTTTGTTGCCATTGTTGGCCCTTATTCCATTGAGGCTGCCACTACTGCTACTGAGTAGGCCACTGGTGGTTATAGTTGGGACCTTGGAAATTTTGTTGAGTCCATGGGTTTGGCTGTTGTTGGCTCCAACTAGTTTGTGGAGTAGGCCATTATGGGTTTTGCCATGCATTTGGATTTCCAGGCCACTATTGAGTATTCCAAGCAGAGAAATTTTGGTTTTCAGTAGGAAAGGGTGAATTAAAATTAAGTGGATCAGAGGGCATACCTTGTCTTTGCTACCAAGGTCTCCTTTGAGCTATGAAGAATAGTTGCCCATCCTCCCCTTCAAATGGCTGTAATACTGACCTTTCAATCTTCTCTTGCTGGATACTGGCCACCCTCTTGCATTTACAATTGGCCTTCCTCTACCTACAGCTAGGGTAGTATTTAGTAAGCATTACATCTGCCTCTTTCTATTTCTTCTTGATGTGAAGAGTGTCTAGCTGTGTAGCCATATGGCTAATGATATCCTCTTTCATGTTGGTCAATAAGTTACTAATCTCCATTCTTGAAACCCCATTGGTTGCCTTCCTTGTGATGGCTGCTCGTTCTCCCCTTGGTCTTCTGGTAAAGGTTCTTGAATAATTTTTGCAAGCTCTACAGACATCCTCAAAGGGAAGTTGAGATATATCCCCTATTCTAATGAGATTGAGGGCATCCATGCAGTCATCATTAACCCCCCTCAAAAAGGCCAGCTTCAGTGATTCTTCAGACAATCTATTTTGAGGGTTTTTTTAAGGCAAACTGGAATCTTTCAACATAATCCTCCAATGGCTCATCCTCTTTCTATGACATCCTGAAGATGTCATCTCTCCTCCTATCATGTCCTCTATAGTAGTCTTATATTTTGCCAGGAACTTTGTCTTCATGTTATCCCAGTCTAGAATGACATCTTTCCCCAACCCCATAAACCATCTTAAAGTAGCATCTTTTAATGTGGCATGGAATAGCTTGAGCCTGTAAGGATCAGTGGTGCAGTCATAACTCCTACACAAGACATCAAATTCAAACAGGAAAGTGTCAGGATCTTTAGTCACCAAGCCGTAGAAAATAGGCAATGCGGAATGTGGTATATTTTTCAAAGTAGCAGCTCGTGCTTGGTCTGGGATAGGGAATTCAAACATTGCTTGTCCTAGAGGATCCTCCATTGTAGCATCTTCCATGGTTCTAAAGGTCCCTTCTGTAGTTGTGGAAGAAGCTAATGAAGATATAGAAGGTGTTGATGAAGATGTAAGAGGAAATTCTTCTTCAGACTTTTCTACTGTATAATTGATAAAGTCAGTTGTTTCTTCACTATCCTAAAAATTTGAAGGGAGGAATCTGCCTCGGTTATCTCTCTACCTCCGCATACAGTGAATTTAGCTTTATGCACAATGTTAGTATACTTTCTAGTGTTTCTTGCAAAGTGAATTTATTAATCCTAATGCTGGAATCAAAATTTAAACTATGAAACCATGTATAAAAAAACAAATGAGCCTATGAAGGTAGCACCATCCCTGGCAATGGTGCCAAAAATGTAGAGGAAAACTAATGCATTGTAGACTTAACATAATTCAGGGGTAAACCTATCTGAACAGTCCACTCTATCATTATACTTCCTACATTAAATTATCAACCAAGGAGCGTAAGCTTATAATGGCACTTGCACTATATATGCCTTCAGAGACTCATATTCTCCTAAACTAGCCTATTCACTCCTACTCAGGTAATTCTACTTGACTGGAATTCACAGAAAAGTAAGAATAGTAAGAACAGTTACAGAACCTAGTGGCTACGGGTACCTTCAGCATAAGCCGTAGATAACTACTAACGACAAGAAATTACAAAATTAACTCAAAACATTTGAAATGATAAGAGAACTAATGCTAACCTCCAGAGGACTTAAAGTAGACAAAGCATGCACTCATTCATGAATCACAACTACTGGAAATAGCAATCAGGATATTTGACTTAACTCACAATGCAATGTATGAAATAGCAGAGAAACAACTTTAACTAAAAATGCATTAATAAATAAGGAAATACATGAAGTGAAGATCAGTACCTTGAGTGTCCAGCTCAGGGGACTATCTCACTTAATTGGAAATCAAATCTACTTCAGATTCTCATGCATTCTCATAGCACATAGTTGTATTCAATTCATATCATAAACAAAATATTTTCAGATTGTATCAATAAAACATGTCTGGATCTTTCAACATAGAAAAACAGAGTAACAATTGAGCAACTATATAATAAAGTAACTTAAAAAGCTAACTTGACATCGAACTCATCCCTCTTAACTTATACAGAAATGGGAGAGTTTTATGCAACTACCAACTACCTTCAACCATAAATCCATTCCTAGATACTGGGATACATAGTAAGATTGATTTATTAACTCCAATTGAACAGAGGAAGGAGAGTCCTATTCAGATAAGAATCCTTATACAATGGCTCATATACGAAACACATAAGCTGTGATTAGAATCCTAGAACAAGTCTTCTTCTTCTGTATTTATTCTTCCATAATGATCACATTCAGCTTCAATTAGCGCTTGACTGTGACTTCCTTTAATGCCCTATTTTGTAATGTGTTGTGAATTCTCCTTTCCTCAATGCCACATACTCGCTGTTGCATTGGGGTTAATCCATAGAACATATGCTGCAAATAAACTTCATAATTAAACTATAAAATCTCAACTATATGCATACATACTCATGTCTAACTCATTCAATTGACAAATATTATCACCATGTTTCATATTGACAGAATAGGTTCAAGGTTTGTAGAATATATAAAAAGACAACATATTATGATGGTAATGTCTTGGAAAAGTATCTGGAATATCATAGGCATAAAGTCTGAAAGCATATAAAAACAACATAAAAGAAGCCAATATTTGAACCCTTCATATGGTTGTGCTAATTAAGTGTTGGGTTGCTAGATTGGGCTCTTTCATTAGATTCCCTAGTCTAGATTGCATCAAGTGGTATCAAAGCATGGTATGCTCATTGGTTTATTTTATTGGGGAGGCTCTAGAATTTTGATGTAGGTGTGAGAATAAATATTTTAATTGTAGAGAGCTATGTGAAAGAGGAAATGGTGTCAAAGAGGGTTATCTTGTGTAGGAAAGAGTTTGTTGAGTATCCTCCAACAAAGAGAGTGTTGGGTAGAAGGTGTAGGAGCATCCTCCACTAAGCGGAAAGTGGGTAGATGGAGTTCTGAGGGTTTACATCTTCTAGTGTTATAATAAAGTAGAGGACATGTATAGGTTGTTAGGGGAAATAGTTGTGGGTTGTGAGTGAGTGTGAAAGTATGAGAGTTATTCTTATGTTGAGTCAATATTGTGTGCATCTTGTGGTTATGAGAGGTCATTATCCTTTTAGGTTGTGAGAGAGAGTGTGTAAATATGTCTTCAAGAAGGAGGTCTAGAGGGGCCTTGCAAAAGGGGTGAGATTTTATTTTACAAAGAGGAAAGAGAGGGCTCATATGTAGAGGACTCTTGAAGGGTTGAGAGAAATCTAAGATTCAAGATTGGTGACATGATAGAGAAGAATAATGTGTTGGTAGTAGAAGAGGAAGAGGAGAAGGGTAATGTTGAAAGCTCTATACTATCTAACTTTGTTTTGTTTATAGGTAGAGATGAATATGAAGTAGAGTGTTATGTAGGTGGCACAAAAGAAGAGAAGAATGAGATTATAGCAAGACCATGTCCTTCAAAAGTCATGGAGGTGGTGAAGAATGAGGTTACTACAAAAGAAAGAAGTGTTACAGCAACAACAACCAAAGAGAATGAGGAAGTGTACCCTAGGATGCTATGAGGAGTGGAAGTTACATTTTAAATTATATTTGAGGAGATGAAAGAATGTGTGCAAGTGTTGAGAGAAGAGATCCTCATTATAGAGGATATGGAAAAATATTTTAGTGTGGAGAGTGGTACAATAGAATGCTATTTAGAGGGCACAATGATTTCTATGGATGTGGCACAACTAAGTGCACAAGAAAAGGAGGATGAGAAGGTAGAAAGCGAAATGAGTACCTTGGTCAGGAACCAAATGAAGAGGAAGGAATGGATGAGGAGCTGGTGATGGAAACTTTTGATTTCCACAATGTTAATTGTGTTGATTTATGTGTAGGTGAAGTAGTGAGTGGAAAATGGAGGAGATATTTTTGGTGGAGGGGAAAGGATAGTAGTGGGTCAAATCCCACAAGAGGAAAAAGGAGAGGAGAAGTATTGGGTGGAAGTGGATGGTTAGTGATTGGTTGAAACCCATGAAGGGCTGAAGAAAGAGGAGTAGCATTTCAAGGAGGAGGTTGGATTGTGGTGGAAAAATCTCCATAAGGGAAATAAAATTCAATGGCCATAATTGATAAAGAATGATGGGATTTGTCCCAACTAAGCATTGGAATAGGTGAAGGAAGAAATATTTTGATGTACCTATTACAATAATGGAGTATGTTGTAGATTGTACACTTTATGGAAGGGTGGTTCTCCTATTCAAATCCACTTTGTGAGCACCGTGCTCATAAATTTTCTTACCTGACATTTCTAATACAGGAACATTTGGGTCCACAAGCAATCTTGTGTCACCAAAAATAATAGTTGGTTTTGTTTTAGTTCTCTTCAGCTTTGGGTTGTTGTTGTCTTGTAGCTTCTTATTGACTTTCTTTCTCAGATGGTTTCTACAAGAAGGTTGTTGGTTTCAAATGAATTTTAGACTTGTAGCTATGCTACAAGACACCTACAAGTTGCTCCAAGCCTAATTTAAATTTCTAAATATCATTTTTTACGTAAATGGATTGCTTAAGAAAATGCAATAGGAGCTATGTATTACGCTATGGGGACTATGTATTATGCTACAACATGACTATATGTTGTTCTATAGTATTTACCTCAGTGATAGGATGTAACAAGACCTACTATAAATTTTTATAATGAGTTACATGCTTTATGCAATATAATTGAATATAAATGGATATGTTGTGAGTCTTACAAAATGTTATCTATTGACTATTTAAATAAAAAGGGCTTTTTGCCTTTTTCTATCTTTGGCAATGTTGGGTTGGTATATCTCATGCAACTCTTATTGCTCTCAATAATAGATATTATGCAGTGATTATCAAAGATTTGTTGCAAATGCTGATAAGGGCATGGTTCAGTGGTCAAGTTGCATGGTTGTTGTGGTGGCCACCAAGGTTCAAACCCCCACTGGGCCAAAGAGCTCACAGGCCTTGTGCCTTCATTGGGCTGACGTGCTCACAGGATATGTGCCTTCGTTGGGCTATCGTGCTCGCAGGTTGTGGGCCTTCACTAGGCCAACGAGCTTGCGGGTTTGAACTTGGCGATAATGCCTTGGGTACTAAGACCCCCCAGTAGTGGTGTCAGTGATAAAGTCATGGGAAGAGATCCCCTGTAAGGGTCTCTCTGGGCTCGGACCAAGCTAAAACCCCAAGTTTCTCAATTCAAAAAAGATTTGTTGCAAACTTTTATATGTGGTAGGTTATTTTGGGGAGTCATGTTATTTTTTGTTTATTTGGGTAGCTAATTATTTTCTCTTATTACGGTGACTAATCATATGTTTGCATTGGACATCTTCTTGATAGCTAGGATAAAGGTTTTATTTTGGATGCCCTTCTTGGGAGGACTAAGAATTTATTCTAAAGAAGTTTCCAATTTTATTTCATAATATTAAAGTTTAAAATTGAACAATTGATTGTAATTAATTTTGTTATCCTTAGTACCAAGGATGATATTGTCTTAAGGGGGAAGGATGTCATATGCCTCCCTTTTTGCATATTGATAAACTAATTTTATGATATTTCTATGGACATGGATTTCTATATATTATATGGAGTTTATTATTGACCCTTGTTGTCAATGTGTGATGTATAGGAAACCTTCTTGGATTTTGTGATAGATTTGATTGTTCAATTGGTTATTTAATGTATATATAAAAGACTAATTTATACTTAATTTGAAATTAAACTTGATTGGTTTTCTTTTGCGAGAAAATTAATCAAAATATAAATAATATACTTAGAGGAGGGGCACTTAGTAAGGTCTGAGTGATTAGTTGGTAATAGGTCATCTTCTTGTTGTATTGTATTTCTATTGTTAGTTGTCAGTAGAGTCTCTAGTGTGTACTTCCTATTGCAAAAGCCATCCTATGTTCATCCTTCTTTAGTTGTTATTATTGTAAGTTATCTTGTGTGTATGGATTGTTGTGTTACTCAACTTGAATTGTACTATATCAGTTTGGATCAATTTCAGGGGTATTGTCTTAGTTGATTCTTCTCTTTTGTTAGGAGATTATGTTAAGTTTGGTCATGTGTATATATATGTGTATGTGTGTGTGAGTTTGTATTTGGAATTGTATTTCCTTGATTTGCATTCCTATATAGAATTATGTTTGTATTTTTGTTAGTGGTTAGAATGTTATAGAATGTTCATTTGGATGTGCATGTGTGAGTAATTATATATACATATTGTTAGAACAAAGGATCGACTAAGAGAATGTTGATCACAAAATGGAGTAAACAAGAACAAATGACACGAAAGATGATTAATTAGATAATCACATAATCGGTGTTGTATGAACAATAAGGTATACATGAATAGGTGAAGAGGTTGAGTTGACTCAAAAGTCGACTTCAACACTCAAATAGAGGTGGCAAGAATGTTTCCACCAAGTGGCAAATGAGTGTCGACATGTAATGTCCCCATTTTTGAGTTCTCTTGCAGTTCAGTCAGAGCTGACTTTCTGGGTTGGTGATAGCATAATTAGAGGAGTATTTCGATGTCACCAAGGTGTTCGGGTGATCCAGTAGAGCTCGTTGACACTTTCCGGAGGGATTTCGGACAACTTGTTCGTACTTACTATTTATAGTAAGTGCTTGCATGTCGGCAATCTTTCTGGGTTTGTTCTCTTTGGTCCTTAGAGAGCACTTCTATTTTTAGTAAGTGTCAGTTTGGCATTGTTTTGGTGACTTGGCAGTCAACTATTGGCTCTCCCAAACGTTGTATTGAGCTCAGATTTATCAGATGGTTTGCGGATCCAGTTGGCATCCTCTATGTTGGCTCAGTGTTCTTATGGCTATTACTTACTATTTTTAGTAAGTTCGTGTTCAATGTCAGATCGCAATTTTCAGAGTAGGGTTGGATTCATCTCGTCAAGACCTTTCCGATGAGCTATAGATCACTGAATTGGGAGTTCATTTGGGCATCCGTTTTCAAGTTCGTAAATTAATATTATTATTTAATATTGGACTTTGGATTTTATTGGTTAAGTGATGAAAAATGAAATATTTAAAAGTCACTTAAGTCATTTTGTGGAGAGCTCACCTCGGGAAATATTAAAAGAATATTTCTCTCAAAAAGTGAAACACCCCTCTTGGAGAGTTATAAAAGAGGGAAAAGTTCTCTCATTGGATATGCTTGGATTATTATTTTTCTTCTCTCTTTGAGATTTCCCTTGCTAGGGTTTTGGAGCTTTGGCTCTAGGGTTTGAAGGGATTCAAACTAGAGGCTCTTGGAGATGAAAACCTCCCTGAGTAGGAGCATTCTACATGTGTGCAATACCACCCAAAGGTGCTTCTATGGTGGATGCATTCAGTATTCACATTTGTGCCGGAATGGAATTTATGTAATGATATTTGTAGATTCATTGTTCATATCATTTGCAGATTCATAAGGATTGTCTATGCAGGTTTGAGAAGAGTTCTTCGTGACTGAGTTGATGTAACACCCTGCCAAGGAACCCAAAGGATAACACAACTAAGCTTACAAAAAGGACAAATATTTTTTTTTTAAATAAAGGAAATAATAACAATCATATATTTATTCATAACATTTAAATTTAGCTTTATACTCTAGGGTTCCATGGCTGCATTACTAACGAACTAAAACAAGATCTAACCAACATTATGAATTAAATAACAAACACAGTTCATTCAAGTCTAATTGTATCAGATAAATAAACACATACAATTCCATATTATATCATCAAATAAGTAACATCAGGATCTTGCACATAGAATCATGAGTACATAGGCAAGTTCCTTTACAAGAGAGTACAACATTACATTGCTTACAATATCGCTTTCCAGATTACATTGGAGTACATATATCAAGCTAATAGTACATGACTCAACTGATATACAAGACTGACACGTGATCACAAGTACCTATCTCCTCAAGCTAGAGCAAGATCTGAAATCTGTCATACAAGGTACATCCTTCTCGTGCACGAACAAGAACAACAGAAACCAATGGAGATAAAAGCACAACCACCCGACCATGTGGAACCCTAAGGTCCACCCCCCGTGCTAGGAGATAATAATAAGATCCCACAACATGAAACAGTTAAGAAGATAGGAACACAAAACAAAAGGCTAACATGACTCCAACATACAAATACACATGACATTCACATAGAGTTACCACTTCCTCCAACAATCAAAAAGACAATAGACTAACAGGTGCAAGGACTACATATGACTCCAAAACAACACCAGTCAATAAGGACATCACAAGTAACTCAACATCACTTCCAGAGGCATTCACAAACAAAGGGGAGAACACAACTAGAGAATGATAGACTGCATAGGGATGAGTGTCATCGCATGGTCCTAGCATGGGTTACCCTGACAGTCTCTAGCTAGACATCGGCCCCCATCCATGGGTTACCCTGATAGTCTCTCGCTAGGCATCGGCCCCCATCTATGGTTACCCTAACAGTCTCTCCCTAGACGCCGACCCCATAGGTTGACACATGCGGAACCAACATTCCTTTCGTGAGGACAAGGAAGTTGATTTTGCCAACCACGGCCTTCTCATCTCATCCTTAGCCTGAACAAGCACTACAGGCATGAGTGAGGCATCTAATTATCTTGATTAGTGTGAACACTACCTAACGCTCTAAATTTATTATTAAATTATCACTAGATTAACAACTTCCAATAGGTTACCCTGACAAGCCACTTTAGGTGTCGGCCCCACATTGAAACCACTCCCCCTTCACTGCATCTAGATTCTCAAAGCCCAAAACAAAACCCAAGCATGAACTATCACATTTCTCATCATGATACATTTACAACACAAAATATACATCATCTCACATCACACAGAGCAAGGCATTATCCATCTTGCATAGTCATCATAACCACATGAATAAGTACACTTAGCAAGGCATTATCCATCTTGCACATGTATCATACTAACATGAATAGGAGACAATATTTCAAGAATGTATTTCATATGATGCACACATAGCCAACCCCCACACAATCACACCCTCCTAGGCCTCTGGAAACAACTTCCCCAAATGACACACAATACTAGAAACCATTAAAAAATACAATGGTTTCACGTCACATTCACTCTCAAAGCACATCATAAACTAATACCCTTCAACAATATTTTTAAGGAAAATAACATTAATCCAAGCACGATCAATCATCTAACAATTATAAAGTGAATCTATCTCAATAATACAGAACTATAACTTTCTAATCACTAGTAGCAGTTATAATATGATCATAAGATATAAGTGTCCACAAGTATCAATATTTTAACTAATAATTCTCAAGACTTATTTTAATTTCATTTAATTAAAATGATTGCGAACAACATGTAAATAACCTTAAGGCATACAAATTAAACACAACAATTATTTACACTGATGTAGATTTCATTAATAATCAGGGCAATTTTGTAAATACTATTAAATATAATAGTATAAGCAAGACTAAAAGCCCATGCTATAAATCTCTTACACTAGTTAGAATCACAAGATACAAAACCCGAAGCTACAATAAAAGAACCTTGTTCTAAGTTTAGCTTGAGAGGAAAGAAATACATAACAACAAAACATCCCTATAGATCTAACATCTACCACACTTTTAACCACATGCATATGATAGGATCAGCACAAAATGAATTTGTTGAGAAGGCTTTAGAAGCTACCAACAATGCAAAATGTGAAAGCATAGACAGGGCACACAGACTGATTGGTAGAATGCCTCAAAGAGAGTCATATGATGGAAATAAATGATCGTAGGATATGCACAAAATGAATTTGTTGAAAAATCTCAGAGAAACCTAGTTCAAAAATTTAGAGTTATTGGTGACGCAACTAATTGTTTTAACAGAGACGAAACAGGTGAGAGGTAGACAATCACACAATATTCATATCTCAAAAATGACAAACTGAGTATGGCTAATTTTTTGATATGGTTTTGATATTTAGGTCATGCACCATATATAAAAAAATTACATAAACCAAGTTCGTAAAATTAAAGTTATGGCTAATGCAACAGACTACTAAAATAGAGACAAAATGGGAGATAGGTAGATAGTCACAAAATATTCATATCTCCAAAACAACAAACTGGGTATGGACGATTTTTGGATATGATTTATATAAGTAGGTCATGCACCATATATAAAAAAATTAGAGGAACCCAATCTGTAAAAATAAAGTTATGGCTAACGCAATAGACTACTAAAATAGAGACGAAATAGGTGATAGGTAGATAGTCACAAAATATTCATATCTCTAAAACGACCAACTGGGTACAAACAATTTTTGGATATGATTTATATAACTAGGTCATGCACCATATAGAAAACAATTAGAGGAACCCAGTTCGTAAAAATAAAGTTATGAATAATGCAACAGACTGCTAAAACAGAGACGAAATGGTTGAGAGATAGATAGTCACTTCAATCGGTGATTCCCAGAAATGCAATGATACAGACATGCACAATTGGATCTGATAACAAGGCTTCTAACCTCTCAATCAAATTATAATTGATAGGAAAAATTATAAATCAAACATTTGTTTCAACAGAAAACTGAGACAGAAATTAGAACCAAAGGAACCTGATTTCGCTTGCTTGATTGGGCTGAAGATTCGATGCCAGATTCAACTACTGCAGCCACAAATCTGTCTCTCCCATCTCCTCTCTCCCCAAAAGTTTAATTTGCTGAAGATTATTATGAGAGAGAAATCCCCCCCATATCTTCTAGAAGATTCCTCCCATCAATAAATTATGCCTAAAACCCTTTCTTACAATTTGCTATCTTTAACCAAACAATAATTTCTCTCTGATTTTATTTATTTTAGAATTTGCTATTTATTTCATTACAACCAAACAAAAATAGTTTCTTTCTACTTTTCTAAAATTAGTCTCTTACACAAAAGAAACAATTATTTCTAAGATTCCCTCTTGAGGTGCATAACTGCCACTTCTTCCAAGTGGCCAAAATGGAAAATAATTACTCAAGGCAATAATAATAAAGAAAGAGAATCTTTTTCAGACATAATAATACATATTTCCACACAACTATAATTTACATAAAAGCATCTATATTTATTTATCAAAGTGCCCTCTTGACTTAATAATTTTATTTTAATGAAGCAATTAACCAAAACATTAATCAAACAATTCCAAACAAAATAACCCAAATGCCAAATAATACCTAACATAATGCACGATCGAAAGCATGACCACAATGACAGTGACTGACCATTATGCCCATACAGACAACACTGAGTGGGTGCAAAACTGGATACTCATCATTTTCAAGGATGATGGCTAACTAGGGGACCATATGTTATCTCCGTTCAACAGTTTCCATTGGTTTTAAAGCACTCTAAGACCTGTCAATTCAGGTGGAGTCAATGCCTGGTACCTGCATCCTGCAGCAACCAAACAATCAAACAAATAGACATATATATAATCATATAGTCAAATACACCGTGAAAGGGAATCACAGTGTAGCAGGATACTCACGCATGAGTAATGCGACACTGTCCCTTTCACCATCACATCAAACACGTAATCACAACACACATAGAAATCAATTATTGAATGACTAAATAAGAACCATCATCAGATAATCGCATGATACACATAATAAGATTAATCCACACAAAACATCACAACATAACATCCTATGATAGAGAATCAGTCGAATAAAAATCAATTCTAACATATGACAATCATAGTAAGATCAACATCATAATCACCTGAATGTAAAACAATGTTAGAGCATATAAATTATCAGTGTCACAACAAAGATTATAGATAAAACATACCAACTGTCATATGAAACCACAAATGAGCATAATCAGGAATGTCATCAACATGAATGTAGCATCTACCAACATCATATAATGTACAACATCAATTGTCTAACATACCCTAAATATTCATATTATTTTACCTTCATCTTCATTCTCCTTAGCCAGACCATCTGCACATCCAATATGAGAATGGAGGGGCATTACATCCTCCCCCCTAAGACTTGACTTACTCCTAGAAGTCATAGACTAGGGTGGAAACATAGCATATTAGTATTGCAATTTTATATTGCCAACATACACATCCATAATAAGCAATTGCTCATAAGATAGGCATAATCATTCAATAAAGACAAGAAGGACACCAATTCCTCACTTTAGGACGTATCAAGTGATCTACTTATAACCAATCACACATATTTTGAGAATTTCAAATGATTTAGGGAATTTCATTCACATATTAACAAAGAAAGATACATCTCGTCTCTTATTTCCACTATGGTTCCAACTAATTACCAAACATGCAAGTATAATCCTCCGTGGAGTCCTCCCTTGAATATACTATCAGAGGTTCAAAATGAACATGATAGAAACAACACTTAACAAGAAACGGAGCCAACAGAAACAAACATTCAGAATAGCCACCATAGAAATTAAAAAAAATGCAAACCCAAGTGGGGAAATAATCAAATTCAATCTTAAGTCACAAAATGCCGACAATTTTCAACAATAAATCAAGTATAAAAAAAAGAATTTTGGTGACCACTCCTATCATAAGAGAGTTCAAAGAAAACAAATTCACTGTTAGCCCACCAATTACACATGAAACAACTATCAATAATTCCAAAACAACCAAATTACAAACAAATCCACATCACGATGTGACTAATTTTAGCCACAAAAGGGAGTATCCGCTACACAACACCCCAGGACTCAAAGTCTAGAATGCATTAGAGAATGTACACCAAACACACAGACAACTACATTTTCTACATCTTATCTAAGCAACTTTTATACAAGGATTTAAGGCAACACAGTCGCTACTTATTTACAAAAAATTTCTATCGTTAATGCAGTACAATTCTTTTTTACCAAACTATGAACATATACAATTACTTCCTTATGCAAAAAGATACTTACAGAGCAAATGTATGATGTCACACACAAGGATAATTCAAAATTCTAATTAACTTACAATATCACATTCATGATCTCCTGGGTCCAACACAGGCTCCAATTTGATCTCCTGCACACGGTTCTTACACAGGCATACACAATGATAACTTTCATAAACCATAACAGAACTTCCACATTAGGTCATGTCCAACTAGGAGATAGATATCAGATTATCAAGCAACCACGCAAAAATACCCCACACACGACAACACCACATAATCCACATGATGCCACCGAGTGATTAAATCATACCAATACTTACACATATAATATAATTAACATAAAGATGGTATAGTGCTTCTACACCCATAGCCAAACATAACCCCCAAGTATGATTACTTCACCAAACAAGGGAACACAAAATACCACTGGCCTTTCACAACACCCCACACAGAATGGGTACAGGATATTCACATCACTAGAGGGGGCATATACCACACTCCTATTTACATGCACTAACAGTAACCATGCTTCTTTCTTCTAAAGCACTAGAGACCACAAGAGGAATTCAAGGCCTCAACAAATCAACAAGCACTAACATTCAGGAAACACTTATAACATCATATTTTCAGAAAAGAAGGAGAGGGAACACATAGAAGACACATAAGTAAAACAAGGCATAAAGAATTTATTTCTTAAAGAGCAAGTCTGTAAACTTATCAACTTTCTAACATCATACCAAGGCACATAGGTGAAAGGTACTATTACCAACTCACCACAAAGAGAAAAATGTTTAACCTAGAGCAACTACAACAATCCAGAAGTCCCAGTGTTGCAACCTAGGCTTTGATACCAAATGTAACACCCTGCCAAGGAACCCAGAGGATAACACAACTAAGCTTACAAAAAGCACAATTTTTTTTTAAAATGAAGGAAATAACAACAATCATATATTTATTTATAACATTTAAATTAAGCTTTATACTCTAGGGTTCCATAGCTGCATTACTAACAAACTAAAACAAGATCTAACCAACATTATGAATTAACTAACCAACACAGTTCATTCAAGTCTAATTACATCAGATAAATAAACACATACAATTCCATATTATATCATCAGATAAGTGACATCAGGATCCTGCACATAGAATCATGAGTACATAGGCAAGTTCCTTTACAAGAGAGTACAACGTTACATTGCTTACAATATCGCTTTCTAGATTACATTGGAGTACATATATCAAGATAACAGTACATGACTCAACTAATATACAAGACTAAAACATGATCACAAGTATCTGTCTCCTCAAGCTAGCTGAAATCTGCCATACAAGGTACATCTTTCTCGCGCACAAACAACAAGGGAAACTAATGGAGATAAAAGCACAACCACCAGACCATGTGGAACCCTAAGGTCTACCCACCGTGCTAGGAGATAATAATAAGGTCCCACAATATGGAATAGTTAAGAAGATAGGAACACAACACAAAAGGTTAACATGACTCCAACATACAAATACACATGACATTCACATAGAGTCACCACTTCCTCCAACAATCAAAAAGATAATAAACTAATAGATGCAAGGACTACACATGACTCCAAAACAACACCAGTCAATAAGGACATCACAAGTAACTCAACATCACTTCCAGAGGCATTCACAAACAAAGGGAAGAACACAACTAGAGAATGATAGACTGCATAGGGATGAGTGTCATCGCATGGTCCTAGCATGGGTTACCCTGGCAGTCTCTACCTAGACGTCAGCCCCCATCCATGGGTTACCCTGACAGTCTCTCGCTAGGCGCCGGCCCCCATCTATGGTTACCCTGACAGTCTCTCCCTAGACGCCGGCCCCATAGGGTGACACATGCGGAACCAACATTCCTTTCGTGAGGACAAGGAAGTTGATTTTGCCAACCACGGCCTTCTCATCTCATCCTTAGCCTGAACGAGCACTACAGGCATGAGTGAGGCATCCAATTATCTTGATTAGTGTGAAAACTACCCAACCCTCTAAATTTATTATTAAGTTATCACTAGATTAACAACTTCCAATGGGTTACCCTGACAAGCCACTTTAGGTGCCGGCACCACATTGAAAGCCACTCCCCCTTCACTGCATCTAGATTCTCAAAACCCAAAACAAAACCCAAGCATGAACTATCACATTTCTCATCATGATACATTTACAACACAAAATATACATCATCTCACATCACACAGAGCAAGGCATTATCCATCTTCCATAGTCATCATAATCACATGAATAAATACACTTAGCAAGGCATTATCCATCTTGCACATGTATCATGCTAACATGAATAGGAGACAATATTTCAAGAATGCATTTCATATGATGCACACATAGCCAACCCCCACACAATCACACCCTCCTAGGCCTCTGGAAACAACTTCCCCAAATGACACAATACTAGACACCATTAAAAAACACAATAGTTTCACGTCACATTCACTCTCAAAGCACATCATAAACTAATACCCTTCAACAATATTTTTAAGGAAAATAACATTAATCCAAGCACGATCAATCATCTAACAATTATAAAGTGAATCTATCTCAATAATATAGAACTATAACTTTCTAATCACTAGTAGCAGTTATAATATGATCATAAGATAGAAGTGTCCACAAACTTATCAATATTTTAACTAATAATTCTCAAGACTTATTCTAATTTTATTTAATTAAAATGATTGCGAACAACATGCAAATAACCTTAAGGCATACAAATTAAACATAACAATTATTTACACTAATGTAGATTTCATTAATAATCAGGACAATTTGGTAAATACTATTAAATATAATAGTATAAGCAAGACTAAAAGCCAATGCTATAAATCTCTTACACTAGTTAGAATCACAAGATACAAAACCCGAAGCTACAATAAAAGAACCTTGTTCTAAGTTTAGCTTGAGAGGAAAGAAATACAGAACAACAAAACATCCCTATAGATCTAACGTCTAGCACACTTTTAACCACATGCATATGATAGGATCAACACAAAATAAATTTGTTGAGAAGGCTTTAGAAGCTACCAACAATGCAAAATGTGAAAGCATAGACAGGGCACACAGACTGATTGGTAGAATGCCTCAAAGAGAGTCATATGATCGAAATAAATGATCGTAGGATATGCACAAAATGAATTTGTTGAAAAATCTCAGAGAAACCTAGTTTGAAAATATAGAGTTATTGGTGACGCAACTAATTGTTTTAATAGAAACGAAACGGGTGCGAGGTAGACAGTCACACAATATTCATATCTCAAAAATGACAAACTGGGTATGGTTGATTTTTGGATATGATTTTGATATTCAGATCGTGTACCATATATAAAAAAAATGGATAAACTCAGTTCGTAAAATTAAAGTTATGGCTAACGCAATAGACTGCTAAAATAGAGACGAAATGGGTGATAGGTAGACAGTCACAAAATATTCATATCTCCAAAACAACAAACTGGGTACAGACGATTTTTTAATATGATTTATATAACTAGGTTGTACACCATGTACAAAAAAATTAGAGGAACACAGTTCGTAAAAATAAAGTTATGGCTAACGTAACAGACTACTAAGATAGAGATGAAATAGGTGATAGGTAGACAGTCACAAAATATTCATATCTCTAAAATGACCAACTGGGTATAGACGATTTTTAGATATGATTTATATAACTAGGTCATACACCATATATAAAAAAATTAGAGGAACCCAGTTCGTAAAAATAAATTTATACCTAACGTAACAGACTGCTAAAACAGAGACGAAATGGTTGAGAGATAGACAGACACTTCAATCGGTGATTCCCAGAAATGCAATGATACAGACATGCACAATTGGATCTGATAATAAGGATTCTAACCTCTCAATCAAATTATAATTGATAGGAAAAATCATAAATCAAACATTTGCTTCAACAGAAAACTGAGACAAAAATTAGAACCAAAGGAACCTGATTTCGCTTGTTTGACTGGGCTCAAGATTCGATGCCGGATTCAACTACTGCAGCCACAAACCTGTCTCTCCCATCTCCTCTCTCCCCAAAAGTCTAATTTGTAGAAGATTCTTATGAGAGATAAATCCCCCCATATCTTCTAGAAGATTCCTCCCATCAATAAATTCTGCCTAAATCTCTTTCTTACAATTTGCTATCTTTAACCAAACAATAATTTCTCTCTAATTTTATTTATTTTAGAATTTGCTATTTATTTCATTACAACCAAACAAAAATAGTTTCTTTCTACTTTTCTAAAATTAATCTCTTACACAAAAGAAACAATTATTTCTAAGATTCCCTCTTGAGGTGTGTAACTGCCACTTCTTCTAAGAGGTCAAAATGGAAAATAATTACTCAAGGCAATAATAATAAAGAAAGAGAATCTTTTTTAGACATAATAATACATATTTCCACACAACTATAATTTACATAAAAGCATATATATTTATTTATCAAAATGCCCTCTTGACTTAATAATTTTATTTTATTGAAACAATTAACCAAAATATTAATCAAACAATTCCAAACAAAATAACCCAAATGCCAAACAATACCTGACACAATGCACGATCGAAAGCATGACCACAATGACAGTGACTGACCATTATGCCCATACAGACAACACTGAGTGGGTGCAAAACTGGATACTCATCTTTTTCAAGGATGATGGCTAACTAGGGGACCATATGTTATCTCTGTTCAACAGTTTCCATTGGGTTTAAGGCACTCTCAGACCTGTCAATTCAAGTGGAGTCAATGCCTGGTACCTGCATCCTGCAACAACCAAACAGTCGAACAAATATATATATAGTCAAATACACCGTGAAAGGGAATCACAGTGTAGCAGGGTACTCACGCATGAGTAATGCGACACTGTCCCTTTCACCATCACATCAAACACGTAATCACAACACACATAGCAATCAGTTATTGAACAACTAAATAAGAACCATCATCAGATAATCGCATGATACACATAATAAGATTAATCCACACAAAACATCACAACATAACATCCCATGATACATAATTAGTCGCATAAAAATCAATTCTAACATATGATAATCATAGTAAGATCAACATCATAATCACCTGAATGTAAAACAATGTTAGAGCATATAAATTATCAGTGTCACAACAAAGATTATCGATAAAACATACCAACTGTCATATGAAACCACACATGAGCATAATCAGGAATGTCATCAACATGAATGTAGCATCTACCAACATCATATAATGTACAACATCAATTGTCTAACATACCCTAAATATTCCTATTATTTTACCTTCATCTTCATGCTCCTTAACCAAACCATCTGGACATCCAATATGAGAATGGAGGGGCATTACATTTGAAGTAGATATTGTATTGAGTGGGACTGTATTTAGTTGCAATAGCTGGCCATACCTTTCTGCCAAGCCGTACTCCTTTGTTTGGCTTCCAGTGTTGGGTTCAGTAAATTGTAAACTCTTGTGCTTAGTTGCCCCAACTCATTTCTGACGTGCAGTCCATTAGCAATGAAATATAGAGGTTTTTGTGAGAGTTTTATGTTGTTCAACACTCAACCCATGGCCGTACATGTATCAGATAGGACGTAGGAGTTGTAGAAGGCCATTTCCATCTAGTTGCAGCTTCACTTGTGGGTCTTGTGAGGCGTCCAGGACTTCTATCTTTGTTGATATTTTTGTATTGACATTCTATATCATATTTTGGCGATTGGAGGCAAAACCAGCCATACCCACTTGTTGGCTCACTCTCAGCATATGTAACAAGTTGCAAAAATCCATATGGGTATGTCATAGTAATTGTTTATTGGTCATTTTACTATTTGGGTAGTTGTTAGTTTCTTCAGATTCATTGTATATTTTCTAGGTTTTCTCTCTATGCTCTATATTGTATGCTCTGGCAACACATCTGCAAGAAAACTGAAAACCCCTTCTGCATTCTTCTATCTAGTCTGAAAGATCACATAAAAAATTAATAAAAATCACACATAAAAAGATCTTTTAAAAAAATACAAACAGGTACAGCACATTACATGACATGTATCTTGAATGACTTTGATGGACTCTCCAAGTCGACACATAACCACCTAAAGTGGCTTAAATCCATGTGTGAAATATATGTATAATTACTTATAAGTAATAACATTAGTATTTCTACACTAACACCCTCCTTAAGCACAGCTTAGGTGGGCATAATAAAGATGGGTCCCAACAACTAGACCTGATAAGGTACCCACGTACAAATGCATCTCTCATAGGGTGGAGAAAGAAAGAAAACTATGTGGGAAAAAAGCTTTCCTCCAAAAGAGATAAATGTAAAAATTGCATGCCATGTGGCTACAATGAAGTCCTGCTTTGAAGATTCTCTGGAAGCCTTCTGTGAAGCAACTCTAAAATTTGTAGAAGCAAAGAAACTAACATCAATCTTCTGTTGTGATGAATCTCTGGAAGTTCTTTAAGAATAAACTATGGATTCACATGTAGCATTAGGTGATGGTGATCAGAAATGATCTTGACACATCTCAATGCAATGCAAAAAAAAATGGGTAAGGATGATGGAGTAGTGGAAGTGCTCTTGACATATCTCTGTGGAAGTGCTCTTGGCACAACTTGGAATTGCTCTTGAAACAACTCTATGAACCCCCCCATAATTTAATATTTTTATCCCCTTTGAGATTTGTGGCACTTTATAAGTTGAGTGCATGTATAACAAATTGCTTAATTAACCCCCCTTAATTGAAAGTGTGGAAATAAGTGTGAAAGAGTTCTAGACATGACTCAAGGAAGTGTTCTTGAAATGACTCTATGGAAGTGCTCTGGGCACAACTTGGAAGTGTTCTTGGCACAACTCTGTACACCCCCCTAATTCAGTATTAGGTGACCCCCCAGATTTTTGGCACTTTATAACTTAATGCATTTTACAATGAAAATAGGACCAATGCATGGAAAATGAAAAAAACATTAACTTTTACAAAAAATGGTGCTCAATTTTGAGCTACTGATCAAAAGTTATTACACAATCAATTTCCTGTAAATAAGGCCTATTTAATAAAAACTACACTAAAACCTTAAAAAAATGCTCTATGGTGAAATGAACCTAGCCTTGGACAATTAGTGGTTGGAAGCGGCAAAGAGAGTAGGATACAATGGTTTTACTTGTGAGGGGGTATTGGCCTCCTGCCAAACCAGACCTCACCCTTCGTCTTTGTTAGGCAAAAATACAAGATTGAAATAACCATTAATTCCTCAAAGCAAATTGGCCTCAAATTTTAAATGCCAATTTGGAGCCCAACAATTACAAAGCCCAAATTAGGTAAAATACATGCCAAGTCCAAAATAATTAGGACAAAATCTACCAAAATAGGTAGGGCGCAGCCAAGGAATAATGAGCATGGGCTATGCATGTTACAAATCTGTCAAACAGGGGAAGAATTTGCCACAGGTTCATAGATTAGGGCAGGAAAATGAGGCCCACAAGTTACAAAAAAATCCCAAACTAGGGCAATGTTGAAAAAAATAAAGTTTGAAAGCCCAAAAAAATAGAATCTGTTACGCCCAAAATGATTAGGGCAAATTTAAGGAAAAAATGCCCAGATTAGAGAAATTGGCCACCCAAGATGCCAATCACGGCCTCTGCAATGTCAAATCTCCATGCCTCAAAGGAATGTAGCCTCACACAAATGCCCTTCACTGAAATAAATCCATTCTTATGTAGATTGCAAATCCCAAATAGAGGATATTGGCATGCTTTGCAGAGTTTTTAGACCCACGATGCCTTGCAAAGACACAACACACTGCCCAAAGGAAAACTAGTGCTCATGTCTAAGCCTGAATAGGTAGCGATGAGGTTTTATGGAGTTCAGACTTACCCTTAATAGGCAACGACCAGGATTTATTGAGTTTGGCTCACCTTGGAATAGAGAAACCATAAACCAGAGGCCAAAAAAAACACCTGAACCAGAAAGAAGTAGAAACCCTTAAACCAAGCATATAAATTTGCCCAAAAACACAAAATTTCACCTAAAATCAACCAAGATTTCAAAAAACGCACCAGCACGGATCAAACCTTTGAAAATCTTCAATTTGCAAAAAAAAATTGCATTTTCAAACCAAAAGTTTTGTATAGCTCTACACACACCTCCAAATTGGCTTGCAGCTCCAAACAAACCAGCAAACGAACTTTAGTCCCGCTCTGATACCATGTTAGAAGAAAGGATCGACTGAGAGAATGTTAATCACAAAATGGAGAAAATAAAAACAAATGACACAAAAGATGATTAATTAGATAATCACATAATCGGTGTGTTGTATGAACAATAAGGTGTACATAAATAGGTGAAGAGGTTGAGTCGACTCAAAAGTTGACTTCAACACTCAACTAGAGGTGGAGAGAATGTTTCCACCAAGTGGCAAATGAGTGTCAACATGTATCTTGGATGAGTTTGATGTACTCTCCAAGTCAACACATAACCACCTAAGGTGGCTTAAAGCCATGTGTGAAATATATCTATAATTACTTATTAAATAATAAGTAATAACTAAGTAATAACATTAGTATTTCTACACTAACACATTTATTTAATTCATATGTATACTAAGATGTGTTAGAATATATACATATATAAGATCTTATGTATTAATTCATACCTTTGTAAATATGAACATTTATATTGTATTTAAATATGAACATTTATATATGTTAAATGGAACATTTATACACACACACACATATATACCCTAAGGGTTTAAGTGGTCTTCTGGTAGCAACAAGGATTTATTACCATAGCCCTTACAAATTAGGAATTGTCGATAATCATTTATTTACCTTTAGTAACTTGTGCTACCCATTAGTCTATGTGCTAGCTTATGCATTGCATTCAATGTTTGGTCTTTTAGTTTTTGGATGAGGAATTAGTGAGATTATTGTTATTATGCCATTTGTCTTTTGAGGAGCTCTATAAGTTGGTCATCTCCTTTTTTCTACAATTGTATGTTGGAACCTGTTGGGAATCTTGAGTGAATTCGGTTTATTCATGGTATAAACTTATTGAACATGTTTGAAAGGATATGGAGAAATTTTTACCAGAAGAGAAAGGATTTTTTTCAAGGAACTTGGATAACAACGGTTAAAGAATTGGTTTGGGACTATAGCGATGTTGTTTTGATCATTGTCACATTGGGTGCCTAGTAAAATCCATTACATTATGCAAAATGTTCTTTATATGAATGTATGGAAATGTGTGAGTGTAAATATTTTAGTTTAATTCTTGTTTTGAGAAGGTTATATTATGCGAATGGTTACAGTTTAAACTATATATGATAGTGTTATGGTCTCATTTTGCTAGTTGTGTAAAGTGTTCTTTTGGTTATGGGTCTTGGTTTAATGGCTATGTGAAGTGATCTCCTTCATGGGTCTTGGCTTAATAGTCATATATAGTGTCCTCTTGGTTGTGGGTCAAGATTGTCATGGGCTATCTTGCTAATATTATTGTGTTGTTGGTTTTTTATTTTAACATTTTTTTTATGGTCTAGTTCAATTTGAACATTTCTTAATTATTATTATTATAAATGACTCAATTTTAGGAATGAAGTTAACTCCATAATATTTATAGAAGTGTTGTGGCTTGACTATAAGAGCCTTGACTAAGAGCAAATGAGTCAAGCTCAACAATGAGCATGTCTCTTGTATTATTCTTGTTTTTCAAGCTAAATGTTAGAAAGCCCTCTAGTAGGGTTTGACAATATACAGAGGTGGTGTTTTTCTATTGAGTGTTGTTTCTGTGTATTATAACATGATTCTTTAGGATTTTAAGTTTTATTTCCTTGTGAAAACGGTCATGAGGAAATCATTGGATAAGTTGTAACTTTAATAGTTATATATGTTGGAATGTTAACCTTCAATGGGGACTTGTTATTTGTTAGATAGTGCACTAATATCCTTACCCTAATATCATTAACTTCGAAAGATCTAAGTAGTCAATATGACTGAGGCATTATTTAAATGAATATCATAGTTAACACTGGAGGAGATGTTAAGTGGTTATTGTACAAGAGTTGATTAAGCATTGTATTTTATTCTTTGCATGAGCCTCAATTGTGTAGTATGGAGTTGTAGTTTGTGATTCAATACTCTTCTTGGTAAATATATTCAAGAGTTGAATATGAGCCTTTACATGCATTTTTATTGTGCTTATGAATTTTGTAGTCATGTTTTCTATAGTTTCAACTTGAGGGAAACTAAATGGTCTTAGAGGTAATGCGAGTATTGATCATACCTTATTATCAAATATGGGTATTGGAAGGTCTATGGAGTCATAAGTTTAATATGGTTGTGGCATTATTTTAGTTGATTGAATTCAGTCGAAGGTTGAAATGAAACTCTAGTGGTTTGTTGTTGTGATTTTATATTCTACAAAAAAAAAAATTGGGTTTGTTGTCTATGTCAAGTGGGTCAATCGCTCACATGTTACCTTGTGCTTGGGAGAGGGGTTTGGGCTAGTTCAAGGACTTGTTGGTAAGGATCCTTTGACGCAAAATGTTTATGCAATTTGTTAAGAACTTATTGGTGGGAAAGATGCATGGCTTATTCATGGTTTCTATAGAAGATGATATTGTTCTTTAACAAATGGAAATGGTTTATTCACTATATTAGTATTATTGTTGTGTTGGAAAAACATAGAGAAGAGCTAATTTGTATCTTTCTACATTTATAAAGTAAACAAGAATTAATCATTATGATCGAAAAGATATATTAAATTCTTATATTATGTGTAAAGTTATAGTTGATTAGTTTATGATTAAATGCAGTGATATGTTATGATCATTATCAAGTTACTTTATTATCATGTAACTTTACTTTGTCTTTTGGGTTAATTTTCATAATTTGTTTATATATGATATCATTGGTTGAATTTTCTGCAAACTTAATGAGATATTTAGTTAGTAAAAACCTACAAATTCAATGTACAATGTATTGGATATCTAGACAAGGAGTTTTGAATATTACAAGATAGTATTCCAAATCTAAACTAAGATCCTTGAAGATAATTGGATTCTTGTTGATATAAACATTGCAACTGAGATTTTATTAGAATTTAGTCTATTATAAATAAAGAACTTAATAATATGCTAAAACTAGGATTAAAGATAATTTTTGTTGTTACAACTTAGTTAAATTTAATTAGACAATTATATTTTAAAGTCTATTTCAAAGGCAAATAAACAAATGACTACAATCCCATTAAATTATAATGTAAGGATAAGAATATATGTCACTTAGATTTAAGGGTACAATTGTGATGGACTAATCATTTAGTACATCACATGTGGGACTCAATTGTTCTATGTGCACATTAATTTGAATCATATAATTAATAATTAGAGAAATTATTCCCACCTAAGTCACCTAGCTTTTAAGTATGCATATTTTCTTAATGTGTGAATGGTACACTTGAACTAAAGGTGATTATTAAAATCTTAGTAGGTTGGGGTTTTCCTCTTAGTCTACTATGACATAGTTTTAACCTTACGTTATCTTATAAACCTTAACTTAAAAAAATTAGGTCCACTTTTTGGGCATTCTTTACTACAAATAAGTTCTCTAAGAGGGATATTTATCATGTCTCATCTCTAGATTGGGTGCTTTTGTTCATTAATAATTCCTTGATGATGTTTTTCCTTGACAAATTTTTGGAATACAATCAAGTCTTAGTAGATGGCCAAGACAAGTTAAAGACCTTATTCACCACCAAGTGGGGTGTGTTCACCTACTGTGTTATGTCTTTTGGTCTAATTATTGTTGGAGAGATGTTTCATTGAGCTACAAACATTGCATTCAAAGGTATCCATGGGAAATGTAGTATAATCTACATGGATGACCTTACTGTGTGCTATGTTTTGGACTATGTTTCCAAAATAAGGAAGGTTTTGAAAATATATCAAGACTTTGATGTCTCTAAGAAGGTGCATCTTTGGGGTGACTGAAAGCAAGCTCTTGGGGCATCTAATTTTATAACAAAGGATCTAGACATTAACCTAGACCAAATAGAATTCATTATGAAAATTACACAACTAAACTATGTAATGAAATAACTTGCACAAGAAAAGAATATAATTGGAAATATGCTACAAATACTTGATAATACTTGAGAATAATAAGCCACTTCAAGGGGCTAAACCTCCAAAATTCTCCATAAGAACACAGGTTGACTTAACTACATATATAAGACTATATTAATGATCATATAACTTAATTAAGAGTTATGGTAGCCACAAGAAAACTACTAATATCCCTATACATAATAAAGGATTAAAGGCATAGCATGCCCACCTTCACACAAACAGTATCCTCTACATTGATCATTGTGGACACTTCTGCATAAAATCTTCATCTTCCCATGTGGTAACTTTGATAATAAAAAAAATACTTCAATTTAATGAGGTACTTTGTGATTGTCCCAATTCTCAACTTCTTCATGCATGTCTTAAAATTAACTTAAGCTCCAAGATGGGTCTTCCCTTTGCATCTAGCTCAGGTAGCACTATCTATGTTAAAATTTTGTGTTGATTGTTACCAATTTTTCACCTACAGCTCAAATTGGTAGAGCTGAAATAGTTTCATTATATGTAAGGTGAAGAATACTCTAACACATTTCTGCTATGCTTAACCATTGCATATTTTAAGTGCTTGAAAAAAGGATTGAATTCAGTTTTGTTGTTCAGAGTTTTGCAACATAAAGGAAAGTACATAAAGAACACAAGACATTGCTTTCATTCAATTCTGTAATGGTTCATTCATTTCACAATGTTCATTCATTTTGCAAATGAAATATACACAGAATTGCACAAGTGTTGCATTTATATTCATTGGAAAGAAAGGAGTAATCAAATCTCCCACACAAGCCGTGGGAGTAGCTGAACCAATGCAACATAAAATATGCTATACACTTGAAGATGAAAGAAATAAAAAGAAGCATATAAGAAAAGACATATCCATCATTGCCTAGCAGAGTCTTAGGTGGATCTTCATTGTCTTTCACTCCTCCTCGCTCTTGATCTTCAAGTGAACTTGCATCATAATAAAGAGTTGGTTAGAGCTCCAGATATGAATCTTCCTATGTGCCCTACCAACAAAAATATAGCACAGTTCATGATGCATTAGATCAACAAACATTAGAAATATGCAAGAGAGTCTGAAAATCAAACATCACAAGAGCATTAAACTTCATTGTTTTTTATCTAACATGTTTGTTCACTGTGCAGGTATAGGTGAAATCTTGTTGCTGATTTATTTATGATGATATTTTAGCATGTGGTGAAAAAATGGGCTCCCACAAGGGTTGAGCTCAGCATGTTGCCCCCAAGTCTTAAGAGGAATGTGGAAACAGTCTGAAAGCGCAGTAGTATCACATAAAGACCTTGCAAAATAACGATAGCAGTCACGTGTTTTAGTCATATCTCAAAAATATGATCTAGGTTTTTGAGATTTTTGGACAGAAATTAGAAGACAATAAGACAAAAAAACCCTTTAAATTTCTCACCAACCCAGTTTGTAGTTTTCGAGGAACAGTCAGAGGCACAATACATAGCAAAATAAAGATAGCAGTCACGTGTTTCAATCATATCTCAAAAAATACGATCTAGGTTTTTACAGTTTTTCGATAAAAATTAGAAGACACCAAAGAGAAAAAACCCTTTAAATTTCTTACCAACCCAATTCGTAGTTTTTGAGGAATTTTCACAATGGCGGTACCCAAACTGGAGTAAAAAATGTTAAGTGCCAAATAAAGAACAAAATGCAAAATGACAGTGGCTTTTGCTATAAGGCATTTTTTTTGCCTTTGATTTTTGCATAAATCAATACCTTGGTTTATTTTTAGATGCTCATCGATATGTATAATGTATTTAAAAAATTTGCATATATTGGTAAACTTTGCATATATTTAGAATTTTGCAAGTTGTAAAAGCCAAGGCGGGCCCTCTTTCTATTTTGCAAATTTGAAACTACAGATAAATGTAAGGCACTATTAAAGTAATGTTTTATAAATTACTTTAATAGTTGTCAAATAAATGCAGAAAATAAATAGCAAGTGCATAACACTCAATAAGGCAAGTCCAGTTCACTTGCCTTCTTTTTTTCTTGAGTTCCCATTATGCAAAATGGAAAGAGGGAGTGAACTGAAACTTCTATTTCTAATTTTCAGTCAGCTCTAACTGATTTTAGTATCCATTTGGGTAGGTCCACTAGGTAGGGAAATTTTCCACCTATTTTCACTCAGTTTGGCTCAGTTCTAGGCCCTCTTTTTGTGCTTTTTTCCCTTTGCTCGAAAATGAGACTTTGGTTTCCTTTTTGGATAGACAGCTGGCTAAGTTTTTAGAAAGTCTTTTGGCTATTTATATGGGGGAAAAACTTAGTTTTAAGGAGAGAAAAAAGGATCATAGTTCATATTTGCTTCTTTCTCTCTTGACTACTTGCAGAGAGTTTTGTAAGCCTTGATTTGTACTCAAATTTTCATGTTTTCATTCTCCTTCAGTTTTAATAAAGCAGCAGAGCATTCCTATCTCATATTTTGTCTCATATTTATAGTATTGATTTGATGTTTCATTGTGATCATAAGAATTAGGTCCTTTGTTATGTCTCATTGTTGTGAATTTGTGTGCAAGAATTTCATATGATTCAGGTTACGTGTTGTGTTCAGTTCGAGCCTTCATGCAAATCACTGTTGAGTTGTATGTTTTAGATAAGATTGTGAGAGTTAAATGCTTTGAGAAACTATTTGTGAGTGAAATTATTGAAATAAGTTAGAATTATGGTGCATCGCCATTAGGATTAGGATTTCATTTCAAGTTATCTTTCTAAACCCTTTTCTCAGAAAAGTCTTTTAGATTAGGTGATCTACCAGGGGAACCACCCCTATCTGGAGATTCATTCTCACCATAGGTCACCCACAACCTGAGAGTGTTTCTATGTTTCAATAGGATAGTTGAGTCAAATCTTAGCTAGGGTGCAATCCTGATTGACAACATTGATCTGATTGCCTCTTCATTCTATTATGTGTCTTTTCCTTTCTCTCCTTGAAACTAGAGGGCACCTCTTGCTGGTGTTGAATGTGTTCTTCTATACTCTCTAACATTTTGGTGCACCTGTGAAAAAGAGGTGAAGGATGGTAGATGGTACCCTAGCATTGATTGAATGGCCTAATCAACATCTCTATTGGGAGGTAATTCTTTTGGCCTATCCCTCAAAATAGCTTGTAGATATGGTGATGTAGGAACCTTTGACTATTACACTTTGAATGACAATAATTGAGCCATGCCCCTATCTACCCCCTTGTTAAGCATATTTTGCTTTTAGTGTGAGCTTACCATCTGTGGATATTTTGCATGCAAACCTCTTAGTTCAAATGTTTTATCCTTTGAGTGAGAATGCATCAACAACTTCTAGAAGTTCATCTCATTTTTTTCTAAGGTCTTGAGCCATTGGACTCCCAAAATTATGTCTACGACATCCATTGTGATAGAAAATATAGGACAATCAATCATGTAGTCTCCCATGGTGAGTTTAATAATATGGCATTTCCCTGAATAATTGAGTGTACCTAAACCTACAATCATAATGTAAGATTCTGAGGTTAGGTAAACAAAAAAATTCAATTATGTTGCCAGCTTATAGTTTATGAAGTTATGAGTACTCCTTGAGTCAATCAATATTATTACCTTCTATTGTTTGAGTAAACCTAGTATCTTAAGGGTTCATGGGGTGCTAATACCTAAAAATGCATAGCAAGAGATGGTTGGACATCTTTTGAGTCTTATACAACCACTCTTACCTCTTCAGAATCCTTTTCTTTATCATAGGTTCCCTCAATGTAGAACAATTTCTTCTCAACACATTTATGTCCTCTATTATATTTTCCATCATATTTGAATAACCCTTTGGCCCTTTTTTCTTCAATTTGTTGAGGCATCAATCTCATAGGTTGAAGAAATGAGGATGCAAGGGTCCTCCAATTTTTCTTGCTAGGGAATTCCTCCCTTCTATTAGTCAAAAAAATATATGCTACCTACCTTGCCATAATCATTATTTGGGACATAGAAGTTGGATTGTACATGCATACCTCATATTTAATGTGATCCTTTAAACCCATAGAAATAATTCCTTCAAAATTTCCTTTGTAACATGCTCCACTCTTAAAGGCAAGGTTTGAAATTATTAAGTGTAGTCCTTGACCATACTCGTTTGCTTTAATTTGGTAATCCAACTAAAGTAGTTATCCATAAGATTGTCACGATAATGTGTAGTGAGTTCGTCTCGAAAATCTAACCAAGTGACAACACATCCCTTCTTTTTCTTCTCTTCACATAGCTAATGATACAAAATGAATTGGTCTTGTCCCAAGTATAAGGATGCCATTGCAATCATCTATGATCCTAGAACATGATGAAGATCAAAGAACTACTCCATTTGCAAATCCAATTGGTTGGATCCTTGCCATCAAACTTTCACGTATCCATCTTTAGTGCAAAGTGCCTAGCTAGGGAATTATTTAGTTTATGATCCATATTTCGATCTAAGTCAAACCCAAAAGCATCATGTCCCTTAAAAGATGCATTTTCTTCTGAAGTCTTGTGGTGTGACTCTGCCAATTGGTAAACTCTAAAACTTTGATGAGAATTTATTCAATCAAGTAATGTCATGAGATCTCCTATCCTATCTTCCACCCTAACAAGATTTCATCCTTCACATTGTTGGTTTCTTCCCTTATATCATCAATGGTTATGGTATCGATGTCCTTTATTAATGGATCATCTTTGTTAGGATTCTTTCCAGGAGTGACTAGATTCCTTCCTTTGCCGCTTATTTAAGGGACCACCATAATGCCGCCAAAATTATTTTCACAATAACTTACTCAACACAAATCAAAATTGCCAAAACTATGACAGAGCAGCTCTCAGAATTCATGGAAACTAGGAATGTTCTGCTTAGACCTACAAGTGTACGTGGGATCCATCCACAATAACCTCTCTCAGTTTTAGTCAACTCCAGTCCATTTGACCGTGCCGAAATCAAATGCATTCTTGCAAAATGCTTCAGTTTCATGTAGTGGAAAGGTGCTAGGAGTGACATTTTGCATTCCATAACTCGTGGGGCCAAACTAACTGTGCCAATGCATCGGGGTGGGCAGGTAAATTCTAGAGGAGGTCTCGTTTTATGCACCAAGTGTCCCAGTCGTTCGTGGTAGCAAGCTACTGGCAAAGTCACTTAAGATCATAAGAGCAAAAACTACCAAACTTTCACAGAGCAGTTATCAGAATTCATGACAGCTAGGAATGTTTCATTTGGACCTATAGGTGCACATAGGGTCTGTACACAATAACCTCTCTCAGTTTTGGACAATTCAAATCTGTTAGACTATGCCGAAATCAAATGCATTCTTGCAAAATGCTTCAGTTTCATGCAAAACAACCTTGGCATGTGCCATATTTTTTGTTCTACTCATCATGGGGCCAAACCATCTACCCCAACACATCGGGTGGGTGGGTAAATGCTATGGAGGTCTTGTTTCATGCGTCAAGCATCCCAGTCGTTTGCAGCAGCAAGTTATCGACAAAGTCTCTTAAGATCCCTAAGACCAAAAACCTGTCAAACTATGATGGAGTAGTTCTTAGAATTCGTGGTAGCTAGGAATGTTCCACTTGTACCTACAAGTGCACATGAGGTCCATCCACAATAACCTCTCTCAATTTTGTTCAACTCCAGTCTGTTTGAATGTGCTGGAATCAAATGCATTCTTGCAAAATGCTTCAGTTTCATGCAGTGGAAAGGTGCTAGGAGTGACAATTTGCATTCATAACTCATGGGGCTGAACCAATTGCACCAACACGTTGGGGTGGGTAGGTAAATGCTAGAGGAGGTTTTGTT
Organism: Cunninghamia lanceolata; assembly: GCA_027924645.1. NCBI lineage: Eukaryota > Viridiplantae > Streptophyta > Pinopsida > Cupressales > Cupressaceae > Cunninghamia > Cunninghamia lanceolata. The sequence continues at coordinate 6,294,283 of BSBN01000232.1, read as the reverse complement.
TCATGAACCAATTGTCCCAGTCATTCACGGCAGTAGGCTATTGACAAAGTCACTTAAGATCATAAGAGCAAAAACTGTCAAACTTTGACGGAGTAGTTCTCAGAATTTGTCACAACTGAGAATGTTATGTTTGGACCTACAAGTGCACATTGGGTCCATCCACAATAACCTCTCTTAGTTTTGGTCAACTCAAATCCGTTTGACCGTGCCAAAATCAAATGCATTCTTGCAAAATGCTTCAGTTTCATGCAACACAACCTTGTCAGGTGCCATATTTTTTGTTCTACTTGTTGTGGGGCCAAACTACCTACACTAACACGTCAAGGTGGGTGAGTAAATGCTAGGGGAGGTCTTGTTTCATTTGCCAAGCGTCCTAGTCATTTCGGGATGTAAGCTACCGACAAAGTCGAAAGGTGCTAGGACTAAAATTTTGTATTCCACAGATCGTGGGGTCAAAACAACTACGCCAACACGTCCAGGTAGGTGAGTAAATGCTAGGGGAGGTCTTGTTTTGTGCGCCAAATATCTTAGTCGTTCCGGGCTACAAGCTACTGACAAAGTCGAAAGGTGCTAGGAGTGAGATTTTGCATTCCACGACTCATGGGCTGAACTAACTATGCCAACACATCGAGGTGGGCAAGTAAATGTTAGGGGAGGTCTCGTTTCATGTGCCAAGTGTCCCAGTTGTTCTGGGTTGTAAGCTACCGACAAAGTTAAAAGGTGCTCGGAGTGAAATTTTGCATTCCATAGCTCATGGGACCAAATTGACTGTACCAACACATCAAGGTGGGCAGGTAAATGTTAGGGGAGGTCTCATTTCGTGTGCCAAGTGTCCCAGTCATTCCAGACTGCAAGCTACCAGCAAAGTGACTTTGTCGATAGCTTACAACCCGGAACAACTGGTACCCTTGGCACACAAAATGAGACCTTCCTTGGCATTTACCTGCCCATCCTGATGTGTTGGTGCAATCGGTTCGACCCCATGATGAGCTAAATGAAAAATATGGCTCCTGGCAAGGTTGTGTTGCATGAAACTGAAGCATTTTGCAAGAATAGATTTGATTTCAGCACAGTCAAACAGATTTGAGTTGACCAAAAATGAGAGAGATTATTGTGGACGAACCCCACATGCACCTGTAGGTCTAGAAGGATTGTTCCCAGCTGACACGAATTCTGAGAACAGGTCCGTCAAAGTTTGGTAGTTTTTGCTCTTGGGAACTTAAGTGACTTTACCGGTAGCCTATTGCCTCGAATGACTGGGACACTTGGCGCATGAAATGAGACTTCCCTTAACATTTACCCACCCACCCTGATGCGTTGGCACAATCAGTTAAACCCCACGAGCTATGGAATGCAAAATGTCACTCCTAGCACCTTTCCACTGCATGAGACTGAAGCATTTTGCAAGAATGCATTTGATTTCAGCACGGTCAAATAGACTAGAGTTTACCAAAACTGAGAGAGGTTATTATGGACGGACCCCACATGCACCTATAGGTCCAAACAAAACATTCCCAGCTACCACGAATTCTAAGAACTGCTCCGTCATAGTTTAGCATTTTTTGGTCTTAGGGATCTTAAGGGACTTTGCCAGTAGCCTGTTGCCCTGAACAACTGGGATGCTTGCGCACATAAAAAGACCTTCACTAGAATTTACCCACCCACCCTGACACGTTGGCATGTAAGGTTCGGCCCCATGACAAGCAGAATACAAAATATGGCACCTGGCAAGGTTGTGCTGCATGAAACTGAAGCATTTTACAAGAATGCATTTGATTTTGGCATGGTCAAACAGATTTGAGTTGACCAAAACTGAGAGAGGTTATTGTGGAGGAACCCACATACACTTGTGGGTCCAAACAAAAAGTTCCCAGCTGCCACAAATTCTAAGAACTGCTCTGTCAAAGTTTGGTAGTTTTTGCTCTTAGGATCTTAAATGACTTTGTCGGTAGCTTGCTGCCGTGAATGACTGGGACACTTGGCGCACAAAATGAAACCTCTCCTAGCATTTACTCACCCACCCCGATGCGTTGGCACAAACAGTTTGGCCCCATGACAAACAAAAAAAACACGGCACCTGGCAAGGTTGTGCTGCATGAAACTGAAGCATTTTGTAAGAATGCATTTGATTTTGGCACGATTAAACAGATTTGAGTTGACCAAAACCAAGAGACGTTATTATGGATGGACCCCACGTACACCTATAGGTCTAAATGAAACATTCCCAGCTATCACGAATTCCAAGAACTGCTCCGTCATAGTTTGGCAGTTTTTTGGTCTTAGGGATCTTAAGGGACTTTGCTAGTAGCTTGCTGCCCCGAACGATTGGGATGCTTGGCACATGAAACGAAACCTCCTTTCACATTTACCCACCCACCTCGACGTGTTGGCATAGTCAGGTTAGCCCCATGAGCTATGGAATGTAAAATCTCACTCCTAGCACCTTTCCACTGCATGAAACTGAAGCTTTTTGCAAGAATGGATTTGATTTCGGCACACAATCAAATAGATTTGAGTTGACCAAAACTGAGAGAGGTTATTGTGGAAAAACCCCACATGAACCTGTAAGTCCAAACGAAACATACCCATCTACCACAAATTCTAAGAACTGCTCCGTCATAGTTTGGTAGTTTTTTGGTCTTAGGGATCTTGAGGGACTTTGCCGGTAGTCTGCTGCCCCTAAAGATTAGGATGCTTGGCACACAAAACGAGACCTCCCTTAGCATTTACCCACCCACCCCGATGCATTGGCATAGTCAATTCAGCCCCACGAGCTATGGAATGCAAAATGTCACTCCTAGCACCTTTCCCTTGCAAGAAACTGAAGCATTTTGCAAGAATGCATTTGATTTCGGCACGGTCAAACAGACTGGAGTTGACCAAAACTGAGAGAAGTTATTGTGGATGGACCCCATGTGCACATGTAGATTGAAATAAAATGTTCCCAGCTACCACGAATTCTGATATCTACTCTGTCATAGTTTGTCAGTTTTTTGGTCTTAGGGATCCTAAGGGACTTTGCTGGTAGGCTACTGCCCCGAATGATTGGAATGCTCGCAAACAAAATGAGACCTCCCCTGGCATTTACCCACCCACCCCGACGTGTTGGTGCAGTCAGTTTGGCTCCATGAGTTATGGAATGCAAAATGTCACTCCTAGCACCTTCCCACTGTATGAAACTGAAGCATTTTGGAACAACGGGTTCCTTGCCACCATAGGCAAACAAAATTGATTTAAAAAAAAATTGAGGTAGGTGTTTGTAGGTAGACCTGACATCCACCTATACATGCAAAGAAGATGTTCATAGGTGTCACAATTTGATGGAACAATCAGTCCAAAGATTGTCACTTTTTTTTCTTAGGGCTCTTGAGAGATTGTCTGTGTTTGATATAACCAAGAACGACCACGAGGCTTTGCCACCGAAAAGACATCTCCCCTAGCATTTACCCACCCACCTAGATGCATTGGTGCCATCCATTTGGCCACAGGAGATGTCGAATATAAAAATTTAGTCATAATACCTTTCTGGTAGATGAAAATTCAGTACTATAAAGGTGTTCTCACTTGATCCAATGTCTTGTAGGGCATCAATTGAGGCTGCCCTTACCATTGCTATCAATTGTTTGTCATTAAAACTCATTAAGACTCGTTATGAAATAGTAACATCATTAAAATGAATTTAAACTCATAGTAACTATTGGAACTTGTAAAATTTACCTAATTTTGCCAGTTTTATAAACCTTAAACCCAAAAATCCATTGTAAATGGTCTTAATCCTTCTGCCACTCATATCCTAAAAAAAAAAAACTTTACTAGTGTCCTCATTGGGTCATTTTCCATCACACATATGTTGCATCCTTGTGTTTCCATCTTGACGTGTATATGGGTCAAATACCGAATCCCCGCGGAGGTTTGTAGTCACCCCTAATAGTCCTTGGCGGGTTTGCGGGAGCTTGAGATGTAGTATAAGTGTTCACCGCAATACTGCATCAGTCAGTGGGGGTATGTGTGGGATGGCGGTAAGAAATTAAATAACCATAAGGTAACCTGTAGCCCCGTGATAGTGTACCATGACGTCAAAGGTGATGTGCGGTGTAGCGGGATGGACTAAAATGTGAAAGGTATGTGGTCCCGCTGCCTCGCGGGGGTCTTGATCTATTGTGGCAAGATTGCGGTATAGGTTGGCATTGCATTTACTGCAAATATATAATTAATTACATGAAGAACTTTAGACCGTTTTATCTTCTTAGATCAAGGAAGCATATTCAAACTCACACACGATGATCAACCATTGCATCTTTCAACATGAGTTGGCATTGATGGTGAAGTGACTGAGTTCGGGAGCTGATATATTTGGAATTTTGTGCCATTTCGATCATTCACAGTATCTCAGTGTGTTCGGAGATGAAGGGATTCAAGGCTTGGTATGGGCTTTGGAACTGTTGTATGAATGGATATATGAATGAATTGACAAGGGAGCAAAAGGATTCCTTGGAATGCTTGGTTCGACATCAGAAACATTATTTAGTTATACCTGAAATTCTGAGGGAATTGAGGAATAGTCGAAATCAAGGTGAGAAACAAGTTGATCTCATCATGTCAGCTATATCTCCAGTTTCTGTTATCAATAAAACAATCAAGATAGATGGAATGTTCCAGAAGTTCCAATGGATGAAGACTAGTGATAGAAAATGCAGGCCAGAAGGTTTATTTTTGAGGACACAATTGTAGCTGCTTATTTGATATGTTAAATGTTTTTTATGCTACTTGGATAGAGGCATGTTCCTCAGTTCTATTTTGGGCCTTCTATGATGTTTTATTTTCATAATTATTCTCCTACATTGATTGTATTTGTGTAATATTTTGGTTGGTGGAATTAGAGATAATCAATGTAATGCAAAGTTGTTGCATCTGGGTGGGTAGTTGAAGGGTCTTTTGGAATTGTAACGATTTGAAGCTTGTCGCTTCCTTCATCTACCTATAAGAAGGAAACCATGACCATTGAAAGGAGGGGGGATTGTTTTTGGGAGAAAAGCTATACATTGTAAGAACATTTTGAAGTAAAGTAATGGAGAGAAAGCATTAACTTGGTGCCTAAATTCTGGTTTCAATTGTTTTGTTGAGGTTATTGGTAACAATTATTTGGTTGTCTCCAACTTGATGTTTTCCTTGTTATTTAAATCGGTGTATCAAGTATATATTTGGTTTATCAAAGAAAATTTACGTTTTGTGTGGTTTATTTGATTGGTTTCTTCAAGTAAGAATTAAATTCATTTGAATAAGTCACAGTAACCTGAAAGATTCATTTAGATTAAAAAGAAGAGCCTGGTAATTAATTTCCTTGCATGTTTATGCAAGTCATAAAGTGCCAAACAATTTGAATTATAACCAGTAGGAGGATACATATCAATCTATATTTTAACTTTGTTACCCAGTGGAAGAAAGGCACCGATCATTTTATCCCCAAAAACAATTCCCTGTAAAAGTCTTTCCTATATATTTTAATGTTCAGTTGTAGGAGTAGGAGTAGTAATTAGTTTTGTATTTTTATTGTCTATTTCAAACCCTCATGCTAGTGTGAAATAGATTGTTAGAGGGTGATTTAATTGACAAAATTGTGATCACACAAACTCTACAAATTTGTATGAGGTTTTCAATCTACTTGATTATCATCAGTTAATCTTAGAGTTTTAACAATCATTGGTGATAAAGGTACACCCACCTAGGCATAGCAAAGCCTAAAGAGCAGGGAATTCTAACCATCCTGGTTAATTTCGTTTGTTGGCCAGATCACTTGTTGAACCTAATTATAAAGTTTGGCATACTTTTAGGGTTTGACAATCTGTTGATTTGGGAACCAATAGTAACATTGTTAAAAATCGTTAATACTCATTATGAAATAGAAAGTAAAGGACATATCATCATGAAAACCTACCTTACTTTCCTTCCAAAGGCAACTTCATAAGGATTATGCCTACCTCCATCATCCTAAAATCCTGCATGCAAATGTAATTGCACTATTTAGCTAAAATGAGTAGCTACAATTTACAAGGTGAAATGAGGATAGCAAAGAAAAATAACATACCTTTCTGTCATTCCACTAATTTGATCCAATGAGCCATCTAGGTTTGCTCTACTCTTTATTGTGTCGAGTGTTGCTTCGTGATCTAACTCACGAACCTTCCACATGGTCCTATTCAATGGTCTACCCCCATATTTGATCAAATGAATGTTTAATGCCACAACAAGGTTAGAATAATGAAGAATCTTCCTATGTGTGTCAAAGTCCTTGAACAACCACACATTAGACTTCTTCACTAGGTACCTTCTAAGCCATGTTCCAGTAACAACCACTGATCCTGTAGGGTACTCAATGTTTTCTCCATCTATAACAGGGGAATCTAATTTCTTTTTTGCCTCAACATAATGACACAAAAAATAATCTGTTCCTTCTTTATTGTCCTCAGCTGCAATAATTGCATAAGCATGCCCTACATTGATACGTGCATTTAGTTTGATGAATATAGTCAACAATACAAGAAAAACTACAAAATAAGATGGTATATTGAATTTTATTAAATTTGAATGTTGATAATACCTGGTTGAACTAGATCTGAAACATGGTCAAAAGCAATTGATGATTCAATCTCTATGATTTGTAGTGTTATCATTGGTCAATACATGTCAATCGAGCTTAGGCCTCTTGTACACCAATCATCGACCCACTCCTTTGACTCACAATCATACCAAGCTTCATATGTACATGAAGAACAAAAGTATGCCATCCACCATGTATGAATACTCCATGAACCTACATTAGAGCTTCTAAAAGAGTGTAGCTCACTCAATCCTTTCAATGTACAATAGTCCTCATATTTTGCAATGTTAGTATCATCAACCAACCAAAAATATCTATGAACTGTAGACTTACCTTCATTACCTGGACCCATGGTAGCATTATACCATTCGACAATAGATCTCGCATCTATCAACTTTGCATTATATTTGTACTTCAACTCTTCTCGTGCCAATGCTCTTTTGATACATGTTCCTACACTATCATACTCCCCCTTTCCATGCCCGACTTCACAAAAATTCCACATATGTTGAACACCATTCATCGTATGTATCCTTCTCAACCAATAGAACATCCACAAGTTCTTGAATTGTGATGCACAATTATCTGACCATATGATATGCTGACAAAATGCTATGCTCCTACTAGCCAAATCATGGTAGAACATCTGAAAGAAACCTTGCACGAACTATGTAGAATGTGTGCGATCATCACTAATATAAAAATGATATTCCCTCAAGATCTTCTTGTTGTCCTCTGTACTATCTTCTGAATGAATGAATGCTATTTGCACAAATATAGCAACCTGCGTAGAGTTGTAATACTGTGATTGCACCTCATTATGTGGCTGTAATGTGTAGTTCTCTGCAAAGTCAACAACTGAAATGATGGTACCAAGTGGAAACGTGTCCTTGCATAACTTGAATTGTAAGTCCAACCATCAAGCTCTATGGGTATGCCTTGCATACTCGTAAACTATATTATCTCAGAAAATAGAGATAAACTGATACACTGGAATCTTTTGAATGACCAATTCACACTTTTTTGCTTCTTTTCCATCTTTCAGACTATATGCCATTGTCTCGTATTTACCAAAACTTACTATCTCATTTCCAATTGCATGTGTGTTGTCCATATGTTGACAAATTAGTAAATGTTGCAACCCACCATAATGATCACACGTGCCATCCAAGCATAAGCTATTGTGGAATAATTGACCATCCACTCTCTGGCATAAGATGTTTGATATGAAATATCTTGAAGATCTAGGTGGACACTTTATATTACACTCCTGTAAGACATTGTTAGTATGCAAATCTACACATATATATCTATAAACATCATAATGATTAGAAAACTCAATATGTACTCTACAACAACAAGTTGTGCGTGTGATTTATTTTGACATAAAAAGGCTTTACCCTTTCAAAATACCTTTGACTAATTTTCACTTGAGGATGCATCTCTTGAAATTTCTTAAAAAAATTTGTTTGAGTCACATCCAAAAAATGCTTTGGATGTGGCTCACAGTTTCGACAACCAATTCTCCTTCTCACAAAATATCTTGCATTAGGAGATACCCATGTTATTTTTCCAAAATTCTTCAATGAGGGATCTCAAGGCTTCAACAACAACTTTGTCTTTCTGTGGGAGTCTCATAGAGAATGCCCACAATTCATTAGTGGTTGGGTCCTCAACTCTTTCACGTCTTCCAACGACTCTCATTAGAGTTTTTCTACTTATTTTTAATGCTCGACTTGACTTTCGAATGAGGTGAGCTTTCTTTGTTTGTTGGCTTACTATTGTTGATGTAATGACACGTTGTGTGACATTACTATCCTTGGTGCATGAGGTGGAACCCACACTCTCATATGCACTCATTAGATTCTTTACAATTGATTTTTCACTTGAGGCATTCGATGTTCTTAGGCCAAGAATCTTCATAATGGGCCTAAATTCTAGATTTCTCATCAATTCGACAAATAGTTGACATCTTCTGGTTTCATTTAAGTTCTCAAATAATGATTTTCATATCTTATTCGCATATCTTTGGCAAGTGCACTTGGGAATCTTATCCTGTATGAGCTTCAAAATGTTCTCATCGGTATCAATTAGAAACTTAGGCTTCCTATGCAAAATTCTAGGAGGCGTTTTCATTGGTAAAGTTGACTCAACATCAGGAATTTCTTCAATATTTACTTGAGATGGGATAGATGACGTACCTTCAATTGGAGATGAAAAAGATGAAAATGATTAAAGTTGAGATGGAGAAGATGGTATACCTTCTACTTGACGTGTGAATGATGGCATGCCACCAACTTGAGAAGAGAATGAAGATGTACCTTCAACTTCACCTGTGAAAGATGGAGTGCCTCCAATTTGAGAAGATAATGACGGTGTTCCTTCAACTTGACCCGTGGACGATGGAGTACCTCCAACTTGGAGATTCGGTTTCCTCGTTGAATGGAGGATTTGCATTCATTCCCTTTGTGCTGCCAATTCCATCTCTCTCTTAACTTCATTAGATGTGTCATGTTCCTCTTCAATTGGCAATGGTGGAATGTCTTCTTGTATGGTTGACAATTTCCTACTTTCACGAATTCACCTCATTCTTTCTCTTTTCCTCTCATTCTCGGCTTCACACTCTTCTGGTGTTAGAGTCTTTGCTCGTTTCCTCGGCATGATGATGATTTCTATATGCATCATGAATAAGACAATGATGATGTTAGAAGCATAATGAATAATCAACATATACAAATCAACATATGATGACTAATGAATAATTAGCATATGAATAATCAACATATAGTTTCACATTTTCTTAACATATCTTCTCAAACATGCTTTCTTACCCTCCCATGGATACACCTACTCAAGACAAGATAGAAGAAGTCACTAGAAGTAAGGAGAGTTATGACAAGCACATTGTGATGGATCAACCATTCTAAATGGAGACTCATGTAAGGTAAAACTAGACCTACCAACATGTTAAAGGACAGCCCAAATTCTTATATTGTAGGTGGTGAATTAGTTAGAGTGGCTCATGAAGGCAAGTATGAAGTCATGTATATGATTAGATGTGATCATTGTTATCTCAAGTAAGTAGATGGGACTACATAGAACTTTGAGGGGGCTTTTGCAACAAAAGCCAAAATTAGAGAAGGAAGCAACAACTCTTAACAATTCCCAATAATGAAAATGTAGACAATTCTTTTTGAATAGAGGAGTCCAAGAGACTATAGTAGTAGAGGTTGTAGATGTTCTAAAAATAAAAGGCATATTTAATTCCATCATTGTAAAAAGAAATTGGGCATTTTGAAAAGGATTGTAGGCTCAAACAGAGTCACATGTGAAATAAGAAAGCAATTTTCACTTGAAATGAAGGAGACCATCTCAATTCCAATATTTTTTTCTTTTGTCATGCAAAAGAGAAATCTTAAGATAATGTTTGGTTTCTTGGTTTTGGTTGTTTGAATCATATTATAGTCAATGAAGACTTATTTATGCCAGGTGATAAAGTTATAAAGAGTTGATTAAAATTTGGAGACAATAAAGTAGTGTAAGTTGTTGGAAAAGACACCTTGGTTGTTCACACCAACCAAGGTGAGGTAACAAAATCAAGATACTTTATTAGTTGATGGACTTTAAGCATAATTTATTGAGTGTAGCTTAGCTTATTGAAAATAATTATAGAGTTTTATTTCATGATGGTACTTGTAAATGTTTTGATAAAAATCATGATGGAAAAAGTTGTAGCAGAAGTTCTCATGACAACAAATAGAATGTTTCCATTGCAAATGTGTTTATTAAAATAGATGCTCTAAAAGCAACTCTTGAGGATACCAATTGGTTATGTCATGGTCAGTATGGTTAGTTGACCATTAAGGAGTTGAACTTGTTACATATTAAGATTTGTGGATTGTTCAAGATCTTGTTGAAGAGTTTGATCATAAATTGATAAGATAGTGATAAAAGCCTATGTGGTAACCATGCATTGAGAGTTGGACATTGTGCTATGGCATGGAGATTTATTACAACCAAGTGTTGCTATGGTAGCAATTGCAAGACGCTTGGTGAAGAACTCGCTATTGCATCATGAGCTAAGTGAGTTGCTAGAGCATGTATGGTAGTGCAAGTGTGCATGCGGCAGTGTTGGAGTGCATGTAGTGACAATTGAAAACATGTATATGTTCTAGAGAATGTTCTGAGGTATCACAAGTGATAAGAAGTAATTGAGAGTTTCTCTTTCTTGTTGCAAGCCATAGTTTGATTTTGGTTGCAGTGTAGGAAGACATGTACACGGTTCATGTGTTTTGGTCAACAAATTTTGACTAAGTATAAAAACAAGTATGACAAACAAGCTAAGTATGGTGTACCCTTGTAAGCATTGAAAGTGTTGAATTATCACAATCAATCAATACAAATCAATCAATTTTGGCAGTAAAGAAGACATTGAGTATGATGGCACACCTAGTCCCAATGATGAGAATGAGTTGAATGGTTTATATATTAATGATTCAAGATACAACAAAATCATGTATATATCATATTTTAATGATTCTAATTCTATTAATACACATAATGATGACTTTTTAACATAGATAGTTCCACTTTTAGTGATTGTGAGTGTTCTAAAGAACATAAAGTGAAAAAAATTGAACATAAAGAACATACCTTAGAATTTGATATTTGAGTTGACCAATCCTCCAAAATTTGGCTTCAAAATCCTCAAATTGATCTTTTTAGCAAGTTTGATTATGAATTCTATATAACTCTAGAATAGGATTAGTAAAATTTATGAAAAAAAAAACATATATCATCAATTCAATCTATATCAATGGTAATTAGCTTTGAAACAATATGAAACATGAAACTTTTAGTTTAAATAATCAAATTTTGTCCAAAAATATGCAAAACCAGTTCTTCTACGTTGAAAAACAAAAAAAGGTGGTGGATTGATCAAACAATGATTCTTAAAATGTCAAACACCATGAAAAAGTGTTTTCTTGTCCGATAGCACGCATGAAAAGCAGGGAATAACAGACATGTGGGGTCTGAATCACAGATCCCACATATTTTTTTCCCATTTTTTTTGCTTCCCAAAATGTGCTTGCGTTATAATGCGAGCGTGTTTTGGGAAGCATGAAATCTTTATGCTTTCATGCATGCAAACAAGTATTTTAATGTTTTCTCTCTATGTACATATAACTATATATTTATAAGTATATATCTATGCAAACCTTTATGTATAAGTATATATCTATCTCTCACGCGAGCACATTTTGGGAAGCATGAAATCTTTATGCTTTCATGCATGCAAACAAGTATTTTAATGTTTTCTCTCTATGTACATATAACTATATATTTATAAGTATATATCTATGCAAACCTTTATGTATAAGTATATATCTGTCTCTATCTCCTCTCTCTCTAAACCCCTAAACCCTAAATAATGCCTGTAAACCTTTATCTCCCTATCTCTCCCTCTCTAAACTCCTAACCCCTAAACCCTAAACCCGATCAACCCTAAACCCCTATCTCCTTGTCTCTATCATCCCTCCACCTCTCAATCTCTCTGCCTATGTCTCTGGGCATGTCCCTCACCCTCTGTGTCCTTATCTCTCCCCTCTGTCTCCTCTATATCTCCCTATCAGTCCTTTCTCTCTAAACCCTAAACTAAACCTCTAAACCTTAAACCCTAAACCCTAAATAATGCTCCTAAACCCTAAAATTGAGTAACCCTAAACCATAAACCCTCGAAGAACCCCTAAACCTCTAACTCCCTATCTCTCCCAATCTCTATCGGTCCTCTCTCTCTATCTCTCTCTAAACCCTAAACCTGAGAAACCCTAAACCCCTAACCCCTAAACCCTAAACCCGAGCAAACCTAAACTCGTAAACCTCAAATAATGCCCCTGACCCCTAAACCCTAAACTCAAGCAACCCTAAACATATAAACCCTAAATAATGCCCCTAAACCCTAACCCCTAACTCCTAAACCCGAGCAACCCTAAACCTCTATCTCCCTATCTCTCCCTTATCTCCCTATATCTCTATCATCCCTCTACCTCTCAATCTTTCTCCCTATCTATCTGGACATCTCGCTCACTCTCTATCTCCCTATCTCTCCCCTCTATCTCTCCCTCACTAGGTTATCGATGAAGGAAATGAAAACAAGAAAACTAGTACTCTCTCTCCCTATCACCTTATCTCTCCCCTCTTTCTCTCCCTTCCATCTCCACCCTCTCTCCCTCTTCCTCCCTCTTCCTCTCCCTTATCGACAAAGAACATGGAAACAAGAAAACTAGGACATCTAAAGAGGGATGAGGATATAAATTGGGAGGATGAAACGGAAACAAGATAATTTATGAAAGTTCATTGGATGGGAAGAATGATGAGGAGAGGTGGAGAGGGGAGGGAAGTAGAGAGTGAGATAGAGGGTAGGAGATAGAGAGGGGAGGTAAGTAGAGAGTGAGAGAGAGGGAAGGAGGTAGAGAGGGGAGGGAAGAATAGAGAGAGAGAGAGAGAGAGAGAGAGAGAGAGAGAGAGAGAGAGAGAGAGAGAGAGAGAGAGAGAGAGAGAGAGAGAGAGAGAGAGAGAGAGAGAGAGAGAGAGAGAGAGAGAGAGAGAGAGAGAGAGAGAGAGAGAGAGAGTTCAGCATAATGCTAGCGCATTATAACACGCTTGCATTATGCTTTGCCTTGGAAATTTCCAAGCCTTAGGCTTGGATTTGCCTTGGGCTTCCAACCCAAAGGCTTGGACTGTGTTTAGGTCATCCAAGGATGTGTTTTTCTAGATTCTAACAAAATTCACATAATCTAGAGCGTGCTCCCCATCATAATTACATTTTTTTAATGAAAACTCGAAAAGAATACCACCATAATCTTAATATCTTTGTTAGCTATCTAACCATATAATTTTTTTCACGTTTTGAGTATGTTAAGGGTTTCATCTTTAACTTCTTTTGTTAGTGTGTCCATTTTTTGTCAAAAACTAGTGTCTAGTATTTTTGACTTTTTTTTACCCATTCATCAAAATTTCAAGTTACATTTTTAGAAACTAGACTCCATTCTACATGTATTAAAAAAATCAATTTTTGATTAGTTTTCAAAAAATTTAGGGCGGGGCATGCTCAATTTTCTATTTTTCAAGATGTGTCCACTTTGAAAATTAGTAAAAAATCAATTATTCATGAAAAAATTATCAGAAAAATTAGGGATAAACTACATGATGTTAGCTAATTTCTCACTGAAGTGATTTTGAAATACTTAAAAAAAGTTAACATTTCAGGGGGAGAAAACCAAACATTATGTTATGTTTTTTTGAGAAAAATAGGATCAATTTGTGTGCTCCCCCTTTTTGAACCCCTTAATTTCAACCATTTTTTGAAAAAAATAGTAGTTTAGAAACTAGATTCGGAGCACTATGACTCTTGTTTTTGTTGTATCTTCAAATTTTGAGTGTAAGTATCTTCAATTTCTCACCCAACATCAGTCTTTCCCGATTTCAGAAAAAAAATAAATGGCATCTTAAGACCCCCTTTTGGTCTCTCATCTTTGTGCACTTACCCCCCATATGTCTCCAATCAACATAAAACATGGAAATCACACTCTATTTACATCTGTTAACATTCTCTTAAAACCACAAAGTCAAAAACCAATCTGCCGAGGAATACAGACTCTCTTACACACCTGCTCTAGACCGGAAATGACTGTATTCTGTCAAGTCGAACTTCTGTCACCCATAACTTTCAAACCGTATGTCAAAAACAAACAAAATCTTGGATTTAGAAGCATCTGACAATCAAAAAACATGCAGTAGAACTGCAGAGCAAAAACTTCAACAATGGACAAATGTAGACCAAAATATCAGAAGATCTATAACTCAGAATTACCAGAGTTGACACTTAGCCAAATTTTCATAATAGGTTCCTTACTAGATCAAACCTTCTTGCAAAGTAGAGAATCAAACTGATCTGCATCATACCAAAATATAATGTTGACATCAATGACAACACTGTAATGCATAACTATATATACCTTTGTGCTTATGCTCATGTTGCTAGTAGCAACATCAATGACATAACAAGCTCCCAAAAGGCATTCTTCCAACAAGTTTTGGTTGCAATCTGGTAAATGAATAGAGGTAGAGCATTGCCTTTATAGTGCATTTGTGAGTCTTAGAGTTGTGTGTTGGTAGAGGGTGGGTTTATTTTCATCAAATGCTATCAGAGTTGGAGTTCTTGAGAGTGGAGGCAGTGCACCGAATGTGAGACAGCGTACACCAGGACCTACGGGAAGAGAAGGCAGTTGTGGAGAGCTCAAAAGATTGTTGCAGGTAGAGAGGAGTCTTGAGCAAGTGAGAGCTAGAGAATTGTGAGGAATTATAGATTGTAAAGAGTGTGATGCAGATTGAGGTAGGATTGCAATAGTAGATTGAGATGAGATTACAACAGTAAGTGAGATGGGGAGAGTGATAAGGAAAAAGCCTATCCTATGGGATGGATGGAGGCAATATGAAGAGTGAAAGACTCTTGAGATGATGACAGGTATATGTGAGAGATTAGAAAAGAGATTGAGCAGATTGGAAGCATGGCCACATGGTGAATTGGTCTAGCAAGATGAAAAGTTATGTGCAACTACGATGGAAGATGAAGAGGTGGGTAGCGATAATAAAGAGGTTGAAGATGTAGCTATGGAGAATGTGATTGCAACAATGGAATACGAAGAGGTTGCAGCGAAGGATGAGGTAGAAGATGACTTGGCAGTGGAGAATGAATGGTTAGAGAAGATTACAATGAGTAAGGGTGAGAGATATGTTGCAGCTAGTGAAGGTGAGAAGATGAACACTGCAATGAAGGATGATGTTGACATAGAAAAGAATGAAGAGGTAAGTTTTAATTTTTCTGCAATTTGTGAGGTGCATAAGGAGTTAATAGATAGAAAAAGTGATTATGTAGTTGCAGATTGGTGTGTGGATAGTGCATATTTGCTTGTAGAGGTTGCGGACGATGATGCAAGTGTAATTTGGTGGAGGTGGTCAGTTTGTGGTGGGTTGGATCCCACAAAGGAGAGGAGAGTAGAGAACATTTGGTAGTGAAGGGTGGTCTATGCTGGATGTGAATCCATGAGAGGAGAAAGGAGTGGTGAATGGAGTTGTGTGTAGAGGATGATGTGTGTGCCAACGAGATGTTGGAAAAAGAGGAAGAAGAATTGATCTTGTGCATGTATATCCCAACAATGGATTTCGTTGCAGATTGGTTGGAACTTGAAAGGGTGATTCTATCACTCAACTCCACTTTTGTGAGCCTATGCTCACAAACTTTCTACCTAGTGTGTCTGATGCAAGAGCATTTGGGTGAATGGGCAATCCGACATCAACCAAAAATAATTATAGGTTTAATTTTTAATTTTGTTTGGTTTGTTGGGTTCTAATGGCTTTTCTCGGCACTATGTGTGTTTGGCACAGTCAGGGAGGCAGTTTGGCAATGTTGCTTAAATTCAGTCTTAACACGCGTGATGTCAGTTTTTGTAAAATAATTGTTCTGGGAGCTTGGTGAAGTTTCATGGCAAATCCTTCGATAGGTAGATTGTTGATTCCATCCTGGAATGTAATGTGCCATACAAGTCTATTGGTTCTTTTCTTAATCTTAATAGTGTTATTTTTATTAGAATGTATTCTTTTAGTCTAGAGAGAAGATGTAGAAGGGGTTTTAGTTTTCTTGCATATGTGTGTTGCCGGAGCATACAATATATGGCATATATTGAAAACCTAGAAAATGTACAATGAATTTACATAAACAAACAATGACCCAGATCATCAAATCACCAAATATTAATTATTGTTACATACCCATGTCAAGTTTTGCACTTTGATATTTATGTTGTAACCGGACCAACTAATAGATAACATTGCTTTCACTCATAACTCCATGATATTGCGAGATATGTGCATACAATGAGAAGAGACAATCAACAAGGGTCTAGACGCCTCCAATAGAGGGTAACAATGGTTGCTATCAAGAGTAATCAACCTCAAACAATTGTAGCAATTTCCCAGGTGAGTGGTACGACCTTTGTGGTGAATGCACAACAGTATGCCAGCAATAAACTCCTCAGAAATAACTCAATCTGGACTGTATGCCTTGCTGAAGCCAAGACAAAGATATGAGAGTGAATAAATCTACACTAGAATCCTCCAAATCACCTCACACAGTAGTACGACCAAGCTAGAAAAGTATGAACAACCAGTAGAAAATTGTAGCAGTCACAATCCTCATAGAAACACTTCCAAATCTACTCTAAAATAGCTTATCAGCTGCTCAACAATGTCTTCCGAATATTATAACCCATGAAGCCTCAAATACAATAAAATACTAACTCCAATGAAGCCCAAATGCGAATACTGGATGCATCTGCCAATATAGTATTTGCTAATGGATGTTTTCGTCCCCAAAAGCCAAGAACAACACTATCTTGCGGAGGTTTTCATCTCAGCAAGACAATACCAAACCCTAGAGCCAAGCTCCAGAAACCCTCGAAGGAAAAATCTCAAAAGAGAGAAAAAATAATAATCCAAGCATATCCAAATGAGAGCACTTTTCTCTCTTTTATAACTCTCCAAGAGGGGTGTTTCACTTTTTGAGGGAAATATTCTTTTAATTTTACTTTTAATATTTCCCAAGGTCAGCGCTCCATAAAATGACTTAAGTGACTTTTAAATATTTTATTTTTCATCACTTAACCAATAAAACCCAAAGTCCAATATTAAATAATAATATTAATTTACGGACTTTAAAACGAAGGCCCAAATGAACTTGAAATTCAGTGATCTATAGCTCGTTGGAAAGGTCTCGATGAGACGCATCCAACCCCACTCTAAAAATCCCAATCCGACTACAAACCCAAACTTACTAAAAATAGTAAGTAACAGCCATAAGTAAACTGAGCCAACACAGAGGGTGCCAACTAGATCCACAACCATCTAATAACTATGAGTTCAATGCAAAGTCTGGGAGAGCCAACAGCTGACTGCCAAGTCACCAAAACAACGCCAAACTGACACTTACTAAAAATAGCAGTGTTCCCCGAGGAACCAAAGAGAACAAACCCAGAAAAACCCAGAAAGATTGTCGACATGCAAGTACTTACTATAAATAGTAAGTATAGACAATTTGTCCAAATCTCTCCAGAAAGTGTCAACCAGCTCCACTAGATCACATGAACAACCTGGTGACATCAAAACACTCATCTGGTTATGTTGTCACCAACCCAGAAAGTCAGCTCCAACTATGCTGCAATAGGACTCAAAAATGGGGACATTATAGTCTGCCCTTCCCAAAGATTGCTTGCCCTCAAGCAATTTGCACTTGCATGCCAAAGCTGAACACTAGGATCCCAAATCAATCTGAAGAATGTACAACAACATCTCCACTGCATCTGCTGGGTAGAGGTAAAACCATGCTCAACATCAATGTAAGTAGCTACCCCAGTATCGAACAATCTGCTAGACATAGGAGCCCCTGGGTCCCAAAGCCAATATGGAAGTCTGCTATACACGTCACTTATTGACTTCCACTGCGCTACTCTGATATAATCTTCACCGTGCAGAGAGTGGTGAAGCAACACAACGGAATCCAACTAAACTAACATGCCAAACCTATCACCACCTGGATCACAACACATTAGAACCTCACATCCAACAATAATGAAGGGGTAAGTAAATATCGAAGTGTCTGAACCACAACATCCCCTATCATCCCCTGCCAAATTCCTATGGATGTGCTGACTATCCAACATAGGTACTTGAAGATATGAAATTGCTCCTCTCAAATTGAGGGAATGATAAAACTCTCCTCCATCACTGCTGTAAAAACTAAATAGGCCATCATGCCTACTGACACTGCAACCTCTTTGAAGCCATGTCTCTAATGGAAATTTTAGAGACAAAGAAGTTGCAAACTCTGTCAGGTGCATATCACCATGATGGTAATATGATCTCTGACTCTGCAAATAATCCTCTGAATGTATCTGAGTCAGCCACCTGCAATCCCTAGTTCCATCTTTTGTAGACGGCAACCCTTCATCCCACAAAGGATGGTATAAATCCTAAGCCAAACCACACTTACACATCATTAGGTCATCTGTGTGTGGACTAAAGGAGAAATGATGAGCACTCCTCGCCATGCAGTCAAAATAAAAAGCACCCGCCTGAGTCAATGGTTGACCGTCATAGTTATGGGGAACACACTCCTTATCACTCGAATCAGATGATGGCTCATGTCTCTAATTCTGAATGGCTAATTAGGTAGATAACCTACAAGTCCTCTCTACATACCCAATAGCGAAGTCTTGATCTGAAAGCAATTGGAGGTATTCTAATTTAATCCACTCCGTAGCATGCTGGATAGTTCACAAATTAAATATGGAAGTGCCCGCTACTACCCCTATTTGCCTTTCCTCCAATTATGCCGTCCAAAAGAGATCCTCCACAAAGTTGTGGGTACTGTCAATACAATTTAAGGTTTGAACAACCTTATCCTCGATAACCTTCAACTGATCTCTCCATCTCTGTGGCTCAATAAGTTGTTGATCACAATCAACTGCATAGGATGCAATCTCTGATTTGCTTCTAGGAGAGGGAAACAAATCAACATGAGAATCGTTCTCCCCACTGAAAGATGCCCTACACATCTCTTGTGAAACAAATGGAGTAGTGTGGTGATCTATCACACAACTCTTAGGGAAATCCACCCATGCTCTTTGCAAGAGCTATCAACCATCTGCTCTGCATCACCTGAAATGGGACTAACCTCAGAAACACCTGATGCAACATATTGCTCCCTGTTACACTTATCCAAAACAATCATCCCATATGTGTGACCTGCATCTGTAACTGTAATGGATGTAGCCACATCCACAAAGTACTCCTTACCACTATCCGTGGGTGCATGCTCATCACCAGTAACTATCATAGAAGTTGGAACTGTAACTGCTGGAGATGAAGACTGTGCTAAGCTCAACTCCACGGTAAGCTCATCTATTCGTAGCTTTGACTCTTGAAGGGTTGTTTGAGCACTCTTCAAGGAGTCTGTGGTGACCTCGAGCTCATAGGTGAGCTCGTCAACCTCCTCTTCCTTTCCCCTTAGAGCATCATGACAAATACCATCGATCATGAGAAGATGATCTCTATCTGATAACAACTATAGGTAATTATTCTTCATTAATCCAACCGCATCTCTAGGTGTTTGAAACTCGACAAGAGAAAGTTCACTATCAAAGTGCTCCTATGTTTCTAGAGCCTTCCAACAACAATTTACCAAAAACTATTGAGCAACATCAAAGTGTTCTATGGCTGCAACAATCATGCCTTCGTTCACCTTCAATTGCCTTGTTAAATGATTAGACCCCATTGACAAATTGTCCCCACACAATTTTTTTGATTTGAAATCTACACTATGAAAAGAGGCTGAATTATCATCACTCACCGATTGGTAAGCATCCTCATGTGTGCTATCAACTTTGCACACATCCTTATCAATTCTACTACTGTTATGAATTTCCTGGGATGGCTCTACTAACATCCTAGAGGCTGCAGAATTGCCAATATCAATGCACACCTCCCCTATCAAAATAGATGCATGCACATCCATCAAACAATCCTCGGAATCATCTCCATTATGTCACTCTTCAGTTTTACTCCCATCTTCTAAGGTTTGGTATATCAAATCAAACTCATTGTGGCATGAATCCACAACACCTGTTGCATCACTATCACCTGAAACTGGAGTGTCTACATTGGGTGAGTCTGCACAACCATCATCATCATGTGTAATAGCAACATCCTCACGCTGATACAAATAGATCAAATTGCTATCACAAAAATTAGAACTGTTATGGCTTGTAACCTCCTAGTTTTCCTTGTGCTTGACATTCATATTTTGCATGCCAACATTAGAAATATCTTCTACAACTTTTTCCTCTTGTGCCATAACCTTTAAATCACTACTACACTCAAGAGAATGACTGTTGTCATAAAAATCAAAATTGTTATCAAGGTTGATAACAACCTCTTGAGTGCTGAAAGAAACCTCATCAGCCAAACCATCATCACTTTGTGAGTCCTTTTTATTCATGCATTGGTGGTTAGGCTCCTAAATTTCTTTGCAAGAGAAGCATAGGCCTTGTCTTCTCATTTGGTTCTTGCTCATTTTAGGAATCCTTGTAACCTATAAACCACAAGCAATAACTTCTTCTTCTGTCAACTGATCTTTAAGTTTCTCAATTTTCTGCTCAATCAAGGTCTTTGACAACTCATACGCTGTAGGTGAAACAAGCTGTTCTTTTCTCCAAATGCTTAGCAAGTTAGATAATAGCATCTTGGAGATATCATCATCTTCATCTAAAATCGTAGACAAGACAGTTTGCATGGCTGCTTTAACATCATCTGCATGATATTTTCTAATTTTATCAAAGAAACAATGGAACATTTCAAGAAGTAAATCATTACACTTAAGATCAATAAAAAAGACCCATGACCTGACCCGAGCCATGATTTCTAACATCTTTGCAATCTTTTTGAAAGATAGACTTCTAGTATTACCCAACCCATGAAAACTTTCAATAATCAGTTGTAAGAACTCCTTCATTAAATCATTATTGTAAGGTGCTTCAGGAGCTGAAATTCTCACGATTTTACTAATGCATGTGATAACCGCCAATCTTACATTTTTATCTGGATGCCTCAACAACTTATGCTCACACAACCAAGTCTTTAAAATACCTACAGTCAGTGGCATTTCATGAGGAAGTTGAGGAACTTTAGATAAACATTTCTTAACTTCTTCCACTGTGCTGAGAAATCTCTCATCTGACCAGTGCAAAGATCTAAGCTTCAAACCAGCATAAAAAAGTCTTTCACAAAGATCATCCTCCATGACAGATGCCATGAATTCACATTCACTATTCAAATCCTATTAACCACCCAACTCTGAATACTCGTGCAAGTGCTGATCACTCACATGCAAAGATAAGTTGCATGTCTCATATTTTCATTTGCATGTTTGAATATAACCTCATAGGATGACAAGATCTTCTGCTCTGATACCACTGTAATGTGTCATACCTATTGGTTCTTTTCTTAATCTTAATAGTGTTATTTTTATTAGAATGTATTCTTTCAAACTAGAGAGAAGATGCAAAAGGGGTTTTAGTTTTCCTGCAGATGTGTGTTGCTAGAGGATATAATATATGGCATATATTGAACACCCAAAAAAAAGTACAATGAATTTGCATAAACAAACAATGACCTAGATCATCAAACCACCAAATATTAATTATCGTTACATACCCATGTCAAATTTTGCACTTTGATATTTATGCTGTAACCGGACCAACCAATAGATAGCATTGCTTTCACTCATAACTCCATGATATTGCGAGATATGTGCATACAATGAGAAGAGACAATCAACAAGGGTCTAGACGCCTCCAATAGAGGGTAACAATGGTTGCTATTAAGAGTAATCAACCTCAAACAATTGCAACGATTTCCTAGGTGAGTGGTACGACCTTTAAGGTGAATGCACAACAGTATGCCAGCAATAAACTCCTCAGAAATAACTCAATCTAGACTGTATGCCTTGCTGAAGCCAAAACAAAGATATGAGAGTGAATAAATCTACACTAGAATCCTCCAAATCACCTCACACAGTAGTACGACCAAGCTAGAAAAGTACGGCTAGCCAGTAGAAAATTGCAGTAGTCACAATCCTCACAGAAACACTTCCAAACCTACTCTAAACTAGCTTATCAGCTACTCAACAATGTCTTCCGAATATTATAACCCATGAAGCCTTAAATACAATAAAGTACTAACTCTAATGAAGCCCAAATGTGAATACTGGATGCATCCGCTAATATAGTATTTGCTAATGGATGTTTTCGTCCCCAAAAGCCAAGAACAACACTATCTTGCAGAGGTTTTCGTCTCAGCAAGACAATACCAAACCCTAGAGCCAAGCTCCAGAAACCCTCGAAGGAAAAATCTCAAAAGAGAGAAGAAATAATAATCCAAGCATATCCAAATGAGAGCACTTTTCCCTCTTTTATAACTCTCTAAGAGGGGTGTTTCACTTTTTGAGGGAAATATTCTTTTAATTTTACTTTTAATATTTCCTAAGGTCAGCGCTCCATAAAATGACTTAAGTGACTTTTAAATATTTTATTTTTCATCACTTAACCAATAAAACCCAAAGTCCAATATTAAATAATAATATTAATTTACGGACTTTAAAACGAAGGCCCAAATGAACTCAGAATTCAGTGATCTATAGCTCGTTGGAAAGGTCTCGACAAGACGCATCCAACCCCACTCTGAAAATCCCAATCCGACTACAAACCCAAACTTACTAAAAATAGTAAGTAACAGCCATAAGTAAACTGAGCCAACACAGAGGGTGCCAACTAGATCCACAACCATCTGATAACTATGAGTTTAATGCAAAGTCTAGGAGAGCCAACAACTGATTGCCAAGTCACCAAAACAATGCCAAACTGACACTTACTAAAAATAGCAGTGTTCCCTGAGGAACCAAAGAGAACAAACCCAGAAAAATCTAGAAAGATTGTCGACATGCAAGCACTTACTAGATTTTTCTTTAGTGAAAGTTATGGCCGAGTGAGCTAACCTGCAGGTTCAGATTATAGTAAAATTTAATTAGTTAGATAATTTTTCCATAGTCAAATTTTTAATTACATGGAAAATTATACAAAATGTATGCACTTTATTGAATGCATTGTTTATAGGATAGAAATCAATGAAATAACTTTTATTGCAAAGCAATAGAAAAATAATTAGAACTAAAAATCATGTATCATAGCTGAAATTCTATCCCATCTAAAATTTATTAGAACTAAATTATATTCTCTAAAATTTTGAATTTGGTATCATAGTTGATCTCAACATGAATATACCTTAGAGGGTGTGTTGGAATTGAAATACACTTCCTGATATCATTTGAAAGATCCCATCATGAAAGGGCAAGTGGCTTAGTGGTGGAAAATCTAACTAGCCCCAAGTAGGATCTAAGTTTGAATGTCAATATATCTAATATTCTCATTAATGTATCTATAATTCGTTGAAGAAACAAATACAAGCCTTATCGCAAAGTAGCAAAAAAATAAGTAAAATTAAAATCTATGTAAAAATGTCTAAAATGGCTCAAACTCTTGTATGTGGCGGTGTACATACACTCCAAGTTCTTGGGAATGGATATACAACTTTACACTGTTCAGTAATTTGAGCTCCTTTAGTGAACGTCAATTCATTCAATATTTAAGAAAGAAATGGACTTTATTAATTACTTTTGGTAGAGATGAAGTGTAAATTTGCTATTGACTATTTGATCATTGAATAGTGTGATGTTTAAGTAGAGTGTAGAGAGATGGAATGCCTCGTGCAAAAAACCTCTCTACATAGTCTACCATGTTTGTATCGTGATTGACACAATAAAATGAAATGGCTAAATAAAAGAAATATCCCAAAAAATAGTATTTTAATCACGAGGTCATAAATTGACAACATAAATTAAAATAACCTCATTCAATATTTTTAAAGAATAATAAATTAATACAACACTAAAGGATATTAAAGTTGAGAATGAAATTAATATAATATCAATCAAATTATTGACAAATATTTCCACAACCGAGCATTTGTTAGGTTGGGCACAAATACAAAAAAAAAAGAAGTGTGGTGATAAAGTGTGGTTGTACTTAGAAAAACAAAGTCTCCAAGGATAAGTAATAAAGTGGAAACTTCTAAGGTGGGACTATTTCTCATTTTATAGTAAATATGAAATAATGCTTTTTGTCTTGATTTGCCACCTTAAATGAAAATTTAGTTAGTGGTAAATGTTGAGAATTTGCATTTATTTGATCCCTCTATGCTGAATAAGAAGGACTAAATCATGTTTCCCTTAGTTGAGGATATTTTTTAGGGGTCTTAAAATAAATTATAACATGATGTGGTTCTTCAAAACAAATAAAAATTGACCTATAGGGGAGTTGTTAAACTTGGTTGATTGGCTTGAAGCTTGGTCAACTTCTAAGTAAGACAAAATGGCATCCAAAGGAGGCGTGGTAAGAAATTTCCACACCTAATGAGTCCTTGAGCTTTTGGGGACTATTAAAAAGATATATTAGGGAAAATTGTTGACAATATCTTGTTGAGAAGTGTTTGAAGTCCTAGTAATGAGAATGTAGGTTAATTGGAATAATTCTAATAGTACTCTATTCTACCATTTGTAGACATTACACATGCAATATGACCCTTCCTAACCACATGCTTAGTCAATAATGCATTATCACTATTTGTGCGACTTCCTAATATTAGTTATCTTAAATATTACTTTTGGGTAATATCAATCTTAGTGAATATGAACATTTCCTTGGAGGTACATATCTTGCCAACATTACCCCCAGGCTTGCAACATTATCTTATCTGGAGACAACTTAGTCTTTCTCTATAATATTTAATCTTGCTTCATTTACATAGCCATTTATGAGTTCACCACTCGATAGTTTTACCTTGACTGCTTTGAAGTCCAAGATGTGATTAACTTGATATGGGCCTAGCCATCTTATTTTCAATTTCCCAGTCTTTTTAAAATTACTATCATATAACAATACTTGTGTCACTTAATTTAAACCTTTTAAACTTGTAATTCCTATCATGCCATGCTTTTTGCCTCCTCTTTTGTTGGGTTTGATTATAGGCCACCAATAGTCTTTTTCATCTAACTTCTCTAATTTAACTAATATTTCTCTTGAGGATTATTCTTTATTCAATTGATGGTTACCGCAAGTCAAAGGTTGGATATTATATATTGCACTAGGAGAGATGAATCTAATCCATATACTAACTAGAATATACAATACTTGGTTAATATTTTGTAAGTGGTGTGGCATGCCCATAAGATTGTTGGTATTTTCATGTCCCTTATATCACTATTACAGATTTTGGTCAAAATTTGCTCTAGAATCTTGTTGAAGGCTTCTATAGTACCATTTTCTTGAAGATGGTAGGGGTACTTTTGTGATGTGCCACTAAAAAGTCTCGAAGTAATTCTTCTATATTTTAATTCACAAACGTTTTTCTTGATTGGTTGTAATACTTAAAGGACATCCAAATCATGTTATGATATTTTCATAGAGAGAATTGGCAACAATTCTGGTGTTACAATACTGTGTAGGAATAGCTTTTTCCATCTTGTAAGATACTTTGTTCCTCTTAAGATGAGATGAACTTGTGATTTATTCACTATAGGTTTGATTGGCCATCGTGATATCAACTGCCCATTTAAATGGAATTATTGCTAGTACCAGTTTTAGGGGCATTTTACCTCTAGCATTTAGTCTCCCAATCCTCTAACACACATCATAACTTCTAGCATATGCATGGGCATATTTAAACATTGTTGGTTATATATTGAGGGATTTGATCATTGTAAAGGTATTGAACTTTTGGTAAATTTTGCAAGATTGTACAAGGATGAAAAGGCTTTGAAAATTTTCAAATTTGTAAAATAAATAAAGTTGCAAAATGAACTTAGTTTCCATTTGTGCTTGTAATTGTATCTTTTCCTATGTTAGATGCAATTGTTTCTTGTGATCTGTAGATTTAGTGATAAGTTTATTCACATCTTCAAAATGTCTTTTTGTGTGGGATTGATTAAAATGTTGTTTTTTTTAATTTTAAGTACCACCTTTGCTCATTTTTGTAAAACCATTAAAACCCCAAACTCAATCATATAAGTGTACAACCCCTTTTTATTTTATTTTTTAGTTTTAGTTTTCAACAACGAGAAACCTCACCATGTCTTGAGGAGGGTTTTTTACCCCAATAATTGTTGGGAATTGACAAGTACCAATTTGGTCATTGACAGTGCCTAGCCCCCAAAAGGACTAGGTCCTAGTGTTCTTTTTGGCATCCCATTTGAACATTAAGTGACCGACACTTAGGAAATGCCACCAAATGTTAGCAAGAAATATCAAGCCAAGTGGTTGATGATATCTTGTTGAGAAGTGTTTGAAGTCTTAGTGTTATAGTCAAAGGAGTATGTAAGTTAATTTATATAATTTTAATAGTACGAGCTAGATCATACCATTAAAAAAAAATGTACATATGAATTATATCATATAACGTATTACATCATTTGTTCATATCTCCGGTAGGCCTGTGAAATAGAAGGTTAATCTAGGTTGTAGCTAAATTCCTCTAGGCTATTTTAAAAAAAATACTATAATCTGAAAAATTATCAGCATTGAACCTACAAATCTATTACAATTAAAATGTTCCCATTCCCATTAAAATACGCACAAAACTAAATAGAAAATGGCATGGGTCACCGTTACAATAGGATCCTCTCCCCAAATAAATTCAAAGCCCATTTAACCGCATCACTGCTGTGTAAGGTAATCCTGTTTTACAATGAGGATGTTCTTTCGAAAAATAATATAATATATCACCACATAGCCGACATGAGAGAAAAAGTCGATAAAAAATGGGTAAGTGGATCAAATAAGATGATAACGCCACTCTGTGATATTCAAGTCCACCATAATATATACAAAGAGTCCCGCCGGGAGAGGATTCACGCCATAAAAGACTAAATAAATATATTAATTTCAGGATTACAGAACTGAAAAATCAAAAAAGAAAAATTACATGCTTGTGCGAATTCTTCTCTGTAAGGAGCGCATCATTGCATTCTATTTCGAAAACCCTACCTGTTAAACGTTTTATTCGGTGAAGTACAATTAAATTGAATGGTGGATCCGCCTGCTTCATGATGAGATCTATTTAAGTTTGAAAGCACAACGATTCAAATACGAGGTTTACATATATGTTGATTTTGCCAGAGATAGTTTTATCTAAAGTCGGGAATAAATGGGAATTTCGATGGAGCTCTAAATAGCAGGGATGTGGAGAAATAAGAGGTTTATTTGGCGCTTTTGAATATTAAAGAATGGACGCGATTCGTAAACAGGCAAGCAAATTGCGGGAGCAAGTCGCCAAGCAGCAACAGGTGCATTTTTTTTTCTGTTTAATTGGCTTATCACGTTATTATTTTGCCATGAATTCTCCGATCGCTGTGAATTTGAGCTTAGTTTGAAACATCGATTTTCGCTGTATGCGAATCGTTTTCGATTTCGCGGTGGTCAGTGTCTTGGTATATTAAAAATTGTTTGATTTTTGAATTTGTCAAAGTTGAGATTCTGTCGGATTGATAAGGCTTTTGATCCCTAAAGTCTTTGCTTTTTTGGTTCGAAGGAATTTGTCCAAATTATGAGAATGGCCACTTCTTCAATGAATCGGAATTGAAGTGTTCTAGATGACTTATGTGGCCTGTACTTTAAGGGGATTGGGTTTGTATTTAATTAATTTTTAGTATTGACAAACTATATACGTTCGTTTAGGTTTCCACGAGCAATCGTTTTAGTTTCTTTTTGCTTTTCTGGGAGAAACTGTGTTCTACGGCTAATAACGAATGTAATAAGGAAGGGTTTGTGCATGCAGTATAGATTCATAAATTCCTTCGACTTACTTTTCCCTTGGTTAAGTGGATAAATGCCCAAAAGTGGCCCGGTATCTTTCTCTTTGGCGAAGGAAAACCTTCGATCGCCTGACATCTATCAAAGGGGAATTCTATACATCACAAAGTCAGTCGAGTGCATAAAAGCCCTTACGTCAATCAAATGTCCAAAGATGGATTCTGTACTGCAAGGTGGAGGAGGTCGAGGGCTTAAGGTTATTGACTGTTTGGTGTTGACCACCAGGAGAGCACTCGACTTTTAGGTCGATCAACAGGAGGTACATTAAGACTAAAATACGTACGTTCTTAATTGTAGACTAAGTTACTGGACCAACTGTTCAGTAATCCCGAGTCCCAACAATTAAATTTTCATTGTAGACTATTTTTGTTGACGTATTTGTTTCAATGTTTTGTCAAGCATTGCATATTTTATGTTTGATCTTGTTCAGCTACTTGTTGAACGGTTTTTGCGTGGCATGGCTAAAAGTAGTAGTTATTGGAGGAAACAACCATATGGGAAAATATATCATTAGAGCAAATCAGTAAAAAGGGAACACATTAGTTGGCAAAAGATCTGACATTTTCCCAACAAACAGCAGTTGATAAGGTGAAAAGATTTATCACTGTACCATGCATATAGGCTAAGATTATATTGTTAAAGCAGGTTCTAAAAAGTTGAGAACTTTTGTTTATTGCTGTACCCTTCGGAATTTTGACTGTTGAAAGCATTCTACTGACAGAATTCTTTAAGGTTGTTTAACCCCTTTCAACGTTGAGCTTCAATAATAACAAGTAGTTTTCTAAGGTTTTGACCATACTCTGTTTTTATGGTTGTAGAAACAAAGACGAAAACAAGTACAAAAACAAAGTCAACTTAAGATCCAATTTCAAGCTGCCTAAGTTATTTGATTTGAGAAAACTGTGTAAAAGTTTTAATATTTTTTAAGGATTTCTTCTACCTGGTGAAGTGCTTTTTCAAACACAAACATTTTTCATATATCAGTAAATTTTGTTTCTTTATTCTCTTACCTGATAGGAATTTAGTCACTTAAACGTACCTTTCACTAACAAGTACAATTTTGTGGCCATAGTTTAAACATCACTTTTATTATACAATTGCTTACAATGTCTTGCATGATCTGGAAAGCACAATTCTTACCAATGTGGGCTTAACTCAATGGTAACCCAATCATGTATTTATGTTAGGTAATTGAAGGCTTCCACAGGGATTTTTAGTTAGTTTTTTAACTTTTGTTGAAACAGCAACCTTGAAATTTTATTGCGTCTACAAAGATTTACACAGGTCACTCACTACCTTATTTACTTTGCCAATCAGAGGTGCTTGGATCTTTACCTTTGGGAAGCAGTCACCTTCAGATGTCAGGCTTTGCAGGCACCCTTCCAACCTATTCCTGTTGTTGGAGGAGTTAAGCAGCATTTAGATGCTACAACTACCAAACACATGGTGATAAATTGATGAGACTACATCCCCTTCCATTCACAACTATTAGGGTACCTCCATCGTCCTTTCTTACACTAGACATTGGTTTGTGCTTTCAACAATTATTGACCTACTTTGTTCATTCATGGATGTTTCTTTCTTTCTCAATTACAGAACCACAGTCTCATTTGACATCTTTTGTAATGCTTTCAACACACTCCATGCAATCCCCTCATTTTGCTATGCCAATCAGAGGTTGTCAGACATTTACCTTTGATAAGCATTCACCTTAAGATGTCAGGTTTTGCAGTCACCCTTCCAACCTATTCCAGGTGTTGGAGGTGTTAAACAGCCTTTAGATGCTACAACCCAAACAAATGGTGATAAATTGGTGTGATGGCATCCACCTTCAAGAGCAACTATTAGAGTACCTTCATCTTCCTTGCACTAGACACTGGTGCGTTCTATTCTTATCAACCTACTTTGCTTATTTATACGCATCTCTTTCTTTCTCAAGTAGAGAATCCTAGTCTCATTTGCCATTTATTGTGATGCTTCCAACACATTCCATGTATCCCAAGATGTCTCCAAGACTGAACATGAGGTACGGGAAGAAGTTCCACATTTTCTGATCTTGGAAACAACAGCATAATGGATAATAACATTGCAAAACTGGAGAGTGGAAAACAAATTGCAGCATCTCATTTTCCCTTTCTGTGATTTGTGATTGATACAAAACAATGAGGTGAAATTTCTTCAAAGTTGGCCTTAAGGGAATTGATAACCCATTTTATGATAAATTCGAAAGAATTTTGCCGAAAAAATATGGTTGAAGTTTGTACACAGCTGGTGCTACTTTCCTGTGAATTTATCAGGAACAGTTGACTGTGGGATTATGGCTGCTGTTCAAGTGATAATGAAGCTTATGTTCCAAGATATAATCCATCAATACAACACTTTAAGCAATTGAGAAGAACAATGGGATATTCAAGTCTGCAAAATCTTCTTTTAGTCTGATATATAGGCCTTAGCCTTTTTTTGGTTTAGGATTAGACATTAGCCACTTAATGTAACAACCAAATTATCTCACTTGCAAGCTATGGCATACCGAAGCTGTATTCCCAATGAGTTTTGAGTAATTATTACTTTGGTGAAATAAATTGGTCTTCATCATGTGTACTCCTGAGGATGAATATTAAACTAGTCAAAGGGAATTTTTCAACCAACCCAGGGGTATGCAAGAGATTTGAGTAATTGGTGCTTGGTAAAGATCATAGGTCTTCATCTTGTTGATTAACCATGATGATTGATTTACATGTTAATGGGATTGTGATTTGCACGATAATGTAAATGTGTATAGCAATGTCAGGTGAAGTTTACAATGTCCAATATTTTGTGGCCAATGTCTGGCAGTTTTAGATATTGAGGATACCTGCATATTGTTTTCTAGCTTTGTTATGGATTATTGGATGCTTTAATCAGTTTTCATTGTTTTAGATCATTGTTGATATTCATAGATCATATAATTAACTTTTTTATGTTGCTAAGATATGTTTCTTTAATTGGAAAAACTACATACTGATTAGCAAAATATGGTGAGGTCTTCAATCTTCCATCCTAAGATGGTAGTAGAGCCTGAGTCCAAAGTGACTCCGAGCCCTAATCCGGAAAATTTATGCAAGGCAAATATCATTGATACTGTGACAAGAATGGCTACCTTACCATATTTAACTAGAAACTATCAATTACATAAGTTAATATATTAAAAAATAAAACATGATAATTGCCATACTGCTAGCACAAATTATGACACAATATGCTAGAAACATGGATAAAAGTGCCAAGAAAGCATTTATTATCATGTTTGAAGAAAACTGCAAGAAAATAGAAGATGAGTTGTGGAACAAGAAATTGAATTCTCCATCATAGTGAGCTTCTTGTATCTAAAGTATGAAGTTTGTCTTCTCTGCTGGCTATGGTTGCAGCATCTGTTAAGTATCCTTCATGCTTCCATAGCTTCTCAATTTCCAATGAGGAGTGTTAGCCCCAATAGGTGTGTGGCTTGCATTCAGAGACCTCATCAATGAAGAGAGACCACATCTAAATTTTTGGAAACCCAAAACAGATGCAAGAAATTTTGAAAGATGCTTTCACATTGATGCATTACATTTATATTGGAGTAATTACTAGCTTCTTTTTGTATTGTGGCAGGCAGTTCTTAAGCAGTTTACTGGACATGGATATGGGAATGATGCAGTCATCACTGATGAGGCAGAACTTCACCGTCATCAACAGCTTGAAAAGCTCTATATTTCTACTCGAGCAGCCAAGGTATGGGCAGTTTTCATGTAAATTTTGTTTGTGGTGTTTTCAACTGTTAGAGCAAGGGAACACATTTGATTGGTTTTAGGTCTTATCATTTTTCAAAAGGAATCAGATAATATTTTCTATTTTTCAAAAAGTATAGTATCAATAATACTGTATCTTCAATTTTCAGCATTTTCAGCGTGATGTTGTGCGAGGCATTGAAGGCCTCAACTCTGCAGGCTCAAAACAGATGGAATATGGTAAATTATCATTATATCTCATTCTGTATATTTAATTACAATGATTTGACATTCATTATTTAGTTTTCCTTCAATTTTTTTTAATTGATTTTTTATTTTGATGCTTGTTTCCATAGCAACAAAGTTAGCTGATGACTGCTGCAAATATGCAAATGATGGCCCTAATTCAAATACAGCACTTGCTAGAGTCTCACTATACTTCGGGAATTCTCGCAATGCAATGGAGAAAGAGAGGGATAAGATGCATCATACGCTTGGTGTTCAGGTTAAACTTGAAAATAGAAGAGCCTTCATTTAATAATTTTGGTGTGACCTATTACTGGCATATTATTGTATTTACATGAAGAAGAGGATGACCCCTTCACTTTAGGTTCAAAGTTTAGCATCCTTAAAAAGATCTTTGTGTCAACCTGAGTTTTTTGGGAGGCTGTGATAATTGACTTTATTTGACCTTCTTTTAGCATAGAGGTTGTTAACAAAGATGTTAGTGCTAATATTGTATTCATTACTGCAGGATTATTAACCTTTTGTTAGAGTACCTTGGCAATGTTTTCATGTGTTAGCAGTAACACATGCAACAACCTAAAATGTGACATGATACCAGCCTTCTTATTGAGGTTCCTTGAGTACTTTTGTTAGTGGATTTGTCAATTCTGCTGAGATTGGTTTTGTCGCTTTTCCAAATAATATTCTTAGACAGGCTTTTGAGGACTCAGTCAGAGATGTAAAAACCTGACGATTATGAGACAGTGCCACAGAGTTTGGTGTTTTCCAACCAAAAACTTTGAAATTTCCCGAACATCAACACATACCTCAAAAATGTTTTTCACCTTAAAAATTTTCTGTACAGATAAAAAGTGGATTTTAGCTTTATTTAAAAAATAACAAAATTGTTAGGGCTTTTTCAGTATTCCTGACATTCCAAACAGTGTTATTTTGTTTCTTTCTTTTTATTTTCAGGATGAAGGTCATTGCTAAAGGCAATTTTAAGGCTTGCAATTTACTCTGCTCAGGGTGACTGCAAGCCACCATTTGTATGTCATCAAATGACCATTCATATCTTTTGTTGTGCCATCACACCATCGCCATTTGGCTTTATTGTCTATGGATTTGTTGTTTGTTTGTTGTTTATTTGTCTGCTATTTTCCTTGAGCTCACAGATTTACTTTGATCAGTGCTACTGCTCACAGCTTGCAGCTCGCAGCTCCCCCCCCATTTCACCTTTCCATCCTCTACCATGTCTCAAACAAAATGGTACTAGACATCAATATGCTTCATCCATGTGTGAAAGGTTGGCTTGTTTGCCAAACAAATGGCCCTCTGACTATCAGAGTGAACTCTAATTGCTCTTTAACTCAACCTCACATTTGAACACAATCTCATAAGCTAAGTTGCCGTTTTGGTTTGGATCTTGGTTCAGGTTCATGGGTTCGGTTTGTGGATTCGGCCAAAATTTTTTTTGGGGTTGGGTTCGTTTATATATATTTATATAAAAATATATGTATATGCAGCCTAAAAGCACAAATTACGTGTAGAGAAGTAGGAATTAAGTATAGACCACCACATAGCATCATATTATCAACAAAACCACCATAAACTTGAATATCATAAAACATAAAAATTTAAATATTCATTGCTCGAACTTCAAGTTCAATATCTCTAAACAATTGTGGGTTTTTAGAAAGGTTTTTAATTGATTCTCTTCTAGGGTAGTTTAGAAACTATTGGTATATTTTCACAACTACTGTGGCGATTTTAAAATCATTAGTTTGCTGAAAGGGGTGGTTTCATCTTGATGATAGAAGTGGAATTCAAAGCAAACCAAATGACTTGGTCTCTTCCAATTCCTAGCAAGGAGACCTTTTAGCGAATGGTTTGGATCTCTTGCTATTGTTTGTACTTGTTTGTTTAGAATCTAAGATTTGGTAGATGGAACAATTGTTACTACTAATTGGGTTTTCTCCATTCCAAGATTGTTTAGGGTAGAAATCTGGTACATTCTAGTGTTGAATCTCTTTTGTTTTCCAATTTTTATTTTTATTTACACAACATTATATCCCCTTGATTGTCATTTGAATTAATTTGAGAAACACAATAATTAATTGTGGTGACTTGATAGTTTCTACAAGTTAATTAGTTAATTTACGAATAAAAATAAACAAAATGGAAAAATCATTAAAAGAAAAGGAATCTTTAGTATAAAAAACAAGTGTTGAACTTAGGCCATAAACTTTATTTGAGTAATTATACGGGAAAACCTAATTTTTAAGAGCCCAACCTTATTCCATAGGCCTTGTCACATCGATTTTAAACTCATTCATTAATTGATTTTAAACATAAAAATTTAAATATTTATTGCTCGAATTTCAAGTTCAATATCTCTAAAAAAGCAAAAAAAATTAAAAACCCATTTTTTGGGCGGATGGGCAGATTCTGCGTGGGTTCAAGATTTTGGCCCCGGGTTCGCTCTGGGTTTGCCTGAGACGAATCCGACCTGTTTTGGGTGGATCCTGTCCGAACCCACAAGCGGACCAGATCGGATTGGATCATGAACTCGGTTCGAACCGGACCCGGATCCGGCCGGTTCCCAGACGAATCCGGCTACTTAGCTCATAAGCCAAAAGGCCTCCTTATAGGCATGGGTAGTTGCCATGTACTCTACATTTGTTGTGGATAAAGCGATTACAGCCTGTTGCTTGCTCATCTAACTCACTGCACCACTTGAATAAGCTAAACACATAGCCATTGGCAGACCTTTTGCCATTAACATCCTTTGCCCAATCAAAATCCACATATCCACTAGGTGTTTGTTTATGTAATATCACCATGATAACATATGGAGTATTTGGAAGTACCCCGCAAATATCTAAAGGCCCTCTTCACTGCAACCCAATGCTTCCTGTCTAGGATTAGCCATGTAATGGCTTGAGACTCCCATTGCTTGGGCAAGGTCTGGTCTAGTGCAGACCATATCGCATAGATTACATACTCGCCAAGTACTCGCGAATATTCCCTACAAATGAGTAACTCATGATTTTACTTGCCGGTTTACCATGCCGTGTCTACATCGAGTTTCAACCAAAAATAGCAAAGTACTCACCCACGACTTGGTGAGTCAGTTTAAAAAAATCGGCTGATGCAGATCAAATGTGGACACAGGGTTTGGACGCTAATAAAATCGCTTGATGCAGATTGAAAGTGGATACATGATTTGGACGCAAATAATACGTGGAAATAACACAATTTTGGTGCCTATAAAAACCCTCAATGCCATAGTTCGAAATCACACAGTAGTTGCAATTGCTTTTGGGAGTGTTATTGGCCAAAGAGAGGTGAATTACTTGATCATCTTCAAAAACATTTTATAGCAATTCTTCTGGTTTTTACTTTCATCATGACAATTGGAAATTGCAAATGTTTTTGACCCGTGTCTAGCATATTTTTCGTCTTACACATCATTTGTCTAGTTTGTAGGCTATGATTTGTGATAACCTATTAAATGAAAATGGCAAAGACAATGTTAGATATATATAATCAAACATTGAATAATTTGATTGTTACTAATACCATATATTGTCTATTGATGTTTCACAACCATTCCAATACCAAATGCAATTTTTTTATTGACTCAGAAATCATAGGTTCCATAAATTACCATACATTAAACTAACATTTTTATTATAAGGAACAAATTTCATGTTCATTAAAGGAACATTTTTATTAATTCTCATAGTCTAAACTATTTTTATGAATTGCCATATTGTATATGAATTTTATTTGATTTTTTGTATCCAAATCAACGCTTATTTAATTTTTTTTTGGTATTTAAACATGTTGCAAGTTAGATATGATGGCATCTAACTCAGCCCCAATTACTGGAAGTTGTCCCGTTGGAAGCAAAGACCTTGTGTGGAAATATGTTGTAATGAGACCAACACCGGGGAGTGTGATTTGCATCAAATGCATGAAGAAGCTCAATGGAGGCATCAATTGCCTCAAATACCATATTGTAGGGATTCCTAATTGTGATGCCAAGCCATGTCTAAAAGCTAAGGAAGAGCAAAAATGTGAGATGTAAGCACTCCTTGCATTGTTGGATGAGAAGAAATTAGAGAGGGCGAGGACACAAGCAGCCATAGCAACAACCATTAATCCTGACATGGAAGTAGATACAGATGAAGATTTGATAGGCATTGTGGGCTCTAGTCATGGTCCAAGCAAATGAAGCAAATCCACCTCATCTCCTCTGAGAGAAGAGTAGCTACAATCTCATCAAGCATAATTTTTGTAGTAGTGCTTCCAATAGCCATTACTAGGTTCTCCCATGAGTTTGGGAAAGAACATAGAGGGGTCATTGTCCACATGTAATTCAAACTTGGTCTGCATTGTCTTTATTTCCTTGTTTTTGAGTCATGTCCTAAGTGTAAGAGTCTTAGTTGCCTTTATCAGCAAAATTGTAACCTCACGAACCTTATGTTTTTATGGAGAAGTTTGTCCAAAGTTCTCTTTGTAATTGGCTTTTTATATATCCTTGAAACTAAGTTTTCCCCTTTGTTTATCGGTGAAGTGATGAATTCATGAACCTTATCGGGAAAATCTTTGGTTCATGAACTTTTTGATTCTCCGACAAGTGTGTTCTTGTTTGTCAAAAAGGCCTTCTTTATCGATGTTTGTTGTTTGTCGCAAACTTAGCTCATGTGTTATTGTTTATCGCTTCTTTCTTGAGTTCCTGTTTTCCCCGATTAAGCCATGCCTTGTGTGAGTTTGTTTTTGTGAAATACCCCTGTTGCCGATAAAGGGAAAGTCAAAGTAGCTACTACCGCTCCTATTAAAGGTTTGTGAAAGAAAGATTTTGCCGATTCATACAACAGTTGATGGAACTTTTACAAAGAAGATCGCATAATCGCTTGGTTAGCAAACTTATAAGTTTGCTGACAAAGCGATTGCGAAATTCAATTGAACGAAGATTTGCTTCGTAAAACCAAAACTTAGCCGATATGGAGATAAAGATCAAGGTTTTGGTTCATAAAATGGTGAGTTTGCCGATGCTGAAGTTCAACGATGGCTACTTTTGTCGATAATGTAATCCCGGTGACATGAATTAGTTTATTAAAATGGTAAAGTGACCGATTAAGTGAACCACGTAATGGGATGGGAAGGCATTTATTACAAGAGCATTTAATGAAGTCTTCTATTCAATTTATTTGCTTTATATAAAGTGAATGTCATCTAAGACATTATTCATCACGGTTTGGAGCAGTTGTTTTGGTCTCGACTACGGTTATCTAGCTTCCTTGTCTCCAGCATTATAGTTTGAGGTGAGTGCACCGTTACCATCTTCTTTTTAGTTCGAATATTGCTAGCATTGGCGGAAGGACATTGCATTGTAGATGTTCATTTTTCATGACTTGCAAAACCCTTCCTCTTTCAATTGTCAACTATAACTCTCTCTCGCCAAATATAAACCCTTTGCTCCCAGTGATAGTCAATGACTCCATTGAGTGGCTCGATATTTCCTTCATAATTGAAAATGAGCTTTCCGGTGTAAAGGATACAGAATTGGGCCATGTTGACCTAAAAGAATTTTGGGAGAGAATGAATGCCAAGCCGATGACACCCATAGCCCAAAAGACTCTGGATAGTGGCTTAGCTCACGTGAGAGGTTTTCCTCTGGTAGTGCAATGCTCGGATCTAATAATGGCATGTGTTCATAATTATCACGCCGAGTCGTGGCAGATTAAAACTGTTAGTGGTAAAGTGATTTTGCGGATAGACGTTGACACTATTAGTGACAAGCTCGGATTACCGACATGGGAAGAATATACTAATGTGTCACAAGAAACCGGGTCGAATTTTTATATTGACGACATGGAAATGTGTAGAAATGCCATTGCCACGTCATGATTGAAGGAGGAAAAGAAAGGTGGTTTTCAATTGCCCAAAAACATGGTCTGAGCCTTATTCAAAGATGATATCTCAGATATCATAATATTGTTGCACAGAGTTGTGGGTAGTGAGGATTCAAACAAATTTTTGGACTGGATGTGCCAGTTTATACTGGTTATATGCACTAATAAGCAACATATTGATTGGGACAAAATTATTGGCGAGCATTTGCATGATCAGTTAGTGAATTTTCAGAAGAGGAGAAATAAGTTCCATATGTGTTCTTATTTGGTATACTTACAAGCTACCACTCAGAATGCTTGGCTAGGTTTGAACATTGCTGGTCCAATGGCTAAAGATACCCAAGTGTATGATTACTTCCCCTCAGTTGTAGGAGGAATTTGGTAATAAAGATTATAGGAGAGTATATGAGAATCCTGAATTGAGGATCTCAACAAAGGCTGCTAACTTAATAATGTAATTTGGAAGTTATTTTATACAATATGACAGGTTCACATTTTTTAGAATTGGTGGTTTTGAGTTTTCCCCCTTTAAAATTACCTAGATATGCATCAGATTACCTTGTGTTCTTGGAATTATGCAGATAGGCATCTCTTGCTAGCAAAAGGTATCATGATTCTAAGAAGAGAGGATACCCCTTCCCTTTGAAGCTGACTCATTACACTTGTACCAAGCCTGAG
Source organism: Cunninghamia lanceolata (assembly GCA_027924645.1). Classification (NCBI taxonomy): domain Eukaryota; kingdom Viridiplantae; phylum Streptophyta; class Pinopsida; order Cupressales; family Cupressaceae; genus Cunninghamia; species Cunninghamia lanceolata. The sequence goes on along the minus strand of BSBN01000232.1, from coordinate 6,255,516 downwards.
AATGCCAAGTATGTGGATAGATTGCTTTCGAAGTTTGGCTTGTCTTCATATGGATCCAAGAGTTTCTTTGACATTAAAGATTTTCTTAAAAAGAATTTTTATTTTCCTATGCTACGAGAACACTGGCCTCATTTGGAGGATTTTTGGGCTGATTGTGTTGGCGAGCATGAAGTGAGAAGGGATTGGTCAAGGTTGACCTTGGACCAAATGATAACTTTTAGGCTTGGGTGGAACCTTTCTAATTTGGTTGATGATTATTCTGATTTGATTGATCCGGCTTACCATGTTGAAAGCATTAAGCCATTACCTAAACTAGATTGGACTGAAAGTGAGATAACAAACATTTATGTTAGATCTTCCTTTGTATTGGATAGAAGTCAAAGGTGGCTAAAGTTTAAGATGAATGGTCATGATGCAGGTTCTCCTTCACACAAGGAGCAAGACATGGGAGATCAACAAACCTCTGCAGGGACTTCTGGCCAAAACACACCCATCAGTGCTCATACTTCCAAATCACAGTCTCCTGTCACGGATGGAAATGATGGTGGTGAGGATCCCAAGTAAAATGCTAGACCGAAGGGGCAATGTGAAGGAGATAATGAGATTCCTAGGAAGAAGTTTAAAACCAAGGGGACTTTAGACTCTCATGCAAGTAAATTAATAGGACAGGAGCAGGTACAACAGGACCTCGAGGATAAGGAGACTGCCTCTTTGTCACCTAAGGATACAATTCCTCCACTCTTTGCATAGACTCCACCTACTTCTCATGGCGGGGTATCTTCTACACCCCCATCTTCTCAACAGCAAAAGGCAGTGCCTAGTACACCTGTGTTAGATAATGTGCCAGATGTTACCACTGACAGTATCCCTATTTTGCCTACACCCACATGGTTAAGAGAAGAGGTTGGTAACAAAAGGAGATACTCCTAGATTATTGATACCAAATTTGATGATGTTGCCGGGGTTTTAAAGTTAGAGTCTACCCCTAAGAAAGTGAAAAGGATGTCTACTCATGGTAGATCCCTTAACCAAACATCAGTATGTGGAAATTGCAGAACCTATGGTTGAGAAAGAGGAGAAAGATGTTTCTGTTGATGATTTTCACATTAGCAAAGTGGACCTGGGACCCCCTTTCTGAACAGGGTGATACACATAATGCTAAGTTGTCAGTGGAAATCCTTGCCACTAGGGTGGAGGAAAGGGAAAGGGAGAATGACTTGTTGGAAGAACAGGTCAATAATCTCACTTCATACATTAGGTCTATTGTAGATACTACGACCTAGCCTTTAGATGCCACCATGGATACCCCTATGAAAGCCCCTCCAAAAGGTGTAAGTGCTGAGGTTATTGATCAGATAAACATGTATAAATTCTTGGGAGAAGCAACAGAGTGGGTTGAGAAGCTTACGGTGGAAGGCTTACTTTATATTCATGAAATTATTCTTTTGTACACTATGATATCAAATAAGCAAAGTGAAATCTTGGCTGATTTAAAAACAATCAAGAAAGAGGAAACAATGTTGAATGTAGCCAGAAATGGGCTTCTGAGCATGGTGAAAATTGATTCTAGTGTTTTAGTTTCAGAACAGGTTATTAATAAGCTAGAAGAAAATGAGTTTGTCAAATGGTTGAATGTAATTGATTGGAAATTGATAATGACTAAACAGTGTCTCATAAACCTGAAGGGTATTGCCAAGAATAATAAGTCATGCTTGATGGATCTCAGGAGTTCTTGTCTTTCACTAGGTGTTGATATCTTTGATGAGACCGAGTCAAATCTGTTGGACGCCTTTGTGGTTAAGCAAGCCTTCAAAGATTTGTTAGCTAAAGAGTTGAAAGCCAAAGAAGATTCTATCAGTTACCCAATTGAGAGATTGAACGATGTGGCAACTTATCTCCTGAATTTCAAGAAGGATATTGTGGAAATGCATAAAAAGTATGAGGATGCTAGCAATGCTTTGCAAATGTGGAGGACCAGGTTGACAATGACCAGCATTCGAAATGGTAAAGTCATCATTCCGATCTTGAATAGATTTAAAATTCTTAAGGCTAAACTGGAAGCTTCACAAGGGTCCGGAGATTAAATGAACAAAGATGTTTCTCCAAGATGACCACACAGTTCACGATGTTGGAGAAGAAGAAGATAAAGAAATCTCTGCTTAATATTTGATGATGCTCTTTTATAAGTTTCAAAAAACTTTATGTTATAATTTTATATTATTGGGCATCACTTCTTTTATTATTAAAAGAAGCTTTATTGTATTTAATGTCGGTTGTAAAGGCAGTTATATGGGAAAGTTGGTTCCCCTCTCTTTTACTATAAAATGAATGAGTGAAAGAGAGATCAGGTCTTTTGGTGAAAAATTGATGTTTCATTACTAAGATCATTTTTGATGTTGGTTTGGTTCTAAGGAAATTGAGAGGAAAGGGGAATATTTGTATGAGCTGTGTAATTTTCTTTTGGATACAGAGTATTACGCTCTAACCCACTCATTAATACAAGGGAAAGGTTGATATTGGGTCAATTATCTTTGTGTGTTGTCTTTAATTCTTCTCATGTTGGATTTGTGATGTTTTGAGTATAAGGAATTTACACCTTTCTTGTAAGAATATTGATAACCTGCCTCTAGTTTATATACTGCCATTTTATGTGTCTTCATTCTTATGTCTGAATTTGATGCAGTGGATTGTCATGACTCGATGATAAGACTTTGTTTAAAATTTAAACAATGCAATTTAGACAGCAAATTACATATGCAGCACTCAGGGAATAAAGACAAAACTCAGAAAAGGACAAAAAAGAATAAGACAAACATTCACTAGAGACAAATTAATAGAGAAGACAAGGCTACGATTCCCACAAGAGACAAATATTGTTAAGGAAGCAAATGGGTTAAGGGCTATAATTTGTCATGAAAGAGTATAATATGATTAAAAAGACAGCATGTATGAAAAGACACCTCCATTCACCAAAACACATATCAATTGAAGAGGTATAAATATGAAAGGTTTGAATCATTTGAAGGATCATTCAGTGAAGAATATTGTAGGATCAAAAACTCCTGAACAGTGGTGCAGGAGCACCTACCTGACAGCTGGCCTCCATGAGGCAGTTAGTTTGTTTTAGGTCTTGTTAATGTTTTCAAGAAGGTCTGATAAGACCAATGCATGTAATAAGGTTATGTTGACCATGCTTTACTATTTTTAGCTAGTTTGTTATGACAGCTGTTATGCTGTATGTCCGGTTGGATCTCCCAGCCGCCTGGAGAGATTTCCCAGCCGCTTGGAGTCGGGTCGGTAGTACTCGCAGGAATTCCTATTTATGCATGAGGATCGGTTGGTATTGCATATCATAGATCATCGATCAGAGAGGGAGAGACTGAGCATTGTATTGCATCTTTTTAAATCAATAAAGATCCTGTTTGTGTTCATTTTCTGTTTGATCTCCATTGTGAAATCGAGTTGCTGTTCTGGTGGTTGCATGGATTCACTGATCCATTCCACCGGTTGATTCGTCGAATCGGTGGAATGGTTATGTACAGTAGTTTAGGATTTAGTTTGCATTTTCTGTTTGTGCATGTTTGCAGGATCGCAGTCGAGAGGTGTTGAGAACCCTAGCATGGGTATGTGCTAGGTCGTGCTGATAGTTAGAGTCTGGAAGATCGCCCTGAAAGTAGATCGGGTCACCCCAGGAGGTTCGGCGGATTGAGAATTCACTAAGGTTGGAAAGTCCGTCACAACGGCATCATCAGGATATTTCTGTGTATATCCTGCAGTTACTTCGGGCGTCATCCGAGTAGATGGAGGTGAGCATGATGCAGTAGATTGCATAAGGTGAATGCGTTTCGGGGTGATCATCATCAGGTGTTGCCGAGGAGGAGCGTATCGGCATAAGGTAGAAGATCGGGTTGAGAAAACCATCGCGGGCCGATAATGTTAAGTTTGGCCGACAGCAGGATATTGGAGGAACTGCATGTGACGTCATCGTCATCAGGATAATCGTCATCAGGATATCGGGGTGACGTAAGCATCGAAGGAAAGGTGCATGAGAGGGTCGTCATCAGGATATATGGAGGGAACCGGATATTTTATATCCTGCTGATGAACATGATGTTGAACATCATGATGCTGCAGAAAGCGTTTGGCGGTAAGATGAACAGTGAACATCAGGAGGATGTTTGCGCTTGCCGAAGGTGATGATGCTGCCGATAGCCGGATATGATGATGCTGCTGACAGGCGAAAGAGCGAAGGTTTGTCTGCAGGAGGATATCGGTCGGCAGAGAAAATATGATGATGCTGACAGTGTTAAGGGAAATATGATGATGATGATGAAGGGTTGCGGACATACATGCTGTATGTCAAGGTTTTAGTGTGGAAGCCTCTGCATCAAACAGCAGTAGCAACAACAGAAAGAAGAAGGATATACAAATTGCAGCAAACTCTGCCTGACACCATCAGCCAACAGTGGTATGTCTCTTCATGTAATATTGGTAAATCTGATAACAATCTATAATTTAAACCAGTACCTATTGTATGCACAGTATAGTTATTATGTATTGTTATCTATTGTGTGCATAATATTTATGGATCATAATAATTGAAGTCTGTATAACTGTATGAAACTGAGTTATCAGTTATTGCTGAATAAGACGTAACAGACTTGTTTCACTGATTAATATGATAGAACATGTGTACGTTATAAAGTTATGTTTATGTTATCTGACTGTGATAACCCGCCATGATGAGGAAATTGAGAGCCTACAAGGAGGGGAAACGGCGTTGGGATCACCCTCTAAGTACGCCACCCCATGGTGGATGGCTGAGGCCTGCCACATGTGGGCCAAGGGGGCAAGAGAGGCTGCCCTTGGCTTAGAAGGACTGATTTCCGGGACACCCTGCTGTCGTGACATCTCTAATCCTCCATCATGGGAATTCATTGAATCATAAGAGGAAACATAATGGTTTTGGTAGGGGTACGGTGATAGGACGCCTCACTAGGCACGCCACCCATATGGATGACAAGAGGCCACATGGGGCCAAGAGGGGTGAAGCACTCGCTCTTGGGCCTAGGGTAGAGGGTTTCTTGGGCACCCTATCAAACCATTTTACTCCGAGAAGAAATGACTTGAGAACCTAAAAGACTTATATATATATTTGATATAATATGTGTTTCTTATTGAAAATGTTACTAATTTGATTGTAGGTCTTAAACAGGTAACTGTATCACTAACCTTATCTGCCTTGTTCATTTTACTTATTTCAATAAGAAGCATAATATAATATAATACTATCTTGTAAATATCCTCTAACTTTGTCTTGCAGGTACACAATCAAGTTATAGACCTTCTTAAAAAACACAAGGTTGATTAATTAAAGTTAATATATTAGGGCAGATTTGAGGCTTTCAAATTTGGGGACATTACATGGATGGTATTTCAGTCCTTGATTGTGCAATCTTTTTATTCTCCCATTCTTATGTCTGGACAGAATCTGAGGATTCTATTATTATAAGTTGCATTTAGTCTTACCCGCAGTGCATTGGGCATCGAGAAATTATTTCACTTTAATATTTTCAGAAAACACCTTTACCATTTTTCAGGTTAAAAGCGTACCCATAAAACTAAAAATTTCATTATACAAAGGGAGCTGCCCCTTTTCTAAACACAGAGAACAAATATAAACCATTATTTATATTCTGTTCAATTGTTAGTACATTCGTCACCTCATAAATTGGGCAAACAAAATAGAAAAGAGTTAGGTGACAAAAATCTGTTCACTAACACACACCCACTAAATGTAGTTGGCTCATGATCATGGTGAATGCGTTCAGGTGCTTGACAACAGAATCACTATCACTCATCCTCAAAGTATACAACTTTTGTAGAAAAAACTTGTTAACTAGGGATTTAGCCTAGTACATGTTCCCCAACTTCTTCCATAGGTTTATTATGATGGATTCTTCATAGACATTCAGCAACACTAAATCAATCAAACAAAGATTGAAAAGGCTTCTCACTTTTCTGTCCAACACTAGCCAATCTTTTGGTTACATTGCAATAGGTTTGTTTTCGGATATTGCAACTTGCAGATCACGATCTATGAGTAAATTGAACTTCCACAGCTCAAAGTTAGTGTCATTGAATCTTTCCATCTCCAATTTGGAAGTGCTTGCCATCTTCCCTAAAACAAAGATCTCCTTTGTGTATGCTCCCACTCAAACCAAGATTATTCTAAAAATCCTTTTTCCTACCACCTTAGATCTGAGTTGATTAGGCTAATCCATGAGAGAAATATGTAGAAATTATGATCTAAAATATTACAAGAAAGAATACGAAGATAAAATAACTATTATCCAATGATGTATCTTGGGAAAACCCTTTTAGGAAAAAACCTAGCCTCCAAACTTTGAACTGGTGTATTAATCAACAACAATATTAGGTACAATACAATCTAAGCAAGGAGCCTTTACAGGAGAAATCACTAACAATGGATCTGAAGTAATTCAAATAGCATAATTGGACCTGCAAACTCACTGTGAAACCTCCATCTCTAGCATCCAATAAATAGGCAAACTCAAAGCACAAACCAAGTGTGGTTTACCAAAACCATGTGTCAAAACTACAACTCAAAAGTGGCTTCATATTTTGGTCCAAATTCTAATGCCATTCTTCATAAAGTGGTCAACAAGCTATATTTAGTAGATGCCTTACAACTTGTCATAACATGTCATAAGTTGTCATATCCTCTTCCTCAAAATGGGCACTCCATCTTGGCATAATCAAACCCATCCAAAGATGCCTTATGATGCATGTATAACATGCGTCATAAGTTGGTCAACAAGTCAAGTCAACAACGTAATTGCCCTCTTACATGCTCTTACGCATGTCATAGGTTCTCTTACACCACTTACATTGTGATAGATGCTCTGACACATCTTAAATGACAAGATATTCTTGTACACACGTGTACACATGACATAACAAAGTATACACATGGCAATAATGGCCAAGTCATAGTGGGACGCCCTTTTCCATGAGGGCTCACAATTAATTAACAAATTATAAATAAAAATACAAATATCAGGATGCAAGATCTATGACACCCTTCCCAACAACGTTTACGTAAGGTTTACCTTTTAGAAATATTTAGTTTAGATTTAGGATTTTAAAAATAAAAATTAAGACATTAAAAATTATTTAAATTCTAAGAAAATGATTTTGATATAATTTTAATTCGAATAAATTTTTTTAATATATTTTATAAGAAAATGATATTAATTTAATTTTAATTCTAAGTTAAAAGTTATATCAAGATATTTTTAATTTATTTTTTAAGATCAAAAGATTGGGTTTCTATTAGAGCCCTGTCCTTGAAATTATTAGGGTTTGTTCATGGGACATACATACCAGACAATTTCTTTGTAGGTATATCACTTTAACTAATGCTCTACCAGTAGAGGATATCATTGCAATTACATTACCTTGCAATTCTCCCAATGGGGATTCCACTTTCTTACAATTCAACCTACCTGGATACCATTCTTATCTTCTTCCCGCCTTCTTTGGTATCTCCACCTCTTGTGGGATTGCTACTCTCTAGCTCCTCCTCCTCCTTGTGGGACTGCTGCTTCTACTAGCTCCTCTTGTGGACTACCACTTTCCTTCTACACTCCACGAGCTTCTCTTCTTGTGGGACTACTGCTCTCTAGCTTCTCCTCTTCCTTGCGAGACTATTGTTCCACCAGCTTCTCCTGCGGGACTACTGCTTTCCTTCTTTGCTCCACGAGCTCTTCTTCTTGCAGGGCTACTGTTCAACTCCACTACTCCTCTAGCTCTTTCTCCACCTACGTTCCTCTTTATGTAGGGCTTTAGCTCCTCTCCACCATCTCCTTCCTGCGTTCCTCTAGCATGCTCCACCAATGATAGTGTGGGATTATTGCTCTACATTCCAATTGAAGTAGAACTATCGTTTCAGCATGCCTATTGGTGTTAAGATGTCACTTGGGAAGATTTGAATTCTGTTCAACATGAGAACCAAGTGGCCCTACCACTTGACAAAAACCCCTTTGTCTAAATTTTAAATTGTTAATATATTAATATTTTAGGTTTTATAATTTAAGTTTAAATTTTTAAATTTATTAGTTTATTAATAATTTATGTTTTAGTTTTATCTTTAGGTTTATAAAATTTTCAAAACATTTATTTTAAATATTAATTTTAAATCTATTTAGTAATATTTTACTATTTTGATAGTTTGGTGGATTTATTTTTTATGTTGACAGTAAAAAATTTAAAAAATACAAAATTTCATTAGTTGAATTTAATCATGATTTTTTTCTTGAATTTTATTAGTTGATGAACTTGTCCCGAGTTTTTTCCCTTGCTGAACTTGAACACAAACACAAACATGAACCTCGTGACTTAGGTGAGACACACCACTTGAGAATGCATTATTTTTTTTTTTTTTGGATTCATAAGCATAAGTTTTATATTGATGATAAAAACTGAAAATTACAGTGTTAGAGCCTTCTTGGCATATTGATTTTGAGACTAGGGGCTTCTATCAAAATGCCCAAACTAAGAAACCCCACCCCAGACCACGCAGGGTCGACAGCATAAAGACAAAGAGAGGCCGTGCAGGACCTATCCATACCCCCCATACATACTATAAGCTATACATTATAAACAAAAAGGTTCAGATGAACAATTGCTTGTCACATAAAACAAAGGGAAGAAGCCAACAAGCTAAATTCAGCCACCCATTCGAAGTTTCCATTATGCGGCTCCAAATGCAGCATTTTCTGTAAAAACCCCATTCCAACCTCCACTTGCTCCTTGTGGGTGACCAAAGCCATGCCTTCAAATCGAGCAGGAACGGATAGAATCTTACCACCTCGTTTGCATCTTGGAGGAGATGAAAGTCTCTGGGCCGAGGAATCCCTACTCCCAGCGACGCCGCTTTCATGGCGTCTTTCAATCCAACAATAAGATTATCCTTGAACAGCTTCCTTACCAGCGTTTCTGCCCTGTCCTTGGGGAGCCCTGCATCTAAGACTGAAGCCAGAAAGCGAGAAGCAACTGTGGAACCAACCCTGTAGAATTCACCTTCTTCCACGAATTTCTTCCCAAGAACTACCTTCATTGCAACCAGAATCAGATCATCATGTTGGCGAAGCACCCTTTTAAGCCTGTGATCTGTGATGGGACCCTTGAAAGCTAACTGGCGAACCGCACTCTCCAATTGAATGGGTGTATCCAGACTGAGACAAACCATTCCCTCCGTTGCTATTCACATTACAAATCTAGAACTACCCACCATTGTTTGCTTGCAAGGAATGTCGGATGCAAAGAAAGATATTAAAGCATTCTATCCCCTCTCGATTCTTCGGAGGCAGTAATTAAGAATGTTAGAGCCGAAACAAACATGCTTTCTCATTATTGCCTCGTCGATGTGAGCTGGCTGGAGGCGGCTCGCTTAATAATTGTCAAAGATGGGACTGCAAACCATCGATCGATGAGCAAAACACTGAGACCTCCCTCCTATCAAAGACTGCCACCATGTCATCCTAGTCACCCCAGTCCTTCCACACCTTAGTGTGTGGAAGGACTCCCGCCCAACCACCCACACTTGAGAATGCATTATTGCTTGTAGGTATAATACTTATTTGTTAGTATTCTCTAAGACTGTATTTGTGTATGTAGTCGAGAGATGCAAAGTTCCAACCTTCTGGTACTCTATGTGGTGAGCTTAACAGAACCATTTATAGTTCTCAAGTCGCTTGTGTACACTAACCTTCTTATTTTTCTGATTTGGGAGTTTCAAAAGCTGAAGTGCATTTTTGACAATGCTAGAGTAGAATATATTTCATTTTATTTAATATAGAGTAGAGTTCTGATGTATCAGAGCTATGATAGGAAACACAAACTATTGAGGAAAACATTACTGTTGAATTTCTAGCTAATAGGAGACCTAATCACCATTCTCCTTTTTGAAGACTTAAGTGGGTGGGTCTGCCGAAGTGAGTTGATGTCATCATTTCCACATGACACAACTTTATTCTGCGATTACTCTCTCATATATTAATTTGTGGTAGTCTTAGTTGTGGAGGAGGATTTGCTTGTGTCCCGTGGGTTCAATGCCTCCTAGCTATGGTGGCTCCTATCCTATGCCGGTGTCTCTTCTTTTTTGCCTAGATCTCAGCTTCAATTTGTTAAGAAATTATTATAGCACTTTGGGAATTATCCCAATTTATAATGCTTTTGAATATTTATAATTTTAGTCTATATTCCACGGAAACGAGTATGGGAATGGGTTCATAAACGAATTGCCGATTTTAATGGGATCTTGGGTTTGGTTTGTCTTCGAAACATCCATACATAAAATATGAAACAGCATTAAAGAAACTCAACCATAATATCAATATAATTTACATGTTTAGAATTAGCATTAGAAATAAACAAAAATTAACAAAACACTACATAATTGATAATTCAAAATATCATAGGTGTATAAATATAATTTATACCCTCTGTTCAAAAGACATCAATGGTCAAACATGAACAATACATCAATGGTCAAACATGAATGAAACATCAAATTTATCTCCATTAAGAGCATCAAACCCTTTCCTTGTTTCATTAGATCCAGGTGTATTAGGGAGAGTGGCACTCCTGCTAGTGCCACTCTGCAACTTATGTTTGGAAGTCTTTCTCCTCTCAGCATCAAGTAATCGTGCATAAAGGGGCTTTAACATGGCTGTAGGAGCTCTTATATGTGGTCTTGTACTCTTCAATTCGAGAGAGGACATTTACCATTGATACATCCAGGTCACTTCGACCTCTCCGCTGACTTCTCTTAGCCCCAAACTAGCATTTTAAGTTGAGCATTTTTTACAGGTTGTTGATGGGGTCATTGTTTGGCTCACCTATCTTCAACATCTTTGGTCTCACAGTTTGAGGATTCCCCTTGGGCAGTTGCGGGTGTGTTCTCACCAGCTTCGTGTTGAGACGAACCACCATATTTTGTAGAGTGAAAGACTATGCCATCGTCGTTCTCTTCTGGAGGTGGAACCCAAGGAGCATTATAATTTCTGGTGTCTAGTCTACTACAAAATTCGTGGGAGGTACTATTGTTTAACTTTATGTAAAGATGCTGGTGGTTCTCTTTCCACTTTCTTTTGCTACCCTGATCAGAGGTGCTTAGCCCTATTTCTTTGTGATATCTCCAAGTTTAGGCATGGGTCTCTCCATGGTGATCCCACATCTACCAGATTGATAACTTCTTTCTTTCAACTCGTCAACCACTCCAACACATTAAACTGAAAAACAAAACTGCCAAGCAGGCAAATTTAAAGCACATGCAGAACTAATCAATGACCCTTTAAAAGTGCTGCAGCCTCTGCTCTGCTGTCATGGCAATGCAGGTGGGGTTTCAACACTCGAAAGGGCTCGCACCTTAATGAAACGACTGAATAAGTTTCCCACACTTTCTGTCTAATATAAGATGTTTGGCTTCCAGGCTTTTCTCATATGATTTCTTTTTCTCCTGCTACTTACAGCCAATTCTCTATTTCTTTCAACTTGACTTTTCTTGCAGGCTGAGCTGCATGCTCAGACTCACTGAGTACTTGCAGTGAGTTTTGGCTTGCAACTCACTGAAACTCACCTGCAAGTAAGTGGTCAAGTAATTTGGCCCCAACTAAAGCTCGTGAGTTATGTGAGTTTTTGAACTATAGTCTATACCATTGTCTTTTCATACATTTTCCAGCTTTTGGTCTACCTCTCCCTCCTTCATTGCCAATTATGTGTGTTGGAAGGTGATGTTCATTGTTTATGATAGCCTTGGAGTAATTTAGACTCAGTCTTCCTGCAAAAATTTCATGGTTCAAGTTTAATTTGTTTAGCAGTGTACTAAGGATAAGGGTCCAGCTACTCTTGGATAACCATATGGTCATTGTTTAACTGCATGGACATGGTTTTGACACCTCTCCAATCAGACCATTCCCTTTGAAGACCTGAGCAGTTAGGGATGCTTTAGTGAGTGGATTCTATCATATCCATACCAGATATTTTGATTCTACCATTTCTCCTTCATGTCTGAATTTGCTTTGTCATTCACTTCTTCTTCATTATGAAGTGTGATATGTCTGTATTGCATCGGTGTAAGGTTCCCTAATTATTGTGGCTCCTAGTTTTCCAATGTACTCTCATGTTCTAGCTTCATTGCAACCCACTGCTCTTTGATCTCTAGCCAACCATTGAATGTTGGACTGCCATGATATTTGAATTTGTTGTGAAATTGTACTTGTTTTCTAAAGGAAAAATAGAACCTCATTTTGTCATGTATTTGCAAATTGAAATAGTTGTGGACTTGGGATTGCCATCCTTTATGCATGTAAAGTTATAAAAGAGGGCTATGGTGATTGCCAAACATGTGTCAGAAGGTGTGAGGTTTATGACAGCCTTGGAGGCATTCAGTCATAACACTAGGGTTTTGCTACTTTAATCATATTTTTAATATTCTATTTTTCCTTGCTATAGTAGATATAATCAGGATGTCCCTGAGCTATTCCTCATACAATGAAGGACAAATAAGTGTACCTTCATATTCAGGGGATGCTAGGTTGTCACCCATGTCTTCTTCATGGTTTGACATTGATTAAAAGAGTTTATTATGAATTTTTATTTTTATCCCCTCTACTTCAACTAACCCTACTAAAGTCCTTACACTCCAATTGCCAAAACTTCAATATGTGAAACCTAGAATACATGAGAATCATTTTTTTGAAAAAGATAGTAAGGATAACTATAACAGGAACAAATATCAGAACAGCAGGTAGAAGGCATGAGAGGAAAAGACCAAGGCTTTGTGGTGGTCAAACATTGTATCTGCTATAGTCAAGGGACTGAGCATGGGCTATTTGTGCTTGGCTATTGTTAGGCTTTTTTTTCTTATGTATGATTGCATCTAGACTCTGTATCAGCATGTCATGGTGTGATTATGATCCATTGCTGTGCTTTGGTTATCCTCTACTATTGAGAAACCAACAATGTATTGTTCGATAGGAGATAATATATCAAATGCATATTTTTCTCATTTTTATATATTCTCATCCTCTCTCATCTTCCTTACTCTCTCCTTGTCGCTGATTCCCTTTCCTTCAATTGTGAGGTTTCTTTCCATCTGCCTCTGACCCCGAATCCACGAATACCTCATTCTGGATGCATGGTCCATGATAGGCATTAAATATTCTTCCAAATTTGTCTCTGGAATGCCTTTTATTAATAACTAAAAAGAAACATTCACTATAACTAAGTGAAATAAAAGATGACCTATATCCTGTAGAAATATTGTCTTCCCTTGATTTACATTTCATTGCTCCGTTCTTCTTTGGTATTCAAAAACTTGAAATTCCATCCTCACTATCTACTCTAAAAAGGAAGAATAGAATATGGAATTTAGATTAATATAACAAACACTAATGCCATAGTGGCATTGAAGTCACAAAAATAATAGAATTGAATGCAATCAACAAGTATCTTCTACAATGTTAAGGATCTTGACAGAGGTATGTCATGATCTCTGATAATTATTAATTAATAAAACATGTGCATAGTTCATCTAAAGCAGTAGGTCATTTTTGTAATATTAACATTTCAATGTCAGGTTAGTGCATTTGATTTAAATTTTATTCTCTTCACTATTGTTCATTCTTATGAGTCTGCCGAAGCATTGAAAACCTAGATAGTATTCCTTAATCGAAGGAAGTAAATGCATAAGGGCAATAACATTCTAATTTGGGCAGATTAGCCATGTAGGCTTTCACTGCCACAAGTTGAATTGTACTGTTTGTAATGGCTGTAGTTTTTATCTCTTACCTGGTTGATGTGTGGTGGGACTCCATAGGTTGCAGAACCCTTACGTGCGATGGTTATGGGAGCTCCTTTGGAGGATGCACGGCACTTGACTCAGCGTTATGATCGAATACGACAGGAAGTGGAAGCTCAGGTTGTTACCAGAATTATTTTTTGGTTTGGTCATTCATGCCTGATGTCATTTTATATTGTATTAGTTTTAAAAAATTAAAATACCTTCTGCAGAGAGCAGAGGTTGGAAGGCGGCAGCTGAAGTCTAAGGAAGCTAGTGCAACTGTAGATAATGCAGTGAAACTGCAGGCTGCAGAATCAAAGTTGTCAGATCTTATATCTACAATGTCAGCACTTGGGAAGGAGGCAGCTTCTGCTATGATGGCTGTTGAAGCTCAGCAGCAGCGACTTACTCTTCAACGACTTATTGCAATGGTAATTCAATTACTTCTTAACTATATATAGATGCTATACAGCCAGGTATGGCTCTCTGATCTTCAATATTTATATTGCAGTTAGTTTCTCATTTGACTCACAGCTGTCTTATACTATGTTCATGTTTTTCTATGGATTTTTTACTTTATCATGTAGAGTACTTGGTTGTTTCTGATGTAATCTTTTAAAGTTATTCAGTCTCATCGACTCCTGTTTCTGTTTATTTCTACACCTTCTGTCATGTTCTTACCTTTCAGAAAGTATACCTGCACTTGAATCTAAGGTCTACCAGAGCTAAAGTTTTCAATACTCTTATTGGCTTGTTTCGCCTGTTAATTTAAAAACTGAGAAGCTCCTTAATTAAGTAGTGTTTCACTGAGTTTCTGGGATGGGGGTTGCAGCGACATGGATTTAGGGATGGCAAAAATTTTACTGGATTTTGGGGACAGCATGGGGACAACTCTTAAAATAATATAAAAAAATTAATATTTAAAATTTAAAATTCAAAATAGCTTAAAGTGAAAAGAAGCGGAAATTTTAAAAAAGCATATACGATGTGCTGAAGTTGTAATGACATTTCATTGGTCCAATAATCCATTTGATAATCATAATGACATAATATGATTTTAAAATTTTATTTTTATCAATGAAAGTTTGTACATGTAAGTGCAGACTTTGTACACATTATAAGTGCAAAACAAATAGCAGTGCAAATCTTAGGGTTAGGGGCGTCCTGTGGGCCCTCATAAAGGCTTTCGTTTTTTAGTTTTAAGCATTTTGCTGACTTTTGACAGGTGGGTGGGGGGGCTTGGGAGACGGCCTGACATCAGAGGGGGGTGTTGGGGATGGCAGGCCGTCCCAAAACTGTTGCTTCAAAATGAGTGTCCCCCAAAACCTGTTTTTTTGGATGGGGAGGGGATGTTCTGTCCTTGTCCACGTGTTCCCAAAATGTCCCCGAATAGGGGGGCAACTTCCTTAGCCCCGGGGACATGTCCCTGGGGTACACTGTTATTAAGTTTTATGTTTCTACCGTATCAGTCATGGTAGGGTTCGTGTAAATATCTCTTTGTGTAGGTTTGAAAAGAATGGACACTGGGACAGAAGTCACAGAACTGTTTAATAGACTTTAAACTTCTGTAATCCATAATGTTAAAGAACAAGACTTCCAGAGAAACTGCAGCAAAAGAATTAAAGAATCAATGTTTCAGACCACACTGTGGAACATTATTAGAGCAAATAATAAGATTGCACACAAGGGCTCCATATATACATAACACAAATTATAACATAATGAAGAGATCATGCATAGTTATCAGGTTTGAAAATTTCAATTTGCTTGGGAGGTTAAAAATATTCAGAAATCTGGAATTTTCAGAACAATCAGTAAAATTTATATAGGAATTGAAAAGTTGGGACTGGATCATACAAACCCGGCCATTCAAGAAAATCCATACCTGGCCAGATTTGAACCAGATATGGCTGGATTTGGTAACTACGATATCATGTGACCAATGCAGATTACATATCACCCAATACTCAATATTAACTGACATTAATTACTAATTAGTAATTACCAGTGTACTATTAATAATTTTCATACACATTTAATTATTTATCATAATTAGCTCTAAGCATATGAACAATTGGTTTCCTCGGATCACTCAGTTCTAGGCCATTGTTTGTATTGAGATTGTTAGTATGCTTCTTAATCTCTAAAGTCTCTCTCAACTTCATAAAATGTTTTTTCATCAGATTTTTTAGGTCACAGTGAAGCTAAACTTCAATTTGGCATAGGAGATAACTCATAACCCTTATAGGATTCCACAAGGAGATCTATTTCCATATACCTTATGTATTGTTTAAATTTTGAGCCCCTGGGTTTCCACCTCATGATCAAGCTTGGGGTAAACGGTAAACCCAATGCTACAAGACACGCCCAAACTTGTAGAGAGATTGGGTCATTCTTGAGGTGAGCAAGTGGAAATGAGACCTAGGGACTTGTTACTCGGGTACCTGGTGTGTCCTGCTAGGAAGACTTGGCCTCACAGTAGTCAGGTAGAAAACAAAAAAATAAAGCCAAAAAAAAGTTTGAAAATCAGAAAAAAAGAGCAAAAAATTTGAAACACTCAAACTTGAAAGTGTGAAAGTCATGCGTTTTTTGAAGAGTTTGGGGGACTCTTGGAGGTTGGTTAAAAGTGATCAAATTATGAAAAATGGCATGTGCCATGAAGGTTTGTGTGGTCTCAAAGGCTTTAATTTGGGCAACCCCTGCGAGGGGTGCTGCCCCTTGATCCTGCTGGGGGCTGCCGTGCCCCTAGACACCTGCTCAAGTTTTAAAAAGCAAAAAATAACAATCATTTTGGGCCATGTCAGATGGAAAAGCAACATTTTTTTTATTGTTTCGACTTTTTCCCAATTAAATTCCAAGTACTTGAATTACATTTATACTTTTGGTTTGTCGAGTCAATCTCTATCCTCAGTAATGCTTCTATGGCTGTAGTGGCATTTGCAGATTTGTTTGAAATACAAGCGCATGACTCCATAGAGCTAGCAATGTTGGGCTAAGCGGATACAAGCTCCTCTCTACCATAGTTCATGACTCCTTATTGTGATTTTTGTTTTTTGATGCCATGGATATCATAATCCACGAGTTTTCTACACCTAAAACACTTGACAATATTTATGTATTTAAAATGATGTTTCCTTCAGCTAATATCCACTTTTGTAGTCATGTAATCGATGTATACTTGTGTATGTGATCAAAGTAGCTTCTATTTGATTAGTTTATTGTGTCTTTAAAGTTTACTTATTAAAGGGGTGCATGATAAAAGCTTTAAATCCTTAAAAATCTATATATTTCATGTTTTTTTAAAATTTGCCAAGTCTTGGCCAAGTTTGAGCACCGAGTACGAGTCTGAGTCAAAAATCAGCTTGCCGAGTCTGAGCCGAATCCAAGTCTTGTAACACTGGGTAAATCTCATTACCCACCTACACTCAAAGTACTTGTATCCTGAAAAATATGTACTGGATGCAAAGTAGATAGGAGGATTTAAGATGCGAAAAATGTCATATGCTCTTCGTTTTGATATTGCAGAGAGTTTGAAAAAGAGATGATGATTGGGAATATAGAAGAATATACACTCTAAGAAGCAGATGCCCATCTCCAGCCACTAGTGTTGTCTACAGTTGTGGATTATGTCTACGAAGTAGTCTTTGGTTTGGTGTTGAACTTGTACTAGCTTATTGAGGACTCGTCTTTGTTGATCAGGGGTTGGAATGTAGTATTGTATCATGATGTTAGCAAAATTGTATTACCAAATTTGTATCTTATTCACCGAGGAAAGTTATTTTACCAATCTCAGGTGAACCTGATATTATAGAGTAGCATAGCATTAGTTTTATTACTTAATGCTTAAATAAAGTTATTTATGGGCTAGTTATTGATAACCATGGAGGTGAGTGTAACAAAACCCAAATAATGAATGCATAAATAAGTATGTTTTAAATTAATAAAACGTCCCCTTCTATTTACGTAAATCCACCCTATTTCTTTGAACAATGCTTTTGTCTCTAAAGCTGAATCCAGAGCTCACGACATATTTATTGGGAATGTAATAAGAATATCAAATAGGTTCACTGAAGTTGGATTAATGTTATTTAGGTGGAGGCTGAAAGATCCTACCATCAGTATGTGGCAGAAGTTCTTGACAAACTTCATGCTCAGGTACATAATTTCTCATGTTCCAAGGCTTCTGGAGTACTTTGTATACAGCATTAGGGTGTTCATAGACATAGATTTCTGAATCTGAAAGATATGCTAACATATTTCCTGTATAGCATTTCATATGTTTACTAATTTTGCAGTATTTTCTTACAAATGGATAATGTGTAGATGGCTGCAGAGCGTCAACGCAGTGAAACAGTACAGGGTAAGTTGACTGACGTGTATACACCACCTCCATCATATGAGGAGGTCAAGGCAAATGGTTCTGGCCATGGTGCAATTGGAAGTGCCACCCAGAAAGCTATGTATTTTCTGGCAGAAGTGAGTAATTTACCTTTTCATTTTTTGAAAATTTCCTTGCTGATGAAACAGATCTTGTTGTTTTACAATGATCTTAGGATACAATAATGGAAAAATAAGTAGGGAGAGGTGAGGTTGAGTTTTGTAATTTTATGTCCTTACAAGGATTTTTGTAATATGATATATAGAGAAAATAACTGAATAATATAAAACTTAGCACATACCAATGAACATTGATTGTTTTTTCTTTATGGTTATCTGATTTTAGGAAACTGCAAAATGGCAATCTGGATTTGCAAAAACTATCATTTAGGATAGATTCGTGTCCAGTTTCCTGTTGAGCAAGACAAACTTTCCTGTAGCCAGTTATTTAATAGAGCAGAGCATCTATGCATCCCTGGAACTTGGTTCAGGACAATTATTTGTGTTCGTTTCATATTTTGGTAAACACTTGCACTGCTTGTTTTATTCAAGGAGGATTGCATTATCAAGAATAGGATACTATTAGGATGTGGAGAGAAAATAAAAGTTGATTTAAAGTAAAACTAATACTTTACAGGTTGTATGTTAGCTTTCTGATTTGTTTACCTATTGAATGTCAGTATTTGGAAGGCCTAAAAATCTGTTTGTGACCATAAGAAATAAGATAAGGTAAATTAAGAGGATGGTGAGCTTGATTAGGACCATAATGTAAGTTACAAAATAACGTCCATTTATGCTTAAGATGGGAAAGCAAACAGTTCTAGTAAAATAGAACCTTAAGTTTAGAGATCACAGATACAAACCTGCAATATTCATTTCTGGTGATTTCGAGCCCAAACAGGTGACACCATAAGCATTATCATGCTGGAGCCAGAGTAAAAATATGAAGAGGTTAAGTCTATATCACCTAGTGATTGCAGTGAGAATCTAGTGCCTAAAGTTTATAGGAACTAATTTGGGTAGTTACGAAATTTTGGAAGTAAACCATGATAGGTTAGTATTATTCAGATGACCTTAAAAGGACCCAAGTTTCAATGGGAATAGCATCCTAGTAAAAACCACATATCTCTCTTCTTTATTTCGGTGTATGTAGTGATTGGGGAATCTATAAAATTTTCAGAAGGATTGTGGATTAGTTTAAAGCCCAAACACTTAAACTAGAAGTTATTAAAATATTATTTAGTTATTTAATGGTCATTCCTATTAGGTTGTTTCTCTTTCTGTTTTAGCTTAGATAGCTTAGAATGTTTCTATTTACATTGCTTTATTAGCTGTAATTCCTTTATAGAAACATCTTGTAATCTCTTTAAGTAGAGCTTTGCTCTGTCATGTAAATATCTTATTCAGTAATGCAATTATGAAGATCAATAATCATTTCATGGTATCAGATCCCGGTTGAGCGGGAAAATTATTTTTTTAGAAATGCATTTTAGAAATTTTTTTAGGTCGCATGAGTTCCCCTGCGATTTTCGTGTTTGCTGGTCGTGTTTTGCAAAGGTGAGCTCCATCCCCTTGTTTCGGCGAATTTGTTTCTGTCTACCCTATTTAGGGTTTAAATTCGCGTTTTGGAGGGGTTTGTTTTTCTGGGTCGTGGCATTTTCTGAGTCGCGTTTTCTAAGCCACGATTTCCTGTTCGAAACTTTGGTGATTGAAATCGTTTCCTGTTGGGTCGCGATTCTGTCTTTTGCCTGTTGTGGACCTTCACGATTTGTTTTTGGCGCTTCCTTCTGCAAAATCGTGGTCGTGTTTTGGAAGATCCTCTTTGATTGCGATTTTTGCCTTGTTCTTTAGTCACGATTTACTCCTGTTGAGGGTCGCGGTTTATGTGTTGGACGCGATTTCTGGTCTGCTCTTCCAGCGGTGGCTTTTGTGTTCGAAGCTTCATTTTGGTTGTGTTTTTTGAGGAGGTCGCGATTTGAATCTTTGGAG
The DNA here is from genome assembly GCA_027924645.1 of Cunninghamia lanceolata. Classification (NCBI taxonomy): domain Eukaryota; kingdom Viridiplantae; phylum Streptophyta; class Pinopsida; order Cupressales; family Cupressaceae; genus Cunninghamia; species Cunninghamia lanceolata. The sequence goes on along the minus strand of BSBN01000232.1, from coordinate 6,235,280 downwards.
GTTGCGTGTTGCTGTTCACGCTTTTCTAGTCGACGGGCTTTGTTTTTTCATCGGCGTTTTTGTGTCTCCAACATCTGCGTTGTGGCGGGATTTAGTCGCAATCTTGAAGGTTTTTTTTTGATAGCTGTGGTCAGCGCTTGTCTCCTATTTGCACATTTCGGCGAACTTACTAGCAATTTTTCCTCTCAACTCCTACTCGCGATTTTGGTGACTTTGAAGCTTCTATCTGCAGCAGTTTATCTAATACGCCTTTTTTTTTCAACTAGTATTTGGTCGCTGTGTCAAAAGGTGTTGCTGTTAATGAAACCTTGGTCACATTTTGTGGTCGCGGGTTCTGAAGAGATCGTGGTTTTGTTTTCTGATCGTGATCATGGAGGTCGCTGTTAGGGTTTCAACGGACTCTGTGAAATTTCTGTGTGGTTGCCAATTTTTTTTGAATCCACGATTTTGTTGAGGGAGGTTTGAACGTTGTTTTTAACCCTTCCTAATCGTCTTTGGCGTCTTCGTACTGTGGGAAGATTGGTCTAGGAAAGATGGTGTTTTTCTGAGTTCGTGGGTGCGTATCATCAGTGTTTCTGGGCAAATTGTGATTTCATGGCAATGTGAAGGGTCATTTTTTTGAGCTAGTTTTGACAGAATTTTTCTGGGAAAAATAAAAATTTCTGCAAAGAGTTTTTCGAAAATTTTTCTAAAAAAAATTTGCTAAAAGAGTTTTTGAAAAATTTTTCTATAAAAATTTTTGCTAAAGTTTTTTGAGGGTTTTCTTGTGAAAAATTCTTACTTTTTTAGAGTTTTCGAAGGTTTTTTTGAAAAATCTTACAGTTTCTGAGCCTCTTTTTAGACGATTTTTGAAAATCGTGAGTTGTGCCAGCTGATTGTCCAGGATTTGTGCCAGTTGATCACAGAGTTACCTCATTTTTTGTGCTTTGGAAAACGGGAGGGATGGCGTCTTTGTCCAATTTTTTGTTGGAAAATATGTAGAGGTTCAATGGAAAGAATTACAACACCAGAAGTTTTGCAGAAAGCGGTTGGCCGATGAGAAGTCCAACCAGGAAAAGTCTCAACAAAGTGCTCAAGTGGCGGAGTATACTGAGAAGGAGTTTGCATATTTTGCATTTTGAGGACCAGCACACCATCTGATTATGGGTTGACTTAGTTTTTGTTTGTACAATGACCATTACGGGAGGATATTAAAATATTATTTAGTTATTTAATGGTCATTCCTATTAGGTTGTTTCTATTTCTGTTTTAGCTTAGATAGCTTAGAATGTTCCTATTTACGTTGCTTTATTAGCTGTAATTCCTTTATAGAAACATCTTGTAATCTCTTTAAATAGAGCTTTGCTCTATCATGTAAATATCTCATTCAGTAATGCAATTATGAAGATCAATAATCATTTCAGAAGTATACGGTAGCAACAGAAATAATTAAAATTCAAAGGAATATGAAGGATGCCTTGAACTTGGTGGACTGTAAGTGAATACTTAACACCAATAAAATGATCTAGAAAGTTTATATGCATTATCTATACTATAATACCCAGCCTCGGACTTGGCAAAAACTTGGTAAGCTAATTTTGGACTCGGACTTAGCACAAAAGCTTGGAAATTTAAAAAAAACATGATATATGGGTGTATTTTTAAGAAACTACATGTTTTCTATGCACTCTTCTCTAAATCAACTTTAAAGACAAAAACTAATAAATAAGCCACTTTGATCTCACACACAAGTATACATCAAATGGGTACACAAGTGGATTTGAGCTAAAGGAAATAATTTTTTAAATAATTTAACATTCACAGGCATTTTTGGTGTACAAAATCCATGCATTACAATATCCATGACATCAAAAATAGAAATCAGAACAAAAGTCATGAACTATGGCAGAGAGGAGCTTGTATCACTAGGCTCAACATCACCAGTTCTACAGCGGGTCTTGTGCTCACATCTCAGATAGGTCCTTGACGATGTTGCAACCATGATATCTTCTCGTGTATCACCAACATCCAAAGGATCTGCTTGTGCTCTCTCCGCCATTGCTATGACTTTTGCCTCAAGCTCAACTTGATCAACCCATGTGTGATCATCCTTAGCAAGCAACTTTTACATGGATGCAGTGTCATCTAAGTTGCCTTACATATTATATCTTGTGCAAAGAGGTCCCCTTGCACAAGTTTGAAGATCTTAATCTTGGAGATGATTTTTGCTCTAAGTTGAGAATGTGTTTTCCATCCGCTCTAAGACTCTGTAGAGCCCACTCAAAACCTTCTCATTACCCTTGCAATTTGAGGGGACTTGGAATGTTGGATTCAAGAAGTAACTAGCTGCACGTAATGGCTTATGAAGCTGATGGTGCCGTTACCAATCAATGATTTTCCATATGGAACAATATTTTCCATCAACCCTATTATAGATGGCTCTAATGCCTTCCTTGATCTTGTCCATGCCATTATACAGAGAGCCCAAAGTGGTTTTCTCCCCATCATAACACAAAGGAGGCTAACTAAAGACTTTGTGACCTGTTAAAAAATAACATAAATAAGTAGTTGGATTGAAAAACATAGCATAAACATAAAAATAACATAAACCTAGTAAAACGAGCAAAAGAGGATCAAGCAATAAGAACTTACATCTACAATTTTCTTTTGGTCAGAAGCCAAAAACGTAGCTCATCAAAGACCCAATCAACAATATTAACTTTGGTAGTTGTCCTCAAGTATGATGATACTACCCACTAACAAGTATACATTTCAGAGCAGCCTTTTATTGAAGCAAAGTATTGCAACATAATAAAATTGTGGTCAAGGCAATGAGTGGAAGGAGTCTTGAAAATAGATGGGTCCTCTCCATGAGAAGTCTACCCATATCAACATATTTTGCTACATTTTTTGTAATGATCTACATGAAATTAGCCTTACCTAACCTTGGCCATGAGTAGTTCGAAGATCTTGCAAATATATTCTGCAAATTTTCCCCTTAAAGCAGCAATGGATTTGAGGAAACCATACCACTTTAGGAAGAAACAAGGAAATTCAATGTCTTGTTTCTCTTATATGTCCAATCACAAGACATGATTTTGCAACCCTTCTTGTGTCATATCTCATGCTTCTCATCAATAATGGACCTCACATTTACCACCACCACTTCAAAATTAGGCACCTTATATCTTCCTCATTAGGGGCTTTGAACCCCGCCCCACCACTAAATTTTTCCAATAAGGAAATATAAAACCAAAAAAAGACTATTTTAAATTTAAAAACCACTCACTTTTAAAATTCAAGAGACATAAAATTATTCAAAAATAGTTTTTAAAAACAAAAATAAGAACTAATTATCTAGCCCCATGAAACAAAATCGAACAGTAGAACAAAAAATCTCCAACCACACTCCTTGTTGCTTGATGTTTCTTTCTATTCCAATCTGCACTCATGCGATGGTTGGGAGCCTGAAGAAATGTGTGGTACAATATAGGGATCTCATCTTGATCCGCAAACTCTAGGGCTAACACTAGTGCTCAAAGTGGAAGGGAATGGATGAATTTTAGTAGAAGAGTCTATGTGGCCCATAACTTCCATCTTTTCTCTCTTCCTCTTTTTAAGGTTCTCATTTTTCTCAAATGACTCTAATTGAGCTTAGACCTCTCGCACAACTTCAGGTGGGACATGTGTGCACAAAGAAGCATCTCAGCTTGGCATGTGAGCGTTGACATTATGATGATTTATAAATTGCAAGTAGGCTGCAAAAGAAAACAAGAGAATTTTTGTAAACTTTTGTACTTTGTAGATAAAGAGAAAGAGGGAGAGATGGGAAAAAAACGGATTATGGTAAAAGGAAAAAATAGGGAAAAATGAAGAGAATAAGTTCTCTTCATTTTCTGTCTTTTTGTTTTTTGTTCCATGAATCCATAATAGAAAGAGGAGAAAAAATGTAAAATGGAATGATATGAAAAAAGAAAAAAACTAGGGAAAGAATGAAATAAAGACATACCTCTTCAAATTTGCTGCTCCAAATTGATTGTGGGCTGCTTCAAATGCACCATGGGCTACTCCAAATCTGCAAATGCACCCTTTGATCACTGTTTGCTGCTGCTTTCTATTGGTTGTGTTTTTTTAAAACCTCTTCTTGTTATCTCAATGATGCTTTTTCATTTTATTGTTGCTTGTAAGTGATGTCTCTTTCCTTATTTTGGTTTTTTGATTTTATGGTTTAGAATGTCACTTTTTTGTTTTTTTTGGGGGCATCTTGGACGACCGACTCTACTTGGCAGGGCTCACGAGTCTAGGCGACACCGGTGTGTCTGACAGACTTGGAGAGTCGATCAGAAACTTTCTGAGTTTTGTGTAAGTCTGCAGGCCTTGTTTTACCTGCCTAATGTTGGGACTTTGGTGAGATTGCTGGGTAACTGACAAGTCCTACTACTTTGGTATATACACCATAAAATAGAGACTATAAAACTCTTCATTGACAAGGACAAATTGACTCCCCATGTTGATCATTGAACTTCCTGAGTTTTGTGTAAGTCTGCTGGCCTTGTTTTACCTGCCTAACCTTGAGACTTTGGTGAGATTGCTGGGTAACCGACGAGTCCTATTTCTTTGGTATATACACCATAAAATAGAGACTATAAAACTCTTCATTGACAAGGACAAATTGACTCCCCATGTTGATCATTGATGGGATGGGTGTGGGTTTGCCAAAGAGCTGACTATGGGCTTTAAGATATTAGAAGCCTTTTAGGTCATATTGTCAGCTCTTCATTGCATCTTTCCCTTTCATTTAGGGCCCCTTTGGCTTAGTATATCCCTTGCTTCCCAACATCATTTATATCTATTGGGACATATTTGATCCATGCAAACTCATGCCAGACAGGTTTGACTGGTGTTTAATTCATCCATTTTGTCTTTATAGGTCCCACTGCCTCCTTTGCTTGCCTCACAATTGCACTTATTCCACCGAGCAGAATACTAGCATCTCATACTTATGAAGTGCAGTTTGCTCCTCTTTGTCTACACTTGTCTCAAATCATAAAGGTTTTCGTCCTTAACGCCAAAGTCAATGCAGTGGTAACATGTCTGATTTGTCTATGTTCTTTGTTAAGATTAGGGCATCCCAACAATGTTTCATGAGTCTTGGTAGTCTTCCATCTTCTTGATCACTAGGCATCTCCTTTGCTCCTTTGACTTCACCTTTTGATGCTTTAACCCAAGAATGTGGGTTGTTTCTTTGCCCAAGGAGTAGGTCGGTTGATCACGTTAGGCCTTGATATAAGTAGCTTGATCCCTTTTCAATTTTCTGTTAGTTTTGGCTATTGTACTAACTTACGTTGCAGGTCAGAACCCATCAGTCTTTCATTCATCCCTTACAGTCTCATATCAGATATGGGTATTTAATATCTCAGAATTGCATGCCTCTGAAAGAGTGTCCTTTATAGGTCATACACGATATTATTGCATAATCACCATTCTTGTTATTTGATTCTTTCCAAAGTAATAATTTTTGACACAGACAATAAAGCTGCTCATGATAAATGAACTAAGATTTCAGAACCTGAAATAAATATACAATTTCCAAGACAAGTATATGGAGATATGCAATGAAAAATAATCTTCATCTTTACTGTAATTATTTCCCTTGGGAGCTCCTTATGGTCTTCATGGAGGACCAATTAATGATGCTGTCGAAAAATTAATGTGACCAAAAAAGTGTTGATGGAAAACTATGTGCTAAGGTCTTATAGATAGGAAAACTCGGACTCGGCAAAAACTCAGCAAGCCCAAAAAACTCGACTTGGCAAAAACTCGGCAACTTAAAAAATTGCTTAAATTTCATTAGAAACACATTTTTTTTGCAAAATTCAATGACAAGATGTATCCAATGAGTCCATAAATGAGTACAAAAGTGTTTTCTATTAAATTTGATTGATTTGAATGCAAATTGAGTACAAAATCACATCCTCATGCGGAATCTTGATGGCTGATACTAGATAGCTTGATACAATGGATAGCAGACAAAACGAAAATAGTAAAACTAAAAGTAAATACAACATTTTACATCTTCCTCTTCCCTAATCTACTGAAAACTAGGGGAGAGGTAGAGGTTCTAGTCCTCCGTTGTGGCTCTTCGGCTGGCATGGAAAGCAGTGGCTCGGGCTCAACCTCCATCCTGGTAGTAGATGGCAATGGCTCCTCCTCAGCCTCATCAATGTATCCAATCCTAGATCTCCTCTTGCACCCACCTCCTCCAATGCTTGCCTCTCAAAATCAAGAATCTCATTTTCAATAAACAATGGAGGTTGCTCATCCCGCCCTGTCCAATCACTGTAAGGATCTATCTCATCCAAATCAATGGGATCATCTGATTTGTCCTCTACCCTTCTTGTGCGTAGTCGAAGGTTGTATTGCACAAAGACAAGGTCATTGAGGCATTTTTGAGTAAATTTGTTCCTCTTCTACGTGTGCATGGCCTTAAACAAGTTCCAATTGCGCTCATAGTTGGATGCACTACAAGGTTGGCAGAAAATGCAAAGGGCTAATCTTTGAAGATTTAGGGTATTTGCACCCCAATTTTTCCAGCAAGCCTCTACAAAATAAAATATTGAAGAGTTAGAAAGCAAAGTCAAAAGAAAAACATATTTTATCAAATTATCAATAGTTGTAAATTTGAAATTTTTAACTTGTAAGATGCATGTGAAAGACTCCAAATTTTATACTTGGTGTCTGAGTAGTTCTTCCTCAGATAGCTAGCTCCGAAGAAAAGAGCCTACCCTTTCCTTCCCTGTAACTTTCCAATTCTTGGATAATGAGGTCTCTCACATGAACCTTGGATGTCATCCTCTGAATGCATGCAGTGAGGCCTTCCATGACCTCTCCATTAGGATCTGTGAAGGTATCTGAATAGAAAAAACGGGGGTTCAAGAAGTACCCCGTTGCATGGATGGGTTGGTGGAGTTGATCATCCACACCTCCTATCAACAATCTCCCATATGGGATCAAATTTGAGGCTGTCCCCTTTTAATAATTTCTGATGGCCTCTTTGGCCCTATCCATGACCTCATAAATATACCCCATTGGGTTTTGATCTCTATCTACCAAACAGAGAACTCTAACCAAGGGCTTCGACACCTACAATTTACAAATACAAAAGATTAATCATTAAAGTTACAAATTTATAATGAAAGACTTAAATTAAGAAATAAAATATTCAATTTGAATTTAAAATCAAAGTTTTGAGGTTACCTTCACAATCTATGTAGCTCTTTGTTTAAAGAGCTTATCAAATACTATGGTTGCGATCCTCTCTCCTTCAGGCTTCTTTGCATATGATGATTGTAGCCATGTTGGACTCACAAACATTTGTTTCAAAGCATTTAACGAACTAATAATGCTTTGCAACGTTAGGAAAACCGTTGCAAACCTTGTGATACCCGATCGCACCAACTCTTTCCCTTGGGTGTGATCTCTCATCAAATTAAGAACCCAAGGGTGATTGTAGATAAATTTTGTGATGCTCCATGCATCATCTACAATTGGTGTCACCCAATCAAGTTTGCCTGTCCTCCAAAAGAAGGTCAAGGCAATGTGCTGCACAAGGTGACCAAAAAAGTGTGCTATGTTTGTCCTCCAACAATCTCTCAGCCACCACATATGTTGCTGCATTATCAGTAATGATTTGCACCACATTTTCTATGCCCATCTCCATGACAACTTCCTCCAACATTAGAGACAATGTTTCTGCATTTTTTACTTCATTGGAGGCATCCACCGATTTCAAAAAAACCTCACCTTTTGAAGCTATCAAAAAATTAATTATGGTGTCGTTTTTCCCATCTGTCCACCGATCAGAAAGAATGGTGCAACCATATTTTTTCCATTCATTTTTCTGTTCTTCCACCACTACATTTGCCCTTTCAGTGGCATTCATGAGCAATCTACAAGTACAAAGTGAAATTAACTATTAAGTACACAATTTTAATTTTTAAACAAAAAATAGCATAAATTCAACATAAATTTCTATAAATCAAACAACATAAATTTAGCCTAAAATAATAAAATTCAACATAAATTAGTAAATTACTACAGTATAAATTAGCATAAAATTTAAATTAACTAACCTCCCACTCAAGTCTTTGTGAGAAGGCACCTTGTAGCCTTTTCCCGCAACTGTCAATGCAGTTACCAAATTTTTCCAATAAGGACTACTCGCCACATTGAAAGGAATGTTATTGAAATACCAAAAATTAACACATGCCTTATCTGCATGTTGATGCACCTCCCTATTCCACCTAGTAGCCTCCAATGATGGTTGTGCTCCAGGTGTGTTTCTGGGCACAAAAAAACTGTGGCATGCGTGTAGGTGTAGTCGTTGCAGCTAGTGCTCTACTCGAAGTAGATGAAATGGAGGTGGATTTGTTTCGGATCCGTGGACCACGAAGAGAACCCACTATGCCCTGACATGTATCTTCCTTTGCATATGGATGGACTTCAACACCTTGACTAGCAGCTATGGCTGCTTCCATGGCTGCCTTTGCCCTCTCCTTTTACAATTTTTTCTCTTCTGCAGCTGAAAGTAGGGCTTTCATCTCTCTTTTTATCTCTTCGGTGGTCCCAGGACAAGCCTTGGCATCATGATGACTAATGCCTACAAGATGGTATTTGAGGCGATTTATGCCTCCAGAATATACTTTTTGGCATCTAATGCAATGAACTGACCCAGATTGCGGTTCTTGATAGGCATATTTCCAAATAGGGTCTCTAGCTCCTGCAAGACGAGTGCCTAAAAATGGTGATGCGGCGGAGCCTGAGGCTGAACTTGATGTAGAAGCTTCCCTATGTACCATTATATGAAGTATTTAACGACAACCTACACATACAAAGTGAAAGCACAACATATTAATTTTTTAATACAAAAAAAAACCTAAATTATACATAAATCACTAAAATCAGCATAAAATTAGTTTAAATCAATATAGATTTAGTTTGAATCAGTAAAACTTCAATCTAATCTAAAGATTCTAAACATTTTCTTAAAAAAACGATTAAAAGAAAAAACCATCATAAAATGGTGATGAATCCATTTTTTTGAGTTAAAATGCAAAAATACAACTTAGGTTTAGCAAATGATGATTTGTTTTTAACTTACATTCTTGATTTTGCAGCCAAAATGAAGTAAAATGCTAAAAAAACGAAAGAATAAATTACTGACTTGTGCTTCAAATTTCCCTTTGAATTCGCAAAAAAATCCTTTGAAATCTTCGAATGATGATGGTAGATTGTTGTGTGCAAACTTGGAGGGGTGTTCGGGGGTTTGGAAAGCAGAAACAAGCAATGGATGAGGCGAAATGGCGTTTAAATTGCCTAAATAGACGTCCGCAATCAATTTTTGTGCCTGGTGAGTCTGTGCTAGAGACTCGTCGAGTACTCGCCAGAAACTTAGGCGAGTTTTCTGGCGAGTAAAACTTGCAGATACTCGCTGGTCACAAAAACTCGCGAGTTTTTTGTGACTCGGCGAGTACTCTGCGAGCATTCCAACTATGCTATATATAATACTTTCCAAATATGATCAAACCATGCTAAAATGTCTAATATTGCAAAGCATATTAGGATAGATATTCAGTGTCACATGCTAATCCATTGACAAAAGTATATACCGGGTTGGCAGGTTGAGTGTTACTTTTGTAAAAAACGAAATGGATTTTCGAGTTGCTATGTTTTGGAGGATGTTAACATTTTTATGGCTAGTCCAAGATGTTAGTAAGGATGAGCCTTTAGTAATATGAAATTCCAAAGTTAGTGAATTAACAATTTTTTGCAATGTTTATCTGAGCTCTAGGGAGGGGGGATAGGTTTCGGGGATGGCAATTTTTTTTCCATTGGGGATGGGGGGATGAATATTGAAATGATGTATACAAATTATTATTTGAAAAATTAATTACAAAAAATAGTAAAAGAAGTTGTAACTTATCATTTATATCATAGCAGCAAAAATCTTTTGGGGAAAAAATTGGCAAATCAAAAGTATAAGATTTTTTCAAAAAATCGTGAAAAAATAGGATTTCCAAAAAACGTTAAAAAATGCAAAAAAAGAGGAAAACCTATTGCTTTTTAAATTTTGGGGGTTGGGTTTTTTTTTTTTTGGTGAGTGCCATCAAGGGGATGGCTCCCATTTCTTATATAATATAAAGAAAACCTGGCTAGCCACTATAATAGACCAGCCAATACAAAGTTGCAAGGCCATAATTGGCGAGCAGGTACATAGATTCACTATATAAATTATGCCTGTCTGTGCCCAGCTTGTGTCTGCCAGACTTTAGTCCATTTTCCTCCTTGTGATCTATCTTGATCTTTTAGACTTGAGCAGTTGCTTCATGTAAATATCGTCTGATTTTATTAATTCAGCTATTCGTGGATCCAGGTTGGCCGCATTGTAGACTCTTTCGTGTTCCGTTTGGGAAGCACCTATATTCACTAGCAGGTCTACTACTTGATTTGCTTCCATGTAGATGTGGGCAACAGTGTAGCTTTCTAGGCCTTCTAGTTTATTCCGAATATTTTCCAGGTAACTTCTGAGTTTCCAATTACAGACTCGATTGTTTTTGATCGCATTAACGCATATTAAGGAGTCACCTTCTATGTCTAAGTTCTTTATGTTCATTTTTTCGCATAGCCTCAGTCCCTGGAGGAGGGCCTCGAACTCAGCCTCGTTGTTTGTTGCCGTGCCAAAGTGGCTCGAGATGGCCCCTATGCAATTTTCGGAGTCATCCCTAATGATGCCGCCTCCTCCAGCTGCCCCTGGATTTCCTTTCGTTGAACCATCAAAGTTTAGCTTAAAACGACCCATGGGAGGCTTTGTCCACTTAGCTAATGCTCTACTATCTTTCTTTGTGCCAACGAGTGGTGGACATTTCAGCTCGGGCCAGTTTTTCCTCAATTGCTCATCCCAATGGGTCAACGAGCGATTCTGATTAGGTCTTAATTTAGCGTTGATTACCTCGCAAATGCCCTTTTTATAATTTCCTCCATGTTCATCTTTTGGTCCTGAAAAATTCGGCGGTTTCTTTCTTTCCAAATGTGCCAGGTCACCATTGATGGGGCCACAATCCAAACATCACCCCATGTGGATTTCGATCCGAGGATTGGCCAACTGAGTAAGAACTATTTTAGATCTTTTGTCTGGCTGAGTGCCATCCGATGGAGGAAAGTAGCCAATCCCAACATTCTGCGGCTACGAAACAGTTTAATAAGAGGTGGTCTGCGGATTCTTCTTCACTCTGACATAGTGGGCCCCTGCTGGGTCCTTGATATCCTATTGACCACAACCTATCTCCTGTTAGGATTCTCTTATGTAGGGCTGTCCATAAGAATGCCCTTGCTTTCAGGAGTAGGCATTTATTCTAGCAGAGGTGGTATGGCCATTCTATTCTAGTCTGGAGGTTGCTTTGTATTAGGTATCCTAGTTTCACTATGTAGTTCCCTGACTTGGAGCCGCTCCAAATAATTTCATCCGCCTGTGGGGTAAGAGAGATTCGTCTTGGTTTTAAAATGTTAGCAAGTTCAATTTGATCTGCTTCTGGTATTCTACGTCTGCTATATGCTTCCATCCGAAGCTGAAACCAAGGCCGCCCTCAATCTTCTCCACGTAATCCACGACCGAGGGGCCCAGTGCTGATTCTATTTCAGGTATCCATTCTGGGAACTTTAGCAGCTTGGCGACCGGTTCTTCCCCGTTCCATGAATCATACCAAAATCGTGCTCGCCTACCATCACCGATCTTCCACGTGAGGTGGTTTGTTATAATTGCTCTGGCCTCCCCCGTGAATTTCCACACAGCTGAGCCGCCTCCAAGTTGTGCTACCGTAGGAATTCTGCTTGGCTCCTCGTTGTCTAGATATTTCTTCTGCAAGATCCTGCACCATAGTTTCTCCGGTTCCATGTATACCTTCCAAACTAATTTAGCCCCCAAGGTGAGATTTTGCGGGGACATTTTCCTGATTCCAGCGCCACCGGCATTTTTGGGGAGGCAAGCCGTGTCCCAGCTCAGAAGGGGAATCCTTTTGTTGTCCTTGGATCCTTCCCATAAAAATCTCTTCAACTTGCTCTCAAGATCAGAGATAGCTTTGGTTGTCATTTTGAGGCATGACATGACATACACCGGTACTGCCGAGAGAACTGCCCCGATCATTGTGATCATCCTACCTGTCAGTGAGAGCCATTTGTTTTTCCAAGCTTCTGATTTTTTATGGCAATTACTGAGCACTTCCTCTGAATGGCTCGATTTGCACATGCCTGTGAATAGGGGAACGCCGAGATATTTAGTTGGTAGTTGTCCACTTGAGAATCCCAAGAATCTCGCAATCCTTTTTTGTAGAGGCTTCTTTGTGTTAAAGAAGAAGATCTGAGATTTTTCCAGATTGAAAGCCTGACCTGAGTTGCTTTAATACTTATTAAGAGCCATCCTGATGACTTATGCTTCGTCAATTGTGGCTTTGCCAAATAAGGTTGTGTCATTTGTGAATTGATTGTGGGTGATAGGATTGGAGTCTTCAATTATTGGGATGCCTTTCCATACCTTTATGTCTCTTAAATGTTTTATGTATCTCCCCATCGATTCCGCCATGATGACGAATAAGAATAGGGATAGGGGATCTCCCTGCCTGAGTCCATTGGTTGCCTCGAAGAAACCACGCATCAAACCGTTGACAAGAATAGAGTACCTTGGTGTTGAGATGCAGGCCGTGATGATGTTGACCCATTCCGGAGAAAAACCAAATCTGGTTAAAACTTCTAAAAGGAACTTCCAGCTGACTCGATCATAAGCCTTGGTTATGTCTAACTTTATTACTATCCCTTTCTGTTTATCCGTTGCCAGAGTGTGAATGACTTCTGAGGTCACGATTATGCTTTCAATGATCTCTCTGCCTGGGACGAATCCATTTTGCTCCTCGGAAACTATCTTCTCCAACACTGATTTCATTCTGTTGGTAAGTGCTTTTGATATGATTTTATAGATTACATTGCAAAGTGCTATTGGTCTGAAGTCGGAGAAGGAATTGCATTCGGGTTTCTTTGGGATCAGTGCAATAATTGTGTTATTGATGTCTCTGATAAATTGCTTCTTTCTTCTGAATTCCTCTGCGATCTTCCAAATGTCGTGGCCCATGAAACTCTAGCATTGCTGATAGAACTTGGCCGGGAATCCGTCCGGGCCTGGTGATTTCTCTGAGCCCAATTGGTTAGTGGCATGTCTTATCTCATCCATTGTGAATGGCTCTAATAATTTTTTATTATCTTCTTCTAATATCGAGGGGATGCAAGATAGAAGAGACTGATCAAAGTTTCCTTCGCTTGAATAGTGGTTTCCTAGCATGTTTTTGAAATAACTGACGACCTCGCCTTCGATGGAGTCCTTATCATCTGTGATCGAGCCGTCACTCTGGGTAATAGATGTAATTCTGTTTCTTTCCCTGTGACTTTTGGCAGACGCATGGAAAAACTGAGTTGTTGTCGCCCTCCTTGAGCCAGATATCTCTGGCCTTGTCTCTCCAATAAAGTTCTTCTCTAGCCAGCACTTCTGCAAGTTGTTCTTTCAAGTTCTTCTCTCTCACATAATCTTCCGCGAACATGCCCTGATTGATTACCTTCTCATTGAGTAATTCCAGTTCTATCTCTATTCTTTCCTTTTCTGCAAAAATGTTTTTGAAGCAAGATTTGTTCCAAATTTTTAGTTGGTTTTTGATGAAACCTAATCTCTTTACAAAATGAAAGCTAACTGTGCCTTTGATTTTCTCACTTTCTCTCCACCATTCCTCTAATTTAGTCTTCAAAATCTTGATCTCTCCACCACATGTTTTCGAACTTGAAGTAGCTCCTCACCGGTCTTTCACTTAAGCAAATTTCCAATTGAACCGGGTAATGATCTGAAGCTGTGAGTGGTAGAATATTCGAATTGTAAAAGTAGACATCAGCCATCCAGCCGGGGCCAACAAAGAAGCGATCCAATCTTTCTGAGATGTTAGTGAAGCCTTCTCTCCGGTTTGTCTAGGTGTATTGGCCATTCCTGGAGATACAATCCACCACCCCCATCTTTTTGACAAATTCTCTGAAATCCAACATCACTCTGTTTACACTTTTCAGACCCCCACTTTTCTCCTCACTGTCCAAAATGGTTTAGGAGGTAGGGCCATCGGTGAAGGGATGCCTTCTTTATGTTGCTCCGTGGGTACATTCTTAGGGTAGGACTTGCTCCTAGTTGTAGCAACCTCCAATCTCAATGCTTTTTGATCGCATCTTGTAAGGATGTAAGCTCCAAAGCACCAACCACGCCCCTAAGTGACTCTGTCAATCCCTCAACAAACAAGAACAAGAGTCTATCTTCACTAATATCTGGCACCATGACTAATAACCTCTGAAAAGTAGCAATATACTCCTCTACTGGACCATGTTGTTTCAGCCATGTCAATTCTTTGAAATACCTCTGCGGGTTCTTTTGATCAAACCTGTCTATGAGCCTCTGTGTTAAATTAGCATAGGTCGTGATGTTTTGATGCCCTTGTGTGACGATCCCATGATGCCACCGCTCATGTGCAACACCATCAAGATGGAGAATAGCAAACTGGATTGCTTCATCTTCTATCATAGGGCTGAGCTTGAGATATGTGTCCAATTTTTGAACCCAGGCTCTAGCTATGACCTTCTTGGAGATATGTGCTGGATGTCTGTTGCCCTGCCGCATGAATTGACTTCCTCTAGAACCCTTCATAGCGTTTAAAATTGGATGAAAGGAATATCACATCTGACCTTTGGATCAATCCTTGAATATTCAGCTACACAATCACTGGCATTAAATGCTGCTTGATTTGGTACTTCTTCCTCTGGAACTGGCTCTGTTCTAGTCAAGAATGTGGGCTGAGTGGGATGGGGTGCTGATCTCATTTGAGCCTTGCTGTTATTCGTGTGCGTGACAGCTCCATTTTGATTTGTATTGCTGCATTCTGCCCCATTATTAGGTGCAGGTCTGTTGGAATTGTTCATGTTCTGCATCATCTAGATGAGTAATTGATTCGTTTGCTCCTGCCCTCTCATCACTTGCTCATGTCTTTCTGCCATCTGCTGCATAAACATCCTCCAATCATCCTTATTGGCCATCTTTGTTTTACCTCTGCCTCCTATTCCAACTCTCATCTGTTGTGCTTGAGCCTCTTGTTTCTTCCTTTCTCTTTCTAATACACGTTGATCTCTCTGTCTCTCTGGCTCAGATCCTGCATACACCAATTTTTCCCAGGCTGGCAGGACAGCCTACTCTGATACCACTGTAATATCCCTTGTAAACAAAACAACCCTACTTGTCTGATTTAATACTTTTAGAATACTGTTACATATTCGACTAATTATACTAGCATTGTTGGGATTCATCACAGTGTAAATATTACTGATATGTAAGTATATTAAGATCTGATCAAATATCAATGGAATCACAACTTTTAATGTCCAAGCCACAATAACAAGTACTGGCCAATGCAATCAGATTTACTTGGAAATATGGATGTCTCAGTTATTACTGAAAACTACAAAATCTTACACTTCAGTATCTGTTTCAGACTTTCAGATGTAAACAACAGCAGTGGTAATGAATTCTGACCTAGATGTTGCTAAATCGCATGAGGTCTGGGGGTGGGGATGTGCTGTAGACTGGTGGTCAACCAGATCTAGAATCCAGGCGAAATTGACTTGTAAACAAATAGTTTGAATGGTTACATGGCCTGTCCTGTAGTTCACCCATCTGCTGGGTATGTATGGTGCTGAATTTGGGTGCTATCTCACTGATACTTAGTTGGAATGCCCTGAATGTTGTTCTCTGTCCTTATGATGACTCCCTTTGCCTCCAACGCCAGATTAATGGTGGATAGTGTTGACCTTGCCCAACAGCTCAGAGGTCGCCGCCTATGGAAGTTAGTGTGTGCGCTGTCTTGAGTCTCCAGATCTTCTTTTCCAAATGCCTGCGCTCTCCTGAAAAGGATAGGTATCTAAAATGTAAGCTCAAATGCAAAACCTTGATTTGGATTTGCTCAAAAGAAAACAGAGGTAGGGGTTTCGTCCTGACTCACTTGTGCAATTGGGGTTTTCATCCCAACACCACTTAACATGCGAAATGCAGTGCTGCTATATCAAAATTAATATTCAAAATTCGGTGCCTTCCTTGAGTCCCAGCCCCTCTATTTATACCTGGTCGCTCATTTTTAAGGATAGAGAGAAGAGAGAAGAGAGCTCTTAAAATCATAGTATAGTGATAGAGAGCTTTAAAAGTCAATTGAGGTCCAGAGTTAATGAACATACAAGAGAAATTTTATACAACCGAGTAGAAAAATCAGCTATATTTCATTGAAGGATATGCAAGGATCATAATGAGGGAAGGCCACTACATGGAGCAGAGTCAGGGCTCAACAGAAATAGAAAAAAATTGAAATAATGCTAATAAAGAGTTTTGTTCCCAACAAATCTTGGAGGAACATGATAAATTTGGTCAAGAGTGATGCCAAAACAGGTCAGGCTTAAATGTTTTCAAAGGATACATTTTAGTCACTTAAAAGAAATATTAATCAAGGGGAAAGGTCAGCACATCAACTAGCTTCTCATAAATACATGCTTATTTTTGAAACTAGACATCAATTACTTTGTAGCATGCATTGGAAAAAATTCTTGCCTAAGGATGACTCCAGAAGAGGGACTGAAGAGTTGAAACACTGGGAATTTAAATCAAGACACCGGGATAATTGCAAGCTATACACCTCATCTCAAACTTCAGAGAAGCATTTTCCTTACATGACATAGTAGAGCTAAATAAAGCGTCTTCCTTTTCTTAGGCCCCTTAATGTATCTTTCCATGCTTAACTTGATACTATCCTCAAATATGGCAGCTATGGATCATTTATATAATCTTTAAAGCATATATATATATATCTTGGTAGTGTAGGGAAAATTCCAAGCTGTACACTTCACCTCAAACTACCGAGAGGCATTTTCCTTGCATGACATAATAGAGCTAAATAAGGCTTTTTCCTTTTCTTAGGCCCAATTAATCTTTCTGTGTTTAATTTCATACCATCCTCAAATATGGCAGCTATGAATCATTTTGTTTTTTGTGATCTTCAAAGCATATTCAGTACATTTCATCCTTGTATTGGTGCAAAAGTACTTAATTTGTAAACATGTGATTCTGATTTCTCCAGTCTTGTTTAATCATAATGCTTTAAATATATGAATCTATTATTGACAGCTTCTATAACTATCCATCGTTTACTATTTATTTTTGCAGGTCATACACCCTTTTGATGCTGAAGCAGATGAAGAACTTAGCATATCTGTTGGAGACTATGTTGTAGTTCGTCAGGTTCACTTGTTTTCTTTTTGCTCTCCTCCTATACAAATGTGTATTTTTTTCAATTTCAAGGTTGTTTACGACAATAATTTGCAACCTGTCACTGCTTATCTTTGAGAAGTTAAATAATTTGAAACCATTTTTACGAATGAGCTATGTAGCTTACAATATAAACAGACTCTAATCTTTCAATTACAGAAAACTAATACTGGCCTAAAATGCCTAGTCTTAATAAAAAATGGAAATTGTTTTTTGGCAACATAACATTTGCACTTTCCTGTGCCTATCTTGTAGTGCATGTGGCCAGTTCATGCTCAAAATTTTTTGCCTGGAACACAAAATCAAAAGCAACACAAAATAATTACAAACGCAGAAGAAAATTTTGCTGTTAGGAGCCACACATATATGTAGTTAAGACTTTTGAGTGCCTTGACTGTGAGTGTAACAAACGACATTTGAAACATATCATATAAGGCTTTAATATGAGCAGATGCTTAATAGAAGAGTCCTGGCTCAAGAAACTACCGAGCAAGATGAAAATGCCAAGAACAACTTATGGAATGTGATATTACTCTCTCTCTCTACTTTATCAAATCTCCTCTTTAGTGTGCACGTTGCTTCAGTTTGGGAAGTTGTGGCCTTAGTGTAGGTGCCAGGTTTGTGCTATAAGTTAGCCCATTACTACAAGTATACAAAAGGTCCATCCCAGGGCCAAAACATTTGCATCAATGTTTAGTTTTTAATCATTTTAGTGTTCCAGGCCTTGACTTCTCTGCTTATTTTAGGAAACTCCTGCTTCATTCTGTCAATATCTGTATTTCATGTCCGTGGCTTCTGGAATGATGCCTTTTTTCCTCCATGTCTACCAAATTATAGGATGTCTTCCTCCACATTCCTCAGATTAAGATCTTTTATCTTGAAAGCCATTTGGGATAACAAACTTGGCTGCTCAGGTGGTATTTATAAATATTTTATACAAGTTTTATTAGGTAATCTCATTCCCAGAATAGTTTGTCAGAAGTGCATTGTGAATGCCACAGATTAAATCCTTTTTAATTTCACTAAAAACATAAACCACAGTTTGATCACATCCTGTTATATATGTGATTGATTTCTGGAGCATTTCTGCTCTTAACAATTTTAATATACTTCTCAAAACTGCTTTTTCTAGTTGGTAGATTTCATCAGTATAGTTTCTTGGAGATGTGCTGATATCCATGGACATCAAGTTTGTGACATCTTTCAGATGGTGCTAGGCAACTTTTGCAATGAATCACAGGCTAATTCAGGAGTTTGACACATCCCTTTGATTGAATAGACTAATAATAAGTTTCTCTTAATTTTAATAGATGTATAACATTAATTGACTCTCAACGCTTTTTGGTCCAATCCCATCTGAAATTGAACTTGTTTGGTGTGGGATCCACTTCTTGTAATCTGAAATGTAATGAAACCACTACTACTATTGGTATTTTGATTTTATAAACCGAGCTTTATAATGCCTGTATATTTGACTTTTGAAACTTCAAACAATTTCCATTGTTCCTATTTGGTAAGGTTTGTCTTGGATAGGAACAGGGACATTCTAAAGCAACTAGTCAGAACTAAAATTTGACGCTCTATATGTGGAGATTGTCATTATGATGGGAGTGTTTTAGGTGGAATAAAAGAGTACAATTTCTGTATGACCCTAATCTAATATTGCCTTAAACAGGTTACACCAACGGGTTGGTCTGAAGGCGAATCAAAGGGAAGAGCAGGATGGTTTCCATCTGCTTATGTGGAGCGACGTGAGAAAGCTCCAGCGAGTAAGATAGGCGAGGCTGGCATGGGACTTACTTGACTACTTATCATGATTCTGGTGTCATGTGATATGAAATCTGGATGTGTTTATTTGTGCTCCGTGAACATTAGTATTACTTGTGGAAACTTTTTCATGTATTCTGATTCCTTGAGTATGTATATTTTCAACTTTCAACAAAAAGTTATAATTTATTCTTTTCAAGTTGTCAACCTGCCTTGTTTCAAAAGATGCTTTAAGAACCTCAAAAGGTTTCTCTATTTTGTGTCTAAAGATTGACCACCCTTCTACTGCCCTCTGTAATACACAAGATGCAGTAATTTTTTTCTAATGTTTTTGGCATGTGGCCATGATAATCGGAAATTCTAAGATATTCTTCAGGTAAATATGTGCCAGTCTAATTTTGAGGATACTAGTCTTCAATATTATTTAGTATCTCAGCAATTGGATGGCGTGTAAAACATTAGTGTTTACTTAGATATAAGAGAAAGATATATGTAGAACAGTAGTGTTTACATAGGAATAAGAGAGAGGAAAAGTCTTAAAAATCTTCTGGTTAATCGAGGTATCTTATGGACATATGAAGATTTGATGTTTATGACCGAGTGCAACAACATATAGAGACAAATTAAAAAGTCTCTGGATGACTCAAATAAAAATTATTGCCTTGGATTAAAATGTGTTTCTTACTTGGAATTTCTCAAATTAAATGACTTGCAATATCAATGGATTATTAAGCACTGCATTGTAAGGAGTCAAAGTTAATGACTCGTCCTCGCATGTTCATGGATTTATGTTTAATGATTATTAATAATAATGTGCTGATGCCAGATATGATGTTCCTAGGAAAGATCTAAAATATTTTAAAGGACACTCAAATGCAAAAATATTCTGGTTTGAGGGACTATATGAAGGAAGGATCAGTGAGTAGAAACTAGTGTACCTGTTGAATGCAGTGTTTTAAATCTCACGAGCTTTCTATTAATTCCATGGAAGTTGCAAGCATGTTGGGGATTGCTTTCTGAGTGCTTTTGGTATTAGCACTTTTAATATGTTCAACCAGGCTTCTTTAGTTTGGGTTTTGAGGACAATGCAGAAGAGGTGCTACAAGAAATCTAAAAATAACAATATAAGCTGGCTATTGAACACTCTATTTATGACAAGAACAACCAAGTCTCTATTGCACTTTAAGGAGTAATGAAATAGACAATACTTCATATTTTAGCATTTTATAGTTTCATTGATATTTTAATCGTTGTAAATGAATGTATATACAATAAGTACAGTGATTTAAAAAAAAAATGTTTGAGATCTTATTTAACTTACACTTTGTCCATGAAATGCCCTTTTAGGTAAATTTATCGAACTGAGTTGGTAAAGATATAATTCAATTCATACTTTTTCTATGACGTGAATCAAATGAGATAAGAAGGTGGTGGTTACTTAAGAATTGATACGACTTTATGGTTCTACACAATTCATTGTTATGACATTATTTTCTCATCAATGAAAGAAAAAGATATTACGAACTAGAAACAATGTTGTTGCATACTCTGTGAAGCCACTCAAGCCGGTGGGATGTGTATAGGGTGCCAACCGAACTCTAATTTCTTAAGAATAATTGTTTCAAAATTATTTAATTTGGTTGTAAAGATGAATGATTGTCATTATTGACTGGTTGATTTTGATGTTGGTGATGAGATCTTCCTTTTGTCTTACAAGCTTGTGGATGGTTGTTTATATCAATCTCATTTTTTTTCCATATGTATGAACTCATCCCACAAAGATTAATTTTGAATTTTGAGCTTCATTGTGCTCTTCACTGTGAAATAACGGTTCCTTTCTTGAAGTACAGTCGAGAAGATTCAATGAAAATCGAACACCTATGGGGGACAATTTGAAAATTATTTGACTAGCTTTGATAATATGGAGTAAGCTTGGCTATAATTCATTTTGCTCTTAAAGTGTATAGTTTTGAAAGAAGATTAATTGTACTTTTTCTCAATTTGGTCGACATGTTGAGAAGTTTGAGGGACTTCATCGCATTTACATAGCCTTTATGTCATTTACGACTCAAGTCCTTTAGGTTAAGAAATAGTGGACCACATTGAATAAAGTCAATTGTTACATGAATATGTAGACTCAATAAACTAGGAGGGCTCATTCAATCTCCAAATATAGGTGAATTGTCGTGCGGTAAAGCAATTAGACTAGGAGGACTCATCCAATTTGTAGGAGTATGAAGAGGTTGAGAAAATGCCTCAAGAATGTGCAAATACTAGTTGGTATAAGCTTGCTTAACTAAGACAATGACTAATTACACAGATGAAAGTCGTCCATAGTGATCAAGGAATCTTGTGTGGAAGGTATCTTTCTTAATGGGCCGACGGTGCATTGGGTGTAATTCGTTGATAACTTCCCAAGAGGTCTCATTGAGGGGGTCACTTTTGTAAGGGGCGATGAATGTCTTTGATTGATCTGAGCTAAGCTTTGAGCTTTTCTAAATAAAGGTAAAAGTAAGTTTTTTGGTCACCACGAAGCAAGACACTAATTTGTTTTACAAGATCTCACTTGTATAAGTACACAAGAACCAAGTTTTTTGGTCACCACGAAGCAAGACACTAATTTGTTTTACAAGATCTTACTTGTATAAGTACACAGGAGGGTTCTTTCATTCTTCTATTTTATATATTGTTCACATGTTGTGCAATGTTATCCTCATTCGGTTTAGAACGTGTGCGCCTTCTATCGAGTACACACATTCACCATCAAGCGCACTTAGGATTTACTCAAGTGAATTCCAATCTTAAGGAGATGAATGAGGACGACCACTTCCTTGAACTTCAGTTCAATTTTTAGTTTTTTAATGAAGGAATCATTATTTCAAGTAATGAAAAACAAATGATATTTAAATCACAAAAATATTTTTTTTTTGTCTTTTACTTTGTATATTGAATCCTTTGACTTCCTCTCCCATTGGCTGAGTACCTAAAATCCCCTACATCAATCAAAGGTGTAAATTCCCTTGATTTGTTGGTTAAGTTGTTTCTTGGAAAAATTCTTAAAGGATTTCATCTTATCAATTTAGTGCTTAAAGGCATTTTTCTTTTTGACATGAAGGAATGTTTACAAAGAAGCGAAAAGTGCAATAGACTTCTTTAGCCAAACAAAACCTAATATGGAGATGACCTCAACTATTGGTCAAATGATTTGTTGTTGATCACTTCTTAGTCTCTAGATGTCAATGCAAGGGAAGTCCTCAATCTATCAATCAAGAGCAAAAAGTATTTAGAAGGCCTTGATGAGAACACAAGTGTGTAAAGGCCCTACAATAGGAGAGCATAAATTATGCAACAACCCTAAAATCAATTGCATGTATAAATTCTCAACCTATTGATTCAAGGGTTCTCTACCTTCACGCCTTGCCTATCATCCAAGCTCCTATGAGTCCTCAACCAATTGTTCTACTTTAAGAATACTTTTAACTTGTATTATTAATTTTTACTCTTTTTTATAAGTGTTATCAAAGTATCTCCATATATACAAAGTTTACTAATGACCAAAGATTCTTCTTGAATGAGTATAAATTGACTAAATGAATGGAGTGGATTATATTTTGATATCTGGACACTAACAAATAATTGACAAGGATTAATTGTTTGAAATGTTTTTAAAAGAAAAATGTACAAATTAAAATTGAAAAAAAATGGTAATAATATTCTTATATAAATTGAATCTATAAATTATCCATAAAAATAATATTCAGATTCATGGAGAGCTTTGAGTAATTTTCGAAAGAGATTGAACATTTGATAAGATTTTTAGCATGAAATAGCTACAAATACTATGAAAATGACCCCCAAAAAATTATCAATTCAAATTTGAAATAATTTTTATTTTAAAAGTAATTTGAATAATTAAATATAGTGATTTGTAATCACTATTTTAAAAATTCTTGTTAAATAATTAATGAATAGTTTTCTTATTATGTACACAACTTTTTTTTAAAGAAAAAAAATTAATTGGTTTAATTAGGATATATTTAAAAATTGTTTTCTAAGTTTTTTTTTAATACAAATTCTGGCAAATCTCTTATGTAAAGGTATAATTTTTTTGGTATTTTTGTTTGAAATTGAACTAAAATAAAAGAGGGGACGATAATTTAATTTAAAAATAAAATTTGGGTTATTGAAAAAACCAAAAGTGTACCAGTTTTTAATCAATTTGACAATTTAGAACTAAGTTTTCTAAAAAATAATAATTTAGATGACAATAGAACCCAAAAATTCCCTAGATTTCTAATTAGAGTGGATTATATTTTGATATCTGGACACTAACAAATAATTGAAAAGGATTAATTGTTTGAAATGTTTTTAAAAGAAAAATCTACAAATTAAAATTGAAAAAAAATGGTAATAATATTCTTATATAAATTGAATCTATAAATTCCCATATTCTTTATCCATAAAAATAACATTTAGATTCATGGAGAGCTTTGAGTAATTTTCAAAAGAGATCGAACATTTGATAAGATTTTTAGCATGAAATAGTTACAAATACTATGAAAATGACCCCCAAAAAATTATCAATTCAAATTTGAAATGATTTTCATTTTAAAAGTAATTTGAATAATTAAATATACTCATTCGTAATAACTATTTTAAAAATTCTTGTTAAATAATTAATGAATAGTTTTCTTATTATGTACACAGCTTTTTTTTTAAGAAAAAAAATTAATTGGTTTAATTAGGATATACTTTAAAAATTGGTTTCTAATTTTTTTTTTATAGAAATTTTGGTGAATCTCTTATGTAAAGGTATAATTTTTTTGGCATTTTTGTTTGAAATTGAACTGAAATAAAAGAGGGGACGACTATTTTAATTTAAAAATAAAATGTGGGTTATTGAGAAACCAAAAGTACGCCAGTTTTTAATCAATTTGACAATTTAGAACTAAGTTTTCTAAAAAATAATAATTTAGATGGCAAATTAGAACTCAAAATTTCCCTAGATTTCTAATTGGGGTGGTGGATTAAGCTTAAATTTCAAATAAAATTTTAATTGATTCTATAAATTCTTAATTGAGGAGGCAAATTAAGTCTAAATTGCATATAAATTTTGGATTAAGGTGGCAAATTAAGCTTAAATTTTGAATTAAGGTGGCATGCTTGACCAACCATTATAATCTTGCCTTGCTGCTTCTCTTTTCACCATTTAGAAATCTCTTTGAGCTCTACAAATCTTGGCCTTTATTAGTTTTTCAAGATCATGGAGCCACTTCTTACATGCTCTTTGTAGAGAGATGGCTTTCTATGGATCCATCTATTGAAGCTTCTTGAACATTGTTTTCAATTCTCCCTCACACTTGATAATGGAGGCCATTAAGGAAGTCATTGGAACCAATTACCTAGAACTTGATATGAGGATTCATATAAATTTCGAGATAGCTTCATATTTTTTTTATCTAATTTCTTGCAACTTACTCAATCCATAATGACAATGGTCTTGGTGGTAGAAATATTTGTGATCAAAATACAAACTTGGGTTGCATTTAATGGCAGTAATGGATTGACAATCCCCCCTAGACAATTTACCAATAGTTAAGGATGAATTCAAAGGCATAGCTTGGGGATCTTATGCAAGTTGGAGCGGAAAATCATGAGGCTCACCCATAATCTTCACACAATCTAAGAACCTCTAAATTGACTATTTGAGAATTATGGCTAGGGGAGGTGGTAGCATTTTGGATGAACTGTACACTCATTTCATCACTTTTCATCCCTTTGTAGATAGAGTTTGATTTGAGTGTGCCTAGTGAGTAGTATAATTTCTTCTGTGTATATCACAAAATGCCAATAGTAATGGAGTTGTTTAGGACAATGGGAGTTTAGTTTTTGGTCTAGTATTTCTAGAAATATTATAGTTATCTCATTTTTTTGTTCTTAAGCTGATAATCATGTAAATTGGTTGTATGCAATGTAATAGTGTTATTTCGTCATGGTAGGATTTTTTCTCTAGCAAACAATCAACTCATGTAATCTTTTTTGTTCGTATATAATACAAGTGTAGGGGTCCTTTCCCCTCTTACTGATTAAAAAAACTTAAAATTTTACATAAAATGGTGGTGAAGAAGATTCATCTAAATAGCAATTATAGGAGACATTTCTTTACATAAAGTTAACATTATTGCTAGAATTAGTTATATGCTTGATGAATGCTTAGTCAATCTATAACTTATTCACTGACAATTATCACTCACATAAACAATCAAATTTTATTAGAATAGTAATCAAAACATATGCTTACAAAAATACTAATAAATTAAAAAAGCACAAAAATGCATACACACAAACAAACTAGAACAAAAAAATAACTCTACTTGTTAGTAGGTCTATTCCTTAACACACACTCAAAACTTGGTAAAAATAATAGAGGTATATTCATTAATTGACTATACAGGTATAGCAACTACCTCTACACTTGTAGCAATTTTTAGATGAAACAATAGATATATATTCTTTATGCCTTGTTTTACTTATGTGTCTGCTATATGTTCTCTCTCCTTCTTCTCTGATAATGCGATGATATATTTGACAATATGTATTTCCTGAACGTTAGTGCTTGTTGATTTGTTGAGGCCTTGAGTTCCACTTGTGGTCTCTAGTGCTTTAGAAGAAAGCAACATGATTATTGTTAGTGCATGTGATTAGGAGTGTGGTATATGCCCCCTCTAGTGATGTGAATATCCTGTACCCATTTTGTGTGGGGTGTTGTGAAAGGCCAGTGGTGTTTTGTGTTCCCTTGTTTGGTGAAGTAATCATACTTGGGGGTTATGTTTAGCTATGGGTGTGGAAGCACCATACCATCTTTATGTTAATTGCATTATATGTGTAAGTATTGGAATGATTTAATCACTCGGTGGTATCATGTGGATTATGTGGTGTTGTCGTGTGTGGGGTATCTTTGCGTGGTTGCTTGATAATCTGATATCTTTTTCTTAGTTGGCCAAGACCTCATGTGGAAGTTTTGTTGTGATTTATGAAAGTTATCATTGTGTATGCCTGTGTAAGAAACATGTCCAGGAGATCAAATTGGAGCCTGTGTTGGACCCAAGAGATCATGAATGTGATATTGTAAGTCAATTAAAATTTTAAATTATTCTTGTGTGTGACATCATACATTTCTTCTGTAAGTATCTTTTTGCATAAGGAAGTAATTGCATATGTTCATAGTTTGGTAAAAAGGAATTGTACTGCATTAAAGATAGAATTTTTTTGTAAATAAGTAGCAACTGTGTTGCCTAAAATCCTTGTATAAAAGTTGCTTAGATAAGAAGATGTAGATAACTTAATTGTTTGTGTGTTTGGTGTATGTTCTCTAACGCATTCTGGACCTTGTGTCCTTGGGTGTTGTGTATTGGATACTCCCTTTTGTGGCTAAAATTAGTCACACCATGATGTGGATATGTTTGTAATTTGGTTGTTTTGAAATTTTTGATAGTTGTTTTATGTGTTGTTGGTGGGCTAACAGTGAATTTGTTTTCTTTGAACTCTCTTATGATAGGAGTGGCCACCATAACTTATTTCTTTATACTTGAATTATTGTTGAAATTTGCAGGTATTTTGTGACTTAAGATTGAATTTGATTATTTCCCCACTTGGGTTTGCATTTTTAAAATTTCTATGGTGGCTATTCCAAATGTTTGTTTTTGCTGGCTCCGTTTCGTGTTAAGTGTTGTTTCTATCATGTTCATTTCGAACCTCTGATAGTGTGTTCAAGGGAGGACTTCGCAGAGGATTGTACTTTGCATGTTCGGTAATTAGTGGGAACCATAGTGGAAATAAAAGATGAGATGTATTTTTCTTTGTTAATATGTGGATGCAATTCCCTAAATCATTTGAAATTTTCAAAATATGTGATTGGATTATAAGTAGATCACATGATACATCTTAATGGTGGGGAATTGATGCTCTTCTTGTCTTTATTGAACGATTGTACCTGTCTTATGAACAATTGCTTACAATGGATGTTTATGTTGGCAATAGAAAATTGCAATACTAATATGTTATGTTTCCACCCTAGTCTGTGACTTCCAGGAGTAAGTCAAGTGTTAGGGGGGAGGATGTAATGCCTCTCCATTCTCATCTTAGATGTGCAGATGGTCTGGCTAAGGAGCATGAAGATGAAGGTAAAATAATAGGAATATTTAAGGTATGTTAGACAGTTGATGTTGTACATTATATGATGTTGGTATATGCTACATTCATGTTGATGAGATTCTTGATTATGCTCATGTGTGGTTTCATATGACAGTTAGTATGTTTTATCGATAATCTTTGTTGCTACACTGGTAATTTATATGCTTTGAATTTGTTTTACATTCAGGTGATTATGATGTTGATCTTACTATGATTGTCATATGTTAGAATTAATTTTTATACGACTAATTCTATATCATAGGATGTTATGTTGTGATGTTTGTGTGGATTAATCTTATTATGTGTATCATGTGATTATCTGATGATGGTTTTTATTTAGTCGTTCAGTAACTGATTGTTGTGTGTTGTGATTACGTGTTTGATGTGATGGTGAAAGGGACAGTGTCACATTACTCATGCGTGAGTACACTGCTACGCTGCGATTCCCTTTCATGGTGTATTTGACTATACGATTATATATATATGTCTATTTGTTCGACTGTTTAGTTGCTGCAAGATGCAGGTACCAGACATCGACTTCACTTGAATTGATAGGTCTGAGCATGTCTTAAACCCAATGGAAACTGTTGAACGGAGATAACATGTGGTCCCCTAGTTAGTCATCATCCTTGAAAAGGATGAGTATCCAGTTTTGCACCCAGTCAGTGTTGTCTGTATGGGCGTAATGGTCAATCATTGTCATTGTGGTCATGCTTTCGATTGTGCATTGTGTCAGGTATTGTTTGGCATTTGGGTTATTTTGTTTGGAATTGTTTGATTAATGTTTTGGTTAATTGCTTCATTACAATACAATTATTAAGTCAAGAGGGCACTTTGATAAATAAATATAGATGCTTTTATGTAAATTATAGTTGTGTGGAAATATGTATTATTATGTCTGAAAAAGATTCTTTCTTTATTATTATTGTCTTGAGTAATTATTTTCTATTTTGGCCACTTGGAAGAAGTGGCAGTTACGCACCTCAAGAGGGAATCTTAGAAATAATTGTTTCTTTTGTGTAAGAGACTAATTTAGAAAAGTAGAAATAAACTATTTTTGTTGGGTTGTAAATGAAATAAATAGCAAATTATAAAATAAATAAAATCAGAGAGAAATTATTGTTTGGTTAAAAATAGCAAATTGTAAGAAAGTAATAAAGGAGAATATTCTGGAAGAAATTATGGGGGTGGTTATGCATGCTCAACTTTATTTTGAAATCTCAAGACATAATTTGGGGAGGAGCGTGCATTTCAAATAGAGAATATGTTTTATGTTTTGGGGATCTCTCTCTCTTAGGAAGTTTTCATTTTTTCTTTTAGCACCATAAACCATAGTTTCCAGAAGAAAAGACTTGGGGGAAAATGGATGCGAGCCAGGAATTTTGTAAAGATATGATAGAAGTAATATTCCAGGTACAGACTGAGATATGAATATGATTTATTGTTGCATTAGATTTAGTAAAATATTCTATGAATTCTCTTTTACATTTTCTAAACCCAGTCTCTTGTGTTAGACATAACTTTATTTGTATGAATTGGGTTTCTCTAACTTTTTTTATATATGGTGCATGGCCTAGATATCTAAATCATATCCGAAAATCAACCATACCCAGTTTG
Source organism: Cunninghamia lanceolata (assembly GCA_027924645.1). Classification (NCBI taxonomy): domain Eukaryota; kingdom Viridiplantae; phylum Streptophyta; class Pinopsida; order Cupressales; family Cupressaceae; genus Cunninghamia; species Cunninghamia lanceolata. The sequence continues at coordinate 6,206,293 of BSBN01000232.1, read as the reverse complement.
TCGTTGTTGAGATATGAATATTTTGTGACTGTCTACCTCTCACCCATTTCGTCTCTATTTTAGCAGTTTGTTGCGTTAGCCATAACTTTATTTTTACGAACCGGGTCTCTAATTTTTTTATGTATGGTGCACGACTTGGATATCTAAATCATATCTAAAAATTAGCTATACCCAGTTTGTCATTTTTGAGATATGAATATTTTGTGACTGTCTACCTCTCACATGTTTCGTCTTTGTTAAAACAATTAGTTGTGTCACCAATAACTCTATATTTTTGAACTGAGTTTCTCTAAGATTTTTTCAAAAAATTTGTTTTGTGCATATCCTACAATCATTGCTTTCCATCATATGATTCTTTGAGGCATTCTACCTGTTGGTTTTTTCCCAGACTGGATGCTTATTCCCAGATTTCCCTACAAGGTAGCCATCAGTGATCAATAGGATCTCTGGGCCAGGGGCCAACAGTGTAGGAGATAGACTCTATATTTTATCTCCTCTTCTTCTTCAGGCTCTGCAAAACCTAGGGGGGTATTCCCTACTCAACATCCATGAGGATATGCATACAAAGGCTGGGATGCTGACAGAAAGCAGATAAGTCCTCCTGTAAGTAGACCAAAACTGAAAGATAAGAGCAAAGGGGCTAGCTTTGGGCCTATTTGCAGTTGTAGACAGAGGACTGAGGATCCTAAAACTAATTCTAATGTCCTAATGTTTGTTTTAGATTTTGATTTAGATCTTAAGTTTGGATGCAAAGCTGGACATGGTTATAACACAAAAACAAAGCATGATTGGTGCCTATCCAGGGCCTGGAGTCAGTAGACATACACTTGTGAATGATCAACATGAACAGCTAAAACTGGATTTCAAGGGGATATATGTGATATCTGCCTTACAGATATCTCCCAATACAGAGTGTTAAGTTATCTCTACTTATGGCATCCCTACTGCAGTATACCCTTCCCAATGTTTAACCTGAAAATAGTTTAATCTACCCCTTGAGCAGAAGTTAAAAGATCAGACATTCAACATAGGAATTCTATGCTCTAGAATCCAAACATTACCCAAATATCCAGATTCAGAAGAAGAATACATGCAATACTGGAGATAGAATTAACAAAACACATGCTAAGATAACATTTCTCATATAAGATCAATCATGAAATCAGTGGGTTCATGCCAAAAACATACAACAAGAGATACAAAACTCACAGGTTAAGCTGTACAGAGCAACCAGATCAGCTTGTTTTAAATTACAGAGCCAAAAATCTTCAACTTTCAACAACCAAAAATGAGTAACACTTCCTGCTTATAACAGCCAGGTAGTGTACCACAGCAATTAATTACATGGTTGACCAAAAATCCCGCCAGATACACAGTACCAGAAAAATGGCGCTCAACGCACTACCAGATTGGCGCCCAAACATGAATGCAGCAGGTAGGGGAGGAGACAGGAAGAAACATCGAGCCCTGCGCCACTGTCCGTCGATGTACACCTTCAATCGGGTACCAGATCCGCCCATACCTTTGCAACCTTCGCCATTAATGGCGCACCAACCCGCGGCCTCGGGAAAACGTCAAACAGTCGATCGCAACCATTTCCCGCCAAGATTCATCGTCATGATATATGAAAATATGCAAGATATCAATTATCCCACATGCACCCTGCAGCAACCTCTTTAACACTTTATATACTAGGTCATGAGCATATATGATGTCGGTGATTTTGCTCCTGACGACACTAGTATAAGACTTCATCATCATCATCCTCCAGCAGCATGATATCCTGTTGCTTGAAATATCACCTTGACGTCAGCATCATATCGCAATATAACCTGCATGATAATCGCCTTCATCCGCACAACCTGATCCATCAGAGGAAGATCCTCCAGCCTAGCCTATACCAAAAGTCTGGCCGATGAACATCCTGATGACGTCATCATCATATCCTGCTGACGTCATCATCATATCCGCCCACTGCGCACCTCCTCATATCCGGATGACGTCATCATCATGTTTGCAAATATCGGGAGATCTCCACAAGATGATCTGTGTTAGAAATATGACCCCCCGGACCTTGATGACGTCATCATCATATCGACATCAGGATGATATTCGGAAGATAACCAGATATTTGGAAATATCATCCTGATGCACAAATATCATGCTGCACTGTAGCTCCACTATAAGATCAGGGTGATAGATGAATATGATGATGCTTGAAAAGATCACCCCCCACTAGATAATGCACGAAGCCGGCAGGCGGATATCTCCTTGATATCAGCATCATCATGACGCTGGAACAAACATACATCCGGGTGATATTCAAAAATAAAAATATCACCCCCTCCTTCGGAAATATCATGATGCAGATAGGCAGAGAAATAGATATCACCCCGACATAAGAATGACGTCAGCATCATCAGGATGATAAAACAAGGAACATGAAGTGATACAACAACATCAGGATGATATTGACTAAGATCATCCTGACGTTCAAAATATGATGACCCCAGTGAATATCGGGTCATACTTAGAACTCTTCAACAACATCATCAGGATGATCATAACCAAGATCACCCGATGATAAAAATATCACCCCGGCGAAATATCATGCAGGCAGAAAATATGATGACCCTCGCAAGCAACACGGCGATAACTGGAAATATGATGATGATGATGACGACCCTTAGGAAAAAACAAGTCAGGTCGAACAACTCAGAGAATAACCCCTTCAGAAGATCGGGGTGACATCATCATCATAAAAGGGCAAGGTGATAATTGGAAGATCACCGGATACTTGAAAAATCACCCCCGCAAGCAAATCAGGGCACACTGTAGCTCATCAGCAGGATCAGGATGATATCCAAACATCACCCGATATTGAAATATGATGATCCTGATGAAAAACAAGTCGACAGAAAACATGATGCTGCGGACCATCATCGAAGACAAGATGATGATGATGATCGCCTCCTCAAAGAAAATATGATGCTGCAGCTGAACAATGCCGAGGAGGTCCAACACTTAGGAAAATGGGCAGGAAGATATAGGGTTCAAATGAAGAAACCCCCTAAACATGAAAAATCAACCCCCAGGTCAAAAAGAGTGCTAACACTGGCTCCGAATGGGGACGTGCAGGTGAAAACCTGCAGCGAGAACCAGATCTCCGGGCAGACCAGACAAGAAGCCAAAAAGCACGAGCTGTACAAGGCATTTACACTACATACATGTTTTTACAAATGTGCACAGCAACAAGTCATTTATGCAAAATAGAACTTAAGGAATTGGCCATGCACAGGCAATTCCAGAACTTCACCATCTAGGGCCTGGAGGAAATAAGAATCCTCCCCATGAGTATTGCAAACCTGATATGGGCCCATCCATAAGGGTTCAAATTTACCATGTTTACCCTTTTCCTGACCTTTAGCATTCCAAATGAGCACCAGATCATTGACTTGAAACTTCCTTTTTGTAGTTCTCCTATCAAACTGATATTTCATATCTTGTTGTCTTTTGAGATTGATCTGGTGGGCTTTCCTTCTGTTTTCATCCAATGCAACCAGCTGGTTCACTCTTTCTGTCATGGAGTCTTCAATCTCCTCATCATTTTCCTGAATGAATCTGTAAACTGGTAGGAGATTGTTTATGGGCAATCTGGCTGATGCACCATATACTAGCTCAAAAGGTGACGTCCCAGTAGCCCTTTTCACTGTCACTCTGTCAGCCCATATTGCTAAGTTCAATTTTGAGTCCCAAGCTCTCTTGTTCTTGTCCAGTATCCTCTTGATAATTTTCATGATGCTTTTATTGCTTGATTCTGCTTGGCCATTCCCTTGTGGGTGATATGGTGATGTATATGATAGATTTATCCCATACCTGTTGCAAAAATCAACAAATTCACCTGATCTGAAGCACATAGCATTATCAGTGACTATCTTAAATGGTACTCCAAACCTGATGATAATATTTTCTAGTATGAAATCTGTCACCACCTTACTTGTAGCTCTCTTAGTTGGAATGGCCTCAATCCATTTGGTAAAGTAATCAGTTGCCACCAAAATCCAACTGTGTCCCCCACTTGATTTGTCTGCAATTTCCCCTATGAAGTCAGTTCCCCATTGCTGAAATGGAGCATCCACAGTTACAGTTCTGAGGGGTAAAGCACCATCATATTTCAGCTTTCCTAAAAATCTTTGGCAAGGGTCACACTTCCTCACTAACTTTTGTGCATCCGAAAAGAGAGTGGGCCACCAATATCCTGCCCTGAGAATTTTATGAGCTGTTGTTTGGGCAGTATAATGTCCACCACACAATCCTTTATGCATATCAATCAAAACATTGTTAGCCATATCCTCATCCACACATCTCAGCAGCACACCATCAAGGTTTTTCCAGTATAGCTCACCTTGAACAATAACATACCTGATTGCATGTAACTTTAAAGTCCTCTTTTGACTGTCACTGAAATGGGAAGGACAATTCAGATTTTGCAAGTAGTAGATAATATCCTTGTACCATTCAGATCCTGATACATTTACACTCTCATCTTGGACTGCATTAACTTGGCATGCTTCCAAGTTTGACTGTGCCATCATCTTGGCTAATCCTTGTCCTCTTATCAACTTGGTAACTTGTATGTCTATGTTAAACTCTTGCAGTTTGTTTATCCATCTGCACCTTCTTCCAGTGACCTCCTGCTGAGTGAATATGTCTTTGACTGCTGCATGGGGTACATATGCAATTATATATGATCCTACCAAGTATGGTCTGAAACTTTTGATGGCTCTGACTAGTGCATATGCCTGTTTTTCCATAATATCATACTTCAACTCAGAGGCCTGCAAGGACATACTGAAGAAAGCGATGGGCTGTTCAAAACCATCTTCGTTTTTCTGTAGCAAACATGCAGCAACAGTATGAAAGGAAGCAAATGAAAATACTTGGAATGGCCTAGAAAAATCAGGAGATTTAAGAACAGGGGCCATCTTGATTGCCTCTTTGCTACTCTGAAATGATTCTATTGCTTCCCTTTCCCAGTTGACAGTTGCATCCTTCTTCATCATCTTGGAAATGTTCCTTGTGGTTTCTACAAAGTTGGGAACAAATCTCCTAACAAAATTTATCTGTCCAAAGAAGGACTGAACTCCTTTTACAGTTTTTGGCATTTGAATCCTGTCAATAGCAGCCACTCTCTCTAGATCTATCCTGACTCCATCCTTGGAAACAATATGTCCCAGGAGCTTTCCTTCAACTACCCCAAAGGCACACTTCTTTGGATTTAAAGAAATACCATACTCTAGTGCTCTTATGAAAATCTGCTCCAGATGCAAACAATGCTGCTCTTCTTTCTTTGAGTAAGCAGTCAAGTCATCCTGATATACAGCCAGGATTGAATCAATCAGCCCTGCAAAAGCAACATCCATTGCTCTTTGAAATGTAGCACCTGCATTGGTTAGTCCAAATGGCATTCTAACATACACATAAGTTCCCCATGGAGTGGTGAAGGCGGTCTTATACTGTTCTGATTCCTTTACCTTCACCTGATTATAGCCTGAAAATCCATCCATCATGGATAAGAGTTCACAACCAGTCACTCTCTGCAACATAGCTTCCATATTAGGCAGTGGATAGTTATCCTTTAAAGAGGATACATTCAAGTTCCTGAAGTCAACACAAAGCCTAATATCACCATTCTTTTTTCTGACTGGGACAAGGTTAGACACCCAAGTTGAATGTCTGATTGGCACAATTATTCCAGCTTCTCTGAGCCTTTTGAGTTCTTCTTGCATCTTGGGAGCTAAGGTAGGATTAATAGGTCTTTGCTTTTGTCTAAATGGCTTAGCTCCAGGCTTCAATGGGATCTCATGCTGGAATAAATCTTCCCTATAGGCTTTTAGGTCCTCATATGACCAAGCAAAAACATGTTTATACTTTTTCAGTAATGCAATCAGCATACTCCTAATGTGTGGTTTGAGCTGTTTACCAATGTATACGTTCTGAGGGGCCTGAGATGTCCCCAAATTTATCTCCTCTAAATCTTCCTTATTTGTGGGAGATGTCCTTGTGACCAGTTTATCTCTACTGTCAAAAGCTCTTTCCAAAGCTACCAACCCTCTAGGGATTTTATTAGTCTTCAATTGAATTATCTCTTTTCCCACAAGAGTTTCTTTTCCATCTATAGTCTCTACAAAAGTTTGGAAATCAATTTCTTGATTCTCATATTCATCTATGCAGTGCAAAAATTTCAACAAATCCCTATCATCATTAAACACTTGCCAACTGCATATATTTTCTGGTATTGCAGGCCTAATTTTAACTTCTACATTTGTAACACTTGACAGAGTGATGTCATCTGGCCTTATTGCAACATTGGCTACGAAATCAGCCATAACATTTTTTGACCTCTCTACCCAGCCTATTGAAAATGCATCAAATAGTTCAATGGTATCCCAAACAACATGCTTGTATTGTTTCAATCTTTTATTTTTTGCAGCATACTTATCTCTAATTTGGGATACAATCAGCTCAGAATCCCCAAATACTCTTAACATCTTAATTCCATGTTTGAGAGCAATATTTAGGCCTAAGAGTAAAGCCTCATATTCTGCAATGTTGTTTGTGCAATCAAACCTCAGCAAGAAAGAGAATTTGAGGAGCTTACCAGTTGGAGACATGAAAATAACTCCAGCTCCAGAGCCTTCTTTTGCACAAGCTCCATCAAAAAACATGGTCCATAAGCCCTGCTGATCCAGCTCTTCAATGCAGACATTTTTCTTTTTATCTTCTGTATCATCTGAAACAACCTTGAAGTTATCACAGTCAGTGTCTACAAAGCATACCTGTTCCTCTGCTTCTTGGTCTTCCACTATCTCTGATGATCTTTGTTCTCTGATTAGCTTAACATCACTGCCATTCATTGGAATCATGGCATATGACAGGTCCAGCTGCATACTTCCACCAATTAGTGCTGCCCATCTTTTTGACAACAACATACCATACGGTGGCTTGATGTCAACCACTGTTATATTCGTTTTATATCTCTTTTCAGGAAATGCTGCCAGTTTGAAATCTACATCCTTCATGATTCCAATAACTGGTACCTCTCTGGCATCCATAGCATAACATTTTCCACATGCCTTGTCAATTTTCAATCCAGTTTGTTGCATGATGGCCAAAGGCATGACATTTGTAGATGCTCCAGAGTCAAGCATACAATTTCTAATTATTTTTCCATTTATAACCAGGGAAACATAAAATGGTTCCACTTGTGAAGGACACTTTGTCATAGTCACTCCTAAATAGACTTCAGGAGTCTCATCTTCTTCATTACACATGACATGTTTTTCACCCTGGGTCTGAACATTTTGTTTAGCTTGAAAAGGTACCCCTGAGATTAGGGATATTGTCCTATTCTTGATCTCTTCCACTTTCATGAGTTCCATAAGTGGAACAGAGACTTTTACCTGAGAGAGGACCTGAGCTATATCAAATGGAGCATAATTTTGTATAACAGTTGTAGCTTGCTCCACAATCTTGTTTTTATCCTGAGCTGATTTAGCTCTTACTTTCATAGTTCCCTAATCATCATTCTTGTCTTGGGAACCTTTACTTTGATCTTCAGCCTGAGGGATTTTGTTTTCTGGTCCTTGAGATTCATGACCTGTTCTATGTCTAAAATTCTGTTTATTATTTACCCACTGCCTTTTTTGTGGTTCAATTCCTTTATGACCATGCACTAGCTGACCTGCAGAAATATCTTCTGGCTGATGTGGGCTGCCTACTTGATTTTTACCTCTGAGATTGTAGTTGCTTTTGACTTGAGCAACTGCTGCAGCTGTGAAGGCTCTAATTTCCTCATCAGAAGGTCGTTGTAAGTTACTCAGAAAATTGTGTGAGTTCTGAGCATACACATAGTTATCTTCATTATCTTCATCATATGGGAACTGTTGACAGGCCTGAATTTGATGATCTGTATTCTCATCAGCATCATAAAAAGTGTATCCATTACCTATGGACATCATATTAACATCATCATCTTGCACATGATGTGGCTCATTGCATTCATTACAAGATGTAGCATTATCATACAAGGATTGAGCAATCATACACTGTGACTGTGAATGTGGCATCTGACAAATTATACACCATGGAGCATCATCAACAATATTTATAGCTTTCTTTAGAGGATCAGGAGTTTCTTTGACATGTTGAGCTCTCTGATTTGTGTTGTTACATGGGAATACAGGCTTACCATCATGCCAATTGGTGTTATAAGGCATATCATGTAATGATGGCCTCTTTTCCTGCCTTTGATAGACTTGCCTATCAGGACCCATCCCTTTTTCACTTCTAGCTAATCTATAGCTTCGGTCCTTAACAACATTTGCCAATTTGTCTATCTTATCTTCAGGGGCAGATGTACTACCTTGAGTGTTCTGAGGCTTGTTTGGATTCTGCAGAATTTTTATATCATCCCTTCTATTTGTCTTGCCCGATGCTTTCCTGTTGTTTTCAATATTCACTGCAATTCTGAAAGCATCCCTGAGAGTAGTAGGACCTTTATCTCTTAATCCATATGCAGTCTTTGCATCAAAGGCATTGATATACAATATTATGCACATTGGTTCATTTGGCCTCATGTGATGTGGCAATTTGTTCAACACTTTAGTAAATCTTGCATTAAAATCTGCAACCTGCTCATTTGACCCTTTAGTGATACTGGTGAACTCATTTACAAAAAAGCTAGGGTCAGTTTTATCACCATATTGCTCCTTGAACATCCTTTTAAAATCATCCCATGATGAAATACTCCGGTCAGGCAGATTCTTGTACCATTCTCTTGCCTCATCTATTAAGGATTGCATGAATGACTTCATGAAAACATCCTCATGTTCAACCTCAAAGTTATCCATGACATTTTGAAAGGCTTTTAGATGATCTTCTCCTGACACTGTGTTGTTTCCTGAAAATTTAGGCACTTGCAGCCTCAGATGCTTGTCAATGGGGTTAGGATACCCAGGAATACCATCAAACACCAGCTGCCTGAATCTATCTAACTGCATGGGCTGTCTATTTAACTGATTAACATTAACATTTCTGTTTGCATTCTGGTTTCTTACATTGTTCAGTGGTATCCTAGTATCATTCACATTTTGTCTCTCATCATTATGCTGATGTTGTACTTCATTTCTTTGCTGATGTCTCTGCACATTTGCATTCTCTAGGGTAGGAACTGAATCATTTTGGGCAGTTCTTAAAGCTTGCACTTTCTGCTTCATATCATCTCTGATTTTCATGGCTTGTAGATATTCTAGTTCTGCTCTTAGATTTCTGATTTCTTCAGCTAATTGTTCATCCTTAGGCCTGGAGGTAGATGGTCTCATACCATTCTGGTCATCATCTTCATCATCCCTCAGAGACTCTGCCTCTTCAAACCTTTCACTAGGGTCTAGAAAAGGGCGTTCTTGGAACACCTCTGACCTCATTCTCATACTACCACCCTGTTGCCTCTCATATGCACCTTGAATATCAGCTTCTGCATTTGAAAAGTAAGGCACATGCTGTCCTGATGGCCTAGGGTTATCTTGCATATCATCACCTTTTCTGGGGGAACCCTCATGACTAACTGAGACAGCTCCCTTTCTTCTGTACATCATTCTTCTTGTTACTGGTAACTCTTTAAATAAAGGATTTTGTTGGGATCTTCTCCCCTGCATATAAATTTTACTTTGACCGGTTGGGAGATTACTTCGGAGTCGCCACCTATTACTAGGAACTGTTTTCTTTTGAAAACCAGGGTTCTTTCACAAATTCCCCAGTAGAGTCACCAATTTCTGTTGGTTTTTTCCCAGACTGGATGCTTATTCCCAGATTTCCCTACAAGGTAGCCATCAGTGATCAACAGGATCTCTGGGCCAGGGGCCAACAGTGTAGGAGATAGACTCTATATTTTATCTCCTCCTCTTCTTCAGGCTCTGCAAAACCTAGGGGGGTATTCCCTACTCAACATCCATGAGGATATGCATACAAAGGCTGGGATGCTGACAGAAAGCAGATAAGTCCTCCTGTAAGTAGACCAAAACTGAAAGATAAGAGCAAAGGGGCTAGCTTTGGGCCTATTTGCAGTTGTAGACAGAGGACTGAGGATCCTAAAACTAATTCTAATGTCCTAATGTTTGTTTTAGATTTTGATTTGGATCTTAAGTTTGGATGCAAAGCTGGACATGGTTATAACACAAAAACAAAGCATGATTGGTGCCTATCTAGGGCCTGGAGTCAGTAGACATACACCTGTGAATGATCAACATGAACAGCTAAAACTGGATTTCAAGGGGATATATGTGATATCTGCCTTACAGATATCTCCCAATACAGAGTGTTAAGTTATCTCTACTTATGGCATCCCTACTGCAGTATACCCTTCCCAATGTTTAACCTGAAAATAGTTTAATCTACCCCTTGAGCAGAAGTTAAAAGATCAGACATTCAACATAGGAATTCTATGCTCTAGAATCCAAACATTACCCAAATATCTAGATCCAGAAGAAGAATACATGCAATACTGGAGACAGAATTAACAAAACACATGCTAAGATAGCATTTCTCATATAAGATCAATCATGAAATCAGTGGGTTCATGCCAAAAACATACAACAAGAGATACATAAACTCACAGGTTAAGCTGTACAGAGCAACCAGATCAGCTTGTTTTGAATTACAGAGCCAAAAATCTTCAACTTTCAACAACCAAAAATGAGTAACACTTCCTGCTTATAACAGCCAGGTAGTGTACCACAGCAATTAATTACATGGTTGACCAAAAATCCCGCCAGATACACAGTACCAGAAAAATGGCGCTCAACGCACTACCAGATTGGCGCCCAAACATGAATGCAGCAGGTAGGGGAGGAGACAGGAAGAAACATCGAGCCCTGCGCCACTGTCCGTCGATGTACACCTTCAATCGGGTACCAGATCCGCCCATACCTTTGCAACCTTCGCCATTAATGGCGCACCAACCCGCGGCCTCGGGAAAACGTCAAACAGTCGATCGCAACCATTTCCCGCCAAGATTCATCGTCATGATATATGAAAATATGCAGGATATCAATTATCCCACATGCACCCCGCAGCAACCTCTTTAACACTTTATATACTAGGTCATGAGCATATATGATGTCGGTGCTTTTGCTCCTGACGACACTAGTATAAGACTTCATCATCATCATCCTCCAGCAGCATGATATCCTGTTGCTTGAAATATCACCCTGACGTCAGCATCATATCGCAATATAACCTGCATGATAATCGCCTTCATCCGCACAACCTGATCCATCGGAGGAAGATCCTCCTGCCTAGCCTATACCAAAAGTCTGGCCGATGAACATCCTGATGACGTCATCATCATATCCTGCTGACGTCATCATCATATCCTGCTGACGTCATCATCATATCCGCCCACTGCGCACCTCCTCATATCCGGATGACGTCATCATCATGTTTGCAAATATCGGGAGATCTCCACAAGATGATCTGTGTTAGAAATATGACCCCCCCGGACCTTGATGACGTCATCATCATATCGACATCAGGATGATATTCGGAAGATAACCGGATATTTGGAAATATCATCCTGATGCACAAATATCATGCTGCACTGTAGCTCCACTATAAGATCGGGGCGATAGATGAATATGATGATGCTTGAAAAGATCACCCCCCACTAGATAATGCACGAAGCCGGCAGGCGGATATCTCCTTGATATCAGCATCATCATGACGCTGGAACAAACATACATCCGGGTGATATTCAAAAATGAAAATATCACCCCCTCCTTCGGAAATATCATGATGCAGATAGGCAGAGAAATAGATATCACCCCGACATAAGAATGACGTCAGCATCATCAGAATGATAAAACAAGGAACATGAAGTGATACAACAACATCAGGATGATATTGACTAAGATCATCCTGACGTTCAAAATATGATGACCCCAGTGAATATCGGGTCATACTTAGAACTCTTCAACAACATCATCAGGATGATCATAACCAAGATCACCCGATGATAAAAATATCACCCCGGCGAAATATCATGCAGGCAGAAAATATGATGACCCTCGCAAGCAACACGGCGATAACTGGAAATATGATGATGATGATGACGACCCTTAGGAAAAAACAAGTCAGGTCGAACAACTCAGAGAATAACCCCTTCAGAAGATCGGGGTGACATCATCATCATAAAAGGGCAAGGTGATAATTGGAAGATCACCGGATACTTGAAAAATCACCCCCGCAAGCAAATCAGGGCACACTGTAGCTCATCAGCAGGATCAGGATGATATCCAAACATCACCCGATATTGAAATATGATGATCCTGATGAAAAACAAGTCGACAGAAAACATGATGCTGCGGACCATCATCGAAGACAAGATGATGATGATGATCTCCTCCTCAAAGAAAATATGATGCTGCAGCTGAACAATGCCGAGGAGGTCCAACACTTAGGAAAATGGGCAGGAAGATATAGGGTTCAAATGAAGAAACCCCCTAAACATGAAAAATCAACCCCCAGGTCAAAAAGAGTGCTAACACTACCAATTAGTTTGCATGCCCTATCTATGCTTTCACATTTTGCATTGTTGGTAGCTTCTAAAGCCTTCTCAACAAATTCATTTTGTGCTGATCCTATCATATGCATGTGGTTAAAAGTGTGGTAGATTTGATGAAGATGTTAGATCTATAGGAATGTTTTGTTGTTATGTATTCCTTTCCTCTCAAGCTAACCTTAGAATAAGGTTCTTTCATTGTAGCTTTGGGTTTTGTATCTTGTGATTCCAACTAGTGTAAGATATTTATAGCATTCTAATATTATAGGCTTTTAGCCTTGCTTATACAATTAAATTTAATAGTATTTACAATTGTCTAGATTATTAATGAATTCTACATCAGTGTAAATAATTGTTGTGTTTAATTTGTATGCCTTAGAGTTATTTGCAGTTTGTTTGTAGTCATTTTAATTAAATAAAATTAACATAAGTCTTGGGAACTATTAGTTAAAATATTGTTACTCGCGGACTCTTATATCTTATGATCATAAAAGTAACTATTACTAGTGGTTGGAATATGATAGTGTTAGATTCAGGACAAACAACTGAGAGGGGGGGGGGTGAATCAGTTATCCAAAACTTTCTTCCAATTAATTACTTAAATCCTTCTTGTAATTCAACAGCATAATAATAAATCAATCATGGAAACATAATGCAACAATTCAAGAGCAGAAACACATTAACACATATGGCAACAAGATTTTGACGTGGAAAACCCATTTAAGGGAAAAACCACGGGGTGACTAACCCAAGATTATATTCTCTATTAGAAGAATAAGAAGAACAAATGGCACATGCCAATTAGGGCTCACTGCCCGAGTACACTGCTCATAAGAGGCCCACTGCCTACAGGAGACACACTGTCTACAGAATAATAAATATTACATATTTGAACTGAAGAATAGCATCTTCACCATGCTTGAGTTAGTTCCATTTAAGCTTAGTACTTCTTCTCTGCCTTTCGCTCTACTCCTCTTTACCACACTCTCGTCTCAAGAAGATACTCTTGAAATGACTTCACAACTTCTTATTTATACAAGACATTTGACATTGGGATAATCATCCAAGTCAGCATACATTATAGAGCAAATACATAAATACAACATGACTAATTACAAAAGACTTCACGCGGATCAACACGCTATCGGCCACAAAGATATGAGACTTCAATCTTCCTTTAGGAACGCACCAATCTTCATAGAACATCTTCAAGATCATTCGCAGGGTGTGTAACTCATCTGGTCGGCCAGATTTAGGAAGAACATCATCATCTAGAAGTAATTCTTCAATTACGAGCTCAATCTTCAATGCGGACCACCAACACAAACTGGACACAATCCAAAGACCTCCACAAGCTTTCCTGAGTCACCAAGAACATCCACACTACTTCTGCTTACTGAAATCATCCTCTCCTTCATCTGGAACCTCAAGAACACAGTCTATCATCACTTTCATATTGGAATATATGCTTGCGGACCTCCAGACCACGAACCAATTGAGTTGTCAATTCATATTGACTTCCTAAACACTCCACCAAATCCGCAGAACAAGATATTGCATTTCTGGATCTCACTGGACCTATCTGTGTCACTCTGTCACCTCTGAACATCTGCCAAAACTGGTTTTACTCAAGTGGTCATAACTCCTTCAGATCTTCATGTGGACCTCTCAAATCTTTACTGGATCATCTTAAGACACATATCTACAAACCCTCTAAAGCACATCCTCTGATCTTTATCTCAGCTGGGATCTTTACCTTACTATCTTCACTGTTCTTCTCTGTTCCTGATAGGACTAATTTTCTCAATATCCTTAGCATACAACTCATCCAATCCTTATCATCAATGCAATAGGAGTATGTTGACATCAATGACAACACCGGTTAGGCCCATACTTGCAACAAACTCCCCCTTTGTCATTGATGGCAACATATGATGTGAAAAACTATTTTTAACCATCAAGACAAGAACTTCTCACTGATTGACATAACTCCCCCTATCAGCAACAACCATTCACAAGTCTTCTCTTCCTTTACTGCTCCCCCTCTGATCAGCAACCACTTTTGTTTTTCAGATGTCTTCTCTCCCCCTTTGACATCAATGGCAAAGGGCACATACTTGCAGCACTTCAGAATCATAGCAGTTGCTCCCCCTGAGTAGCAGCTTTCTAACATCAATCCGAACCACAAGATATGACTATGAGATCCACTGGACTGATGCACATCAGTACACCTTAATTCAGAACTGGAGGGGTAAGAACCCCTAACTTCTCCCTGAGATACTCAAAAGAGTCCTTAGGTAGAGGTTTAGTGAAAATATCTGCAATCTGATCCTTGTAAGGCACAAACTCCAATCTGACTTCATTCTTGTTCACTTGCTCTCTCAAAAAGTTAAACTTGATGGATATATGTTTTGTCTTTGAATGCAACACCATATTTTTTGATATATTTATTGTACTTGAATTATCATAGAAGATTGTGATAGGTTCCTCATACTCCACTCTGATGTCTCTTAGCATTTGCTTCATCCACAATACTTGAGTACAACTACCTATTGCTGCAATATGTTCTACTTCTGCAGTGGACAGAGATATTGCCTCTTGTTTCTTGCTTAGCCAAGAAACCAATCTTTTCCCAAAAAGAATGCTCCACCACTGGTACTCTTCCGGTCATCCACATCTCCTGCCCAATCCACATCTATATATGCATGAAGAGAAAAATCATGATCTCTAGGATACCATAAACCATACTCAACTGTCCCTTTTAGATATTTGAGAATCCTCTTGATTGCCATGACATGAGATTCTCTAGGATCAGCTTGGAATCTAGCAACAAGATCAACAACATTCATAATGTCAGGTCTAGTTTGAGTGAGATACAATAATCCTCCAATCATTGATCTGTACTTTTTCTGATCAGCCTTAGGAGAGTCATCATTTTTGCTCAATTTACATCTGGTTTCCATGGGAGTACTCATTGGTTTTGAGTCTTCCATCCCAAATTTTTTCAACAATTATTTCACATATTTGGTCTGTGAAATGAAGATTCCTTTCTTTGTTTGAATGATTTGCAGACCCAAGAAGAAATTCATTTCCCCAAACATGGACATCTCAAATTCACTTTTCATTTGATTTGCAAAAGTTTTCCACATACTATCTCTTCCTCCAAAAATGATGTCATCAACAAACACTTCTACAATTAAGATATTTTCATGATCAATTTTGAAGTACAAGTTACTGTCAGCAGTACCTTTGTTGAAACCAATATTCAAAAGATGCTTATCCAATCTTTCATACCAGGCTCTTGGGGCTTGTTTGAGTCCATACAATGCTTTATTCAACTTGCAGACCATATCACCATGATCAGACAATTGAAATCCATTCGGTTGCTCAATGTATACTTTTTCCAAGTCACCATTCAGGAAGGCAGACTTGACATCCATCTGATATACCTTGAAGTCCTTGAAGGCAGCAAAGGCAAGAAATAATCTAACTGCTTCAATTCTTGCCACCGGAGCAAAAGTTTCTTCAAAATCAACTCCTACTTGAGAGTAACCCTTGCAAACCAATCTGGCTTTGTTTCTGACTACTTCACCATCTTCATTCAGTTTATTCTGGAAGACCCATTTGGTTCCAATCACATTCTTGTTTCTAGGTCTGGGAACAAGATCCCAAGTGTGATTTTTCTCAATTTGCATCAGCTCTTCTTCCATAGCTTTGGTCCAGCTTTCATCATTGCATGCTTCATTCACTGTCTTTGGTTCAATCTTTGAAATCAGACAATACTCTTCTGAGTCTTGAGCAATCTTTCTTCTTGTTTGAACACCTTTTCTTTTATCACCTATGATTTGATCTTCAGAGTGATTCAGTCTTACATACTTGAGAATTTTGGGAATTTCTTGCACTTCTGTTTCTTGAACAGGTTCATTCAAACTTATCTCTTCTTCATGATTCACCGGATCAGTCTGGATCTGAATTTCAGAAGGGGCTTGGACTCCTTGGACCAAAACA
Source organism: Cunninghamia lanceolata (assembly GCA_027924645.1). NCBI lineage: Eukaryota > Viridiplantae > Streptophyta > Pinopsida > Cupressales > Cupressaceae > Cunninghamia > Cunninghamia lanceolata. The sequence continues at coordinate 6,189,669 of BSBN01000232.1, read as the reverse complement.
TAATTTTGATCATCTTCATCATATTCATAAAACCTTGAGGGTTTTTCAATACCTTCATCAATCTTCACATTTGTACTTTCTATAATCTTTCTCAATCTCTTGTTATAACACTGGTATGCTTTGCTTTGAGTAGAATAACCCAAGAATATTCCTTCATCACTTCTAGCATCAAATTTGCCTAGATCTTCATCTCTTTTAATGTAACATTTGCTACCAAAGACTCTAAAATACTTCACAGTGGGAGTGATACCAAACTAAAGTTCATAAGGGGTCTTACCGGTATTGCTTTTGATTTGTACTCGATTAAGAGTATAGACTGCAGTGCTTACAACTTCTCTCCAGTAGATCTGAGGGACATTTGCTTCCATCATCATGGTTCTAGATGCTTCCTGGATGGTCCAGTTCTTTCTCTCCACTACTCCATTCTGCTATGGAGTCCTTGGAGCAGACAACTGTCTCTTTATCCCATGTTTCTCACAGAGTTCTATGAACTCACCGGATGTGAATTCTCCACCTCTATCAGACCTCAGACATTTTATGTTCAATCCGGTTTCATTTTCTACCATGGCCTTGAATATTTTGAATTTCTCAAGAGCCTCAGATTTCTCTTTCAGAAAAGTCACCCACATCATCCGGGAGTGGTCATCAATTAATAACATAAAGTATCTATCACCTTGCACACTCCTGATTCTTGCTGGACCACACAGATCAGTATGAACTAAGTCCAATAATCCGGTCGAAGATTGTTCCTTACTTTTGAATGAGACTTTGCTCTACTTACCCAACTGACATTCTTTTCACAAACTATTAGAAGGTTTCACCAGTCTTGGAAGATCTCTTACAACCTAAGTGTTGCTTATCTTGATGATATTATTAAAATTCACATGACACATTCTCCTATGCCACAACCAACTCTGGTCAATTTAAACAAATAAACAACTTTTACCAGTACCAACCAAGTGGAAGATATTACCTTTTGTTTGAGTACCGGATGCAATCTTTGTTCTGAAACTTTCAAAGATCTTGCATTTTCCATTTTTGAATATGAGATCATAGCCTTTGTCCACCAACTGTCCAACACTGAGAAGATTGTGCTTCAGACCTTCAACATATAGTACATTACTGGTTTTGTTCTTTCCATCAAAAGAAATAGTTCATCTACCTCTGATTCTACCAGCAGAATTATCACCAAATTTTACTACTCCTTCATATCTTTCCAAATCTATGAACTTATTTTTGTCACCTAACATATGGTGGGAGCATCCACTATCAATGACCCAATCATCTGTTTCTTCAACTTGGGCAGCCAGAGCTCTTTCCACCATTTTATGATTGACAAATTCAGAGGGCATTGGATCTTCTTACTTGATGGCAATAAACACCCAGTCACTTCCAGATTTATTTCCTGTCTCTGATTCATCATCTGTCACTTCGTCATCATCATCATCTTCATGAACATAGTAACATTTCTTTTGGAATCTTGATCTGTTTGGATTTGCTCTTGAAAATCTTTCCGGACACCTTGAGGCAAAATAACCAATCTTATTGCAGTTAAAACATTTGAAGGGCAATTTTCCTTCATACTTACCGGATCCTCTTGGCAGTCTTTTTGCAATAAGGGATTCAAGTTGAGTAGCTTCTGCTTCATCTTCTTCCAGATCTTTTCTTGCTTTTTCATACTAAGATAGTTTCTTTGAAGAGTTCTCTCCCAAATCAAACTTTTGTTTTCCTTTTACAGAGGCACTAGCTTTGAAAGCAAATTCAGTCTTGGGGGGTGCATCTCCAAACTCGGCCAATTCAAATGCAGTTAATTTACCAACCAATTGATCTCTTGTGATATTTGAAAAAGATCTGAATTCTTCAATAGCAGCAACCTTGTATTTGTAAGAATCAAGAAGGGATTTGAGAACTTTGGAAACAATCTCATCTTCATCCAAGATTCCACCAGCACATCTAATGCCACAAACAAGCTCATTTACTCATGGCATAAATGTAGTGATATTTTCATCTTCTCTCATCTTCAGGTTTTCAATTTTTCCTTTCAGACTCTGTAGCTTGGCACATTTAACACACTTGTCTCCTTCATGTAGAAGTTCCAGTTTTTGCCAAATCTCATATGCAGTTTTTAGATCAATAACATTTGTCAGCTCTGAATCAGATAAGGCACTTAATAGAGCTTCTTTAGTCCAAAGATTGTTTTCAGCATCTCTAATTTCATCTACGGTACTCGGACCATTCTGTGGAGGAACATACTTCTTTGAAGCCATGACCCAATATTGCATTCCCATACATTGCAAGTGACATTCCATGCGACTTTTCCAAAGAGTGAAATTGGTTCCTGTTATCCCTTTTTCCCTCTGCCCAGAGTCAAATGGTTAACCTGGTATTTTCCTTAAAAATCCTTTGAAGAAGTCCCTATAAAGTCAAAGTGCCATTTTTCCCAAGAAACCTTGCCTAAAGAACCTTACCATTGGAAAGAGCTTGAAAAAATAGGTAGGTTCACTTTTTACTTCACCCTGAGATTCGACCAAACAAAGAAGTTATATACATTTGGCGGGCTTGCAAATCTCTATCGGCCTTAGGAAATGTTGAGAAAAGTAAGTTATATACATTTTCTGAATGTATATCGGGCCAAGGAAAAGCATGTACATTTAGGGAATCTTTCGCAGGTCCCCGGGAATATTCCTGGTTTGTATATCGGTGATATACAAGAAAAATGCAAGTGAACATACAAGGTATGATATGCATTCATCGCATATTCCTCAAAGATTCCCTATTTGTATATGTGACGTTTGTATGTTTGCCTTTGTATTTGCCATATACAAGCAAATATACATTCGCTAAATGTGCATCGAAGATTCCCCAAAATATTCTGCGCTTGCATGTCAAAGGCTTGTATATTTCTTTTGTATGTTCGCACATACAATCGGATATACAATGAAAAGATACATCGCGGGCATGTTCCGTAAAGTTTCCCTGTTTGCATGTATGTGGGTTTGTATATTGTGTTTGCATATTTAACATACAAGGTGCAAATGTACATTTGCTACAGTGCCGCAGGGAAAATATACAAGGGCATTTGTATATCGCCAGCATACAAGAGGTGGGGCCCGCGCATATACAAGGAGGATTGTATGTTTCAGCATACAAAGGATCATGTGAACAGTTGCTTGTATATCGCGCATATACAAAGCGAATATACATTGGTGATATGCAAGCCGGATTTCAAATGAATATCATTCTGGCTCTTTCAGGCTTCAGGTCCGATTTGTATGTATAGGTGTTTGTATATTTGCACATATGGAGAAATATACAAGGAAGAAGTGATACAAGGTGGACCTGGCAGAACAATGAAATACAGTTGAGGGTCATTTTGGGGTCCGCGGCTTGTATGTTTGCATATGCAGAGAAGGAGATACAAATGGTGGGGCCCACATGATACATGGGCTTTTGTATATCGGCGATATACAATGGAAACATATAGAAGGATATACAAGCCGGACTTGTCTCAGAATACAAAAGGGTTAATGATTTTTCAGGTCCACGGCTTGCATGTGTGCATGTGATTATATGCTTGTATATACAAGGCGATATGCAGGGGGAAATGCAGTTTTCTAGCGCCACTTCTCAGACCTACTCAACAGCAAATCAGGAGGTGCCACGTGGCAGCAGCGAGCAGATATACAAAGGCTCTTGCACATACAAGGATGTGTTAAAAGGTATTTTCAAATGCATTTTTTGAAGGCGATTATAGAGGCCTTTTAGGCGCCAAAAAATAGAGATACATGCAAAGCGCCATACAAAGGGGTTGCAGAGAAGGTTTTTGAATGCTGATTCAGGCAGCAAATGCAAGCGATATACACACAGATGCAGAAGCGATATATACATGCATTTGACCATAACTTTGACCACCTGTATCTTCCCCATTTCAGCGAATTTTGACATGCTGTAAGAGGCAAAAATGCTTGTTTTTGCCTCCTCTTTCATTTGAACAGGTTTTTTTTGGGGGGATTTTCCAGTTTCCATTTTTTGGATCTGGCTTTGCATGTTTGGGTCGATTGGACGTTTCAGTAGCTGCCTTAAAGTTTTGAGGGGTTTTTCTCTGCACAGTGGCTCAGGTTGGTGAAGTTCTGCAGGTGCATTCATGGTGTATGGGCTCTTTGTCCTTCAGGACCATTTTCTTACGCGTTGAAAGGCGACTTTGGAGGTTGTTTCTCCATCCCTTGTCCTGTCTCGCGTCATAGCTGCCGCCTTGCACGTTTTCTCTTGGCGACAACATAGTCCATGTCCCTTCACCATGCCTCTGCCCATACTCTCCTGCTTCTGGCATTTATGGCCTCGGTTCTATGAATCAGAGACTCCACGCTTTTCTGGCAGGAGTCTGGCTTATATAAGACATGTAAACTCTTTTGCAAGGGGATGGTGGATTTTGGGGCTGTTATGCTACCGATTTTGTTTCGTAGTCAGACCTCTTGGTGTAATTGTAAGGGTATGGGAATGTGACTCACTGTGCCTGAATCTGGCCTCTGCTGTCTTCCTTTTATTCACCAATGAATGTAATTAGCTATGTTGGTATACCCCTGCTATGAAATATTTCTGCATTGTAACAGTTTTCTGGACCTTCATGATTAATAGATTCTGATTTCTCGCCTCTCTTATGTCTAGATTTTTGTGTTTTAATTGAAGTTATAGTCTGTTCTGTGGGTAAAACGGCCCCTCTGCAGGTTTAACTTTCATACTGAAGCCTCAACCAGTCATAAGTCTGTGTGAATCCCCCTCCAGCAGCAAAAGATCCATTGTCATGTCCACACCTTGACCACCATCGCTCACTAAATCTGGTGTATCACCCCTTTTCCCTTTCAATTATCCTTCGAACTCTTTCCCCTGCAAGTCATTTAGCACTAGATTTAGTATCACTGCTCTAAGTAATAGGCTTAGAGAAAGGAACCAGCCTTCTCTGGAGGTCTGATCTCAAATCGCAAGGTCCCACACTTCGAGATCATTCCCATGTTACTCCAGATTGCTAAGGTCTAACAACTGCAGCAAAGGGTGCAAATCTAGGTGATAACAGTTTCTAGCACGCCCGGTGGGACCAAGAATTAAGAATAACAAGTTCAAGTACTACATTTGATAACTAGTTTTGATGTGTAGCTAGTGATATCCAAACCTCTAAGAGGTTGGGACTCGTACATCTGGCGACTCCAAACTTTGGTCTAGCAGAATTGATGTATTTCTGCTTATGAGAAGAATACCTACCAAAAGCAGCTCCTCACCTTTTGAATACCTGCAATTATCCCCACCCAGGAGAAGAGGAGTAGCGACTAAGAAGCATAAGAAGACTCGTGTCAAGTCTAGGAGAGCCAAGCCGACTCCCTCTACCGTTGGAGCTCACTCTACCTCAAGGGCCTCAGTCAAAATGATTCTCGTGGTTAGAAATCAACCCTTTGTCGCTTTCAACCAAGGCAGCCCGTTGAATCTAGCTCAGCATGATGATATTCTTGTTGCTACCCTGAGAAGTTTACCATTCTTTCATGGTGAAGATCAGACCACCCCAGCTGAGCATATCAAGGACATTGCAAACCTGTGTGCTGTCCATCATGTGATAGAAGAAAATGTAGCAATTAGGCTGTTTGCAGCTTCCCTGAAAGGGAAGGCTCTGCAGTGGTTTAGAAGTCTGCCGGTGAATTCCATAGATTCCTAGGATCGTTTGGGAGAAGAATTGTGTAGTTTCTTCGAAGACAAATCAGATCATCTATCGCTAGAGGAGCAGCTGTCTACAATCAAAAGAGCCCCTCACGAAGTAATGTCAGACTTCAACCACCGTTTCCAAAAGACGTGGGACAGAATCCCACCAATGGTAAGGCCTACAACTGACCATGCATTCCTATATTTTTTGAGAGCATTAAATAGTGACATCTCTGTCATGATTCAATCCATGGGAGGTTTTTCCTTACCACAGGCTTATACCATAGCCATTAGGGCTGAAAACAGCCTCATTCAGGCTGGTAAAATTGCTCCTAGACCTCCTTTGCCGATTTTCCCTGCTATTCAGCCACAAATCCCAACATATGTACCTCCCATAGCTGTTATACCTACTGCACCTGCATTACCAGCAGCTAATGTACAACCAAATAGATCAGAAAGTGCAGCTCAAAATCAGTCTTCTGAGTTACAAGAGATGAAGGGATTGTTACAATCTTTTGGTAATGAGCTAACTAATATGAAAAAGCAGTAGTTCCAGAATAGGCAGCCCTATCAGCCATATAACCAAGGACAAAACCAGTCTTATCAGGGACATAACCAACCCTACCAAGCTAACAGGCCACCTTATCAGAACAATTATCAAGGGGTTAGGCAGAACATGAACCAGAGACCTTTCCAGCCTTACAATCCTGCATCCACCAGTGCCGTTAGTGACATCGTCCCTATTCAGAACAACCTAGCTGCTGAGTATGAATGGTGCTCTCCAAGCAATCAGCCGCTCAGTCAAACAACCTGTCCCAATAGAACCATAAATCAAGCTCTAACGGTGCAAAGTGTTGTAGTTTTGTAGCCAAGCACATCTAATGAGGGGACTGTGCAACAGATAGAGCAACCTCAACATGATACTGCCTTCATGAATTGGCAAGAAAATGAGTTTTGTGGCATGAATATAGATGACACTCCAGTCATCGCGAACACGAGAGCCAAAAGAAGTTATGAGATAGATTAGGGGGCAAGCAAAGGAAGAGGACCTGATGATCCATCTATGTCTCAGTTTCCCCATGTGTTACAAAGGAATACTCAAGTAGCCGCCAAAGAGCAGCCTCATGTACAGGTTGATATTGCTGCCACCAAGCCACATCAGAAGGTAAGTGTTGCTGCTCCTTTTAATATTATTGAGAATATGATGAAGGCAAATGTGACAATGTCTATGTGGGATTCCTTGGCAATCCTGGGTCAAAAGGACATATTGCAATCGGCCTTATCTGATTTGAAAGTATCCAAAGATACAACTGTTGACCCAAATAGAGCTGTCCTTACCAATTCACCCCAAGATAGCAACAAACAACCAAGCAAGACTGTCAAACCACTTCCATTCTATGTGTCATTAATAATAGGAGATAAGCTTGTGCACAATTGCATGGTAGATAGTGGTGCAAGTAGTTCTGTGATGCCTAAACAAATTGCAGACCAATTAGGGCTCAAGTACCAGCCTCTTGAGAAGGGTGTACTCCAATTAGATGGCGTGGTTGTTAATACTGTGGGTGTAATAAAAGAGTTAGGTTTTACTCTACATACCTATCCCAATGTTTCTGTCTTCCAAGAGGTCTTCATCATAGACCTACCTCCTCATTTTGCCATGTGCCTATCAAGAGAATTTACAGCTAAAATAGGAGGATATCTATCCTCTGACTAGTTCCACATGTTTTTTAGGACCAGGTATGGCACTAAAGTGACCCTAAGGTCTGAATTACTTTCGAACCATCATATAGAGCCCTACACACCTAGTGTTGTTAATGCAAATTGCATTATTTCTGATGATCCAGAACTTGTGGCTGCCCAAGAGCTACAAAATGAAAGTATACCAGAGGTGTTATTGAAGGAATGGGCCTCAGAAGATGTTGTAGATGACCTTGAGGCATATATTCAAGAAACCGGTATGGGGATTTACATACTACATGAGCCTGAGGCAGCAATTCCAAGTATGGTAAAAGATACAGAACAACAGGCAGGGCAACAAAACGAATGTGGAAAATGTATTTTGATGGCTCAAGGAGCAGAAATGGATCTGGTGGTGGTGCAATGCTTGTATCTCCCCAGGGTGAGAGATATTATTCTGCTTTCCATTTTGCCTTTTCATGCACCAATAACACTACCAAATATGAGGGATTAATCCAGGGATTGCAATGGGCAAAAAAGAGGAAGATTGGCTGTTTATAGGTGTTTGGGGACAGTGAACTAATTGTAAATCAGGTAAGAGGATTGCATCTTACCAAAAATGATACCTTGAAGTGCTATAAGCATAGGGTGTGGGACATGATTGAAGAGTTCGATGCTTTCAATCTGGTCTCTATTCCCAGAAATCAGAATTACCATGCAGATAGGTTGGCTGCAATTGGGGCTTAGTTCGACATCCCCGGTGATATTCAAAGGGAGAAGGTGTAGCCCCATGTAAAAATAGTTGATAGACCCTCTATCCCTGACAATGATGTTCATTGGCAGGTCTTCGAAAGTGATGAGCAAATCCTGCGTTTTTTGTTAGAAGAGGATGAGTTCTCTGTGGTGAACCAGGATAAACTCAGACAACAGTATGGCAACGATTAAATTGTTTAGTTAAGAACAAACAAACTGCCCAAGGGACTAGTAACACTGGAGTCTATTTTTGGCACTGATGATCAGATGAAGAAGACCAAAACCAGCATGCAGATAAAGAGGAACATTATGAGGAGCTAGAAATTTTCAAGAGTAAGCTTCTCAAAATTGGTAAGATCTATTCTCTTGAAGATAGAAAGGCTTTTATTGCTCCGTGCTAAGAATTTGAAGATGTGTTTGCCTGGGATTATTCAGACCTAAAAGGTTTTGACCCTCACATTGCCCAGCATACCATACAATTAGAACCAGGGGCAAAACCTGTAAGGCAGAAGCAAAGGCCCTTAAACCCAAGGCTTGAGCCCCTGATGATCAAAGAATTAACCAAGTTGATTGAGGGAAAGATCATTTTCCCAATCAAACATACTTCTTGGGTCTCCAACCTTGTCCCGGTGAGAAAAAAGAATGGAGAGATCAGATTGTGTGTTGATTTTAGAGATCTAAATAGGGCTTCCCTAAAAGACCACTACCCATTGCCCTCAATGGAGCAAATCCTACAGGTAGTGGCTGGCTCAGAGAGATTCTCCTTGCTTGACAGTTTTTCCGGTTATAACCAAGTGTTAGTCAAGGAGGAGGATCGGTATAAAACTGCTTTTACTACCAAATGGGGCACCATGGCCTACAAAAGAATGCCTTTTGGACTATCAAATGCTGGCTCAACTTTTCAGCGAGCCATGGATATGGCCTTTAAGGATTTGCTATATAAATTGGTGCTGGTGTACCTTGATGACATCACGATTTTTTCCAAAAATGTAGCCAAACATTTATCTCATTTGAGGCTAGTATTTGAAAGATGCAAGGAATTTGGGATATCTCTTAATCCCAAGAAGTGCATACTCATCGTACACGAAGGCAAGCTATTGGGGCACGTTGTGTCAAAGGAAGACATCACCATTGATGCTGAAAGGGTGAGAGCCATTCTGGAATTGCCTTTACCCAGCCACAAGAAGGGACTTCAAAGTTTCAGTGGCAGAATTAATTTTCTGCGAAGATTTATACCAGACATTGCAAATCTTCTGAAGCCCTTGACGTCCATGTTAAAAAAGAATGCAATTTTCAGTTAGACGAAGGAGTCCAAGCTAAGCTTCGAGTCCATAAAAGAAGCGCTGTCAGCTGCGCCAACCCTGATAAATTTGGACTTCTCCAAGGATTTTATTTTGTACGCTTATGGCAACTTGGATACCGCTTCTGCAATTCTAGTGCAGCAATAGAGCGAAGGATTTGAACAGCCAATTGCTTTTTTCAGCTAGGGCTTAGAAGAATATGAACAGGGATACAACTTCATTGAGAAGCATGTCCTTGCAGTGGTGAGGAGCCTCAATAAATTCAGGCATCTTATTTCTAATAATAAGATACATTTAATGGTTGTTCACCCTGGAATAAAGAAGTTCTTGCTGAGTAAGGACGTCAATGAGAAAAGAGCTGGTTGGATTACCAGGGTCATGGAGTATGACATCGACATCAAAATAACCAAGCTCATCTGAGGAAGAGGGCTCATCGAATAGCTTGCTGCTAGTACTGAGGATGAAATATATAAGGAAGAAGCGACATTTCTGGCCGTAGAGGTGAACATCAGACGGACACAGCAGTAGCGGACATCAGTTGGGTTCATAATATGATCCATTTTTTGCAGACTGGTGAGTGTTCAGCAGGGTTAGATAGAGCCAAGAGAAGATACTTTAGATTGCAGTCTATCCCATATGTCCTAATCAATGGCATCCTTTTCCGGAAGGATTTTTATGGCATATTATTAAGATGCATTGATGAAGCTCAGACCGATAAAGTGCTGCGGGAGTTCCATGAGGAGCAGCAGGGGGTCATTTTTCCCCAAGGACTACCACTTGGAAGATAATGAGAGCTGGGTATTATTGGCCCAACTTATTCAAGGATGCCCACGCATGGGCTAGGAAATGTGTGAAGTGTGCCCTTTTTGTAGGCAAGTCAAGGCTGCCAGCTCTGCCCCTGCAGCCAATTCAGGTGGAGCAACCCTTCATAAGGTGGGGTATCGATTTCATAGGCCCCATCACTCCACCGTCCAGCGCAGGAAATAGGTGGGTGCTTACTGCAACTGATTACTTCACAAGGTGGACTGAGGCAGTGGCCCTAAAGGAATCCAATGAAAATGTTGTTTTGAACTTTTACAGTGACCTGGTAGCTAGATTTGGAGTACCTGAATCTATCATCTCGGACAATGCCTTGGCTTTTGTTGGATTAAAGATAACTGACTGGGCCGTGAAGAATGGGATCTACTTGGGCACTTCATCTAATTATTACCCTCAGGGTAATGGCCTGGTTGAGACCACAAATAAAAACCTCATAAGGATCATCAAGAGAACCATGGAGGACAACTAGAGGACCTGGCATATTAATTTGAAATATGCATTATGGGCAGATAGAATAACTCCTAAGAGTACCATTGAGAACTCTCCATATATGCTTGTTTATGGAAAGGAGGCAAGATTGCCTGTATCTGCAGAGCTGCCAGTTCTTGACATTATGAACCAACTAGACATGTTTGAAGAAGAGGACCCTATGGCTGTCAGATATGCTCAGCTATTGGAACTCAAAGAAATCAGAGACAAAGCTATGAAGACCGTGGAGTATCATCAGCTTCAGACCAAGGGAGTTTTTGATAAAAAGGCCACCACCAGGAGCTTCAGGGAAGGTGATATGGTGCTCAAATGGAATGAATTAAAGAGCAGGCCAGGGAAGCACTCCAAATTTGATAGCATGTGGAGTGGCCCATTTCTCATTACTGAATGCAGGGAGCACAATGCATTTTAGTTATCAAATATGGATGGACAAAATTTGCCTATCTCAGTCAATGGGATACACCTGAAGAGGTGTTTTGAGGTATAATGCTTTGTAAATCGATAGATTAGGTCTCTTTTCTTTCAATAAGTGCTACTGCACAAATAGTTTAGATGCCTCTTTACTTTTCCTAAATGCTGTCTAGCACAGTTTGCGGGTTGCTGTCAGCTTTTTGTTTGGCCCCTTGTTCTCCTGTGTCCTTCATTGCTGTCATGTTGGGTCTTTGGGGTGAAGATGTTTGTCAAGGCACTTCCAGTTTCTTTTGACTCCATGCCCAATGAATATAAGGCCACTGATCCTTTGTTTAGCAGGCAAACAGCCCATAGAGGTCACCAAAAATGTTATCCCTTTTTCCTTCTGCCCAGAGTCAAATGGTTCACCTGGTATTTTCCTTAAAAATCCTTTGAAGAAGTCTGTATAAAGCCAAAGTGCCATTTTTCCCAAGAAACCTTGCCTAAAGAACCTTACCATTGGAAAGAGCTTGAAAAAATAGGCAGGTTCGCTTTTTACTTCACCCTGAGATTCGACCAAACAAAGAAGTTATTGATGGTCAAAGTTTTGGCAACATACATTTCAAATGTACATTTGGCGGGCTTGCAAATCTCTATCAGCCTTAGGAAATGTTGAGAAAAGTAAGTTGTATACATTTTCTGAATGTATATCGGGCCAAGGAAAAGCATGTACATTTAGGAAATCTTTCACAGGTCCCCAGGAATATTCCTGGTTTGTATATCAACGATATACAAGAAAAATGCAAGTGAACATACAAGGTATGATATGCATTCATTGCATATTCCTCAAAGATTCCCTGTTTGTATATGGGATGTTTGTATGTTTGCCTTTGTATTTTCCATATACAAGCAAATATACATTCGCTAAATGTGCAAGGCAAATGTGCATTGAAGATTCCCCAGAATATTCCGCGCTTGCATGTCAAAGGCTTGTATATTTCTTTTGTATGTTCGCACATACAATCGGATATACAATGAAAAGATACATCGCGGGCATATTCCGTAAAGTTTCCCTGTTTGCATGTATGTGGGTTTGTATATTGTGTTTGCATATTTAACATACAAGGTGCAAATGTACATTTGCTACAGTGCCGTAGGGAAAATATACAAGGGCATTTGTATATCGCCAGCATACAAGAGGTGGGGCCCGCGCATATACAAGGAGGATTGTATGTTTCGACATACAAAGGATCATGTGAATAGTAGCTTGTATATCGCACATATACAAAGCGAATATACATTGGCGAAATGCAAGCTGAATTTCAAATGAATATTATTCTGGCTCTTTCAGGCTTCAAGTCCGATTTGTATGTATAGGTGTTTGTATATTTGCACATATGGAGAAATATACAAGGAAGAAGTGATACAGGGTGGACCCGACAGAACAATGAAATGCAGTTGAGGGTCATTTTGGGGTCCGTGGCTTGTATGTTTCCATATGCAGAGAAGGAGATACAAATGGTGGGGCCCACATGATACATGGGCTTTTGTATATCGGCGATATACAATGGAAACATACAGAAGGATATACATGCCGGACTTGTCTTAGAATACAAAAGGGTTAATGATTTTTCAGGTCCACGGCTTGCATGTGTGCATGTGATTATATGCTTGTATATACCAGGCGATATGCAGGGGGGAAATGCAGTTTTTCAGCGCCACTTCTCAGACCTACTCAACAGTAAATCAGGAGGTGCCACGTGGCAGCGGCGAGCAGATATACAAAGGCTCTTGCACATACAAGGATGTGTTAAAAGGTATTTTCAAATGTATTTTCTGAAGGCGATTGCAGAGGCCTTTTAGGTGCCAAAAAATAGAGATACATGCAAAGCGCCATACAAAGGGGTTGCAGAGAAGGTTTTTGAATGCCGATTCAGGCGGCAAATGTAAGCGATATACACACAGATGCAGAAGCGATATATACATGCATTTGACCAGAACTTTGACCGCCTGTATCTTCCCCATTTCAGTAAATTTTGACATGCTGTAAGAGGCAAAAATGCTTGTTTTTGCCTCCTCTTTCATTTGAGCAGGTTTTTTGGGGGGGATTTTCCAGTTTCCATTTTTTGGATCTGGCTTTGCATGTTTGGGTTGATTGGACGTTTCAGCGGCCACCTTGAAGTTTTCAGGGGTTTTTCTCTGCACAGTGGCTCAGGTTGGTGAAGTTCTACAGGTGCATTCATGGCGTATGGGCTCTTTGTTCTTTAGGACCATTTTCTTACACGTTGAATGACGACTTTGGAGGTTGTTTCTCCATCCCCTATCCTGTCTCGCATCATGGCTGTTGCCTTCCACATTTTCTCCTGGCGACAGCATGGTCCATGTCCCTTCACCATGCCTCTGCCCATACTCTCCTGCTTCTGGCATTTATGGCCTCAGTTCTATGAATCAGAGACTCCACGCTTTTCTGGCAGGAGTCTGGTTTATATAAGACATGTAAACTCTTTTGCAAGGGGATGGTGGATTTTGGGGCTGTTATGCTGCCGATTTTGTTTCGTAGTCAGACCTCTCGGTGTAATTGTAAGGGTATGGGAATGTGACTCACTGTGCCTGAATCTGGCCTCTGCTGTCTTCCTTTTATCCACCAATGAATGTAATTAGCTATGTTGGTATACCCCTGCTATGAAATATTTCTGCATTGTAACAATTTTTTGGACCTTCATGATTAATAGATGCTGATTTCTTGCCTCTCTTATGTCTAGATTTCTATGTTTTAATTGAAGTTATATTCTGTTCTGTGGGTGTAACTGCTCCTCTGCAGGTTTAACTTTCATACCAAAGCCTCAACCAGTCATAAGTCTATGTGAATCCCCCTCCAACAACAAAAGATCCATTGTCGTGTCCACACCTTGACCACCATCGCTCACTAAATCTGGTGTATCACCCCTTTTCCCTTTCAGTTTTCCTTCTAACTCTTTCCCCTGCAAGTTGTTTAGCACTAGATTTAGTATCACTACTCTAAGTAATAGGCTTAGAGAAAGGAACCAGCCTTCTCTGGAGGTCTGATCTCAAATCGCAAGGTCCCACACTTCGAGATCATTCCCATGTTACTCCAGATTGCTAAGGTCTAACAGCTGTAGCAAAGGATGCAAATTTGGGTGATAACAGTTCCATCAAACCTCGGACTATCCTTCTTGTAGGATGACATTCTGGATCTTCTCAAGCAGTTAAGCTCCTTTTAGAGGAACTTAGCTCTGATACCAATTGTTAGATTCAGGACAGACAACTGAGAGGGGGGGTGAATCAGTTTTTCAAAACTTTCTTCCAGTTAATTACTTAAATCCTTCTTGTAGTTCAGCAACATAATAATAAATCAATCATGGAAATATAATGCAACAATTCAAGAGCAGAAACACATTAACACATATGACACCAAGATTTTGACGTGGAAAACCCAGTTAAGGGAAAAACCACGGGGTGACTAACCCAAGATTGTATTCTCTGTTAGAAGAATAAGAAGAACAAATGGCACATGCCAATTAGGGCTCACTGCCCGAGTACACTGCTCATAAGAGGCCCACTGCCTACAGGAGACACATTGTCTACAGAATAATAAATATTACATATTTGAACTGAAGAATAGCATCTTCACCATGCTTGAGTTAGTTCCATTTAAGCTTAGTACTTCTTCTCTGCCTTTCGCTCTACTCCTCTTTACCACACTCTCGTCTCAAGAAGATACTCTTGAAATGACTTCACAACTTCTTATTTATACAAGACATTTGACTTTGGGATAATCATCTAAGTTGGCATACATTACAATGCAAATACATAAATACAACATGACTAATTATAAAAGACTTCATGCGGATCAACACCCTGTCGGCCACACAGACATGAGACTTCAATCTTCCTTTAGGAACGCACCAATCTTCATAGAACATCTTCAAGATCATCTGCAGGGTGTGTAACTCATCCGGTCAGCTAGACTTAGGAAGAACATCATCATCCGTAAGTAATTCTTCAATTACAAGCTCAATCTCCAATGCAAAATTCCAACACAAACTGGACACAATCCAAAGACCTCCACAAGCTTTCCTGAATCACCAAGAACATCCACACTACTTCTGCTTACTGAAATCATCCTCTCCTTCATCTGGAACCTCAAGAACACAGTCTGTCATCACTCTCATATTGGAATAGATGCTTGCGGACCTCCAGACCACGAACCAATTGAGTTTTAAGTTCATATTGACTTTCTAAACACTCCACCAAATCCCAGAACAAGATATTGCATTTCCGGATCTCACTGGACCTATCTGTGTCACTCTGTCACCTCTGAACACCTGCCAGAACTGGTTTTAATCAAGTGGCCATAACTCCTTCAGATCTTCATGCGAACCTCTCAAATCTTTACTGGATCATCTTAAGACACATATCTACAAACCCTTTGAAGCGCATCCTTTGATCTTTATCTCATCTGGGATCTTTACCTTACTATCTTCACTGTTCTTCTCTATTCTTGATAGGACTAATTTTCTCAATATCCTCAGCATACAACTCATCCAATCCTTATCATCAATGCAACAAAAGTATGTTGACATCAATGACAACACCGGTTAGGCCCATACTTGTAATAGATAGTTCTATATTGTTGAGGAAGATTCACTTTATGATTGTTAGATGATTGATCATGCTTCAATTAATGTTACATTCTTCAAGACCCATAATTAGTGCATTATGTCATATATCGCAATTGTGGTGTTGTATTTGAATTATTGATGAAGGATCTTAGTTTGGTCTATTAGGTGATGATGTGCATTTAAGAGTGAATGTGATGTGAGACCATAGTGTTTAGTGTGTCAAGTGTTTGTGTCATTTGAGAAAGTTGATTCTAGAGGCCAAGAGGGGTAGTCATGTGTATGACTCCTGTGATTATGTAATCTTGCTAATGGTTGAATATGTATTGGTTATATGTTGACTCCACTCTGTTTATGGATTCATGTGGTTATGATGATTGTGCAAGATGGATAATGCCTTGCTCAGTGTACCTATTCATGTGGTTATGATGACTGTGCAAGATGGATAATGCCTTGCTCAGTGTACCTATTCATGTGGTTATGATAACTATGCAAGATGGGTAATGCCTTGCCCTATGTAATGTGAAATGATGTATATTTTATGTTATAAATGTATCATGATAATAAATGTGATAGTTCATGCTTGGGTTTTGTTTTGGGCTTTGAGAATCTAGATGCAGTGAAGGGGGAGTGGCTTTCAATGTGGGGCCGACGCCCAAAGTGGCTTGTCAGGGTAACCCATTGGAAGTTGTTAATCTAGTGATAACTTAATAATAAATTTAGAGGGTTGGGTAGTTTTCACACTAATTAAGATAATTGGATGCCTCACTCATGCCTGTAGTGCTCGTTCAGGCTAATCAGGCTAAGGATGAGATGAGAAGGCCGTGGTTGGCAAAATTAACTTCCTTGTCCTCACGAAAGGAATGTTGGTTCCGCATGTGTCACCCTATGGGGCCGGCATCTAGTGAGAGACTGTTAAGGTAACTATAGATGGGGGCCGACGCCTAGCGAGAGACTATCAGGGTAACCCATGGATGGGGGTCGGCGTCTAGCTAGAGACTGTCAGGGTAGCCCATGCTAAGACCATGCGATGACACTTATCCCTACTCCAATTTAGCATTCTCTAGTTGTGTTCTCCCCTTTTTTTTGTGAATGCCTCTGGAAGTGATGTTTAAGTTGCTTGTGATGTCTTTGTTGACTAGTGTTGTATTTGAGTCATGTGTAGTCCTTGCACCTATTAGTCTACTATTTTTCTTGATTGTTTTCTTAGTGGGACCTTATTGTTATCTCCTAGCACGGGGGGTGGACCTTAGGGTTCCACATGATCAGGTGGTTGTGCTTTTATCTCTATTGGTTTCCCTTGCTGTTGTTGATGTGCAAGAAGGATGTACCTTGTATGGCAGATTTCAGACCTTGCTCTAGCTTGAGGAGACAAATACTTATGTTCATATTCTAGTTTTGTATATCAGTTGAATCATGTATTGTTATCTTGATGTATGTACTCCAATGTAATTAGGAAAGCGATATTGTAAGCAATGTAATGGTGTACCCTCATGTAAAGGGAATTGTATATGTACTTGTAATCCTATATGCAGGATCTTGATGATTACTTATCTAATGATATAATATGGAAATGTATGTGTTTATTTGATGCAATCAGATTTAGAATGAACTATGGTTGTTAGTTAATTCATAATGTTGGTTAGATCTTGTTTTAGTTTGTTAGCAATGCAGCCGTGGAACCCTAGAGGATAAAGCTTAATTTAAATGTTATGAATAAATATATGATTGTTATTATTTATTTCATTTAAAAAATATATATTTGTCTGTTTTGTAAGCTTAGTTGTGTTATCCTCTAGGTTCCTTGGCGAGGCGTTACAGTTGACTACACATTTCATGTGGCCTAGAGCTTTGTTGGCTTTGTTTTCAACTTGCCAATTTTTAAACTTTTTGTGTCAAAATCCTTATGTTGAATCACTCTCAAGTCACAAATACTCTGATTATCCTGAAGTGTCAAGTTGCTTTCTAGTTTGAAGAAATAATTGTCGATCTGTTTCAGTCGAAGTCCTGGAAGCGATTCAGCTACACACAAAATCACAAAAATAATTAAATTTTAAAATTTGCAAGGGCTGGAAATAAATCCTTTTACAGGGATGTTTCTATGGTTATTTCACCTAATGTGGCAATGTTTTAGGCTCATAAGCCTTCCAGTTTGGGACATTTTAAAAATTCAATTTTTCAGCAGGTAATTTGCGGAAACAATTAAATCATGTTTTCTGTAAAGGCTGGAGAAGAATCACTTGGTAGGGAATCTCATGGTACTATTATAGATAATGTGGCAAGATTTCACAAGAAAATATTAGCCCAGTCAAAAGTTATGCATCTTTCACCATCTTCATGGTTGCAAATCAATCAGACAAAATTTTATAAAGTTTTTTGAAGAATCGTCAGGCAAGGTAGCCAGTTTCAAAGTTTAAATACAACATCCGTGAAGTAATAAGTCCTTCCAAAAACACTGACAAGAGGAGAAGTTTACTTATGTCATAGGGAAATATAAACGACTTCATAAGTGTTAGTCCAGAAAAATGCTTCACAAGCCCACAAATGAAAAAAATCTCTCTCCAGAATTATTCTCAACCAAAAGACTGTTATAAGGAACATGTCAAACATCGATGAAGGAATTTTACTCTTTACCATCAGTCAAAGTAATTTGTTTGGAAAGTTTTAATTCATTTTGGGTGAAGTTATGAATATCTCAAAACGCCAACAAAGGATTATTGGGGGGCTTCGACTAGTTTTGAAAGTATCATTTACTTTCAATGAAGTTTTGAAAGCACTTCAAATGCTTACAAAGGATGCCGATAAAGAAAGCATTTGACACCAAAGAAGAAGAGGCTATTCTTAAATATCATCCACTTCAACAGTCAAAGGTCAATTTTGGCCAATAAAAATAGGACAAATATTTACCACTTTTTATTGTAAACGAGGTGTAAAATTGCTATTGGCTGTTTGACCATTGAAGTGGATGATATTTAAGTAGAGTGAGGAGAAGACAAAAGTAAAAAGTTGCAAGATTTGCACCTCATAAAGAAAATAGAGTGATAAATGAAAGCACGTGGGACAATTTATAAGGCTTTCAAACTTGGTATCGGACAATTTAAAAGTCTTGAAAACTAGTTTGAATTGCCGACACGGGTTGTTAATTGATATGAAAAGGCCGATGCAAAAGAAGGAATGTATATTTTTATCGGCCCAGGTAACAAGTTTTAAAAGTTTTTTACTTTTTCCAATGAGGTTTTGGAAACCTCTTACATCGCCGATAAAGAGCCAACAAAGTAGTTAAGATAACTACCAAAGCAAACTAAAATGAGTAATTGTTTTGAAACTTGTTTTCAGAGAAGTTAAAAGGTTTTAAAACTTGTATAAGTTGCCAAAGAGGTTTTAAAGTAATGTCAAGAAGCCCATGAAGTCTTTTCGGGTGTTAACTTCAGTTTTGAAAGTTCCAAAATAGCCGATGAAGTTTTGAAAAGCAACTTACAATGTCAATGAGGCTTTATTGACATTGGCAACTTCTTATATCAAGGGTGGTTAAAAACTACTATCGGTGAACACAAAAGAATTCAAAACTAGTTTCAAACGCCCATGAAGGACACTTGCATTTTTCATCAGAGAATAAAAGTGGTTTCAAAAGTAGCATTGGCTATTGACAAGGTTAAGGATAATCTCCAAAACGCTGATGAAGGAATGCCTTAAAGCTGCCAACTTCCAATACTCCACACGTCGCTTGGAAGTTGCCTACGTTCGTGAAGGATGAAAAACTGTTTGAAACTGTTTTATCAAGAAATAAGGTGAGCTTCAAAAAGAAGCTGTAAACATCCATCTAAGCCAAGATTTTGGTTAAGATATTATAGTTGGGATTGCTCTTGTAAAATCTGCATGCAGTTGCAGAAGCATTGACAAGGAACATGAATTAGTTTTACAACCATCAAATATCATTTCCATCCACTACTCATCTCAAGTCCCACAACATTATTTAGAGAAATCTAGTGGAAGGAGGCGCTACACATTCAACTTAGCATACTACATACAGATTATTGTAGACCTGCATTCCCAATAATGCACTTTCGAGGTATAAATCCATCCACAATATTTACCAGCATACTCGTAGCATGTGCCAAAATGGGAGCTTTCGAACAGGGTATGGTCATCAATCACAAAATAAAAGGCTGCAGGTGTGATTATTGGGTTGAATGTCACTCATATGGTCATTAGCCCACTGCTGCAGTAATTGCTTATGGTTTGGATAAGAAAGGTGATGAGAAAAATATTGTCTTTGATCTTGGTGGTGGCACGTTTGATGTCAATATCTTGAAAATTGATAATGGAGTTTTTGAGGTTTTGGCCACAAATGGTGATACCCATCTTGGAGAGTCCTTATGTCTGCCAAGAATGTTCAAACAATTGGCTCAGGATCTTGTCATAAACATTTTAATATTATTCTCAAGTCACTAGAAAACTTAGTGACATCATGGGGGGTTTTGTATGCCTGAACACATGAGTCTAAGATTCAGGTATCTAGAGGAGTCATCAACATTCGGTGAGGTTGACCACCAAGATGGACGAGATGTGATGGAAAGTAGCTTAGTGAAATCCATAGCTCAAAATTTGAAGACTCAAGTTACCTTTTTGTAAAAAAAAGTGACTTACGCCACTTATTGTAATTCAAAAGTTAGAAAATGAGCTTCATTTCTAGAAAAGTTAGATAAAATCTAACTAGAATAAAGCTTATTTTTAAAATTATTGTATTTCAAAAAGGTAGTTATAAGGTAGTTATCAGGTGCTTACAAGGTAGTTACTAGGGAGAAGCCTATAAATATAAGGCTATTTCAAATGTAAAAAGGGGGACTTTTGAAGAGACTTTTACAGGGGGAACTTATGGAGAAGCTTTTCAAAGACCTTTGATCTAATACTTTGTACATGAAGGCTTTTGAAATTGTATAATTTCACAAAGATAATAAAGAGAGCATTTGGTTCGTGTGTTCCACTATACTTTTGAGTTATTGTTACTGATTTCTCATGTGTTAAATTGGTAATACCTCTGTGTCATAGTGTAAATCATTGGTCATCTGTTGAAGCATTGATATAAACCATGCAATTGATGTAATGAAACATAATCATATCTTGGTATCTCGATTTGAATGTGCTAAAGAAACCTGTCTCTTTGTATGTTGAGATTGGTCATCTTCTTTTCATCATCATTGCATATTAAAACTTATTGTTGTGCAATTCATCATATAGGTTCAGGAACGTAGTTTCTAACTTCTGTGATGAAATCCCCTCGTAATTTGTCTTGAGTTTGCAAAATCCAAACCAATATTCGTATGTCTACGGTTAGGGTTTTAGTAAATCATTTTTCTTGTTAGTTTTCCTTTTCCTCCTTTTTGTACTTTTAGGTTAAAAGTATAATAAAACTACAAATACCCCAATCATACAAGGGAGCTGCCCCTCTCAAACGTAGAGGAAAGTTGTTAGTCCAACAACAACTTCTCCAACTGTTGGGACATTTGTCATTGCTCGTTGGGTGAGTCACATTCAAATCTGCAATGACAAATCTATTTACCAACAAGCTTTGCGCCACATTGTAGCTGACGTGGATCATCTTTGAGGCTTGAGGATGCTATATATACATCACTTATGATTGTTTGAGACCATTAGGGGGTAGAGTTGGAGAATAAGGCAAGAGGAGAAGCTTAGAGCATAAGGTCAAGCATCTAAAGGGGAGCATGATTGAATACTGTGATTTGTGGGGATAGCTCAGGGGTGGGTTTGAAATGAAGCCCATTGCGGTATAATTCAAACCCTATTGTTGGGCAGAGAGTGATTCTTGCATTGGCTATTTGTGAGCATTATTCTATTTGACAAAGGTTGTTTGATTAAGACCTCCATGTGAGGTTGATCTATACCAATTATTTCCAAGGAACACGTAGAAATGTATAAAGCCCCTTTGTGAAAGATTGTAATCTTGACTGTGAAATCAATAATTATGTGGATGCTTTTGGAAGCTGGGTTTTTCCCTCATGGAGGGTTTTCCCAAGGAATATCTTGTGTCATCGTGATGGTTTGTTTTTCACAATAATACATTGAATGTGGAAGAAAAATTTGTAGTGATGTCGTGGTTACTTGTTTTGGTTATTTGTGTGTAAGGCTGTATGGTTGGATTGTGGTTAGTTGTTATCATTTTAAAGTGTAGAATCAATTAGGTTTTGTGGTTGGTTTATTAAATTTTTGCTTCATATGTTGTCTTTTTTTTTTATGGTTGTGCGGTTTGGATTGTCCTTCATTGGACCCTTTGGTTGTGCCTGCATCATTTGGTATCATAACTAGTTGGATTGTGGAAATAGTGTTGGTGTTGGCTAGAACCCTAGAAGTGGAAAAGAGCAAAGATTAAATTCTAGGGAAAGTGAAAGTTCATGTTTTCTTATAGGTTGACGAATTGAGGCAACTTACAAAGGGAGCTTGTGGATAGATCATCGAATGTGATGCAATTGTAAGGGTTTGTAAGTAAATCGCTAAACCTAAGGTAGTCAAAAGAGGTGTATGATTGTTAAAAAATCACCAAATGGAGGTAGCTTGCAAGGTAGCTTGTGAATAGGTCATCAAATGTGAGGTAGTCGCAAGGGTTTGCAAGTAGATCACCAAACTTGAGGTAGTCAACATCGGGTTATGAAGTTGAAGTTGAAGGGGGGAACATGGACCTTTGGTTGTGTAAATTTGTGTTTGAGTGAGGACAAAGGAAGTTGTCTTTCAAATAGAGCATCAATTATGAGGCAATTTGGTAGTGGGAGGCAATTTGATAAAGTAAGTAGGGTGGATAGATTTTCAACTAATGAGGCAATCTACCAAAGTATTTCAGTGGATGTACAAGGTGAGCAGATAGAGCACCAAAATTTGAGGCAATTTGCAGTAAGATAAAAGAAGAAATAGGTAAATGTAGTAACATAGAAGGCAAGATAAAAAATGAATGTGGTCAAATAGAGGGGGGGCATGAAGTTGTAGTAAGTTATGAAGATTCTAGCACTAAAGATGAAGACACTACGAAAGAAGGAAGCTGGATAGGGAGTACAGATGAAGTTTCTGGTGAATTAGAACACATAGTATAGAGTTGTGGAAGATAAAGTATTGTGTTATGGAGCTAGGTCAAACCAAAGAGTTTGTAGAAGAGTGGAACTAGTGTGCATCACACTTTTAGGTGAACACGAAGGATTATGGATGGATAGGGATGGAAAGTGAGGGACTCACTTTTCAAATAACCCCAAGAGTTTGATGCAAGAGCATGGTATGAGGTTAATCTTGATTTTTAGCTTTCACTATGTTGTTTATTTATAGGTTACCAAGGAGTTGCAGGAGGAGACGCCAAATTTTTCCACAAAAGCTTATCAGGTCTCACAATTTGGAGGATATGTTGTACAATGATGGGGTAACATCATATTCATGTTTCAAAAGATTTGGGTCACCACAAGGGCATAGCGTGGTCTCTAAGTCTTGATAGGTCCAACAATCTTGTTTGGTTTTTACTTGCAAATAGCTTATGGAATTTTGTGCTAATGAAGCAGTTCATATGGAGGTACATTAGGTCTAGGGGGACCTATGATGAGAACCACAGGAGGATATTTCTTTCCATCATCACTACATGTGATTTAAAGGTTGTTTACACTTGGTTGACTACATGTTTCATGTGGCCTAGAGCTTTGTGCCACCTTGTAGCTGACACAGATAATCTTTTAGGCTTGACGTTTCTATATATACATCAATTATGATTGTTTGAGGTCATTAAGGGGTAGAGTTGGAGAACAAGGCATGATAAGAAATTGAGTGTAAGGTTGGGCATCCAAAGGGGAGCATGATCAGATATCATGACGTGGGGATAGCTCAAGGTTGGGTTTGAGATGAAGCCCATTATGGTGGAATTCAAACCCTATGGTTGGGTGGAGAGTGATTCCTTGATTGGTTATTTATGACCATTATTTTATTTGATAGAGGTTGTTTTATTGAGACCTCCATGTGAGGTTAATCTGTACTAATTTTTGTCAAGGAACATGTACAAATGTATAAATCCCCTTTGCGGTAAATTATAACCTTGACTATGAAATCAATTATAATGTGGATGCTTTTGGAAGCTAATTTTTTCCCTTGTGGAGATTTTTCCCATAGTATATCTTGTGACATCATGATGGTTTGTTTTGTAGAATATTATATTGAATGTGGACGACAAATTTGTGGTGTTGTTGTGGTTGTATGTTTAGGTTATTTGTGTGTAAGGTTGCATGGTTGGGTTGCGATGAGTTGTTAACATCCCAAAGTATGGAAGCAATTATGTTTTGCAATTATTTCAGTGAATTTATGCTGCATGTGTTGTCTTTGTTTGTTATGGCTGTGTGGTCTAGGTAGTCCTTCATTGGGCCCTTTAGTCATGCTTGCATCAAGAATGAAATGGGTTTGTCCATTTCCCATACCTAGTTTTCTTCTAAGTTTATGCTGTAACTATCTTGGAGTAAATATCAAGTGGGAGAATGTTGGAACTTTGGTGTGTTATTCACTTGCAGAGAATTCTTGAGTGAGAGAAGAATGACTAGAATTGTGAGAGTTCCTATTATTAAGTTTGATCACATAATGTAGAATAGTGTTTGAAGCCTATGTGGTAAAATACAATGGGAATTAAACTTTGCAATATGATGTGGAAGTGTCTTAGACCCCAGTGATAGCAACTACATGAGATTTGTCTATGTCATGGTTATCATATCATGATCAAAATATATTGGTGGAGTATGTGTGACATTGCTAGAGTGCATGCGATGACAATAGAGGACAAGTAGTTGTTCTAGAAGGTGCTCTCAAATATTGTAGTTTATACTTGAGTGTAGTCCCTACCAACATAGGACAAGGATTTCGTCTTGGCAATACTATAAGCACCCAAAATTACATGGTTCACATAAACATCCAATGATGATTTGGTGATCTAGCTCATGACCCATATGGAATACTCATTTATCCTCGTAGCTTTTTCTATCTTGATGGGAGTCTTCCTAGTACCTTTGAACCTTCCTTAGCATGTTTTTCAACCTTGTTAACCACCTTCTCACCTTTCTTTTCCCTCTCACCCTTGGAAACTAAGGTTTTACACTTGTAACTATAGGGGTTCCTAGGAGATCTTAGCATTGCTTGAGTGACCCATGTTAAGTTTTAGGATCACCTAAGTGACCTACCCTAGTAAAAGGGGAAACCCACCTTCAAAGATGGGCAACCTTGTCATCTTTTGGTAGATGCACGAATCTCCCAATTTCAGCTAATTTCCCTCTAGTTTCCCTTCTGATTGGCAATTCTCTTTAGTCTTGAATGCCATGCTTTCCTTCTAGCTATCAATATTATCTCCTTAATCATTTGTTAGCTAAATTTTCCTCTTTATTTGCTCTCCTCTTTTTCTATTTAAACCACCCTTCCCTCATTGATCAAAAACCAAGAAATCAAAACTTTGAGCAATTCTAAAGAAGCCATATTCTTCATCAAGAAGCATCAAGAATAGGATAGAAGGATTTAGGCTGCCTCTACAAATCTATGCTAGAAGATTTGTACCCCTTACTTGAGGAATAAGATCACCTTTAGAAAATTGTAAGCCCCTCTACAAAGCCAAATCCTAAATCCCCATAGTTAGCCTCTAGCCTCACCCACACAACACAAGAAGATTCTAAAGCTTTCCTTCCAAATAATTCCTATTATGAGATCTTCACTTTCCATCAAGCAGAGTAACCCAAAGATGGAATAGAAGAAGAACTTACAAAAAAATCTAGATCCTTTTAGGACTCCAATCACAGTGATTACAAAGAAGCTTCAAATCTTTGACCAGGTTTCTTTGTTTTAAAATAATTTCATTTGAAGCTTTATTTATTTAGTAGCATTAGTAGTAATTAAATCATTCAAAATTGCCTAAGAACCGCAACAATCTATTGCTACTTCTTAGTTAGTTTAAATTTGTTATTGTTTTCTTAGGTAGATTTAGATTTAAATTGGTTTTCATAGATTAGAGTAGATTAGAAGATTTTCTTCAATTAGTTTCAAAGTTTCTCTCAAAATTGAAAAATCCAAAAATATAGTATATATTGTGTGTAAGTCATATAGAAGTAATTAATTGCAAACAATTAATTAGTTCACATTTTGTATTATAAAATACCAAAAAAATAGAATAAATTCTTTTTGTAACGACCCAACTGTTGTACCCAAATTTAGCACTATTTTTTTGTGTTATAATTTTTAACCAAAGCTATTAAATGTCCATTCATCTATATACTCATGTACTTCTATCCATATGGGATAGGCATTTGTCCATATGAGACAATCATCTATCAATGCAAGATAGGCAAATGTCTATACAAGATAGGTATTCCTCCATCCATCTGGGATGGGCATCTATCCAAATGGGATATGCATCTATCCATATAGGATAGGTACATGCTTTGGCTAGAGACTTAGACTCATCAGGATCCAACAAATCTTGAGTCACTCACTGATGAGTACACTCCCCTAATGAGAGTGCACTAAGGTCATTTTCACAAATTGTATATATAAATTTATAAACTAATGGCTTGAGTCCCACCTCAAAATTTGGCCTGCAGCCTCGTGGAGTCAAGCAACTCCATTCAGGATTCTTCCAAGTATACATTGAATATGTTTTATCTCATATTTATCTTAGAGATTTCATCCTTAGATTTGATTGAGTGATTCTCTTGGGCATATAATTTAATTAAATGTTCACTTGTTGATAAATTCATTACTTTGGATACTCCCTAACCTCGTACCTAAAAACCTACATACTGGGAACCTCCTTCGCTCACTAGACTGCCTACATACCTACTTCCAAACGAGATCAAGGTGTAATATATATGGAGTTCTGGTTTCTAATCTATGTTTGATGTGAACTATTTAGTATGGGTATGTAGCCCTTTCTAGGGCCCCTTTTCCCCAGACAATTTCTCTTCAATTTCTACCGACTAAGGAAAACATTTATTTCAAAAGTATTTAGTCACCTTAACCAATAATTGTTTACTAATTTTTTCTATTTCCTAATCCTAATAGAATGAAACTTTCTTGAACTACATGACTATAATTCTCATTTTCCCTTTAATAGTTTTGTTCCCTTTAAGCTATGTGATGATGGTCCAATTTTCCTTGAAACTATATGAGAATGATTCTAATTTATTTGAAACTATATGATGATGATGATGATGATGCTGATTTTCCTAGTATGGAACTATCATTAAGTTTGTTCTTTTATTTAATCTTTCATTAGTTTGCTATCTGAGGAAGATTACACATTCCTCATATTTAAATAAATAAGGTGTCCCTTATTACTCCTCGGTGATTTATAGGAACGGTGCCATAGACACTGTTATTGTAGTTGTATTAGACTATAAGTACATTATTTCAAGCACGATGACATTACCCATAAACATGAACCAGAGGCACTGTCAATACTGAGTTGCGAGCTTTCAGTTTTCATATCTTGTTTAAGTTGTTAAAACTAAACTAGAAAATGGCAAAAAACTCTAGAATCTCTAACATATACTGAATGATATTGCATTTAAAAAAAACTTAAAGAAAAAACCATTAAGGCTATCATTAAGATTAATTGTTCCTACTCATAACTAATCAACTAGAATTCAAAATATTTCAAACAACTCTATGCAATAAATAATGTTGCTAGAGATTTAGCTAAACAACTACTATGTGATCATTTTCCCAAAATATCCTTGATGTTTTAATTTACACCCCATGGAGAGATTATTTAATTAAGTCAATCTTATTGTATTTTGACATTATAACCTTACACCAATGAAATAATACACAACCACATGTTCTACATTGTTTTCACTAGTATCAAACCCAAAATTAAATCAAATACAAGAATAAATGTATGATCTAGCACAATAAGGAGATTAGCTTTTGTTCTATACTCATTGCTATTTAATTCAATTTGACATGTAAGAGAACACAGAGTCACTAGTTCAATAGTAGCCTCTACTTTCACATTGGTGATGACACTAAGATAATATAACACATATGATAATTAATTTGGTAACATCTACAATTAGAGAATTAATTATCATATTGCAAAATGTTGGGACAAGGAGATTAGCTTTTTCTCTATACTCATTGTTATTTAATTCAATTGACATGTAAGAGAACACAGAGTCACTAGTTCAATAGTAACCTCTACTTTTACATTAGTGATGACACTAAGATAATATAACACATATGATAATTAATTTGGTAACATCTACCATTAGAGAATTAATTATCATATTTCAAAATGTTGGGACAAGGAGAGAAAAATAAGAATTGTGTGTCAAGGTATTAAAGTATCTAAAGGTAGGTCTTTACTATATCTTCATTAATTAATTCAATTTAACTATGTCCTTAAAACTACCTAATATTTTATAGAACTTACTAGACATAATAACCTTCTAGTAAGTTTCTCATCCAAAATCCAAGTTATTAGTCCTATTTTAAGGTATAATATTTATTTCTCACAAATAAAATTTAGATTCTATCCATATCTTTACACACAAAGATAATTTCATTGATCAATGTATTTCCCCAATTACTATTTAGGGAATACACAAGTATCAATATAGGATGATGCTATTAATCAAACTCTATATTCAATCATTCTTACCTTGAGCTTATGGCATAGTGCATTCATAAATTGCCATAGACTCAAGCAAGGTAATTATTTGAGATTAGAAGACTTAAATAGAAAATTCTATATCCTACCCATAGGGCATGCATTTCCTAACTAAATCACATGTTCATAACTGAGGAGGCTCCATAATTTCTACCTAGTAATAAGGAGCCCAAAAAAATCATAAGCCCATCATATGAAATATAAAAAGAAAGGGACAAATCCCAAATTCTTTCTACCTAGTAATAAGGAGCCCAAAAAAATCATAAGCCCATCATATGAAATATAAAAAGAAAGGGACAAATCCCAAATTCTTTCTAGATCTCAAAATACCTCAGTTTTATATATATATATATATATAAGATTATAGGCACTTAAATTTTTTATTAATTTCTCATTTTTCGTATCTTCCTTTACATGAGTGATTGCCTACACTTTGAATTTTGTTGAAGATGTACAGTCAGCCACAATCCTCTACTCATATACAAACCAAATATACATAACCACCCACAATATAGTCTAGATCAAGTGGCAAATTTTATTTTAGAACCCAATGTCAATGGGTTAAATCATTTAAGTAGATGCACTTTAATATGTCTTATAGACCATTTTAGCCAACAAGACTTGAGTCTCAATCTTAGTCTCATTCACATATATATCTAACTTCTGACATATAAATCATGTTTGCAAGAAAACTATAACTAGCTCACAATTGCAATACGTGATTCACCAAGTGATTAACAAACATGATCGAAGAGAGCAATGAGATTCAGGAAACCCTAACCTTCACGCTGCTCCTGTTCATCTCTCCTCACCAGCGACAACTAGATCTAAGGATTCACAGGCTTCTATGCCTGCCTCAAATGGGTCCCAGTCTGCTTTGAACCCACGTGCAACGACAATGAAAAAGAAAGCAAGGGAGAAAGGGACACTAGAGGATCCCGATGCAGCTATTGAGAAAGAGACAAATCTAGTGGACTGTGTTCAACCCTGCAATGCCGCTCAGATGCAAGCCATGCAAGAGTTGGACTCACCAGATGTTGGGACTTTACCAACTAACCCTATCCTGCCCAGCAGTTAATGTAGGACACTCCCAAATCACTTGGATCAAACAGAAACCCTCCTTCCCAGCCGTCCTGCTGAAGGTAAGATTGTCTCATTTGAATTCCTAGATGACATAGTAGACATTATAGCTGACTATAAATCACGATCTATCATTCTCTTTTTCCTCAAAGGCATCCCCACTGAGCAAGATTTTTTTAAATGGACATGTGCAAACTGGGAACAAAAGGGGTGGATAATCGAATCTTTTAGGTGATTAGGTAGGGGTTATGTGGCTTGCACCTTTGTAGACCTAGATCACGTGAGAGCCATCCTACACTATGGATCCTGGATTATCTGCAGACAAATGTGTTATTTACAAGCATGCGATCTTGATTTCCACCCTGAAGGAATCTCCAAATCTAAATATCCTATGTGGATTGAGTTCCCCCTCCTTAATCTAGCCTTTCACCCCTTCTTGCATAAAATAGTAGCTCAATTGGGTCAGGTTATAAAGTGCAAATCAAATTCAGATAAGTAGCCCAGTCTAAAAGTGCAACCCAGAGTTTGTGTTGTGATGGATTTAACTCAACCACTTCTTGATACCATCAAGCTCCTGGGTCTTGGCTTTGAATTCAATCAACGAATCAATTATCTCAACAAACTGAACGCTTGCTTCTACTATCGTAGGCACAGTCATCTCATTCGATATTGCCCTTACTGCAAACCTCGTCCTTCTCCTTTTTCTCACTCAGAGCCTCTCCTTTCCAGCCCTCCAGTTGCTGAGACCTCGAAGAACCCTACTTCCGTTGATCCCCAATAACTCCTCTCTTCTCTGCCTTCCAACTCTGTGACCCCCACTCCCCTTAGCCCATCCCCCCTAAACCTTCTCCCCCCCATTCTAATGTTGTTTCTTTCAAAGATGTTTTGAAGTCTTATCATAGGCTTCCAAAAAGAAGGAAAGAATCCAACCCCCTTCCTAGCTCTAATGCTCTAATCCCATTTATGCCTTCTCAACCTTTGATCCCCTTGGAGACAATGGTGAGACCTGAATCATCCCCTTAGCTTGACAGCCCTATGAGATCCCCTCTTGAGAATCCCATGCGTCACGATCTCGATCCTCTTCAAGGGAGAGACCTCCCCTTGAAGATACTCTAGACCCCCATGCCCTTTTGTCTTCTAATCAGTTTAATACCCTCTATACATACGAGGAAATCCTTGACTCTCAATGAAGTGCTGCATACAATCTTGGAATGTGAGGGGATTGACTATCCCATCCCATAAATTTCATGTCAAATAGTCTAATTCAAAATACTCATACCGATGTCATTATGCTCCAAGAAGTGAAAGTTTCTGGTACCCATCTGGATGCTTCCCTAGCTGTTATTTCGAAAGAAGCCCACTTCTTCCACACTAATCATGCTGAGGGTGGTGGTGGGGCAATGTTGGGGCTTGCCCCTTGGCTAGCCAAGTCCTTTGTTGCTTCTGGTTCAGACCCTAATAACTGTTGCATTTGGGCTACCATTCTTTTCCAAAGAAATCTTCTTGGTTTCTAGTTAATTTATGCCCCCAACTCACCGCCTGACAGAACCTCCTTATGGGAATGGATCCGCTCCCATCTTTCGGTTGCTGAGTGGGTGATTGGGGGAGACTTCAATATGGTGGAACACCCTGTTGATCATAGTTGGGAGAGCAATGTCTGCCTCTCTCAACTGAAATTTGAAGCTTGGACCCTTGCCCGAAACTCCTTAGATGCGCGTGATCCTATCATGGGAAAAACAGATTCCCACAGGCCTCATTAGTTCACCTAGAGTAATTTTCGTGAAGGATTTCAGTGGAAGATGAGCCGTTTGGATAGGTTTTATATTTCACCCAACTTGCTTGTCTCCCCTTCCTCTTCAGGATATCTTGTCCATCTTGACCTGGCTGCCACCCTTTCTGATCACCTTCCCATCTTCACTACCATCTCCTTTGTTGGTTCTTCTACTCTTCCCAGTGAGCTACCTTTCAAGTTAAATATTTCCCACCTCCAAAACCAAGACTGCATAGATGGTTTTCTAGCCACCTAGAATGCTAAGCCTAAACCTCAAAATGATAGATGGATTAGCTGGTGGGAATGTACTATATCCCGCTGTACGCTCTTTCTTCGTGACTATGGCAGGAGAGCTACGACCAAGCATCGAAGACTTGAGAAATCCCTAAAAGGATAGATTGAGCATGACTGAATTCTTTTGGATAGAAACCCTTGCAACATTCCACTTCAACAAGCTATCACACGTACATAAAATTCCCTACGCAAACTAGCTACCTATAAGGGCAAAGGTGCTCAATTGCGGGCATGCTTGCAATGGATGAAAGACAAGGATAAGAGCACCAAATTTTTTTTCCAATATCTGTAGCATAAACATAAAAAGGAACATATCTCTATCATTAAAACAACAGATGGACTATTGCAGACCAGTCAAGATGAGATAATGCAAACCTTTTATGAATACTATAAACATTTGTTTTTGGACGACTCAAGCAAAGATCCTCTTATTCCTATTTTGGAAGACATTTTAGCTAGCTACATACCCCATAAAATTTAGCTAGATTATAGAAATTATCTAGATCACTATCTATCCTTGGGAGAGATTGAAGAGGAGAGGCTATGTCCAATTTGGCCTCAGAGAAGAGTCTGAGTCTGGATGGCCTCCCAATTGAGTTTTACTGCGTGCTTTGGCCTCACATTAGGGAGGATTTTTACAATGTCTACCTTGAGGGGATTGAAACTAGATCACTAGGATCTATTATTAATTAGGGTCTGATTAAGCTTATCCCTAAGGGTAAGCAAGAAGACACAGTAAATGGATGGCACCCCATAACCTTGCTTAATACTTCTTATAAGATTATATCCAAAGCGTCAGCTAAAAGAATCAAACCCATTACTCAAGAGATTGTCAGGCCTGAGGAAACTGGTTTCCTAGGTGGGAGATTTATTTTGGATAATTTGGTGTTAGCCTGGGAAAAAACTGAGTGGGCTCAAAAAACAACTCAAGATGCCCTCATAATTAAACTTGATTTTGACAAGGCCTATGGTCGCATAAGATGGCCCTTCATCCTCAAAATGTTGCAATGGCTAGGCTTTGGTCCCAAATTCTGTTTGCATGTTCAAATGTTGTTCATGGATGTTAATGCAAGGCTTGCTATTAATGGTTCTCTTTCCCCTCAATTCCCCCTTCAAAAGTCCATTCGCCAAGGCTGCCCTTTAGCCCCATTTCTTTATGTTCTGTCAGCTGATGCTCTAGGATATCTATTACACCATGCCCAAACACATTCTCTTATCCAAGGCATCTCCTTCCCTGGTAATGTGAAAGCCCTCAATTCTCACTTCGCAGATGATAGTATGTTGTTTATTTAGAACTCTGCTGAAGAAGTCACCAACTTGTTGGATACTCTTGATTTCTATTGTACTGTCTTGGGATCACAACTTGCCATGCACAAAACTAAATTTTTGATGACACGCTTCAACCATCGCCCACCATGGATACCTAAAGAATGGAAAGAGATTAAACATGGCTGGCTATCACTAGATAACTTGGCATCCCTTTTGGAATTGGAGTCTCTTTGAAAGATATGTGGCGGTGGTTTCTAAATAAATTCAAAACCAAATTATTGTCTTGGTCAAACTGCTTTCTCTCAATGGCTGGGTGTATTCAGGTAGCAAATAAAATTCTCTTGGCCAGCCATGTCTACATCTTATCTTGTTGGTTGCTCGCTAAAACATGCTATAACTAGTTAACTCCGCTCATCCAAAATTATCTTTGGTCTAAATGGGGAAACAAGAAAGGTATACCCACCACTTCATGGTCACATTGCATCCTCCCAAAAGACAAGGGTGGATTGGGTATCATTGATCCTTTCACCCAAGGGATTTGCCTTACTACCAAATGGATTATCCGTGAAATAGAGGGGAATGTGCCATGGAAACATTTGATCCGGTACAGAGTACAAAAAACTACTGCGAGTAAATCATGGGACAATATTCATTGGAATGACAATAATTTACTAGCTCCATACTTTAAGGTTCATGGACCAGTCCCTGTCAACAACATTTGGAAGGCTTGGCAAATTATATCTCACAAGTTGACTTGGTATGATTAATCTTTCAACCATGGGCTTAGCTTTGCTACATCTTCAATATGGTGGAACCAACTTATTCAAATAAACAACAGACCATTGGCAACAATTCCTAGACTCTAGACTCAAGGCGAAGTGTCTCTTCAAAAAAGGTATTCAAGTGTTTCGGGACCTGTGGGACTCAATATTATTAGGAGCTTGGAGAATGAAAAACTAAAAGGTGGGAATTAATTGAAGATTTGACTAAATGAGGGCAACAAAACTTGCAACAAAAATCCATTTACTTTACATAATGGCTATAAGATTGAACCAAAGGGTACTCCTAGTCTTACCTTTGATGAAAGGAATTCCTTGGTAGGTATTTGGGAGCTAAGATCTCTCACAAACTAAGATTCAAGCTACAAATATTTTTTTATCAATCCCCATAGTTAGAAAGAAGATTTTTAGTCATGAGATTTTCATAATCCATGAAAATGAGTTAGATGCTTCTAGAAAAGATAGTGATTTTTTTTTTGCATTAATGGTTTGGATAACATTTTGTGATCTACCATCAAGATGTGGAAGAAAGATATCTGGATTGCAAACTAAGATTAGTAAGAACCTTGTGATGCTAATGATGAAGCACACAAAGTGAGAAAGTAAAACCATTTTACAAAAATAAAAATTAAGAATCAAGTGGAGTGAAGGGTAAAGGGTTGAAAAAACACAAAATAAGTTAAAGGAAATTATTAAAATACCATTATTAATAAAGGTAATGATATCCATAGATTAAAAATATACCTTTCTAATGCAGGAGCATCCGAGTCCATGAGCAATCCTCATCAACCAAAAATATTTCTTTGCTTTCTTGCTTGTTTGTTTTCCTTCTTGTTTTCCTGCAGGAGTTGATGATCAAATTTCTAGAGATTTTCCTAAGGATTCATGGCCAAGTGTTGACTTCATCTTGATCCAAATGGGTTCTGACATTTCAAATTTGGTGAAGATCCAAGCTAAATTGGACAGGTTATGCAAATGCAAAACTTTCAGTGTCAACAGGATATGCGGGACTTTCCCTACCATTGGGATATATGTAGATGACCCTTGAAATCATCCAAGCAATGACTTCATCTTGTTAAGGAGCTAAATGGGTGTCCAAAA
Source organism: Cunninghamia lanceolata (assembly GCA_027924645.1). Classification (NCBI taxonomy): domain Eukaryota; kingdom Viridiplantae; phylum Streptophyta; class Pinopsida; order Cupressales; family Cupressaceae; genus Cunninghamia; species Cunninghamia lanceolata. The sequence continues at coordinate 6,154,945 of BSBN01000232.1, read as the reverse complement.
TTTCATGTTTGGTGAGATTCTGAGAAAAATTGAGCAACTTATGCTTAGGTGGAACTTTGAGTGTCAACAGGATATGCAGAACTTTGGTCTACAACAAGATTTGTGGAACTTTGGTTTGCAACAAGATATGCGGACAATTTGGTTTGCAACAGGATATATGCAGTAGACCCTCAAAATATCACAATATGCAGTAGACCCCCAAAATGTCACAATATGCAGATGACCCAAAATTTACTGCAATATGCAAATGACCCAGTTTTTCTTGCAATATGCAGATGACCCAGTTTTTCCTGCAATATGTAGATGACCCAGTTTCTTCTGCAATATCCCAGTGGGTCATTTTTTTCTGGTGCACCACCTGGAAGCATCCAAAAATTGACAAAAACTATTTTCACAACCTGTACGATCGATCCAAGAGCCAATTGATGACTGACATGTGTCCCATTCACATGATGAGTGTGGTGGCCACCTCAAATGCATATAAGTAGATGATTTTCACACTAAAAGAGGACTTCTCCATAGTGAGTTTTTGGCTCCTGCTGTAGCTTCTTCTACAGATTTCAAATTTGAAGGCATATTGTTTTGGGTTTTCACAGGAAGGCTAGGATAGTTTGATCTGACCATTGGAATGATTGTAAGGCTTAGGCCAAGGCATGTATGAAGACCATTGGACTCCTATTGTAATGTTTTGATTGCTAATAATAAAAGAAAAAAATTGTTTTATTATTGTGCATTGTTTATTTTGCTACCTGGTTCAGTAGCTTATCAAAGCCCCTGGACCTTGATCTGCATCAAGTGGTATCATAGGTTAGGTTTGTAAATCCTTAAGGATGTGGGATTGTTGTGTAAGGGACCCTGAGGAGATTGTTGTAGGTAGAGTGAAGAGAAAAACCTACAACTGCAGAGGGTCTATAGACATGGCACACTGAGTAAGAGGTAGAAGAGGAGCTGCTCCAAGAGCTAGAGATGCAGCATTGGTAGATATGCTGAGAGGCATCACAACTAGGCTAGATGCAATGGAAATAACATAATACAGAGGAGTACCTATAGAGGATGTGAGTGATAATGAGGAAGAAGTCAGTGAAGAAGAAGCAAAAGAAGGAGAAGATGGATATGAGAGGAGGTTTCTGACTGCAATGAAAAATATTGCCAGTAAACCCCGTGTAGAGTTACCCAGTTATAGTGGTAGTCTGAAACCAGAAGAGTTGATAGTCTGGATTTTAGAGATGGAAAAGCATTTTGAGTTGGAATCTATTGAAGACCCTAAGAGGGTAAAACTTGCAGGTGCAAAGTTGAAGGGACATGCATCTTTGTGGTGGGATCATGTGCAAGTTGAGAGAGAGAAAAGGAAAGGAAAAGATTTAAACCTAGGAGAGGATGTTAACTAAGTTGAAGGAAAAATCTCTGCCTGCAAACCATCAAATCACTATGTTTAAGATGCTGCAAAACCTCAAGCAGAGGGAGAAAATTGTGCAAGACTACATCGAAGAGTTTTATATATTGAGCATCAAGGGTGGTCACATTGAAGATGATGTTGAGAAGGTCTCCAGGTATGTAAATGGATTGCATTATTCTATCTAAGATGAAATTAGCATGGTCATAATTACTAGCATAGAAGAAGCCTATCAATTTGCATTGAAGGCAAAATAAAAGATCTCTAGAAGGCAGAATAGTTCTAGGGGAAGAGGTAAATCCCCCAAAGGAAGAGGGAAGTCAAATATCAGACGTGGTTCTTAGGATAAGCAAGGAGAAACAAGTTCTTCTCAGTCTAGTACCCAAGGAGGTAGAGGAAGGGGTGATTACTCCTGAGGTAAAGGAAATCCTGGAAGAGGAAGAGGATTTAGTGGAACATATTTCTAGTGTGGATAGACTGGACATAGGGCATTTGAATGTCCTCAAGTAAAACAAAGCAGTGGCAAATGAAAAGAGACTAGAGCCCATATAGGACAAGCTGAGGAGGAGAGTGTGACAAGTGTAGCCTCACCAAAAGTTGGAGAAGAACTCGAGGATGGAGAATCCTTGATATTGAGGAAAGTTCTTCTAACACCAGAGAAGGTACAAGAGGAACTAGAACATCGAAGAAATTTGTTTAGAACCAAATGTAATTCTAGAGGAAAATACTGTAAAGTCATTGTGGACAATGAAAGCACTGACAAGTTAGTGTCAGAAGAGATGGTAGAGAAGCTAAAACTGAAGAGGCTAAAACACACAACTCCCTATAAGGTTTCCTAGTTGCAAAAGGGACATCAGTTATTGGTAAGTGAACAATGCCTTGTTAAATTTCACATTCGGAATTACAAAGATGAGATAATGTGTGATGTTATGCCAATGGATGCAAGCCACATTCTGTTAGGCAGACCTTAGCAATATGATAGGCAGGCCATTCATGATGGCAAGAGAAATTGCATTAAAATCAAGAAGGATGGGGTTGAGTATGTGTTGAATCCTTTGAAGGATAAGGATGAGGAGGTTGAGAAAACAAATAGGGTTTGTCTAGTGACTGGAAAATAGTTCATGAAGGAAATTAGAAAGGAGAAGGTATGTTATGCCTTCCTACCTTAGGTTGCAGAAATTATGATAGTAGAGAAAGGGGTAGAAGTTCCCACAGAAGTCCAAGAAATTTTCAATGAATTCAACAACATTCTAATGAAGGATTTACTTGATGGATTACCTCCAACTAGAAATGTAAGTCACTGCATGGACTTGATACCAAGTGCAAGCCTACCAAATAAGGCACCATATAGAATAACACCCATGGAAAATGAAGAGGTGAATAGACAAGTGCAAGAGCTATTGGATAAGGGGCTAATTAGAAAGAGCCTTAGTTTGTGTGTTGTATCCATTGTACTAGTACCTAAGAAAGATGAAAATTGTGAATGTGCAAAGATTAAAGGGATATAAATAAGATAACCATTAAGTAGAGGTTTCCATTGACTCATATCGATGACTTGACAGATTGTTTGATGGAGCAAGGTACTTCAACAAGATTGATTTGAAGAGTGGATACCACCAAATAAAAATTAGATAAGGGGATGAATGGAAGACAACATTCAAGACCAAGGATGGACTGTATGAGTGGCTAGTGATGTCATTTAGGTTGACAAATGCACCCAACACCTTTATGAGGCTGATGAATGAGGTAATGAAGCCTTTCCTTGGTAATTTTGTCATTGTTTATTTGGATGACATTATAATTTTTAGTAAAACAAAAGAGGAACACTTGTTGCACCTTAAGGCGATTTTGCAAAGGTTGAAAGAAGAAGAGTTTCTTGTAAACTTGGATAAATGTAGTTTTATGCAGAGGGAACTAGTATATCTGGGTTTTGTAGTGTTTGAAGAAGGGTTGAAGATGGACCTCGAGAAGGTTAAGGCAATAATGGATTGGCATTCACCTAGAAACATGTTTGAGGCCAGAAGTTTTCATGGCTTAGCGAGCTTCTACATGAAGTTCATTAGAATTTTTAGTGGAATATGTGCACCAATCACTGAGACAATGAGGGTGTTAGAAAAGAGTTTCGGTGGACAGCGGTAGCAGAAAAGAGATTTCAGTTGTTGAAGAAGAAAGTGACAAAACAACTAGTGTTGGCATTGCCAGACTTTGGAAAAGTGTTTTAAGTGGATTGTGATACCATTGGTAGTGCAATTGGGGGAGTGTTAAGTTAAGAAGGTAGACCCATTGCCTACTTCAGTGAGAAACTAAATGAAGTAAAGAGGAAATACTTAGTTTATGACCAAGAATTCTATGCTATAGTGTAGGCCTTGAAGAAGTGGAGGCATTACTTACTATCAAATGAGTTTGTATTGTACACAGACCACCATGCCTTGAAATATATAATAGTCAATGTAAGTTAAATCAGAGACATGAAATGGGTGGAGTTCTTACAAAGTTATTCTTTTTGTCTTGAAATATAGGATTGGTAAGTCAAATAGGGTAGCAAATGCACTTAACAGATGATGCTTATTGATGAATGAGTTAAGAGTTAGTGTTGTTGGCTTTGATGCAATGAAGGAGCTTTATCCCGATGATCCTAATTTTAGGGAATCCTGGACAACTAGTAGAAGTCTAGTGGAGGGAGATAGGACTCCATGGTTGGAACATTTCATTCAAGATGGCTTGTTGTTTAAAGGAAATAAATTATGTATACCCAAAGTTTCAATGAGAGAGAATCTAATAAAAGGAAAGACTAGTGGAGGCTTAAGTGGACATTTGGAATAGATAAGACAGTGGCACAATCGAGTGAAGGTTATTTTTGGTCTGAAATGAGTGCAAATGTGAAGAGACTGGTACAAGGCTATAAAATTTTCTAGCATGCTAAAGGAGTAAGACAAAACACATGACTATATTAGCCATTGCCTACACTAGAGAGACTGTGGGAGCACTTGAGTATGGATTTTGTTTTGGGTTTGCCTAAAAAACGACGAGGTAATGACTCAATTTTTGTTGTAATGGACATATTTTCAAAGATTGTTCATTTGATACCATGTTAGAAAACTAGTGATGCATCCCTTATAACTGCATTATTTTTCAAAGAGGTAGTCAAGTTGCATGGACTACCTAAGAGCATAGTTTCTGACGGGGACACAAAGTTTGTTGGCCATTTTTGACATACATTATGGAAGAAGATGGGCACTGAATTAGGATTCAGTTCAGCCTATCATCCCCAGACTGATGGATAGACCGAGGTTGTGAATAAAAGTTTGGGAAACTTGTTGAGATGTTTTGTAAGAGACAAATCACATCAATGGGATCTTGTCTTGGCACAAGCAGAATTTGATTATAACAATTCAATGAACGGAAGTGCAGGAAAGATCCCGTTCCAAATAGTTTATGGGTACAACCCAAGAGGTGTTGATGAGCTAAGAGATAATGTAGATTTGAATAGGAAGATTACTCTAGAAAAAGATTTTGCATAATACATTCATGAGGTTCACAAGGAGGTGAAGGAAAAGTTGGAGAAAAGTACCAGCAAATACAAAGAATATGCTGATGTGCATAGGAGGGAACAAGAGTTTCAAGTAGGTGACTTAGTTTTGTCACATTTGAGGAAAGAAAGGTTTCCGAAGGGAACATATAATAAGTTTAAATTAAGAAGATAGGCCCGTGCAAGGTGTTGAGGAAGTTCTCATCCAATGCCTATGAGATTGAGCTGCCAATAGGGATAGACATATCTCCTATTTTTAATGTTGCTAATCTATACAAGTTCCATGAAGGGGAGACAAGTTTACAAGGGGGTACACACTCATGTTTGATTGATGCACAAGGATGGTTAGATCAATTGCCTGAAAATAAGATGGAAGAAGTAGATAGAGTGACTAACTCCTGAGTGGCTAAGAAGACCAGAGGAAATGACTACATGGAATACCTGGTCTGATGGGAGAACATAGCTGTAGATGAACCTTCTTGGCTAAGTACTATAGAGGTAGTCAAGTATGGAACTCCGGTTCCAAACTTTCCAAAATGTTCATGAGTTTCCAACTCATGGAACATTTTAGTTACCCGACGTGTTTGATGCAGGAGCATTCGGGTCCACAAGCAATCGTCATCAACCAAAAATATTTCTTTGCTTTCTTGCTTGTTTGTTTTCCTTTTTGTTTTGTTGTAGGAGTTGATGATCAAATTTCTAGAGAATTTCCTAAGAATTCATGGCCAAGTGTTGACTTCATCTTGATCCAAATGGGTTCTCACATTTCAAATTTAGTGAAGATCTAAGCTAAATTGGACAAGTTATGCAAATGCAGAACTTTTAGTGTCAATAGGATATGCGAGACTTTCCCTGCCATCGAAATATACACATATGACCCTTGAAATCATCCAAGTGATGACTTCATCTTGTTAAGGATCCAAATGGGTGTCCAAAATTTTAAGTTTGGTGAGATTCTGAGAAAAAATTAGCAAGTTATGCTTAGGCAAAACTTTGAGTGTCAACAGGATATGCAAAACTTTGGTCTACAATAGGTTATGTAAAACTTTTGGTCTGCAATAGGATATATCTTGTAATATGCAGTAGACCCCCAAAATCTCGCAATATGTAGATGACCCTAAATTTCTTAGAATATGTAGATGACCCAGTTTTTCCCATAATATGCAGATGACCTAGTTTTTCCCACAATATATAGATGACCTAGTTTTTCCTACAATATGTAAATGACCCAGTTTCTTTTGCAATATCCTGATGGGTCACTTTTTTCTGTTGCACCACCTGAAAGTGCCTAGAAAGTTGACAAAAATAATTTTCCACATGTATGACCGATCCAAGAGCCAATTGATGAATGACACATGTCCCAATCACGTGATGAGTGTGGTAGCTGCCTCAAATGCCTATAAGTAGAGGATTTTCACACTAAAAGAGGGGGACTTCTCCATAACATGAGCTTTTGGTTTCTATTGTAGCTTCTTCTACAGATTTCATAATTGAAGGTAGATTGTTTTGAGTTTTCATAGGAAGGCTAGAATAGTCTAATCTGACCATTAGAATGATTCTAAGGCTTAGGCCAAGACATGTATGAAGACCATTGGACTCCTATTGTAATGTTTTGATTGCTAATAATAAAAGGAAACTTTTGTTTTATTGTTGTACATTGTTTATTTTGTTACCTAGTTGAGTAGCTTATCAAAGCCCCTAGGCCTTGATCTACATCACTTTCTCACAAGTCAAAACTGCTCCCATGTCAATTACCCAAAAACCCAAGGCAAATTGTTTTTGTCAAAATTGACAAGTTTTTGGCAAAAAGCTCTTGGATCACTCGTGTATCTAACTTGAAATCTCGGTAACTAGCACAAATCTTCGTTTGCATAGAAACAATGTGGAGAGAACTTAATGACATAGACCCATATTCATATTTATATTGGATTGTTGATGATGTGGATGAGCCTAAGGAGGCTCTTTTTCCTGAGGAAGAGTTAGTTGAAATTAATAGAGAAGTAACAACATAGATAGCAATTGTAACAACACAAGAGGAGGGGTAAGGTGAGATCGAGGGGCAGGTTAGGAATTCATTAGAAGTGGTTCCCCATGATATGCCTTAGGAAGATATTATTCCTCAAGCGGAATTAATTGTTTGGAAAATGTGTCTCAACCTTACAATTATATAAGGTTTATTGTTGATAGGATATATATATTTATATATATTTCCTAGTTACACCGATAGGTGTAATATACAATGGGAGCATGGGGTGGAGTGGGATGTGTGTTAACATTTTTTGTTAACAAAAAACTATTAAATGGCTGACATACATTAAATTAATGATATATTGTAAATCTGGACCATTCATTATTAGGTTTTAGATCTGATGGTAGATATTTTGTTGGCTTGTCTTGCCCTAGAAGGTAACCCTATTTTATGAGGGCGTTGTATTATGGCTGCAGTATTGTGATGTATTCTGAGAGTTGAATAGCGGTCGTGTTGTCTCTGGATCTCTGGTGGTGATACTCCTGTGAGAAGCTTTCTCTACAAGTATATTGTAATCTTTGTGATTTCTGAATAATATATTGGGTAACTTTTGGAGTTTGGAGTTTTTCTCCTAAAAGGGTTTTCCCCACGTAATCACTGTGTCATGGTATGCATGATATCTATGTTTATTTCTGTTTAAGTTTTTGTAACTGTTAAAGATCTATAAAGTTTTGCATTATCCTCCTCTCAAGATTAGTGTAGGAAGTTGTTCCGCTACCTTAGCTTCCTTACAAGTGGTATTAGAGCCTGATCACCTTTTGTTTCAGTTGTGGGTTGTTGGGTTTTTTGAACTAATCCATATTTGAGTGGGAGCTTGTGTAGAAGACACTTTGTGATCTTGTTGTAGGAATTTTCAGATGGCAAGTTCATCAGGGAGAATAGAGGTGGATAAATTTTCTAGAAATAATTTTGAAATGTGGAAGCTGAAGATGGAGGATTTGTTGATAGATCGAGATCCGTGGGATGTTGTTGATGAGAAGGTTTCAAGGCTTGTAGATCCTACTTTGGCTGCTCAATATGATGTTATGGACTGTAAAGCCAAGGGTCTAATTAGATTGTGTTTGGAGACTCTAATTTAATCAATGTCCATGAAGAGACCTCTGCACAGAAACTATGGAAGAAGTTTGGTGAGATGTATCAAGCCAAATCTTTAGTGAATAAGATTTTCTTGAGGAAGAAATTATATTCCTTGAGAATGGAAGAGGGTGGACGAATTACAGATCACTTGGAAGCATTCAATATGCTAGTGGCTCAATTGTCATTAGTTGGTGTCAAAATGGATGAGGAGAAATGTCAGATGGGTCAGTGCAAGAAGTTGGGTCCACTTTTTGGCCAAAAACTGGAAGTGTTTTCCCTAATTTTTCAAAATTTGTCACATTTGACCTAAACATTTGAGGCACTTAAAGATTGATTCTTAAAAAAAGTTGGTAATATGAAATGTAGTACTTGGAGTCTAGTTTCCAAATATGTAATTTATTTTAATACCCAGATGATACAAATTATTTTTCAATAGACATTTCTAAAAACCACTATTTAAAAGTCATTTTTTTTTTACCATACCAAACACGTGTACGACCAACATAATTTGACTTAAATACAAGTATTTTTCTAAATCCTTTTGGGGAAATATGTGTAATACATTGAAGTTTGATGAGGATATTCTTTTATAATTTTTTTCCAAATATTTTTTTATTAATTTTTTATTGGCCCTAATTGTTGTTTTTGAAAACCCCTCGTGTACGACCAACATAATTTGAGCAAAACTAATCATAAAATATTTTTTTTTTTCATTGTGTAAAGATTGATGACATATAATTTTTTTTAAAAAACTTAAAAAATTAAAAGTTATTAAAAAAATACAAACACCTGTCATTTCAAGTTTTTGGACCAGTTTGCTCATAAATTCAATAATAAATAGAAAAAAGTCCAATAATTTTTTTTTACATATTTGAAAACTACACATTATCATCTGTAATGGGTTTTAATTTTGTAAAAAAATTTAGAAAAAACATTGCCAGTCATACTAGTAAAGTTGGTCTTTTCTCTTGCTCTGAACATGGACTTGTACTTGCAAGTCTAAGGCAAGGGGTTGGCTTACCATGCCTTTCCTGAGCCTAAGATTTTAGGAACAGGTACCTATTTTAGAATGGGTACCCATTCCTTTTGTGTGGGAAAAAAAGCATGTAGGTCTTTTTTTAAATTCAAATCCCATTTAGAAACGGGTACCCATTTAGACTCGGGCACCCGTTCCTAAGCGGGTACTTGTTTAGGCTCGGGTACCCGTTCCTAAATGGGTACCCATTTCTTTTAAAATAGGTACCCGTTCCTGTCATGATTTTTTTCATCCACCTAACTTCCCCTACATGTGGACCCAACTTCTTGCTTTTACCCAGACATTGCTTTGTTCTTTCCCTGATTCGTGGGATTCTCTTGTTATGGCTATTGGGAGTACTTCTGTTATATTGAAGACTTGAGATGTGGTAGGTTCTTTTCTTTCTAAAGAGATGAGGAGGAAGGTATCCATCAATTCCAGGGAGGCCCTAAATGTTCGTGGAAGACCTAAGGAAAAAGGCAAGAAGAATGAGAAGCGTGATAAATCCAAGTCCAAGGGGAGATCCAAATCTCCTGGAAAGTCCAAAGTTGTTTGCTGGAACTACGGTAAGCCTAGACATATTCATAAGGAATGCAAAGAAGAAAAGAAGAAGAAAAAGAAGAGATTTGATTTTGATTATGAGTCTGAGAAGGAAGACAGTGATGCATTCATTGCAACTTTGCCAATTCATGTAGGTAATGATGCACGGTTAATTAAATTAGGTGCATCTTTCCATATGACCTTTAATAGAGATTGGTATTCTGAATATGAAGAATTTGATGGAGGTAAGGTGTACTTGGATGATGATTCTTATTTAAATATTGTTGGTCATGGTAAAGTTAGAATCAGGTTTCTTGATGGCAGAATAAAAAGGATTAATGGTGTGTTGCATATCCCTGGATTAACACGGAATTTGTTATCTATGAGCAAACTAATAGATGCAGGTGTGCAGGTAGTATTTTCTGATGTAGGATGCAAGATGGTTAGAGGAGCTATGGTGATTGCTAGAGGTTTCAAATATGGCACATTATATAAGCTTGATGCATGCACTGTTGAGTGCAATAATACTTCTGTGAAAAGCAAGTCTTTGGAAGAGGTGAGGGTTTCATCTTCAACAGATGGTCATGGCTTTTGGGTACCCAAGTGTGCTCTTTCTTCTGAATCAAAGTTACCTGCAGGGAAAACTATGTTATGGCTCTAGAGACTTGGCCACATTGGAGAAAATGGTCTAAGGACCTTGAAAAATAAAACCTTGTTGAAGGGTTGTCTGATTGTAATCTTGAGTTTGATTTTTGTGAGCATTGCATTTATGGAGAACAAAACCGCATTCAGTTTTACTCAAGTTCTCATAAATCTTGTGGTGTGTTGGATCTTATTCATTCTAATGTGTTTGGTCTTGTAGATGTTCCTTCAATTGGAAAATCCACATATTATGTTTCATTTATTGATGACTATAGTAGAAGACATGGGTATACTTTCTAAAGAGTAAATCTAAAATTTTCAATTGATTTAAAGAATTTAAAGCAATTGTTTAGTTGCAAATTGGAAAGAAAATAAAATGTTTGAGGACTGATAATGTCAGTGAATTTCACTCTAATAATTTTGATAGATTTTGTAAAGATTGTGGTATTCATAGACAAAAGACAATTTTGTAGAAAGAATGAACATGAAACTGATGGAGAAGGCTAGGAGTATATTGAGTGGTGTTGGTCTAGAACAAAAGTTTTGGGCTGAAGCTGTTGCCACTGCATGTTACCTAACTAACAAGTCTCCTACATCAACTCTTGTTGATAAAACACCTATAGAGACATGGTTGGGTCACAAGCCTTCATTAAGACATCTTAGAGTTTTTGGTTGCAAGGCATATGCACATGTGCCAAAGGAGAAGCAAATAAAGTTGGAGAACAAGGCTATGAAATGTATCTTCATTGGATATAGTTATGGTGTGAAAGGATACAAGATTTGGGATCCTATTGCACAGAAGCTAATATATAGTAGAAGTGTTATTTTTAGAGAAACTAAGTCTTCTTCTATTACATTGTAGCCAGAACAAAGTAAACAGGAAGATGTGATTCAATTTCCTTCTACACTCGAGAAAGTTGAATCGAGGCCCATGGATAGACAAGAAGTTGAGGAGAGCTCATCTAGCTCTGAATCTTCAGAAGAGGAGGAAGAACCTCTAACTCAGCTTGTTCGTAGGTCTACAAGGCATTGACAACCACTTGAAAGGTATTCACCTAATGATTGGAGATGTATTTTTGCTTTGAATACTAACATGGATGAACCTAGATTTGTAGAAGAGGCATTAGGTATGAATGATGCAGAATCCTAGAAGATTGCTATGGATGAAGAAATAGCATCTTTGAAAAAGAATGATACATGGGATCTTGTACCATTGCCTAAAGGATGAAAAACATGTTGGTTGCAAATGGGTGTTCAAGAAAAAGATTGGTTCAGATGGAGTTATTAAGAAGTACAAAGCAAGGTTGGTTGCGAAAGGTTACTCTCAAGTTGAGGGTGTTGATTATGGTGAGATATTTTCTCCTGTCGCAAAAATGACATCCATTATATTTTTGCTTTCTATTACTGCTGCTTATGATTTAGAGGTTGAGAAAATGGATGTGAAAATTGATTTCCTTCATGGTGACTTCGAGGAGGATATTTATATGACACAGCCAGAGCACTACGTGGTGAAAGGTAAAGGTAATTTGGTTTGCAAATTGAAGAAATCTTTGTATGGCCTAAAACAGAGTCCTAGGATGTGGTACCGAAAATTTGATACATATGTTTTGAGTTTGGGATTTAAGCATTTTAAATTAGATCATTGTGTTTATTATAAAACTGATGGTGATCATTTCCTGTTTATTGCATTATATGTTGATGATATGTTATTTATTGGTAAATGGAAATGTATGATTTCAGAACTGAGATCTCAATTTGCTGCTAAATTTGAAATGAAAGACCTTGGTGCAGCTAGACACATTCTTGGGATGAAAATTAGAAGAGATAGAGTGAACAAAAACCTATGGATTGGCCAAAGTAAGTATGTCAATTCAATTTTATAGAGGTTTAACATGCAGGAATGTAGACCATTGTGTGTTCCCTTTTCAGTTGGAGCAAAGTTATCTATTTTAGATTGTCCAATGTCTCCATCAAAGATGGAAGAGATGAGCAGAGTGCCTTACCGAGTGCAGTTGGAAGTTTGATGTATGCTATGGTTTGTACTAGACCAGACATTGCCCAAGTAGTGGGAGTTCTTTCCAGATATATGTCTAATCCTGGTAGAGCTCATTGGGATGTAGTTAAAAGAGTCTTCAGATATTTGTGCGATACCTCAGAGTATTCCTTGTGTTATCATAGTAATTTGAGTGATGATGATATTTGCCTTAATATTCATGGTTATGTGGATTCAGAATGGGCAGGTGATATTGATAGTAGACAATCCACCAATGCTTATGTGTTTACTTTATTTGGTGGTGAAATTAGTTGGATGAGTAAGTGATAGGATATGGTTGCTTTGTCCACTATTGAAGCTAAGTATATGGCAGCTACTCATGCTTGCAAAGAAGCCATTTGGCTTAAAAGATTGTGTTCATATATTGGAATACAACAAGGTGCAGTGACAATTTATTGCAACAGTCAGAGTGCAATCTATCTAGCTAAAAACTGGACATTTCATGCCAGGACCAAGCACATTGATGTACAATATCATTTTGTTAGAGATATGGTCAAAGATGGCAAGGTGAAGCTGGTTAAGGTAGAGACTTTGATGAATGTTGCTGATTCTTTAACTAAGCCTATGAGCACATAAAAGTTTAGATGTTGTTCAGAGACTATGGGCCTTTTGGCCCCTAGCAATTAAGAGACGATGTTTACTCCCTCCCGTTGTTCTTGCAAGGTGTTCGATAAGTGGGAGATTTGCTAGGAAAATGTGTCTCAGCCTTGCAATTATATAAGGTTTATTGTTGATAGGATATATATATATATATATATATATATATATATATATATATATATATATATATTTCCTAGTTACACCGATAGGTGTAATACACAATGGGAACATGGGGTGGAGTGGGATGCGTGTTAACATTTTTTGTTAACAAAAATTGTTAAATGGTTGACATACATTAAATTAATGATATAATGCAAATCTGGACCATTCATTATTAGATTTTAGATCTGATGGTAGATATTTTGTTGGCTTGTCTTGCCCTAGAAGGTAACCTTATTTTATGAGGGCGTTGTATTATGGATGAGGTATTATGATGTATTCTAAGAATTTGATAGCGGTTGTGTTGTCTCTAGATCTCTGGTGGTGATACTCCTATGAGAAGCTTTCTCTGCAAGTATATTGTAATCTTTGTGATTTTTGAATAATATATTGGGCGGCTTTTGGAGTGGGGTTTTTCTCCTGAAAGGGTTTTGCCCACGTAAATCACTGTGTTGTGGTATGCACGATATCTATGTTTATTTCTATTTAAGTTTCTGTAACTGTTAAAGATCTATAAAGTTTTGCATTATCCTCCTCTCAAGATTAGTGTAGGAAGTTGTTTTGCTACCTTACCTTCCTTACATTAATGCCATCCACTTTGAAGGCACCCACACAACCATTTAGACGTTTTAGTTGTAGAAGAAATTTGTAAAATATTAACATTGATTTGTAATTTTTGATCATATGCCACTATGATGTGCATTGAACTTCTTTTTTAATCTATGAATGAATGCAAAACTACTAATCAATTCTCTAAAATCAATTTTATGAATTTTTGTAAAGATTATTTTATAAATATGTATTTTTTAATGTTTAGAAATTTTGGCCAATTTTGGCAGATTTTTTGCCAAGACTAAGTCAAATTTAGGCCTACCAAGTTTTCTCAAGTCATAAATTTTTAATCTATGATGATAACAATAATAATAAGGATAGTAGTAATACTAATAATAAAGGCAGTGGTGGTGACAATAGTATTATTATCATTAATTCATAATTATGATAAATATTACTATTATAATCATTTGGATTATTGGTATGAACTTCATTTTACTTTTATTAATATTATTATATTACTACACTTATTATTATTAATTATTAATTTCATCATTATTTGTTATCAATAATTTATTTTATTATTTTCCTTTTTCTTTCTTCCATCCTCTCTCCCTCTTTCATTCATTTAACTTACAATTTCATCCTCAAACTTTCACTTATCACTTTATATCCTATTTTTCTTTATCATTCTCTTACAACATTTTGTTACCTTGACTAATCATTTCTTCTTGTTTCCATAATTTCCCCTAATAATTTCACCATCCTTATATCTCTCTTCTTTATTGCTTTCTCTTTATAATTCTCTATCATATTTTTTCAACCTGTTTGCCCCTTTCCTTTATCTTCTTTTCATTTTAATTGTTACTAATTATTTTGAACTTGATTCAATTTTATTAATTACATTACTACTATTGTTTTTTATTAATATAAGTTGGGAAAGAGGGTCCTAGTCCCTTACATAGTCAGAGAACTTAAAATTATGAACATAAAACCAACAAGAAGCAACAACAAAAAGGCACTGGAATTAGAAATCTAGGCCAAGAAACACACAAATAGAAAATGACAAAAGGACAACAAGCGAACAACAAGCGAACAACAAAAAGAACAACACCACAACCAATAGAGAGCTTACTTCTTGTAACTGTAGATCAGGGAGTCACAATCCTTAGTCATATTCTTTAGAGTCTCATTCCAGGTGGCCCCCCCATGACCAACTTATCATCTTGCACCTTAGTCTTCTTTTTGGTCTTCTGATAGTCACCCTCTTGCTGATTTGTATGTTTGTGAATCTTAGAAAAAATAACACCACCAAACACAACATTCCTCATAAACTCATCAATTAGTTTGACAAGTTTATTTAGCCCCTTTTCTATTTTCTCCATTCTACAATGATGCTTTTTCATAGCGTCCTTCAAGATAGTCCAATTTTTCTGACAACTGTTACAACTGTTATTCTTGTCCTGAATCTCTTCCAGTTTGGCAATCCTATCTTGGAGGTGGGTGTTGTCACAGTAGTGTGTCCCACTTATGGGACATCCTGATTTTTGTCTGAAATCACATATTTTTATATTTTTGACAACTGTTACAACTATTATTCTTGTCTTGAATCTCTTCCAATTTGACAATCCTGCCTTGGAGGTCCTTAATGTCATGAGCACAAGTGTCCATCTTACTATCCTCTTTCCCAACAACATAATCAAATCTATCAATGTCAGGGGATACTTCCTCAAGATCCTCCTCATCAAGGGAGAGAGACAGTGTCTTCAACCTCCTGGAGAAAAGGCTAGTGATCCTCCTTCTCTCTAATCTCCTCAATAGTAAACCCTTCATTAACTCCCTATTCTTCCTCAATAATCTCTTCCTCATCTCTATCAACAACAACCTCCTCCTCAACCCCTATTTCTTCGTTAGCAATTTCTTCCTCAACCCTATCATTCCCAGCTAGCACTTCCTCATTCTTCTCCTCTTCCTAAACAATAACATTATCATCCCTTACATTCCCCTCAATGAAAGAGTCTGAAGGAATGTCATGAAAAACCACCTTAGAGGTCTTCCCCCCTTCCCTGACTTATTCTTAATAGCAACTACCCTATCAAGGCGAGTAGACCGCCTACCAATAGTGGAAGTATGAACATAAACATCATTTAGATTATCCTTAGGAGTGAAAGTAACAAAGGAGGAATGGAGATTAAGTTTAGCAACATCTAATTTAATTTTAATGCTTTTTTTACTAGTTTTGGAAGGAGAACCAACCCCAAAATTGTTATCCTTAAGGGAAAGCAAAATATTTTCAGGGGAATCCACAGGGTTCTTTAAGGTTTTCTTAGTTTTTGTAACTAACTCAGGGGTAGTAGATGCTAGGTCTTTCTCCTTCAGATCCTTCTACCTCCCTCTCTTCTCAACATGTTTAGCAAAAGGGGAAGGGAAATTTTTCAAAGTATCTCTGTGAGCATCAGTATGAGTTAAGTCCCCCTCAAAGGAAATTATTTTCTTGGTACTACATTACTACTATTGTTTCTATGAATACCACTATTATTATTAGTATTACTATTTTATTGTTATCATTATTATTACTACTATTATCCTTAATGGTATTTTTGTTAGAACATAATGTTATTAGGGGTCATACCCTTATATCATTTATATATTGTTCTAATATAAGGTTATTAAACCTTATGTTTATTATATATACCATTTAATAATTAATAATCTAATAACTATTAGATTATTAATTATTTACAAATGGGTGCTTTGAAAATGTATGACGAATGCCCCTTCAGGTATTTTGCCACCCCTTCTCCTTTATTTAAGGAGGTTCTCTCTCATTTGAGAGTATGTGAATTTGGATATTTATAGTGAATTATATCACTATGCACGAGGTATTATTGGTTGTGTGGAAGGAAGGAGAAGTGTTTCGCCAAGTTTAGTCTTTTTTTAATAGATTATTTTTTGTAAGTGTTTTAATAAAATGATTCTTTATGGGGCTTTTTAACTGAAAGGGTTTTCCCCATGTATATCTTATGTAATGTGTTAAATCCATGCTTGTATAATCTCATTTATGAAGGGAAAAGAGAACCCAGCATACACCTTACATCATCCTATATTTTACTTAAACATATATTCAAAATCTTGATGCAAGCACATACAACTATGCCCTTAAAGCGGAAACATACATAGTTGATTTCTCATCACATTAGCCCTTAGAGGAAAGATAATGTAGCTTATAGATCTAAGAAAATTTTAGCAGCATAATGACATGTAAATTAACACTTTAAGAACATGAAAGAATAAGAAAATAGACAGAAGAGAAGAAACACCAATATATGTGGGGAAAACCGTTTCAGGTAAAAAACTCCACACTCCAAAGCATCGAACCATATTTTTAATCTACAAAAACAATGTTACAATACACTTGCAGGCTCAAAGTCTTAACATGGATATTTACATCTTGCTTCTCAGGAGGAAAAACTAACAACATAACCTTGCATAAAACTCTCCTCACAAATGACTCAGGCATTCAATTTATAGGAGATCCAATACAAGAAACCACCAAAATGAAAACTCAAAACCATGAGTTACAATGCCTAGTCACGGAGAATCAAATCCACCGTAATATAGAAAGTTACTCAAATCATAACTGACTCTCCAAATATGGCACTCCATTTTTGGCTTCTAAAATCATGCTTTCACAATCTCCTAAAATCATGTTTGTCAAGTTTCCAATGGTAATTTCCTTTTTCAAGCTGTTTCCATTTTAGCAACTCTTACACATTACAAGTTGTCATAGTTACATTTAGCAACTTCCATGACAGTGGGTGATTAAAAACAAATTGCCAAAATACAAATTACAAGTGACACATAGTGTCACTCCAAGTGGGATGCCCAAAATATGTGCATGCATAATAAATACAATTAAATAAATATTTCAAATATTAGGACTTGCAAGGTGTATGACACACCTAATCTCAACATTCTCCCACTTGTCATATACATTGCAGGAGCCAAAGGGAAACACAACCAATCTGTGAAACACCAAGGTTACCATACTATCTCAACTAAACTCCACTATGCTCACGAGCTTTTACAGAAGCACCTGCAACATCTTCCAAGTGATCACCAACATGTCAAAATATTAGAATTCCAAAATCATAATGAAACACTAAATGTCACATAGACACACCAATGTATCCAAATTCAAACTCATTACCAGAACATAACTCTAAAGTCCAAACACCTCCAAAATAAGATCGAGCATGAATGCTCCAGAACATTTAGAACAACAACCATAGCTGGTTGTTTACATCCAACTAAAAAACCACCATGGATAGAACTTCTGCACATGACATTTCTAGCCCATATTGCAACTCTCATCCTTATATAATCCACAGTCCTACTCAAACTTACCATCTCCCATGATAACAAACACACCAAAACCATTGATGTGCAAAACATTTGGAGACCCTTGATACTGCAATACAATGAAAAACAATCTACCAAAGACATACATACATGCTAGGAATCATATTGCATGAGCAATGCCAACCAAAGTAACTTACAATCTACTAATCAACACTTATATAAAAGTGTGGCTTATAATCAAATCATGTAATACAAAGAACAATCACAATGATCTACAAATTGCAACCAACCTACTGCAAAATAGAGCATATTTCTATAAATAGTTTCTTCTCACTTTCTCACCTTTGATCTCCTCCCCTTCTTCCAAGTCCTCCACATCTCAAATGATATACATTACAAGAATACATATTGTTGCTAAAAAAACAATAAAGTACAACAATAGTAGATGACCACAAAACCAATGATCATACTAGATGGATAAGAACATCTATGAAGAAACATGAGACCATAAAGAGAAAATGCAAACCATATCATGTCCTTCTGCCAACACCACCAAGTGCTAAGCTGTGACAAGTATGATCTCCTTCACAAAACCCAAACTAAAAAGCCTTAACAACACCCAACTATTTAATCTCATTAGATAAATATATATATATATTTCATTTAACCAAAAAAAGATGTAAGCTTCTCTAACCAAAAAGATCAAACTCAAAAGAAATTCATTCCACAAATAGGAATTCAGCCCAATAACATCTCCAAAACTTCTCATAAATCAAACCATATACCTAAGAAGATAACCATGCCAAGTACTCCTCAAATGGACCCTCTAGAACTAGAAACTATAGCTCAAGATCCATATCCATGAGAAATCAAAGTATTTAAAACAAAATGAATCTAAAATAACATGGGCAATACCTATCAAATCAGTTTCTACCAAGTGAACTGAGAGCGGGGAATGAAAATTATCCATTGAGATATACCGAACCTCATAGACTCTCTCCAAGAACAATATCCTCTCAGCTTCAAACATGAACTCATGTCCATACCTAGGTGAAGGCTCCTCAGTCTTTCTGCTAAAATTTTATCATTCCAACACATGATCCCCATAGCAAGATATCTCTAGCCTCACCTCAATTCTCTCTAGTATCCATGAGCATCCATCAACCAATACATGCCAACTTCAAATGCATCCTACAAAATCATGAAGCTTCAAGCAAATGATTAATACTCAAAACCAAAGAGAACTTTACCAGACCACTGTCAAAGCTCCCAATGCACGTTTGTAAAATCTAGGAACACACATGACATCATGATATAACATCTCCTTCTAGGAGATCACTACCTGCTCCAATGAACATATCTTGCCAAAGGGGCACCATCATGCCAAAACTCTAATCTTAGAAATAAGAGTCCGTCATGGCACAATACCATCTCCAATCACATGAAGAAAACCATCCCCTGACAATGGAACTCAAGATGTCAAAATAATTACATCGCGTACAAGAATCATAATCCAAAAGCCTTACCATGACACCTACAAACACTGTAGAAGATCATCCATCACCAAGTGATAGATCCACATCACTGCCAAAGCTCCCACTAAAACTGTGATATCGAGCTTATCAAGGCATTGTGATAACCATCCTTTGAATGAAGATCACCCATGGTTCAAACACAATCTAATAATCAACCTGTGTAATACCGACAACACAAAAAAATAAAGTAGAACCAAGATCTCCAAGCAAGAAGATAAAACCATCACTGCCAAAAGCCAACACATAACCATAAGCTTTCCATTACATTGTGATAAACATGCTACAAGTCCCAACAATCAACTATCCAAGCACTCTAATCATCTATCCTCTCATCCCAATGCAACATACCAATGCACAAATGACTACAGACAAAGCCAACTAACAAAGTTTGCATGAACACTAAATCAATCTCATGGATATAGATAGTCCACATCCACATCATCTCACTACAACCAATGGATGGCCAACCCACAAAGCTACATAACTCGAAGATAAAAAAATGAAACATGCAAACTCATCATCACATCAGTAACCTACAAATTGAGATATCAAAGAAGATAACATGTAGATTTCAAGACTCAAACACTAGATTAACTCCTAATCTAATTTTCCAAATAAATCTACAATGCATAACCATAGTCAAGGAACCCATCAAGAAAAGACTACAGAAATGCTGAGTGACTAATCACATACCAACATCTCCATACTAAGAAGGCTACAAACCCCCTCACACCATGCATGAAGCATACATGCAAATCTGCAACTATCTTACTTCCAGAAACACCCTAAGGAATCATAATCTGAAATATAGTTTATCTAAAGATCTACAAAACCACAACATTTGATTAATCATGTAAAATTTGCGAAACCACCATGTCACTGACACACATGTAAATCCATATCCATTTATCATCTGGAAGACCAACAAGTCTAAAAAATTACCATAACAACTATACCAGAACAATGGAATATCATAGATAAGCATACGCATAGATTTTGAATGGAAAATCTACAAAACCCTTAGATCAAATCAATATGAAATTAAGACATGCAAGTACAACCAACCAGAAGGAAGAAGAGGTCCAGGAACTCTAGGTACACTTGTAGGCCAACTCCACAACCACCATGTACAAGCATACAGAGGAGCTAGGTTGTTCTAGAAGCTTTTGGATCCAATGATCAACTCCACAGCCTACATGCATTCGAGGTTAACAAAAAAATGCCTTCCAATGCCAGGGACTAAAACCAAGCACCCAACATAAACACATCAAACCATAGTCATGACAACCCAAGTTTCTCCATGTGATTAGGGAGCCAAGAACAAATACCCAACATGAATAATTTACTGCAAATGACCATAGAATGAAAGAAGATAACCGCCATGCATGAGGGTTATTACATACTATCAAACAAGAGCTTTAGATCAATATCATATTAAATGTAACCACACAATCAACTCCATAATACTCCATCTTCTCCATCCTTCATTGTAACCTGAAAATAAGATCAAATGCAAGAATTCCACTCAAACAAGGATTAATAAACAACCAATTCCTTCCTACAGATTCCCTCAAGCTTGCCAAACTAAGAAATCACAACAGAAGAAATACCTAGAACCTTAAACACCATGGAACTAACAGATGCAAACTAATGCAACCATGGAACCACTGTAGCTCTGATACCAATTGAAAGGGAAAAGAGAACCCAACATGCACCTTACATCATCCTATATTTTACTTAAATAGATATTAAAAATCTTGATGCAAGCACATACTACTATGCCCTTAAAGAGGAAACATACATAGTTGATTTCTCATCACATTAACCCTTAGAGAAAAGATAATGTAGCTTATAGATATAAGAAATTTTTTGTAGCATAACGACATGTAAATTATCACTTTAAGAACATGAAAGAAGAAGAAAATAGAGATAAGAGAAGAAACACCAATATACGTGGGGAAAACCCTTTTAGGTAAAAAACCCCACACTCCAAAACATCGAACCAATGTATTACTCTGCAAAAACAATGTTACAATACACTTGCAGGCTCAAAGATTTAACATGGAGATTTACATCTTGCTTCTCAGGAGGAAAACTGACATCATAACCTTGCATAAAATACTCCTCACAAATGACTCCTCAAACATTTAATTTATTGGAGTTCCAATACAAGAAACCACCAAAATGAAAACTCAAAACCATGAGTTACAATGCCTAGTCATGGAGAATCAAATCCACTGTAATATAGAAAGTTACTCAAATTATAAATGAATCTCCAAATATGGCACTCCATTTTTGGCTCCTAAAATCATGCTTGTCAAGTTTCCAATGGTAATTTCCTTTTTAAGCTCTTTCCATTTTAGCAACTCTTAAACATTACAAGTTGTCATAGTTGCATTTAACAACTTCCATGACACTAAGTGATAAAAAACAAATTGTCAAAATACAAACTACAAGTGACACATAGTGTCACTCCAAGTGGGATGCCCAAAATATGTGCATGCATAATAAATACAATTAAATAAATATTTCAAATATTAGGACTTGCAAGGTGTATGACACACCTATCTCAACAATTTATATTTATTTTATATTTTGTTCATAATGATTAATATCCTAAGATCCTAATTTATAACATGGTATCAAAGCAAGTTAGGCTATACTAATCATTTTTACAAGTTATACTAGAAAACATATAGAACTTGATGGGAAATCTCTTTATGCTCAATCAACACATATATAAGTCCATTTGTACAATACATCTGGTGTGCCTTTTCTATTGTTTTAAAATCAATTCATCAAAGCCAAGTGAGCAAATTCTAATTATTTTTGTAGGTGATATCTGAAAGAAATTTTCATACTAACTTTTTCTAACTCATGAATTTCCCTCTAATGGTTTCTTCTCTTACTAGATAGATAAACATTTATAAGGTCATAATAGGAAGTAGCAAATAGGTTCACCTTGTGTGGTGTTAAGTTGCAAAGTGAGGTTGTTATTCATTTTGCCCCTTATCCTTGACTATGTCTATCATTGTCTTTTTTATTAGTCTTATAGATTATGATTCTCCGTTCAAAAACTAAAGATTTATATCATCAAATTTGGTTGGAATATAACCATTATATATTATTTGGGAACATACATATATCTCATTATACATCAAATGATTTAAAATTACCAATTAACAGTCATGAATCATATTAATCAACTTATTAATTTTGTATTTATTCTCTTTAAAAACTATATGATTCACTCATCAAAGACTTTCAAATTATACTATATTTAATAGATTAAATTATTTAAGAAATCCCCAAGGTCGTAATCTTTTATAAGGATCATGTGTGGACCCTTAATCTAAATATTTTAGGTCTTATATTCCTTACGAAGTCTTAGATCATGTGTGGACATTAATAAGGAAGCAAGCTTCTCCTTTGTGGTATGGTCGTGATCCCTTGGGAAATGGTTGCTATCCTTTGTAAAATGGTCACTATCCTTGTGAAATGGATGCTAATCTTTCGTTCATCCTTTTTTGTTTAATATTTCATGGTTTGGTTAATGGTAGCGATCTTTTAGCCTTCCTTTGCCAAGAAGACTATATAAATCTTGGCTTAAATAATATGAAATTTAGAAAAATATAATATGTTTTAAGACACATAAAGAGTGTTGGGATGTAGTAACAAAGAGATTGGAAGTGAAGACAGGAAAATCTACATAAATATAAAAATATGCCATTTATCGAAACCTAAATCAAAATCTTGCGAATTTTTCATTTATGAAGACATGGTTAATTAAAAAGATAGTCATTATATGAGGAAAGTTGAACCTTTTAAAGAGAGATTCAATCATTTATTAAAGATGGAAGTCAATACTTCAAGATGGAAGTTGATTCTTAAAGAAGTCAAATAGTCATTTCTAAATGGAAGAAGATACTCTATTAAAGGAGGTCGATTCTAATTTTTAAGGTCTTATTATTTGTGAAAGGAGATCCCACTAATAAAAATGTTGAGTATTTTAGTTTTTCATCATTATTTTTTTGAGCAAGTGGATCCTATGAAGAGTGATACATAGTCTCATGTTCAATAGGTGAGGACAATGGAGAGAATTGGATGCATAGAATCAATTCATAAGGACCACTTTTGTCATATCCACATGCATAGTGTTAATTGGTTTAACCTGTCTCATGTTATATCATTATCATTACTATATAACTACTTGTAGTTGAAGCATTAATCTAGGCGATACCTTATTAGTCATAGTCATTTCTTTATGCACATTAAAACTTAATTGATTGACGACCTAAGCTAGCTAGTCAATATGGTTTTATAACATAAAGTACATGCCAAAACATAAAGAGAAAATTCTCTCCCTATCATTATGCTTAATGACATGTTCAAATCCTTCTCGAAAAAAATAATTTTTAGTGTTGGTGGGGTATTTGTATAACCTTTCACCACAATGCTTTTTTTAATGAGTATAAATAAGAGCCAAAATTTCTAGGTCATAAACACAGAATAATTCTCTATGCTCTTCGACTTTGAAATCAAATTGCAATATAGAAGGTTGTGGTATTATACGTTGTGAAAAATAGAGAGCTATCTATTATACTACAAAAATAATTTGCACCGTCCATCCTTGGGATGAGGGTGAGAGAAAGAGAGTGGGTAGTGATATGTGTCTTCACACAAATTTGTCAACTAATTAACAATGCAATGAAAGTTTGTCCCCTCAAGATATCACTCTCTACTAAGTCTCCAATGTACCAAGATTGTTCATACTATGACATGATTTTTGAAAGATTAACAATCATAATCCATTCTATTCTACTATATATATGTTTAATTTTGTTGGTTGATAATTCATGTGGCATATGATTAACTTCATCATTCTCAAGTTACCTTGGGTTGCATTTCAACATACCTTTTAATTTCTCTTGCTTCATATTCATTAGAGTTATAATGAATGCCTTATGGCATTAAGGAGGATTTAAACCTAGGAAATACTCTTATGAGTGCTCTTCATTATACCCCACAATCATTTCACATGCTTATATAACTCAAAGTTGAAATCAAATATTTTTTGTCACCTCCATATGACTCACTTTCAAGAATTTCTAATATCAAACTATGCATATGTATACCATATTATACAAAAGTGTAAATGTTGTAGTCTTTTCTCTCAAGGCAAGAAACCTAAAACAAGTTTCTATATTTATCCCTTTGGTTAACTTATATAACAATCATATTGGACTCATATGGTCCCAAGGATTATAGGACTATGGCAAGGTGGCAACAAAAAGGCCTAGCACATACATCAGAGAGGCCATACATGGAAATCCTTCCATTACTAGAGCTATGAAAGTTGAAGGACTAATTTAAATGATTATACACCTAACATCTCTTATGAGATATTAAAGCTAAATGAGCCAAACTCCATCATGCTCTATGTTTGAACATTTCTATAAATTGAAAGTAACTTTAGAGGTATTTACTACTATAGACAATAATAGTTGATAAATCCTTGATATTGTTGACGTTTTTTAAAAATATACAAGCAACACCTAAAACATAACCATATTATTATTTATGTTATAACCGTAGAGGATGATTTTTATGTTAAAATGAATCATCACTTCTAAAATTAAGAGATGTCATATAATTTCCATAGTCATGCATATAAGATATTGTCATATGTAAAAGCTTCAATTTTATATGAATTATCTTTTATATGAAATGATTTGATAAAAACCTTGGATGAGTTTGTGTGGTTAGGGGATTTCTAAAATTTCATATTAGTTATTTGAATATTGTTATAATCAAGAATAAATTTTATCCTATATGTCATGGAGAAGAGAGGTCCATTGAGGGGCAATACTATAAGATAAAAAGGTATGTCCAAATGGGTAAATACTATTGAAATTAGGGTAGACAACT
Organism: Cunninghamia lanceolata; assembly: GCA_027924645.1. NCBI lineage: Eukaryota > Viridiplantae > Streptophyta > Pinopsida > Cupressales > Cupressaceae > Cunninghamia > Cunninghamia lanceolata. The sequence goes on along the minus strand of BSBN01000232.1, from coordinate 6,129,531 downwards.
AAGAGGGGGGGTGAATCAGTTGTCACAAAATTTTTATCTCTTGCTGCATTTAATCTTCTTTACCACTTATTAACAGATTAAAGATATAACCATGAAAGCATGAATCAACAACACAAGAGCAGAAACATAATCAACACATAACACCAAGATTTTTAGTGAAAACTCGGTTAAGGGAAAAACCACAGTGGGGGTTAACCCACAAGATTTATTCTCTATTAAAAGAATATAAAATGGGAAGGCACTTGCCTTCGGGTGCACTGCCAAGAGCTCACTTCTCAAAGAGGCTCACTACCTACAGAAACATTCACAAGTTTAACACAGAAAGATTGAACTGAGAAACAACATCTTCTTCATGCCAAGGTCAGTTCCATTGAAACGCATAACACCTCTGCTTTGCCTCCTTAACACTTCCTCTCTACCTCCACATCTTTGCTCATATCCACACATTTCCACAACTTCACAACACTTATTTATACATGTCATCAACTTTGGAATGAACATCAAAGTCAGCCAAACAATCATCTATCTGGAACATTCTCCAAGATAGGTATTACAAGCAATTACAATCACAAGACTTAAAATGCTTTATGCGAACCACCACACTATTAGCCAAACATAGATGGGACTCAAATCTTCCTTGAACATCATGCCACGCTCCATAAAACTTCTCTTAGATCATCCACAACACACACCATGCATCCGGTCAGCCAAGACTGGAAAGAACAACATCACCCAAGGAGAAATCTTCATTCACGAGCTGAATCCTTAATTTAAACCATCAACACAATAGGCATCTGATTCAAAGACCACCACAACCACAATGAAATCAACAGGAACAACCGCACTACCTTAGATCACCAGAAACACTTGCACCTTCATCCGGGAACTCAAGAACACCAACTGTCATTACTATCACATTAGAAAGATTGCTTGCGGACCTCCAAACCACAAACCACTTGAGTTGAGGATACACACCAACATCCCAAACATACCTCTAGATCCGTAGATCATAATATTCCAATGCGGATCAATCCAGACCAAATTTCTGTCACTCTGTCACCTCTGAACAACTGCAAAACCTGGTTCTACTCAGATGGCCATAACTTTGCCAATTCACCATGTGGACCTCTCAAATCTTGACTGGAGCAACTTCAGACAATCCTCTACAAACCCTTTAATCCACAGACTCTGATCTTCATCTTACTTGGAATGTGGAGCAATCTACTTCATTGAACTGCACTGTCTTCACTGTCTCTGATAGAGAGATATGTAACTCACTTGTTTCTTTCGAAGAGGCTAATTTTATCAATACCCTCAACATTCAAGTCTTCTAAACAAGCAATAGATAAGATACAGTTGACACTAATGACAACAAGGATATGTTGACATTAATGACAACACCGATTAGGCACATATTTGTAACAATCTCCCCCTTTGTCATTGATGGCAACATTTGATGTGAAAAACTATTTCAGCCATCAAGACAAGAACTTCTCACCCTTTCTCTTATCACATCTGCAATCACTTTCATCATTGCTCCCCCTTTCACCAGCAACTACTTCCATCCAATTTTTTCACATGACTTCTCTCCCCCTTTGACATCAATGGCAAAGGACACATATTTGCAAGTGTCTCTCCCTCTTTTGCTTCTTAGATAAAACTAGACTGAACTCAGAACATGCTAACTACTCCCCCTGAGTAGCATCCCCTTTACATCAATCTGGATCACTAGATATGACTGTGAGTTCCATCGGACTGATGCACACTAGTGCACCTTAGTTCTAAACAGGAGGGGTAATCACCCTTAGCTTTCCTCTGAGATACTCAAAAGTGTCCTTAGGTAGAGGCTTAGTGAAGATATCCGCAATTTGATCCTTTGAAGAAACAAACTCCAATCTGACTTCATTCTCATTTACCTTCTCTCTCAAAAAGTGAAACTTGATGGATATATGCTTTGTCTTTGAATGCAACACTAGATTCTTTGAAATGTTTATTGCACTTGAATTATCACAGAAGATTGTAACAGGTTCTTCAAACACAATTCTGATATCCTTCAACATTTGCTTCATCTAGAAAACTTGAGTACAATTGTTTTCTGCTGTTATATATTCTGCCTCTGAAGTAGACATAGATGATGCCTCCTGCTTTTTGCTCAACCAAGAAACCAATCTCTTTCCCAAGAAAAATGCACCTCCACTAGTACTCTTCCTGTCGTCCACATCTCCTGCCCAATCAACATCTATATATGCATGAAGAGTGAAATCATCACCCTTAGGATACCATAAGCCATAATCAGATGTTCCCTTCAGATATCTGAAGATTCTTTTGACTGCTACAACATGAGATTCTCTAGGATCAACTTGAAATATAGCAACAAGGCCAACTGCATTCATAATATTAGGTCTGGTATGAGTCAGATAAAGCAGTCCTCCAATCATTGATCTATACCTTTTTTGATCTGCCTTAGGGGAATCATCATCTTTACTCAACTTGCATTCAGTTATCATAGGAGTACTCACTGGTTTTGAATCTTCCATTCCAAACTTTTTCAACAACTCTTTCACATACTTAGACTAAGATATGAAGATGCTATTTTCTAACTGAATGATTTGCAGACCTAAGAAGAAATTTATTTCACCAAGCATGGACATCTCAAATTCACTTTGCATCTGATTGACAAAATTTTTACACATGCTTTCATTTCCACCAAAGATGATATCATCAACAAATACCTCAACAATCAAGATGTGTTCATGATCAATTTTGAAATAAAGATTACTGTCAGCAGTGCCTTTGCTAAAGCCTAACTTTAGTAGATACTTATCCAACCTTGCATACCAGGCTCTTGGGGATTGTTTAAGTCCATACAATGCTTTCTTCAATCTGCAGACCATATCTCCTTGATCAAACAACTGGAATCCTTCTGGTTGCTCAATGTAGACTTCTTCCAACTCTCCATTCAGGAATGCTGACTTGACATCCATCTGGTAAACTTTGAAATCTTTTGTAAGTAGCAAAGGCAAGAAATAATCTGACTACTTCGATTCTTGCCATTGGAGAAAAAGTTTCTTCAAAATCAATTCCCTCTACATGAGAATATCCTTTTCACACCAATCTTGCTTTGTTTCTCACAACTTCACCATCTTCATTCAATTTATTCCGGAAGACCCATTTAGTTCCAATTACATTTTTGTCTCTAGGTCTAGGAACAAGATCCCAAGTATGATTCTTTTCAATTTGCATTAATTCTTCTTCCATTGCTTTTACCCAACTTTCATTATTACATGCTTCATTCACTGATTTTGGTTCAATCTTTGAAATTAAACAATACTCCACTTGATCTTCAACAATTTTCCTTCTAGTTTGAACACCTTTATTTCTATCTCCTATGATCTGATCTTCAGAATGATTCAACCTTACATACCTGGGAGTTTTGGGATTTTCTTGAACTTCTGATTCTTGAACTTGTTCCTCAGTATTTTCACTAGCTTCTTGAGTCATTGGATTCTCCAAAGTAGTCTAAATCTGAGTTTGAGCTTGAACTTTCTTTTCATCATCTGATTCATATCCATAAGACTTGAAAGGTCTCTCCATGCCTTCATCAACCTTAACATTAGCACTTTCAACAATCTTTTTTAGTCTCTTGTTAAAGCACCGATATGCCTTGCTTTGGTTAGAATAACCCAAAAATATTCCTTCATCACTCCTTGGATCAAACTTGCCTAGATCTTCATCTCTTTTGATATAGCATTTACTACTGAAAACTTTGAAGTATTTCACAATAGGAGCATTACCAAACCAAAGTTCATAAGGTGTTTTACCAGTATTACCTTTGATCTGCACTCGGTTAAGAGTGTAGACAACAGTACTCAGAGCCTCTCTCCAATAGACATGTGGAACATTTGTCTCCACCATCATGGTTCTAGTAGCCTCTTGAATAGTCCGGTTCTTCCTTTCCACAACACCATTCTGCTGAGGAGTCCTAGGAGTAGATAATTGTCTTCTTATTCCATGCTTTTCACAAAATGCATTAAACTCACCGAAGGTAAACTCTCCACCTCTGTCAGATCTCAGACACTTTACCTTCACACCAATATCATTCTCCACCCTAGCCTTGAACACCTTGAATTTATCAAGAGCCTTTGATTTCTCTTTCAAGAAAGTGACCCACATCATCCGGGAGTAATAATCAATCTACAACATAAAGTATCTATCTCCTTGCAAAATCCTAACTCTGGCAAGACCACACAAATCAGTGTGCACAAGTTCCAACAATCCACTTGAAGATTGTTCTTTACCTTTGAATGTAGTTCTGCTTTGTTTGCCCAACTGACATTCCTTACGCATGCTATTAGCAGGTTTTACAAGCTTTGGAAGATCTCTTATAGCCTTAGTACTTATCTTGACAATGTTATCAAAGTTTACATGACACATTCTCCTATGCCATAACCAACTCTGATCAATTTGAGAAATCAAACATCTTTTACCAGTGCAACTTAAATGAAAGATATTAGCTCTACTCTCTGTACCATATGCAATCTCAGTTCTGGAGCTTTCCAAAATTTTGCATTTTCCATCCTTGAATCGGAGGTCATACCCTTTTTCAACTAACTATCCAACACTGAGAAGATTATGCTTCAACCCTTCTACATACAAAACATCATTAGTGTTGTGCTTACCATCAAAAGAGATGGATCCTCTGCCACAGATTCTGCCAGCTGAATTGTCTCCAAACTTCACAATTCCACCTTCATATCTTTCCATACTTACAAACTTACTTTTATCACCTGTCATATGATGAGAACATCCACTGTCAATCACCCATTCATCCTTTTCTTCAACCTGAGCAGCCAAGGCACTTTCTACATTTACATAGCTAGTAGATTCAGTAGGCACCAAATTTTCTTCTTTGATAGCAATGAACACCCATTCATTTCCAGATGTACTTCCCTTACCAGATTCATCATCTGTAACTCCTTCATCAGCAGCTTCTTGGACATAGTAGCATTTCTTCTAGAACCTAGGTCTATTAGGGTTTGGCTTTGAAACCCTCTGTGGACATCTTGAGGCAAAATGAACAATCTTATTGTAAGCAAAACATTTGAAAGGCAACTTTCCTTCATACTTACCAGATCCTCTTGGTAATCTTTTGGCAATAAGGGCTTCAATTTCTTCAAGCTTTGTTTCATCTTCTTCAAGTTCCTTCTTTATTTTCTCATATCTGGTTAATCTTCTTGAAGAGCTTTCACCTAGATCAAATCTTTGCTTCCCAAAAATACTAGCCTTAAAAAATAGATTCTGATTTAGGAAGGGAATCACCAAACTCACTCATTTCAAATGCTGAAAGCTTGCCAACCAACTGATCCCTTGTAACAATTGTCACAATCCTGATCTCCTCAATAGCAACAAATCTATGCTTGTATGATGCAGGTAAGGATCTGAGCACCTTGCCAACAATATCTGATTCTTCCAATTTTCCACCAGCACACCTGATACTGCACACAAGTTCATTCACCTTCTGCATGTAGGAAGTGATGTTTTCATCTTCACTCATTCTCAAGTTTTCGTATCTACCTTTTAGGCTCTGTTTAGCACATTTGACATATTCATCACCTTCATACAGAGTTTCCAATTTCTTCCAGATTTCATGAGCAGTTTTCAATTTCAGGACATTTGTCATTTCTGTATCAGTTAGGGCACTTAACAATGCTTCTTTAGATGGAATATTGTTTTCAGCATCTTTGAGTTCATCTAGAGTTGAAGGACCTTTCTCCAGAGGTGTATACTCATCTTTTGTTATCAGCTAATAAGCATCACCCATGCATTGCAAATGACACTCCATGCGACTCTTCCAAAGTAATTTATTCCATCAAATCTCAGACTATCCTTCTTGTAAGTCAACATCCTAGATCTCCTCAAGCGGTTAAGCTTCTTTTAGAGGAACCGGCTCTGATACCAATTGTTGAAATTAGGGTAGACAACTGAGAGGGGGGGTGAATCAGTTGTCACAAAACTTTTATCTCTTGCTGCATTTAATCTTCTTTACCACTTATTAATAGATTAAAGATATAACCATGAAAGCATGAATCAACAACACAAGAGCAGAAGCATAATCAATACATAACACTAGGATTTTTACGTGGAAACCCAGTTAAGGGAAAAACCACGGTGGGGGTTAACCCACAAGATTTATTCTCTGTTAAAAGATTATAAAATGGGAAGGCACTTGCCTTCGGGCATACTGCCCATAGCTCACTGCTCAAAGAGGCTTACTGCCTACAAAAACATTCACAAGTTTAACACAGAAAGATTGAACTGAGAAACAACATCTTCTTCATGCCAAGGTCAGTTCCATTGAAGCACATAATACCTCTGCTCTGCCCCCTTAACACTTCCTTGCTACCTCCACATCTTTGCTCACATCCACACATTTCCACAACTTCACAACACTTATTTATACATGTCATCGACTTTGGAATGAACATCACAATCGGCCAAACAATCATCTATCTGGAACATTCTCCAAGATAGGTATTATAAGAAATTATAATCACAAGACTTAAAATGCTTTATACGAACCACCACACTATCGGCCAAACATAGCTGGGACTCAAATCTTCCTCGAACATCACGCCACACTCCATAAAACTTCTCTTAGATCATTCGCAACATGCACCATACATCCGGTCGGCTAAGATTGGAAAGAACAGCAACACCCAAGGAGAAATCTTCATCCACGAGCTCAACCCTTAATGTGGACCATCAACACAACAAGCACTTAATTCAGAGACCACCACAAGCACAATAAAATCAACAGGAACAACCGCACTACCTCAGATCACTAGAAACACTTGCACCTTCATCCGGGAACTCAAGAACACCAACTGCCATGAATGTCACACTAGAAAGATTTCTTGCGGACCTCCAAACCACAAACCACTTGAGTTGAGGATACACACCGACATCCCAAACACACCTCTAGATCCATAGATCATAATATTCCAATGCAGATCAAGCTAGACCAAATTTCTGTCACTCTGTCACCTCTGAACAACTACAAAACCTGGTTCTACTCAGATGGCCATAACTTTGCCAATTCACCATGCGGACCTCTCAAATCTTGATTGGAGCAACTTCAGACAATCTTCTACAAACCCTTTAATCCACAGACTCTGATCTTCATCTTACTTGGAATGCGGAGCAATCTACTTCACTGAACTGCACTGTCTTCACTGTCTTTGATAGAGAGATATGTAACTCACTTGTTTCTTCCGAAGAGGCTAATTTTCTCAATACCCTCAACATACAAGTCTTCTAAACAAGCAATAGAATAAGATATAGTTAACACTAATGACAAAAAGGATATGTTGACATCAATGACAATACCGATTAGGCACATATTTGCAACAAAGACATCCAAGATGACATTTTGATACAATATATAACTATTTTCATAACTATCTAAAGAGATAAGTATTTTCTCTTAAAAAAGCCATAAATTTATTGGGTATAAAATCATCTACTTGTAATGGGTGGCTATCACCCTAATAAATTGTCTGAGGAGCAAGCTTGGAAAGGATAGCTCACCCATTGCTTTAAATTTTTTATGGATCATTACTATATGTTTAGTAAGATGACTAATTTTTTCCCTACAAAAACATGACGAATTATACATACTTATGATTATGAAAATCCTATATGATCTCCTTAATAAGATTGTTAGATCATTTTTAAGTATTGTCATAGCATATTATATGTTGACTTACTTATTAATTTAATTATGGGCTTTTATTATTTTTGCACTAAAAATAATTTATTGATTATTGTATTACTAACTATTGGTAACCTTATTGATAGGACATATACCTCAATCTATGTCTTCAAAATAAGGTGCAACTTCTAACACATAGATGGAGTAATATTTAAATAATTATCTTCTATAGCTCTTTAATTAAAAGTTGACTACAAAAGTCACTACAAAAGAATCGATGTGCTTAGGAGATTACTGGAAGTGTTTTTCATCTGGGTGCTATTACAAGTCCCAATTTATTATATGATAAAGCTATTTACTCTTACTCAAGACTCCTTTTTCCAAAAATAAAGCACATATGAAGTTCATGGGCCCTTTATTCAAAGGGATTTCTTTCCATCCTAATATTATTCTCCAGTTCTACTAGACTAATTATCAAATGGTAGAGATCCTATGATCAAGAAGAATTGAGCTAGGCTCCCAATAAAAGAAATCATAAATGCAGTATAGCACCAAACATATGTGTAGTACCAATTTCTCTAAATTCAAATCAATGTTTGGCCATCAAGGGGGAGTGTGCATGACAATGACACCTCTAGATGTAAGACCTAAGGCATAAATAATACCTTAGGCATTTTAACACCTCAGGATCTAAGGAGTTGCCATTGAGGGGGAGTTTGCATGACAATGACACTTCTAGATGTAAGACCTAAGGCATAAAATAAGACCTTAGACATTTTAACACCTTGGAAAGGATAAATCCTTGGATATAAGACCTAACATGCATAACATAAGACCTCTAGGCATTATATGTAAGCCCTATGGGCATATTGAAAATTCTTCTCTATAAATCTTCCACTTGTAAAAGCATTGTATTATATAAGACCTACAGGCACTATGTATTGAAACTCGGGGAGACTAGTTTGAGGAGTTCCAATCTCCAATAAAACATTATAAGACCTCATTTAAGCATAATTTGTTAAAACATTGGGATTATAAATTGTAAAAAGATGACTTTCATGTAGTCTGGAATACATGCTCTTCATTTTGACATATATTTGTGTCCCTGTTTATCACTGTCAAAGAAGACCTACGTTACTAGGGTACTTCATTTTTTCTTTTATAGAAATTGACAGGTGATGCCCCCTATTAACATTAAGGGGGAGCGTTAAAACATAATGTTATTAGGGATCATACCCTTATAACATTTATACATTTTTCTAATATAAGTTTATAAAACCTTATGTTTATTATATATACCATTTAATAATTAATAATCTAAAACTATTAGATTGCTAAGTATTTACAAATGGTTGCTTTGAAAAGGTGTGACTAATACCCCTTTAGGTATTTTACCACCCCTTCTCCTTTATTTAGGGAGGTTTTCTCTCATTTGAGAGTATGTGAAGTTAGAGATTTATAGTGAATTATATCACTATGCACATGAAGTGTTATTGGCCATGTGGAAGTAAGAAGTGTTTCCCCAAGTCCAGTCTATTTTTTAATAGATTATTTTTTGTAAGTGTTTTAATAAAATGATGGTTTATGGGGTTTTTTACCTGAAAGGATTTTCCCCATGTATATCTTGTGTAATATGTTAAATTTATGCTTGTATAATTCTCATTTATATTTATTTTATATTTTGTTCATAATGATTAATATCCTAAGATCCTAATTTATAACAATTTTACTTATTGTCTTTTAACTTACATTGTGATTTTTCAATTCATTACCCTTCACTCCACTTTACTTTTATTCATTATTTTGTAAAATGGTTTTACATTCTTGCTTTGTGTTCTTTCTAGACTCCCCATTAGTATCACAAAGTTCTTATTGTGATTAGTATGCAATCCACCTATCTTTCTTCCTTAATGTGATGATGGATCATAGAGTGTGATCCAAGATGTTGATGTAAACAAAACTCACAATCTATCCATAAGCATCTAACTCAAGAAGGTTTTTTATTTTCTTCTATTAATAACATAACCCAAATACTTGTTTTAGAAGGTTTCTTCTATTAATAAAGATTCTTATTTTTCTATTTCCAAAAAAATAATTCATTTAATCCATGCTTTTGAATGCCACTAAATCTCATTAAATCAATTATCCACCTATTCCTTCAAATATTTATTTATTCTATTTTGATTTCCTAGCAATATGAAAATATTCAAGTCATGGTCCACTTCAAACTCTAGCCACCCCCCTCAAATCTTCAAAATGAGGATGTTTCAACCACATATTTTTGGAAGTGAAAATTCTTATTCATGACTTTGTGGTCATGATTCATCAACTCAATAGGCCACTGATCTAATCATCCATTGTGCAAGGCTTTATATTTGAGAAAAAAACCCAACTCAACTAACTTTTGTTTCATAGAAACTAATCTAGTTTCTCAATAATAAACTTTGACCCTATTTACCTGTTGTTATAAGTGAAGAAGTAATGGTATGTTTCGATATTCCAAACATGCAAAACCTCTATAAAAAATTGAAGTTGTCTAATTTCCAAACTACTTAACAACACTCATTAGAAATTTCCATCATTGTATTGAAGCTTGAAGAGAATAAAAAAAATTGAACTCTTTTACGACTCAAGAAATTCATTTACAAGAAATTTAAATTGGAATTGATGCTATACACCTTTCAAGTGATACAGTGCATTGTGGTTTCTTTAACTTCAAAAGCTATGGAGTTGGGTTCCCACAAAATAGCCAATCCTCTAGCTTGACCTTCTTTATCTACTCTTGTGATGTCATGTCCCCCACATCAAAGTGTTGTAATCGAATCGATTTATATTCATTCAAATCAAAGATTATATATATATACAAACATAATATATAATATATATTATTAAATATAAATAATATAATATTATAATTATATATATATATATATGTGGATATACATGTAAATATTATTATCAGTAATAAATACAAGTATTATATTATTTATATTAAACATTATTATAGAATAACAAATATTAAATTATAATATATATAATAAATATAATTATTATTATATATATATATTATATTATAAATATAATTTAAATATTATAAATTATATCATATATACTATATATTAATATTATAAAATAAATATATTATAAGAGGGACCCATCCTTTTGGATGATCGATCCCTTCCTAAAGGAAACTCCCCTAAATACAAATGATCATTATTCAAGAGATAAATTAGACCACCAACGATAATATGACAAACCCATGTAATTAGTAAAGGAAATCAATCAAGACTTAATGATAGGTGCTTATTTGGAAGCAATGGGATGAAGAGGTACGTTTGGTCAACATCCAATGATATAAGGGAATCGGATCTCATCATTTGGTGGAAAATAATCACAATTCACTCATCAAATAATCACAATTCAGTCAGCAATCAAGCAATTACAATTCAGTCAGCATACACACATTGAACTAGTAGATCAACCGTCGATTATATCTTCTGAATTAAATATGATTGAGAATATTTCTATCAACAAAGCATCCCAGCGAATTGTCTTAGTCATCATCGGATCTGCATAGTCCTTAGGGGATAGAATCGAACATCACTAGAAATCAACGAAGGCAAGCTACAGAAGATCAACTATAAATTGACAGTGAATATATAAAGAAAAATTAGTGTTGCCTCTAAGGGGACATTACACCAGATTAATGTAAGTGCACATTCAAATTATGAAATAGACTACAGACTTATATTAGTGCAGTTGGTGGAGTTATTTGTATCAATATTCATGCTATTTTAAAATCTGCACACTATATGAGCTTCTTATATCAGCAATCATACTTCCAATTAGGAACAATTTAAATCCACTGATTAACTATACCTGAGTTGCGTCTGATTTGGATATCAAGTTGAGTGTTGTAGCTATTTTCATTAGTAATCTAGCTTCTAGTGTTTGATTTCTTTCAAATTTGGAAAAGGAAAAAGATAATATTATATTTAGAAAGCTATAAAATATTTGGGATAGTACAGTGGTATCAGAGCCATTATTCCTGCCATCCTGTGAGATAGTTTTATGCAAGCATACACTAGAAGGACCCGACAACTTCTAGAAGAAGAAATGAACAATGAAATGAGGGCATTCATGGAAGCCACCACCAAGGCCATGTTGGAACAAAACAAAAGAATCACCAAGGCCATGATGGACCAAGGTGAAAAGACTACTCAAATGTTCTTAGAGGCACTTCAAAAAGTGGGTAACACCACGGATTAGCCAAACCCTTCAAATGCAAGAGACATAGGATCCAATCATGCGGAGAATAGCCCAACTTCATCAAATCCAAGGATTCCTATGCCATCTTTCCTTCTGGAAGAAGAAAACTCAAGAGCCGATGAACCTATTACAAATGCATTAAGTGCGGATGATATTGCAAGGGCTTATGCAAGCCTAGAACCGGAGGTAAAGAGAGTAGTATCATTTAATGATTATAGCAATATTAGAAGGAAGGAAATGGTAAGGGGGTAAAGAAGATCTCCTAACAAGGACTTAAAACATAAAACCAACAAAGTAAACCTCCCTAATTTTGATGGGACAAATAAGATCACACCACATGCATGGCTTCAAAAACTAAATGACTACTTCTCACTTAGCCCTATAACGGAAAAGGATGCGCTCCAATTTGCCATCTTACATTTGGAAGGCTTAGCATATGAATGGTGGCATAATGGAAAACTCACTCAAGGTCACGACTCCATCACATCTTATGCAGAATTTTCCAAGAAGTTCATCAAGAAATTTGAGAGAAGACATCCACAACAAGATTTCAAGGACTTACCTCTAGTAAGACAACGAGGAACAGTGGATGAGTACATAAGTGAATTTGAGAAAATAGCTATTCGAGTTATCAGAATTGAAGATGAAAGACTAACATTTCTATTTATTGAGGGCTTGGATGAGAAATTGAGAGGCCTAGTGGGAGCACTTAAACCCACCTCATTGGATAATGCCATTGAAATGGCAACTTGTTTGGAAAAGAATAAACCCTCAAATCTCTATACAAACCCATCCCACAAGAAGGAAAGATTTTACAAACCTTTCTCATCCGAGAATGAAATAAAGGGAAAAAACTTATGTTACAAATGCAATGAACCCTGGACTCATGGACATACTTGCAAAGGAGATGGGAGACCCTGGACTAGAGATGGTACGATGAAAGTTGATTTTTGAAAAAGGAATCTATGCTTCAATTGCAACAAAAAATGGGAGCCGGGTCATCGGTGTGCAAGAAATAGAGAACACCACCTAAAAATCATAACAAATGAGGAATTGGAGGAAAATTTTGAACCAAAAGAGAAGAAAAGGAAACACAGTGAAGAAGAATGTTCATGATGGCTCAAGCACAAGCAAACCTTGTTCAAGACATGATAGGTAGGAAGAATGCCCTCCATCATGCTCTTATCAAATTATGCTAAAGGGATGATAGGTAGGAAGAATGCCCTCCATCATCAAGACATGATAGGTAGGAAGTGTGCCCTCCATCATGTTCTTGTCAAGATGTGATAGGTAGGAAGTGTGCCCTCCATCACACTCTTGATCCTTAATATTAAAGAGATGATAGGTAGGAAGAATTCCCTCCATCATGCTCTCATCAAATTATGTTAAAGGGATGATAAGTAGGAAGAATGCCCTCCATCATCAAGACATGATAAGTAGGAAGTGTGCCCTCCATCATATTCTTGTCAAGATGTGATAGGTAGGAAGTATGCCCTCCATAACACTCTAATTTGCAAGTATCTCTATGGATTCTATCAAAGGATCAACTTGAGGTATGAATAACTATATGTTGAAATTAAAATTTATGTTATATCATTTATTATATTATGATGTATTGATTTCATTACTAATTTATGGATCTTTAATGTTGCTAATATTCCTTTCTAGTAGTTATTCTTGTGTGCAGGTTAATAGATCAAGAATATCCCCAAAAAAAGGGGGGGGACATTATCTCATCATCAACCCCCAGAATCGTGCTATATGTCATCTTATCATCAGCTTGCTTAAGTAATCAAGGTCTTACTTACAACATCGTTAGATTCATGTTTTGGGATTTTCATTAATATTATTCCAAATCTCCAATCTCAGATTATCAATACTCCCAAAGTTTTCTTTAACATTGAAAAATTCTTCCTTCCTGCATTCATTTGATTAACTACATTTCCTCAATCATATTGCTATTCAAAATCAAATCAAATCTTCTTTGATCATGACATCATATAATCAATTACTCCTCAAAGAACATAACTCTTTTCGATGTTGAGGTCAATAACTTATGTTACCGAATCTCGTAATCAAAGATCAAGATATTTTCATCATTCATTGGAATCTTAGACTCTCAATACTCTCAAATCTCCTTTAATCTATGATACTTGCATCACATTATTGTTAATCAAAACATCAAACAAATGCTCTTTGATCACAAATTCTCTTTCATGGAATCACAATCAAATTCTCTTCACTAAAGCATGTTCAATCTAAACCCAAAACCACAATTTCGTCTCAACGCATCAGAAAGTAAATATTAAAAGGTGCAAGGTAATGAAAGAAATCATTGTGCTTGCTTGAGGACAAGCAATCTCAAGAGGGGAGGCCTATCATGTCCCCCACATCGAAGTGTTGTAATCGAATCAATTTATATTCATTCAAATCAAAGATTATATATATATACAAACATAATATATAATATATATTATTAAATATAAATAATATAATATTATAATTATAAATATATATATATACATGTAAATATTATTATCAGTAATAAATACAAGTATTATATTATTTATATTAAACATTATTATAGAATAACAAATATTAAATTATAATATATATAATAAATATAATTATTATTATATATATATTATTATATTATAAATACAATTTAAATATTATAAATTATATCATATATTCTATATATTAATATTATAAAATAAATATATTATAAGAGGGCCACATCCTTTTGGATGATCGATTCCTTCCTAAAGGAAACTCCCTTAAATACAAATGATCATTATTCAAGAGATAAATTAGACCACCAACGATAATATGACAAACCCATGTAATTAGTAAAGGAAATCAATCAAGAGTTAATGATAGGCGCTTATTTGGAAGCAATGGGATGAAGAGGTACATCTGGTCAACATCCAACGATATAAGGGAATCGGATCTCATCATTTGGTGGAAAATAATCACAATTCACTCATCAAATAGTCACAATTCAGTCATTGATCAAGCAATTACAACTCAGTCAACATACACACATTGAACTAGTAGATCAACCGTCGATTATATCTTCTAAATTAAATACGATTACGAATATTTCTATCAGCAAAGCATCCCAGTGAATTGTCTCAGTCATCATCAGATCTACATAGTCCTCAGGGGATAGAATCGAACATCACTAGAAATCAACGAAGGCAAGCTACAGAAGATCAACTATAAATTGACAATGAATATATAAAGAAAAATTAGTGTTGCCTCTAAGGGGACATTACACCAGATTACTGTAAGTGCACATTTAGATTATGAAATAGACTACAGACTTATATTAGTGCAGTTGGTGGAGTCATTTGTATCAATATTCATGCTGTTTTAAAATCTGTACACTATATGAGCTTCTTATATCAACAATCATACTTCCAATTAGGAACAATTTAAATCCATTGATTAACTATACCTGAGTTGGGTCTGATTTGGATATCAAGTTGAGTGTTGTAGCTATTTTCATTAGTAATCCAGCTTCTAGTGTTTGATTTCTTTCAAATTTGGAAAAGGAAAAAGATAATATTATATTTAGAAAGCTATAAAATATTTGGGATAGTACATGTGATCTAAGCTCTACTCCAAAGAGTTCTGCTAAATTTCAATGGTAAACCATTGGCCTTCTCTATTATAATAAAAGGACATCTACTTTCTCTTTTGTGATAATAACCTTTACCACACATCTCTAGATTGGGGCATTCATTCCTTAAATATTTCAATAAATTATCTTCATTTTTTAGATTGGCAGTGAAATATCCTCTTATGTGCAATCTTATCTCATAATCTCCAAGGGCTATCCAATCTTTTTATCCCATGCATATATGCCCTCCACCATCAATTGAGTGCTAATAATTTATAGATTAACTCTCTTATGAGTAGTAAATGAAAATTCCCTTCCACTTCTCCATGTCCAATACCAAAATTGGACTTTCTTTCAAAGATTTTCAACAAGATGATTTCATCTTTTGCTCTTGAATGGATTGATATTTCCCAACCATTCCTATTACAACACAAATCTCTTTGAGGGTTAGATCTAAGCTTCCTATAGTAACACCTTGTTGGAGGTTCCATTTTGGGGGATGGGACATGAGGGGAGAACAAAAGGAGGTAAAGAGGAGTTGAAGCACTCCCTTGCATCACTAAATGCTTCCTACTTCTTGCAAATTCAAAAACCCAAACTCTTTTCCAAAAAAAGTTCAACATGCACTCCTTATGCTTGCATGCTATGTTTCTTACTAGTTGAAATACAAGTATGTCCAAAGAAATAATATTCATTTACTTTATTAGGAGAGGGCATTTATGCACTTGATTAATGAAGGGAATGTATGCAAACCACTCAACCAAGAAATCAAATTGAGGATGACAATAATTAAAATTAGGGATTATGGAGAAAGCAGTGTTACATGAATCACTAAAAAATTGCTAGATTCAATGAGTCTCAAGGTGAACTAGTCAAAATGAGGCCAAAAGACTCAAGAATTGGGTACTTGACAAATTTGGTCAAACTTGCCAAACTAATGAGTCCCATCAAGTAGACTGTGATAATAATCAAGCAAATAAATTAGAAAAAAGACTCAAAAAACACTTAAAATGACCTTTAACACTTCAAAATGATATTTATTTTGTTAGTGTTGTAATTTATCCTTTTCAAGATGTAATGTTCCATTTTTGGCACATTGATTATTATGGGCATTTGTGCTTGTTCCTAGTCTTTTGGAGGCTATCCAACATGTTTGAGAAGAACTCCAATGTTCTTGGAGTGGCCACAGATCAATTTTGCAGAGCATTTGGTTATGGCTTTGAGCTCAGATGGTGTTTATGATCATTGTGATGCTTTCTGATGTTTGATCGGGCTCCCGGTTTGCTCTCCAAGATTCTTGGAGAAGCCGTCTATTTTTAGAAAGTTGCCCGGAAAGCATCATTCATTTTCCCAACCATCATGGAGTGTGTTGGTATGCTTAATTTTGCAGTTTGGTGGTGTTTGGGATTTTCCGCAAAATGGTGTTATTTAATGAGCTATTTTAATTATTATTTTCATTTAAGCTCCTAGGGGTGAAAATAATTAATAAAAATCTAAGTGTTATAGCTCGTTGGAAAGAGGAAGAAAAGTTTTAAATCATGGATGCATCATTTTGGGGCCTTGCGAAGCAGATATTTCATTTATTTTGATAAAGGGGTCTTTGGAGCTAAAAAGAGCTTTTAATTAAAAGTGGTGACTTTAAGTTGTGCACACTTAATGAATTATTTTTTATTGTTTGAGGAGAAATATGAAGGGATAAAGGAAATAATATTTTATTTCTCTCAAAAAGTTATAAAAAGAGGAGTTGGGCTCATTGTTGGGGGAGGCTGATGATTTGTATTGTTATGTTGCCGGAATGAACCTGCGAGTTCTTCCTATTCTCTTGAGGACGAAAACCCTTTTGTGGAATGCTCTTGAGGACGAAAACCCTCTTGAGGTTGAGTGTGGTTTCACTACAGGAATCACCATTGTGATGAAGAAGAGATTGAAGCAAGCTCATACAGAGTTTGCCTTTGAGCTTTCCTGAAGCCGAATAGAGATTGATAGTTTGTGGTGTTTTTGCATTGTAATCTTTCTATATTGCTGGGATGCAGTTTTGATATGATAGTGATTGTTTTGGATTGAGGTTTTTATATTATTGTGAATGTTCTTAGTGGTCGAACCATTGCTGGGCCGTACATGGTGTATTTGGACGAATTGCATTTGAAATTTAATATCAGTCTTTTGTGCCAAAGTTGGTGTTGGGATGTCATTATTGTGCCTAGGCGTCACTCTTTAAGCAGTTTCAATAGTTATTTATCTTGCATTTTAAATGCAATGAGGATCCGTACCTTGGCTGGGCCGTACTGGCAGTCTGAGGATCTTTGAAAAATTAAATTCTTTAAGGCTGTTATTACTACTGTATTGCTTGTGATTTGCTATTTATACATAGGCGATTACCATGGAATTGGTTTGCAATGAATTGATGAAGTTTTCAGTATGCTGGGAATGAATCCGTACCTTCTGAGCGTACGACCGGGAAGGGATTCAAGTTAATAATGGGCAGTAGTTTATATCAGTTGAACAATGTAATTCTGCTGTGCATGGTAGTCATTGTTTAGTGATTGGTTTGTACTGATTTGAAGGAGATACTTCTTCTGTTGTTAAAAGTGGGTTTAAGTCTGATCATGGCAGCCATACCTTTGGTAACAGTCTGATTTTCTGCAGCAATAAATGAACAGCAACAAATCTCAGTCATTTGGCATCTGATTTTAGAGACTTCTGTGCAGTGTATGATCTTCATTACTCAGGGGTAACTTATCAAGTTATAACTCAAGTATTATTTGCCATCTTTGTATTGCTACATTGAAATCTTTCATTTATGCAACAACATTAAAGACCCCTGGATGGTTTACCGCCAGTGTGGAGTAAATAAACATTGTTTATCTATCTTTACTCACCCACTGAATAAGTGGAGTATTCCCACTGAACAAGTGGATGGTTTTGTAATATTTCTTTCTTGTTCTTTACCCACTGAAAGTGGTGAATCCCCACAGTTTGTGGATGCCTGCATATGCAGATGAATGTCTACTTGTTTGCACAATGTTTTAATTGTAATCTAAAGCACATTATGCTCTCACCTTGCCCGATTTGGGATCTTGGTGATCAGAAGTGCGGAGGAATTTAATTGTGCTAACATTTGGTTATCATTGTTCAATTGTTTTGGAAAATTTTTTTGAGGGTTGTACATTACAGTGGTATCAGAGCTGGTATGTTCTTGCCAGCCTGTTGGGAAGCTAATTTTTTGCAGATCTTTCAGTTGAGCAAGTCAGTTTTCAGCGTTGCTTGTGAGTGATCAGCACTTGCATGTGTGTTCAGAGTTGGGCAGTTGAAAGATTCTGAGCAGTGTTGAGAGATCATGGCATCTCTTATGCGGAAAAGAAGAGAGACAGATGTCCTGGATGAATTAGAAAGAGCAGTTCAAGAGAAGTTAGATCGAAGGAAGTATCATCATGAGGCCACTAAGATTATTGATGAGTATGAAGAACTACCAGATGACTATAAGCAGCAACTCCCTTGGAATGCTTTCTTGGAAATCATCAAAGAAGGTAATCCTAACAAAAAAGGATTTATAGAATACATTCAGAAGATAAGGAATGAAGAGGAGATGAAGGAAATGTCCTTGTGCAAGCTTGAGTTAACTACTTCGAAGGCAAGGACCAAGAACTTTTCTAAGTATTCACTTTCCAGCCCACCGAACAAGAAGCCGCCTATTTCGGGGAAGAAAAAGTTCAGCAAAAATGAACTTAGAAGAAGAAATCTTTGCTTCCTATGCAAAGATGCTTGGGAGCCTAACCACCAATGCAAGAAAAAAGAAGATGAATCAGCAACCTTCACCACATGTTCTTCCTTTCTGAATGATGTGAAATCTGAAAATGGTGAAGATGAAGACTTGTTAGTTGAAAGAAATGAGTCTAAGCCTCTGTATGATGAAGACAAAGTCACAAAACATGAAACATACATAGAGGAGTTTGCTGAATTGGAGAAGTCTACAACAGAAATTAGTGAAACTAAGCCTTGCTTTGATGAGGAGTCAAAAGTGTTGGACTTAGCAAGTCCTTCATTTGATGAAGATGCTGAAGATGCCACTACATTTGAGGAGATGAAGATGATCGATAGATTGCTTGCCGGTGACTTTGCAAGTGAGCCTGAGAGGATTGAAGCAATGTGTCTCGTTGAGGACATGGGAGACAATGAAATCACAAAAGATAAAAAGTTTGATGCTGCTGCAAATTTCAGAACAGCACCTAATGAAGAGCATTTCCACCATTCTAGTGATGGAAGTCTTGATTATGAATGGGATTGTTCCATGCAAAGAGAAGAGCAGTTAGATTCTTCAAAGATCCTTGACGAAGAATGTGTTGATGAAGACTTTAAATCAGCCATTGGTGATGATTCAATGTTTGATTATGAGACTGCTATTTCATTTGATCTAAGTGATGAAGAAGATTCAACTCCTATGCAATTTGAAGAACTTAGTATCCTTGCAGACGAGTCAGTTGATGAGCATGTTGATGAAGAGTTTGTTGGAAGATTTGGATTAGCCTCAAAGGTTGGCTCAACATTGAATTTATGTGATGCTACTTCTTGTAGTCAAAGTAGCTATGAAGAGGATAACTTTAAAACTGCTGATTTCAAGGATCATGCTTCTAATGATATGACAGAAAATTTATTGTGTGCAACTGATTTGGATTTTAAGAATCAATTGTTAGTCACCGAAGATAAGGTTGTGCAAGTTTTAACACATTTGGATAGCTCACATAAGTTTGTTGAAGATCACATTTGGAGAGCTGAAGTTGAGAGGAGACAAATGGGCATAGAAAAAAGATCCTCACTTGAAGATTGGTGTGTAGTTAGGAAGGCATTGGAAACTTTGAAATCAGATTATTTGAACTTGCTTATTGATAGGGATTATGTCCTTGAGATTGCTGGCCGAATTTTTGATGCATTGAAGGAAAGAGATGCTGAAATTGATAAGCTTATATTTAAGCTTAAAACAACTATGGATTCTTTAGAGAGTACCCAAATGGCTCTCTTAGAAGTTGAAAGTCAGTTTGTAGATGTACACCAATTCAAGGAACAAGTTGGAGCTACTAGAGCAGATAAAGGCAAGCTGATAATTGAAGAGCTTGATTTGCTCCAAGCAAATTTTGACTTAGGACCGTCTCCTAAGTATGCAAATACAGAGTGGGAGTCAATTGATGAATTGTTTGAATATGAAGGTGAAAACAACTTCCAATCATTTGATGATTTTGTTTCTATGACGGAAGTTGAGTTAATGCATGAAAATTCACTCCTCATGTTGAATGATGAAGAACAATTGGATGTAAATAACATGGAGGAGAATAGTAACAGGATATGGGAACCTGGTGCAAAGCATTCATGGAATATTACTATGCACAGGAACTTTTTCAACTGGAAGCTTTCATCAGTTGTTGAAGATGGACATAAGTTTCAAGTATGCAATGGATTCGGTTCTATGATGGCTCACTTTCATAATGGAGTTTATTTGCAGGATAGTGGTGTTGGTAAGATTGTTTTATGGATGAATTTGGAGTCAAATTTATGTCATGAAGCTGCTGTCCTTCATCCAATCAGCCATCATAAATGTTCATTTGCATACAAAATGATTGATTGGAGAGAAATTTTGGTCATAACCTTGACTTATTCTGATTGTAGATGGCCTAAATTTCTTATTGTTCTCAATAGATTTCAGTTTTGTTGTTGCTATCTCACTTTGAGATCACTGAAATCTGATTTTCATGAGATTATTTCAGACTTGTGTAGCCATGAGATTGATCTTTTTGTTGTTTTTAGCCTTTTATGGGAAGATGACAAAAGTTTTCAGCTGAAAGGAACAAGTGTTACAGTTACTAATGCTCTTTTAGAGAATGAGAATCAGTTGATTCATGGCTGTCATGAGTTGTTTCCAGCTTGTTATGACGCTGATTTGTGTTCTTCATCGGGGGAGCACTACAGTTTTTGGGTTCCAGTAGTTGTTTCGTGTTGCATGATTGTATTGATGATTGCTAACTCTTTCATTTTTGGAGTTAGTGATGTTTGGGATCCAAATAGTTATGTGATTGGAAGAATGTTTCAGAAGTGTAATCAGAATACCAGCTGTGCAGCTCACAGATATATCAGAATAGAGCAGCAGAAGTGGTGTAGGGCATTCTTCAGATTGATTTGGGATCCAGGTATATTATCCATAATCAGGCAGGTATCTTGGTTGGATAGCATGAATTGCTTGAGGACAAGCAATATTGAGCAGGGAGGACTGTAATGTTCCATTTTTGGCACATTGATTATTATGGGCATTTGTGCTTGTTCCTAGTCTTTTGGAGGCTATCCAACATGTTTGAGAAGAACTCCAATGTTCTTGGAGTGGCCACAGATCAATTTTGCAGAGCATTTGGTTATGGCTTTGAGCTCAGATGGTGTTTATGATCATTGTGATGCTTTCTGATGTTTGATCGGGCTCCCGGTTTGCTCTCCAAGATTCTTGGAGAAGCCGTCTATTTTTAGAAAGTTGCCCGGAAAGCATCATTCATTTTCCCAACCATCATGGAGTGTGTTGGTATGCTTAATTTTGCAGTTTGGTGGTGTTTGGGATTTTCCGCAAAATGGTGTTATTTAATGAGCTATTTTAATTATTATTTTCATTTAAGCTCCTAGGGGTGAAAATAATTAATAAAAATCTAAGTGTTATAGCTCGTTGGAAAGAGGAAGAAAAGTTTTAAATCATGGATGCATCATTTTGGGGCCTTGCGAAGCAGATATTTCATTTATTTTGATAAAGGGGTCTTTGGAGCTAAAAAGAGCTTTTAATTAAAAGTGGTGACTTTAAGTTGTGCACACTTAATGAATTATTTTTTATTGTTTGAGGAGAAATATGAAGGGATAAAGGAAATAATATTTTATTTCTCTCAAAAAGTTATAAAAAGAGGAGTTGGGCTCATTGTTGGGGGAGGCTGATGATTTGTATTGTTATGTTGCCGGAATGAACCTGCGAGTTCTTCCTATTCTCTTGAGGACGAAAACCCTTTTGTGGAATGCTCTTGAGGACGAAAACCCTCTTGAGGTTGAGTGTGGTTTCACTACAGGAATCACCATTGTGATGAAGAAGAGATTGAAGCAAGCTCATACAGAGTTTGCCTTTGAGCTTTCCTGAAGCCGAATAGAGATTGATAGTTTGTGGTGTTTTTGCATTGTAATCTTTCTATATTGCTGGGATGCAGTTTTGATATGATAGTGATTGTTTTGGATTGAGGTTTTTATATTATTGTGAATGTTCTTAGTGGTCGAACCATTGCTGGGCCGTACATGGTGTATTTGGACGAATTGCATTTGAAATTTAATATCAGTCTTTTGTGCCAAAGTTGGTGTTGGGATGTCATTATTGTGCCTAGGCGTCACTCTTTAAGCAGTTTCAATAGTTATTTATCTTGCATTTTAAATGCAATGAGGATCCGTACCTTGGCTGGGCCGTACTGGCAGTCTGAGGATCTTTGAAAAATTAAATTCTTTAAGGCTGTTATTACTACTGTATTGCTTGTGATTTGCTATTTATACATAGGCGATTACCATGGAATTGGTTTGCAATGAATTGATGAAGTTTTCAGTATGCTGGGAATGAATCCGTACCTTCTGAGCGTACGACCGGGAAGGGATTCAAGTTAATAATGGGCAGTAGTTTATATCAGTTGAACAATGTAATTCTGCTGTGCATGGTAGTCATTGTTTAGTGATTGGTTTGTACTGATTTGAAGGAGATACTTCTTCTGTTGTTAAAAGTGGGTTTAAGTCTGATCATGGCAGCCATACCTTTGGTAACAGTCTGATTTTCTGCAGCAATAAATGAACAGCAACAAATCTCAGTCATTTGGCATCTGATTTTAGAGACTTCTGTGCAGTGTATGATCTTCATTACTCAGGGGTAACTTATCAAGTTATAACTCAAGTATTATTTGCCATCTTTGTATTGCTACATTGAAATCTTTCATTTATGCAACAACATTAAAGACCCCTGGATGGTTTACCGCCAGTGTGGAGTAAATAAACATTGTTTATCTATCTTTACTCACCCACTGAATAAGTGGAGTATTCCCACTGAACAAGTGGATGGTTTTGTAATATTTCTTTCTTGTTCTTTACCCACTGAAAGTGGTGAATCCCCACAGTTTGTGGATGCCTGCATATGCAGATGAATGTCTACTTGTTTGCACAATGTTTTAATTGTAATCTAAAGCACATTATGCTCTCACCTTGCCCGATTTGGGATCTTGGTGATCAGAAGTGCGGAGGAATTTAATTGTGCTAACATTTGGTTATCATTGTTCAATTGTTTTGGAAATTTTTTTTGAGGGTTGTACATTACAGTGGTATCAGAGCTGGTATGTTCTTGCCAGCCTGTTGGGAAGCTAATTTTTTGCAGATCTTTCAGTTGAGCAAGTCAGTTTTCAGCGTTGCTTGTGAGTGATCAGCACTTGCATGTGTGTTCAGAGTTGGGCAGTTGAAAGATTCTGAGCAGTGTTGAGAGATCATGGCATCTCTTATGCGGAAAAGAAGAGAGACAGATGTCCTGGATGAATTAGAAAGAGCAGTTCAAGAGAAGTTAGATCGAAGGAAGTATCATCATGAGGCCACTAAGATTATTGATGAGTATGAAGAACTACCAGATGACTATAAGCAGCAACTCCCTTGGAATGCTTTCTTGGAAATCATCAAAGAAGGTAATCCTAACAAAAAAGGATTTATAGAATACATTCAGAAGATAAGGAATGAAGAGGAGATGAAGGAAATGTCCTTGTGCAAGCTTGAGTTAACTACTTCGAAGGCAAGGACCAAGAACTTTTCTAAGTATTCACTTTCCAGCCCACCGAACAAGAAGCCGCCTATTTCGGGGAAGAAAAAGTTCAGCAAAAATGAACTTAGAAGAAGAAATCTTTGCTTCCTATGCAAAGATGCTTGGGAGCCTAACCACCAATGCAAGAAAAAAGAAGATGAATCAGCAACCTTCACCACATGTTCTTCCTTTCTGAATGATGTGAAATCTGAAAATGGTGAAGATGAAGACTTGTTAGTTGAAAGAAATGAGTCTAAGCCTCTGTATGATGAAGACAAAGTCACAAAACATGAAACATACATAGAGGAGTTTGCTGAATTGGAGAAGTCTACAACAGAAATTAGTGAAACTAAGCCTTGCTTTGATGAGGAGTCAAAAGTGTTGGACTTAGCAAGTCCTTCATTTGATGAAGATGCTGAAGATGCCACTACATTTGAGGAGATGAAGATGATCGATAGATTGCTTGCCGGTGACTTTGCAAGTGAGCCTGAGAGGATTGAAGCAATGTGTCTCGTTGAGGACATGGGAGACAATGAAATCACAAAAGATAAAAAGTTTGATGCTGCTGCAAATTTCAGAACAGCACCTAATGAAGAGCATTTCCACCATTCTAGTGATGGAAGTCTTGATTATGAATGGGATTGTTCCATGCAAAGAGAAGAGCAGTTAGATTCTTCAAAGATCCTTGACGAAGAATGTGTTGATGAAGACTTTAAATCAGCCATTGGTGATGATTCAATGTTTGATTATGAGACTGCTATTTCATTTGATCTAAGTGATGAAGAAGATTCAACTCCTATGCAATTTGAAGAACTTAGTATCCTTGCAGACGAGTCAGTTGATGAGCATGTTGATGAAGAGTTTGTTGGAAGATTTGGATTAGCCTCAAAGGTTGGCTCAACATTGAATTTATGTGATGCTACTTCTTGTAGTCAAAGTAGCTATGAAGAGGATAACTTTAAAACTGCTGATTTCAAGGATCATGCTTCTAATGATATGACAGAAAATTTATTGTGTGCAACTGATTTGGATTTTAAGAATCAATTGTTAGTCACCGAAGATAAGGTTGTGCAAGTTTTAACACATTTGGATAGCTCACATAAGTTTGTTGAAGATCACATTTGGAGAGCTGAAGTTGAGAGGAGACAAATGGGCATAGAAAAAAGATCCTCACTTGAAGATTGGTGTGTAGTTAGGAAGGCATTGGAAACTTTGAAATCAGATTATTTGAACTTGCTTATTGATAGGGATTATGTCCTTGAGATTGCTGGCCGAATTTTTGATGCATTGAAGGAAAGAGATGCTGAAATTGATAAGCTTATATTTAAGCTTAAAACAACTATGGATTCTTTAGAGAGTACCCAAATGGCTCTCTTAGAAGTTGAAAGTCAGTTTGTAGATGTACACCAATTCAAGGAACAAGTTGGAGCTACTAGAGCAGATAAAGGCAAGCTGATAATTGAAGAGCTTGATTTGCTCCAAGCAAATTTTGACTTAGGACCGTCTCCTAAGTATGCAAATACAGAGTGGGAGTCAATTGATGAATTGTTTGAATATGAAGGTGAAAACAACTTCCAATCATTTGATGATTTTGTTTCTATGACGGAAGTTGAGTTAATGCATGAAAATTCACTCCTCATGTTGAATGATGAAGAACAATTGGATGTAAATAACATGGAGGAGAATAGTAACAGGATATGGGATCCTGGTGCAAAGCATTCATGGAATATTACTATGCACAGGAACTTTTTCAACTGGAAGCTTTCATCAGTTGTTGAAGATGGACATAAGTTTCAAGTATGCAATGGATTCGGTTCTATGATGGCTCACTTTCATAATGGAGTTTATTTGCAGGATAGTGGTGTTGGTAAGATTGTTTTATGGATGAATTTGGAGTCAAATTTATGTCATGAAGCTGCTGTCCTTCATCCAATCAGCCATCATAAATGTTCATTTGCATACAAAATGATTGATTGGAGAGAAATTTTGGTCATAACCTTGACTTATTCTGATTGTAGATGGCCTAAATTTCTTATTGTTCTCAATAGATTTCAGTTTTGTTGTTGCTATCTCACTTTGAGATCACTGAAATCTGATTTTCATGAGATTATTTCAGACTTGTGTAGCCATGAGATTGATCTTTTTGTTGTTTTTAGCCTTTTATGGGAAGATGACAAAAGTTTTCAGCTGAAAGGAACAAGTGTTACAGTTACTAATGCTCTTTTAGAGAATGAGAATCAGTTGATTCATGGCTGTCATGAGTTGTTTCCAGCTTGTTATGACGCTGATTTGTGTTCTTCATCGGGGGAGCACTACAGTTTTTGGGTTCCAGTAGTTGTTTCGTGTTGCATGATTGTATTGATGATTGCTAACTCTTTCATTTTTGGAGTTAGTGATGTTTGGGATCCAAATAGTTATGTGATTGGAAGAATGTTTCAGAAGTGTAATCAGAATACCAGCTGTGCAGCTCACAGATATATCAGAATAGAGCAGCAGAAGTGGTGTAGGGCATTCTTCAGATTGATTTGGGATCCAGGTATATTATCCATAATCAGGCAGGTATCTTGGTTGGATAGCATGAATTGCTTGAGGACAAGCAATATTGAGCAGGGAGGACTGTAATGTTCCATTTTTGGCACATTGATTATTATGGGCATTTGTGCTTGTTCCTAGTCTTTTGGAGGCTATCCAACATGTTTGAGAAGAACTCCAATGTTCTTGGAGTGGCCACAGATCAATTTTGCAGAGCATTTGGTTATGGCTTTGAGCTCAGATGGTGTTTATGATCATTGTGATGCTTTCTGATGTTTGATCGGGCTCCCGGTTTGCTCTCCAAGATTCTTGGAGAAGCCGTCTATTTTTAGAAAGTTGCCCGGAAAGCATCATTCATTTTCCCAACCATCATGGAGTGTGTTGGTATGCTTAATTTTGCAGTTTGGTGGTGTTTGGGATTTTCCGCAAAATGGTGTTATTTAATGAGCTATTTTAATTATTATTTTCATTTAAGCTCCTAGGGGTGAAAATAATTAATAAAAATCTAAGTGTTATAGCTCGTTGGAAAGAGGAAGAAAAGTTTTAAATCATGGATGCATCATTTTGGGGCCTTGCGAAGCAGATATTTCATTTATTTTGATAAAGGGGTCTTTGGAGCTAAAAAGAGCTTTTAATTAAAAGTGGTGACTTTAAGTTGTGCACACTTAATGAATTATTTTTTATTGTTTGAGGAGAAATATGAAGGGATAAAGGAAATAATATTTTATTTCTCTCAAAAAGTTATAAAAAGAGGAGTTGGGCTCATTGTTGGGGGAGGCTGATGATTTGTATTGTTATGTTGCCGGAATGAACCTGCGAGTTCTTCCTATTCTCTTGAGGACGAAAACCCTTTTGTGGAATGCTCTTGAGGACGAAAACCCTCTTGAGGTTGAGTGTGGTTTCACTACAGGAATCACCATTGTGATGAAGAAGAGATTGAAGCAAGCTCATACAGAGTTTGCCTTTGAGCTTTCCTGAAGCCGAATAGAGATTGATAGTTTGTGGTGTTTTTGCATTGTAATCTTTCTATATTGCTGGGATGCAGTTTTGATATGATAGTGATTGTTTTGGATTGAGGTTTTTATATTATTGTGAATGTTCTTAGTGGTCGAACCATTGCTGGGCCGTACATGGTGTATTTGGACGAATTGCATTTGAAATTTAATATCAGTCTTTTGTGCCAAAGTTGGTGTTGGGATGTCATTATTGTGCCTAGGCGTCACTCTTTAAGCAGTTTCAATAGTTATTTATCTTGCATTTTAAATGCAATGAGGATCCGTACCTTGGCTGGGCCGTACTGGCAGTCTGAGGATCTTTGAAAAATTAAATTCTTTAAGGCTGTTATTACTACTGTATTGCTTGTGATTTGCTATTTATACATAGGCGATTACCATGGAATTGGTTTGCAATGAATTGATGAAGTTTTCAGTATGCTGGGAATGAATCCGTACCTTCTGAGCGTACGACCGGGAAGGGATTCAAGTTAATAATGGGCAGTAGTTTATATCAGTTGAACAATGTAATTCTGCTGTGCATGGTAGTCATTGTTTAGTGATTGGTTTGTACTGATTTGAAGGAGATACTTCTTCTGTTGTTAAAAGTGGGTTTAAGTCTGATCATGGCAGCCATACCTTTGGTAACAGTCTGATTTTCTGCAGCAATAAATGAACAGCAACAAATCTCAGTCATTTGGCATCTGATTTTAGAGACTTCTGTGCAGTGTATGATCTTCATTACTCAGGGGTAACTTATCAAGTTATAACTCAAGTATTATTTGCCATCTTTGTATTGCTACATTGAAATCTTTCATTTATGCAACAACATTAAAGACCCCTGGATGGTTTACCGCCAGTGTGGAGTAAATAAACATTGTTTATCTATCTTTACTCACCCACTGAATAAGTGGAGTATTCCCACTGAACAAGTGGATGGTTTTGTAATATTTCTTTCTTGTTCTTTACCCACTGAAAGTGGTGAATCCCCACAGTTTGTGGATGCCTGCATATGCAGATGAATGTCTACTTGTTTGCACAATGTTTTAATTGTAATCTAAAGCACATTATGCTCTCACCTTGCCCGATTTGGGATCTTGGTGATCAGAAGTGCGGAGGAATTTAATTGTGCTAACATTTGGTTATCATTGTTCAATTATTTTGGAAAAATTTTTTGAGGGTTGTACATTACAGTGGTATCAGAGCTGGTATGTTCTTGCCAGCCTGTTGGGAAGCTAATTTTTTGCAGATCTTTCAGTTGAGCAAGTCAGTTTTCAGCGTTGCTTGTGAGTGATCAGCACTTGCATGTGTGTTCAGAGTTGGGCAGTTGAAAGATTCTGAGCAGTGTTGAGAGATCATGGCATCTCTTATGCGGAAAAGAAGAGAGACAGATGTCCTGGATGAATTAGAAAGAGCAGTTCAAGAGAAGTTAGATCGAAGGAAGTATCATCATGAGGCCACTAAGATTATTGATGAGTATGAAGAACTACCAGATGACTATAAGCAGCAACTCCCTTGGAATGCTTTCTTGGAAATCATCAAAGAAGGTAATCCTAACAAAAAAGGATTTATAGAATACATTCAGAAGATAAGGAA
Source organism: Cunninghamia lanceolata (assembly GCA_027924645.1). Classification (NCBI taxonomy): domain Eukaryota; kingdom Viridiplantae; phylum Streptophyta; class Pinopsida; order Cupressales; family Cupressaceae; genus Cunninghamia; species Cunninghamia lanceolata. Next base: position 6,099,982 of record BSBN01000232.1, on the reverse strand, counting down.
TGAAGAGGAGATGAAGGAAATGTCCTTGTGCAAGCTTGAGTTAACTACTTCGAAGGCAAGGACCAAGAACTTTTCTAAGTATTCACTTTCCAGCCCACCGAACAAGAAGCCGCCTATTTCGGGGAAGAAAAAGTTCAGCAAAAATGAACTTAGAAGAAGAAATCTTTGCTTCCTATGCAAAGATGCTTGGGAGCCTAACCACCAATGCAAGAAAAAAGAAGATGAATCAGCAACCTTCACCACATGTTCTTCCTTTCTGAATGATGTGAAATCTGAAAATGGTGAAGATGAAGACTTGTTAGTTGAAAGAAATGAGTCTAAGCCTCTGTATGATGAAGACAAAGTCACAAAACATGAAACATACATAGAGGAGTTTGCTGAATTGGAGAAGTCTACAACAGAAATTAGTGAAACTAAGCCTTGCTTTGATGAGGAGTCAAAAGTGTTGGACTTAGCAAGTCCTTCATTTGATGAAGATGCTGAAGATGCCACTACATTTGAGGAGATGAAGATGATCGATAGATTGCTTGCCGGTGACTTTGCAAGTGAGCCTGAGAGGATTGAAGCAATGTGTCTCGTTGAGGACATGGGAGACAATGAAATCACAAAAGATAAAAAGTTTGATGCTGCTGCAAATTTCAGAACAGCACCTAATGAAGAGCATTTCCACCATTCTAGTGATGGAAGTCTTGATTATGAATGGGATTGTTCCATGCAAAGAGAAGAGCAGTTAGATTCTTCAAAGATCCTTGACGAAGAATGTGTTGATGAAGACTTTAAATCAGCCATTGGTGATGATTCAATGTTTGATTATGAGACTGCTATTTCATTTGATCTAAGTGATGAAGAAGATTCAACTCCTATGCAATTTGAAGAACTTAGTATCCTTGCAGACGAGTCAGTTGATGAGCATGTTGATGAAGAGTTTGTTGGAAGATTTGGATTAGCCTCAAAGGTTGGCTCAACATTGAATTTATGTGATGCTACTTCTTGTAGTCAAAGTAGCTATGAAGAGGATAACTTTAAAACTGCTGATTTCAAGGATCATGCTTCTAATGATATGACAGAAAATTTATTGTGTGCAACTGATTTGGATTTTAAGAATCAATTGTTAGTCACCGAAGATAAGGTTGTGCAAGTTTTAACACATTTGGATAGCTCACATAAGTTTGTTGAAGATCACATTTGGAGAGCTGAAGTTGAGAGGAGACAAATGGGCATAGAAAAAAGATCCTCACTTGAAGATTGGTGTGTAGTTAGGAAGGCATTGGAAACTTTGAAATCAGATTATTTGAACTTGCTTATTGATAGGGATTATGTCCTTGAGATTGCTGGCCGAATTTTTGATGCATTGAAGGAAAGAGATGCTGAAATTGATAAGCTTATATTTAAGCTTAAAACAACTATGGATTCTTTAGAGAGTACCCAAATGGCTCTCTTAGAAGTTGAAAGTCAGTTTGTAGATGTACACCAATTCAAGGAACAAGTTGGAGCTACTAGAGCAGATAAAGGCAAGCTGATAATTGAAGAGCTTGATTTGCTCCAAGCAAATTTTGACTTAGGACCGTCTCCTAAGTATGCAAATACAGAGTGGGAGTCAATTGATGAATTGTTTGAATATGAAGGTGAAAACAACTTCCAATCATTTGATGATTTTGTTTCTATGACGGAAGTTGAGTTAATGCATGAAAATTCACTCCTCATGTTGAATGATGAAGAACAATTGGATGTAAATAACATGGAGGAGAATAGTAACAGGATATGGGATCCTGGTGCAAAGCATTCATGGAATATTACTATGCACAGGAACTTTTTCAACTGGAAGCTTTCATCAGTTGTTGAAGATGGACATAAGTTTCAAGTATGCAATGGATTCGGTTCTATGATGGCTCACTTTCATAATGGAGTTTATTTGCAGGATAGTGGTGTTGGTAAGATTGTTTTATGGATGAATTTGGAGTCAAATTTATGTCATGAAGCTGCTGTCCTTCATCCAATCAGCCATCATAAATGTTCATTTGCATACAAAATGATTGATTGGAGAGAAATTTTGGTCATAACCTTGACTTATTCTGATTGTAGATGGCCTAAATTTCTTATTGTTCTCAATAGATTTCAGTTTTGTTGTTGCTATCTCACTTTGAGATCACTGAAATCTGATTTTCATGAGATTATTTCAGACTTGTGTAGCCATGAGATTGATCTTTTTGTTGTTTTTAGCCTTTTATGGGAAGATGACAAAAGTTTTCAGCTGAAAGGAACAAGTGTTACAGTTACTAATGCTCTTTTAGAGAATGAGAATCAGTTGATTCATGGCTGTCATGAGTTGTTTCCAGCTTGTTATGACGCTGATTTGTGTTCTTCATCGGGGGAGCACTACAGTTTTTGGGTTCCAGTAGTTGTTTCGTGTTGCATGATTGTATTGATGATTGCTAACTCTTTCATTTTTGGAGTTAGTGATGTTTGGGATCCAAATAGTTATGTGATTGGAAGAATGTTTCAGAAGTGTAATCAGAATACCAGCTGTGCAGCTCACAGATATATCAGAATAGAGCAGCAGAAGTGGTGTAGGGCATTCTTCAGATTGATTTGGGATCCAGGTATATTATCCATAATCAGGCAGGTATCTTGGTTGGATAGCATGAATTGCTTGAGGACAAGCAATATTGAGCAGGGAGGACTGTAATGTTCCATTTTTGGCACATTGATTATTATGGGCATTTGTGCTTGTTCCTAGTCTTTTGGAGGCTATCCAACATGTTTGAGAAGAACTCCAATGTTCTTGGAGTGGCCACAGATCAATTTTGCAGAGCATTTGGTTATGGCTTTGAGCTCAGATGGTGTTTATGATCATTGTGATGCTTTCTGATGTTTGATCGGGCTCCCGGTTTGCTCTCCAAGATTCTTGGAGAAGCCGTCTATTTTTAGAAAGTTGCCCGGAAAGCATCATTCATTTTCCCAACCATCATGGAGTGTGTTGGTATGCTTAATTTTGCAGTTTGGTGGTGTTTGGGATTTTCCGCAAAATGGTGTTATTTAATGAGCTATTTTAATTATTATTTTCATTTAAGCTCCTAGGGGTGAAAATAATTAATAAAAATCTAAGTGTTATAGCTCGTTGGAAAGAGGAAGAAAAGTTTTAAATCATGGATGCATCATTTTGGGGCCTTGCGAAGCAGATATTTCATTTATTTTGATAAAGGGGTCTTTGGAGCTAAAAAGAGCTTTTAATTAAAAGTGGTGACTTTAAGTTGTGCACACTTAATGAATTATTTTTTATTGTTTGAGGAGAAATATGAAGGGATAAAGGAAATAATATTTTATTTCTCTCAAAAAGTTATAAAAAGAGGAGTTGGGCTCATTGTTGGGGGAGGCTGATGATTTGTATTGTTATGTTGCCGGAATGAACCTGCGAGTTCTTCCTATTCTCTTGAGGACGAAAACCCTTTTGTGGAATGCTCTTGAGGACGAAAACCCTCTTGAGGTTGAGTGTGGTTTCACTACAGGAATCACCATTGTGATGAAGAAGAGATTGAAGCAAGCTCATACAGAGTTTGCCTTTGAGCTTTCCTGAAGCCGAATAGAGATTGATAGTTTGTGGTGTTTTTGCATTGTAATCTTTCTATATTGCTGGGATGCAGTTTTGATATGATAGTGATTGTTTTGGATTGAGGTTTTTATATTATTGTGAATGTTCTTAGTGGTCGAACCATTGCTGGGCCGTACATGGTGTATTTGGACGAATTGCATTTGAAATTTAATATCAGTCTTTTGTGCCAAAGTTGGTGTTGGGATGTCATTATTGTGCCTAGGCGTCACTCTTTAAGCAGTTTCAATAGTTATTTATCTTGCATTTTAAATGCAATGAGGATCCGTACCTTGGCTGGGCCGTACTGGCAGTCTGAGGATCTTTGAAAAATTAAATTCTTTAAGGCTGTTATTACTACTGTATTGCTTGTGATTTGCTATTTATACATAGGCGATTACCATGGAATTGGTTTGCAATGAATTGATGAAGTTTTCAGTATGCTGGGAATGAATCCGTACCTTCTGAGCGTACGACCGGGAAGGGATTCAAGTTAATAATGGGCAGTAGTTTATATCAGTTGAACAATGTAATTCTGCTGTGCATGGTAGTCATTGTTTAGTGATTGGTTTGTACTGATTTGAAGGAGATACTTCTTCTGTTGTTAAAAGTGGGTTTAAGTCTGATCATGGCAGCCATACCTTTGGTAACAGTCTGATTTTCTGCAGCAATAAATGAACAGCAACAAATCTCAGTCATTTGGCATCTGATTTTAGAGACTTCTGTGCAGTGTATGATCTTCATTACTCAGGGGTAACTTATCAAGTTATAACTCAAGTATTATTTGCCATCTTTGTATTGCTACATTGAAATCTTTCATTTATGCAACAACATTAAAGACCCCTGGATGGTTTACCGCCAGTGTGGAGTAAATAAACATTGTTTATCTATCTTTACTCACCCACTGAATAAGTGGAGTATTCCCACTGAACAAGTGGATGGTTTTGTAATATTTCTTTCTTGTTCTTTACCCACTGAAAGTGGTGAATCCCCACAGTTTGTGGATGCCTGCATATGCAGATGAATGTCTACTTGTTTGCACAATGTTTTAATTGTAATCTAAAGCACATTATGCTCTCACCTTGCCCGATTTGGGATCTTGGTGATCAGAAGTGCGGAGGAATTTAATTGTGCTAACATTTGGTTATCATTGTTCAATTGTTTTGGAAAATTTTTTTGAGGGTTGTACATTACAGTGGTATCAGAGCTGGTATGTTCTTGCCAGCCTGTTGGGAAGCTAATTTTTTGCAGATCTTTCAGTTGAGCAAGTCAGTTTTCAGCGTTGCTTGTGAGTGATCAGCACTTGCATGTGTGTTCAGAGTTGGGCAGTTGAAAGATTCTGAGCAGTGTTGAGAGATCATGGCATCTCTTATGCGGAAAAGAAGAGAGACAGATGTCCTGGATGAATTAGAAAGAGCAGTTCAAGAGAAGTTAGATCGAAGGAAGTATCATCATGAGGCCACTAAGATTATTGATGAGTATGAAGAACTACCAGATGACTATAAGCAGCAACTCCCTTGGAATGCTTTCTTGGAAATCATCAAAGAAGGTAATCCTAACAAAAAAGGATTTATAGAATACATTCAGAAGATAAGGAATGAAGAGGAGATGAAGGAAATGTCCTTGTGCAAGCTTGAGTTAACTACTTCGAAGGCAAGGACCAAGAACTTTTCTAAGTATTCACTTTCCAGCCCACCGAACAAGAAGCCGCCTATTTCGGGGAAGAAAAAGTTCAGCAAAAATGAACTTAGAAGAAGAAATCTTTGCTTCCTATGCAAAGATGCTTGGGAGCCTAACCACCAATGCAAGAAAAAAGAAGATGAATCAGCAACCTTCACCACATGTTCTTCCTTTCTGAATGATGTGAAATCTGAAAATGGTGAAGATGAAGACTTGTTAGTTGAAAGAAATGAGTCTAAGCCTCTGTATGATGAAGACAAAGTCACAAAACATGAAACATACATAGAGGAGTTTGCTGAATTGGAGAAGTCTACAACAGAAATTAGTGAAACTAAGCCTTGCTTTGATGAGGAGTCAAAAGTGTTGGACTTAGCAAGTCCTTCATTTGATGAAGATGCTGAAGATGCCACTACATTTGAGGAGATGAAGATGATCGATAGATTGCTTGCCGGTGACTTTGCAAGTGAGCCTGAGAGGATTGAAGCAATGTGTCTCGTTGAGGACATGGGAGACAATGAAATCACAAAAGATAAAAAGTTTGATGCTGCTGCAAATTTCAGAACAGCACCTAATGAAGAGCATTTCCACCATTCTAGTGATGGAAGTCTTGATTATGAATGGGATTGTTCCATGCAAAGAGAAGAGCAGTTAGATTCTTCAAAGATCCTTGACGAAGAATGTGTTGATGAAGACTTTAAATCAGCCATTGGTGATGATTCAATGTTTGATTATGAGACTGCTATTTCATTTGATCTAAGTGATGAAGAAGATTCAACTCCTATGCAATTTGAAGAACTTAGTATCCTTGCAGACGAGTCAGTTGATGAGCATGTTGATGAAGAGTTTGTTGGAAGATTTGGATTAGCCTCAAAGGTTGGCTCAACATTGAATTTATGTGATGCTACTTCTTGTAGTCAAAGTAGCTATGAAGAGGATAACTTTAAAACTGCTGATTTCAAGGATCATGCTTCTAATGATATGACAGAAAATTTATTGTGTGCAACTGATTTGGATTTTAAGAATCAATTGTTAGTCACCGAAGATAAGGTTGTGCAAGTTTTAACACATTTGGATAGCTCACATAAGTTTGTTGAAGATCACATTTGGAGAGCTGAAGTTGAGAGGAGACAAATGGGCATAGAAAAAAGATCCTCACTTGAAGATTGGTGTGTAGTTAGGAAGGCATTGGAAACTTTGAAATCAGATTATTTGAACTTGCTTATTGATAGGGATTATGTCCTTGAGATTGCTGGCCGAATTTTTGATGCATTGAAGGAAAGAGATGCTGAAATTGATAAGCTTATATTTAAGCTTAAAACAACTATGGATTCTTTAGAGAGTACCCAAATGGCTCTCTTAGAAGTTGAAAGTCAGTTTGTAGATGTACACCAATTCAAGGAACAAGTTGGAGCTACTAGAGCAGATAAAGGCAAGCTGATAATTGAAGAGCTTGATTTGCTCCAAGCAAATTTTGACTTAGGACCGTCTCCTAAGTATGCAAATACAGAGTGGGAGTCAATTGATGAATTGTTTGAATATGAAGGTGAAAACAACTTCCAATCATTTGATGATTTTGTTTCTATGACGGAAGTTGAGTTAATGCATGAAAATTCACTCCTCATGTTGAATGATGAAGAACAATTGGATGTAAATAACATGGAGGAGAATAGTAACAGGATATGGGATCCTGGTGCAAAGCATTCATGGAATATTACTATGCACAGGAACTTTTTCAACTGGAAGCTTTCATCAGTTGTTGAAGATGGACATAAGTTTCAAGTATGCAATGGATTCGGTTCTATGATGGCTCACTTTCATAATGGAGTTTATTTGCAGGATAGTGGTGTTGGTAAGATTGTTTTATGGATGAATTTGGAGTCAAATTTATGTCATGAAGCTGCTGTCCTTCATCCAATCAGCCATCATAAATGTTCATTTGCATACAAAATGATTGATTGGAGAGAAATTTTGGTCATAACCTTGACTTATTCTGATTGTAGATGGCCTAAATTTCTTATTGTTCTCAATAGATTTCAGTTTTGTTGTTGCTATCTCACTTTGAGATCACTGAAATCTGATTTTCATGAGATTATTTCAGACTTGTGTAGCCATGAGATTGATCTTTTTGTTGTTTTTAGCCTTTTATGGGAAGATGACAAAAGTTTTCAGCTGAAAGGAACAAGTGTTACAGTTACTAATGCTCTTTTAGAGAATGAGAATCAGTTGATTCATGGCTGTCATGAGTTGTTTCCAGCTTGTTATGACGCTGATTTGTGTTCTTCATCGGGGGAGCACTACAGTTTTTGGGTTCCAGTAGTTGTTTCGTGTTGCATGATTGTATTGATGATTGCTAACTCTTTCATTTTTGGAGTTAGTGATGTTTGGGATCCAAATAGTTATGTGATTGGAAGAATGTTTCAGAAGTGTAATCAGAATACCAGCTGTGCAGCTCACAGATATATCAGAATAGAGCAGCAGAAGTGGTGTAGGGCATTCTTCAGATTGATTTGGGATCCAGGTATATTATCCATAATCAGGCAGGTATCTTGGTTGGATAGCATGAATTGCTTGAGGACAAGCAATATTGAGCAGGGAGGACTGTAATGTTCCATTTTTGGCACATTGATTATTATGGGCATTTGTGCTTGTTCCTAGTCTTTTGGAGGCTATCCAACATGTTTGAGAAGAACTCCAATGTTCTTGGAGTGGCCACAGATCAATTTTGCAGAGCATTTGGTTATGGCTTTGAGCTCAGATGGTGTTTATGATCATTGTGATGCTTTCTGATGTTTGATCGGGCTCCCGGTTTGCTCTCCAAGATTCTTGGAGAAGCCGTCTATTTTTAGAAAGTTGCCCGGAAAGCATCATTCATTTTCCCAACCATCATGGAGTGTGTTGGTATGCTTAATTTTGCAGTTTGGTGGTGTTTGGGATTTTCCGCAAAATGGTGTTATTTAATGAGCTATTTTAATTATTATTTTCATTTAAGCTCCTAGGGGTGAAAATAATTAATAAAAATCTAAGTGTTATAGCTCGTTGGAAAGAGGAAGAAAAGTTTTAAATCATGGATGCATCATTTTGGGGCCTTGCGAAGCAGATATTTCATTTATTTTGATAAAGGGGTCTTTGGAGCTAAAAAGAGCTTTTAATTAAAAGTGGTGACTTTAAGTTGTGCACACTTAATGAATTATTTTTTATTGTTTGAGGAGAAATATGAAGGGATAAAGGAAATAATATTTTATTTCTCTCAAAAAGTTATAAAAAGAGGAGTTGGGCTCATTGTTGGGGGAGGCTGATGATTTGTATTGTTATGTTGCCGGAATGAACCTGCGAGTTCTTCCTATTCTCTTGAGGACGAAAACCCTTTTGTGGAATGCTCTTGAGGACGAAAACCCTCTTGAGGTTGAGTGTGGTTTCACTACAGGAATCACCATTGTGATGAAGAAGAGATTGAAGCAAGCTCATACAGAGTTTGCCTTTGAGCTTTCCTGAAGCCGAATAGAGATTGATAGTTTGTGGTGTTTTTGCATTGTAATCTTTCTATATTGCTGGGATGCAGTTTTGATATGATAGTGATTGTTTTGGATTGAGGTTTTTATATTATTGTGAATGTTCTTAGTGGTCGAACCATTGCTGGGCCGTACATGGTGTATTTGGACGAATTGCATTTGAAATTTAATATCAGTCTTTTGTGCCAAAGTTGGTGTTGGGATGTCATTATTGTGCCTAGGCGTCACTCTTTAAGCAGTTTCAATAGTTATTTATCTTGCATTTTAAATGCAATGAGGATCCGTACCTTGGCTGGGCCGTACTGGCAGTCTGAGGATCTTTGAAAAATTAAATTCTTTAAGGCTGTTATTACTACTGTATTGCTTGTGATTTGCTATTTATACATAGGCGATTACCATGGAATTGGTTTGCAATGAATTGATGAAGTTTTCAGTATGCTGGGAATGAATCCGTACCTTCTGAGCGTACGACCGGGAAGGGATTCAAGTTAATAATGGGCAGTAGTTTATATCAGTTGAACAATGTAATTCTGCTGTGCATGGTAGTCATTGTTTAGTGATTGGTTTGTACTGATTTGAAGGAGATACTTCTTCTGTTGTTAAAAGTGGGTTTAAGTCTGATCATGGCAGCCATACCTTTGGTAACAGTCTGATTTTCTGCAGCAATAAATGAACAGCAACAAATCTCAGTCATTTGGCATCTGATTTTAGAGACTTCTGTGCAGTGTATGATCTTCATTACTCAGGGGTAACTTATCAAGTTATAACTCAAGTATTATTTGCCATCTTTGTATTGCTACATTGAAATCTTTCATTTATGCAACAACATTAAAGACCCCTGGATGGTTTACCGCCAGTGTGGAGTAAATAAACATTGTTTATCTATCTTTACTCACCCACTGAATAAGTGGAGTATTCCCACTGAACAAGTGGATGGTTTTGTAATATTTCTTTCTTGTTCTTTACCCACTGAAAGTGGTGAATCCCCACAGTTTGTGGATGCCTGCATATGCAGATGAATGTCTACTTGTTTGCACAATGTTTTAATTGTAATCTAAAGCACATTATGCTCTCACCTTGCCCGATTTGGGATCTTGGTGATCAGAAGTGCGGAGGAATTTAATTGTGCTAACATTTGGTTATCATTGTTCAATTGTTTTGGAAAAATTTTTTGAGGGTTGTACATTACAGTGGTATCAGAGCTGGTATGTTCTTGCCAGCCTGTTGGGAAGCTAATTTTTTGCAGATCTTTCAGTTGAGCAAGTCAGTTTTCAGCGTTGCTTGTGAGTGATCAGCACTTGCATGTGTGTTCAGAGTTGGGCAGTTGAAAGATTCTGAGCAGTGTTGAGAGATCATGGCATCTCTTATGCGGAAAAGAAGAGAGACAGATGTCCTGGATGAATTAGAAAGAGCAGTTCAAGAGAAGTTAGATCGAAGGAAGTATCATCATGAGGCCACTAAGATTATTGATGAGTATGAAGAACTACCAGATGACTATAAGCAGCAACTCCCTTGGAATGCTTTCTTGGAAATCATCAAAGAAGGTAATCCTAACAAAAAAGGATTTATAGAATACATTCAGAAGATAAGGAATGAAGAGGAGATGAAGGAAATGTCCTTGTGCAAGCTTGAGTTAACTACTTCGAAGGCAAGGACCAAGAACTTTTCTAAGTATTCACTTTCCAGCCCACCGAACAAGAAGCCGCCTATTTCGGGGAAGAAAAAGTTCAGCAAAAATGAACTTAGAAGAAGAAATCTTTGCTTCCTATGCAAAGATGCTTGGGAGCCTAACCACCAATGCAAGAAAAAAGAAGATGAATCAGCAACCTTCACCACATGTTCTTCCTTTCTGAATGATGTGAAATCTGAAAATGGTGAAGATGAAGACTTGTTAGTTGAAAGAAATGAGTCTAAGCCTCTGTATGATGAAGACAAAGTCACAAAACATGAAACATACATAGAGGAGTTTGCTGAATTGGAGAAGTCTACAACAGAAATTAGTGAAACTAAGCCTTGCTTTGATGAGGAGTCAAAAGTGTTGGACTTAGCAAGTCCTTCATTTGATGAAGATGCTGAAGATGCCACTACATTTGAGGAGATGAAGATGATCGATAGATTGCTTGCCGGTGACTTTGCAAGTGAGCCTGAGAGGATTGAAGCAATGTGTCTCGTTGAGGACATGGGAGACAATGAAATCACAAAAGATAAAAAGTTTGATGCTGCTGCAAATTTCAGAACAGCACCTAATGAAGAGCATTTCCACCATTCTAGTGATGGAAGTCTTGATTATGAATGGGATTGTTCCATGCAAAGAGAAGAGCAGTTAGATTCTTCAAAGATCCTTGACGAAGAATGTGTTGATGAAGACTTTAAATCAGCCATTGGTGATGATTCAATGTTTGATTATGAGACTGCTATTTCATTTGATCTAAGTGATGAAGAAGATTCAACTCCTATGCAATTTGAAGAACTTAGTATCCTTGCAGACGAGTCAGTTGATGAGCATGTTGATGAAGAGTTTGTTGGAAGATTTGGATTAGCCTCAAAGGTTGGCTCAACATTGAATTTATGTGATGCTACTTCTTGTAGTCAAAGTAGCTATGAAGAGGATAACTTTAAAACTGCTGATTTCAAGGATCATGCTTCTAATGATATGACAGAAAATTTATTGTGTGCAACTGATTTGGATTTTAAGAATCAATTGTTAGTCACCGAAGATAAGGTTGTGCAAGTTTTAACACATTTGGATAGCTCACATAAGTTTGTTGAAGATCACATTTGGAGAGCTGAAGTTGAGAGGAGACAAATGGGCATAGAAAAAAGATCCTCACTTGAAGATTGGTGTGTAGTTAGGAAGGCATTGGAAACTTTGAAATCAGATTATTTGAACTTGCTTATTGATAGGGATTATGTCCTTGAGATTGCTGGCCGAATTTTTGATGCATTGAAGGAAAGAGATGCTGAAATTGATAAGCTTATATTTAAGCTTAAAACAACTATGGATTCTTTAGAGAGTACCCAAATGGCTCTCTTAGAAGTTGAAAGTCAGTTTGTAGATGTACACCAATTCAAGGAACAAGTTGGAGCTACTAGAGCAGATAAAGGCAAGCTGATAATTGAAGAGCTTGATTTGCTCCAAGCAAATTTTGACTTAGGACCGTCTCCTAAGTATGCAAATACAGAGTGGGAGTCAATTGATGAATTGTTTGAATATGAAGGTGAAAACAACTTCCAATCATTTGATGATTTTGTTTCTATGACGGAAGTTGAGTTAATGCATGAAAATTCACTCCTCATGTTGAATGATGAAGAACAATTGGATGTAAATAACATGGAGGAGAATAGTAACAGGATATGGGATCCTGGTGCAAAGCATTCATGGAATATTACTATGCACAGGAACTTTTTCAACTGGAAGCTTTCATCAGTTGTTGAAGATGGACATAAGTTTCAAGTATGCAATGGATTCGGTTCTATGATGGCTCACTTTCATAATGGAGTTTATTTGCAGGATAGTGGTGTTGGTAAGATTGTTTTATGGATGAATTTGGAGTCAAATTTATGTCATGAAGCTGCTGTCCTTCATCCAATCAGCCATCATAAATGTTCATTTGCATACAAAATGATTGATTGGAGAGAAATTTTGGTCATAACCTTGACTTATTCTGATTGTAGATGGCCTAAATTTCTTATTGTTCTCAATAGATTTCAGTTTTGTTGTTGCTATCTCACTTTGAGATCACTGAAATCTGATTTTCATGAGATTATTTCAGACTTGTGTAGCCATGAGATTGATCTTTTTGTTGTTTTTAGCCTTTTATGGGAAGATGACAAAAGTTTTCAGCTGAAAGGAACAAGTGTTACAGTTACTAATGCTCTTTTAGAGAATGAGAATCAGTTGATTCATGGCTGTCATGAGTTGTTTCCAGCTTGTTATGACGCTGATTTGTGTTCTTCATCGGGGGAGCACTACAGTTTTTGGGTTCCAGTAGTTGTTTCGTGTTGCATGATTGTATTGATGATTGCTAACTCTTTCATTTTTGGAGTTAGTGATGTTTGGGATCCAAATAGTTATGTGATTGGAAGAATGTTTCAGAAGTGTAATCAGAATACCAGCTGTGCAGCTCACAGATATATCAGAATAGAGCAGCAGAAGTGGTGTAGGGCATTCTTCAGATTGATTTGGGATCCAGGTATATTATCCATAATCAGGCAGGTATCTTGGTTGGATAGCATGAATTGCTTGAGGACAAGCAATATTGAGCAGGGAGGACTGTAATGTTCCATTTTTGGCACATTGATTATTATGGGCATTTGTGCTTGTTCCTAGTCTTTTGGAGGCTATCCAACATGTTTGAGAAGAACTCCAATGTTCTTGGAGTGGCCACAGATCAATTTTGCAGAGCATTTGGTTATGGCTTTGAGCTCAGATGGTGTTTATGATCATTGTGATGCTTTCTGATGTTTGATCGGGCTCCCGGTTTGCTCTCCAAGATTCTTGGAGAAGCCGTCTATTTTTAGAAAGTTGCCCGGAAAGCATCATTCATTTTCCCAACCATCATGGAGTGTGTTGGTATGCTTAATTTTGCAGTTTGGTGGTGTTTGGGATTTTCCGCAAAATGGTGTTATTTAATGAGCTATTTTAATTATTATTTTCATTTAAGCTCCTAGGGGTGAAAATAATTAATAAAAATCTAAGTGTTATAGCTCGTTGGAAAGAGGAAGAAAAGTTTTAAATCATGGATGCATCATTTTGGGGCCTTGCGAAGCAGATATTTCATTTATTTTGATAAAGGGGTCTTTGGAGCTAAAAAGAGCTTTTAATTAAAAGTGGTGACTTTAAGTTGTGCACACTTAATGAATTATTTTTTATTGTTTGAGGAGAAATATGAAGGGATAAAGGAAATAATATTTTATTTCTCTCAAAAAGTTATAAAAAGAGGAGTTGGGCTCATTGTTGGGGGAGGCTGATGATTTGTATTGTTATGTTGCCGGAATGAACCTGCGAGTTCTTCCTATTCTCTTGAGGACGAAAACCCTTTTGTGGAATGCTCTTGAGGACGAAAACCCTCTTGAGGTTGAGTGTGGTTTCACTACAGGAATCACCATTGTGATGAAGAAGAGATTGAAGCAAGCTCATACAGAGTTTGCCTTTGAGCTTTCCTGAAGCCGAATAGAGATTGATAGTTTGTGGTGTTTTTGCATTGTAATCTTTCTATATTGCTGGGATGCAGTTTTGATATGATAGTGATTGTTTTGGATTGAGGTTTTTATATTATTGTGAATGTTCTTAGTGGTCGAACCATTGCTGGGCCGTACATGGTGTATTTGGACGAATTGCATTTGAAATTTAATATCAGTCTTTTGTGCCAAAGTTGGTGTTGGGATGTCATTATTGTGCCTAGGCGTCACTCTTTAAGCAGTTTCAATAGTTATTTATCTTGCATTTTAAATGCAATGAGGATCCGTACCTTGGCTGGGCCGTACTGGCAGTCTGAGGATCTTTGAAAAATTAAATTCTTTAAGGCTGTTATTACTACTGTATTGCTTGTGATTTGCTATTTATACATAGGCGATTACCATGGAATTGGTTTGCAATGAATTGATGAAGTTTTCAGTATGCTGGGAATGAATCCGTACCTTCTGAGCGTACGACCGGGAAGGGATTCAAGTTAATAATGGGCAGTAGTTTATATCAGTTGAACAATGTAATTCTGCTGTGCATGGTAGTCATTGTTTAGTGATTGGTTTGTACTGATTTGAAGGAGATACTTCTTCTGTTGTTAAAAGTGGGTTTAAGTCTGATCATGGCAGCCATACCTTTGGTAACAGTCTGATTTTCTGCAGCAATAAATGAACAGCAACAAATCTCAGTCATTTGGCATCTGATTTTAGAGACTTCTGTGCAGTGTATGATCTTCATTACTCAGGGGTAACTTATCAAGTTATAACTCAAGTATTATTTGCCATCTTTGTATTGCTACATTGAAATCTTTCATTTATGCAACAACATTAAAGACCCCTGGATGGTTTACCGCCAGTGTGGAGTAAATAAACATTGTTTATCTATCTTTACTCACCCACTGAATAAGTGGAGTATTCCCACTGAACAAGTGGATGGTTTTGTAATATTTCTTTCTTGTTCTTTACCCACTGAAAGTGGTGAATCCCCACAGTTTGTGGATGCCTGCATATGCAGATGAATGTCTACTTGTTTGCACAATGTTTTAATTGTAATCTAAAGCACATTATGCTCTCACCTTGCCCGATTTGGGATCTTGGTGATCAGAAGTGCGGAGGAATTTAATTGTGCTAACATTTGGTTATCATTGTTCAATTGTTTTGGAAAATTTTTTTGAGGGTTGTACATTACAGTGGTATCAGAGCTGGTATGTTCTTGCCAGCCTGTTGGGAAGCTAATTTTTTGCAGATCTTTCAGTTGAGCAAGTCAGTTTTCAGCGTTGCTTGTGAGTGATCAGCACTTGCATGTGTGTTCAGAGTTGGGCAGTTGAAAGATTCTGAGCAGTGTTGAGAGATCATGGCATCTCTTATGCGGAAAAGAAGAGAGACAGATGTCCTGGATGAATTAGAAAGAGCAGTTCAAGAGAAGTTAGATCGAAGGAAGTATCATCATGAGGCCACTAAGATTATTGATGAGTATGAAGAACTACCAGATGACTATAAGCAGCAACTCCCTTGGAATGCTTTCTTGGAAATCATCAAAGAAGGTAATCCTAACAAAAAAGGATTTATAGAATACATTCAGAAGATAAGGAATGAAGAGGAGATGAAGGAAATGTCCTTGTGCAAGCTTGAGTTAACTACTTCGAAGGCAAGGACCAAGAACTTTTCTAAGTATTCACTTTCCAGCCCACCGAACAAGAAGCCGCCTATTTCGGGGAAGAAAAAGTTCAGCAAAAATGAACTTAGAAGAAGAAATCTTTGCTTCCTATGCAAAGATGCTTGGGAGCCTAACCACCAATGCAAGAAAAAAGAAGATGAATCAGCAACCTTCACCACATGTTCTTCCTTTCTGAATGATGTGAAATCTGAAAATGGTGAAGATGAAGACTTGTTAGTTGAAAGAAATGAGTCTAAGCCTCTGTATGATGAAGACAAAGTCACAAAACATGAAACATACATAGAGGAGTTTGCTGAATTGGAGAAGTCTACAACAGAAATTAGTGAAACTAAGCCTTGCTTTGATGAGGAGTCAAAAGTGTTGGACTTAGCAAGTCCTTCATTTGATGAAGATGCTGAAGATGCCACTACATTTGAGGAGATGAAGATGATCGATAGATTGCTTGCCGGTGACTTTGCAAGTGAGCCTGAGAGGATTGAAGCAATGTGTCTCGTTGAGGACATGGGAGACAATGAAATCACAAAAGATAAAAAGTTTGATGCTGCTGCAAATTTCAGAACAGCACCTAATGAAGAGCATTTCCACCATTCTAGTGATGGAAGTCTTGATTATGAATGGGATTGTTCCATGCAAAGAGAAGAGCAGTTAGATTCTTCAAAGATCCTTGACGAAGAATGTGTTGATGAAGACTTTAAATCAGCCATTGGTGATGATTCAATGTTTGATTATGAGACTGCTATTTCATTTGATCTAAGTGATGAAGAAGATTCAACTCCTATGCAATTTGAAGAACTTAGTATCCTTGCAGACGAGTCAGTTGATGAGCATGTTGATGAAGAGTTTGTTGGAAGATTTGGATTAGCCTCAAAGGTTGGCTCAACATTGAATTTATGTGATGCTACTTCTTGTAGTCAAAGTAGCTATGAAGAGGATAACTTTAAAACTGCTGATTTCAAGGATCATGCTTCTAATGATATGACAGAAAATTTATTGTGTGCAACTGATTTGGATTTTAAGAATCAATTGTTAGTCACCGAAGATAAGGTTGTGCAAGTTTTAACACATTTGGATAGCTCACATAAGTTTGTTGAAGATCACATTTGGAGAGCTGAAGTTGAGAGGAGACAAATGGGCATAGAAAAAAGATCCTCACTTGAAGATTGGTGTGTAGTTAGGAAGGCATTGGAAACTTTGAAATCAGATTATTTGAACTTGCTTATTGATAGGGATTATGTCCTTGAGATTGCTGGCCGAATTTTTGATGCATTGAAGGAAAGAGATGCTGAAATTGATAAGCTTATATTTAAGCTTAAAACAACTATGGATTCTTTAGAGAGTACCCAAATGGCTCTCTTAGAAGTTGAAAGTCAGTTTGTAGATGTACACCAATTCAAGGAACAAGTTGGAGCTACTAGAGCAGATAAAGGCAAGCTGATAATTGAAGAGCTTGATTTGCTCCAAGCAAATTTTGACTTAGGACCGTCTCCTAAGTATGCAAATACAGAGTGGGAGTCAATTGATGAATTGTTTGAATATGAAGGTGAAAACAACTTCCAATCATTTGATGATTTTGTTTCTATGACGGAAGTTGAGTTAATGCATGAAAATTCACTCCTCATGTTGAATGATGAAGAACAATTGGATGTAAATAACATGGAGGAGAATAGTAACAGGATATGGGATCCTGGTGCAAAGCATTCATGGAATATTACTATGCACAGGAACTTTTTCAACTGGAAGCTTTCATCAGTTGTTGAAGATGGACATAAGTTTCAAGTATGCAATGGATTCGGTTCTATGATGGCTCACTTTCATAATGGAGTTTATTTGCAGGATAGTGGTGTTGGTAAGATTGTTTTATGGATGAATTTGGAGTCAAATTTATGTCATGAAGCTGCTGTCCTTCATCCAATCAGCCATCATAAATGTTCATTTGCATACAAAATGATTGATTGGAGAGAAATTTTGGTCATAACCTTGACTTATTCTGATTGTAGATGGCCTAAATTTCTTATTGTTCTCAATAGATTTCAGTTTTGTTGTTGCTATCTCACTTTGAGATCACTGAAATCTGATTTTCATGAGATTATTTCAGACTTGTGTAGCCATGAGATTGATCTTTTTGTTGTTTTTAGCCTTTTATGGGAAGATGACAAAAGTTTTCAGCTGAAAGGAACAAGTGTTACAGTTACTAATGCTCTTTTAGAGAATGAGAATCAGTTGATTCATGGCTGTCATGAGTTGTTTCCAGCTTGTTATGACGCTGATTTGTGTTCTTCATCGGGGGAGCACTACAGTTTTTGGGTTCCAGTAGTTGTTTCGTGTTGCATGATTGTATTGATGATTGCTAACTCTTTCATTTTTGGAGTTAGTGATGTTTGGGATCCAAATAGTTATGTGATTGGAAGAATGTTTCAGAAGTGTAATCAGAATACCAGCTGTGCAGCTCACAGATATATCAGAATAGAGCAGCAGAAGTGGTGTAGGGCATTCTTCAGATTGATTTGGGATCCAGGTATATTATCCATAATCAGGCAGGTATCTTGGTTGGATAGCATGAATTGCTTGAGGACAAGCAATATTGAGCAGGGAGGACTGTAATGTTCCATTTTTGGCACATTGATTATTATGGGCATTTGTGCTTGTTCCTAGTCTTTTGGAGGCTATCCAACATGTTTGAGAAGAACTCCAATGTTCTTGGAGTGGCCACAGATCAATTTTGCAGAGCATTTGGTTATGGCTTTGAGCTCAGATGGTGTTTATGATCATTGTGATGCTTTCTGATGTTTGATCGGGCTCCCGGTTTGCTCTCCAAGATTCTTGGAGAAGCCGTCTATTTTTAGAAAGTTGCCCGGAAAGCATCATTCATTTTCCCAACCATCATGGAGTGTGTTGGTATGCTTAATTTTGCAGTTTGGTGGTGTTTGGGATTTTCCGCAAAATGGTGTTATTTAATGAGCTATTTTAATTATTATTTTCATTTAAGCTCCTAGGGGTGAAAATAATTAATAAAAATCTAAGTGTTATAGCTCGTTGGAAAGAGGAAGAAAAGTTTTAAATCATGGATGCATCATTTTGGGGCCTTGCGAAGCAGATATTTCATTTATTTTGATAAAGGGGTCTTTGGAGCTAAAAAGAGCTTTTAATTAAAAGTGGTGACTTTAAGTTGTGCACACTTAATGAATTATTTTTTATTGTTTGAGGAGAAATATGAAGGGATAAAGGAAATAATATTTTATTTCTCTCAAAAAGTTATAAAAAGAGGAGTTGGGCTCATTGTTGGGGGAGGCTGATGATTTGTATTGTTATGTTGCCGGAATGAACCTGCGAGTTCTTCCTATTCTCTTGAGGACGAAAACCCTTTTGTGGAATGCTCTTGAGGACGAAAACCCTCTTGAGGTTGAGTGTGGTTTCACTACAGGAATCACCATTGTGATGAAGAAGAGATTGAAGCAAGCTCATACAGAGTTTGCCTTTGAGCTTTCCTGAAGCCGAATAGAGATTGATAGTTTGTGGTGTTTTTGCATTGTAATCTTTCTATATTGCTGGGATGCAGTTTTGATATGATAGTGATTGTTTTGGATTGAGGTTTTTATATTATTGTGAATGTTCTTAGTGGTCGAACCATTGCTGGGCCGTACATGGTGTATTTGGACGAATTGCATTTGAAATTTAATATCAGTCTTTTGTGCCAAAGTTGGTGTTGGGATGTCATTATTGTGCCTAGGCGTCACTCTTTAAGCAGTTTCAATAGTTATTTATCTTGCATTTTAAATGCAATGAGGATCCGTACCTTGGCTGGGCCGTACTGGCAGTCTGAGGATCTTTGAAAAATTAAATTCTTTAAGGCTGTTATTACTACTGTATTGCTTGTGATTTGCTATTTATACATAGGCGATTACCATGGAATTGGTTTGCAATGAATTGATGAAGTTTTCAGTATGCTGGGAATGAATCCGTACCTTCTGAGCGTACGACCGGGAAGGGATTCAAGTTAATAATGGGCAGTAGTTTATATCAGTTGAACAATGTAATTCTGCTGTGCATGGTAGTCATTGTTTAGTGATTGGTTTGTACTGATTTGAAGGAGATACTTCTTCTGTTGTTAAAAGTGGGTTTAAGTCTGATCATGGCAGCCATACCTTTGGTAACAGTCTGATTTTCTGCAGCAATAAATGAACAGCAACAAATCTCAGTCATTTGGCATCTGATTTTAGAGACTTCTGTGCAGTGTATGATCTTCATTACTCAGGGGTAACTTATCAAGTTATAACTCAAGTATTATTTGCCATCTTTGTATTGCTACATTGAAATCTTTCATTTATGCAACAACATTAAAGACCCCTGGATGGTTTACCGCCAGTGTGGAGTAAATAAACATTGTTTATCTATCTTTACTCACCCACTGAATAAGTGGAGTATTCCCACTGAACAAGTGGATGGTTTTGTAATATTTCTTTCTTGTTCTTTACCCACTGAAAGTGGTGAATCCCCACAGTTTGTGGATGCCTGCATATGCAGATGAATGTCTACTTGTTTGCACAATGTTTTAATTGTAATCTAAAGCACATTATGCTCTCACCTTGCCCGATTTGGGATCTTGGTGATCAGAAGTGCGGAGGAATTTAATTGTGCTAACATTTGGTTATCATTGTTCAATTGTTTTGGAAATTTTTTTTGAGGGTTGTACATTACAGTGGTATCAGAGCTGGTATGTTCTTGCCAGCCTGTTGGGAAGCTAATTTTTTGCAGATCTTTCAGTTGAGCAAGTCAGTTTTCAGCGTTGCTTGTGAGTGATCAGCACTTGCATGTGTGTTCAGAGTTGGGCAGTTGAAAGATTCTGAGCAGTGTTGAGAGATCATGGCATCTCTTATGCGGAAAAGAAGAGAGACAGATGTCCTGGATGAATTAGAAAGAGCAGTTCAAGAGAAGTTAGATCGAAGGAAGTATCATCATGAGGCCACTAAGATTATTGATGAGTATGAAGAACTACCAGATGACTATAAGCAGCAACTCCCTTGGAATGCTTTCTTGGAAATCATCAAAGAAGGTAATCCTAACAAAAAAGGATTTATAGAATACATTCAGAAGATAAGGAATGAAGAGGAGATGAAGGAAATGTCCTTGTGCAAGCTTGAGTTAACTACTTCGAAGGCAAGGACCAAGAACTTTTCTAAGTATTCACTTTCCAGCCCACCGAACAAGAAGCCGCCTATTTCGGGGAAGAAAAAGTTCAGCAAAAATGAACTTAGAAGAAGAAATCTTTGCTTCCTATGCAAAGATGCTTGGGAGCCTAACCACCAATGCAAGAAAAAAGAAGATGAATCAGCAACCTTCACCACATGTTCTTCCTTTCTGAATGATGTGAAATCTGAAAATGGTGAAGATGAAGACTTGTTAGTTGAAAGAAATGAGTCTAAGCCTCTGTATGATGAAGACAAAGTCACAAAACATGAAACATACATAGAGGAGTTTGCTGAATTGGAGAAGTCTACAACAGAAATTAGTGAAACTAAGCCTTGCTTTGATGAGGAGTCAAAAGTGTTGGACTTAGCAAGTCCTTCATTTGATGAAGATGCTGAAGATGCCACTACATTTGAGGAGATGAAGATGATCGATAGATTGCTTGCCGGTGACTTTGCAAGTGAGCCTGAGAGGATTGAAGCAATGTGTCTCGTTGAGGACATGGGAGACAATGAAATCACAAAAGATAAAAAGTTTGATGCTGCTGCAAATTTCAGAACAGCACCTAATGAAGAGCATTTCCACCATTCTAGTGATGGAAGTCTTGATTATGAATGGGATTGTTCCATGCAAAGAGAAGAGCAGTTAGATTCTTCAAAGATCCTTGACGAAGAATGTGTTGATGAAGACTTTAAATCAGCCATTGGTGATGATTCAATGTTTGATTATGAGACTGCTATTTCATTTGATCTAAGTGATGAAGAAGATTCAACTCCTATGCAATTTGAAGAACTTAGTATCCTTGCAGACGAGTCAGTTGATGAGCATGTTGATGAAGAGTTTGTTGGAAGATTTGGATTAGCCTCAAAGGTTGGCTCAACATTGAATTTATGTGATGCTACTTCTTGTAGTCAAAGTAGCTATGAAGAGGATAACTTTAAAACTGCTGATTTCAAGGATCATGCTTCTAATGATATGACAGAAAATTTATTGTGTGCAACTGATTTGGATTTTAAGAATCAATTGTTAGTCACCGAAGATAAGGTTGTGCAAGTTTTAACACATTTGGATAGCTCACATAAGTTTGTTGAAGATCACATTTGGAGAGCTGAAGTTGAGAGGAGACAAATGGGCATAGAAAAAAGATCCTCACTTGAAGATTGGTGTGTAGTTAGGAAGGCATTGGAAACTTTGAAATCAGATTATTTGAACTTGCTTATTGATAGGGATTATGTCCTTGAGATTGCTGGCCGAATTTTTGATGCATTGAAGGAAAGAGATGCTGAAATTGATAAGCTTATATTTAAGCTTAAAACAACTATGGATTCTTTAGAGAGTACCCAAATGGCTCTCTTAGAAGTTGAAAGTCAGTTTGTAGATGTACACCAATTCAAGGAACAAGTTGGAGCTACTAGAGCAGATAAAGGCAAGCTGATAATTGAAGAGCTTGATTTGCTCCAAGCAAATTTTGACTTAGGACCGTCTCCTAAGTATGCAAATACAGAGTGGGAGTCAATTGATGAATTGTTTGAATATGAAGGTGAAAACAACTTCCAATCATTTGATGATTTTGTTTCTATGACGGAAGTTGAGTTAATGCATGAAAATTCACTCCTCATGTTGAATGATGAAGAACAATTGGATGTAAATAACATGGAGGAGAATAGTAACAGGATATGGGATCCTGGTGCAAAGCATTCATGGAATATTACTATGCACAGGAACTTTTTCAACTGGAAGCTTTCATCAGTTGTTGAAGATGGACATAAGTTTCAAGTATGCAATGGATTCGGTTCTATGATGGCTCACTTTCATAATGGAGTTTATTTGCAGGATAGTGGTGTTGGTAAGATTGTTTTATGGATGAATTTGGAGTCAAATTTATGTCATGAAGCTGCTGTCCTTCATCCAATCAGCCATCATAATGTTCATTTGCATACAAAATGATTGATTGGAGAGAAATTTTGGTCATAACCTTGACTTATTCTGATTGTAGATGGCCTAAATTTCTTATTGTTCTCAATAGATTTCAGTTTTGTTGTTGCTATCTCACTTTGAGATCACTGAAATCTGATTTTCATGAGATTATTTCAGACTTGTGTAGCCATGAGATTGATCTTTTTGTTGTTTTTAGCCTTTTATGGGAAGATGACAAAAGTTTTCAGCTGAAAGGAACAAGTGTTACAGTTACTAATGCTCTTTTAGAGAATGAGAATCAGTTGATTCATGGCTGTCATGAGTTGTTTCCAGCTTGTTATGACGCTGATTTGTGTTCTTCATCGGGGGAGCACTACAGTTTTTGGGTTCCAGTAGTTGTTTCGTGTTGCATGATTGTATTGATGATTGCTAACTCTTTCATTTTTGGAGTTAGTGATGTTTGGGATCCAAATAGTTATGTGATTGGAAGAATGTTTCAGAAGTGTAATCAGAATACCAGCTGTGCAGCTCACAGATATATCAGAATAGAGCAGCAGAAGTGGTGTAGGGCATTCTTCAGATTGATTTGGGATCCAGGTATATTATCCATAATCAGGCAGGTATCTTGGTTGGATAGCATGAATTGCTTGAGGACAAGCAATATTGAGCAGGGAGGACTGTAATGTTCCATTTTTGGCACATTGATTATTATGGGCATTTGTGCTTGTTCCTAGTCTTTTGGAGGCTATCCAACATGTTTGAGAAGAACTCCAATGTTCTTGGAGTGGCCACAGATCAATTTTGCAGAGCATTTGGTTATGGCTTTGAGCTCAGATGGTGTTTATGATCATTGTGATGCTTTCTGATGTTTGATCGGGCTCCCGGTTTGCTCTCCAAGATTCTTGGAGAAGCCGTCTATTTTTAGAAAGTTGCCCGGAAAGCATCATTCATTTTCCCAACCATCATGGAGTGTGTTGGTATGCTTAATTTTGCAGTTTGGTGGTGTTTGGGATTTTCCGCAAAATGGTGTTATTTAATGAGCTATTTTAATTATTATTTTCATTTAAGCTCCTAGGGGTGAAAATAATTAATAAAAATCTAAGTGTTATAGCTCGTTGGAAAGAGGAAGAAAAGTTTTAAATCATGGATGCATCATTTTGGGGCCTTGCGAAGCAGATATTTCATTTATTTTGATAAAGGGGTCTTTGGAGCTAAAAAGAGCTTTTAATTAAAAGTGGTGACTTTAAGTTGTGCACACTTAATGAATTATTTTTTATTGTTTGAGGAGAAATATGAAGGGATAAAGGAAATAATATTTTATTTCTCTCAAAAAGTTATAAAAAGAGGAGTTGGGCTCATTGTTGGGGGAGGCTGATGATTTGTATTGTTATGTTGCCGGAATGAACCTGCGAGTTCTTCCTATTCTCTTGAGGACGAAAACCCTTTTGTGGAATGCTCTTGAGGACGAAAACCCTCTTGAGGTTGAGTGTGGTTTCACTACAGGAATCACCATTGTGATGAAGAAGAGATTGAAGCAAGCTCATACAGAGTTTGCCTTTGAGCTTTCCTGAAGCCGAATAGAGATTGATAGTTTGTGGTGTTTTTGCATTGTAATCTTTCTATATTGCTGGGATGCAGTTTTGATATGATAGTGATTGTTTTGGATTGAGGTTTTTATATTATTGTGAATGTTCTTAGTGGTCGAACCATTGCTGGGCCGTACATGGTGTATTTGGACGAATTGCATTTGAAATTTAATATCAGTCTTTTGTGCCAAAGTTGGTGTTGGGATGTCATTATTGTGCCTAGGCGTCACTCTTTAAGCAGTTTCAATAGTTATTTATCTTGCATTTTAAATGCAATGAGGATCCGTACCTTGGCTGGGCCGTACTGGCAGTCTGAGGATCTTTGAAAAATTAAATTCTTTAAGGCTGTTATTACTACTGTATTGCTTGTGATTTGCTATTTATACATAGGCGATTACCATGGAATTGGTTTGCAATGAATTGATGAAGTTTTCAGTATGCTGGGAATGAATCCGTACCTTCTGAGCGTACGACCGGGAAGGGATTCAAGTTAATAATGGGCAGTAGTTTATATCAGTTGAACAATGTAATTCTGCTGTGCATGGTAGTCATTGTTTAGTGATTGGTTTGTACTGATTTGAAGGAGATACTTCTTCTGTTGTTAAAAGTGGGTTTAAGTCTGATCATGGCAGCCATACCTTTGGTAACAGTCTGATTTTCTGCAGCAATAAATGAACAGCAACAAATCTCAGTCATTTGGCATCTGATTTTAGAGACTTCTGTGCAGTGTATGATCTTCATTACTCAGGGGTAACTTATCAAGTTATAACTCAAGTATTATTTGCCATCTTTGTATTGCTACATTGAAATCTTTCATTTATGCAACAACATTAAAGACCCCTGGATGGTTTACCGCCAGTGTGGAGTAAATAAACATTGTTTATCTATCTTTACTCACCCACTGAATAAGTGGAGTATTCCCACTGAACAAGTGGATGGTTTTGTAATATTTCTTTCTTGTTCTTTACCCACTGAAAGTGGTGAATCCCCACAGTTTGTGGATGCCTGCATATGCAGATGAATGTCTACTTGTTTGCACAATGTTTTAATTGTAATCTAAAGCACATTATGCTCTCACCTTGCCCGATTTGGGATCTTGGTGATCAGAAGTGCGGAGGAATTTAATTGTGCTAACATTTGGTTATCATTGTTCAATTGTTTTGGAAAAATTTTTTGAGGGTTGTACATTACAGTGGTATCAGAGCTGGTATGTTCTTGCCAGCCTGTTGGGAAGCTAATTTTTTGCAGATCTTTCAGTTGAGCAAGTCAGTTTTCAGCGTTGCTTGTGAGTGATCAGCACTTGCATGTGTGTTCAGAGTTGGGCAGTTGAAAGATTCTGAGCAGTGTTGAGAGATCATGGCATCTCTTATGCGGAAAAGAAGAGAGACAGATGTCCTGGATGAATTAGAAAGAGCAGTTCAAGAGAAGTTAGATCGAAGGAAGTATCATCATGAGGCCACTAAGATTATTGATGAGTATGAAGAACTACCAGATGACTATAAGCAGCAACTCCCTTGGAATGCTTTCTTGGAAATCATCAAAGAAGGTAATCCTAACAAAAAAGGATTTATAGAATACATTCAGAAGATAAGGAATGAAGAGGAGATGAAGGAAATGTCCTTGTGCAAGCTTGAGTTAACTACTTCGAAGGCAAGGACCAAGAACTTTTCTAAGTATTCACTTTCCAGCCCACCGAACAAGAAGCCGCCTATTTCGGGGAAGAAAAAGTTCAGCAAAAATGAACTTAGAAGAAGAAATCTTTGCTTCCTATGCAAAGATGCTTGGGAGCCTAACCACCAATGCAAGAAAAAAGAAGATGAATCAGCAACCTTCACCACATGTTCTTCCTTTCTGAATGATGTGAAATCTGAAAATGGTGAAGATGAAGACTTGTTAGTTGAAAGAAATGAGTCTAAGCCTCTGTATGATGAAGACAAAGTCACAAAACATGAAACATACATAGAGGAGTTTGCTGAATTGGAGAAGTCTACAACAGAAATTAGTGAAACTAAGCCTTGCTTTGATGAGGAGTCAAAAGTGTTGGACTTAGCAAGTCCTTCATTTGATGAAGATGCTGAAGATGCCACTACATTTGAGGAGATGAAGATGATCGATAGATTGCTTGCCGGTGACTTTGCAAGTGAGCCTGAGAGGATTGAAGCAATGTGTCTCGTTGAGGACATGGGAGACAATGAAATCACAAAAGATAAAAAGTTTGATGCTGCTGCAAATTTCAGAACAGCACCTAATGAAGAGCATTTCCACCATTCTAGTGATGGAAGTCTTGATTATGAATGGGATTGTTCCATGCAAAGAGAAGAGCAGTTAGATTCTTCAAAGATCCTTGACGAAGAATGTGTTGATGAAGACTTTAAATCAGCCATTGGTGATGATTCAATGTTTGATTATGAGACTGCTATTTCATTTGATCTAAGTGATGAAGAAGATTCAACTCCTATGCAATTTGAAGAACTTAGTATCCTTGCAGACGAGTCAGTTGATGAGCATGTTGATGAAGAGTTTGTTGGAAGATTTGGATTAGCCTCAAAGGTTGGCTCAACATTGAATTTATGTGATGCTACTTCTTGTAGTCAAAGTAGCTATGAAGAGGATAACTTTAAAACTGCTGATTTCAAGGATCATGCTTCTAATGATATGACAGAAAATTTATTGTGTGCAACTGATTTGGATTTTAAGAATCAATTGTTAGTCACCGAAGATAAGGTTGTGCAAGTTTTAACACATTTGGATAGCTCACATAAGTTTGTTGAAGATCACATTTGGAGAGCTGAAGTTGAGAGGAGACAAATGGGCATAGAAAAAAGATCCTCACTTGAAGATTGGTGTGTAGTTAGGAAGGCATTGGAAACTTTGAAATCAGATTATTTGAACTTGCTTATTGATAGGGATTATGTCCTTGAGATTGCTGGCCGAATTTTTGATGCATTGAAGGAAAGAGATGCTGAAATTGATAAGCTTATATTTAAGCTTAAAACAACTATGGATTCTTTAGAGAGTACCCAAATGGCTCTCTTAGAAGTTGAAAGTCAGTTTGTAGATGTACACCAATTCAAGGAACAAGTTGGAGCTACTAGAGCAGATAAAGGCAAGCTGATAATTGAAGAGCTTGATTTGCTCCAAGCAAATTTTGACTTAGGACCGTCTCCTAAGTATGCAAATACAGAGTGGGAGTCAATTGATGAATTGTTTGAATATGAAGGTGAAAACAACTTCCAATCATTTGATGATTTTGTTTCTATGACGGAAGTTGAGTTAATGCATGAAAATTCACTCCTCATGTTGAATGATGAAGAACAATTGGATGTAAATAACATGGAGGAGAATAGTAACAGGATATGGGATCCTGGTGCAAAGCATTCATGGAATATTACTATGCACAGGAACTTTTTCAACTGGAAGCTTTCATCAGTTGTTGAAGATGGACATAAGTTTCAAGTATGCAATGGATTCGGTTCTATGATGGCTCACTTTCATAATGGAGTTTATTTGCAGGATAGTGGTGTTGGTAAGATTGTTTTATGGATGAATTTGGAGTCAAATTTATGTCATGAAGCTGCTGTCCTTCATCCAATCAGCCATCATAAATGTTCATTTGCATACAAAATGATTGATTGGAGAGAAATTTTGGTCATAACCTTGACTTATTCTGATTGTAGATGGCCTAAATTTCTTATTGTTCTCAATAGATTTCAGTTTTGTTGTTGCTATCTCACTTTGAGATCACTGAAATCTGATTTTCATGAGATTATTTCAGACTTGTGTAGCCATGAGATTGATCTTTTTGTTGTTTTTAGCCTTTTATGGGAAGATGACAAAAGTTTTCAGCTGAAAGGAACAAGTGTTACAGTTACTAATGCTCTTTTAGAGAATGAGAATCAGTTGATTCATGGCTGTCATGAGTTGTTTCCAGCTTGTTATGACGCTGATTTGTGTTCTTCATCGGGGGAGCACTACAGTTTTTGGGTTCCAGTAGTTGTTTCGTGTTGCATGATTGTATTGATGATTGCTAACTCTTTCATTTTTGGAGTTAGTGATGTTTGGGATCCAAATAGTTATGTGATTGGAAGAATGTTTCAGAAGTGTAATCAGAATACCAGCTGTGCAGCTCACAGATATATCAGAATAGAGCAGCAGAAGTGGTGTAGGGCATTCTTCAGATTGATTTGGGATCCAGGTATATTATCCATAATCAGGCAGGTATCTTGGTTGGATAGCATGAATTGCTTGAGGACAAGCAATATTGAGCAGGGAGGACTGTAATGTTCCATTTTTGGCACATTGATTATTATGGGCATTTGTGCTTGTTCCTAGTCTTTTGGAGGCTATCCAACATGTTTGAGAAGAACTCCAATGTTCTTGGAGTGGCCACAGATCAATTTTGCAGAGCATTTGGTTATGGCTTTGAGCTCAGATGGTGTTTATGATCATTGTGATGCTTTCTGATGTTTGATCGGGCTCCCGGTTTGCTCTCCAAGATTCTTGGAGAAGCCGTCTATTTTTAGAAAGTTGCCCGGAAAGCATCATTCATTTTCCCAACCATCATGGAGTGTGTTGGTATGCTTAATTTTGCAGTTTGGTGGTGTTTGGGATTTTCCGCAAAATGGTGTTATTTAATGAGCTATTTTAATTATTATTTTCATTTAAGCTCCTAGGGGTGAAAATAATTAATAAAAATCTAAGTGTTATAGCTCGTTGGAAAGAGGAAGAAAAGTTTTAAATCATGGATGCATCATTTTGGGGCCTTGCGAAGCAGATATTTCATTTATTTTGATAAAGGGGTCTTTGGAGCTAAAAAGAGCTTTTAATTAAAAGTGGTGACTTTAAGTTGTGCACACTTAATGAATTATTTTTTATTGTTTGAGGAGAAATATGAAGGGATAAAGGAAATAATATTTTATTTCTCTCAAAAAGTTATAAAAAGAGGAGTTGGGCTCATTGTTGGGGGAGGCTGATGATTTGTATTGTTATGTTGCCGGAATGAACCTGCGAGTTCTTCCTATTCTCTTGAGGACGAAAACCCTTTTGTGGAATGCTCTTGAGGACGAAAACCCTCTTGAGGTTGAGTGTGGTTTCACTACAGGAATCACCATTGTGATGAAGAAGAGATTGAAGCAAGCTCATACAGAGTTTGCCTTTGAGCTTTCCTGAAGCCGAATAGAGATTGATAGTTTGTGGTGTTTTTGCATTGTAATCTTTCTATATTGCTGGGATGCAGTTTTGATATGATAGTGATTGTTTTGGATTGAGGTTTTTATATTATTGTGAATGTTCTTAGTGGTCGAACCATTGCTGGGCCGTACATGGTGTATTTGGACGAATTGCATTTGAAATTTAATATCAGTCTTTTGTGCCAAAGTTGGTGTTGGGATGTCATTATTGTGCCTAGGCGTCACTCTTTAAGCAGTTTCAATAGTTATTTATCTTGCATTTTAAATGCAATGAGGATCCGTACCTTGGCTGGGCCGTACTGGCAGTCTGAGGATCTTTGAAAAATTAAATTCTTTAAGGCTGTTATTACTACTGTATTGCTTGTGATTTGCTATTTATACATAGGCGATTACCATGGAATTGGTTTGCAATGAATTGATGAAGTTTTCAGTATGCTGGGAATGAATCCGTACCTTCTGAGCGTACGACCGGGAAGGGATTCAAGTTAATAATGGGCAGTAGTTTATATCAGTTGAACAATGTAATTCTGCTGTGCATGGTAGTCATTGTTTAGTGATTGGTTTGTACTGATTTGAAGGAGATACTTCTTCTGTTGTTAAAAGTGGGTTTAAGTCTGATCATGGCAGCCATACCTTTGGTAACAGTCTGATTTTCTGCAGCAATAAATGAACAGCAACAAATCTCAGTCATTTGGCATCTGATTTTAGAGACTTCTGTGCAGTGTATGATCTTCATTACTCAGGGGTAACTTATCAAGTTATAACTCAAGTATTATTTGCCATCTTTGTATTGCTACATTGAAATCTTTCATTTATGCAACAACATTAAAGACCCCTGGATGGTTTACCGCCAGTGTGGAGTAAATAAACATTGTTTATCTATCTTTACTCACCCACTGAATAAGTGGAGTATTCCCACTGAACAAGTGGATGGTTTTGTAATATTTCTTTCTTGTTCTTTACCCACTGAAAGTGGTGAATCCCCACAGTTTGTGGATGCCTGCATATGCAGATGAATGTCTACTTGTTTGCACAATGTTTTAATTGTAATCTAAAGCACATTATGCTCTCACCTTGCCCGATTTGGGATCTTGGTGATCAGAAGTGCGGAGGAATTTAATTGTGCTAACATTTGGTTATCATTGTTCAATTGTTTTGGAAATTTTTTTTGAGGGTTGTACATTACACAAGACAACTCAAATTAGAACAAAGTGTGAGGAAATCCTCTCTTCAAATTTGCAAGGGAAGCTCCCTGATTGAATCTACTCCTAAAATCAAAACAATAAACAAGTTTGGTACTTATGCATAGTGTACAATTTTATCATCTAGGGTTTTTGAATGGACATGTAATACCTCAAAGCAAACTAGGCCTATCTTTTTTTTTATCTGAGGTTAGAGCACAAGACTTACAAAGTTCTTATCTCACCATGAGGAATTTTTGTTATGTAGTTGAACAACAATCTGAAGTAGAAACAAATACTATTCATTGGATAAAATACAAATCAATAAATTCATATTAACAACAAGATTGATTTAACACGAAACATTCTACTAACAATATGAAACACACCATGAGATTGAAGGCAACAATTTTTTAAAAGCATACAAAGCTATTGATACAAAGAGAAAGAAAATGCTACGTAAAGTTGAAAATAGTTCTTCTTATTAATAACTTACCAAATCTCACAACAAAACATAATAATTTGACTTCAAAGTTGAATGAAAAATTTTGCAGCACAAGTTGTGTACAAACTATCATTACAATTTATATTCTCAAAACACTTATTTTATAAGCTCTCAAGAAGAAGCTTTTAGGGATAAAATAATAATATTTAAAAAACAAACTTTTGCTTTAAAGCAATCTAATCCCTATCTACAAAAAAGAGAAAATAAAACTATTTTAAAGCAACTGTTAAGGGAAAATTGGTGTAAACATGAATAATCAATATAATCAATATCAAAATACCCAAAACTCAACAAAATACAGAAACAAATAGATCAAACAAACAAAAGAACTTCAAAAACCTTTGCAAACCTCAAAGCTTCATAGCTTCCGTTGGTTGCCTATCTCAATCGATCTTGCATGTATGAATAAGGCCCTCAAAGAGTGCACTTCTTTGCTATTCTAAGATTGTCAATGGAGAATAGCTATGATAATGCTTTGTAATGAAGATGAGATTCACAACAATGGTAGTGATATTGTAACAAGATAACAAGTTGATCGCAAGCAAAAGGAATGACGTGGGTGCCAAAGGTGCACTGAAATTCCTGCAGAGTAACAATACTGAAAGCTTGGATGAATGAAATGGAAGAACATGGTTCAATTTATAGACTTGAGAGAGAAGAGATCAATGATATAGAAAGAATGAGAAGATCAACAGTATAGAACGGTTGAGGTACATGCGTGAATAAGAAGAAAACATGTGTCTTGCTCTATTTTGCATGAGAGGAATTAATAAAATAGAAGAATGAGTTAAATGAAGAGATAAATCAATTAAAAGAATAGATCAATCAGTTAAGAGAATAGAACTAGAGAATTGAAATTGCATGAGAATGAGAAGATATTTTAGCTCAATTAAATATTTAGAATATTCAATTACATGTGCACAAAGATTGAATTATATTTAGAGATAACTCAATTTAGAAGAAATAGACAACTTAAATAAATGTTTGATTTATTTAAATTTAGAGAAGATATTATTGGAAGAAAACAATTAAATAATTGATATTATTTAATTTAGAATGTTTTTGGAAGAATAAATAAAATATTTGATTATATTTTATTTTTGGAGATTGAGAGGATTTAAATAAATTTGATTTGATTTATTCAAATTTGGAAGAATGATTTTCACTTAATTAAATAATTAAGAATTATTTAATTGAACTTGGAAGAATTTAATTAAATAAAGGATTTTATTTAATTTTGACTTTAGAAGAGGTAATTAAATACTTTGATATTTAATTAATTTAGAAGAATATGAATCAAATAAATAAATATATTTATTTATTTATTGATAGAAGAATTAGAAGGGAATAAATATTAAGAATATTTATTTAGACAGAATCATGTCATTTTTAGGCGTATATATTTTGCCCCTCTTTGATGCAATGTAGTTTACGACGTTGCTTCAAAGAATAATTTTTTCTGATAATGATACATGCCCCAGTTTGCCCTTGGTATAGGTTTAACAACAGGATGCTGCCCCCTTGAGAGATTGGACAGGAAAAAGGCAGGAAGCGTGAGACGGACAATCTCACAAAGACAAAGGGAAAACTTGGTTAGGATTGAAGAAAATAGGATGCGTTTCTGAGAAACGGGAAAAAAAGGAAGAAACGGGAAAAAAATAGGAAGAAACAGGTGCGGGAAGTAGTCATAGTCACCACATAGCTAGAACAGGGTTTGCATGCTATATATAGGAGCTGGGTTCACAAGACAATTCGTTTGCACACTTGTCTTTGTTTGATATGCTTCTAAGAGCTTAGAAGAGAATAGAGCATAGAGCAGTCAGCACGAGGATGGATATTCCATGCGAGGACCATCGCTTTGAGTAAGTCTGTTGATTTGACCAGCCAGCAGAGGCAGGACCCCCGGTATGTATCTCAAATTTTTTTCCCTAGAGTTAATTTTTAGTGCAATAAATGCTAGGAGAAAATAAGACAGACAAATGCGACAGATCGTAGTTTGGCGCATATGACATGCAAAACTGCGCATCTATCAAACTACGGCGCATTTAGGATATAGAACGGCGCATTCATTCAAGCTGTTCATGCATGAGCTTAGTCGGTGCATGCATAATTCTGCGATGCATTTACGGTATGAAGTGGCGCATGCAACTGGGCGGCGCATTTATGGTATAGGATGGCACATGCATGACATCTTGCAGCGCATGCAACAGAAGCGGTGCATTTGATAAGAAACGACGCATTTGATAATAAATGGTGCATGTACCATCTGTTATGGTGCATATGAAATAGATAGACAGTTTACTTAACAAAATTGACTCGATTGGCATCATGTTTAACGCGTCAATCGATAAGCTATCTCTGAGATTGCAAGAATCTAATCAAGAGATGTAGTGTGCTATTTTGATCAATTTGATGTGTTAAGTTAGTTGATATGATTCTATAGATATGTTGAGTATGGTACTTGCAGCTTTAAGTTGACGCCTTGCTTTGTGTACTTTGCAGGAGGACATACGAGATACACTTTAGTCTAGGGAGCAGTTTCCTATGCCGTTGTTGTAGCATCACACGTTGATTGAGTTGGATCGAGAGGTGCTCGATACGATGGGTTTGGACTATGTTTGCTTTATGCCCGAGGTTCAAGTGAACCGCGGGCTACTAACTGTAGCAGTAGAGAGGTTCCACAGCAAGGACGGGACCTTCCACTTCCCTACTGGTGAGATGATGGTTACATTGGAGGATGTATACAGGATACTCCACTTGCCTATTCAGGGAGATCTCATGGAGTATGATCCATAGACGGATGTAGGACTTGTAGAGTGCAGGCAAGTATTCGATGACCCTGAGCTGGTTGGACAGGTCATCTCCTGGTAGGACATTCATGACTACTATGACTACTTCCCAGGGATAGTAGTAGGACTGATCGGAGGCGTTGTATGCCCTGATAGGAGGTCACATGGGTTCTCGATTGGATGGGGATGGATCATGGAGCAGATGATTACAGAGGGCACTCGTTATGCTTGGGGTGTTTGCATTTTATAGCACTTATCTATGACATGCATCAGGTAGTATACCACAGGGGTGCGAGCCTATCAGCAGGGGTCTCACTACTGTAGTTTTGGCTATGGGAGCACATAGCGATCACTAGACCGATTTGTGTCTTTGACAGACAGAGAGGAGAGCCATACAGCTATGGCTACACAAGAGTGATTTCCCAGCATAGGCTAGGGAAGCTCAAGTATTGGAGGCACACCCTGGATGGAGTAGATGTGGTCGTCTAGCGGCCATATCTAGACTGTGAGCCCTAGGAGGACGAGGCGGATGAGCTACCATACTATTATCAGACGTGGTGTCTAATAGGCTGAACATGGTTCATTTTGGAGAGACAGATTGTCAGCCAGGTTCGGAGATAGTTTGGGAGGAGACATGGCATGCCACAGAGGCAGGCTCTATTTGCGCAGACTCACGCTGAGAGATTCAGATGGGGGCCAGTGGCATCCTATGAGGAGGCAGTGGGAGAGTTTTAGAAAACTCCTTATGTTGCCTGGGATATGAGGAGAGAGATTGTAGACGTTGGGATGACGTAGGACTATGAGGAGTGGTTCGCTGCCCATCCATTTCTGAGATACTCAGGGCCTGGAGAGCTGGTGCCTCATATAGACGAGGCAGATTTAGACGATGAGGGCCAGGTTGGCAGGAGGAGGAGGAGGAGAGGAGGATGGGGAGGCGGTGGAGATGATGGAGGAGGAGGAGGTGGTGGAGATGGAGACAAACCTAGACAGAGGAGGAGAGCTGAGGAGGGACCTTCTCATGCTTAGCAGGCGGTGCAGCCGCAGGTTGCACAGTAGGCACAGATGCCGCCACCTCAGTAGGTGGCACAACAACAAGTACCCCAGCCTCAGGGGCAGGGACAGGTACATGCATCTCAGGGTCCAGCATAGTTAGATGTCTAGGAGAGGGCCATAGCCATGCTGAGAGGACAGGTTAGGTAGTTGCGGTACAACTTAGGATGGCTGAGGTCCGGCGAGAGATAGATGCAGAGGTTATCTTGGGGCTCACCAGAGAGCGAGATATGGCAGAGGCACGGATATGAGTTATCCGAGTAGAGTGGGATACAATAGTGGCAGCCCTCGGGATAGATGCCACTAACAGCTTTTTGGTTGGATAGGTGCACCAGGTACATGCACAGCTAGCATAGGCACAGACATAGCTAGCACAGGCACAGACGTAGTTGGCGCAGGTGCAGGGGCAGTTAGCACAGGTGCAGGGTGAGCTTGCCAGAGCGCAGACTCAGACAAAGTATTACCGAGGTTTGTACCATGGTATTGTGCTGGTTAGTTAGAGGGCTCCGAGCTACAGGAGCCAGTCTATGGCTTCCCAGAGAGTAGGTGGATCGAGGTCAGGAGCCTCCGTGATGGGCCCACAACAGTCTGGGGCCAGCGGAGGAGGGGACTCAGGAGACATTGCTGGGAGCAGCGGTTCGCAGTAGCAGGGTTAGTAGACACTTGCACAGATTTTGGCTCCTACGTACACTTTTTGATGGCTCAGATAGCCGAATATACATATGTACCAATTTTTGCATTTTGAGACATGTATCATTGTCTTTGAGATGTATTCATTGTATATGACATTGAATCAGAGATGGACCACTTGATATTTTACATTTGGACACATTTATGATATTTATATGATGATGCAGTTTATTTGATGCTCTCTATATTTATGAGTTATGATGCATTTGTATTGTGGGATGTGATGCATATGTTTATCTAATGCAAACTTTAGATGTTTACTTGATGCTATGCGATGTTATCTAATGCAGATTTTTCATATGATGCTATGTGATGCTATATGACCTGATGCAGATTTAGGTGTTTTACTTGATATGCCTCTAATATGTGTGAATGCAAATGATATCTATATGATTATGCAATTTATGTGATGCACTTATCTATGTTTTTGATTTTTTTTTTGTTTGACACTATGTGATGATTGTATATGGATGACCTGATGCACTTTATTATGTATGCAACTGATTTAATCATGTAAATACTATCTCATGTGATATGATATGCAACTATATGCTATGTTTTTGTGATGTCCAAATGTACTCTATTGACACAGAAATGACATAATGGTAGATAGGAGATTTGATTGAAATAATGACTCGATAGAAAGATTCACAAGCTTCACTTTGTATTGTTACTCTGCATTGTTTGATCTTTTATTGCATGGGATATGGATGTATGGATGTATAATGGATGCTTTTCTTTTGACATCTTGAGGGTGCAAGTATTTTGAAGTGCTTATTTCATCATTGGGCATTTTTTTTTTGGTACTTTTTTTGAATGTTGTAAGTTAATACAAGCATCGAGGTATAATTGAACTGAGATGACCTGAGTATTTCTTGCATATCAACAGTCAAGGATTGCCTCCGTTCATGTTAGACCTTTGATGTCCTCGATGATCTTTTGCCGATCATGTCGTTAGACAAGGCTTCACATTACTAAAGTTTAATCCACAAACAACAAACAAAGAAAATAATCATGCCCCCATCATAGCATCTTTAGCTTTTGGCATCCTTGAGTAGCATAGAAAGGCATGATAGCAAAAAAATCAAGACTCCATATTTTAACCATGTTTCTAATCCACAAAACATTTTTGTATTTAGATGTGTTTGTTTCTTGTCATAATTTGGGTAAAATCATTTAGAATGCCTTAGGTGTTTGTTTACTTTGCTTTGGATAGGTTAATGCCTTGCATCAGGATTTTTGCTTGAAAAGAGCGAGTTTTGTTTGCGCTTGCTTTCCTGGTGAGAAGATTCCACAATCCTTATTGGTGAGACAGACCCTAAGGGACTGACCTAGTGCCTCGGGGGCTCATTGCTAAATGGCCTTGCCTACGTGACGATGCAGAGGCGACGTAGTTTAGGGTAAACCCTAACGGACCTAAGACCTAGGTGGTAGAAAGTGGCACAGACTTAGATAGATAGAAGGACTAGACACGTGATGGATGGGACAGTGGAGCCTCGGGAGAGCATTGAAAATGGCCTTGCCTACGTGACAACGCAGAGGCAACGTAGTTATTGGACTTGGACCATGGATACTAATGAGAGACACTATGCTAGGCTGACACTGTGGATAGGATATGGGATAAAACCTTGGTTGACAAGGCAACAAAGAGATAGAGTATCAAGCCATGATAGGTTATCGTTAGGTTTTTATTATGGAACAGATATGGATCGAATGTGACACGAGGAAAAATGGACACAAGGTGAATGGTTTCCCAAAGATGGAGGAAGCAGTTTACCACAAGTAACACATGTTTACCAGGTTTTCACCACTTGCTTTTATTTGCACGAAAGCTAGAGAGTACACATGATGCCTATTTGCCAGGTTTTCATCATGATACCTATCCAAGGTGCCTGTTTGCCAGGTTTTCACCAAAGGACGATTTTTTTGTATTTTTCTAATTTTTTGATTCTTTTGTATTTTTTCTAATTTTATTTTTATTTTTTTGTATTTTTGTATTTTTTTTGTATTTTTTCTAATTTTTTAATTTTTTTTGTATTTTATGCCCCCCTTACATTGGGGTTCTCCTAGGTATAGAACCGGTGAAGATGCATGCTGTTGATTGGGTCATCGAACAACTCACCCTTTGATGTTGCTAGCTGATATGCCCCCGATCCATAAGTAGCTACGATCACATAAGGCCCAAGCCAGTTGGGTTCAAACTTGCCTTTCTTTTCCCGATCCTATTGA
The DNA here is from genome assembly GCA_027924645.1 of Cunninghamia lanceolata. NCBI lineage: Eukaryota > Viridiplantae > Streptophyta > Pinopsida > Cupressales > Cupressaceae > Cunninghamia > Cunninghamia lanceolata. The sequence goes on along the minus strand of BSBN01000232.1, from coordinate 6,062,025 downwards.
TTGTGGGGTTTCTCCTTAAGTACTAGATCTCCAACCTTGAAGACTCTTGGGCGAACTTCTGTGGTTATAGCTTCGTGACATCATTTGTTGATATGCTTTGAGATGATCAAAGGCTTTCTGTCTCCTTTCCTCTAGTAACTCTAGTTCTTGCAATTTGGAAACTCTATATTCTTCATCTGATATGAGACCTTTTAACGACACCCTGAGAGATGGTAATTTGACTTCTATAGGGAGGATATCTTCTGATCCATAGATAAGGGTGTAAGGGGTAGCACTTGTGGGAGTGCATATACTGGTTCTATAGGCCCATAGAGTAGGATTGAGTTGGATGTGCCAATCATGACCAGCATTGTTGACTGTCTTCTTGAGGAGTTTCAAGATGGTCTTGTTGGATGCTTCAGCTTGACCGTTGCCTTGGGGGTAATAGGGTGTGGAGAAACGGTGTTGGATTTTTGAATCGGTCACAGAGTTCTTAGACATCCTGATTTTTGAAGGGTCTTCCATTATCCGTGATAATGGATGAGGGAATTTCGTATCTGCAGATGAGGTAATTGAGGATGAATAATGAGATTTGTTTACCTATGATGGTGGTGAGGGAAACGACTTCAATCCACTTGGTAAAGTATTCAGTGGTGGTTATTATGAATTTATGGCCATTGGATGGATCTTTCCCACAAGGTCAAGTCCCCATTGACAAAAGGGCCAAGGTGTCGTTAAAGGTCTCAACTCTTGAGCTGGTGCATGTATCAGGTTCCCGTGTATTTGGCACTGCTTGCACTTCTTCATAAATTGATATGAATCTATTTCCATGTTCGGCCAGTAATAACCCAAACGCATGAGTTTCTTAGCTAAGGAAGGACCACTAGAGTGCATCCTTAGATCCCTTTGTGTACGTCTTATAAGGTTATTTGGGACTCTTCTCATTCTAAACAATAGAGTAAAGTACCATCTAGACCATGTCGGTATAGGGTGTCGGCAATGATGGTATAATGAGAGGTTTGGCGTATAAAGGTTCATCGTTGGTTTGAAGATAAGTCAGGTGGGAGGGTGTTGTCCCCTGAGGTAAGTGTAAATCTTACTGTGTCAAGGTGAATCAGATCCAACTAATAGGCATATATAATGGGTTTCAGGAAGATCATAAGCTGGTTGCTGAATTGATTCCACTAAGAACTCGTACCGTGACTCATTCTCTAGGATTTCAAGAAGAGAGGCAATGGTTGCCATGGTATCTACTTCTTTGTTCTCAATACGAGGTATCTGCTCAAAAGAGATGATCACAAAGTATTCCTTAAAGTCCTCGACCATCCATTTGTATGGGACAAGCTTCTCATCTTTGGTTTGGTAATCGTCATTGACCTGATTGATCACTAGTTGAGAATCACCATAGACATGTAGCTCTTTGATTTTCCACTCTATTGCCATTTTGAGGCCAATGACCAAGGCTTCATATTCTGCTATGTTGTTGGTGCATGGAAATAAAAGATGGTAAGACTTCAGTATGGTGTCTCCATGAGGAGTTACAAACAAGATTCCTGCCCCCGATCCATGGTTTGTGTAGGACCCATCAAAGTAAAGTTTCCAAGAATGTGTTGATATATTGAATAAGGATTCATCTGAAAACTCAAATTGCATTGGTGTGGTGTCCTGTAGTGGTGCAACCCACTAACTGATTAGCAATGACTTGCCCTTTGATAGCCTTTTTGTCTACATACTCAATGTCGTATTCACTTAGGAGCATTACCCATTTGGCTAGGCAACCTGTTAGAGTTGTTTTGCTTAGTAGATACTTCAGTGGATCTATTTTTGCAATAATTTTGACTGGATGTGCAAGCATATAATGTCAGAGTTTTTGGGAAGCAAAAACTACCGCAAGACATGATCTTTCTATCTGAGAGTATTGCAACTCATAGCCCACCAATGTGTGATGGATGTAGTAGACGACTCTTTCTTTATTTTCATAATCTTGTTGTGCTAGAAGGGCCCAAGAGCTGTTGGTGTAGCAGATATGTAAAGTAACAATGGTTTCCCTTGGATAGGAGGCATGAGAATGGGTGGATTCATAAGATACTCTTTCAATTTGTCGAATGCCTCTTCACATTTCTCATCTCATCTGAATGGAATGTTCTTCTGTAGGAGATGACTGAATGGTTGACACTTGTCTATCAGTTATGATATGAACCTACGGATTGCTTGTAGCTTGCCCTGTAGAGATCTTAGTTGAGTAAGATTCTTGGGTGGTGGCATGTCCATAATAGCCTTGAATTTGGCAAGGTCCACCTCTATTCCATTTGCCGATACAATAAAACCTAGGAGCTTGCCTGAGGTGACTCCAAACACACACTTCTTTGGGTTCAACCTGACTTTGAATTGCTTTAATCTCTGAAAGACTTTTTCTAACACATCCAGGTGGGATTCTCTTGTGAGTGACTTTGCAAGGATATCATCTACATAGTCTTCCATAGTGACGTGCATCATATCATGAAATATAGTGGTCATGGCACGTTGATATGTGGCTCCTGCATTCTTTAGCCCAAATGGCATGACATTCCAGCAGAAAGTACCCCATGGACAAGTAAAAGCTATCTTATACTAGTCTTTCGTGCTATCTTGATCTGATTATATCCTGAGAAGCCATCCATGAGAGATAACATGGTATGCCCTGTTGTGAAGTTGACTATGATATCTATATTTGGCAACAGAAAATCCATCCTTGCAGCAAGCTTTGTTTAAATCTCTAAAATCATTGCATAGTTTGACTTGGCCATCAGGTTTGGACACTGGTACTATGTTGGAGACCCATTCTGGATAGTCTATAGCTATGATGAACCCTACATCCAGTAATTTATTGAGTTCTTCTTTTACAAGCAGTGCTATGTGTGGATGCATCTTTCTAAGTTTATGTTTCACTAGTTTCACTCTTGGATCTAATGGAAGATGGTGTAGAATCAAATCTGGATCTAATCCCGGCATATCTGCATATGACCAAGAAAAATTGACTTGCTTTCTCTTGAAGAATGGTACAAACTTAGTCTTCTCTGGTGGGGTTAGAGACTTAGCAAAGTGAATGATCTTAGGCTGTTCCTCTGTTGCAATGTTAACAGGCTCTGTGGGTTCCACAACAATCTGAGACTTCTCCTAGTGCATGTCATCGGGGAGAGTGTCAAGCCTTCCATCGTCAGGTGTTGCAGTTGGGGTTTCACCTTCGGATGCGTCCTTTCTTTTTACTGTTTTGGGATCTGACACTGCCGCGAAGCAGTTTTTCATCATCAGATCTAGTTTTTATCTTGATATTTTTGCGATTGGAAGTCTTGGCACCCTCTTCGAAATAAGCCATAGTATTAAGTTTAATAGAGAACCTAGCTTTATGATCTCCTTTAGGTAGGTGGTCCCTAAGTTCCATGTAGTCAATATAGGCATCATCATTTTGGAACATATCTAGTTGTGGGGTTCCTCGTAGATCCCAGTCAATAAGCTCAGGATGCACAAGGGGGAGGGAGTCAGAGGATAGATCTGATTCATTGATAGTTTGAATGGATATACTAGGAGTATTGGTAGGGAGAGTGTTTGGGATGGTACTTTCCTCCAAATTATTTATTGCGATAGAACTCGAACCTTCCTTGAAAGTTGTATTCTCAGGGATAGGCAAATCACACCCTAATGGTCTATTCGGTAGCATTTGTCCCTCACGGTAGGGGCTATAAGTTTGAATGGTATCGACATCTTTGTCATCATAGGAATGCTCTGTCAGTTCATCCCACTCATATTCATTGGAATCTGTGTCATTGTCCTCTTGAAGGGTCTGGATCATTTCCACAAGACAAGCATTTTCTTTAGCTTTGCCCTTATCTTTATATCCTAGACCTTTTGTATTTCTAGCCAATGAGGATGAAGAAGGTTGAATGGGTTCTATAATTCCTTATTTTCTTAGGCTGATGAGGCCTTGTCCTTCGTAACCTATTCTATGTAGGATAGATTCACCTCGCCCATAGATTTCCGTTGGGAGCTTAGGTGGTTCTTGTTGTATGTTCTCTTCTTCTTCAGTATAAAGCCATTGTAGGATATCTCTTTCCTTTGTTTCATTTGATAGGGTCCCCCATTTTACAAAGGGAGCTGTGGGAGGTGTAGGAGGAACAAATGACTTTGGAAAATGCTTGGGTCGCCCAAAGGATCTAGGAGATAAAGGCATTTTGGCTAGATTGAGGCTGTGCTCAATGGAGTATTCCCCTACTCTTGTTTCTTTGATGGTAATTTTCTGCTCTTTGGGCTTTGATGAGGAAGCTTCAGAGGTAGAATCATGCTGTGGGGTAGGGGATGTAGATGCTCTATTGTTTGGTATGATGCAATCAGGTTTTGAAAGGACAGAGTTGCAATGCTGAAAGGGGTCAGGGTTGCCTTGGATGGTGACTTGCTTGCCATTATGAGGGAATTTTATGCATTGGTGATAGGTAGAAGGCACAACTTTCATGGTGTGAATCCATGGTCTACCTAGGAGAATATTATAGGTGAGTTCCCTATCTAGGACTTGGCACACAACATCTTTTATCACCGGTCCCACTTGTATGGGTAAGACTATTGTTCCTTTGGTAGTTCTCTCCTCTTCATCATAGGGTTTGATAGTAATCTTCTTCCTTGGATCAACTTTATTTTTTAGAGAACCCCAATGTAAGGACTAGCTTCAACGTGCAAATATTTAAACTGGCTCCCCCATCAATGAGAACCCTTTTGATGCGGTGCTTGTGGATGAAGGTGACAATGTGCAGAGGTGTGTTATGAGGTTGAGATACTGAGATGTCATCTTGTTCGGTAAATGATATGGTACTTGAGGAGGTCATATTACCTACCATGGCCTGAAACTTCTCTTGGGCCAAGTTAGTGGGTACAGTGGTTTCCACTAAGGCTTTATCGGGAATCTCCTTATGGGAAGGAGATAGACGCAACAACTTTAAGATAGAAATGTGGGTCAGAGTCTTCCATAGTTGGTCTATGACACTATACTAATGGAAATTGGACTGAGAAGGTGATGACCTTGGAGGAATGGTATTCAACGTGACCTTACCACTGCGGGTAATGATACTGCAATCAGTTCTGTTAGGCTCTGATTGTTGGTTGGGTGTAACCACATTGATTTGTGGTATGTTCTCTATTATGCAATTGATGGTATAGTCGAATGGCACACTTGTGTAATTGGCATTACTATTCCCATTATTCTAATTTTGCCTGTTGTGGTTGTTGTTGTTTCCGTTGTTGTTGTTATTGTTGTTATTGTTGTTGTACAACCTGTCATAATTGAGAAGTGGATCTTTGTAAGCCACATGTGTCTCATTGGAAGTATGCTGTTGAGTTCCTCCTTGATTTTGATCAAGCACGTCTTGAATAACATGTTTGAGATGGATGCAATTGTTGGTTGTATGTCCTCTTCCTCTATGATACTCACAATAGTTGGTGTCTTTCCAATAGTGAGGTTTAATTTGAGGCTCATAATCACTTGTTGGTGGTAGAGAGATTTCATTGTTGGCCAATAGCTTCCTTAATGCGGACTCTTGGGACTCACCCAATGGTGTGAACTTTTGACTTGGATTTGAGTTGAACCATGGCCTTGGCTCCTGAGAGAATGTTTTGTTGGGCGTAGCATTGCTTGCCTCTCCTTTGATAGTGAATATTGGCTGCTGTTTGGGAGTCACCACCTTGGCATCAACTACTCCATCATTGATGACATTTTTGTTTTTAGTCCAAAAATTTGATTTGTCAGTCGTGTAGTTGGAGGTGGGTGTGTCCTATAACTTGATTTGCCCCTTGGCGATCATAGCTTTCTCGATGAACAATCCCATTTCAATGAATTTTGAAAATGAAGTAGGGCATTGAATTTGTATTTGATAACTAAGATCAGAGTTGAGGTTATGGACAAACATCTCCATTAATTGCTTCTTTGGTACATCATATGAGCATTTGCTTGCTAGTTGTCTCCACCTTTGTAGGAAGGAGGTGAATGATTCGCCACTGTTTTGCTTGGTGTTGCATAGGTCGAGCATAGAGACTTCGTGTTCAATGTTGTACGAGAAGTGCGTGATGAATTTGTTGACTAACTCATCAAAAGTTTTGTTGCCCGGTGGGAGCCGTGAGAACCACTCCATGGCTTGACTACCCAGAGATCTAGGGAATAGTCTCATTAAGTAAGTCTCATTGTGAGCTACTTCCATGCATGCTGCATTGAATTCCCTAATTTGATCTCTAGGGTCCCCTTTCCCTTTGTATTTGTCAAACTTAGGAACTTTAAATCGAAAGGGAAATGGTGTCATGTTCAAACTTTTATCGAAGGGGTACGATGCAATATCTTCCACAGAGTAGGTTTTAGTGTTTGTACCCATCTTGAGATTTGTCATTTGTTGTGTTCGACCCTTGATTTGTTTCCTCATTTCTTCCATAGGAGTGCTTGGGTCCATGGCTTTCTTTCCTTTTTCATGATTATCTTCTACGGTTTCTTGGATTTTGCTTAGATCAAAATCGGCGGGGAGTTTAATTCCAAGATTTGCAAGGTGATAAAAATACTTGTGAGGGTCCTCATGGAGCATTTTCTCTAGCAAGCGTTGGAATTTTTGATCTTGGAGGGTTCCTTAATACTCTTCGTGAGAGATTTCCTCATCACTATCATGAGGGGTGATAATGTGGTTGGATGATCCGGCCATTTCGAGTTGCTTTTTGTATTGAGATCTAGTAAGAACCATGCAAGGTGACGCGGGATGAAACTAGAGATTTTGGCAAGGCGCCGATGGAGATTGTTGAGAATAGGATACTTACGACAAGATTTGGACAAAGGACTCTTTTGATCAATGATTCCAAGTAAGAAAACTGATACAAGACGACCGATACAAGATGGTAGCCACTAGTAAGGGTACTCGATACCTGTCTTACTATGTAGGGACTAGTCATGCACCAAGACCACTAGCGAAGTTCTGTGACCTACTAGGGTTACTTGAATCCAAAATGATATGAAAAAGGGGCCTATGCTGATTTGATATGGGATACTTTGACTTTGGACTAGGAAGACCTGATAGAAGGTGAATGAGATGACCAATGAAAGAGAGACTTTGGCACGAAATGGATGGAAAAAAGACTGCAAGGTAAGATATGATCTTAGAATTTGGAACTAGGCTGAAATGGGTACCCAGAAATGACAAAATTTTTCTCTTAAAGATTGTATGGTATCCAAGAGTAGGCCCCTCTAAAGGAAAAACACATGCGAAAGTGATATGTCTGGCATTTTGGTCACCCAAGATAGGGGAGAGCATAGGCTTGGTATCATTCCCAAAACATAGAATACAATGGTTCTTTTCCCCTACTTAAAATGAGAAAAACTAGATGAGCTATCTACTTGGGCAAGCACAAAAATTTGTTAACTTTGAAGTGATAATAAGATAGCAATGGTCCAGTTTTACCAAGATAGCAATGATGTGTTCAATTTTATCCCAGATAGCATGAATTTGTTAACTTTGAAGTGAGGATCGAGATAGCAATGGTTCAGTTTTACCCTGATAGCAATGATGTGTTCAATTTTATCCAGATAGCATGAATTTGTTAACTTTGAAGTGATAATCGAGATAGCAATGGTTCAGTTTTACCTAGATAGCAATGATGTGTTCAATTTTATCTAGATAGCATGAATTTGTTAACTTTGAAGTGATAATCGAGATAGAAATGGTTCAATTTTACCCAGATAGCAATGATGTGTTCAATTTTATCTAGATAGCAATGAGTTATTAACTTTGAAAGATAGCAATATATCAATGATTCAATGATATGCAAGATAGCAATGATTCAATTACCACCTTCCTAGTTAAAACTATGTGAGATTTGTATGAGCATCCATTTACTTTCCCTTTAGAAATCAAAGTGTGAGTTAACAAGTGCAACTATATGATTCTAAACCAGTACCTAGCCTACAAAACAGATCAAGAGAGTTCCTACAAAAAGATGTCAGCGTTAGTGAAAACTTCAAGAAAACCCTAAAAATCACTGCCTAGATCAGATGCACAACTTTAGAGACTGAATGCACAAAAACAGAGCTCAGAAGCGCCGTAGTACATATGCACTAAGACATAGCTCAAAAGCACAAGAAAAAAGTGTATATGCGCCGATCTGACAGATGCACCGTATTAGAGGGTAAATGTGTCGTAACAGAGTCTATATGCGTCAAAAGGATGTATGCACTGGAACAGACAGTGTACTTGTCAGATCAGAGACTGTATACGCTGAAGGAACGTATGTGCCATAACAAATATCAGATGTGTGTTAGGATGTGTCAGATGCACTGTTTCCTTTTGTGTACGACTTTCTAAAACACAAAAACTTAGTTTTTGGGTTAAATTTGGGGCTAGGCCCCACGGTGGGCACCAAAAATGTTAAGGAAAAATTGGTGTAAACATGAATAATCAATATAATCAATATCAAAATACCCAAAACTCAACGAAATACAGAAACAAAGAGATCAAACAAACAAAAGAACTTCAAAAACCTTTGCAAACCTCAAAGCTTCATAGCTTCCGTTGGTTGCCTATCTCAATCGATCTTGCATGTATGAATAAGGCCCTCAGAGAGTGCACTTCTTTTCTATTCTAAGATTGTCAATGGAGAATGGCTATGATAATGCTTTGTAATGAAGATGAGCTTCACAACAATGGTAGTGATATGGTAACAAGATAACAAGTTGATCGCAAGCAAAAGGAATGACGTGGGTGCCAAAGGCACGCTAAAATTCTTGCAGAGTAACAATACTTAAAGCTTGGATGAATGAAATGGAAGAACATGGTTCAATTTATGGACTTGAGAGAGAAGAGATCAACGGTATAGAAAGAATGAGAAGATCAATGGTATAGAACGGTTGAGGAACGTGCGCGAATAAGAAGAAAACATGTGTCTTGCTCTATTTTGCATGAGAGGAATTAATAAAATAGAAGAATGATTTAATTGAAGAGATAAATCAATTAAAAGAATAGATCAATCAGTTAAGAGAATAGAACTAGAGAATGAAAATTGCATGAGGATGAGAAGATATTTTAACTCAATTCAATATTTAGAATATTCAATTGCATGTGCACAAAGATTGAATTATATTTAGAGATAACTCAATTTAGAAGAAATAGACAACTTAAATAAATATTTGATTTATTTAAATTTAGAGAAGATATTATTAGAAGAAAACAATTAAATAATTGATATTATTTAATTTAGAATGATTTTGGAAGAATAAATAAAATATTCGATTATATTTTATTTTTGGAGATTGAGAGGATTTAAATAAATTTGATTTGATTTATTCAAATTTGGAAGAATGATTTTGACTTAATTAAATAATTAAGAATTATTTAATTGTTTGGAAGAATTTATTTAAATAAAGGATTTTATTTAATTTTGACTTTAGAAGAGGTAATTAAATACTTTGATATTTAATTAATTTAGAAGAATATGAATCAAATAAATAAATATATTTATTTATTTATTGATAGAAGAATTAGAAGGGAATAAATATTAAGAATATTTATTTAGATAGAATCATGTCATTTTTAGGCGTATACAGCAACTAATGCTAAAACAATTAAATAAATATGAGTAGCACAAAACAAACTCATCTTTGTTCAAAACTAAACATAGAACAAAAAGGGAAAATAGTTATAAATAAATATTCTACATCATCAACTTCTAATCCTATATCTAAATTTGAACTATGTAAATAACTGGAGACTCAGAAGATGGTGTAATATCCTTTTCTCTTGCCAATTAACCTCTATCCAAGAACTCTCTAATTTTAGTGATTGGAAGCTTTAGTGTTGACTATTCTTTATCCAATTTTCATTGAACAAAGCTTTTACTACTCAAACAATATTTGATACTCTAGCAACTTGAGTCTATATGCTACAATCCTACCTACAATTTTCATCAATTCATCCATATTATTGGTGTTGAAAGATGATCCTTCTAACTAAGTCATGACTTGCAACTCAAAATTACTTTTCACTACATCTTGGTTATCTTCAATGAATGTGAATGGTAGAAAGATAGAATATCCGGCTTAGCAATTTCTAGATTCTACATGTTCTCCTTAACAATTTTTAGAGCAAGTTTCTACAACTCAAATAACACTTAGCAATTAGCTATCCACTTTGGAATATACATTTTAGAATCAACTATCACATTTAATATAATCAACTCCTCTACTCCCCAAAAATCCATGGGCTTCAAGCTGGTTCAAATTCCACTACATTATGAAATAGTAGCAGTCATGGAACATTCTAACTCAATAGTTGGCAAATGCTATCTTGAATCTCCTTCGGCAAACTACATAAACTATCAATTGTTCTTGAACCAACTTCACAAGGATTCATGATACACTATTGAATTGTTCTTCATGTGACAACAACTCATCAACTCGTTGCTTTTGGGATCCCTCATATAGTCTTGGACACAAACTTATTCCCAACTCTAACACTATATTCACAAGATGATCAATGTATGCTCTTAATTCCCTATTTTTTTCCTTCAACTTTTCTTTGACTTCACCATCCTTTTCTAACATTTCTTTGGCATTTTTTGTAGCAAAATGTAACAAGTCAATGTTCCCTCACTTACTTATAGGTCCTGGGTTGGCCTCTGAAAACTAGAACTCAACAAACTGCATATCTTGGACGTTTTTATCCATGTGACGAATAATAATTTCAACAATAATATGCCCTTCCTCATTTTTCATTAATCGTATTTGTCTTTTGGCCTTTTTTATCTTTTCCTTTGATTAGATTGGAAACCACCTCCAAGTTAAGTGGTGATGTAACCACTATTCCTATTTTCCTATTCAGAGTTTCTTGGATTCATTCTTCATTGTACTTGTACTTGGCCTTGGAACTTCTACCTCCATAGCTGCAATTTCTTCACTAGGCTGAACTGTTTGACTAGGAGATGTATAATAAGAGACATGGGAACTTCAAGAACTATCTCTAGATAAATAAGAATTCAAGCTAGATGAGTGACTATTGTTGCTTCAGGAACTAGAGAACTATTTATGTGAATGAATGAAGGAGACTTCACCTTCTTTCTAGGAACTAACTTCAATTTCTCAAGCCTTGAACTTCCCTCAGCCTTGCTTGAAACTTTCATCTTTCTTTTCCAATCTTCAACACTAATAACTGAATCTATAGGAGCCACCTCTTTAATTCCTTCTAGTAGTTTTCATATTTTTCTTATTGGCACTATCCTTGTTTTTTAGACTAATTTTCTTTTCAAGAATCCATTGGATCTGTCCATGACTATCTTGTTCATCCAACCTTTGGCAATGCCATCCCTAATTAACCAATTCATTAGAGATAATGTTTGGATATTTTGTCTTGATTGAACAAATTTTGGAGATAATAGATCTTCACTTAAATCAACCCAACTAATTTGGTACTTTCTTGACTATGAAATTATTTAGTTGATCCAAGGTCATTTGGTTATGTCTTCTTCTATAGGCTTTATACTCATCAATGCAATTTGCCCAAACATCCTCAATATCAAGTTTTGTGCAAATTTGCTCCTAAATCTCTTGAGCACCATGTATTTGGAGTCAAAGTACCTACTCTTGTGATAAGATTTGAATTTGAAATTAGACAATCTAGAACCATTGTTTCTTGGCATCTACAACATTTGCACATTTAAATGGCCCAATTTGGATTGGAAAACTAGCTCCCAATTTGTGTTTCTTCCTACAATGCTCATGTGGAAATAACAATTACCTACAATTCCATCAAAAGAATTTGATCTTTTGGGTATCACGGAAGTGTGTAAGGATATGCGTTGATTTTTCATTCTCTAGTGTAGGTGAAGATAGGGCACGAAATGAACCAATCTACTCACTCCATGATAACCATCATTACTTGATTTGAAATCCAAACATTGTTTTAATTTTCCAAATCCTTAACTCCCAACATAATAAAGACATCATTGACTCTTTAGAAGTGTTTTATCCCTTATCTATACTCCAACTATGGATACTTCCAGAAAAAAGACATTCTCTTGTTTTTACCTTCTCCAACTCTATAAAAGCATTTGCCTATACTAAAGTATAGATGAGATATGACACCAAGTGGAAAGCCCTGGTGTCAACTAAGAATGAATGGAATTGCTAATTAGATGACCCCAATCAATGTGTTTCCTTCCATAACAAATAAGGTTGATAATGTAAAACATTGAATTCTTAAAAGTCGTTGCTTTCACTTAGCCTATCACTCTTTTGAGCATGGTATCATTACTTTGAGTTCCTCTCTGAAATCAAATCAATATAATGTTGGCAAGCAGGTGGCCCTCTTGGTCTTGTTAAGCCACTTTTGTGCTTTTTTAGCAATCTTGTACATTGGTGTCCCACTATAGCTCAATTCCTCTAAATTAATCAGTTGTCTCTTCATAGAGCTATGATCCAATTGTGGATTCGAGAGTTTCAACATCCAATTTACAAATCATTCAATTGTCGAAAGATATAATCCTTTTGGTGCTAGGATCGTAGTGATTGGTGCATGCTACCACCAATTCAAAGGATTGAATTGTGATGGGAAAGGAGGCAACTTGTAAGAGTCCACTTTCAACTAATTTGATGACCAAATTACTCCCTACTCTAACTCTTGTCAATTTCAAAACAAGGATATTCATGTCCCAACATGGTATCTTAAACATTATATGAGTTGTTTGATAAGTGTGTTTTAGGCTCCATGATATCTTCTTATGCAATTCCTTCTTCCAAACGGACTTCTTGCTCTCCATGTCTTGAAATATATGAAAACTTAAAGGAGTAACCCTATTGCAATTGACAAAATGACACTTTCAAAAGAGATAGTTGGTGTGACAATAGCAAAAAATAAAAGGATTTTGAAAGGTAAGCTAGTAAGTATGTCAGATTCTTCTTTACCGATGATGCAACTTGACAAGTAACCTCCCTTGGCACCAAAATTTCAGACTTCTACCTAAAAATTCAAGGAAAAGTAGAAGTCTTCTACTATACACGATAGAAGAAAGAATTGTTCTATGTTTTGGAATCAAAGTAAACATGTTTAAATAGGCCATCGAAGATTTAATCTATGTTTTATTTCTAAAACAGGTTGACTAGATAGAATGTCCCCATCTTTTTTGAGTGATTTTTGCTTTAAAACTTGAAATTAGGTGTTTGGATTGGACTTAGCTGACTTAGCCTCCTTAGCCATGCTTTTTAGGTGGCAATGCCAAGTGAAAACTGCAACTTCCCTTATGTTCTTAAGTTCTCTGATTGGGCATGGTTTCACAATGTGTTTACCATCTTGAGTTGTGGTTTTGTACTATCATTCTCAAGCAAAAAGTGTGGCATTCTTTGTTACTTTTCACTTATTTGATGGTCGTGCATTCCTCGTTCATTTGCCACTTATCTAAGTCACATTTTCACTCATCACATGCCGCTTAATTATCATGTTTTCCTCATGGTGAAGCCCCTTGAAAAGTGCAACTTTCACTTGGATTTGTCACTTTAAAGCATGATTTATCTCATGATTCACCTTATATGTTGGTTACAATTTCCTTTTGGCTTTGCCACCTTAGAATGGTGCTAACTTCATTACCTTGTTCTCATGGTTCATTGTCATAGTTTCTTATGATATCACCACTTGGATCACCAATTATTTAGACTTTTGCCACTTTAAGTGGAGTTCTAGATTGGCCCTTGCCACCAATAAAGTGTGCCATTTACACTTAGTTGAATGCATTTTATCCTTGTTATGTTTTACCTCTTTCTCTGCCACCTTGATGACCATTTTATTATGGCATAGCCACTTGAAAGTTGTGACATTCACTTAATTTTTTGAAACAATTCTTCTTTCATGCAGATCACTTAGGGGTCTGTCTTTCTAGGCACAATTTTGTGTTGGCAATGACACCTTAAAATGGTGATGAACCTTGACAACTTTTAAACATTTCATACTCGGCGTTACATCCTCCCAATCTTTGCCACTTCTTACTCTTGCCACTTGAACATAGTGCTAGAGGATCTATTTGTCATTTTTTAACCTTGTTCATTTTCTCCAATCTTTGTCACTATATCATATTTAGTTTCAATCTACGCAATCAACCTTCAAAAACTTGATTTATCTTTGTTTGCAATTTCTTATTTGTGATCAATTTGTAGAAACTGCTAGTAGACAAACTAGGCCAACACCTAAAAACTTGACAAATTGACAATGCTAAAACTTTGTTGATATGACAAGAACAACATGGTTTACAAACTTGATTAACAACAAAGTTTCGTAGTGGTATCAACACATTTCATTTGCACGTACAAGCAATGAGAAAAAAGAGCATTAAAGCTAAAAATACAAACCAATGAAACAAAAACCTATATATTGGTAACAAACATTGATTGAATGCAACTTGAGCAAGTGTATAATAGCCCTCTATGCATCTAAAAGAGCTCATGATGTATTTGGAAGAGCCCACCATTAATTCGAAGCAACCCACCATCAATTTGGAGCTAATTTGAAGAAATGTTTTTCTATTTTGAATCTTTTTTTTCTTCTTTTCATTTGGCATGTCTTCTACATTTATATATTTTTTATTTATTTTAGATTCATGGAACAAGAAATAAAAGAGGGAAAAATAAAGAGAATTATTTTTTAATTTTTTTTTTGTTCCATAAGAATTTTTTCTATTTTTGATCTCTTTTTATAAACAAACCCTAACTATTTTTTATAATTTTTATCTACAAATGCTAACTGTTTTTACTTTTTTCTATTTTTTAATCTTGGTTTATCTAGAAACCTTAAATGTTAATTAATTTTCTATTTATTTGTTATTGCAATGTACTTAAAATTTATAAATTTTTCTAATTTTATGCCTAGTTAGAAAGAAGCCTTGTTGAAAACATGTCATCCCAAGGGCTAAGAAAGAGGAATTGATTTGCAAGTTTTACAAATTTAAACTTAGTGGGGGACGTACTAATTGAATCAAATATCACCCCACACAAATTGAAACCTAAGATGTTAATGAGTGCCCAAATGTGTCTATTGGTGTTGTGTGTGAGGTACAAAGTCCATTAGAAACCTCTAACTAGAAAAAGAACTAAAAAAATACAAAGAGGAGATGGTAGTCATTCAAGGAGACTCCTTCAATTTCTCCATTATTTGGACCTTTGAACACTTGTGGTAGTGGCAATGTCAATTCTAATGTTGGGCCTAGATTTCATGGATTTAGATTGGATTCATATATTGTACCACACACTACTCTAGGTTTCCAACCATCACTTGAAAGCATGAGTTGAAATAAGGACAAGCATCAAGCAACAATGTTTGCAATTAGAGACTTTTGATTCTATTGTTCCATTCCATTTCTCATAGATAGTTAATTAATTCTTATTTTTGTTTTAAAATGTCTTGATTTCTTTCTTTTGAATTTTTAAATTTAGAGGTTTTTAGACTTCAGATTCTAAATTTTAGAATACTTATTTTAAAATATGGAGGAAGGGTTGCTCCATTATGACTAATGGTTGGATAGATAATAAAAACATGACATTGTTGAGTTTCCTTGTTTCTTCCTTAGGTGGTAAAGTTTTATTGATGCTTCAAAAAAGACAAAAAATATTGGTTCTCTTTATGAAGTTTTAAAGAAAGTCTTGGTCGTGTTGAGTAAAGAGAATGTTGTAGGTAAACTTCCCATGGATAAACACCCATCCTTATTCTAGACTCACTATTTTGCTCATTGCCTTGACCTTATATTGGAGGATCTTAGCAAACTCTCATGGACCAAAGCATGTGTGGAGCATGTTAAAAACATTTGTAGAAACATATATGACCATGCTCAGGTCTTTAACTTATTGAGGCAATATATAAACAAGGAGTTGGCTTATCCTAAAATAATTTTCTTTGCAATGAACTTTATCACGTTACAATCTTTTCTTTAGTCAAAGGTTGTCTTGAGGCACATGTTTGTTAGTGAGAGGTGGTTTTCATCTTCATATATTAAGACCAATGCAGGAATTGACATGGTTAACTAGGTTTTCAATAAACATAATTTCTAGCTTCCGGCAAAGGAGATTGTAGATGTAAGTTCATATTTCCATTTTATTTTTGTTCATTTTACTAGTTTATCATTTATAATACTTTTATTTGTTTGGTCGTGTTGATCAAAGAATATTTTGGGCAAATAATTATGTACATACAATGCAATAAATTATATTGTTGTAAGTAAATTTCCCATGGATAAACACCCATCTTTATTCCAGACTCCTTATTTTTCTCATTGCCTTGACCTTATATTGGAGGATCTTAGCAAACTCTCATGGATCAAAGCATGTGTGGATCATGTTTTTGATTAAGTTAAGAAACAAACCAGGGTGCTGATCCCTTTACACAAAGGCCCCTAGGGAAGACATGGATCATGTTAAAAACATTTGCAAAAACATATAATTGTGCTCAGGTCTTCAACTTATTGAGGACATACATAAACGAGGAGTTGGCTTATCCTAAAATAATCCGTTTTGCAATGAACTTTATCACATTACAATCTTTGTTGTAGTAAAAAGTTGTCTTGAGGCACATATTTGTTAGAGATAAGTGGTTTTCATCTTCATATATTAAGACCAATGCAAAAGTTGACATGGTTAACTAAGTTTTCCATAAACATAATTTCTAACTTCAAACAAAGGAGGTTGTAGATGTTAGTTCATATTTCCATTTTATTTTTGTTCATTTTGTTGGAATGTTTGTCATTGATGTCAAAGGTAGACAAGGTTGTCAAAGAGTTTTTCAGGGAGATTGTTGGAAGTGTTGTAGTTGATGTCAAAGGAAGAATGAAGAGTTGTTGTCAAAGATGTATATGGATGAAATTGTTAGATGTTTTCAGTGATGTCAAAGAAGGTAATTGATGGACATGGTATGCGTTGAGTTTGGTGAGTAATTTTTGCTTCGAGTTTGAAGAATGTGTGGTGTATGGCCGACTTCCCTTGAACGATATGAGAATAACATATTTAAATTAAAGATTTAAATATATGGTTGAGGCCAACTTAAGGATAACATACAAATTTCATTGAAGAAATGTGAAAAATAAAATAAGATAAATATGGGCCGACCCATATACCTTGGAGCCAAGAATAAAATTCAAAATTAAGGTGGCTGACTTAATGAGGCAAAACAAATTTATTTTATGAAGCCAACCTCATATGTGGAAGAGCCATATAAGACAAAATGTCTTATTAGTTCCTGCCATGGAACTATAGCGGCGAGGCTCTTTTTAACCCATGATTAAACTCTCCACTCTTGGCAAATCATCAAGCATATTTTGTTGTGGCTAATCTTTCATCCTAAATTTTAAACAGGAACACGTGTGAAGGATAACAAACAACAGATTTGTTAAATTGCTATTCGCACAGGTTTAGGGCTGCAGGATGTCAGAAAAGCCTGGGGGTTTCCCAAGGCAAGAGAAGGCATAAATTTCAAGATGAAAGTTAATGCGCTCTGCTAACGGTTTTTATGAGAAACATTCAAATTTAACAAATAAATAATTTCAATAACAAGCGATTAAACTGAGCACAACGAGCGAATCAAGATGCAGGTTTTGATGTGGTTAATTTGTGCAAAAGACAAAACAACGCTGCCAGCATTTGGCAGGGACTACGCTGCAACGCGACATTGTTTAAATAGTGGTGTATAATGAATAATTTAGACTCAAGAGGTCCAATTAATGAAATATATGAGGAGTATGAAGTGCGGATATTAAAAAGTGAGATGAGATCAATATAAATGATGTAATTAGTGCGGATATATATATAAGAAAGGACTGGTCAAAGTGAATAGAGGTGCTATTTCAAAAGAAAGTGTGCAATTTGCTTTATGAAATGAGGAGCAGTCAAAGATAATATCCAATGATTTGTAAATAAGACAAAGTCAGCGATCAAAAGGATATCCTATGATTTATTGAATAAGACAAAAATGATGTTGACTTGTCAATAAAGACAAAATTAGAAGTGGTGCGATTCATAAGATAAATGAGATGTATTTAAAAGGTGGTAAGTATTAAAAGATATATGTGGAGTGATCAAGTTATAAAAGACAACGGTTAATATATGAAAAATCTTATTCATTAAAAGATAAGTGGCGGCGATCAAACATCAATTAGAAGGCAGTGGTCAGTTATAGAAAGATGCGATTTGTTGAAGGGAATTGTTATTAGAGGTAGCGATCTATTAACAAAGGAGTGTAATGATTTATTAAGGATGCAATGAATATTATAAAGAATGTTTAGTGATAACAAAAGGAAGAAGTACCATAAGGCTTGAAGAAGTAGCAATCATCATCAAAGAGGTATGTTTGTTTGAAGAGACATCACCTTTTGAAATGGATGCCACTCTTCATAAAGGTATGAAGATATAAATATAGTTTATGGAATGTGAAGGAGTAATAAGCATTTGTTTAAATGAAATATTTTTGAGTAAAAGAGCAGATTGAAAAGAGATAAAAGGGTAGAAAATGAAAAGCAATTCAAATCTATATTGAGAAGAGATGTTGTCCATGTATGAAAGGAAAATACAAATATATATAACGAATATATGTGAAGAGTAAGAGAAGATTGTAAAGCGAATTTGCACAAATGGTAAGTGTTGTCTCTCAGATTTGCACCCTTGCTGAGTTGTTAAACTTGGCAATATGGAGAAACATGGGATCTTTCCAGGTCTGTGGGTCACCTGTGATGGAAAGAACCTTCGGAGAAGGCCATCTTCCTAGCTGGTAATCACTTAAGATCTACTGGATTTGCAGAGGAAAAAGGAGAAGGAATGCTTTTGAAAATGAAAGTTAAAACTAGAAAATATGAAAATAAGGGTGATTCACCAAACTTGATATGGTTAATGAAACTCAGACCTGCATACACTTGGCCACAGACAACAGAAACTAAACCTACACAACCTATCACTGTATGTTTGCAAAAACACTTCACAAAGAGCCCTAAATGCATTAAAAACTTTAAAAGGAAGCTAAACTTCACAGTTTAAAAACCTTATAACACTTTAAGACACAGTTTGCAACCTGCATAAACACTTCTGCAGAAAAGGATATTGAAACATAAGACAAGGTCACAAGGAAACAAAATACCTCACAAATGACCTGATCAAACACTTGATAACACCCAATACTGTAAAACAAGAAGGCAAAATCTGACTATCAATGGTATCCAAGGCACTCTCTGTATTTCATGTGCCAAAAGAGTTACAAAAACATGCTCAAACTGAGTAGGATTGCAGAAAAATCACTAACTCTAGAATGTACATGGAAAAGAACTCTCTAGAAAGAGTCAAATGAATGACTATATACTCTCCAAACAACTGCAATGAGATAAGGATGAGCCATCTCCATTTTCGTGTATCTCATAAATGTGCTCAAAGTCTCCCAAAATGGGTTTCCAATGCAGAAATAGTCAAGGCATGCCATCAATAATCATAAAAGCACCTAGAAATGTCTCTAAATGCCTTTAAATGATCTTTAAGGCCACTGAAATAAGTCAAATTTGTGCAATAACTCCTCAACCTATTTGCCAAACTCACCCTACAACATCATAAATGTCTGATATTTTTACAATAAATGACATAAATACAAATTATTTCTGCATTTAATTAACATTGACTAAGAGGTTTATAATTACACCACCTTAGTTAATGTTTTACAATCCAAATTTATTACAATTCCATGCAGAAAATAATGGCATTTAGGACACAAATATGTAATTTCCCGATTTTGCATGATTTAGGGATAATTTAAATATTGTGGAAGGACGACAAAGTAATCGACGAGACTTACTTTGTCGTTGTGTGATAAATCTGCCTAATGTTGCCTCTTTGCATTTTTATTACAAATGATAAAGTAATTCATAATTCATTACTTTATCATTCGTTTACAATATTTAATCTATCTCTAGACTATGCAAAAATGACAAAACAATAACTGTAACTCCTAGGCAAAAAATAACACGACTCCATACACTTGCATATTCACTCGCATCACATGGCTATGTCGAAAACACCTTATAACCCCTAGCCATTCCTACGTTTCAAAATGCATACATATCTATCATGCCTACAAGGCCCAAAGCAATACATTTTGAAAAATTATTGTTATGCCTCCCTATACATACCACCATGCCCTATGGCTTCCATGCACATGTAATTACAATATTATGCATTTTGAATCACCTTATCCCTCCATATGCATTAAAAGGCATCATACCTCAACAATACCTTATAAATCCCATCAAATGTTTTTATCCATCACTTACCTTGTATATCACCTTATATCTCCCAAAACACACCACCATGCCTTATGGCTACACTTCATCCACCTTGTAACTCCATCATGATATGCCTTAGCAAAATAAGGCATTCGACCTTGTGTTTCTCATAATGCATTTTGACTTGTCTTTGGAAAAGAATCAAAAGGCAGAAAAAATGCCTCATGACCCCACCCCATGTACAATGATTAGGTTTTAGAGACTTTCACAAGTCTTTACCACGAGCTTCAATATGGATAGAAATGATTTTGTTTTTTAAAACAAAAGTCAAAAACTACACAGCGAATGGAAACTAGGTATATTCGACCCAAAAAGGAAGAAAACCTAAAGCATATCATTTGCATTTCATTTTACCTTCCTCCTCTCGCTGCCACGCCGCCATGATTGGGGTTTGTGGGCCATAATGCATGATTTCTTTCGATTCTTGGAGGATTTTGGCCAATTTTCTAAGAAAAATTCAAGGTAAGTTGTATCTAGCTGAGGCTTTGAACTTTTGCAGTCGATTTGGGCCGATTTGGCCGCCATTTCTGACTATTTTTTTGATGCATTTCATTGTTTTTTTTGTCATGGCTGGCCACTTTGCATTCGATTCTGACTGTGTTTGAGGCCGAAAAGAAGGCAATTCTGAGAGTTTTTTGTGATTTTGGCAAAAATAAACTGTAGAAAAATAGAGGTAATTCATTTTTGCTATTCATCTCTTCATTTTCTAAATTTTTCCTGCATAATTTGCCTGTGCTGAAGCACGATTTGGAGGTTTCTGTGAATCTTTGTCCAAAATGAGTTTGAGAAAACCCCATTTTCTTCTGTATCTTGCTATTACCTGAACTTTGGCTCTACCCATGACAAAAAACTTGTAAAAGAGAAGATCTCTGTGCATTTCTAAATTCAAAAATCTGCATTTTCTTTGTGGCTGTAGCGTGAGGCTTGAAAACTCCATTTTCTGTGACTTTCACTTTACAACTTGCTGCCAGAGGCCGCTATTTAGAGGGTTCTGAGTATGTTGTTCTTGAAAAACTACAAAAAAAAACTTTACTTTCTCCTTCCGTATTTGCATTCTTTTAGCTCAAAATAAGCTTGCATCTTGACCCATGACCAAAACTTGTAAAAAAAAACATCACTGTGTACTTTGAATGCGAAAACCTACATTTTGTTTGTGGCTGTAGCGAGATTTGAGCATTTCTGTTTAAAAAGAGTTAAAAAGCTTTGGATTTTTCCTCTATATTTGCATGATCTCCTTGTATTTCTTGAGATTACATGCTGTATACGCTCTGCTATGGCATAATTAGAAGAAAATCTGAGTATTTCCTTTTGAAATGAGTTTAAAAAGATGTCACTGCTCCTTATATCTGCAGACCCTCTCTTCATTTTGTGAATTCTTTGTTGCATTTGGCCATAATAGAGGCACGATTTCATGAAAATCTAAGCATATTACCTAAAAATATGCATTTTCTGTGACAAGACTCTGCAACTCTTCTTCATTTCCTCTGGTATTTGATACTCCATATTTGCAGCTCCAAACAAACCCTACACATCTGAATACTACTTCATAATGCTAGGTGACTATTTCATGACGTTAGATTATTGTTATTTCACTCTTCTTGGCTGTGACTCTTGTTAACAAGGCTGCTCCACCCATCTCTACCTATCTTCAACAAGTGTATGAAGGTTTATTAAGTCTGCAATGACCTTTTCCTCTTCTTCACATGAGAATGCTGCCCCTTCAAAGTGAAGTAACATTGCTCACTGTAATTGTTGTTTATACAAAAGACCCTACTATTTCCAAAAACTAGGTGTTTAGCTGTCATATAGCAATATACATTATCCAATCTCAGTAACTTCATGACTTTAATACCTTCTTTTGGACTGTCTTCTAATGACTTTTCTCTCATGACAGTCTTACAGACTATCTTGAATGCCATCAGGATTGTCATCCTCTATAACTGCTCTTTATGACTGCATGATTGTCTAGAATGACTGTTTGTCTTGTTTTGTTGTTACAGTCATCTTGGACTATTTAGGACTGTTCACACCTTTATATTTCATATATGCTGATATGTATGTTGTTTCTCTTTAGTATCTTGATGGATTGATGCAACACTTGATGGTATGTTGCTCCTTGATTATGACTGAGCAGGCCTTATCATCTTCATTGGTGACAATGCCATGACCTTGACTGTTCCTTAGTCTTCTTAGTCTACTATTTGACTAATCCTATCTCTGCATACATACATTCTCATCTTATTGAAATTCCTTGTATAGACTTTACTCCCACTTCCAAATGCTTTGGCACTTTATGCAGACTTCTTCACAGTTTAGGATCATCTTATCTCCTATCTCATCCATAATGATTGTTGCTCCACTTTGCTCTCAGGGATCATTATAGTTGTTCCAGTGCAATCAATTCTTAATAAAATATGTGCAGCACCATGCAATACCTGTAAGAGGTTCTCCTTGGAATTGATCTCTAATGCTTGTTTCAATGGCATTTATGACCATCTTTGAGGATAATGATGATCATGATTTTAATAGTCTATACCTCTGCCTTAGGTATACTTTCCAATACTTTGTTTTCACTATCTTGGGCACTTGTTACAAGACTGTGACAGTCCCTTCTATTGTAATATTCTTTTCATTGTTAAGTGACAGTCTTTTCTTGATTGTTGACTATCATGCTCTTGCATTGTTTCTTGGTCCATATAAAGATGATTGCTTTTTTTTTGGTGTTCTTCTTGAAACCTTATGACTGTTCCATACCTTGTTAGTGCCAATTCAAAAAAATACCTTTGTGTATCACTTTCACACTTACTCTTAATGCTACCTTTTGCATTAGTTATTCTTTTGTTATGTAGCAACAAATTATTAACAATACTTCATTTCCGTCTCTGTATATTTTGGTCATTGACAATATTGATATCACCGAGAAACACTTCTCGATATTTGTCATTGGCTTCTAAAAGCAATATTTCATTTTGTATATATACCGTTTTTGTATTACTGCAACTCTCATGGCATTCTGTGCTATTGCATAAGTTTGCAAATCACTCCTGTAGCTATAACTTTTGATGATTGGAATGCAAAATGACTAAGGTTATACAATCTAAACCCTTCCCTACCAAGCTTGAACATGTTATGTAGCTTTCAAAATTGTGGGTCCACTTTTCATTTAGCAAATTTGTAACAGCATATATGTAAGCATTAGGCTGTAGATGATACAACCCACTCATTCATGTATGTCTGAAACATATTTAATGACTCCTGTACTTGTGCATCTAAAACATAAACTGCAACCTGGCACTTACACTTGTATCATTTGAACTCTTTCTAATTATCATTACTGATTGTGTATGAGGAAAATTGATTATGTTTAAATGATAAAATCAAAACTAACAAATCAAAAGCCCATAACATAAAGATGTATAATCTAAATAAAAACCATTATCAATAAATCAAATGAAATAAGAAAGATTTTACCCAGATTGTGTTGTTCTCTTTGTTTGAATGTGGATTGCTCAATAACGCTGCGAAACCATGTTTGCAACAAGCAAGTGTAGGTGCTCAAAGATCAATGTCAAAAGATCGTAAGTTGCTCAATCGATGCGATGTATGCTCAAAGTGCTGTAAAGGATGCCTGAGAATAAGTGATCGAAGAGGATTTGTGAAGGAGATGAGGGGGGTTTATACAGGTTTCAACGAAGATCGATCAATGGTCAGAATAATTCAGAAGAATCAACAGAGGAGATACAATAAATAACCATGATGAATGTGCACACGACATGTGTCAATCCATAAGGATATTTTTATCAAGATATGATGAAAACAAGATTGATTGAATAGATAACTCAACTTGTAATTTTGCCTTTTTTAGAGTTCTAAAAATAAGACTGATTGTGCACATGAGTTAACAAGATATTTTAAGAGGAATTGGAAAATAACTAAAATTAAATAAATAAATTTATTTAATTGTTTGTGCATGATAGTGGAACGAAGGATTATAAATAAAATATTTGATTTTATTTATTTTTAGAGGTTTGAAACAATTTAAATAAATTTGCATGATTTATTTAAATTTAGAACAAGTGATTTAATTAAATAATGTAGATTATTTAATTGTAGATAAGAGGATTTGTGATGAATTAATTAAATAATTGGATTTATTTAATTAATATAGACTTGAAATTTGAAAGAGGATAATGATTTAATTAAATAATAAAAATTATTTAATTTTAGAAGAATAAGGTTGATTTAATGAAAATTAATTAAATAAAGAAGATTTGTTTAATTAATGTTGAAAGCATGTGATTTAGAAGAAATAGATGAAATTAATTAAATAATTAGATTATTTAATTAACGTTGAATGCAGGTGATTAGATAGATTAGACGAAATGCAAGTGATGTGATGACTTGGTCATTTTTGGGTGTCTACATTTTGCCCCTCTTTGATGCAATGCAGTTTACAACGTTGCGTCAAAGAAAATGATTGTTGAAGACATGATACAATTTTTGATGCCCCAGTGTAGCTAGCTGCCCCTGTGTAGCTAGTGTAGGATGCCCCCTCGAGAGGAAAGATAGGGAAGCGACAGAAGGACTGGGTTGACGCTCGACTAGAAGATTGTGTTGGAGATAGGTGAGGTTGGATAGATGATAGATAGAAGAAAGGAGATAGGAGAGAACATGAGAGAAAGATTGTTTATCGATCATTGCTAGAAAACTATATAAGGCCATGGGTAAATGATGAGCTTGTTGCATTGGTTTCATAATTGTATATAAAGAGCAATCCTTATTTTTGATATAGCACGTGGATAGATCGCCACCAAGGTATAAAAGACCAAGGTGTTGTGATATCCGAGTCCGTGGATGTTGACTCTGCAAGCAAGCGGTTTGAACTTAGATCCCTTAGACATAATATGACCTTGTTGGTACATGTGAATGAGCCATAGTCTTGAACATAAAATAAACTTCAATACATGTAAATGCAAGAAGAATATTAATATGTAAGATGCGAGGTCATAACACACACACAAGATACATATGCTGCCAAGAAAGATGCTAAAGATCATTCCTCAAACATGGCACACAAAAGCAATGACTATGCCCCCAATCCGTACTGAATCGCAACATACCAAGATCATAGATAAATCAAGGTAGCCTTGAATAGGTAATGGACAAAGGAGAAAAAGATAAACCATAAAGAAAATTGACTGACTTACAAAGTAAACATACATCCAACATATTCTCTTGCAAAAGAGGTTTCTCATGATAGATTGAATAGGAAACATAACAGCCTTATTGTAGGAGTGATGTGTCCATTAAAAGGGGCTATCTATCTAAAAAGACAATATCTTGTTGCAGGAAATGCCACATGTCGCAGGAGACACGTGTGTTGGTCTCAACAATGGAACAGTCTGCAGAAGACAAGCTTGTGGATCTGGTGCTTTGGTTAAGTTGGATTTAGCTAATGTTGGCAATCAATACGCAGGACAATAGATGACTCTGGAAGTAAGTTGCCTTGCTTCCGGTTTGTTAAGAACTTTTGCTTTGAAAGGATGCACTTGTTTGTTGTTTTGTTGCTTGAGTTAGTCAAGTCGAGGTAAATGGATTGTGATAAATGGAAGACTAGAAAGGTGAAATGTCAATGGATTGAGGTGGGTGAAGAATGATGAATCGTATGTGCCTAAGTACTGGCTGCGTCCTTCGTATTCCAGACTGCCTACATACCCTGTATCCACGGGAACAAGGCACATTACGATGAAAGATGAAAATTATGATATGTAGTTCTGGGAGGAGTGATGAATGGGTCAAGGTGAAAGGGGGAGATTTTATGTACCTAAGTACTGGAACCTTCCTTCGTATTCCAGATTGCCTACATACCCATATCCATGGGATCAAGGTACCTTAAAATTGAGATGAGATATTATGTAGTTTTGGTTGGTGTGATGATGTAGGAAAAGTGTTTGGGAAGATAACAGCCTTATCGTAGGAAGGATGTGTCTGTTAAAGGGTGTTATCTGTGGAAAGGAGAACAATCGAAGTGCTTGTGAACCACGAACAAGGATCCATTCCTAGACCTATGTTAAGGAAAGAGTTGCCCCCATTCCGGTAGAGGAAATTGCATGGATGACCGATGAAGAAGACATAGAAAGTTTGACCTAGGATAAGACAGTGCTAATTGTTGACACATATCAAGACGTGGGATGACAACGATGGACATTGACAAATTTCTAAGCTATTCTAGATAGGGAGATGGAAATGCAAACAAGGTCAATGGTTTTATTATGGATGGATGGATGAAGCTTGTTGTGAAATGGACATGGAATGAACAGGACTCGATAGATGATGGATGCTGACTCTACACATAGTGCCTGTTTGCCAGGTTTTCACTATGGTACTTATCCCAGGCGCCTATTTACCAGGTTTTCACCAGAGGACAGATTTTTTTTGTGGTTTTTTTTTTTTTTGGAAACTCTGAGGATCAGGCATAGAACTTCTTGAGATGAACATTGTTAAGTGGCTCATCTAGAGGAATGCCGTCAGGTGTAGCTAAAGTATAAGCTCTTGATCCATATGCTGCTGTGACAATAAAGGGACCTAACTAGTTAGGCTCAAACTTGCCCTTCTTCTCTCGGTCTACTTGATTTCTTTGATTCTTTTTGAGTACAAGATCACCAACTTGAAACCGTCTTTCTTTGATCTTTTGTTGTAATTACACCAGAGGCAGTTTTGATAGACATGGAGATGATTAAGCGCGGCAAGGCACCTTTCATCTAGTAGTTCTAGCTCAGCTAATTTGGAAGTGTGATCATCCTCTCTGCCGATCAGGTTCTGTATGGATACTCTGAGGGATGGGATCTCGACTTCTATAGGTAGGATGGATTCAGAGCCATAGACCAAGGCATCTGGTGTGGCACCAGTTGGTGTTCTGATACTAATGCGGTAGGCCCATAGGGTAGAATTGAGTTGCAAGTGCCAATCACGACCAGCTTCATTGACCATTTTCTTGAGGATTTTGAGAATGGTTTTGTTGGAAGCCTCAGCTTGGCCGTTACTCTGTGGATAGTATGGAGTTGAAAAGCGATGCTGGTTATTGTATTGTGTGCATAAGGCACGGACATCTTGATTCTTGAATGGTCTCCCATTATCAGTGACAATGGCTTGGGGAATACCATACCGGCAAATGAGGTAGTTAAGAATAAACTTGGCTATTTGCTTACCGGTGATATGGATCATGGGAATGGCTTCAACCCACTTCGTGAAGTACTTAGTGGCAGTAATGATGAATTTATAACCATTGGATGAGGATGGGTGGATTTGTCCTATGAGGTCAAGACCCCATTGAGAAAAGGGCCATGGAGTCGTCACAGGTTGTAGTTCATGAGCTAGTGTGTGAATCAAATCTCCATGCTGCTGGCATTATAGACATTTCTTAGCGAACTGTGCAGCATCCTGTTCTATTGTAGGCCAGTAATACCCTGTGTGGAGTATCTTCTTAGCAAGCTTAGGACCGACAAAATGTGCGCCACAGACACCTTCATGTATGTCTCATAAGGTAGCTTCGACTTCTTCGTTAAGACATCGTAAGAGGATATCATCGAGACTCTGGCGATATAGTGTATCACCCAAAATGGTGTAATGGGACGATTGATGGATAAAGGTTTTGTGTTGGGTGGATGAGAGTTGAAAGGGAAAGGTACTATTTTTAAGGTATTCATAGATATCTTCGTACCACGGGGAATTGGGACCAACAAGTTTGCAGATGATTTCAGTAACTAGAACATCGATGACTGGTATCAACAACTGCTCGATCAAGAATTCACATTTCTGTGTATTTGCAGGCATGTTGATAAGTGACCCTACAGAAGCCATAGAATTTGTAGCCTTATTATGCTCTCTTGGAATTTTCTCAAAGGTGATGCTAGCAAAGTGTGGTTTGTAGGCATCCACTAGTTGCTTGTAGGGGACCAACTTTTCATCTTTTGTTTGGTACTCATTTGTGACTTGTTGAATAACTAGTTGTGAGTCTCCATATACCTGTAATTCTGTGATGTCCTATTGAATTGTTGTATTGAGATGTATGAGGAGTGCTTCATATTCGGCAATGTTGTTGGTGCAAGGGAATGCAAGCCAATATGACTTTGGAATATAGTCATTTTGGGGTGTGATAAATAAGATGCTGACCCCTGATCCATGCTGTGTGTAGGAACCATCAAAGTACAACTTCCACATTATTGAGTTGGAAAGAGTGAAGAGATTCTCGTCTAGAAAGTCTGCTACAATAGGGTGTGTATCTGTCATGGGTGCTTCTACTAGTTGGTCTGCTAGGGCTTGCCCCTTGATTTCTTTACGATCCATATACTCAATGTCGAACTCACTAAGTATCATGACCCATTTAGCTAGTCTGCCTGTGAGAGCTGCTTTCGCTAGTAGATACTTCAATGGATCAATTTTGGCTGTAAGATTTTTGTGTTGGTTTAGCATGTAATGCCGCAACTTTTGGGAAGCAAACACTACTGCTAAACAAGCTCTTTCCACCAGTGAATAATTGAATTCATATCCCACCAAGGTTCGACTGATATAATAAATTGCACGCTCTTTTCCTGACTCATCATGTTGTGATAACAAGGCCTCTAGGGCTGAAGTTGTAGTTGAGATGTATAATATCAAAGGTTTATCGATAACTGGTGGAATCAATACATGAGGTGTAGCTAGATACTCTTTGAGCTGATCAAATGCTGCTTGACATTTATCGTCCCATCAAAATGAGACATCCTTTCGGAGCAAGTATTGAAATGGTTAACATTTATCTGCTAGCTATGAGATGAAACGCCTAATGGATTGCAACCTTCCCTGAAGGCTCCTTAATGCTTTGAGGTTATTTGGTGGAGGCATCTCCACTATAGCCTTTACTTTTGCGAGGTCTACTTCGATGCCTCTACGAGATACAATGTATCCCAACAGCTTCCCTGATGTTACACCAAAGACACACTTCTTTGGATTGAGGCGTACTTGGTATTGCTCAAGCCTGTCAAAGATCTGTCCTAGAACTTGTATGTGATCTGCCCTAGAAGATTTAGCTAGTATGTCATCCACATAGTCCTCCATGATATGATGAAAGAGATCATGGAATATCACTGTCATTTCTCTTTGATAAGTTGTCCCTACATTCTTTAGACCAAATGACATGACACACCAACAATAATTACCCCACAGACAAGTAAAAGTTGTTTTATGTTGATCTTCCTCTGCTATCTTTATCTGATTGTAGCCAGAGAATCCATCCATGAGAGAAAGCATTTCATGACCTGCAGTCAAGTCTACTATGAGGTCAATGTTCGGTAATGGAAAGTCATCTTTGGGACATGCTTTGTGAAGATCTCTAAAATCATTACACATGCGGATGCACCCATTTGGTTTAGACACAGGTACAATGTTGGATACCCAGTCTGAATAATCAATGGGTCGGATGAATTTTGCATCTAACAACTTCTGGATTTCCACTTTTACCAAGAGAGCTATCTGTGGGTGCATCTTCCTTAGCTTTTGCTTGATTGGTTTAACTGTTGGATCAACTGTGAGATAGTGAACTACTAGCTTAGGGTGTAACCCTGGCATATCAGCGTAGGTCCATGCAAATTTGATGGTTCTTTGTAAGAAGAATTTGTTAAGATTCTTGTGCTCTGTTTCAGAGAATGACGCTGCTAAGAATGTGGTCTTCGGATTTTGCTCTATGCCAAGGTTTATCTCTATAGAATCCTCCACTAGGAGAGATGACTTCTCTTGATACTTAGATGGTAGGGGAAGGTCAAATCCTCCATCCTTAGGTGCCACAATTGGGTTTTCACCATTGGACATGTCCTTTGTTTTTACTATTTTGTGATTGGGAGGTGCCACAGTGTGGTTTTCACCTAGAGATCTTTCTTTATTTTTACTTTTGCAACTGGAGGATTTGGCATTCTCACCAAAATAAGTTGTTGGCTCTAGTTCCATTACAAAACTTGCTTTATGATCGTTAAGAGGGATACCATCCTGGAGTCCCATGAACTTAGCTATAGCTTCATTATTTTGAAATACATCTATAACGGGGGCGGCCCCTTGTTGGTCCCAATCGATAAGTTCAGGGTAGACAAGTGTTACTTTCTGGATGTTTGTGGTGGATGTTAGGGATACAGATGATAGCATAAATACGAAGGATTCTGTAAATAGGTCAGTCATATGGAGGGAAGAGTCATCGATGGTATCCTCATTAGATGTCAAATCTGCAAGAGAAGTTTTAGCCACCTCGTCGAGGATACCCTCGATGTCCAAGGCACGCGGTACCTTTCTACCAAATCCTAATCCCTTCTTGTCTAGTTTCTTCATCACAATAATGGGTTCCATTGTTCCTTGATTCTGTTTCCTAAGGATGCCTTTTCCTTTATAGCCCATGTTTTTTACTATCCTGAAGCCATTGCCATACTGTTTGACTGGTATTGTGACTGGTTCTTTCTCCTTATAGAACCAAGAAGAAATGTCTTCAATAGTTTCCTCTTCCAATAATTTTCCCTGTTGGAATTGGGTTAAAGATGTTGGGGGAGGAATAACTGCATTTTTAGTTACTTTGGCAATGGGTTTGGCTGTAAGATTTAGGGGATAAAGTCATCCACCCTACACAACAAGATTTTAAGATATCATATGTTCCAAAGCCTATATCACGGATGTGAGCTTTGATTTCAGGAAGAGAATGTGGTTCACTTGTAGAGGCTTGTGTCAAATTTTTAGGATCGACATATAGTGGGGATTCAAGGGCTTTGTCATTATTGGGCACTTGGTTGCAATTCTTATAATTGCCTTGCAAGATACGACAGAATTTAAAAGGATTGGGGTCTCTTGGGATAGTGATCTCCATACCATTGAATGGGAACTTGAGAGACTGATGGTATGTTGAGGGAACAGCTTTCATGGCATGGATCCATGGGCATCCTAGGATGATGTTATAAGGTCGCTCAATGTCAAGGACTTGGCATCGAGTTTCAAGCATGACATGGCCTACTTGTATAGGCAAATGGATAACACCCTCTAAACGACGCTCAGCATCATCATACCCCTTGATTGTAATACTTTGATCAATGTTGACATGATCCTCAGAGTATCCCAATTGCTTAAGTAACTATAGAGAACATATGTTGAGCCATCACCACCATCTATGAGTATACATTTGATTTTGTGTTTATGAATGAGAACCTCAATATGAAGGGCATCATTGTGACATGGATCATGGGATGGGAGGTCTTTCTCAGAGAAGACCACATGTAGGGCGAAGCAATGTTACCTACTATAGCTCAAAAATCAGCGACTACTATGTTGTTAGGAACCAAAGACTCTTGGAGGGCTTTTTCTAGCATCACTTTATGTGCGGGTGATGACCGTAGAAGGTCCAAGATAGAGATCTATGCTAGCGTTTTCCCTAGATGTTTGACAAGATTATAATCAGATTGAGTTGGGAGACTGGGTGTAGGACCATGAATGGTGACATGACCACGACGAGTTGCAACAACGCAATCCGTGGATTTTCCTTTGATTGTGAGGGTAGACACCCGATTCTCTTCAAAATGACCCACAATGGAGTCATAGGAAGTGGAAGCATTATTGACACCTTTACCTTTATCCAGAGGACGATGCGGACCATGGTTCAGGAATGGTTCCTTGTACATGTTGAGGTCTTTATTCGTATGTTGAGCTGGTGGTTCATCTTCAAAAGAGATTTGGTTGCCCTCAATGAGATTTTAGATTAGGTGCTTTAGTTTCATGCACGATGCGGTTTTGTGCCCTTTGCTCCTATGGAATTCACAATATTCATTTTCTCTGTACCGTGTAGTTTTGTAAATAGGTTTTCCATATGGGGGAGCATCTGGTAAGGTGAGGAGCCCTTTGTGTAAAAGTTTCTGTAGGATAGACTCTATGGGCTCTCCCAAGGGAGTGAATTGACGCCACGGAGGGTAATCTTGTTGAGGCTGCTCTTGTTGTCGTTGTTGTTGGTTTTGATATGGTTGTCTTTGTTGTTGCTGTTGTTGAGGTGGAGGTTGACTCGATTTGGAAAGCTGAAGCAGTGTTTGCAATGTTTGGACATGTTTAAAATTGACCACCCCATCATTGACCACGTTTTTATTTTTGTTCCAAAACTTTGGTTTATCATTTGTTTGTTGTTGAGGAGCATTGTCTTTAGTTTCTTTGAAGATTTTGACCATGCCTTTAGCAATGAGGGCATTTTCAATGTTGATTCCCTTGTATGCAATTTCGTTGAAGGTTGTAGCACTAAGAATTTGCAAATGAAAACCCAATTCTTGGTTGAGATTCTGCACAAATATGCTAACAAGCTACTTTTCGGGTATCTTGAATGGGAATTTGCTAGCCATTTGTCTCCATCGTTGAAGGAAAGAAATGAAAGTTTCTCCATTTTTTTGTTTGTTGTTGCATAGATCGGTCATGGAGATCTCAGGCTCTGCATTGTAGGAGAAATGGGTGGCAAATTTCTCAGCAAGTTCGTTAAAAGATTTGATACCCATGGGTAAGTGGGAGAACCATTCTATATGTGTCGTTATGTGATACCTCGAAGCAAGCAAGATAGAATTCCCTGAGATGGTCTTTTGGGTCCCCCTTTCCTTTGTATTTATCAAACTTGGGAATAGTGAAATTGTGAGGAAAAGGGATCATGGGTAATGACTGATCAAAAGGATAAGGACACACCTCTTCTAAAGAGAAGGTCTTCTTGGTGTGGCCAAATGTAAGATCAGATAGTTGTTGTTGGACCTCCACAAGTTTTAGCTCCATAGTCGTGGAAGGGGTTGGAAACATCTCTTGTTGTCCTAGAAGTGGTTGTTGATTCCCATACGGAAGATTGTGGTCTAAGCCATGGGCATTGGTGTTATAAGGGTCGTATGATTGGTTGGGGTCATATGTGTTGTATGTTGGGTTTAGATTGGGTTGGAATTGGGTGCTTTGATTTGGAGGTGGGGGCGGTGCTAGGTAAGAATGTAGGCTTTGTGATGGTTGAAGAAACGAGTTTGGTGGCGGAAAGCTAAAGTTTGTTGGGTTAGGTTGCGGTTGCAGAACATAGCTTTGGGAAGTTTGGTTTTGGGAATGTTGAGGGTGGTTAGGAAATGTGTTGAAAAATTTTAGCGTTGATGATCGTTGTGGTGGGGGGACATAGGTAGATGTGTTTTGTGATGGTTGAGGTTGATTGAGGATGAGCGTAGAAGAATGTTGTGGTTGGGGTTGCATGACCCTGGTTGGTTGAATGATACGAAGGGTTGATGATGTTGGGGGTGGTGTTTGTTGAGACCCTTGTTGCATGGCTACATAGTTGTTCCCCAGATTGTAATTTGGTGGGAAACCTTCCTGTGACGGGGTAACCAATATTCCACTTGCGATTGGTGTGGACATTTTAGGAGTGTTTTGCATGTTTAATTTTGCTAGAGCGGCTTGTCTTGCTAACTCTGCTTGATGATGTAGAGTCTCTTGTTGGTTTTTGTAGATCTCCATAGGCGTTATTAGCGGTGATAATGGTCTCTCTACCATTGGTTTTTGATAAAGGGGATTCTCATATTGGGCAATTGTTTTCCCTTGGGAGCCTTGTCCGTGTAATGGGGTGGTCACAGTTGACATGGTTTGGACCACCGTTATAGTGTCTTAGGTGTTGTTAGGCTCGCTAAGATTGGATAAATCAAAACCTTTGGGTAATTTGGCTCCTTGCTCTACTAGCAAGCGAAAGAAATGATCTTGGTTCTCGGTAAGGATTTTGTCAAAGGTGGCTATGGCTCTAAGATCTTGTATGAATTCATCAAGATCTTGTCCATCTTCTTGAGAGGATTGACCTATTTCAAGGTGTCGCTCTTCTTGAGATGGGACTTGATCTCTGGTATAACCTTGTGGAACAAAATTTGGAGGTATGTCGGTGGTATAGTGAGGTGTACTTACCAAAGGGACCCTACCTTCTTGAGATGGGACTTGGTCGGTAGTATAACCTTATGGGACAAAATCCAGAGGCATGCCGGTGGTATAGTGAGGTGTACTTACCAAAGGGCCCCTACCTTCTTGAGGATTGTTTGGTTGGTCAAGCTACGGCATGTTTGGAGAGATAGTCGATCTTTCTGCTGGTGTCTTGGGAGTAACCTTGGGAGTAATGTTGGATCAGCCTAATTGAGGTGTGTGAGGAGGCGATTTGCGCTTCCTCGGACAACTTGCTTGGTCTTGATAGTTTGCTAGAGTCTAGTGGTTACCATGGAATACACTAGGACAATATGCTGGGATTCTCTTATGTTTTGGAAAAGACAAATTTTGATGCACAGTTTACTGGACAAAATGCGCTATACTATTTGACCAAAGGTGTAGGACTGTGCCACCAAAAGCGAGCTACTGTAATACCAAAGGTGATGGACTGAGCTACCAAAGGTGAGGTACTACTATACCAAAGGCAAGCTACTATTAGACCAAAAGCGAGCTACTGTTATACCAAGGGCGCTAAAGTAGGTTTGTCAAAGGTGATGTACTGTTATACCAAAGGCGAGCTACTGTAATACCAAAGGCAAGCTGCTGTTATACCAGAGGCGTTGAAGTAGTGTCTAATGTTTTTATAAGGCAAATTTTGATAGATTTGGTTTTGGTTCTAATTGGATTTGCTTTGGCAAGAGAAAACACGTCAAACAAGGCTGGAAAAAAAGGACTGACACAACAGATAGTGTATGTTCAAGGCTCACAAAAAAGCCTGATGTTTCCACAGGTATAAGACAATTGCAAACAATATCAAGCACTTTTTATCCCTAGAGACAAGGTTTCATTGCAGTAGATCAGCTCACAACTTAATACTCCGTCGACCAAATGTCATTCCATAAAGGTGTCAGACATTTGTATCTTTGTGAGAGACGATAGGTAGGGATATCTCACCCTCCCCTCAGAAATCTCAAGTAGGTCACAAGAGATTTATGGCCAAGGGAATACTATCTCTTCTCAAGGGAGCCAATGGTGAGTATCTTGAGGGCTTAAATCGATTCCCCTTGCACTGATGATTACCGCAACGTTCAGAGGTAGATCAGGTAGTCACTATCTAGAATGGTTCTTAGTAACTTTAAGGGACCAACGCCTTACGAGCAATGTGACAAGCTACTAAAAGCTTTAACCAATCCTACTAAGAGTATCAAACACTTCGCTCGATGTGAAAATTGTTTCCACAAAGAGCTAGTACACCTCTTTTCAGTTTGGCACCACAAGGTAAGGCTGACGTCGGTTAGGACTTGGCTTTCGCCTTGTCCCTCTTATATAGCGGTTCAAAGGAAAACTCCACTTAGGGTCATCCCTTTTAAATGAAGCGCAATCCAAAAGCAGGGCCTTCTAAAGGAATAATTGAAATGTAAGAGTAAGCACGTCAAACAAAGGTTCAATTGTCCCGTTATAAGAAAAATAAGGTGCAACTAGATTAGGCACACACACGATTGTAGTTGTCAATTGTCCCTTATGAAATTGAAGTGTTTGGCATTCATGTTCATTGTCCCTTAGAAAATTGAAGTGTTTTTGCATTCATGTCCATTGTCCCTTAAGAAAGTAAAGTGTTTCTAAGACTTAGATTGCAAAAATGATTTGTTCAATTATCCCTTAAGAATGGCAATATGTTTCTAAGACTTAGTGCAATAGATTGAGATTTCTTCAATGCTCATCCTACATGAACATGTTAGGGAAACCCATTTGCTTTGTTTGAGTGATAAGAAGCTGCAACAAGTCAATTAGTTCCACAAAAACTCACAAGTTAGCCAAAATAAATCAACTTGACCAAAAGCACTTTACTATCTTACCGGAGGTGACTTATTGTAATGCCAAAAGCGCTGAACTGTGTTGCCGGAGGTGAGTTGCTGCAGACCAGATGTGATGCACTATGCTACCAGAAGCGAGTTGTTGCAGATCCAGAAGCGATGTACTATGCTATCAGAAGTGTCGCATTGTTCTACCAAACATGCGGTATAGTGCTACCAAAAGTGCCTTACTGCCTCAGATCTAGAAAAAGTTATACTTTATCAAAAAAGGCCAGGTCAAAAATATGATTTCATGGTTAACTTGAATATCTGAAATGTAATAGTTGATAGATCTGTAACCTAGGATCAAGAACAACACACAGAATGCCGCAAATAGATAGGTTAACTCAAAAATTGAAAATACTCCTAAATACGTCAGCTTAGGAAGTATAAAAGATAATTGAAAGACAAATAAATTAGTTTGTCAGTCAATCAATGATAGTTATGTGAGTTAAAATCCTGCCAATCACAAAGCAAGATCTCAAAAAACCCTAATATGCCAGAAGTGCCTTATTGATCTACCAAACACGCTGGACTGTTTCACCAATAGCGCGCTACTGTGCTACCAAAGGCACAATAGTATTGCCCAAGGGTGCTATACTGTACTGCTAAAAGCGCTTTACTATACTGCCAATAGTGCTTTTCTATGTCTTTTGCGTTGTTCCGTAATGTACTTAAAAAAATCAATTTCTCAAAGAAAAAGAGGGATTAGTGGGTCCCACCGGGCGTCCCAGAATGTGTACGAGGAAAATTGATTATGTTTAAATGATAAAATCAAAACTAACAAATAAAAAACCCATAACATAAAGAGATCTAATCTAAATAAAAGCCATTATCAAAATCAAATGAAATAAGAAAGCTTTTACCCAAATTGT
Organism: Cunninghamia lanceolata; assembly: GCA_027924645.1. NCBI lineage: Eukaryota > Viridiplantae > Streptophyta > Pinopsida > Cupressales > Cupressaceae > Cunninghamia > Cunninghamia lanceolata. Next base: position 6,025,034 of record BSBN01000232.1, on the reverse strand, counting down.
GTTGTTCTCTTTGTTTGAATGTGGATTGCTCAATAACGCTGCGAAACCATGTTTGCAACAAGCAAGTGTAGGTGCTCAAAGATCAATGTCAAAAGATCGTAAGTTGCTCAATCGATGCGATGCATGCTCAAAGCATTGTAAAGGATGCCTAATAATAAGTGATCGAAGAGGATTCGTGAAGGAGATGAGGGGGGTTTATATAGGTTTCAATGAAGATCGATTAATGGTCCAGATAATTCAGAAGAATCAATGGAGGAGATACAATAAATAACCATGATGAATGTGCACACAACATGTGTCAATCCATAAGGATATTTTTATTAAGATATGATGAAAACAAGATTGATTGAGTAGATAACTCAACTTGTAATTTTGCCTTTTTTAGAGTTCTAAAAATAAGACTGATTGTGCACGAGTTAACAAGATATTTTAAGAGGAATCGGAAGATAACTAAAATTAAATAAATAAATTTATTTAATTGTTTGTGCATGATAGAGGAACAGAGGATTATAAATAAAATATTTGATTTTATTTATATTTAGAGGTTTGAAACAATTTAAATAAATTTGCATGATTTATTTAAATTTAGAACAAGTGATTTAATTAAATAATGTAGATTATTTAATTGTAGATAAGAGGATTTGTGATGAATTAATTAAATAATTGGATTTATTTAATTAATATAAACTTAAAATTTGAAAGAGGATAATGATTTAATTAAATAATCAAAAAATTTAATTTTGGAAGAATAAGGTTGATTTAATGAAAATTAATTAAATAAAGAAGATTTGTTTAATTAATGTTGAAAGCATGTGATTTAGAAGAAATAGATGAAATTAATTAAATAATTAGATTATTTAATTAACGTTGAATGCAGGTGATTAGATAGATTAGACGAAATGCAAGTGATGTGATGACTTGGTCATTTTTGGGTGTCTACATTTTGCCCCTCTTTGATGCAATGTAGTTTACAGCGTTGCGTCAAAGAAAATGATTGTTGAAGACATGATACAATTTTTGATGCCCCAGTGTAGCTAGCTGCCCTTGCGTAGCTGGCATAGGATGCCCCTCGAGAGGAAAGACAGGGAAGTGGCAGAAGGACTGGGTTGACGCTCGACTAGAAGATTGTGTTGGAGATAGGTGAGGTTGGATAGATGATAGATAGAAGAAAGGAGATAGGAGAGAACATGAGAGAAATACTGTTGATCGATCATTGCTGGAAAACTATATAAGGCCATGGGTAAATGATGAGCTTGTTGCATTGGTTTCACAATTGTATATAAAGAGCAATCCTTATTTTTGATATAGCATGTGGATATATTGCCACCAAGGTATAAAAGACCAAGGTGTTGTGATATCCAAGTCCGTGGACGTTGACTCTGCAAGCAAGTGGTTTGAACTTAGATCCCTTAGACATAATATGACCTTATTGGTACATGTGAATGAGCCATAGTCTTGAACATAAAATAAACTTCAATACATGTAAATGCAAGAAGAATATTAATATGTAAGATGCGAGGTCGTAACACACACAAGATACATACGCTGCCAAGAAAGATGCTAAAGATCATTCCTTAAACACAGCACACAAAAGTAATGACTATGCCCCCAATTCGTACCACATCGCAACATACCAAGATTATAGATAAATCAAGGTAGCCTTGAATAGGTAATGGACAAAGGAGAAAAACCATAAAGAAAATTGACTGACTTACAAAGTAAACATACAGCCAACATATTCTCTTGCCAAAGAGGTTGCTCATGATAGATTGGATAGGAAACATAACAGCCTTATCGTAGGAGCGATGTGTCCGTTAAAGGGGGCTATCTACCTAAAAAGACAATGTCTTGTTGCAGGAAATGCCATGTCGCAGGAGACGCGTGTGTTGGTCTCGACAATGGAACACTCTGCAGAAGACAAGCTTGTGGATCTGGTGCTTTGGTTAAGTTGGATTTAGCTGATGTTGGCAATCGATACACATGATAGTAGATGACTCTGGAAGTAAGTTGCCTTGCTTCCGGTTTGTTAAGAACTTTTGCTTTGAAAGGATGCACTTGTTTGTTGTTTTGCTGCTTGAGTTAGTCAAGTCGAGGTAAATGGATTGTGATAAACAGAAGACTAGAAAGGTGGCATGTCAATGGATTGAGGTGGGTGAAGAATGATGAATCGTATGTGCCTGTGTACTGGATACATCCTTCGTATTCTAGACTGCCTACATACCCTGTATCCACGGGATCAAGGCACATTACGATGAAAGATAAAAATGATGATATGTAGTTCTGGGAGGAGTGATGAATGGGTCAAGGTGAAAGGGGGAAATCTTATGTACCTGAGTATTGGAACCTTCCTTCGTATTCTAGACTGCCTACATACCCATATCCATGGGATCAAGGTACCTTAAAATTGAGATGAGACAATATGTAGTTCTGGTTGGTGTGATGATGTAGGAAAAGTGTTTGGGAAGATAACAACCTTATCGTAGGAAGGATGTGTCCATTAAAGGGTGTTATCCATTGAAAGGAGAACGATCGAAGTGCTTGTGAACCACGAACAAGGATCCATTCCTAGACCTAGGTTAAGGAAAGAGTTGCCCCCATTCCGGTAGAGGAAATTGCATGGATGACCAATGAAGAAGACATAGAAAGTTTGACTTAGGACAAGACAGTGCTAACTGTTGACACAGATCAAGATGTGGGATGACGACGATGGACATTGACAAATTTCCATGCTATTCTAGATAGGGAGATGAAAATGCAAACAAGGTCAATAGTTTTATTATGGATGGATGGATGAAGCTTGTTGTGAAATGGACATGGAATGAACAAGACTCGATAGATGATGGATGCTGACTCTACACATAGCGCTTGTTTTCCAGGTTTTCACTATGGTACTTATCCAAGGTGCCTGTTTACTGGGTTTTCACCAGAGGACGGATTTTTGTGATTTTTTTTTTGGTTTTTTTTTTTGGAAACTCTGAGGATTAGGCATAGAACTTCTTGAGATGAACACTGTTAAGTGACTCATCTAGAGGAATGCCGTCAGGTGTAACTAAAGTATAAGCTCCTGATCCATATGCTGCTGTTACAATAAAGGGACCTAACCAATTAGGCTCAAACTTGCCCTTATTCTCTCGGTCTGCTTGATTTCTTTGATTCTCTTTGAGTACAAGATCACCAAATTGAAACCGTATTTCTTTGATCTTTTTGTTGTAATTACGCCGGAGATGGTTTTGATAGACATGGAGATGATTAAGCGCGGCAAGGTGCCTTTCATCTAGTAGTTCTAGCTCAGCTAATTTGGAAGTGCGATACGCCTCTTCGCCGATCAGGTTCTGCATGGATACTATGAGGGATGTGATCTCGACCTCTATAAGTAGGATGGCTTCAGAGTCATAGACCAAGGCATATGGTGTGGCACCAGTTCGTGTTCTGATACTCATGTGGTAGGCCCATAGGACAGGATTGAATTGCAAGTGCCAATCACGACTAGCTTCATTGACCATTTTCTTGAGGATTTTGAGAATGGTTTTGTTGGAACCCTCATCTTGGCCATTACTTTGTGGATAGTAGGGACTTGAAAAGCGATGTTGGATATTGTATTGTGTGCATAAGGCACGGACATCTTGATTCTTGAATGGTCTCCCATTATCAGTGACAATGGCTTGGGGAATACCATACAGGCAAATGAGATAGTTAAGGATAAACTTGGCTATCTGCTTACCGATGACATAGGTCATGGAATGGCTTCAACCCACTTCGTGAAGTACTCAGTGGCAGTAATGATGAATTTATAGCCATTGGATGAGGATTGGTGGATTTGTCCTACGAGGTCAAGACCCCATTGAGAAAAGGGCCATGGAGTTGTCACAGATTGTAGTTCATGAGCTGGTGCATGAATCAAATCTCCATGCATGCTAGCATTGTAGACATTTCTTAGCGAACTGTGCAGCATCCTATTCTATTGTAGGCCAGTAATACCCTGTGCAAAGTATCTTCTTAGCAAGATTAGGACCGGTAGAAGGTGCATCACAGACACATTCGTGTATGTCTAATAAGGTAGCTTCGGCTTCTTCCGCGTTAAGACATCGTAAGAGAATACCATCAAGACTCTAGCGATATAGTGTATCACCCAGAATGGTGTAACAGGACGATCAGGTTCTGCATGGATACTTTGAGGGATGGGATCTCGACCTCTATAGGTAGGATGGCTTCAGAGCCATAGACCAAGGCATATGGTGTGGCACTAGTTGGTGTTCTGATACTAGTGCGGAAGGCCCATAGGGCAGGATTGAGTTGCAAGTGCTAATCACGACCAGCTTCATTGACCATTTTCTTGAGGATTTTGAGAATGGTTTTGTTGGAAGCCTCAGCTTGGTCGTTACTCTGTGGATAGTAGGGAGTTGAAAAGCGATGCTGGATATTGTATTGTGTGCACAAGGCACAAACATCTTGATTCTTGAATGGTCTCCCATTATTAGTGACAATGGCTTGGGGAATACCATACCAGCAAATGATGTAGTTAAGGATAAACTTGGCTATTTGCTTACCGGTGATATAGGTCATGGAATGGCTTTGACCCACTTCGTGAAGTACTCAGTGGCAATAATGATGAATTTATAGCCATTGGATGAGGATGGGTGGATTTGTCCTATGAGGTCGAGACCCCATTGAGGAAAGGGCCATGGAGTCGTCACAGGTTGTAGTTCATGAGTTGGTTCATGAATCAAATCTCCATGCTGCTAGCATTGTAGACATTTCTTAGCGAACTGTGCAGCATCCTATTCTATTGTAGGCCAGTAATACCCTGTGCAGAGTATCTTCTTAGCAAGATTAGGACCGGTAGAATGTGCACCACAGACACTTTCGTGTATGTCTAATAAGCTATCTTCAGCTTCTTCTGTGTTAAGACATCATAAGAGGATACCATCGAGACTCTGGCGATATAGTGTATCACCCAGAATGGTGTAATGGGACGATCGATGGATAAAGGTTTTGCGTTGGGTGGATGAGAGTTGAAAAGGAAAGGTACTATTTTTAAGGTATTCATAGATATCTTCGTACCACAGGGAATTGGGACCAACAAGTTCGCAGATGATTTCAGTAACTGGAACATCGACGACTGGTATCACAACTGCTCGATCAAGAATTCACATTTCTGTGTATTTGCAGGCATGTCGATAAGTGACCCTACAGAAGCCATAGAATCTGTAGCCTTATTATGCTCTCTTGGAATTTGCTCAAATGTGATGCTAGCAAAGTGTGGTTTGTAGGCATCCACTAGTTTCTTGTAGGGGACCAACTTTTCATCTTTTGTTTGGTACTCATTTGTGACTTGTTGAATGACTAGTTGTGAGTCTCCATATACCTGTAATTCTGTGATGTCCCATTGAATTACTGTATTGAGACCTATGAGGAGTGCTTCATATTCAGCAATGTTGTTGGTGCAAGGGAATGCAAGCCAATATAACTTTGGAATATAGTCATTTTGAGGTGTGATAAATAAGATGCCGACCCCTGATCCATGCTGTGTGAAGGAACCATCAAAGTACAACTTCCACATTATTGAGTTGGAAAGAGCGAAGAGATTCTCATTTGGAAAGTCTACTACCATAGGGTGTGTATCTGTCATGGGTTCTTCTACTAGTTGGTCTACTAGGGCTTGCCCCTTGATTGCTTTACGATCCATATACTCAATGTCGAACTCACTAAGTATCACGACCCATTTAGCTAGTTTGCTTGTAAGAGTTGTTTTCGCTAGTAGATACTTCAATGGATCAATTTTGGCTATAAGACTTGTGTGTTGGTTTAGCATGTAATGTCGCAACTTTTGGGAAGTGAACACTACAGTTAAACAAGCTCTTTCCATCAGTGAATAATTGAATTCATATCCCACCAAGGTTTGACTGAAATAATAAATTGCATGCTCTTTTCCCGACTCATCATGTTGTGCTAACAGGGCCCCTAGGGCTGAAGTTGTAGTTGAGATGTATAATATCAAAGGTTTATTGGCAACTAGTGAAACCAATATAGGAGGTGTAGCTAGATACTCTTTGAGCTGATCAAATGCTTCTTGACACTTATCATCCCATCAAAATGAGACATCCTTTCGGAGCAAGTGTTGAAATGGTTGACATTTATCTGCTAGCTGTGAGATGAAATGCCTAATGGATTGCAACCTTCCCTGAAGGCTCCTTAATGCTTTGAGGTTCTTTGGTGGAGGCATCTCCACTATAGCCTTTACTTTTGCGGGGTCTACTTCGATGCCTCTACGAGATACAATGTATCTCAACAGCTTCCCTGATGTTACACCAAAGACACACTTCTTTGGATTGAGGCGTACTTGGTATTGCTCGAGCCTGTCAAAGATCTGTCCTAGAACTTGTATGTGATCTGCCCTAGAAGATTTAGCTAGTATGTCATCCACATAGTCCTCCATGATATGATGAAAGAGATCATGGAATATCATTGTCATTTCTCTTTGATAAGTTGCCCCCTGCATTCTTTAGACCAAACGACATGACACACCAACAATAATTACCCCATGGACAAGTAAAAGTTATTTTATGTTGATCTTGCTCTGCTATCTTTATCTGATTGTAGCCAGAGAATCCATCCATGAGAGAAAGCATTTCATGACCTGCAGTCAAGTCTACTATGAGGTCAATGTTCGGTAATGGAAAGTCATCTTTGGGACATGCTTTGCTGAGATCTCTAAAATCATTACACATGTGGATGCACCCATTTGGTTTAGACATAGGTAGAATGTTTGGTTTAGAAATAGGTACAATGTTTAGACACAGGTACAATTTTGGAAGAATAAGGTTGATTTAATGAAAATTAATTAAATAAAGAAGATTTGTTTAATTAATGTTGAATGTATGTGATTTAGAAGAAATAGCTGAAATTTAGATTATTTAATTAACATTGAATGCAGGTGATTAGACAGATTAGACAAAATGCAAGTGATGTGATGACTTGGACATTTTTGGGTGTCTACACTGATGATTGCTCCTATAGCTTTAGATCTTATAGTTCAGTTCTATAGCAGCATAGAAATAACTGCAGCTTCTTCATTTGGTTTGCAGCATATTGCACCAGCTATAGTTATGACTCCTCATGAGGCCTTTTGCAGCTTCATGCATATTGTTGAGACTTAAGAGATGAATCCGCTTGATGTGATATCTGATGTAGCACCAATTGTATAAGATACCTTCCAGCATTCTTGTTATCTCTTCTCCATGACACTATTGCAACCATTTTGATATACTTTAAACTCTTGGAAATGTATCTTTGTGGCATCCATGACTATTACTGTCCTGGAATGTATGGATTGTACTTTGTATGCTGTTCCTTTATGGATGTTGCTACTCCTTTATACTACATGATTGTTGTCCCAACCTTATGACAGTCTACTGTTCCATTATTCATTCCTCAACACCTATTGCTACTCCATATGATCAGATAATTGGACAACGTGCTTGCTGATGTGTGGTTGTTACTCCATCCTCTCTTGGACTGCCAATCATAAATGAGAATTTGCTGCTCCAATCTATGATGTCTTTTCAAACATGTTGCTATTTCAAATGGCTTTTACGGCTGCACTTCATTCTCTCCTTTCCTTTATTACTACTTTTATCATGGCTATGCATGTGATTGCCTTCCCGCTAACTATTTGCTCTTGACAGCTATGATCTGCCCTCTGAATATGCTCCTTGCGCCGTGTTTTTTGCATTTGTATATTGCATCTGAAATGTTCTGCAAAGTCTATGAGCTGGGCTCAACCCTTGTGGGAGCCACATTTCCTCCACTCATAATGTAACTTGATGAATCAAACAAAAACATAATTACATCTGTATTTGTACATGAAGCAAACTTGTTAGAAAATAAATGCATGTTTTGGATGTGTTTGATGACTGATTGTTCTCTAGGACATCCAAGGTATACATTTCTTGTTTAATGCAATTGAGGATCAGTTTATACATGTATGGTATCTTGTTCATGTATGGTTTGGGACCATTCATTGCTTAGAGCATTACTTTAACACCACGGTTTTTGCCAGATGCAGGAACCAGGGACAACATGAAGCTAGGAAGGACAAAGATGACTCTAGGCGACAGGACAACATGCCTGAACTAGAACCAGTCATTCTTAGGCAATGAATGGCCTCTAACCTTACATGCACATTGCTTTATTTACTTATTCATGTGTAGATTGTTCTTGTATTTCATTGAATAAGACAGTTAACCTCACGACTTGTGTGAGATAATGAACATTTTACATTCAATAAAGATTATTTATTTTTTGGATTTTTTTTTGGATAAACCCTTCTTATGTTACATGCACTTGGATAAATGCAGTAAACTAATAAACATAATTTCTTAAATTATTTCATTTATGCACTTGAATGTAATGGATGAAGGACCAGATGAGATGTACCTTATAAGTTTTGAATCAAAACTCTACCTAAATGAGCCATAGTGAAATTTAGGTAACATTTTTGGTGACATCTACTATATGTTTGCCTGCTAAACATCAGACCAGTTGCCTGAAGCTTAACCATTGGGCATAGAGTCACACATACTTGACAAAAACTTGAAAAACACTTCTTTCCATTGCTGCAACTCACTTCAGACTGCCATCTCTTCTAATCCATCAAGTGCATGGGTATGGTTGGTGATAGTGAACTAAGAAAAATCACTATTACTAATGATATGCATCTACTTGATGGGTTAGAAGGGGATAATCAACAAGAATACCTCCTTAGCAAACTGTTGTGATCTATTGTAGCTCTATGAGGAGGACAGGTATGATGTGTGATAGTGAATACATGTATTCACTATCCCATATGATGGTTGTACCACATACAACTGTAATACATTACAGTAGTTTCATCCTCACACATAACGAGACCCAAGAATAACTAACAACTGTGTAGAAACGCACTTAGGGAAATGAAATCTGCATCTAATCTATTGTGCAGCAGCACTTATTCAACAACAGAAACTTCATGAAATATGTACAACATGAAAGATCCTACCTCAGAAGTAATGTTTGAGGTGAATCCCATTGAATGGGATTGACTCGATGTCACCATCCAGCTTAGATAGCTGGAAAGCATTATGCTGTTTGCATTCTGAAACAATAAATGGCCCACTCCAAAAAGCATCGAACTTAGAGTGCTTCCCAGGTTTGCTTTTCAACACATCCCATTTCAGCACTATGTCACCCTCTTGGAATGTTCTTGGAGATGCTCTTTTGTCAAAAGACCTCTTCATTTGAGCTTGATGATGCTCTATGTTTCTCATGGCATCATTTCTGGTTTCTTCAAGCTCAACCAATTGAGCTAGCCTTACTATCATAGGGCCTTCTTCTAGCATGTCCAACTGATTCACCAAATCAAGTGCTAGTAACTCAAGTGTGATAGGAAGCCTTGCTTCCTTGCCATACACCAACATGAAAGGTGAATTCCCTGTTGACCATTTTGTAGTAATTCTGTCAGCCCATAGTGCTGACTTTAACTGTGTATGCCAGGCTCTCTGGTTGCCCTCCATGGTCTTCTTGATAATTATGATCAAGTTCTTATTGGTGGATTTCGTTTTGCCATTGCCTTGTAGATAGTAATTGGAGGATGTATTGAGATAAATACCATTTCTTACAGCCCAATCAAAGATTCTGGAACCAACAAAAGCAAGGACATTGTTTGAAATAATGGACTCAGGCACTCCAAATTTGATAACTAGCCCTTCATTAAAATTTAGAATGTGGCTGTAATTAACCTGAACTGGCTGCAAAGGCAAGGCTGCCAACTTCTCCTTTTCGGCAAACAGAGCACATTCTTTGCATTTTTTGACCCATAAGTGTGCATCTTTAAACAAACTGGGCTAATAATAGCCACCTTTCATCACCTTAAGGGATGTTGCTCTAGGTGAAAAATGGCCTCTAGCTGACCCCTCATGAAATTTATGCAACACTTTTTCAACTTGGTTAGGTCCAATGCATCTCAGCAATACTCCATTGAAATCTTTCCTAAAAAGCAAGTCATTAATGAGCACATAAGGTATGGACTGCAATCTAAAATACCTTTGTTTGACTCTATCCAAGCCCTGAGGACACTCACTGGTCTGCAAGAAATGAACTGTTTCTTACACCCAATCAACAACAGGATCTGAAACAATTGCTTGCTCTTGATCTTGCATTGATAGAACAACTTCTTGATCACATTCTTCTTTGCTGATAACACCATCAGCAAGCTGTTCTCACAACCCTTTTCCCCTGACCAACTTGGTACCCTTAATGTCCACATCATATTCCATTACCTTAGTCACCCAACCATCTCTTTTATCACTGAGATCCTTACTTAGCATAAATTCCTTCATGCTCGGATGAGCAACCATTAGATTAATCTTGTTACTTGACAACATGTGTTTAAACGTTTTCAAACTCCTTATAACAACAAGCACATGTTTCTCAACGAAAGTGTACCTTAGCTCATAATCTTTCAATGCTTGACTGAAAAAGGCTAAAGGCTACTCCATGTCTAGCTCATTTTTCTGTACCAACATAGTAGAAATAGAATCAACATTACCATATGCATACAAAGTGAAATCCTTAGAAAAATTAGGATTTAGAAGTGTAGGTGCAGCAGCCAAAGCCTCTTTAATAAGCTCAAAACTTCGTTTTCCTTCTCTAGTTCAGCTAAAAGACACCTTCTTTCTCAACATAGCAGTTAGTGGATTTAACAAATTAGCAATATCAGGGATAAACCTCCTGATGAAGTTGATCCTACCAATGAAACTCTGTAGGCCTTTCTTGTGTGCTGGTAAGGGCAGAGCCAAACTTGCACTTATTCTCTCAGGGTCAATGGTGATGCCTTGTTTTGACACCACGTAACCAAGCAATTTGCCCTCATGGACAACAAACACACATTTTTTGGGATTAAGTGATATCCCAAATTCCCTACATCTCTCAAAAATCTACCTTAGGTGATTTAGGTGATCTTTGGCTTCTTTGGAGAAAATAGTAATGTCGTCAAGGTAGAATAGGACAGTCTTGTACATCAGGCCTTGAAAGGCCATATCCATAGCCTTTTGAAAGGTTGCTCCAGCATTGGACAAACTGAAAGGCATCTTCTTGTAAGCCATAGTCCCCCATTTTGTGGTGAAGGCTATTTTATACTGGTCTTCCTCTCTTACTAAAATCTGGTTGTAACCGGAATAACCGTCTAGTAAGGAAAACCTCTCTGATCCTGAAACTACTTGGAGTATTTGCTCCATGGAAGGCAAAGGATGACAGTCTTTCAAGGAAGCTCTATTCAAGTCACGAAAGTCTACACACAACCTTATCTCCCCATTTTTCTTCCTAACCGGCACAAGGTTGGAAACCCATGAGGTGTGCTTAATAGGAAAGATTATGCTACTCTCAATCAACTTGTTCAGTTCTTTTTTCATGAGAGGCTCTAATTTAGGATTCAATGGCCTCTATTTCTACCTGACAGGCTTGGCATCAGGTTCTAGCTCAATAGTATGTTGAGCAAGTTGGGGATCAAACCCTTTTAAATCACGATATTCCCATGCAAAAATGTCACTAAATTCTTGAAAAAGTTGAATAAATGCATGTTTTTCTTTGCTGTACATACCTTGCCTAGTTTAAGGAGTTTGCCCTTAAAGATCTCAAATTCTTCATAGTGATCTTGCTGAACTTGTAAGTTGGACTTGGGTTTTGTAGCTTCATCATCAGTGTTAAAAATGACTCTAAGGTGACCAAACCCTTTGGCATCTTGTTATTCTTGAGCTGGATGATTTGGTCACCGTACTGGTGATGTAGCTTCTCTTGGTTAGCATGAGAGAATTTAGCTTCCTCTCTCAAGAAGTTTACAATCTGCCGATCACTATCAAACACCTTCCAATGTATGTTATTATTTGGCACAACAAGCCTAACAACAATCTTAATATGCTGATTAGTCTTATCACTACTAATCTCCTTGGGAATGTCATATTCAGCCCCTATAGCAGCCAGCCTATCAGCATGTTTATTCTAATTTGTAGGTATGGATATTAGATTGAATGCATCAAATCCTTCCAAGAGGTCCCATACTCTATGCTTGTAAGACTTAAGCAGATCATTTTTTGTGACATTAAGCTTTCTCACCTGATTTACAACCAGTTTGCTATTCACATAAACTTTCAGACAGCTAATACCTTTTTGTCTTGCCCATTCCAAGCCTTGAATAAGAGCTTCGTATTCAGCCACGTTGTTAGTATAGCTGAAACAAAATCTAAAAGGTGAATAGTGTTGCTAACTGGGAGGGGGGGTGAATCAGTTATCCTACTATTTTCTTCTTTCCTAACTTTCTTAATAATCAATGCAGCATTAATCCAAATAAGCAAACAGAACTATGAAATGGAAATACACATGACACAATATTTTTGACGTGGAAACTCTGTTAAGGGAGAAAACCATGGGGTGATTAACCCAAGATTGTATTCTCTGTTAGAAGAATGGAAATACAAAATGGCACTTGCCAATTAGGGCTCACTGCTCGAGCACACTGCTCACAAGAAGGCACATTGCCTACAAGAGAAACACTGTCTACAAAAAGAGTGTTATACAATACTTGAACTAATTGGTAGTATCCACATATGTTGGAGTTCAGTTCCGGTTAGGCTCAGTACACTGATCTGCTGCACTTCATCTTTCCTCTTCTCTTATGTTGCTTTCCTCTCACATACCGGACCTTCCTTACTGCTTCTGCTATGCTTTGCTTTTATTCACACATCAATAACAACCACAACACTTCTCAACTAAATCCATCATGTATATATATCCGCACAAGTGATTTCATCACCTTTCTAGTCGGCACCCGGAATAGTCAATCTTTTCACAATCTCTGATCTGTGGGCTGAATCCTTGCTTACCAAGTAATGCAGATCAAGCATATACTTGTAGAAGTCATCAATCACGTCGACCAAACATAACTTATGCCTTAAGAACCTTTTCCATCATCAGTAACACATCCGGAATAATGTCTGATGTTCTGCCAATCAGTTCTTCCTCTGTCCACACTGTCACTTGGAAACCCGACACTCAAGCATTCATATCTCTTTATCTTTTCCACACCGGAGGCTCAAACCTTGGAATCTATCAGTCAAGATACTCCTCTTGACTTCCCCAAATCCGTACTTCACCAAGATACTTTCTCTGAGAGATCCGGACCTGTCTGTTGGACCTCACCACATGCTCTATTCTTGTTTATTGGACCACAACATTCTTCACTCTGACTTTTGGTAGAGACATCCATGTCCTACGGATGTGTGGGATGAACTTTGTTGCCATCAATGACAACATTCATGAATCCATATAATGTTTTTTGCCAACAATCTCCCCCTTTGGCATTGATGGCAACACTTAATGAAAAATGACTAAGTGTTTACACTATGCTCCCTTTAGTTGGATTCCTCATTTTTCATTGCTCTTCACTCCCCCTTTGACATCAATGGCAAAGGGTAGGGTTCGCATATCAAAACTTAAAAAAAAAATTAACTATACTTAGCCGCATAAGTATATACATATGGCATACTTACATATACTTAAGTATGTCTGCAAAAGTTGTCTTCAATTGAATAAATTCTGTAGCCCAACTTTGCTTCATTCTGTCCAAAATTGAAATATGACTGCTCAACAGGAATGCAAATGCATCTACCCTTTTTAGATCTGTTGGATCATTGGTCTGGGTTGTGATTTGAGCTTCACTTATGGCCTCATGCATGGCCTCTAACTTAGGCATAATGATCCTTCTAAGTTCACCCATCCGGCTAATTATGTTCTTCCTTTCCTTCTCAAAATTCTTTATTGCATTTGTGATTGCAATAGTCTGACACTCTTGATTTACTATAGAGGATGAGAGAGGATCAAAACTTTGAGACAGACTTAATAATTTATCCTCTTGTTCTTTTACTTTCCTCTCAATATCTTTGGTCACTGTGGGCCAAGATAAGCAAAATTTGTACATATTTCCGCCATCTTTAAGAGCATTTTCCAAGCTCTTTATCCCAATATTCATGTTTCTCCTATCATTAATGATCAACCCTTGTACCTTTGAGAATCTCTTATCCAAAAACTCCTTCCGGACCTTTTCTTCAGCTGACTTCTCTAGAGAATCAAAATGTGTACTAACACTATTGACTAGAGTTTTGAGATTACTGGAAGTGGAGGCTATGGGATCCTTCTGAAACAATGGCATAATCTTTTCAAGCATTCCAGAAGCAGCTTCTATCAACTCACAGTCTTCCATGTGAGATTTTAGGAGTTTTTCTTTAACCTTTGCATTAGCAAATGAAGCAATCTTCATTGTCTGTACCGGAGAAAGAGAATCAAAATTAAATGGTCCTTGTAGAAGCTCCGGTTCATCAATCTCCATTGTTTCTTTGTTCAAGAATTCTTGGATAGTTTTTGCAGTGTCTCTTGCCAGAGACAGATGTTTCTTCTCTTTTGCATTCTTAGAGCTATCTCTTGAAGCTTTCTCTCCTTCTACATTCTTATCACTAGCAGTTGTGGTCTTCTCTGTTAGAGTCTTCTCTCCCTCTGCAACCTTGGTACTGTCAACCTCTTTTTCCTTCACCTCTGCTTCTTTCTCCTGTAATCTTTCCTCTCCTTTAGATCCGGAGACTGTAGGTGAAACCGGAGGAGAAATGTTAGTCTGTTCAGGGCCCACCTCTTCTGTCATTTTCTCAGTGAACTCTTCTACAATATTTGTGGCCGAGGGGTCAGCACCTAAGTCCTCTATGATAGGAAGATTGAATCTTTTGAAGGCTTTCCGGAGAATCTCTTCTGTGTCCTTGGCTACCTTGTCAGTCTCACCAAGCATGAGCTGATTCATTCTAGCTTTGCTCTTGAACTCATCCTTGCAATCTTTAAAAATCATATTCATTTGCTTTGAATCAATTGAGGGATATAGCTGGATAGCTATCTGTTACCGGATCTCAAGGTCTTTTGCCATGGCATTAGTCTTTCTCATTTCTAACTCCTTTTCTAGGCTCTTGGGAATAAGAGATATAATTTTAATAAAAGCCTTATTATATATGTTCAGATACTTAACTGTAGCTTCCTGCAAGATCTTTTGGTCAGCCTCATTATAATCATCATAGAATTCGGTCATTGGTTGAAGGTTTCCATCCACAGTGATTGATTTGATTACACTTTCTAAAGACAGGGTGGGCTTTTCAACAAATTCCTCTGACATTTCTTCCTTGTCTTGACCTATGGAAGGTTCACCAGATCCTTTCTTCTTCTGCCTTTTTATTTCCTTTATCACCTCATCAGATTCAGTTTCCTCATCATCCTTTAGCTAACATAGGACCTTGTTGCCTTTTTCTTTGTTCTTTTTTCTCCTTTTCCGGATGTCTGGACTTCCGATTTTGAGCTTCTTGAGCTTTTGGCTGAGACAGGTGCTAATCTCTTTGATGATCTTGTCCGGGTGGAAGATTCTACTGGAGCACTTTCCTTACTTCCCTTTGCTTTCTTCTCTTCCTCAGCCCTTTCCATCTTTTTCCTGTGGGCATCAAGTGCCTCCTTTGAGATGCCAAGGCCTTGGGCAAAATTTTCTACTTCTTTTCTCACCTTCCTTTTGATCTCTGGTTCTCTGAGTTCCACATGAATCTTTACACTCAGCTCCTCAAAGGTTCGAAACCTGTCTGCCTTTGAATACTTTGGCTGACTTAGCATGTGTTGAACATGCAGCTCCACAATTTGTTCATCAACTTCATATCCCATGGGCATGATCCATACAATTCTTGGTTCTACTACCTCCATTAGGCACTGATCAGTCTCTACCATAAAACAAACTGTGTCTTTGTATTTCTCAACAAGAGACTGGGGAATCCTTTCTCTTGCATGCATCATGTTCTAAAAATTCTTGAAATATCCCCACAGGGCTGTATTTCTTGCTTTAGCATCCCCAAGCCCATGCAAATAGTCTCTGATTTGGATGGCAATCGGTCTGTCATTCTGCCATACCCAGCCATTGGATCTGGGAAGCTCATTCATATAATAGAAGAATAGGCAGAGTATCAAGCCACCATACTTGAAAGAGTTCTTCTTATCCTTCTTGATCTTTTGCAGATTTTCCAATAGTTGGCTGAGAAGAAGTTCACGTAGATCATAGTCAGCATTTTCTTTTAGCATTTGATAGGCAGTGTAGACTGCAATTCCCGGTATAGAATTTTCCCTACTGGAGTGATAAATCTTGTAACCAATTATCATGGAAGCAAATTTGACATCCGGTTCAGTGATGTCTTCAATTTTCATAGCTCTCTTGTCAAATTTTGATCCAGTTGCATCACTTAATGTCTGATTCTTGATAGATTTGAGAACAGGTATTCCACTAGATGAGTGCAAACCAATTACTACCCTAATTGTATCTTTGGTGATCTTAAATGGTTTATTCAACCATAGGAAATTGTCATGTACTCTACTCAACACATACCGAACCCATTCATCTTTTTCAAAACAGGGGAAATGAATGCACTGTGCAAAATGCTTATCCCGGATGGCTTTATACTAAGGTTTGATCTCAAAAGAATCATCTAACAACTATTTGTGATAGATATCTACTAACTTTGATTCCCCAAATTCTTCAATACTCGCATGTATGTAAACCCTAATGTCTTCTGTATGTAATACGCCATGCAGAACACTAGAAAATGCCCCTAGGGGATCTACTTCCAAAGATTTGTATGGATGTTTCTTGAATTTGGGGCGAGGCCTATCAAAGATTTTTACAATATTTGGAGTACCCATCATTCAAGGATTTAGAGAGAGATATTTGATAATGGAGAATACCTTTTGCGCCTTTTGGTTTTACGGAGTTGGCCGGATCGATTTTTGGATGAATTGACTTCTGCAAATGATCTTCGATGAACTTGAGGAATTTTGTTGCAGAGCTTCATTTTTTGTTTCTTCTTGAATGCAGAATGAACAAGTGATTAATAAGAAAACCCTTATATTGCTCCGCAAACCCTAATGTCAGGTTGTAATAAATGCTCGACCTAAGTTATTCTGGTTTGCCTTATTCGGATGACTTGGAGAACCGGATCAATCCTGATCTTTAAACATCATGCGGATCTTCCAAATCTTTACCATAGTTTGTTTGGATGTTTCCCTTATGAACCCTTCAATCCGCAACTCTTCTTGTGCCAGTTCCGGCACCAATTGATTAGCTGGGGGAACAAGGTTTTCTTTGTGTCTCCCCCTGAGCTAGAGCTCACTTTTTAGTTTCTGGAAGGAATATCAGCACCAGAGTCTAGTGCGGATCCATCCTCTACATTCTTTGTACTTCTCTTCACCCAAATCTTGTTCATTTGACTTTGAACTTCATCCACATTCACTTTTTGTTTTCCCTTATCTTGATTTTGATTATGATATACCGGACCTCTTTTGTCCTGAATCTTGCTTCTACAGAATTTTGCAATATGACCGGATCTATTGCAAATTTGGCAAACAACATTTCTTTGCATATTTGATTGATATCCTCTTGATCTGCATTGATTAGCCATATGACCTATTCTATTGCATGTAAAGCATCTACCATTGAATGATTTGTTCATTTGCATATTTCTACATTCATGAGATTTGTGACCATACCTTTTACAGTTAAAACACTGTCTGGAGAAGGATGATTTAGTCTGATTCATTCTCTTTCTGCACTGATTAGCTTTATGACCAAAGTTATTGTAGTTGTGGCAATATCCATTGAAGGATGGATATCTTTGAGCATTAGGCTGTCTTATCGAAGGTCTTCTAGGCCTGTTCCTTAGATTTTCTGATCCAAAATTCTTCTGATCGGATCCGGAGTTTTCTCCTTTCTCATATCCCAAACCACACTTGTCATCTACCCTCTTTTGACTTCCAAGAACTTCAAGTTGAGTAGAACTTATCTTGAATTTCTCTTTATATTCATTTGCTGTTTGAAGATCCCTTTTGAGAGAGACAATTTGATCCTCAAGTTTTTCTTCATTATCTTTAGCATCTTCAAGATCAGATTCAAGATGTCTGATAATTCTATCCATCTTGTGACAATCTTCTGATTTCTCTTGGAGGGATTGTCTTAGATTATCTTCAGTTTTTCTTTTCTCTTCAACTTCTTGGGTAAACTTCATAACTCCTAATTCCATTTCATGTCTTACCATAATGATTTCTTTTGATAACTTTTCACATAACTTGGTTTTCTCATTCAGCTCTTCATTTGCATCATTTGCTTCACTTTGTCTTGCCAATTGTTGAAGCAACTCCTTTCTCTTTTTCATAGAGAGACTTAATTTGTCTTTTAGTTCTCTCATGAAATCATCAGCCTGTTTGAGTCTTTCCTTTAATTCATTGACTTCAGAGTTTGACTGTTCAAGATCATCAAGGGCAGTCTTGAGTTGCTCCCTTAAACCATATGCATCCATTTGAATTCCCAGATCTTCCTCAAGCTATTAGACTCTGTTAGGAGGAACTTGGCTCTGATACCAATTGTTGATAACTGAGAGGGGGGGTGAATCAGTTATCCTACTATTTTCTTCTTTCTTAACTTTCTTAATAATCAATGCAGCACTAATCCAAATAAGCAAACAAAACTATAAAATAAAATACACATGACACAATATTTTTGATGTGGAAACCTTGTTAAGGGAGAAAACCATGGGGTGATTAACCCAAGATTGTATTCTCTGTTAGAAGAATAGAAATACAAAATGGCACTTGCCAATTAGGACTCACTGCCCGAGCACACTGCTCACGAGAAGGCACACTGCCTACAAGAGACACACTGTCTACAAAAAGAGTGTTATACAATACTTGAACTGATTGGTAGCATCCACATATGCTGGAGTTTAGTTCTGGTTAGGCTCAGTACACTGATCTGCTGCACTTCATCTTTCCTCTTCTCTTATGCTGCTTTACTTTCACATACCGGACCTTCCTTACTGCTTCTGCTCTGCTCTGCTTTTATTCACACATCAATAACAACCACAACACTTCTCACAACTAAATCCATCGTGTGTATATATCCGCACAAGTGATTTCATCACCTTTCTAGTCGGCACCCAGAATAGTCAATCTTTTCACAAGCTCTGATCTGTCGGCTGAATCCTTGCTTACCAAGTAATGCGGATCAAGCATATACTTGTAGAAGTCATCAATCACGTCAGCCAAACATAACTTATGCCTTAAGAACCTTTTCCATCATCAGTAACACATCTGGAATAATGTCTGATGTTCTGCCAGTCAGTTCTTCCTCTGTCCACACTGTCACTTGGGAACCCGACACTCAAGCATTCATATCTCTTTATCCTTTCCACACCGGAGACTCAAACCTTTGAATCTATCAGTCAAGATACTCCTCTTGACTTCCCCAAATCCGTACTTCACCAAGATACTTCCTTTGAGAGATCCGGACCTGTCTGTCGAACCTCACCACATGCTCTGTTCTTGTTTACCGGACCACAACATTCTTCACTCTGACTTCCGGTAGAGACATACCATGTCCTGCAGATGTGTGGGATGAACTTTGTTGCCATCAATGACAACATTCATGAATCCATATAGTGTCTCTTGCCAACAAATAGTACCTCTCAGCCTTCGGGGAAACAAGCATGCATCCACCACCGACACCCATTCTACTCCTTGAGCTATCAAAAAATAGCTTCCAGACCTCATTATCTTGCTGCCCATCCTGCTATTCTGCACTTTTTTCAATGTTAGGCAGAAATGAATCAGCTTTGTGCATCATATACACACCCAAACTAGCCTCTTCCAGGTGCTCACACGGATCAACTACTTGAGTTTGATCTGCCCATTCATCAAGAAGGACTTCTGGTATACCTTCAATCAACATATTGCCTTCTTGGATAGCGGGCTACTCCATTTCTAACTCACTTGCAACCAAGTTGGCATTGATGGGATGTGGAGTGTAAGGCTCAATATGGTCTTTGGCAATGGGCTCTGACTTGATAGTCACCTTAGTGCCGTACCTAGTTCTAAACAACATATGAGACCAATCCAAGGATAGGTAACCTCCTATCTTTGCAGTAAAATCCCTTGACAAGCAAATGGTGAAATAAGGAGGTAATTCAATGACATATATGTCCTGTGGGATAGAGAAATTTGGACAGGCATACAGAGTTAAACTTAGTCCCTTTATCACACCCATTGTATTAACAGCAGTTCCATCCAGCTGAACAACTCCCTTCTCTAATGGCTCATATTCAATGCCTAACTTGTGAACAATCTATTTGGGCATGACAGAACTACTAGCACCTAAGTCAATCATGCAATTATGAACTAAATGATCCCCTATGATCAATGATACGTAAAATGGTGGGGGTTTGACCTATAAAGCTTGCTGTTCTACATTTTTTTCAATGTTATTTGTCAAAACAACCTTAGACTTATCTATATCAGACTCTTGAGATAGTTTTAAATTTGATAAGGCTGATTGAAGCAAGTCTTTTTGGCTGGGGATACTTAGGGAATCCCACATAGAAATGGATACATTCACTTTTTTCATATGCTCAAGGATATTGAAAGCAAATGTCCCTGATTTAATTTGGCTTTTGGGAGCAGCCACGTCACCTTGAGCACAAGTTTGTTGAACTTGTGGATTAAGCTGCTCCTTGCCTATCAAAGGCTGACCTTTTGATAGAATTGAATTTTCTCAGCATTTGATGGGTTAAAAACACCTTGACCCATGTTCGACACTTGATGCCCATGAGTTTGAACCTTACTAGATTGCTGCCCTTCATCAATAGCCCTTTTCTTGCTGCATGTATTGTCTGTAACTAAAGAACCAACTTGGTTCATACCATAGAATTCTTCTCCTTGCCAGTTTAGGAGTGTTGTCTCATGTACCTGTTCTTCTTGCTGCTGAACAGGAGGTTCTACAGGCACATTAGATTGCACTGCTGGACTGTTTTGAACCATCAGAGCTTGGTTAATCACCCCATTGGCACATGTATTTTGGTTATGGGGTTGGTTACAAGGAAAGGACCAGCCATAGTGTTGAGCCAAATTGTTTTGCGTGGGCACAACTTCCTTGAAGGAACTAGCAGCGTGTGGATTGAAGGCCTGATAAGGACTAGAGTTAAAGGCTTGCCTTGGACCTCAATTATTAGGCTGATAAGGTGGCCTATTTGGCTAATTTTGCTGGTAATTCGACTGGAATGGGGGTTGATAAGGTCTGAAATTTTGACCTTGCTGCCTCTTGAGGTTCACTATCTCATTACCAAAAGATTGCAACAATCCTTTGATCTCTTGTAACTCAAAGGATTGAGTTTGAACAACATTTTCTTATTTATTGGGCTGAGTATTAGTTGCTGGTAATGCTGGTGTAGCTGGGATAATAGCTATAGGAGGCACATGCATTGGTATTGGTGGATGAATAGCAGGGAATATTGGCAAAGGAGGCCTAGGGGCAATTTTACCAGCTTGTATAAGGCTGTTCTCAGCTCTTATGGCTATAACATAAGCTTGTGGTAAGGAATCTCCTTCCATAGATTGAATCATGACAGAAATATCGCTGTTCAAAGCTCTCAAATAATATAAAAAAGCATGATCAGTAGTAGGCCTTACCGTTGGTTGGATTCTATCCCACGTCTTCTGGAAATGGTGGTTAAAGTCTGACATAACTTCGTGAGGAGCCCTCTTAATCGTAGACAGTTGTTCCACCAATGACAAATGATCTGATTTGTCTTCAAAGAAGCTACATACCTCCTCTCCCAAATGATCCCATGAATCTATGGAGTTCACCGGCAGGCTTCTGAACCAGTACAAAGCCTTCCCTTTAGGGGAAGCTGCTAGAACCTGATTGCAACATTCTCTTGTGTCACATGATGGACAACACATAGGTTTGCAACATCTTTTATGTGTTCAGCCGGAGTAGTCTGATCTTCACCATTAAAATATGGTAAACTTTTTAAGGTAGCTACAGGAATATCATCATGCTAAGCTAAATTCAGTGGGTTGCCTTGGTTGAATGCAACAAACGGCTAATTTCTGGCTCTAGGAATCATTGTAATTGGGATTTTTGGGACAGTATGAGTTCCAACAACAGGAGGAGTAGACTTGGCTCTCCTAGAATAGACACGAGTTTTCTTGGGTTTCTTAGCTATTATCCCTCTTCTCCTAGGTGGGGATAATTGCAAATACTCAAAAGACGAAGAATTGCTTCTGGTTTGTATTCTTTTCATAAGCAGAAATACACTGATTTTGCTGAACCAAAGCTCAGAGTCGCCAGATATGCAGGTTTTAACCTCTTACAGGTTTGAAAATCACTGGCTGCAAATCAAAACCAGCGATAAAAGGTAATATTTGAATTATTTCTAATTCCACAGTCCCACCGGGCGTGTCAAAAACTGTTGTCTCTCAGATTTGCACCCTTGCTGAATTGTAAAACTTGGCAATCTGGAGAAACATGGGATCTTTCCAGGACTGTGGGTAAATGTGATGGAAAGAACCTCCGGAGAAGGCCAGCTTCCTAGCTGGTAATCACCTAAGATCTACTGGATTTGCAGAGGAAAATAGGAGAAGGAATGCTTTTGAAAATGAAAGTTAAAAATGGAAAATATGAAAATAAGGGTGATTCACCAAACTTGATATGGTTAATGAAACTCAGACCTGCATACACTTGGCCACAGACAACAGAAACTAAACTTGCACAACCTATCACTGTATGTTTGTAAAAACACTTCACAAAGAGGCCTAAATGCATTAAAAACTTTAAAAGGAAGCTAAACTTCAGAGTTTAAAATCCTTATAACACTTTAAGACACAATTTGTAACCTGCAAAAACACAGTTTCTGCAGAAAAGGATATTGAAACATAAGACAAGGTCACAAGGAAACAAAATACCTCATAAATGACCTGATCAAACACTTGATAACACCCAATACCGCAAAACAAGAAGGCAAAATATGACTATCAATGGTATCCAAGGTGTTCTCTATATTTCATATGCCAAAAGAGTTACAAAAACATGCTCAAACTAAGTAGGATTGCAGAAAAATCACTAACTCTAGAATGTACATGGAAAAGAACTCTCTACAAAGAGTCAAATGAATGACTATATACTCTCCAAATAGCTGCAATGAGATAAGGATGAGTCATCTCCATTTTCGTGTATCTCATAAATGTGCCCAAAATATCTACCCAAAGTCTCCCAAAATGGGTTTTTAATGCAGAAATAGTCAAGGCATGCCATCAATAATCATAAAAGTACCTGAAAATATCTTTAAATGCCTTTAAATGATCTTTAAGGCCATTGAAATAAGTCAAATTTGTGCAATAACTCCTCAACCTGTTTGTCAAACTCACCTTGCAGCATAATAAATGTCTGATATTTTCACAATAAATGACATAAATACACATTATTTCTGCATTTAATTAACATTGACTAAGAGGTTTATAATTACACCACCTTAGTTAATGTTTTACAATCCAAATTTATTACAATTCCATGTAAAAAATAATGGCATTTAGGACACAAATATTTAATTTCCCAATTTTGCATGATTTAGGGACAATTTAAATATTGTGAAAGGACGACAAAGTAATCGACGAGACTTACTTTGTCATTGTGTGATAAATCTGCCTAATGTTGCCTCTTTGCATTTTTATTACAAATGATAAAGTAATTCATAATTCATTACTTTATCGTTCGTTTACAAAATTTAATCTATCTCTAGACTATATAAAAATAACAAAATAATACCTGTAACTCCTAGGCAAAAAATAACATGACTCCATAGACTTGCATATTCACTCGCATCACATGGCTATGTCGAAAACACCTTATAACCCCTAGCCATTCCTACATTTCAAAATGCATACATATCTATCATGCCTACAAGGCCCAAAGCAATACATTTTGAAAAATGATCCTTATGCCCCCCTATACATACCACCATGCCCTATGGCTTCCATGTACATGTAATTACAATATTATGCATTTTGAATCACCTTATCCCTCAATAGGCATTAAAAGGCATCATACCTCAACACTACCTTATAGCTCCCATTAAATGTTTTTATCCATCACTTACCTTTTATATCACCTTATATCTCCCAACACACACCACCATGCCTTATGGCTACACTTCATCCACCTTGTAAGTCCATCATGATATGCCTTAGCAAAATAAGGCATTCGATCTTGTGTTTCTCATAATGCATTTTGACTTGTCTTTGGAAAAGAATCAAAAGGCAGAAAAAATGCCTCACGGCCCCATGTACAATGATTAGGTTTTAGAGACTTTCACAAGTCTTTACCACGAGCTTCAATATGGATAGAAATGATTTTGTTTTTTAAAACAAAAGTCAAGAACTAGACAACGAATGGAAACTATGTATATTCGACCCAAAAAGGAAGAAAACCTAAAGCATATCATTTGCATTTCATTTTACCTTCCTCCTCTCGCTGTCGCACCACCATGACTAGGGTTTGTGGGCCAAAATGCATGATTTCTTTCGATTCTGGGAGGATTTTGGCCCATTTTTTGAGAAAAATTCAAGGTAAGTTGTATCTAGCTGAGGCTTTGAACTTTTACTGTCGATTTGGGCTGATTTGGCCGCCATTTCTAACTAGTTTTTTGATGCATTTCATTGTTTTTTTTGTCATGGCCGGCCACTTTGCATTCGATTCTGACTGTGTTTGAGGCCGAAAAGAAGGCGATTCTGAGATTTTTTGTGATTTTGGCAAAAATAAATGGCAGAAAAATAGAGGTAATTCATTTTTGTTGATCTCTTCATTTTCTGAATTTTTCCTGCATATTTCGCCTGTGCTAAAGTACGATTTGAAGGTTTTTGTGAATCTTTGTCAAAAATGAGTTTGAGAAAACCCCATTTTCATTTGTATCTTGCTATTAGATGAACTCTAGCTCAACCCATGACAAAAAACTTGTAAAAGAGAAGATCTCTGTGTTCTGAATTTAAAAATCTGCATTTTCTTTGTGGCTGTAGCGTGAGGTTTGAAAACTCCATTTTCTGTGACTTTCACTTTACAACTTGCTGCCAGAGGCCGCTATTTGGAGGGTTCTGAGTATGTTGTTCTTGAAAAATTGCAAAAAAAACTTTACTTTCTCCTTCCGTATTTGTATTCTTTTAGCTCAAAACGAGCTTGCAGCTCGACCCATGACCAAAACTTGTAAAAACAAAATGTCACTATGTACTTTGAATTCGAAAACCTATATTTTGTTTGTGGTTGTAGCGAGATTTGAGCATTTCTGTTTGAAAAGAGTTAAAAAGATTTGTTTTTTTCCTCTATATTTGCATGATCTCCTTGTATTTCCTGAGATTACTTGTTGTATACGCTCTACTGTGGCATAATTCAAAGAAAATCTGAGTATTTCCTTTTGAAATGAGTTTAAAAAGATGTCACTACTCCTTATATCTGTAGACGCTCTCTTCATTTTGTGAATTCTTTGTTGCATTTGGCTATAACAGAGGCACGATTTCATGAAAATATAAGCATATTACCTGAAAATCTGCATTTTCTATGACAAAAGACTCTGCAACTCTTCTTTATTTCCTTAGGTATTTGATACTCCATATTTGTAGCTCCAAACAAACCCTACACATCTGAATACTACTTCATAATGCTAGGTGACTGTTTCATGATGTTATATTATTGTTATTTCGCTCTTCTTGGCTGTGACTGTTGTTAACAAGGCTGCTCCATCCATCTTTACCTGTCTTCAACAAGTGTATGATGGTTTATTAAGTCTGCAATGACCTGTGCCTCTTCTTCACACGAGAATGCTGCCCCTTCAAAGTGAAGTAACATTGCTCACTGTAATTGTTGTTTATACAAAAGACCCTACTATTTCCAAAAACTAGGTGTTTGGCTATCATATAGCAATATACATTATCCAATCTTAGTAACTTCATGACTTTAATACCTTCTTTTGGACTGTCTTCTGATGACTTTTCTCTCATGACAATCTTGCAGACTATCTTGCATGCCATCAGGATTGTCATCCTCTATAACTGCTCTTTATGACCGCATGATTGTCTACAATGATTGTTTGTCTTGTTTTGTTGTTACAGTCATCTTGGACTGTTTAGGACTATTCACACCTATAGATTTCATATCTGCTGATATGTATGTTGTTTCTCTTTTAGTATCTTGATGGATTGATGCAACACTTGATGGTATCTTGCTCCTTGATTATGACTAAGCAGGCCTCATCATCTTCATTGGTGATAATGCCATGACCTTGATTGTTCATTAGTCTGCTTAGTCTACTGTTTGACTAATCCTATCTCTGCATACATACATTCTCATCTTACTGAAATTCCTTGTATAGACTTTACTCCCACTTCCAAATGCTTTGGCACTTTATGCAGACTTCTTCACAATTTAGGATCATCTTATCTCCTATCTCAGCCATAATGATTGTTGGTCCACTTTTCTCTCAGGGATCATTATAGTTGTTCCAATGCCATCAATTCTTAATAAAATATGTGCAGCACCATGCAATACCTATATGAGGTTCTCCTTGGAATTGATCTCTAATGCTTGTTTCAATAGCATTTATGACTGTCTTTGAGGATAATGATGATCATGATTTTAATAGTCAATACCTCTGCATTAGGTATACTTTCCACTACTTTGTTTTCACTATCTTGGGCACTTGTTACAAAACTGTGACAGTACCTTCTATTGTAATATTCTTTTCATTGTTAAGTGACAATCTTTTCTTGATTGTTGACTTTCATGCTCTTGCATTGTTTCTTGGTCCATGTAAAGATGATTACTTTTTTTGTGGTGTTCTTGAAACGTTATGACTGTTCCATACCTTGTTACTGCCAATTCAAAAAATACACCTTTGTGTATCACTTTCACACTTACTCTTAATGCTACCTTTTGCATTAGTTATTCTTTTGTTCCGTAGCAGCAAATTATTGACAATACTTCATTTTCATCTCTGTATATTTTGGTCATTGACAATATTAATATCACCCAGAAACACTTCTCGGTATTTGTCATTGGGTTCTAAAAGCAATATTTTATTTTGTATATATACCTTTTCTATATTACTACAACTCTCATGGCATTCTGTGCTATTGCATAAGTTTGCAAATCACTCCTGTAGCTATGACTTTTGATGATTGGAATGCAAAATGACTAAGGTTATACAATCTAAACCCTTCCTTACCAAGCTTGAACATGTTCTGTAGATTTCAAAATTGTGGATCCACTTTTCATTTAGCAAATCCGTAATAGCATATATGTAAGCATTAGGCTGTAGATGATACAACCCACTCATTCCTGTATGTCTGAAACATATTTAATGACTCCTGTACTTGTGCATCTAAAACATAAACTACAGCCTGAGACTTACACTTGTATCATTTGAACTCTTTCTAATTGTCATTACTGATTGTGTAAGGAAAAATGATTATGTTTAAATGATAAGGACCGGATGAGATGTACCTTATAAGTTTTGAATCAAAACTCTACTTGAATGAGCAGTAGTGAAATTTAGGTAACAGTAAGGCAGAAAATTATGTGAAAATCATGCCATGATTATGATTTGTTGTGTGAAAAGAATTGGTTCATAGATTGGATCAGATTTGTGAGAGATATTGTGCATGATAGTGATCAAATTTCGAAGGAAGATTGTGGATGACTGTAATCAGATTTTTAAGAGAAGGTTATTGTGTGGATAGTGATCAAATTTGGAAGAAGGATATTGTGTGAGTTGTAATCAGATTTGTGAGAGGAAGATCATGTGAAGAAGCATACTATATTATCCATTGAAGGATTAATAGGTTGGAGCCTATAATTTTGTCAAGTGGAGATTGGAGTCTCGAGTACGTTGGAGCCTACAAGAAGATAAATAAGATATATAAGCAATATTGTGTCGTTTTCTCCCGAAAGAGTTTCTGCGTAAATCATGTGTTTTCATTGTGTACTGAATTGCTAGATCTTGCATGTGTAATTGATGTAACTAACTGAGTTTGGAAAAGTAAAAGTTTGCAATATATTGATTCACCCCCTCTCTCTCAGTATAACCATGTGCTCATCAATTGGTATCAGAGCGGGTTCCTTTGGAAATAGCCTAACCGCTATAAGGTAGATCCTAAGAGCACATATGGGAAAAAGAAAAGGAAATAAGGGAAAAGGAGATACTAAGCAAAATGTTGATAAATTGGCACAAATAAAACCAAACACAAGTAATAAGGGAGAGGCAAAAATGATGAAGTGATAAATAGAACACATATGATAGTAGAAACAAAGAAAAATGTTGTGAGAAATGGAGATAATTTTGAAATAGCATTAGAAGAGAAATCATCTAAAACAGAGATAGGGTTCAAAGCATCTAAGGAGATGATTAATAAAATGAATGAATCAAGCAATAGCTCCCTAAATGAATCAGATGCAAATGAAGCCCATGTTGATAGCAAGCTCAAAGAAGAATCCGACATATACATAGGTAAGTATGAAAGTTTTAATTACAGTAAAATTAACAGTTTTATTTTTGAATGTGTGCAGGTCCAAAGTAAAGACAAAAGAAAATAAGATTATAATGAAGATGATGAAGAAGTGGATCTTGAGGAAGAACTCCACCTTGCATATGATGAGATTCATTCACTTTAAAGAAGAACTGCATGACTAAAGATGCAGATTCAAGAAGACAATGAATCTAAGGCCAAAGCATATCGAGCCCTTGAAGAAGCAGAAAGGATCATCGAAGATCTAAAAGTCAAAGTCGAAGAAGCAAAGAAGATCAAGGAAGAAGTGAGGAGTCAATTGAAGATAAAAGAAGAAGATTGTGAGAAGTATGAGTATGAAATTGGTTACTTGAGGAAATAATTAGAGAAAACAACTACCAAACCAGACAGTAGCCTCAAGGTTGATAAAAGTACCAAGATCTTAGATGTTATTATGGATGGGCAAAAGTCATCATGCATAAAGACAAGTCTGGGTCATGAAGCAAAGGAAGATCAAGCTTCAAATGAGCCACAAAAGAAGGGAAATGAGGAAAAACCAAAAGGCTATGCAAATGTTCTAAAAGGCTCAATCAATAATGAGAATATTAAGAGGAAGGAAAACAATGTCCCACAGAAAACTAAAGTTCCTCATAGAGACAACAAGGAGAAATTCACAAGATCATTTCCTCCAAGGCAAGCACAATGGCCAAGTCTCAACATTCATTTTATGGTTATTGCTATTCATGCAATAACTTTGGTCATAAAGTGGTAGATTGTTGGACACATGCAAGAAATAGTGGTTGGATCAAGAATAAAGGTTCTTATGGGTTTTCAAATAGAAAGGGCAATAACATATATTATAAATGCAACCACCTTGGTCATAAGGCAAGAGATTGTAGAACACAAGGAAGAAATGATGGTTGGAACAAGAATAGAAGTGCTTATGGGTTTTCAAAAAAGAAGCTATAGTTCCTTTGGTCAGTTAGTGGATTACAATGTTATATGCTACAAATGCAACATCTATGGGCATGTAGCATGATGGTGCAGAAGTGGTTTTGAGGAACCTTCCAGACAAAAACAAGAAAGTGGAAGCCATGAATAAGCAAAGGGAGGGATCTACAAAAGTATGGAGAAGGAAACTAGAGCAAGATAATGAGTTGAAGGAAGAATCTATACGTGTGCTTCATGCACAAGAGGTTTCACTAAGTCCTTAAGGAGAAGTACAAGTTCAGGGGGAGCAAACCATTGCATTAATTTAGCTCCATGGAGAAGACAATTCAAGATAGACCAGCTAAGGCATATTCCATTTGAGCATTCCATTGTCATTGATCAAAAGGGAAGAATTATTAGAGAAAGAGAAGATATGATTGGAGAAAAGAAAGAGAGACTAAAGAATGGCTAGGCATACAACAATATTATTGAGTTATGTTCTTGGGATGATGGAAACAAAAAGATGAGATGTACAAAAACCATGCACACTCCAGCAAAGTATAGTTCAAAGCATGTATGAAAGGACGGTTGACAAATGATGCATGGTAGCATTTTTTTTTGAAAGACAAGCTACAATGGGAATGGTGACAATATAGCCATCAAAGGCATAAGAAGTATGACACACTGAGAATGGTGATGATCTTCAAATCAGGGATAATGAACTTTTCATAGAACATTGAAAATGAAGGTTATAATATGGGTGACAAGAAAATAAAAAAGATCATATATGAATGACAAAATGTCACAAAACATTTGATGACAATGTGAAAAGTGGCAAAGGTTATAGTTAAAAAATGGAGAATTATAGAAGGATTGAAAGCTACAACTCCGTGGATGAGAAAAATCAGAGATAGATGAAGATTTCTTACCATTGATATCAAAAATAAAGTTTCAAGAAGAGAGAGTTATAGAATGGAAGAATGATGCCATTAATGTCAAGTGGAAGCATCACAGAAAGGGGGAGATTATTTGTGAAGAGTTGAAAGCATTTTCCATTTTGTAAGATGCATAGTGAATGATGGATAGCAACACAAGTTCCTGAAGTGTTAAAAAGATCATGCACATTATCTATTTGGACAACTACACAGGAAGCATATCACCCAAGTGACAAAGAGACAAAGGGAAAGAATTCGAGCAAGGAAAATATCAAGAAAGGGGAGCCTTACATATAGGGGGAGCATCACAGAAAAAAGAAAGAATCATATCATGAAAGAAAGAAGTATACTAAGTGTCCCTTTTCCATTGATGTCAAAGGGGGATAGATAGAGTAAGGGGGATCAATGAAAAAGAAGAGAATTATGTTTGTGTTGCCATCAATGACAAAGGGGGAGATTGTTGGAATGTTTGTCATTGATGTCAAAGGTAGACAAGGTTGTCAAAGAGTTTGGCGAGGAGATTGTTGGAAGTGTTGTAGTTGATGTCAAAGGAAGAATGAAGAGTTGTCAAAGATTGTCATTGTAAAAGATGTATATGGATGAAATTGTTAGATGTTGTCAATGATGTCAAAGAAGGTAATTGATGGACATGGTATGCCTTGAGTTTGGTGAGTGATTGTTGCTTTGAGTTTGAAGAACGTGTGGTGTATGGCTAAGTTCCCTTGAATGATATGAGAATAACATATTTAAATTAAAGATTTAAATATATGGTTGAGGCCGACTTAAGGATAAAATACAAATTTCATTGAAGAAATGTGAAAAACAAAATAAGATAAATATGGGCCAACCCATATACCTTAGAGCCAAGAATAAAATTCAAAATTAAGGTGGCTGACTTAATGAGGCAAAACATATTTATTTTATGAGGCCAACCTCATTTGTGGAAGAGCCATATAAGACAAAATGTCTTATTTAAATAGTGATGACTAAGGAATAATTAAGAATCAAGAGGTCTGATTAATGAAATATATGAGTATGAAGTGGTGCGGATATTAAAAAAGTGAGATGAGATCAATATAAATGATGCCATTAGTGAGAATATATATATAATGCCCTACTAATGATGACTATAATGTTTTCCTTCAAATTCACCTTAAAATTAAACACAATGCCAAATAACATCAACAAACATATGAACACATAGATACCCAAACACCTTGCATCATTGAAGTCTTCAAATATGAAAAGTACAAAAGCTTATTCGCTGGTTTTTATGATAGTCAATGACTGTTACATATTAGACCTTATTACATGTACAAATATGCATCAAATTACATCAATAACCCTAGAGGATCAATGCCAATATCAAGTAGAATGTCCAACATATCAACCCAACTCAACTTAGGGTTTGAAATGGCTCCAATCAAGTTTGAAAACTCCTTATAACCTATTGTTACAACTGCTGATATGACTGATATAATCCAGCAATGAAGAAATCAACAAAATGTCATAAAAAACCCTTCAAGTGCAAGCGATTGGCTCCTAGAGTGAGCGATTGGCTTGGGATGGCTTCCAATGATGCTTGCTAGTCTTCAAACTCAAATGTCTTCACAAAATCCAACCTAAAAACCTTGTAAATGAATTTTCCAGCTTGCTGTTATAAACTCAGTCCATGCAAATGATGTCAAAAATCACACAAATCACACTTATTGTCAAATCGACTACCTTGGTAGTCTTCCTCAATAACCAAGGGCTTCAAATGCAATGCAAATTCTCTCCAAACACTTCAATATCAACCTGCAATTCAAGAACAATGATGAAATCTACATGTTATCATCTCATACAATGACATGGGATCATCACCACATCAATCAAGGGAGTATTACCTTGATAATTGACTGAAAAATACAATTTCCAGCAATAAAACATAAAGTATGAAAGCTTATCATATGATCAAAAGTTGCAAAATGAAGACAAATGGTGCTATTTATCCTTGAGCTTGGCTAGGCATCCCAATTTGCTTGATTTAACCATTTGCTTGAAGTCCACCAATGAGAATTCATCTCCTTGAACAATTTTGAATGAGATACAAACTCCAACCACCTTCATTTAGAAAACTAAATCTTTTCCTCATGGGTGTTGGAATCACCTTGGAGAATCAAAATGTATATTTTAAATGAAATACCTCCTTGTTGGGCAGCGGTCAACAATATCTATATATTATTTTATTAATAAAAAACCTCCTTTCATGGCTGGGCATAACTCCACATCAACAACATGCATTTTATTTAAAAACAATCTTCCTTATCCTTGGGTGAATGATGCCAACTTGGACACTTGCATTTAAAAATCTTCTTCTCTATGTGCGCTATTTTCTACGAGCAATAATACAAATTTTATTTCAAAATTTACCTTCTTTCATGGGCGTCAATCCTCCTAGTGGCGGTTGGCACTTTTAGCAATGAAATTATGCCTTGTTCTTGTAATCGTTGGCTCTTGATCCTATGCACCAATCGCTTGATCCAATGAAATCCACCTCACATTGATATTTTAACTCCCAATCGATGGACACATGATCCAATGCATTATTTAAAATTGCTTTTTCCATATGGGTGAATGGCACATCAAACTATAAAAACACTCATCCTTGGTGTTAGAACTCAATGGTAAATAGATATTGAAAAATGTAATTAAAGATTTCATTTTTCCTTGTCCACTTGGCACCAATCGATCCAATGATGAAAACACAATTTAAATATTGTATTCCCCATTTCCCCCTTTTTCTATCATCTAGAGGAACTTTGATAATTTGGCTAGATAAACAATATCTCTTAGCAACACTTAGCCAAAACACAATAAAAATCACTAGTTGAGCCAAAATTATTATTTTGATCTTCAAAAACCAATCTCAAACTCAAAATCATTCCCTTACCATGTTAATTAGCCTATGGGAATGGTGAATAGGCTAATCATCATCTCCATGTGAGATCACTCTAGAAATGCCAGAGTGATCTCACATGGAGATGATGATTAGCCTATTCACCATTCCCATAGGCTAATTAACATGGTAAGGGAATGAATTTGAGTTTGAGATTATATATATATATATATATATATATATATATATATATATATATATATATATATATATATATATATATATATATTCAAAGTGAATAGAGGTTGTTTCAAAATAAAGTGCGATCTGCTTTATGAAATGAGGAGCGGTCAAAGATAATATCCAACGATTTGTAAATAAGACAAAGTCTCATAATAAACAAAGAAGTCAACGATAAAAAAT
Organism: Cunninghamia lanceolata; assembly: GCA_027924645.1. Classification (NCBI taxonomy): domain Eukaryota; kingdom Viridiplantae; phylum Streptophyta; class Pinopsida; order Cupressales; family Cupressaceae; genus Cunninghamia; species Cunninghamia lanceolata. The sequence goes on along the minus strand of BSBN01000232.1, from coordinate 5,991,404 downwards.
GATATCCTATGATTTAGTGAATAAGACAAAAAGGATGTTGACTTGTCAATAAAGACAAAATTAGAAGTGGTGTGATTCATAAGATAAATGACTTGTAATTAAAATGTGGCAAGTATTAAAAGATATATGCAGAGCGATCAAGTTATAAAAGATAGCGGTTAATATATGAAAAGTCTTATTCATTAAAAGATAAGTGGCAGTGATCAAACATCAATTAGAAGGTAGTGGTCAATAATAGAAAGCTGCGATTTGTTGAAGAGAATTGTTATTAGAGGCAACGATCTATTAACAAAGGAGTGTAATGATTTATTAAGGATGCAATAAATATTATAAAGAATGTTTAGTGATAACAAAAGGAAGAAGTACGACCATCCTTGAAGAGGCATCAATCATCATCAAAGAGATGTTTGTTTGAAGAGACATCACCTTTTGAAATGGATGTCACTCTTCATAAAGGTATGAACATATAAATATAGTTTATGGAATGTGAAGGAGTAATAAGGATTTTTTTAAATGAAATATTTATGAGTAAAAGAGTAGATTGAAAAGAGATAAAGGGGTAGAAAATGAAAAACAATTCAGATCTATATTGAGAAGAGATGTCCATGTATGAAAGGAAAATGCAAATATATATTGATGAGCACACGATGATACTAGGGGGGGGGGGTTGAATCAGTATCTAACAATCTTTTACTTTTCAAACTCAATTAATTACATCAACTACACATATGCAAGATCTAGCAATTAAGTACACAATGAGAACACACGATTTATGTGGAAACTCTTTCAAGAGAAAACCACCTACTAGAGACTCCAATCTCCACTTGACAGAATTATAGGCTCCAACCTATTGGAGGCTTCAACCCCCACACAAACTGAGCTCCAACCTAGCAAGAGCCTCCAACCTAGCAAGAGGTTCCAACCCCCACACAAACTGAGCTCCAACTCAACAAGAAGCTCCAACCTATTAATCCTTTAATGGCTGATATAGTATGCTTCTTTATAGGATCTTCCTCTCACAAATCTGATTACAACTCACACAATATCTTTCTTCCAAATCTGATCACAATCCACACAATAACCTTCTCTCACAAATCTGATCACTATTTCTGATTATGTATGATGTAAGTCTTTCCTTTTCAAATTAGGTTCACACAAATACTTTCTTCTCGTACAAATCTGATCACACACTCTACATAATCCTTTCTTCACAAATCTAATCACACACTTATGCACCACTTCCTTTCACAAATCTGATTATAATCATGCACAATATTCCTTCAACATATGATCACAAATATGGCTATGTTTCCATTCAAGTTTTCTGCTCTCTAATGATGTATCATTTGTTCTTATTTTCCAACACTAACACTCTTTTCATATATGTTGATATAAATCTGAATCACACTTCATTTTTCCTCTTTGATTCCACTCTTCACATTAGATGTTATTCATTTAAATTCTTTCTTTCAAAGACCTCTTACTCTATCCTTTATAACTCTTTAAAGACACATCTCTTCACAATAAACACAACACTTCATGAATAGATCACACCTATTCTCATATTAAGCACTACCCAAAACAAATCTCTTTTGAATAATGTTAATCGCTAGACTCCTCTTTTAAACAAATCATATGACATGCTATTTTGTTTAATTCACATCTCTTATTACAAATTTTTGCTTGTTTTATATTAATTGCTCCGTTTGCTTCATACAATTGTTGTATCTCTTCTTAATTTTGTCTTTATTTACAAGTCAGCACCACCTTGTCTTATGCATATGTAATTGCTGCCTTTCACTAACTTATACGTTGCCTTTTATGATGTAATTTCTTTGTCTTATATGGTCTTCATAATATTCACTGCACTTAACAAGAGCTTGTCTTATTCACTTTGTCATATTACCTTTTCTTTGAATCGCACCACTTAGCAAATAGCATATCTTGTCTTATTTGTATCATACTTTGTCTTGAGCATAAAATCATTGGTATCTTCTTTTGTTAACAGCTCCATAATGTTTAATATGATCTTTTGTCTTTTTGGTAGAGCGTTGCCTTTCAACTTTATTTAATTTTGTCTTTGATCTCCTTTAAAAAGCATAAGGACTTCTCTACTAGTCGGCTAGCTTTAGTCCATTTATTTTATATTAAACTTCCAAAGGTTTTCTCATGCTTTAAATCTTCAATTTAAATTCACTTTGATCTATTTATCCATCTTTTAATCCTTTCACCAAGGAAGTCAACCATCCTAGTAATTTATAATCTACCTTTGCTCTCTGTGAATATTTGCCTTATAGCTCTACTAATATGCTTGAACTCCATTGTCTTATGTCTATCTGCTCCTCATACCATTACTCTTGACATCGTGCCTTTGCCAACTTTTGCAACAATCTTCACAACAAGCTCTTTGACATTAATGACGACCTTGTCCACCTTTGATATCAATGATAAACATTCCAACAATCTCCCCCTTTGTAATTGATGGCAACACAAAAATAATTCTCTCCTTTTGCTTTGCTCCCCCTAATTCTATCTCTCCCCCTTTGACATCAATGGCAAGGGGATGTAGCATACATCTCTCCTTCATGATGTGATTCTCTCTTTTCTGTGATGCTCCCCCTGTTTGTAAGACTCCCCCTTTCTCGAGATTTCCTTTGCTCTAGTTCTCCTCCTTTGTCTCTTTGTTGCTTGGGTGATATGTTTCCTCTATAGTTGTCCAAATAGATAATTTGGATGATCTTCTCATGTTTGACGCATTAGGAACTTGTTTTGCTATCCAACATTCACTAAGCATCTTTATAATGGAAGATGGATTCAACTCTTCACAAAGAATCTTCTCCTGTCTATCATGCTTCCACTTGACATTAATTGCATCATTCGTCCATTCTATAATTCTCTCTTTCTGAACTTTCCTTTTGATATCAATAGTAAGAAATCTTCATCTATCTCTGATTTTTCTCTTCCACGGCGCTGTAGCTTTCAACCTTTCTATAATTCTTCCCCCTTTTCATTAATGGTAAAGGGATAGTCATTATACCTCTATCCACTATCTTCTATGGAATCATTATATCAGTAGGGATTTGAACATAAGTATAACCATCATAACCATCCAACTTGCTACTATCCATTTCTTTTGCTTTTCCCAATACATGCATGTGTGTTCCATCATACTCTTCAGACAAGGACTCCTTTGGATCATTCTCATCCTCCTGTTAGATTTTTGTAAATTTCTCTCATCCATAGTATCTTTATCATGATTTCTTCTTTCTTTCATTGTCTCATGCCTTCTAGGATCTCTATCATTTTGACATCAACTCTTCTTTTTCTTCATTATATTGTAACTTTCTAATATATAGTCTGCTACTACCATAATTTTTTTTTATGACTCTCTCCCTTTGATCAATGACAACATAATGCTCATATAGAATATGCATTAGTTGATCTATCTTGAATTTTCTTCTCTATGGAGCTAAAAGATGATGTAGGATTAGCTCCCCTTGAATTCATACTTCTCCTTAAGGACTAAGTGATACCTCTTGTGCATGTAGCACAAGCATAAATTCTTCCTTCTCTTGCCCTTGTTTCCTTCTACATACTTTTGTAGATTCTTCCTTTTGTTTACCAAGTATATCCACCTTCTTATATTGTTTAAAAGGTTCCACAAAACCATATCTACAGAACCGAGCTATATGACCAAAGTTATTGCACTTATGGCACACAACATTGTAACCCAACAAAGGAGTAAAGGGGTTATAATTTCTGCTTGAATACCCATAAGTACTTCTACTTCATTTCATTCTTTTGTTCTACACTCTCTCGCCTTATGACCAAGGTGGTTGCATTTATAACATATGATATTGCCCTTTCTATTTGGCAACCTGTAAGAACTTCTATTCTTGGTCCAACCTAAGTTTCTTGCATGTGTCCAATAATCTTCCGCTTTATGACCAAAGTTATTCCAAGAATAGTAATAACCATATAATGAGTGTTGAGACCTGTTCATCTGTGCATGCCTTGGAGGGAATGATTTTTTGAATGTCTCCTTGTTGTCTCTACGAGGAATATTAGTTTTCTACGGGCCATTGTTTTCCTTCCTCTTGTTGTTATCATTATTAATGGAGCTCTTGTGAACATTTGCATAGTGTTTTGGTTTTTCCTCATTTCCCTTCTTTTGTGGCTCCTCAAGATCTTTTGAGCTTTGCCTTTCTTCATAGTCAATACCATCTTCTATACTCTTCTCATTTTTTAGGTTCCTGTTTGGTTGAGCATTTGCTTTTTCCAATTCCTTTCTCAAAGAGACTATTTCGGATTCTAATTTTTCACAACTCTCTTCCTTTTTCTCTAATTGAATTCTTACTTCCTCTTTCATTTTGTATCCTTCTTCAATCTGAAATTTTAGCTTGACTATTATCTTCTCGGATTCTTCTTCTTTTATCTACAAATGGCTTCTCACTTCTTCCTCGATCCTCTTGGCTTCTTCGATTTTGACTTTTAGATTGGTGATCTTCTTTGATTCCTCAAGACTTTGTGACATTTTAGCCTTTTTTGGCTTTGAGTTTCTACTTTGAAGTTTTTTGACATCATTGTAGGTGAAACAAAGTTCCTCTATAAGATCTACTTCATCATCTTCGTCATATCCTTCTTTTCTATCGTCTTCAGTTTGTACTTGCACACATTCAGAAACACAATGATTTAGTTTTACTACAAATAAAACATTTATACTTACCTTTTTAGATGTCGGATCCTTCTTGGAGCTTTCTATCGAAATGAGCTTCCTTTACATTTGATTTGTCGCTAGAGCTATTGCTTGATTCATGCTTTGAACTCTTCATATTGTCTCTGCCTATCACGACATCATTCTTTGTTTCTATTGCCATGCAGATTCCAAGTGTCATCTCATCATTTTTCACTTTATCACCCTTTCTTACTTCTTTGTCACTCACAAAGTTGTTTCCATCTATTATGACATCATTCCTTGTTACTATTGCTATGTGTGCTTCATTTATCACCTCATCAATTGCATTTGGTTTTCTTTGTGCTTGTTGACCAACATTCTGTATGGTATTTTTTTCCCCTTATTTCCTTTTCTTTTTTCCATATGTGCTCTTAAGATCTACCTTCTAGCTATTAGGCTATCTCGAAGGAACCTGCTCTGATACCAATTGATGAGCACACAATGATATTGAGAGGGGAGGGGGGGATTAGTATCTAACAATCTTTTACTTTTCAAACTCAATTAATTACATCAACTACACATATGCAAGATCTAGCAATTAAGTACACAATGAGAACACAGAATTTACGTGGAAACCCTTTCGGGAGAAAACTACGGCACAATATTGCTTATATATATATATCTTCTTTCTTCTTCTTGTAGGCTCCAACCTACTCGAGACTCCAATCTCCACTTGACAAAATTATAGGCTCCAACCTATTGGAGGCTTCAACCCCCACACAAATTGAGCTCCAACCCAGCAAGAGGCTCCAACCTCTATTTGATAAGCTCCAACCTATTGGAGGCTTCAACCTCCACACAAACTGAGCTATACCCAACAAGAGGCTCCAACCTCTATTTGATAGGCTCTAACCTATTAATCCTTCAATGGCTGATATAGTATGCTTCTTCAGAGGATCTTCCTCTCACAAATTTGATTACAACTCACACAATACCTAATAGAAAATTGGGCAAAGAAGCTTACAGAATGCACCGAATAGAAAGCTACTACTCTTTTTCATTCAAATACATAACATATATATAGGAGTTCAATCTCCTGCAATATAGGAAACTCCTAAAACAACATCCCTAAATATATTGAGTTGTTTCAACAACTCAACATACGTACCTTAAATAACATATTAAACAAACCCTATGACTATTAATAATATTAAGTTGTTTCTTAACAACTTAATATTATTACACTTATTTATTACATATATCAACACCCATAATAACTACATGAGTTATTTATTTAACTCACTTTAACTCACACACTATTATTCATGTGAGCACTAACATTAATTCCTAACACCCCCCCTTAGTGCGAACATGGTAAAAACTCACACCTTTCACTGCAGTAAGCCCAACTCTTGTGGCTTGTCCAACTATGTGACTCATGAACTTGATCCAAAAGAAAGGCCCTCTCCTTCCATGGTTTTAAACAGGTTTACCACAAACCTTGAGGTGACAGGAACTCATCAACTGTCCACCTCGTGTGGTTTTCTGGATCCTCCCATAAACCCTTTCAAGATCCATGAACTGACTTACTTTGGTGCTTTTGTTCGCCACTATGCTCAAGTACATTAGGGAAGTTATATAGGAATCATACATATCACAAATCTGAAAAACCCATACTAGAAAAAGTTTCACATTACATTCCATAAGAACACAATGATCTTAATTGTAGTCATTGTTGTCAATCGCTGCCACTCAATCTTGAACAACATAGACAACTGCCACTACCACTGGAAGCTACCTTTGACTTTAGCCGTTTGGCGCAAAATGGGAATGGAACATTGGTTGTTATTCCCCCCCACAATGTGAAATTCCATTTATTCACACAAACAAGAATACTGAAAAGAAAATCATACCATATTGCATACTACTGTTTGGATCTTGTTGCACATGGCCATTATTGCCAGTGAACGTATTCACCAATCGACCATCTTCCAAAGAAAGTATGACACTCAGAGGATCTCCACAGTCATCTGCTCTCCAATATAATCATTTTTCAACATTCACACACCAAACTAAAAAGCTAAAAAACACACTGCATATTGTACATTTGTCACCATATCATGTGTGCGGCCCTGTTGTTGGTGACTGACAAGAGGTCCCTGATTGATATGGTGTCAAATGTACAATATGCAATGTGTTTGTGAGCTTTTCAATTTGGTGTGCGAATGCTGAAAAATGATTATATTGGAGAGCAGATGACTACAGAAATCCTCTGATTGCGGAGATCCTCTGAGTGCCGTACTTCATTGGAAGATGGTCGACTGGCAAATACGTTCACTGGCAATAATGGCCATGTGCAACAAGATCCAGACAACAAGATCTAGATAGTAGTATGCAATATGGTATGATTTTATTTTCAGTATTCCTATTTGTGTGAATAAATGGAATTTCACATTGTGGGGGGGAATAACAACCAATGTTCCATTCCCATTTCGTGCCAAAATTATCGCTACCACCACTCAAATTCTAAAATCTTCACAACAATTACTTCTATCTTCAAAAGAATCTCTCAGATTCCATAATTCGGTAGCCAATATCTCTTGCCTGTGACTCTCCCAAGCACGGATCTGAAGGAGAAAGGCACGCACGCTCCCTTTCAATTTAAATGCAAACCATAAAAAAATGATTGTGAGCTCTTGGTCTGATCACTCTTTTGAATTTCAATCCTTCATGATGAGAATGTGTCACTAATGCTTCGAGAGCACCTACTTCTGGTCCCACAGCAATAGAAAAAGAATATATATATATATATATATATATATATATATATATATATATATATATATATATATATATATATATATATATATATATATATATAATGTCAGGCTGCAAGGTGGAAGGCACGCTAGAGCGCTAGGTAGTAACAATGAATAGGAATCGGTGTCCCACTAACAACAGAATAGAGATAATAGTTTAATGATACAAAAATATACAGTCATTGTCAGTGACGTGTTTAGCAAGTCCAAGAGGAGACTGTAACACCGCCGTGCGAATCCACAACACTAAACTTGTCACTGTAATTCCACAGCAAAATTTTGGCCTGGCTCATCGCATACTGGGTCGCATTACAACACTCAAATCCTGCCAACTCCATCGTCGAACGCCATTCCTCCGTAGCTTTCGCGCAAATGTTATTTTTTGCAACAAATTATGCACTCCTACGTTGGAATTATGTGTTAGCTCCAACATATGCTATAGACTCCTTATGTCTTCGACCTTTCCACAATGAGCACCAAGGTGTAAGCTGCGGTTGATATTTGAGGGTCTACTCAGCTTTAGAAATTCATCTTTTACCATGCGAATCCTTTATATCAATACCCTCACCTTCCTATATGTTCTACGCAGCTCCTTCCTTTCAAAACAACAATGAATACGCCCTCAAATTTCATTGTCTTCTGGAGGGCCGATAGAAACTTCAAATCTGATCACAATAACAACGCACAGGAAAGATTTTGCTCTGATACCATAATAGAAAATTGGGCAAAGAAGCTTATAGAATGCACCGAATAGAAAGCTACTACTCTTTTTCATTCAAATACATAACATATATATAGGACTTCAATCTCCTACAATATAGGAAACTCCTAAAACAACATCCCTAAATATATTGAGTTGTTTCAACAACTCAACATACGTACCTCAAATAACATATTAAACAAACCCTATGACTATTAATAATATTAAGTTGTTTCTTAACAACTTAATATTATTACACTTATTTATTACATATATCAACACCCATAACAACTACGTGAGTTATTTATTTAACTCACTTTAACTCACACACTATTATTCATGTGAGCACTAACATTAATTCCTAACAATATCTTTCTTCCAAAACTGATCATAATCCACACAATAACCTTCTCTCACAAATTTGATCACTATTTCTGATTTTATATGATGTAAGTCTTTCCTTTTCAAATTAGATTCACACAAATACTTTCTTCTCTCACAAATCTGATCACACACTCCACACAATCTTTTCTTTACAAATGTGATCACATACTTATGCACCAATTCCTTTTACAAATCTGATTATAATCATGCACAATCTCCCTTCAACATATGATCACAAATATGGCTATGTTTTCATTCAAAATTTCTGTTCTCTAGTGATGTATCATTTGTTCTTTTTCAACACTAACACTCTTTTCATATATGCTGATATAAATCTGAATCACACTTCATTTTTCCTCTTTCAATCTACTCTTCACATTAGATGTTATTCATTTAAATTATTTCTTTCAAAGACCTCTTACTCTCTCCTTTCACAACCCTTCAAAGACACATCTCTTCACAATAAACACAACACTTCATGAACAGATCGCACCTCTTATCATATTAGGTGCTGCCCAAAACAAATCTCTTTTGAATAAAGTTAATCGCTAGACTCCTCTTTTAAACAGCTTGTATGACATGCTATTTTATTTTATTCACATCTCTTATTACAAATCGTTGCTTGTTTTATATTAACTGCTCCTTTTTGCTTCATATAATTGTTGCACCTCTTCTTAATTTTGTCTTTATTTACAAGTCAACACCACCTTGTCTTATGCATATGTAATCGCTGCCTTTCACTAACTTATACGTTGCCTTTTATGATGTAATTTCTTTGTCTTATATGGTCTTCATAATATTCACCGCACTTAACAAGAGCTTGTCTTATTCGTATCATATTTTGTCTTATGCATAAAATCGTTGGTATCTTCTTTTGTTAACAACCCCATAATGTTTAATATGATCTTTTGTCCTTTTGGTAGAGCGTTGCCTTTTTAACTCTATTTTATTGTCTTTGATCTCCTTTAAAAAGCATAAGGACTTCTCTACTAGTTGGCCAGCTTTAGTCCATTTATTTTATATTAAACTTCCAAAGGCTTTCTCATGTTTTAAATCTTTAATTTAAATTCACTTTGATCTATTTATCCAGTAATCCTTTCACCAAGGAAGTTGGCCATCCTAGTAATTTATAATTTTCCTTTGTTCTCTGTGAATATCTGCCTTATAGCTTTGCTAATCTGCTTGAACACCATTGTCTTATGTCTCTCTGCTCCTCATACCATTACTCTTGACATCGTGCCTTTGACAACTTTTGCAGCAATCTTCACAACAAGCTCTTTGACATTAATGCCGACCTTGTCTACCTTTGACATCAATGACTATATGTCTTCTCACCTTTGACATCAAGGACAAACATTCCAACATATATAACGAATATATGTGAAGAGTAAGAGCAAATTGTAAAGTGAATTTGAGCAGATGGTAAGACAGAAAATTATGTGAAAATCATGCCATGATTATGATTAGTTGTGTGAAAAGAATTGGTTCATAGATTGGATCAGATTTGTGAGAGATATTGTGCATGATAGTGATCAGATTTGGAAAGAAGATTGTGCATGACTGTAATGAGATTTGTAAGAGAAGGTTATTGTATGGATAGTGATCAGATTTGGAAGAAGGATATTGTGTGAATTGTAATCAGATTTGTGAGAGGAAGATCCTGTGAAAAAGCATACTATATCAGCCATTGAAGGATTAATCGGTTGGAGCCTCTTGCTGGGTTGGAGCCCAGTTTGTGTGGGGGTTGGAGCCTCTTGTTGGGTTGGAGCTCAGTTTGTGTGGAGGTTGGAGCCTCCAATAGGTTGGAGCATATGTGTAGTTGATGTAACTAATTGAGTTTGAAAAAGTAAAAGTTTGTATTATACTGATTCACCAACCCCCTCTCAGTATAACCGTGTGCTCATCACATTTTACTAGTTTATCATTTATAATACTTTTATTTGTTTATAATTTTGATGTTCCCTTCTTTAATCCATTATAATACTTATTTATGTTAATATTTCATAATAATTGAAATTCAGTCATTAGTTGTTCTTCGTATTGTTGGAGAGAAGACCACAATGAGTTGTTTATGAGAGAATGGGGGCAAAAGAGGCCATTAAATTCATATATGGACTTGAGGAGAAATATCATCCCATTTGATCGTCAATGGCACCATCAGCTTTACAGGCCCTTACATGCAACTGCTTATTCTTTGAATACAATGTTCTAGTTTTGCTCAAATTTCAAGATTGATGAAGAGGCTTTGAGTGGGCTCTACATAGTCATAGAGTCAATGGAATCTAATCCCCAAGTTGGAGCAAAGATCATCTCTAAGATTGAAATCTTTAGATGTGCAAGGGGACTTTTTTGCATTCAAGTAAAGTCTATTAAGGACATGCCTTTAAGTTTAAAACTTACATTTTTTACATTAATGTTGAAACTTAAAGTTGAACGATGAGATTGAATTCATTTTTTTCTCATTTCAGATGCATGGTGTGAGAGATTTATTGTTAAGGTGTCAAATCTTCAAATGATTTCTATGCATGTCTTGAGCCAATCATGTAGCACTTCATAAAGCAAACACAATTGGAGTATGCTTGAGCACGTACACACCAAAAGACACAACAAATTGTTAGTACAGAGGTTGAATGATCTTGTTTATGTTCATTACAACCTTTGCCTGTCACAAACAAATCCTAATCTTTAACTTATTTCTCATCACATTAGAGGAGGTTGATCCACAATTAGATTGGATCATTGATGCTAAGAATCATGTCTTCACTAAGGATGACCTTCCATGAGTTGATCAAGCTATTCTTGAGGTAAAGGCAATAGCCACGACAAAAAAAGATAGAGCATGAGCAAACCCCTTGAATGTTGATGTCACTAATACACAAGTAGATATCATGGTTACATCATCATCAAGGACCTATTATAGATGCTTGCACAAGACTTTGCATAGAGTTACCAATGTTGGGTCACGTGATGTGAGTTCCACTTAGCCATGGTTATACGTTTGATATTTTGTTTTGATGTCATAGACTTCATAATCCATGAGTTTGTATATGTAAAACAATCGACAATTTATATATTTAAAAATGTTCTTTCCTTTAGCTCAAATCCACTTTTGTACTCATTTGATCAATGTATACTTGTGTATGTGATCAAAGTAGCTTCTATTTGATTAGTTTAATGTCACTAAAGTTGATTTAGTAAAGGGTGTAGAATAAAAGCTTTAAATACTTTTAAAAATAACTATATTTCATAGTTTTTTCAATTTGTCGAATCTTTGCCGAGTTAGACAGTTAGTCTAAGTCAAAAATTAGCATAATGAGTTTGATCTAAGTTTGAGTCTTGTAACTAAGGGAGAAAGGGGCTCAACCACAGAAAAAAAACTTTGAATTCTTGGCACTATGACAAAGAATGGTCATTACTCAAATAATGAAGAAGGGTTATCCAATATATTTGATATTTGTTTCAACACTATATTACTATTGATTAGAGATTCTCCTACTTATATAACCCACCCATGAACATCAATGTTTATTACGAGAGAATAAATCTCCTTCATTATTTTATAAGAGTGCAAAATAAATACACTTGCATCAATCAAAGGTAAGAATCCAAGCACTGATTAGATTGGCTAGGGTTGAATTATTCCTAGGGTCATGAATCAAGCATGATTGACCTGATAGTACAACTCTCATCATTGGTTTACTCCCTGGAGAAACAAGAGAAAGGCTAAACGCTCTTAAGTCCATTGAGTGGGTAAAGGAGATTGACTTACTCCTCAAGAGAAAGCCCAATTACCATTGCTAGAAGAATAGAGCACTATGTCACCATCGTATTGTGGGAAGTGAACATCATCTTGTTTCCCAATTTACATGAATGATTCACTTGAAGAGTGCACATTGTTATGAGTAAATTCAAGGCAACCTTGATAATTCTAGGCACATCCCTTAATCACATGGATGAAGCTTCAAAGGAAGCTTGTTCACTTTAGTAGTCACATGAATTCATGTTTTAAGTAATCAGTCAATTTGATATTCTATAAATGATTTAGTGGCCAATCCAAGGTCAACTCAATGCAATGGTCAACTAACTAAAGTTCATGGGTAGGCGGCGTACTAGGAAAAGGAGTGTAAATGGACCATAGTTCTAATTATGTCAAACTTTGTTGAAAGATTGTGCACAACTTGTCAACAAATTTTAAAATATCAAAACTCCTAATGAACAAGTTGTAAAATATAAAAACAAGGGCCATGATAACCTAGGTTCAATCCCCCAAAACCGTTGGGCAAGCCCCTACGTAAGTATAATGCTTCCAATCTAGAGAGTGAACCCTTCTTTGTGTCCCATGAGTGTGTAATACTTAATATCTAGGGATTAGGTCCCCCATTTGTGTCTCAATGGTCGAGGGTCCCACAACCATCAATTTACCAATAAAAGAATCATATAGAGACAAGGAAAAGATCATATGGAACAATGGCTCAACATAGACAAAACATGCTTTGATTTATGGGATACAAGTAAAGGGCCCTTGAGTTGTGATAATAATGCAACATAGTAGGTACACAACATGGCATGCATGCCATATTTACAAAAAGAAGGTATCCTAAAATGGATAGAAAAAGCACTAAGAACTTTATGTATATACAAATTTGAGTATTTCACTGTTACAATGGAAATAGTTTGTGCATCGAAGGAAATCTATATATCTGCTTGTACAGCCAAAATCAAGCTGATTCTTCATTTGACTGCCTCAGTATTGAGATCTTCTTATGTAATTCAGCATTTGACAGCTGCCTCCTCCTCTAGTGCCCGTTCAAGCTTTGGCATTTACAAGTTGATTTATCCCATCAAAGATAATTAATGTTAAACCATGATAGAACCAACCAATATTCACCATGTAGTTTGAAGAAAATTCTAATGAACTAGCAAAAAACTCAAAAGTACCTTGGCTGCAGTTGTGCTCCATTCCCTTATAATATCCCTGAGTCGATCATTCTCCAGAACATACTGATCAAACCACTTTACTATTGTGAGTAGAAAAGCACATGACTTCCAAAATCAAAGAGAAACTAGTATATAGCGCAGATACTCATAATAACCATTTTTAAAGAGCCTAATGCCTTATATGTTTGACTGATTCATAAAAAGCAAGCATATAACATCTTAGATTTTGTTAAAGTTTTTTTATGCATAAAATTTTCTATGTATATATACAGGACTCAGGAATATCAGAGGAACCATTAATCTTTTCCTACTCAACTTTGTCCTTACTTTTTAAGTAACCCTCTTATCTCAACACGTGTAATCAAATCACTGCATCACTGTAATTTCTAAGGAAAAGCATGAAAAGAACTTTTCTGTAGTAACTAGAAAAGTGCACTTTGAAAACAAAGAGACTTTGCTCAATAATCGACTTGTGCAGTTCTTGGTGGATGAATATGAGATTTATAAGATTGGAGATATTGTGAATCGCCATAGAACAAGAAATACCTTCTGTAAATGATATGTCAAATTTGCAAAAATATTCCTTTTCCGTAGATTCAAAAGATTCTATATTAAGTCAAAACTACCTTAAGGAATTTTGAATGGTAATGTGTGGACTTTATAGTGATCTGGCACAAAGCTTGGATCCATAAAAACCTTTTAATCCAATAACAGTTAATATGATGTAGCTAGTTGATCAAGGAAACAAAAGAAAGATTCAAGTGCAACTGTAAAAATTAAATCTTTCATAAAAAGGAAGAAGTTAAGAAATCTTAGAAAGACCAAACAGTCTCTTGAATCACTAGTAACAAAGAGGAGAATCTAGACAAGAGAAACACATAGCAGCTAACCTAAGCCATCATTGTTCACTGCGAACATCCAAGATAGGAAAGGAATCAGGCATGGAAGCTCTTAAATTTTGGACCTCTCCATGTCTGATGTATTATGATAAAGCTGGCTATCCCTCCATGCCTATTGATAGAACACAGATATATCTCTATTGAATCCCTGAAAAGGACAGAATATTTTTTCAAATTTGAAATATAACTTACATAAGGCATTTCTCCTTATTGATTTCAATTTTGCCAATCTTATACATTCACATCGTCATCTTAGTTTTCTTGAGGGTTCCATCTCAATTTGCCGTCTTTGGTGTTATTTTCTGCACTACCTTATTGTTTGATTGTCCATTTTTTTTTATATTTCCTTTAAAGATACAGATTTTTGCTTGTTTGCAATGCACAGAAAAAGATGCAAACAAGCAAAAATCTGTATCTTTAAAGGAAATACCAAAAAATTGGACAATCAAACAATAAGGTAGTGCATAAAATAACACCAAAGAAGGCAAATTGAGATGGAAACCCTCAAGGAAACTAAGATGATGATGTGAATGTATAAGATTGGCAAAATTGAAATCAATAAGGAGAAATGCCTTATGTAAGTTATATTTCAAATTTTGAAAAATATTCTGTCCTTTTTCAGGGATTCAATAAAGATATATCTGTGTTCAGGCAAAACTGTCTGAAGATCTTTGAATGAGAGTGGAATATGTAGTGTTTTGGTGTGAACTCGGATCCATCAAACCTTTCTAATCCAACAACAGTTAATAAATCTGTAGTTAGTTTCTCGAAGAAGAAAAAGAGGCAAAAGTGCAACTAAAAGTTAAACCTTCATGAAAATGAAGTAATTAAGAGAGCTTATAAAGACCAAGAACTCTTGAATCACTAGTAACGATAGGGAGAATCCTAGCAGAGCAGAAGCACATAAAAGCTAAACTAAGTAGTCATTATTCCCTGCTAACATCCTAGATAGGAAAGGGATTCATCATTGAAGTGCTGTAAGTTTTGGCGTGCTACCTCTCTGATGTGATCTCATGTTTGACTGATGTATTATGATAAAGGTCACCCCTCCATGCCTATGGGTAGTAAACAATTTCATTCCCAAGGATAAAAATTATGCATGCTGTTCTCCACGCAGGGCATTGCTGTATGGAAAAAGATGCAAACAAGACAAAAAGTATGGATCATTAATGTAAATATGAGAAAAATGCAAAAATAAATGAGGTAGGGTAGACAATAATACCAAAGAGGGCTAATTGAGATAGAAACCTTCAATAAAACTAAAAGTTTTCACAAAGCATATTGGTACACATCCATAAAGTTCTCCTAGTTGACCAGACTAGACATAAGATGCTCCCAAAACACGGATGTATCAGGTGGGGATGTTATTGTTTTAGAGAGCTGAAGAGCACTTAAATGCAAGTATATGGTGGTTGGGCGGCAAATCCACAAACCTGTGCTTGGCATTTGGTACCAGCTTAGGAGAAACACAGGTGAAAAGCAATATGTTAATATGGAGGACAAAATAAGATAATAATCCAATGGAAGGTAATTTCTCCATTTTCTTATATCCAACTCTATTAACTACTAGTGTTTCTTCTTTAGTTTTCAATAGAGGCTGATGAGTGAAAGAGTATGTAACTGGACAGGCACAAGGTGCAAAAAGTATGCACTCATAAAAGCCGAGTTAGAAATGGAAAAGCCCCAACCAAAAGTAAATAGGAGGATTGTTCAAAAGTGATCTCGTGCTTTCCCCATTAAGTATCAATAGAACATTGATTTGAAAGAGCTGAAGGAATTGGAATCATTCCTTTTACAGTGACATTCACCATGTAAGAACTTGAGATTTATTTCTTAGTTTCTTTTTCTTTGTAGACCTGTTTCTTACAGTTTTCATTTCTTCCTTATGTAGCCCTATCATGTAACTCAAGCTTTAAGTTGTGAATAAAGGTTGGGAATCCAAGCTTGTCTGTCACCTTATCATTATGGATATAGAAGCTTTATTAAGTTAATTTTAACATGGCCTTGCCTTAAATGACAATGGTATTCACAGAATCAAAACTTGGATATAAAAGTTAAACATATAAAGAAAAGGAAAAAGCATCCCCACTTGGTCATTGATCATCCGAGTTTGTTGAATCTCTGAGTCACGCTCTTCAATTAGGCTCGTGCTAAATGTAACTCCGAGTGAAGTTGATCACGCTGAATAAACATGTTTGCCAATGGAATCAGAATATCATTTTTTTCAAAGACATAAAGAAGATATTATAAATCAAATATAGAAACTTATTATATGTGGTTTAAGATCAATATATGATTCATGTAGATTTGTACAAAGATCAATGAATTATCTAGATGGTTTAAGATCTCATATCTGCAACTTCTTATATAAATTTGTAAAGAAGATCAATGACTTATAAAGTTAATATGTGGCTTATGTTATTAATTTTTTTCAAAAGAGAAACGGTTTGTATTAATGAGAAAAAAAAATTACATCTTTGAAATACAGCACCACAGGGTTGACAGTAAAGCAGTCAGTTTATAAAACCATCCAGACTTCCCAGAGCAGCCAGTAATTGTTTTTGAATTATCTACGAACTCTAAAGTAATTGTTTTTGAAATTATCTACAAACTCTAGGGAACGTTTGCATGTTGCTGTATAAAATTGTGCTAGCAAAGTTGTTCTGTGAAGGGGTTGAAAAGCTGCTGGAGTATGGTGTGTGCTAGTCATTCCTCAATTCTTGACAGTCAGTGCTTCCATGATCTGTGCCATAAACAGTGACATTTGAAATTTGTGGATAAAAGAAAAACATAGGAAGGAAAAAGTAGAAGTATGGGAAGTGGGATAGCAATGCTATAGCTGACATGGAGTAGGAGTTGAAAGGAACAAAATAATAGGAGTGGTAGGATAGAGTGGAAGGGTAAAGAGGGACAAAAGGATTTTAAAAAGTGAAGTTTATGGTTTAAAATAATAGAAGGGAAACATTGTAGGTGTACCAGATTGGTACCTCAAGTACTGAATGTAGTGATGACTGATCAAAGTAATGACGAGGGTTGACCTTTTTCTACCTGAAGATGTGTAATTTTGACTTTTCTACCAATTGGATTTTGTGCTAGACAGCCCAGGCATCTGTATTGTTATTAGTCTGAACCACAATCAATTCTTTTCATGAGAAGAGTGTTGCTTGCTAAGTCACAGTGGAGTACCCCTCTCCAAGTGGAATTAGGGTTGCTAGAGGATCACTTCTGAAAGGATGGAAGTGTGTATTGGTATGGTATTTGTCAATACCTATGTAAGGGCGAAGTGCTGCATGTTGTTTATAGTGAGCAGATTTGGGTGAAGCAGGAAATGCCCATAATGTGTATATTGGAAGGACAGTAAGGAAAACTTCTTGTGGTTGGGATGAAGTGTTGAAAAATATGTCTATTCTGCTACAGACAAATATCCCAACACATAAATCTTGAAGTGATTTGAAATTGGTGTTTAATAATGAGGATTTTGTGGAAGGAGTTGCCCACTAAAAAGAGGAGTTGAGCATTTTAAAAGGAAGATGTATGATCAGAATGGAAAAAAAATGTATGCAAGTTTTCATAGCTCATATGCGTATGCACAATGGAAAAGAACAATTGTCCCTAGTTTCAGGTGCTTGCTGATAATTCCAGAATGAATGGAGCCATAGTAGTAACCTCTCTTGATGATATTTTCAGCTGTGAGAAACTTATTATGTCAACCTAACCGCATAAAAGCTTAATTTTGGGCTCACGTGCGTATTCAAATCTTATTCCATGAATTGGCATTTAATTATGTAAAGAATTCAAAGTGGAATAAGCCAGTAGTTCATCCTTTAATATTTACACAATTGTTTGGTATTTTATGTGGAGCTTAGTAACTGGATACTGAATCCATGACAGGGAATCAGATGTCAGGCCTATATTAATAACATATTTCACAACAGCTATGTTAGAATTACGGGATGGAGGATAGAGGTACTTTACCATTTCAGAACCCCTCCAAAACAAATCTGAACTCCCTAAGTTAATCTGCCAAGTGATGTTAGGCTGAAGATGGGATAATACATTGCATATTGTAATGTCCCCTTTTTGAGCCATTGATGCAAAATGACTAAATATGTGGAACATTGGCAAAAATGATTTTTCCTTGGCAAAATGAAGATTGGAGATGACTTTATATATTTTTATAATATTTGTGGAAAAGTCAAAATTAATTAAATAATTTGCCCAAGGGAAAAACATCCCACTTGGAGAAGAGAGACTTGGAGAAAAATAAAGAAAAATGGAAATTAAGTCAAATGACAATTAATATAATATTTTATTAATTAAAATATTATATTTTATTCCATAAAGTGGCCGCTCAAGGTGAAAAGGGAAAATAATAAAATATTATTATTTTAATCTCTCTAAGTTGGCCACCCAACTTGAGAAAATAAAAAGAAAATTAAAATAAAATAATTTTCTTTGAAGGTGGACTTCAAAATGGATAAAAATATAATTGATTTGGGCGCCCAAGTGAGATATTATAAAAGTTGGAGTTTGGAGGTCATTTTGATCATTCCATGTTATTGTCATTTGGTATTTTGGAGATTTCTCTTGGCTGCAACTTCGTTTCAGCAAGCTTCTAAGGACGAAAACCCTTAGAATTCCTGGTTTGGACGAAAACCCATCCCACATTGAGAGATGGCTCCATCTAGGATTCATTATTGAGCTTATTTGCAGGTTTTCTTTGTATTTTGGAGCTTCAACCAACTAGGAGCTTGAAGGAAGATTGATATATCAGCTAGGGTTTGGAATTTATTGCAGGTTGAAAGCATTGTGATTCAGATTTGAAGGTCTAATTGACATATTTTCATCATTTTTATCCACGCAAGGGTTTGGAATGGTTTGCTACATTTGGAGGGTTTATTGGTGAAGGATTTCATCTATTTGAACTCAGATCTACATATCAGCCATCAGCATTTTTATATCACTTTGCATAATTGAAGATTTGAGGGTGTTCAATGGATATATGTTGCACCTAAACCCTATCGGCCTCATCCTTGGTGGAGTGCTAGCCTGTGGAGGTCTCATCGCCACTTTCTAGGGCTCATTTGCATAGGTTTTTGATCAGAGATTCATATTAGTCATTGCAGATCAGAAAACCAGGTTTTGGGCAGCAACATTGTAATGTCCCCCTTCTAGTGAGTCCGAATTTTCTTTGACCTTGCACAATTCAACTCACCAAAGAGAACATTAGTATACAATTCTTCTTAGAAATCACATGTCCTTATTTATAAACATAAACCATTTGTTATCATAGATTGATTGCATTCATTTCATGATTCCCTAGAAGAGATTTACTTGGCCTTTGTTAATCAAATCCTCCATCTTATGAGAGTGAATTCGTTAGGGTGCAATGCCAATGGTATAGGTCCGTTCTTCCTTCGAGGGGTACTCTAGACCCAGGCCACTCTAGGACCTTCCTTTGACTCGGGGTTCTTTAGACCACTCAAGTCAAAAGACTACCTCTTGCTCCCTAAGGTACCATCTTGAGACAAGGGCTCAAAGGGGGTGCTCGAGACCAATGAGCCTGTACCTATCCTTGTTGATTGCCCGCCCCTAATCTTCCTTACTCATCATAGTGGCGAGTTGATTAACATTATTGCCTTCCTCTATTTTAGGATTTCATGCCCTTTATGTACTTATACTCTTTGTATTCATTTATCTTTTCCTTAGTTCATTATAATGAAAATGCACATAAATATTTCATACTCATTGCATAATCTAACTAAAGTGGTTGCAATGTGAACAATTCATAATTTATAATGATTTCATGCTATTACAGTCGACTATTGGTATTATTACACTATGCAATTCATATGTTCATTATTCATAATTTATCGTGACATTTCACATGCTATCTTTATGATATACTCTATATCTCATATACTATTCCTTAACACCATATGGGGTTGATAGGGTTGTAGCATGCTGTTGTTCATCATAGGCTATGTTTGTCTCCCATCCTTATTCAAGAACTACTTGGTGTATTTTTGAGGCTAAGGCATCCGTGAGGATTCTTGGTACTCTAGGTAGCCAAGACCAATACATCGACTATGAATGATATACTAGACATGTCACCCTTCATTGATCCCATATGTGGTTAATGACTGTGGTATATAGATTACACAGTTAGTGAATATTACATATGACTGTCCATGAATTATATTGCTCAGAACTGGCTGTAAACAAATGCAGTGTTATACTGAACATTAATACAAGCAAGGGAAACAATGTACTGTCATACCTGTGGTATTATATCAGTTCGATTATTGGAGCATGCAAGAATGGCAGTTTGCTGTTGGAAAGTCTTCTTATAATGCTTGACAGAAATATATTTGATAACAGATCAGAATTATGCAGAGTATCTACTTTATGCCAATTGATTTGGTTATGGACTTATCTGCTGATTGAAGTTAAGTATTTACACAGAAATATATATTATGCTTTGCTTCTGGTTGACCTTCGAACTGCAGATGTTTTCGATGCCAAATTGCTGTCATTCTTATGAACCATTTTTTTTATACTCTCCAATCTGATCCTCCCCTTTTATTCCCCGTTTCTAACCTTATTCATAGTCTTACATATCTTTTTGGGACAGATCAGCCTATTATTAAGGGGCATATATTTGCATCGCTTCACATGAAGCGCTTCCACCTTTAAAAGTATTCGTCAGCCATTTAAGGAGTTAGTATTTGTTGATTTTGAATTAGTACTTGTTTCTTTATTTGCCCTTTTGTCTTATTTACATATCATTGGGATTTTTTTGTCATATTTGTTTGTTTATTTAATCAAAATAGGATCGGTTTCCACTTTTCAATCAATATATAATCATTATTAGTATATATGTTTGAAATACTAATCTATTAACACCTCATCGCTGACTTTAGACAATATAATATTAGGATAAGATAATTATTATCTGAATAGCTGCATATAATTGTTGTGGGCTCCACCGTATAAGACAGTTTATAAAGACTTTCTCTTTAAGTCTTTAACACTACTCATAGTAGTTTGTTATCCTTTTTACTCTCATCTATTTGTATGTTAAAGGAGTCTTTTGTCTTATCCTAAATTTATATTTGTTTTCATATTTACATATTATATTTAATAATACTATATTATATTATAATTATAATATTATTTAATTTGATAAAATTCATATTTGTATTTATATTTATTAACATATACTGTTATAATAATAATTTAACATTTATATTTATGTTATTTATATTTAATGATAATGATATATTATATGTTATACTTGTATTTATAATATATTTATTATTATATTTGTAATATTATATTATTATAATAATATTTAATTTAATATTAATATAATAATATAACTTTGCTAAATAAATAAATATATTATTTTTGTATTAAAATATTCATATAATTTTATTTAAATATTAATACATATGTTTTTGACTTAACATCGTGTTTTATGGAACTGACTTCACCGTTATTTATCATTATGTTTAAATCTTTAATTTAAACAATGCCTTAATATGGGGACATGACAAACATACAGTCACATTTGCCATTGGACATTCACCATCATTAGCCGCTACACTTGGAGGGTATCATTGCATGTTTGTGAAGGGTTTGTGGTCATCTAGGAGATCTTTGTATTATCATTCTCAAATCTGATTGTAATCAGTCATCACAGTGGCATATTAGCCCTCATACATTGTATGATCACATTCATATCTTCATCTATACATCTGGGTATGTTGTTGTAGCAAAGGACATTTCAAATCTTTAATTTGAAATTGATTATCTAGCTGTTCCTATCATTTTCTAAGGTATGATATGAAATTTCAGTCATCTATATATTGTGATTTCTATGCAAATATGTTTCTATTTTGTTATCATATCATGGCAAAACCCCACATGCGTTAAAACAATAAAAACACCATCAAAATCAAACAAAAACAAATTCAGAAAATCAGAACAGCAGTGAGAAAAACTGATCAGAATTGGTAGGGGTTCTTACACATATATGCTTCCAAATTATGAAGGCAGTTGAACTCCAAAGCATAGTTACCAGATCCGGTTTAATCTGGATTTTTTGGACTCATCGGATACATATGATTCAGTATGGATTTTTCAATTGCTATAGAAATTTTACCATTTTTTTGACCTCCAAAATAAATTGAATTTTTTGAACCTGCTAACTATGCTCCAAAGGTTGTGCAAGTGGGTATGAAATATCCAAACTCATATCATACTCAAAGCTTGATTGAAAAGATAGATCCATTGTACCCAGGCGATACTCAGCTTTCATATTGCTTTTGATCCATTTTTATTGTCACTGATCAGGTCAAGTTGCAATTTTGTCTGGTCATGGTCTATTATTTCAACTAACAATTCATCCAGATTGCTCAAGGTTGCACTATGCCAAGTGAAAGATGAAGTTCCTAATTGTGGCTCTCAGTGGAAAGAAAGAGAAGGAAGTGATAAAAACTTGGGTCTCAAATTATCAAGATTGAGAAATGGCTAAGTAAACTCCTCCATTGCACTTTTGGCTTGGCAACACTAGCATAAATCCATGCCTAGGAAGAATATCAAAGACGAGTCTTGGAGTGGCACACTTTTCAAGTGACAAAGCCACCTCAAAATTCTGCCAAAGCTCCTTCAAGTGGCAAACGCATTATTAAATTCTGCCCAAAACTTGAGTGTTTAAGTTATCAATGTTTGGTGCACAAAGTAGATAGCAATGCCATAGGGAAAGCACACTCAAGAGTGACAAGGCCTTAAGCAAAGTGCACCTAGTGGCAAAGAGCTTATGAATCTACACCAAAGAGAAATAAAATCTAAGGTTGACACACAATTTAGGTTCCAATGCCACAAGGAAATGGCACCTAAAATATGGCAAAGAGTAAATGAAACAGAACCAAGCTCAGGCAGGAACAATCAAGCGATAATGGGGCACAATTTAAGTGGCTTAGCCAACAAAAACTGTGCCAAAAATAGTGCATAATCATTAGCGAAGCATGCCAAGCTTATAAGAGTTCTAATTGTCAAAGTATGACACACAATCTAAGTGGCAAAGCCAGTGGAAAAGTGCGCGCTCAAAAGGTGGCAGCAGGCTAAGTGAAACATGCCTAGGCACTTTAACAGGGCAAAGTCTCATGAAAGGTGCACTATTCTGTGGCATAAGCTAGGTAGAACTCTGCGAAACATAAGACAAGTGGCAGGTGTTTAAGTGATCAGTGCCAACATTCAAGAAGTGGCAAACGGATATAAAAGCATGCCTAAAATATGGTGAAGATCTTATGAAAGTGTGCCCAAGGGAAAGAGGGAATAAATACAAGGAAAAGTGCACTTTTTGGATGGCAAAACCATCCAAAAGCTCCGCCAAACACTCAATTAAGTGGTAGTAAGTTAACTGATCTCTGCTAAGGGTTAAAAAGAAAAATGAAGTACATTTTTTTAGTGGCTTTACCACTTACTTTCTCCTCCTAAATGATGGCAATCACTTAAGTGAAGTGTGCCTACAATGTGATAAGTTTTCAATAAAATATAAGGTGCACTTTTGTGATGACTTTGTCATCCAAAAGTTCCTCCTAATGCGCTTTTTAGTGGGAAATGCCAAGCAAATCTCTTCCGGATGCATCAGACAATTGTCAACTTCAGTGGTGGCTATTTCCGGCCAATGGAAAATTGTAATGTCCCCATTTCCGGCATGATCACCTATCATATGGCGGCTAGCCTATTTTGTTCCTGTCGGCCAGGTCGAAGAAGTATGGGAATACCTTGAATAGTTAAATCATGTATTTAACTATTTTTCCTTGGAAAAACGGAGATGGATTATGACTTGGAGTATTTTTGTGATAATTATGGTGAAGTCAAAAATAATAAAATAATTTGCCTTGGATTGGAGTGAACCACTTGGAGGATGGAAAGTGGGAAAATACGGAGAAAATGAAAATAAAACAAATGACAATAAATATAATATTTTATTTGTTAAAAAATAATATATTATTTGCCAAAAGGTGATTGTCCAAGTTGAGATGGAGAAATAATAAAATATTAATAGTTTATTCCTCTATTTTGGCTGCCCAAGTTGAAAAAAGAAAAAGAAAAAGAAAATAAAATAATATTTTATTATGGAGGTGGACTTGAAAGCAAAATAAATTATATTGGATTTGGTCGCCCAAATTGTGGGTTTAAGAAAGGTGTTTGGGAGTCATTTGGATCATATTGTGAAATTGTCATTTGATACTTAGAGATTTAATCTTAAGCTGCAACTTTGCTTCAATGAGCTTCTAAGGACGAAAACCCTTAGAATTTAGTGGTTTGGACGAAAACACACTCCACTTTGTGAGGTGGATCCATCCGAGATTCATCATTGGGCATAATTGCAGGTTTTTTCTACATATTGGAGCTACAAAGGAACATCTTTCTAGCTAGGGTTTGAAAGGAAATCACATTCAAGCTAGGGCTTCACATTGGCGCTAGGGTTTGAAGC
Source organism: Cunninghamia lanceolata (assembly GCA_027924645.1). NCBI lineage: Eukaryota > Viridiplantae > Streptophyta > Pinopsida > Cupressales > Cupressaceae > Cunninghamia > Cunninghamia lanceolata. The sequence continues at coordinate 5,966,479 of BSBN01000232.1, read as the reverse complement.
TTTTTGTGCAGGTTATGGGCGAATGCATCCAGATTGGAGGTTTTACATGATGTATTTTCATTCCAAATCCATCGCCTAGGGTTTGAAGTGTGCGCTATATTTTTGGAGGGATTTTTGGTGATTGACAACATTCATTTGCAATCAGATTTGTGTTTCAGACTTCAACAAATGATTTTAGTATTGCAGATCCAGGGGATTGAAGGCATAACTTAACATTGTGTTGGCATCTTTTTCATCTAGGGTCAATCGGCCTTTGTTGCAAAGGTTAGTGCACCACTTGGAGGGCTTGATATCATCATTCTTGCAATCAAAATTTTGTATCAGACCTTGCAGCCAAATTCTGTTGGATAAATCAGTCAAGTGCATCATCTCAAATCATCCATCATCATCCCATGGTTGGCGGCTATCATAGGGATTCAGTGCTTCATCTTCGAAGGTGTGATTTGTGACACATTTGAAGGAGTTAATTTCTCTCATTTTCATATCAGAAAATTGTATCAGATCTGCCCTATTTTCTGAGTTATCAGCTCTATCATTGTATGACTGGCGTCATAACAATCGGGCATGTTCTTTGTAATGCAAACCTTTCAAATCTTCAATTTGAAATAAACTACTTGCTGTTCCAAGCTAAATCAGTGGTCTGATTTATATTCAGTCATCTATTTGCCTTTATTTTATGCAACAAATGGTTCTATATTGATATCATAACATGGCAAAAAATATTCATGCATTGAAAACACATGAAAACCATTGAAACAAACAAGAAACCGTAATCAGAAAATTCAGATCAGAATTTGAAAAGTGGATCAGATTTTAAAAGGGATCTTATAGTGGTATTAGAGCTAATCATCTTGCCAGCTTGAGAATTAGATTGTTCATATGCAGCCACAAGAAGTTGGTCCACACAGGTATTACTTCCGTAGAAGACCAGGACAGCTAGATAATCAAGAAGAGAATCCAATTGTAGGTACATATCAGTTTAACATGGATAGGGAAAGAAGAGGTGAGAGTCCACCAAGAGATGACAGGAATGTTGGTGATATTCTAAGGGAGATAGCAAGAGGACAGCAGGATATGGCAAGAGGACAGCAACAAATGACTAATGCCTTAACACAAATGATGGCTTCTCAACAACAAATGATGCAGCTAATGACTCAAAACATGGGAAATATAAGAATCAATCCAGCTCAAACAGGTGAAGGTAGTGTGGAAGGTACACTTCGTGTTGGTAGAACACATGCGAGCACAATTGATAGACCGTTGCAGCCTACTTTCCTACCAAGGGAAGAGGAAGATCAATTCATGAGCCAAAGAAGAGAGAGAAGACCAAGGGTTGAACAAAGACCTAGAAGGCAAGAGAAGCAAAACAAAGAATTCAAGCAAGCTTTGAGCAAAGTACCTCTTCCCAACTTTGATGGCAGCGGTAAGACTAGTGCAAGAGCATGGATACATAAGTTAGACACATTCCTAACTCTCAAGCCAATGCAAGAAGACAAAGCCATACAATTTGCAACCATGCATCTAGAAGGAGTGGCATATGATTGGTGGCATCATGGACTTGTGACACGAAACCACGCAATGATTCATTCTTATGAGGAGTTTACACGCAAACTCATTGCTAGGTTTGACAGGAAAGATGTAGAAGTCTACTATAGAGACTTGGCACATATGAGACAAGTTGGGCATGTGGATTCCTACATCAATGAGTTCCAAAAGGTTGCTATTATGGTTCCTGATATGATAGAAAAGAGACTGACAATACTGTTCATAGAGGGTTTGAATGATAAATTGAAGGGTTTGGTGAAGGCTCATAAGCCTAATACACTTGATGATGCAATTCAGCTTGCACTTGACCTTGATACTACACCTTCATCATTTCAGCCACAAAAGAAAAGCTTTAAACGCTCTAAATCAAATTAGAAAAAATTTAATCAGCCTAGATACACACCTCCTAGGATGGACAATGAAGGGAAGAATGAATTAAGGAGGAAGAAACTTTGCTTTTCTTGCAAAGAACCATGGGAACCAGGTGCCTTGGTAAAGGCAAGGCTCATCTTATTGAGGTCACTTCCGATGTAGTTCGGATAGTGATGATGATGTAAACCCTAAGCACTAATAATAATGTAATGTCCCCTTTTTGTCCTCCTTAGCTGAGCCGACTTCACCTAAGCCAAATTGAAGTTAAATTGAGCCAATTTTGAAAAGTACTTTATAAAGTGACTTTATAAACAACTTGGAGAAAGGAAAGTCAGTTAAGTGTAGCAAAAGTGACTTGGAGAAAGGAAAGTCAGTTAAGTGAAACTTGGAGAAAGGAAAGTTACTTTATAAAAAGGAAAAATAAAATCTAATAAAATGACAAATAAAATATTATTTTATTTGACAAGTGGGCCAACCCATTTAAAGGAGAAAAGTGAATAAAAAAATAATATTTTATTCCTAAGTGTGGCGGTGGACTTCAAAATAATATTAAATTAAGCAAAATAGGCCGATCCTCTTGGAGGCTTTAAAAAGAGGTGTTTGGAGGTTCATTTCATCATATTGTATTTTGTCATTTGCATTTTGGATATTTTTCCTTTGAGATGCAACACAGGTTCAGCCATTTCTAAGGATGAAAATCCTTGGAAATTCGTGGATTGGACAAAAACCCAATGCCACTTGAGAGGTGAATCCATCTAGGATTTGCTATAGAGCTTATTTGCAGGATTTTGGCATACGTTTGGCGTTTCAAAGACATTATTTGTAGGTTTATATCAGTTAGGGTTTGAAGACCAAATTGATGCAGATTTGTTCCAAATATCAATTTGTATTGAGGTGATTTGGAGATATATAGTGACTAGGGTTTGATATGTCATATCATTCAAGTAACAAGGGTACGACTGGCCCAAGGAGTGATTTAGGTGTATGGAATTATGCAGATTGTGGGCATTCATGGTGATTTGTCATCTATTTCCCATCCTCTATCACCTAGGGTTAGGCGCTTCATGTTGGAAGAGTTAGCGCTTCATATTTGAGAGTTCGTGGGCATTTTCCATGGTCATATTTGCATATCAGAATTCAGTTTGTAACTGCTGTCATATCAGATCTCTAACACTCAGATCCAATCATCTTTCATTGCTTTCCAAGTATATATTTGCTCATTTGAAGGAGACACCATACCGGATCGTGGACTTTGAAGAAGATTTGTCATCGCCTAGGGTTTAGGATCAGAAATATTGCATCAGACCAGCACTATCTCCGAGTTGTATATCAGCATTCATATATTGTATGTTTGGCATTCTTATGCATCATATTGTTGAAGATAGCAAATCGGGTATGTCATTGTGTTGAAACTCGTTCAAATCTTTAATTTGAATAAAGAAATATCCAGTTGTTCCAAGTTATATCAGACTTCTGATTTGTTATTTCAGTCCAATTGTTTATTATTATTGTTTCATTTGCAAGTATACTACTTTGGCATTATCCTATGGCAAATGCATACACAAACTGAAATATCATAAAAACCCATTCAAACAAGTAAAACAAACCAAGGAGAACTCAGTCCATACAGCATGCATGCCAATTGTTTGACGAAATGTCAAACCTTTGAAATCAGAAATTCAGGGCAGATTTGGTAAGGGTTCTTACACCCACTTGCCAATTAGGATAATATTTTATTTGTCATTTTATTATATTTTACTTTTCCTTTTTATAAAGCAACTTTCCTTTCTCCAAGTTTCACTAACTGACTTTCCTTTCTCCAAGTTGTTATAAAGTCACTTTATAAAGTACTTTTCAAAATTGGCTCAACTTAACTTCAATTTGGCTTAGGTAAAGTCGGCTCAGCTAAGAAGGACAAAAAGGGGACATTACAAGTCCTCCCACCCCGAGATTGCTTGTCCTCAAGCAATTGAATGAGACAAATCTGCATTAGGCCCAAACACTCCAACCAATTCCCGGATCCCAAATTAATCTAGGACTTTGGTATGACTTCTCATGTGATATGCTATGTTGCACAAGGTTTGCAAAAGAGAGTTTATGTAACCTTTTTGCTAAAAGTGCCACAATCGTCCACATGAAATCAGAAAACTTCTTAAAATTCTGTGATTTCCCATCATGCTTTTGTTGCTCCATGCTGATAAACACTGAAAACTCCACATAAATGTCCTCTTTTTGAGTACTTGTGAATGATTTAAATGAAGTGTTTCTTTGTCCATAACTCTCATACTCTTAGCTGTAATTTGGTGTGGCAGCATGTGCTTGAGTGCTTTCATTGTAACTTGTTTCCCTTCATGTTGGAAACTCAACTCCATGGTTTGTAAGTCTTGAATGACTCTATGAAGTGAATGTAACCATTGCATCCCAAGAACAAAGTCATTATCTTTCAAATCAAGAACATAGATGTCATCACAAAGTATATGCTCACCAAAGAGAATACTAAGCTTGCTGATTTTCTTGCATGGAATAATTAAACCACCTGTTGTAGTCACATCAAATCCCTCAAAATCATCACTATGCAATCCCCTCTTAACCACCAAACTCTCATCAATGTAGTTATGAGTAGCCCCACTATCAAGAAGCGCCATGACCTTACACCCAAATAAGATGCCTTGAAATAGAAATGGATTATACCTTGGAGCTCTTGAAAGATAAGTGATCATATTCCGTTTGTTACCATCAATCTCAATATGTGATGTTGGCTATCCATGTTCACTTTCCGAACTAGTGTCTACTTCCACATCATCAATATCGGAGTTGACCTCTATATAGTGCACTTTACCTTTTCCAAGACACCTATGACTGGGTTCCCATGCTTCTTTATAAAAGAAACATAACTTTTTTCTGCGAAGATCATTCTTTGTCTCAAGATCCATCTTTGGTGGTGTTTCAAACTTGGTAGGCTTGGCTGATCAAGTAAATTTTGATCTGATTTTTTATGCTTAGAACTCTTCTTATATGGCTGATTGGTAGAAGATGATGTTTCTAAGTCAAGTGCTAATTGAATTGCTTCTTGTAGTGTGCTAGGCTTGATAGCCTTTACCATACCTCTCAAATTTGCATTCAATCCTTGTACAAACAACATTTCAACTCTCTTTTCAAGCAAATCAGAAACCATAACAGCGGTTTTTTGAAACTCATTGATGTATGTATCGACATGGTCACTTTGTTTCATATGTGCAAACTCCCTATAGTAGACCTCCACATCTTTCCTATCAAACCTAGCTATGAGTTTGCTTGTAAATTCTTCATAAGAATGAATCATTGCATGGTTTTGAGTTACCAAACCATGATGCCACCAATCATATGCTACTCCCTCCAAATGCATGGTTGCAAATTTGATTGCCTCTTTTTCTAGCATGGGTTTGATTGTCAAAAATGTATCCAATTTGTGTACCCAGGCACTGGTTGTACTCTTCCAACTACCATCAAAATTAGGGAGAGAGATTGTTCAAGGCATGCTTATACTCCTTATGATGCTTCTTTGGCCTTCTTTCCTGTTTTACCCTCTTCTTGTCCTTCCATTGATTCATATATTGATTTAAGGTAAGCTCATCTCTAACATGTTGTGGAAGTGTATGGTATTCATGATAAGCAACCATTACATCATCAGTCATATGTGCCTCTTCCTCCTCTTTAGAAGCTTTTTCTTCTTCACTAGGTGCAAATGTGGGTTGGAGTGGCCTATCTGAAACACCTGTAGTAACTCTAATTGCATTATGATTTCCTGTATTGCTATCCTCTCCTGCAATAGGCTGATTTATTCTCATTTGTGACCATTGACCAATGGCTGTAAGCAACTGTTGTTGTGATTGCATAAAAGTTTGCATTATTTGCTATTGTTGCTGGACAGGATTATTCAAGATATTTTCAATATTTGGCTGCTCATGTCTCCTAGGACTCTCATTACCAACACCACCTCCACCTCCACCTCTATCCATCTCAACTTGCTGTGTACCTATTAAAGAAGTAACCTCTTCTTGGATTTCTGGTTGTTGTCTTGGTCTTCTTCTAAAATAGTACCTGTTTGAACCTTATCTTGGCCGCATAAGGTCAAATTAAACCCTCTAGGCTGGCAGGATGCTAAGCTCTGATACCGCTATAGGAACCCTGTCTAGTTCTTCCCTGAATTTTTGAGTTTTATAGGTTTAACATTTTGTCAAACACTTGTCATGCAATGTGACTAAGCTCTGATTGCTGAGTTCAACGATCGTTTTTGATGCTTGTTTGTGATGGTTTTAATTGGAAATACATATGCCAATATAGTAGAAACATAACACATAACTTTGCATTCATAAACGTCAAAATACCAGCACCAATCATATATTTATTATCACCATTACAAGTCTGATTACAATTTATGACATGTCTGATACACTTATGACAGCGATTACAAACCCTATTAAATTAAATATTTGAATAGTTAAACTTGTTCCACATACCCGATATTGTGTCTCCTTGAAATGTACAAAGATATACTTTGAATGGCAATGAAGGGTGACTGAATATGAGCACTGGAAATCTGATATAACAACTTACACAAGACTGAAATCTGATATGCAATATGATGATGAAGGTATCCACGAACCCTCTAATATGGTAGCGCTAGATCCTTGGCATGGCGATTCCACATAATGGCAATGTCTCCACAAAATGTCAATGGTAATCAAACCCTATACGAATGTTTGGGCAATGATTCAATCTCCTTTCATGCTGGTCGAACCTCCAAACAGCTCCTCAACACCTAATGTCTCCATGATACCAAAATGTTAGCGATTATCTTGTAATGTCCCCCATTTAGCCCAGTCAGATAGTTGATGGAGATTAGCCTATCATTGGACTCCCGTAGGCTAATGGCAGTGTTTAGGGGGTCAATTTGGTGACTTACTATTTATGGGAAGTCAGGACAGGGCACCTTGCTATTTATAGCAGGGCAGATGCGGAGGACCATTGCACAAGATTCATGGTTTCGAAATGTCTAAAGCTTTATTTGATGAACTATAAGTTAAATTAAAGATTTAATTTATATTATTATAAGTGACTTTAAGTTGTAATGTAATTTCATTTTATAAAAGCAAGTTATAACTTAAAGTGTGTCCCCTAGGAGTTGGGCACCCTCATGGAAGATATAAGGGGGATAAAACATTAAATAAAATATTAAAATATTCCTTTTCTTGGGCGTTGGAGGAAGGAGATTAAAAGAGAAAAGTGGGCTTCATTTTGCATATGTTTGGATTATGATTTTACTCTCTTGTTTGGATATTCTCGTGCATTGGCTTTGGAGCTTGGCTTCAAGGGTTTGGAGATTGACTTGTTGAAACAAAACCCTCTACAAGGACACCTTCTTCGTGTGTGCAAGACCACATCAGGAAGGAAATTCGGAGGCTTCACTTCAGGAGCTTCACTTGGGCATTTGATTGAATCATTTTGGTGGAGATTTAGTGCCGGAATGAGAACATCTTATTTAGATTTTGGCATATTTCTGTGAATACATATCTGAGGAGCAGATTGAAGGATTCCATCTGAGTTTATTGCTGAACCCAGCCTTCACAACACAGGCCGTACATTTCATGTAGCTGGTTGTACCACAACAGATGGACCGTACCATTCAAGGAAGCACATTTAGCAAGTTTTGAGGCTGTTTATCATTCAAATCTGGTCGCCTTGGTGTCATAGGGGTTTGCAGGTTACAACAGAGGTATTTCAGTCTGAGTTGCAGCTGTTAGAAATAAGAAATTACCCACAGCAGGCTGTACCACTCCATTGCTTAGGCTGTACCACTGCTGGGCTTGTTTTGGGCCTTTGTTGGGAGCTTTATCTCTTTGTTTGGGGTCGATTTGAGCAAAGAATAGCCGTTGATATTGTATTTGTCTAGATTCCTTCATTGTTGCTGCAATTTATGCGAGTTTTTCACATGCTTGTTGCTGGCCCGGCGACAGGGAATGTATGAAGTTGCAAACTAGCAAATGGGCATGTGCTTATAATTCATATTTTGCATTAATATTAACTGGGTATTCGATATTTTGTGAATATATGTTCTAGTTTTTATGGGTTTTGGTTATACGCTCTTTATTCCATGTTTTCATTGCAAATATGAAACATGTAAAAACAAATATAAAACCCTAAACCCATCAGGAAACAGAAAACAAAACAAAAAGTGATACAGAAACCCTAGCATGGAGGGTGAATGTTACATATCTTTCCATGGGTGGTGGCGACCTCACAAAGGGCAACAATTCCTCTTCAAAATGTACTCAAACAAATACCAAAAGTCATCACAAAACCTTGATCATAATATCAGATATAATCCTTGCCAAATCGTACCAATTCCAAATTGGTATTTGGCACAAATCTTCCAATTTGGAAGTCAAAACCGTAGCAGCTGTAAACCTGCAAATGAATGTCTTTTCCAACTCCTCAATGCCAAAATCCTACAATGAAGCTCAATAGTAAACCCTAGGTGGATTCACCTCTCAAGTGGTATTGGTTTTTCGTCCAATCCACAAATTTCCAAGGGTTTTCGTCCTTAGAAATAGCTGAACCTGTTGTTGCAGCTCAAAGGGAAATATCCAATATGCAAATAACAAATACAATATGATGCAATAAGCTTCCAAAGACCTCATTTTAAAGCCTCCAAGAGGATCGACCTCTTTTGCTAATTTTAATATAATTTTGAAGTCCATAAGAGGTGCACCACCATGTGTAAATAAAATATTATTTTTAATTCACTTTTCACTCCATCAAATGAGTCGGCCCATTTGCCAATTGTTAGTGTGAACAGGATTACTTTTCTATCTAGTTATTTCTTAGCATGTTCTTCGCTTTAGCTCTCTTCACACTAGGTTAAGTTTACTTAGGGACTTTTTCACTTTATCCCACATTGGTTGTGTATTGAGTCTCTTGCGTGGAATATCCTTTATATATCCACTTCTTGCTCTCATATGAGCAACCCCATTCTATTGTATTGCTTTGCATTCTCTTGAATTGAATACAATTTATTTAGCTCATATGTGATTTCTATTTTGCTTTCTCTCACTCACTTGCATTCTTGGGTAGAAATCCAACATGGTACCAGAGCGGTTGTGAGTTGTGGGTTAGCATTTTTTTTAGAAATCTGAGAGTGTAGGATTGTTTTGGGGGTTCATATTTTGACTTGCCAATTACAGGTTTTTTCCGAGCTTCATGGAGACTCTCTAGCTCAAATCTAACAATCGGCTTGCATTTTATATATTCTAATCAATCTTGTAGGTTGCAACATGCCTTTTCTTGTCTTAGGTAGCTGATTTAGTCTTTGCATGCCGTTTTTTGGTTGCTGGGGTCATTTTTTGGTGCTAAAAGTGTTTTTTTACATTAGAGTCACATCTTTTGTACATAGAAAAGAAAAATGCTTTCTGAGTTTTTTTCACAGCATCAAAAAACCATCTGGGTATCTGTTAGTTTTTGCATGCAGCTTATATATTTTGCAAAAACGACATCAGAAAGCTACAGCAGAACCCCTCTCCATTGGCATTTTGGAAATTGCAGTTCAACTTTTGAAGGCCATAACTCGGGCTTGTTGTGACCAAAACACAACATCACCCCATTCCAAATGGGGACCCCCAGTTTTTTTCATAGGATTCGTTGTTTCTAGGTGGGTTGTTTGTATCACCTCAGAGTTAGCTCACCTTAAGGTCGGTCAATCAATAAAACTTTGTAAAGGCATCATAGAGGCTCCCTGAGGGTCAAGATTGAAGGTATTGAGTTGAGGCAACACCCTAGGCGCACTTTGCTTCTCATTCCACCCCTGTTGAGTGCCTAGGTAGAATATGACTCTCAAATGAGTGCTTGGAGGTATTTATGAGTTTGGGCGCTTTGTCTCACTTAGACCATCTCAAGTGGCGCCTAGCAAAGGGAAAACTCCAAGTTTCATCATCGTAAACATCAAGAGTTTGGGCGCCTTGGAAGAAGTGTTATGAGGTTTGATGAGCGCCTAGAATGAAGAACCTTCAAATGGCTAAAACTAAACTTAAAGGATAAAGGTGCCTTGTATGTCCAGATTCATCCCAGATGAGCGCTCAATGTACATTGCAACACCCTAGGCGTACCTTATGCTTCTTATTGATCATTCTGGCGCCTTTTATATGGGAATTCATCTATATTAGCGCCTTAGGTCCAGAAGGTTTGAGAGGTCATCAAATGGCGCCTAGGGGAATGAGGAAGTGTGTTATGAAATGATTTTGTGTGAGTTGGAAGTTCATCACTATGCTCGGAGTGGATTGGTGATGCAAATGAACTGTAGCGCCTTGGAGTGTTCTGAGGTTTGGTAATATCCAAGGGTCTTAGAACCAACTTGAATGAGGAATAGAGTATGAGCCTCCATGAGCACCTTGTTGGTGTATAAACTTGCAATCTTAAAAAGTGAAAGACTCTAGGCGCATTTTAGACCCATGTCAGATCATTTTTGAGTTCCCAAGAGTTTAGGCGCCCCTTATACCTCCTTTCAACTTAGTTTGGCACCCCTCATATGGAATTTTACCTACTTTGGCACCTTGTGGAAGAGTTGAAGAACATTGTCTTGTGGGAGGTAAGTGAAAGTAACACCTTGGCGCCAAGGAGGCCTTGAAAGCAAAGTTGTTGGATTCACCTACTTTGAGCGCCTTGGGAAAATTGCAGTTTGAGCGCCCTAAGTTGGAGAGATCATCTAATGGCGCCTAGGTGGAAGATGAACCTTAATGAGAACTTAGAAGATATTTCTGAGTCTAGGTGCATTTCCTCACTCAGATTACTTCCAATAAGCACCTAAGGGTTGTCATGATGATGTTAATCACCTTGAGTGCTTTAAGTAGAAGCATGTATGAGAAGGTTGATTGAATTTAAAGCATGTGTGCTTGAGATTGATCAAATGTGAAGAGAACCTCATTCAAGGCGCACCTTATGCCTCTTTTTACCATATTTGGTGCCCTATCTTGGAGTGGTCACTTTATGCGCCTATTCATACTTGAATGAGTCTTGAATGATGCCTTGAAAGAAGATGTTTGAGCTCCTTCAAAGTGCACTTAGAATGGTGAAGGGTTAGTTAAAGTCAGAGAATGAAGCAAGATGAAGGCGCTATTTCCTTCTATGATAACTCATATTTGGCGCCTAGCATATAAATGGCTTGTTATTGAAGGGCATATACTGAGATTTTGGCAAGGTCATTGAGAGTTGAGTAAGAAGAGTAAGGGCGCCTTACTAAGAAGGCCTTTATCCTTTGAGCGCCTTGATTGAACCCCTGATAAATGAAGCAAGAAGTTCCCCTTGAGCAAGGCACTTTCCTTGTATCTTTCACTCAATTATGAGTGCCTTGGTACATTGTCATTTGTAGAGACCATTTGAGCCCCTTGGAAGAGGGTTCTTTGTGATTCAAGCTTGGGGAAGGTAGAGAAGTATCTAGGTGCTCTTGTAACATCACACCAACCACAAAGTCCACTTAGCATCAAAGAAGTTAGGAATCACCAATTTGTAGCGCCTTGAAGGAAGGAAGGGGTTATAAGGTATGAAAGACAAGTATAAGGTTTTGGCACCCTGTATGTAGTTTCATATTCCATTTTGGCGCCTAGACTAGGATACCACTCAAGTTACCTCTGATGAAGCGCCTTGTGTCAAAATTGCCAAAACGATTAAGACTTAGTAAGTTAACTCTAGGTGCACATTCTTGTTTAAGACTCCCTTAAGTAGCGCCTTGAAGAAGTCCTTCATTTTGATCTCCAAAGTTTGTTCAATGTGCTAAATTGCTTAAGGAAAGTTGTATCTAGCAAATATCATCTAGAGTGCCTTGGGAGAAGATTAAACCTTTGGGGGTGTATAGGAGTTATGATTGCTCAAACTATCATTGTAGTGCACCTATGGCATGGAACTTTTGGCTTTATAAGTTCGAGTATGATGAGTGAGTTACCTTAAAAGGAGTGCTTAGGTGAGTGATAGAATTACCTTAAAAGGGAATGATATACTAAGACTCTAGGCGCTCTTCTTGTGCAAAATCATCATCCTTGGCGCCCTTCATATGAGTTTTTACCTACTTTGGCGCCAAAAGGTTTTGAATTTTGAAAACTTTATTAAATGCTTGATTGGGCCGACCCCCCCTTTAGCCAACCAGCATTAAATGCAAGTGAAGTCACTATATAACAAGGGCGCTGCATTTCATTTTTACATAGTTCACATCACAATTTGCACTAGGAGCGAACTTTTAAAGGAGGAGCAGATTTTGAAGGCAGACCTGCATTTTCAAAACTGATTTTTGATATTTCACATCTGATTTTTGTCATTTTAATATTGATTTTTATCATTTTATACAGAAATCTGCATTTTCTAGATCAGAAATTTGGTATAAGGTATGTTTCAGCCACCTTTTACTTCATAAAATTGTCTTCTCTTTACTTGATTTTGCTAAATTTCGTAGTTTTATCATCTAAAAATCAGGTTTGTGAAGTCAATTTTTCATTTCAAGTCATTTATTCACGTCTTGTCTTGTAGATAGATGGGCATGACAGCGAAGGAGAGGCAAGTGATGATCAAGATGGATACCAAGTCCACCATACCCGATTCCAAGCTTGAAACTCATTGGAAGAACGTGGGAGACACCAACATGGGACACATCAATTTGGAGGAGATGAAGGATTTCTTACTCGCCATCACGAGGAATGAAGACATCAAGGCCATTGCAAAGAGTGGAATTGTACAAGTGGCATGCTTCCCACCTACCTTACCTAGCACTGAGTTAGTGTTGGAATGTATTCAGCACTATGACAAACAGAAGAGACAAATTGTAGTTAAAGACGGGACTGTCCTAGCTTACCTGCAAAGAGAAGCCATTCAAGAGATCTTCAACAACCTGAATCAGAAGGCAGTATTCATCTGTCCTACAACTGCTCAATGTACTTTTGAAGGTAACCCCAAACACTACATGCAAGAAGTGAGGAAGAAGTGGATGATAGATTCATCAATCAAGATATACAACTCTGAATATCCAAAGTTTCACAAGGCAGACTTCAAACAAGAGATAAGTTACTTCATTATGTTCTTAAATCGAGTAACAGGTAGGCCTCAATCATCTACTTTTGAAGGATGGATGTATACCTACTTTGATCATGTGTTTACAAAGAATAAGATGGTTGATTGGGCTGGCCTTAGAAGTCATTGCCTTGATGAGCAGTTTGAAAGGTTTGATGAAACAAAATCATTCTCCATGACTTCCTATCTTGTTTACATCCTGGCAAGAAATGTAGTTTATAAAGGATTAACATCTAAAGGAGAAGTTGGTACAAAGTTTGGACAGATTCTATCACATCAATGTTATCCTCAGCTCCATTTGAAGAACATTAATCATTACAAGAGGTTTAATGATGCCTTCGCCATGCACATAGTGAGAAAGTTGAGAGGAGAAATGCATAGAAGATTAACAGGTGCTGCTAAGAACTTTATTGAACAGTATGGAAGGTACTACATCCAATATGACAAGTTTACTTATATCAGAATTCAGGGTTTCACATCCTTTCCATACAGATTGCCAAGGTATCCTACCAATAGGATGGTTTTGCTAGAAGCTTCAAGACAGTTGTTAGAGTTTCATAAGATGCAAAGGGCAAGGAAGAAGGCAGAAGTTCAGTTTCCTCTCCAGCTTTGTAGATATTACTCCTGTGAGCTTCAAGCATATCATCTACATCTTCATGATTCAAGGAGGGAGAACTTCGATCCACACGGAGCTATTAAGCAGTCATATTCTTCCCATCGGCATGTTGAGCAGCTTGAGGATCATTGGGCTAATGCCATTGATGATGATGATGATATTAGGATGCAAAAGTGTTCAAGGTTGAAATGGGACCTAGTGAGAGCTACAAAGGTATTAAGGATTCCTGATCAGTTAGATGATGATAGAACTCTTTCAGGTGATGAGTATAATAAGATCCGGAACCTGCCTTATAACATCAACTAGACTGACAGAAAGAGTTTATGATGAAGAATTGATAGAACCTATCATTGCTATCACTGAGGAACATGTGAAAGAGCAAGTACAAGCATTGATAGATGAGGGAAATAAACTCACTTACATCAAAATGGGAGAAATTGAGCAACAGGAACAACATAGTGCACCTGGTAGGAGTTCGCGAAGTAAAGACAATGAAAAAGATTCAAGCCAAGCAAAGAAAAGAAAACAACTTGAATCTGCACAAGGAGAATCAAGCAAGAAAAAAAAGAGAATAAGTATTGAAACTGTTTCGTCTAGACAGCCAGGAGACACTCCATTGAATCAGGATATAGTGGTGCATGTTGAGGATGCAGTCCCAGATACTCCATATGAAGAAGTGCCTTTAAGTCCACATGATACTGAGATCATTGATGAAGCTAACACTGAAGACAAGGATGAAGTAGAAGAAGAATCATTCCCTGTACAAGGAAAGCAGATACAACAGTTAAAGGATCTTTCATCATTGCCGGAGTGGCTGCAGGATAGAATTAAGGAAAGCTGTGAAGTTGAGAGATATCCTCCTATTCTAGTTAAAGAGTTGCTTCTAAACATGTCTAATAAAAAATCAAAGAAGAAAGCAACTATTCTTTCAAAGATAACTAAAGATGAAGCAGGTATACGGAAAGTACATGTAGCAGGTCCAAGGCTTGAAAAGAATGTAGAAGAAATAACACCTGAAGATTATGACATCAATAAAATCAATTTGGGTCCTTTAACTGGAACACAAATAGAAGAAGAACTTCAGGATTCAATTGATAATGCTCGAGCTATCATAAGGCAGGATTAAAGCTGAGCAAAGATGTGAAGCCTTGGAACAATATATTCAGCACTTGGTTCATCCTATTCGTCAGCAGGAGAGAGTTTCTACACCTCCATTTCTTCTTCCTCCAGAAACACTTGTACACTTTGAAGGGTTGAAGTCTTCATCACACAGATTGAAAGATTGGATGAAAAGGTCAAAAGAAATTACATATAAACGCCTGGAAGATATCATACAAGTGTATGATAAGATTGCTGATCTCAAGGAAAGAGTACTTGCATTGTTGACAGTTTGTGCTGAGTTCAAGGATATTAAGCAACAATACATGCCACATTTGAAGAGCTTGATGGAGATTTCAGTTGATGAGTTAATACATGCTGAAGTGATTGATGAAGGCATGACATATGACTTCTCTGCTTGGTATTATTGCTTTCGCAATAAAGGATAGCTACTTGATAAGGTAGAAACAGTTATGTCAAGAGTAAGGAGTGTATTTCAAAGAATTCAAGATGGAATACATGCATCTTTGATAAAGATATGTAACCCATTTGGAGAGATGACTCTTGATAATATGAAAGAACAAGTTCAAGCTTTCCACTTCCAAGAGGATGATGTTTCTGATGAGAAGCTTGATAGTATATTCTCATTTGCTGTCCACCTAGGCGCCAACAAAGCTAGGATGACTGATTGGGAGAAGACACTTGGCCTTTATTCAGATGATGTATTTGATGCTGAAGGAACCACTAAGAATACGCCAAGTGTACCTTTTGATGATGTCAAGCAAATAGTGTCCAGATTCATTGAATCTCAAAATACTAGTGATGGTTATTCACGTAGAGATTCCTCATAGGCTAGTGATTTGTCATCCTTATCTTCTTGGGAAACGTGCCTTTGTTCCCTCTTTCATATAGTAAAAATAGGAGTTTGTTGTAACTACTTGTGATGTGGCATCATCTGGTCCATTGGTTTTGCCAATCGATTTTGACCCTTCATACATTCTTGAGGTCTATATAGGGGCTCCTTTTGCTCTCATTTGTACGATTGAAGACTCTAAAAATTGTTGCAAGAGCTCTCTGAAATAATATAAGACTCATTGTTTGGTGATTCTTTATATGTTTCTAAGTGTTGCATGGTTTGGATTTCTTCAAGCGAATATTAAGATTAGATTAAGTTTTCTTTAAGTATATGTTAGTTGGTGGAAGGCTTCATTATTGTTTGTAGTGAAATCTTTATGTTCACACCATTTGTGGTTTGTGGCTTGCAAATTGCAGTGTATGGTTGGTCTGAACAAAATTGAGCTTAACTTTGATCTCTATGTTTGTTGAGTTCTTCATGACCATAAGTGATTTAAACATCTTGTATAACCTTAAAAGATAGCATCAGTCTTGTGTAGTTGTTTAATCTGGCGAAGCAAGAGTTGATTTGATTTCACTTGAGCAGGAATCATCCCTTACATCTAGGATTAGATTAGTTTCACTAAACCTTTCATCTTTTGCCTTTTCTTTTATCCATTTGGCTAGAATTAGGATCAAGTACTTCATCGCCATATCATACGTCATAAGCTGTAGTACTTAGATATTTTGGTGTTTGCTTCTTCATTGAATCAACAAGTTGTTCGAACAATTGCGTAAGTCCCTTTGTGCTTACCAGCAAAATCATACTAAGTCACTGAGCTATCCCTCACAAAATATAAGAAAAGGAACCTTGGAGTTACTTCATTGGATCACATAGTTCAGCCTTTGAAGAGCTTTATTCAAGAGAGAGTGGGATACTTAGTGTTTTACTCTATTGTTGACTTGTCTAAAAACAATCATCAACAGGGCTCTCGACCTCCGATTTGCGAGCTTCTTTTTTTGATTTTGGCTAATTTTTTGTGCTCTACATGCTGGTTTAGACGATTTCTGATTTTGGTGCATGAATTTCCTAGAAATTATGTTTTCTTATCAGATCTAACAGGCAATTCCAGTTTTTAAAACTTCAAACGGATATAACTTTCACATATGATCTCGGATCGAAGTCACTCTTTTTTTGAAAGTTAATATTTTTCTGAGCACTACACAATGGTGCTATTTTGATCTTTTGATTCTGAGATATTTCTGTACTTTTAGTATTTGGGTCCATTTTGGGGCATTGTAAAACTATGGAAAACTCTACTCCAACATTGTAAACGCACATATCTAAGGCCATCTTTATTCATGGATGCTAATGTGAACATTCATCAGTGCATGCACTATTTCCTTTTTTGCATGCATTAGGTTTGCATTTTCTCTACAATTCATTTCAGTTCCAGATCATTTCTCAATCAACTGTTGCTTCATAGATTCTAGAGTTGTACCAGTTTGTGAGTTTTCTAGTGTTCCTTGGCATCGGGTTTGCTGTTGCTTTTTCATGATTCCGACCTGAGTCCTTGAGTGACTCTAGTATGGTTTCTAGCAAATAGAAGTATCTTTCGTTGCTTACCAGATTGAGGATTACTCCACAAGTGTGCTTCCAGTGCTTTTTGTTGCAGCAGGTTATCTCATATGGGGGGGTTGTATGATCTCTCTTATCATCCTTTGTGTGGATAGAGATTGATTAGATTTGTGATGGATATCATTGTTGCATTTCATCTCTCTTTTGGGGAGGAGTTTTGTCCCACTGGGTTTTCTCCGTTTGTGAGAGATTTCATTTGCATTTGTATATGGGTACCTAACATGGCCTAGTAGCCGGGACCCATCTTTGCATCTTGTCTACATTTCCCCCTAAGTTGCACTTAAGGGGGGGTGTTAGTGTGAATAGGGTTACTTTGCTATCTAGTTATTTCTTAGCATGTTCTCCGCTTTAGCACTCTTCACACTAGGTTAAGTTTACTTAGGGACTTTTTCACTTTATCCCACATTGGTTGTGTATTGAGTCTCTTGGGTGGAATATCCTTTATATATCCACCTCTTGTTCTCATATGAGCAACCCCATTCTATTGTATTGCTTTGCATTCTCTTGAGTTGAATACATTTTATTTAGCTCATATGTGATTTCTATTTTGCTTTCTCTCAATCACTTGCATTCTTGGGTAGAAATCTAACACCAATTAAAATAATATTTTATGTCATTTTATTATATTTTACTTTTCCTTTTTATAAAGTGACCTTCCTTTCTCCATGTTTCACTTAACTGACTTTCCTTTCTCCAAGTCACTTTTGCTACCACTTAACTTTCCTTTCTTCAAGTTGTTATAAAGTCGCTTTATAAAGTACTTTTCAAAATTGGCTCAACTTAACTTCAATTTGGCTTAGGTGAAGTCAACTCAGCTAAGGAGGACAAAAAGGGGACATTACATTATTATTAGTGCTTATAGAAAAACCTAAATTTGAATTTGTAAAGTCTTGAGAGAGAAAAATATCTTGTTCTTCTTTGATTATATCGATTGTAGGCTCTACAAACAACCCTTCACATGAAGAAAAGAAGCAATTGGATTCATCATCCTCTTCGATGTATTTGACTACCTCTTGTTCACAATTTTGCTTCTAAGATGTTTGTGTGACTTCATCCTCCTCTGTAATGTCCCAAATGGGATATTTGGCTATTATTCTGATTTTTCTACTTAAACCCTAATTCTGCCCTAAAATTTCTGCACTTTAGTTTCTGCCCTAACCCTAACTTCTGCTCCAAAATCAGACTTGAAAACAATTGCATATATTTATCATAAATCACATCCAACATCAACATAAATGCATCATAAGATTGGTCCAACAATGCAAATGATATTCACCATGAATTACACATTGAACACATCAATTTACACCACCACAATGAACATGAAGCCTGCTGTAATAAATGTTGTAAATATGAAGTCTTGAGTACACAATATGATGATGGCAACCGGCCAATAGCCCAGCAACTAAGTAGATACTAGTGCCAATAATTACATACCAAAATTATGCATAAATGAACTCCAATAGAGGCTGGATTAGGAGTAGTAAGTGTGCTGTTATAACTCTGCTCAAACCCTAATTCCAACCAGCCAGCAAATCACCTCAAATCTGCCCTAAGAGCAGGTTGCTCTTCCTTAGATGCAATTCGCTCCAACACTAGGTGAATCGCCCTTCATGAATGCTCTCAATAGCTGATATGAAATCTGCCCTTGATGAAGTTGATGTGCAAGTAGACTCCCGTCACGGAATCCTCCAATGAAGAAGGTAGATTGTCGCCCAACTCCTCCAAAGTCACTTGAGGTTTTCGTCCCAAGTTACTCTTAGAGATTGCTGTCCAAATATGAATGAATGAATGCTTGAATGATGTTGGTATGCCACGACTTGAACTCATATAAATACACAATATGCCTCTCTCTTGGCCGAGTTATCTTCTTTTATTTTAATACACTTATCCCTCCAAAAGGGCCGACCAGCATCAACTCACTAGAGCGCCTAGATATAATCAAATTAAAGATTTGATTAGTATTTTGTCTTCTTCCTCAAGCGCTATCATAGGAATATTATATCTTACTTCATCATGAGGTGTTAGAGAATATCTAACTCCTTATCTCAAGTCGCCCAAGGTAACAATAGCACCCTCCATAGTGATGTATACAATGTGACCATGAATGAGAGTGTAAACAAGGTGTCCTTATACTTTCCTTGGCATCAACATGGCATGCATACAAATATGACAAATCATCACCCATGACATCCTCCAAAAGTCCCAGAGCAGGAAAAAAAGCCCAAATCAACTCTAATGGCAACCATTCCAAGAATGGGGACAATACAATCCTCCCTTCCTGAAATTGCTTGTCCTCAAGCAATGGCAAGTGTGCATATTGTGGGATAGTGTCAAATGACATGTATCTCCATCTGCCCGCATGCCCAGTGGCCATACAAATCATCCACTGATAGTTGCATTCCCAAAGAAGAAACGGAAGAATGCAATGCAAAGTGAACTCCAATAGCCGAAACCATACACTCCCGATTCCAACCAAACACCATCCTCCAGAGAATATGCCCACAACCACAAGTGCAACAAACCCTAAAGCTCCCAAGGTGCCACTCCTTGAGAAGCAATTGCTGGTCCAATCCGAAGCCTTGAAGAACAAGTGATGAAGAGTGTGATCCCTGAACCATAACCACAAGTCTCTAGACTTTCGTTGCGCCACTCTGATATAATCATCAGTAGTGCTACATGAGATGTGAAGCAACCCATCAACACTCCAATGAAGTGATACACACATACCTCCACCTAGATCCCAAATCATCATGTCATCACATCCGGCAATCATGAGATGGTAGCATCTCAAAGTGCTAGCTACCTCAAACCATCCTCCAACTCTAGTCGACCTCCCATGGATGTGCAAAACAATACATATCAGCTCCTCCTAGGTTGCCGATGTAGGTCAGAACAGCAACCTCCCAACTGAAAATCAAACCTATGTGGCTGCAAATAATACATCTAATGACATATGGTGATGGAGTATCATCCATACGCCATCCTCCAATGATGAAGTGATGGTCCAAGCCCCTCCAAAACACCCCATCAGCTGCTATCGTCCAAGTATTCTCAAAGAAATCCATGTATGAAAATGTGGGACATCCATCTCTTATCCATGCTCGAAGTAGTAACTCCGGAATTAGCGCTGGGACACCAATATTTTCATGCTCATCTCCAAACCCTAAGCCATAGCCCAGCTGAAATACAAGCATTAGTAACTCAAAATCAAGCACCCTTATAACAATATTGTTTACTGGCAATGTGGTGTTTTACACAGACATGGAGTAAACAGAATTATAAAGCTATAGTATAGTGCACAACATAGAACATGAATTTATAACAGTATTGCACATAATAAAGCATTGTTTCCATTCATTGAATATATCAGTATTACACTACAATGTCACAATGATGCCTCTCAATTACAAGTATCGACTTATTATATAACTTATGCCAAGGTTGGTTGAGATACCAACTGTTGGCAATGACTCCATAACTATCCTATCGGGGTTAATTCCCGATAACACTCCTAGACTTAACTGTGCACAACATTAATTAATTTATTTTATTTACTTGGCCGACCACGGCCGACTACGATTGACCGACTACATCATCCCCCCCACAAAATTAGTCGTCTTCCAGACAACAAAAAACCATTAAGTATCAAGTGACATTAAGTAAGCTCTACCAAACTGACGACAATGCTGAAGATTCTAGAGGAAAAGATGGAAGTAGGAGCTGAGTAAAAGTAGAACCAACACATTCGGAACACCTGCTAGTAGACAAACCAACCAAGGGACCCAATTTGATAGCACACTGAATGTTGCAAATGTTGCACCCCATTGCTCACTAAATCAAGATAGTACTGGTTTGATGGGGGTTTAGGGGCAACGGCCCCAACGGGGTCGAGGGGCAACACCCCTCGCGAGGGTTTGGGGGTAGCGCGCTATCGTGATACAAGGCGAGGTCGAGGGGCAGCGCCCCTGCCGCCAAGCCCAAAATAAGACCTTCAAAACCATTTGGTTCTTCATGTCGCACATCATTTTTCTGGATTCTTGACAACTCATCTACAGTCCAAAAACTAGTATGGTAGGCAACAGAGGAAGTCATACAGCGAGCTCAGTGAACCAATTTATTCATACGACCCACACAGATGATGGCAGAATTTGGATTCATACAGTGTTGACAGACTCATTCGGCAGAGAGAATGCACTTCGTACTGCCAAAAGTTTTCTGTGAAGTTAGTCGAGCAATTTGGAAATCTTCATCCACTCCGTATGACTTGAGTAGACCCCATCTCGTATGGCCAGGAAGTCGTACGGCAGCAAAACTCCGACAATTCACAAGCCGTACGATGTATGGAAATATTTTGTACGGCTTCTATCTTACTTTCATTCTCCAATTTCCCTGTGTGCAGGATTGATTGCAATCGTATGGCAATTTTCTGAGGGGAGGTCATACGTTTTAATTGAGTGGAGGCGTATGACCTAAGTCGTACGACCCAAGTCGTACGGTCGTACACTTTTTCACTTTTTTTTTTCTTTTTTCCTTTTTCAATTTTTTTTTTTTCATTTTTCAATTTTCTCCTCTATTTTTTTTCGTTTTTTCCAATCTTCTATCCAGAGTAAATTGAATCCAGTTTTTCTATTTTTCTTCTACAAGGTCCACGTTTTATCCGCCTCTCATATTGTAAAAATTTCTTGTGGCATAATCTGTCTCTTCATATTTTTCCCTTTTCTGGAATTTTGTTGTGGGGGTGATTTGCCAGTACGACAAGTAGCCATGTCCTCCAATTTAAATATTTTAACTTCATTATGGGAAGACATACCTTTATTGATTTTGTAATCGTCGACAGAGTCAGATGTCTTTACTGGAACTGGAACTGTTGTCTTCGGCAAAAATAAACTAACTTTTTAACCTCATTTTTTCTCTATTGTTTTTCACCAATCGCCATAACTTTAATAAAATTACAAGTCGACGAAAATACCCTATAGTACTTATTCTTTCCGTATGGTCACTTTCTAGCCGATGCTTTCAATGCTCGATTCCACTTGTTAGTTCCATCACTCTGATTCACCTTGCTTGCCAATGGCTCTTCATACCTGATCACCTTGTCTGGTTCAAATTTATGTGCAAGTGTATCATCTATCTTGGCATCACCTTTTATATATTCTTTGTGCCTTTTTTGGTCGACTTGCCTCTTCTGGTTGACCTCCCTCCCTTGGTCAACTTGTCTCTGCCACTAGTTGCTCTGGTGTACTATCTATTATAGCCTCTCCTTCCTTATACTCTTCATATGCTTTTGGAAAAGCGTTACTTCCGGCTGATTATTACCTTCCTCCCCTTTGTCACTCGTTACTGGTTCCCTCTTGCCAAGTGGTCGAGCGTTTGTCCATCCATCAAGTGCACTCAGCCCAATGTTGAGCATTCGCCACTTTCTCTTATTGAAATCATGTTACAGTCCGTTTGGAAGAATTCATAGTCTTCCATCTGCCAATGAAATAACCCATTCAATGAATTTGTCTCATCCTCCAAGCATTCATGGAGGTCGAGAATACCTTCCTCGTTTGGCTCTATGGTTCCTCTTTCTCCCTCCATTTCGCATCCTTCCTCACCTTCTGAATCTGATGACGCCAATTCTTCGCTCACTGTTTGATTTATCAAATCAATCACATACTTTCTTTTATTGCTTTCTATGGAGAGTGTTTCTTTTCCAATTATGATCTGCTCTAGCTACCGCCAGCCATCCTCTTCCGAGCAACGCATCGTACGCCTCTTTCTGTACAGGAATGACTACGAAATTCAGCAAGAATGGTTGTGTGCTGATAGTTACTTTCTGTGCCATCAGTGTCCCCAGTGGCTTGATGCCATGTTGATCTGCCCCTACAAACTGGAATGTTGGAGGCCAAAGTGTAGGTTTTTCGAGACTCCTCCATGTGTCTTCAGTTAATACGTTGACTGCCAAGCCTCCGTCGACGATCGTGTTAGCCAGAACTTTCCCTCCGATCTCCATCTGTACGATCGCCGGACTTTTCCCAATGTTCACTGTCAACAACATAGGGTCGACGGTTTGTTCTCCTTGCAGTGTCTGTTCTGTTATAACCTTTCTTCGACCATCCTCTTGTTGTTTTTGGTTGTCACTGACTATGCTTGTGATTGCCATCTCGATTTGTGGCATAGTACAGAGAAGGTCGGTTACCTTGATCGGTACGGTGGTTTGGAGTATCTGCCATATGATGTTACTGTCGGCCTGTGCTCGCCGAGAGGTACTTGGGATATCCAAAGCAACCTTGTTTTCTTTCATCATTGCATGTTCCACTTCTGCTTTTGCTTCTTTCATTCTTTGTTTTTCTGTAAGTGGATTAGGGTAGATGGCCTTCTTTTCTTGTGCTCTGGTAGTGACCGCTAGTACTTGATTCTGCTCTTCAACATTCAGCATGTTAATGCCTTTTTGCTTCGAGCAGTCGTTATTTTCATGGTCGCCTGGTCCGCACCACTTGCATAGTCTTCCCCAGGGATTTTGATCGTTCTGGCATTCTCGGGCGAAGTGACCCCATTCATTGCATTTCCTGCATTGTATCATCGGCCTTCCTTTGCTGTCCTACTGTATTCTAGTTCTGGGGCTATTATTGTTACTCCCCCTGTTGTTCCAATAACCTCCAGGGGATGCATTGGGATTATTCTGGGGTTTCAAAGGTGTAGTCGGCGGAGTTGACGATTCTCCTTGTGTGAAGAGCACCTGAGTATTTCTTGCTTTTAGATTAAATGGGCATTCCTTGATTGAATGTCCCATCACTTGGCAGATATCACAAAATAGCTTCTTTGGACAATTTGCTTTTATGTGTCCTCTGTTGCAGTCAGTACACCATAGTTCTCGGCCTTCTTTCGCTGTTTCCTTATCAGCCTTCAATTCTTTCATCATGCGAACCATGTCTTTCCTTGGCGCCTAGATGGTCTTTGATTCTCCGTCATTGCTATCATCATCCGTACTCTCGTCATCCTCGATCCTTCTCTTACTCCGGGAAGATGTCTTATTCTCACTTTCTATGTCCATCGCCCGATTATATGCTTCGGCATAGGATGACGGGGGTACTACTTTCATCTTCGTCCTTAAGGATAGAAGTAGTCCTTCAATAAACCACCTTTTCTTTAGTCCATCTGCTGGTTGGGTTTCCAATTTTCCCAGCAATTCTTTGAGTCTCCGATTATATGCTCACGTTCTCATTTTTTCCTTGTCTTGTGTTGTAGATTTTTGCTACGATTTCATTATTGTCCCTCAATAGTTTGAATTCATTTTGGAAGGCTTTCTTCACTTCATCTCGTGAGGCCTTCTGTGCCGCCTCTAGATCTGTGTACCAGTCGATGGCTATGCCTCTCAACGTGGCTGGAAACGCTTTTACCCAGTAATCTTCATCTTCTTGTCCATTTGCTGTCCATACAGTTTCACATGTCTTACAATGCCGCACAGGATCCTTTGACTTGTTCCCCATAAACTTTGGCAACTTCTGCCTCTCGCTTGCCGGTGGAGTCACTATCTTTCTCCCGGGATGCCCTCTCTGTGTCTTCGACTTGATTTTACCGGTTCTACCATGACGTTCCGATGTCTTCCTTGCACTCTCGGCCACGTACGGTTCCTTCCCACGTCCGTTCTCAGTGTCCTCTACACTTTGAGTCTCCTCCTCTAGTTCCCTCCGGTGCTCCCTCTATGTAGGGGTCTTGGGCTTAGGTCCTCTGATCCTCGGCCTTTCGTCTGAAATGGACAATGCTACAATACGGCGTATGCTATCTTCAAGTTCTTCTGTCATTTTCTTTCTCTCTGTTTATTACTGGTGTTCTGAAGTCTCGTTCATCGACTCCCTCACTGTGAAACTCGGCAATGTCTTGATTTATTTCTTCATGTTGTTCATTCCCTTTTTCAATAATCTGTTTTAACCTTTTTCTACGTTCTTCTTGTTCTTTTAATCTTCGCGATCTTCTCAATATCTCTTCCTGTGTTTCTTCCCCACTTGGTATTTTATTCGTATCCTTATTAAGTTGTATGGGCAGGAATCAACACTTCGTCTATTGTCAATTGTGTGGTGTGCGACGGCGGCTCTCGTCGCGCTCCTCCTCTTGTTTCATACATTCTTCATACCTCCTGAGAATTTGTTGTCTGCACTGTTCTCGGTCTCTCTCCTCTCGAAGGTCTTGTAGGATCAAGAAATTTCTTGCTAGCAACCTTGGAATACAATCCAAAAGATGGCTCACGTCGGAATTAACTTCTAAATTTTCTTCAATGATAGGGCTGCATCATATCACTACCCAACTCCTCATCTTCTCCAAGGATGTCCAACGAACCATCAAAAATTGAACCACTTATGACTCCCTCATCATGTAAAGACAAGGCACTAGTGGTTGATCCACTAAGTGTGTGCTCCAACACTCCATCCATGCCTATGACTTGAGCCCATAGTTCCGAGACTCGGACTCAGCGAGGGTGGCTCAGGACTCGGGACTCGGGACTTGGCACCCAGACTCGGCGCAAACTCTGCACCCAGACTCAGCGCAGACTCGGCAAACTGAAAAACCCAAGAAATTTAGATATTTTTAAGGATTTAAAACTTGTTTCATGCACCCTTTATAAAATAAACCTTAAAGACACAATAACATCATCAAATAGAAGCTAATTTGATCACATACTCAAGTATACATCGATTAGATAAGTATAAACGCAAATTGATGCTAAGCTGCTGAAGGAAATAGCACACTTAGATATATAAATATAGTCAAATGTATACAAAACTCATGGAATATGAGATCCATGACATCAAATGTTCCAAACAAATATGAAGTATCAAAACAATAACTAGAAGTCTATGGCTCAGAGGAGCCTGCATCCTTCGCCTTCCTACGAAGGCGTAAATGGTAGGTCTTCAATCATGCCAAAATTGATGAGTCAACAAAAACTCGGAGAAAACTCGGCAAATCAATAGGATCTATCTCATCCAAGTCAATAGGATCCAGTGATTTGTCCTCTACTCTTTGTGCGAAACTGAAGCCCTGAATTTGACAAAGTCTGAAACCCTGAAACCCTAAAAATTGGTTAAGTCTGAAATCTAATGGGTCCTCCAAAATCTAGAATCTGCATGTTAAATCCCATGGATCCGGAACCTATCTCAAACATCCTGACAGTATATTTCAAAATATTTAAATATATTTTGAAATATACTATCAAAGTGTTCCTGATTTTTTCACTTTTTTTCTGGCCGAGTTTCATGCTCAGGACTCGCGAGTTTCCGGCGAGTTTGGCGAGTTTTCGAAAACCGGCGAGTTTTGGCAAGTTTCTGGCCGGGTCTGGGTCTGAGTCCCCAGGACTCGCCATGGCATGCTTGGCTCGCGACTCGCCGAGTTTTGGCGAGTTTCGGAACTATGCTTGAGCCTTCAAATGGCTCTCCAAAAGGTATGACACCAAATTATGGGCCAAGCAATGTGAACAAACAAAGATTTTTGGATCATACCTTACACTATGCAGATCTGATTGCTCCATTCTACCCATCCTGCAATGCTCATCCCTTTGATGCCGTGTGCTTGGAACCTTCTTTGTCTCTTCCATGTCACTGTATATCAACTCAATCATCTTGTGACTTGGACAGCCCACAAAGTTTTCATGCTTGACTTTCCATGGAGTGCCAACAACCAAGATCTTTCCACTCTCATTCTCGAGTGTAGAGGCTGCCAACCTATAAGCATGCAAGACTGAAAGACTGCTGATCCAATCAAAATCAGAAACTCTGTCATACCAATCTGTAATGTCTTCCTCAATGTCAAACACTTTTCCATTGCTGTTGCATGCTTCCCATGAGACTCCCCATGAAATTTACAAGCCTCAAGCCTGATCCTTTTGGCTGTCATAACATAATAATGTGAAGATAAAGGACTGCTGCCATACATTAGAAAATCAGGCCTGTTATCATACCTTATCCAGCTGTCCTCTAGCTCATTAATCACTTCTTTCTTCTTTGCCATGTGTCCTCTCACAAGTGCAGATCCAAAAAGGGGTTCTATATGAGATTCACTTGCCTCAAATCTGAATTGTACCTCCTCCTTTGGCTGTCACGACTTGATAATGTGAGAGTAAGGGGCTGCTGTTATATATTCAAAACTCAGATCTTACCACATGCCTTTGAGCGATGTCCTTGTAGACCTTAACCTTCTCTTCCCTCACGAGTGAGTGATTATCGACTAGGGTAGGTCCATGTAATGTCTTCAATGGAAAATCAGGTGTACCATGTGTCCCAAACTCTGTCTTATGGCTACAAGCTATGTCCCCTTGTGTACCATCAATTCCTCCGTCCATGCGTCCATTCTTCACAAGCTTCGTTTTGGCATGTTGTCCCTTGCATGTAGCTGCCATAGAAGACTGAGCCTCTGCTATGTATGATGAAGAGTGTGCCCTCTCCCAACAAGGCTCTCCCATCTCATCTTCCCTTCTTCTCAAGGCATCTATGTATATCTCACCAAATGTGAGAAGATGATCTCTATCCGCTAGCAAGTGAAGGTAGTTGGACTTCACTACCACTAAGGCCTCCTTGAGCTCATGTAGGTCGGCAAGATATAGGCCTTCTTCAAAGTCTTCATGTTTCCCTAGAGCCTTCCAACACAAGCCTGCCATCATCTTATGAACATGATCAAAGAGAGTTAGAGCTGCCACAATCATAGCTTCATTTAGCCGTAGTTGACCTTCCAAAGGATGTGACTTATGAGACCCAACATCTCCATGTGAAATTTCTGATTTGTTATCATGATCATGCTGCCCTAAATCAGCTCCCTCCATGGCATCATTATACTCGTGTGAAGACTAAGTCATCATTATGCTCGAGCAAGGGGTTGCCATCAAAGCAGTGGTTAGAGTCCTCTACATTATGGTCTTTCATAATAGGTGAAACAATTATGACCTTCTTATCCTCCAAGGGATTATTCAACTCTTGCCAATCTAAAACAACCTTAACATCTCTTTGTTCCACACATGGCAACATTTTTGAACCATCCTCAAATGTATGAACAATATCCATTTCACAAACATCCAAGTCAACATGATGTAAAGATGATGAAGCAATACTTGGAACATCCAAAGAACCCATACCTTGATTTGACCTTGTCGGTTTGGCAATCTCTGTGCTAGCATGTCCTTCCTGTTGCAAGTATGGGCCTAACCGGTGTTGTCATTGATGTCAACAGACTCCTGTTGCATTGATGATAAGGATTGGATGAGTTGTATGCTAAGGATATTGAGAAAATTAGTCCTATCAGGAACAGAGAAGAACAGTGAAAACAATAAGGTAAAGATCCCAGCTAAAATGAAGATCAGAGGATGCGCATCAAAGGGTTTGTAGATATGTGTCTTAAGATGATCCAGCAAAGATTTGAGAGGTCCGCATGAAGATCTGAAGAAGTTATGGCCACTTGAGTAAAACCGGTTCTGGTAGATGTTCAGAGGTGACAGAGTGACTCAAATAGGTCCGGTGAGATCCGGAAATGAAATATCTTGTTCTGCGGATTTGATGGAGTGTTTAGGAAGTCTGTGAATTGGCAACTCAATTGGTTCGTGGTCTGGAGGTCCGCAAGCATCTATTCCAATATGACAGTGATGACAGACTGTGTTCTTGAAGTTCCGGATGAAGGAGAGAAAGATTTCAGTAAGCAGAAGTAGTGTGGATGTTCTTGGTGATTCAGGCAAGCTTGTGGAGGTCTTTGGATTGTGTCTAGTTTGTGTTGATGATCTGTATTGAAGATTGAGCTCGTAATTGAAGAATTCCTTCCGGGTGATGATGTTCTTCCTAAGTTTGGCCGACTGGATGAGTTACACATCCTACGGATGATCTTGAAGATGTTCTGTGAAGCATGGCGTGATCTCAAAAGAAGATTGAAGTCTCAGATCTGTGTGGCCGACAATATGATGATCCGCATGAAGTCTTTTGTAATTAGTCATGTTGTATTTATGTATTTGCTCTATAAAGGATGCCGACTTGGATGATTATCCTAAAGTCAATGTCTTGTATAAATAAGAAGTTGTGAAGTCATTTCAAAAGTATCTTGGTGGAGATGAGAGTGTGGTAGAGAGCAGAGAAGCGAAAGGCAGAGCAGAAGTATTGGGCTTAAATACAACTGACTCAAGCATGGTGAAGATGCTATTCTTCAATTCAAGTATGTAATATTTATCATTCTGTAGACAGTGTCTCCTGTAGGCAGTGGGCCTCTTGTGAGCAGTGTGCTCGGGCAGTGAGCCCTAATTGGCATGTGCCATTTTGTTCTTATTCTTTTAACAGAGAATACAATCTTGGGTTAGTCACCCCATGGTTTTTCCCTTAACCGAGTTTTCCACGTTAAAATCTTGGTGTCATATGTGTTAATGTGTTTCTGCTCTTGAATTGTTGCATTATGTTTTCATGATTGATTTATTATT
This sequence comes from Cunninghamia lanceolata, assembly GCA_027924645.1. Taxonomy (NCBI): domain Eukaryota; kingdom Viridiplantae; phylum Streptophyta; class Pinopsida; order Cupressales; family Cupressaceae; genus Cunninghamia; species Cunninghamia lanceolata. Next base: position 5,936,863 of record BSBN01000232.1, on the reverse strand, counting down.
ATGTTGCTAAATTACAAAGAGGATTTAAGTGATTAATAGGAAGTTTTGGGACAACTGATTCACCCGCCCTCTCAGTTGTCTGTCTTGAATCAAACACTTCCTTCGTGTGATCATTATGAAGCCTCAGGTATTCGTCTTTTGCAAGGTGTGATACTTCTTCGCTCAAACCCTCATAGTGACTTGTGTGATGCCAATTATCAACAAGTAAACCTTCCTCTTTCATGGCAGCATCTTCTTCAATCTTATCTTCATAGGGCTGAGGCGTACCTTTGGATTTGTCTTCTTTAGGGCTTGGAGCCCAATACATAGACTGATTTATGTTCTCCTCATGATCATTTGTAGGCTGCAAATCTTCTTTCTTTTCTACCTTTTCTCCCATGGGAACTTTGGATTTGTAACCTTCTTTGAATTTTTCGGCTTCTTCTTGCTTCCATCGATCCAACGTTCATTGTAGTTTTTCATGTATTTACCAAAAAGATGCACACGCAAGGTTCCACTCTTCGTCCATGATGCAAGACAAACCCATAGTGACTCTCCAATCAAACCCTCTAGGCTAGCAAGATCATGGCTCAGATACCACTTGTAATTATCCCATTTGGGACATTACATCCTCAAAGAATATATGCAATGTTTGTATGACATTAGGTTCCTCTTCCATCAATAGTCCTCCTTCAGCGTCAAAGAACTTGAGCTATGTGGGCAAGAATTCTACTTCTCGTCGATACTCTTGTTCCATCTATAGTTCCTGAATATGTGAACATATGACATCATTTTATGTATGATTATGAAAATTATTTCTTGCCTTATCAGGTTCACATTGGGTATATCCTATCACAAAGCCGCCATCAAATTTATCTAAATGATGTTCAAGATCACCTGAAAAACCTTGATTTTTAGTTGAAGCTATCAATATCTATATTAATGTATGCATCACAGTACAATTTTCTCCATCATGTTCACTCATTGCATGGAACAAGCAGTATGTGTGTGAAAGGGAAGACACTTATGCCAATTGCCTTGTTGGTGAAGTAAGCACATGAGAACTATCATTGCCATAATTGATAAAACAATCTTTTCTACTTGGAGAGATGGATATTGCTTAAGTGGTAAGATGTTCAAAAGAACTAGAGGCCTAATTGAATCTTTCTGTATCTTTCTTGAAGCGATCATATGATCCTCCAACTCAATGGCATATTCTTGAGTGTGCCTCAATTCAGTAGTGTTTCCTTGAGAAAGAATGCAACTTCTGGAGATAAAGCATTTATGAAGCAACTTAGAAGAATCTCAAAAGAAGGATTTAGAGTGTTAACAATTCTGGTAACCAAACAATTGAATCTTGCAATAGACTCTCACATTGATTCACTTTCATCTTTCTTGGCATGAGTTGTGTAAACAAAATATGACTGTCGTCTGCAAGTTTGAAACATGAAAGAAACTTCTTTCTCATTGACTCCCAACTCGTGATTGAATCAGTAGCAAAGTGGTAAAACAGAAACCAATCAACTGTTGTATCTGGTTTCTACAAACAAGCGAACTGCAACATCTTCATGTGCAACACTTAGAATTCCACACGTGGTGGTGAAGGCTGGAATATGCTCATTAGGATGCCACTTGCCATCACTATAGAACTTGAGAAAATTATTCCTTGATCCTCAAGGAAGCTCATGATTTTGTCATTGACAACAGACCAATCTGATTTCCCCATGTGTAATATCCCTTTCTAGGATATTTTGTTAAACTCTGATTATTTGATATGATTTGCAATTTTATAATGAAACCCTAGACTGATTTCTGATTTCTTTATCTCAGAACTGAACATTCAAAATACATCAAATCAACTTGCCAAAATGAACTGTCAAACCCTCATTGAATTATATAATGAATTTCACACTAGGTTGATATGATGACCAAATCAAAATCAAACTCCACTGTTATGAAATCAGACTTATCCAATGTTACATTGCATCAATTGCATGGCCAAATTACTTCAGTGTGCGGCTGTTACAAAAATCAGAGAATAATGATGATCTAAACATACCAATAGTGATGTCAATTGCCAAAAGCAATCTCTACCAAATCAGATTGTTGTCATTATCTATCCCTGTCAGATAGCTGCCTTGCTGATCGGTCTTCTGGATGTCAAATGCAAAGGAATCAAATCTGCCGCTAGAGATAATGTCAAGGAATCTCTATTGTTGTTTGCTTCACCACATGTGCTGATTGCCACCTCCAACAATACTGGTCAATACAATCCAATGATACTAGGTTTAGACAATTCTAGTACAAACTCCAGAATGCTGTTGCAGACAACTTCAATGTCTTAAAGACACTTTCACTCAGAACTCTTCTCCTTGTAAAATCTGGGCAGCTACCTTTACAATTCAGATCTGCTGTGATGAAAATATTCAAGTGGGGTCAAGGTACTGAGACAAACCATACAGAGTTTACCACTGTCCTCCAAATGATGATAAATAGATGGCCTGCCAATACAAATTGTTGCCTCTCAGGAATACTGTAGCTGATGAAATTATCTCAGATAGGCCCTAATGCAGATCTTCCAGTCTGTAGGTGATCAATTGTGATGTCAAGTAACCAAACTCAGTCCCAAAAGCAATATGAACCTCTACAACAATTCAATGCTCCTCCACATCCTTCACTTAAAGGAATACTTTGCACATAATTTATGAAACTCACAAAGGATGCAGTTGACTAGTTTTTTGAGTGGATGCTGTTGCAAATCAGAAATGAAGACATATCAAAAAAACCCTTCAACGATGGTGAATGATGTTCCAAACTAACTGCTGGCCTCCAAACTAAACACAAAATGGTATGGATACTGTAGCGATGGTACGGATCACTGTAGCAGCGGTACGGATTACTGTAGCAATCTTTAAAAAATCATTGAATCTCTAAAATCTTCAATTCCAATCAATCAAGCATTCAAACCCTTCTCAAAGATGCCAATTTAACTTTCAAAACCCACAGAAAATGTAGAACAACACTTTGAAGCACAATTGTGAAGCCTAAAGCAACTTCACCTCAATGCTGGTAAGGGAGCATCACCAAACCAACAACTACCAAGGGATCATCTCCTCGGTACAGCGAATGCAAGGGAACATCACCTTGTCAATCAGCTGAATACAGTTTGTCAAAAGACACAAACCCAAAACTAAAACATACAGATATCCAGACATTCAGACATGACTTCAAATGACTCTCAGGCTTGTTTTTAAAGCCATTACATTAATTAGGCCCAGCGTAATTTTATTAAATGAGAGTTTACATGTACACATCAGACCAAAGCATTTTAAATGCTTTTACATGAACTTTATTAAATGCTTGCATTTGTACTTTTTAAATGCTTGTTCACAACACTTTTTAATAAAGTGTAGTACTACTAACTTAGTAACTTAAATAAAATATTAATTTTATAAAGTAAATAAAATACTTTACAAAATTAATTTATAATTAAAACAATTTTAAGTTACTCCAAAATTGGGGACATGACACCATGGCAAAAATGGAGATGGATGCTTCTTGTTGATGTGGTTTCCTTCTTGATCAACCATTGAGTGCAAGAATTCTTCTTCGATAGCTGAAAAGTATTTGTGAACTTTGAAACCTTTGTGCCAAATTGGAATGACTTGATGGCTACGATAGTAGTCTTATGTCACTCCATAGAAAAGTCGCCAAAAACCGTTAGCATTTTAATTTGCACCTTTCAGTGCAACACAAAATGGAATAGATATGTAGTAGAACTGATCTTCAAATTAGGAGAAGTTCCCTATAAAATCAAAACTAACCTATTATGAACAATATGTACTTGCAATTTACAATCTTTGCAATGTTTTCTAAGGTGATTTTGACGATGCAGTACAAACTAAATAAAACCTATCTTTTTGCTTTCTTAATCTAGAGCACAAGGCGATTCAGCACATCAATACTAAATAAGAGATTTTTGGGCTTTTTGACTAAAAGGAATCCCTACAGCTAAATGCTTACATTCTTCAGCTAAATACAAACAATGAACAATACAAGTGCACAATTAGATTGAATAGACTAATACATAAAAACACAATGGCTTTGGTAAAGTAAATGAAAGACTCAATACAAAGCCATGATGTCCAACTTCGAAAAGACCTACTATACAAAGCTTGCAAATTTGATAGAAGCTATTTAATATACCTCAACACACAACAAAACATCTCAATAGACACTTAGAAGCAAGATAGACGTAATAAATTCTATTGAGCGAATAAACATTGAGTTTTGGATGAACAATCACAAATACACCGTGAACAACAATTCAGGCATTATGCAGCCTTGACAATTACCATCCCCCCCAAATCTAAAGTGCAAAATAGCACTTATTTATATTGTTTTACAAAGCTATTGCATGAAAATAAATTAAAAAACTAACTGCTACTTCTACACCATAATTGATTGCATGAAATGAAATTTTTATTACAAAACCCTATCAACTAATTCTAAAACTAAGACCATGCAACCTCCCGTTAAGCTATTGATTGCATTTATTACCAACTATGACTCAATGCTCACATCTCTTGCATGGGAAGAGATCTAAAAATAGTTGACTCCAAGTTATGAATAGCAAATGCTAAAAGTGGCATAGGCTCCTCGTGCTGAAAATAGCACAAGCTATAAATAGCTCCATCTAAAAATAGCAAATCCTAGAATATGCTCCTCTTTGAAAATGGTGATGGCTAAAAATAACAAGAGCTATTTTTAACACAGGATAAAAATAACAAGAGCTATTTTTAACACAGGCTAGAAATAGACTTCTCTAGATTGGCAACTCTGGGTATTGAATTTGACTATGGTGGAATCTTCTATAAAACTCCCTAAAGACACTTTGAAACTTTGACATGTAACTTAATGTTTTCAATTTGAAAATCTTTCCAAATTGCCTCCTTTCAACTAACCTCAATATGATTTTTGGATAATGTTGTAGTAGACACTGTTGTTGTTGAAACTCTAAATATACAAAAGGGTTTATTGATGCATAAGCTTGCCTTCTTAAACTAGGCACTCCTTTCCCTCTAGAGTCTAAATCCATTTAGTATCTACTTTTTCAAAGACAATTCTAAATCAGGCACTACACTTTGATATTTATAGCTGATTCTTTTTTAAATTTTTTATATTGAAAGGTCGTAACTCTTTGACTAGGCTATCACCCCACAATCCTATTAATAGGTTTGTCCTTTTAGAATCTCTAATCGACCTTTACTATTATAATGGACTTGATTTTTTTTTTAAATTTTGAAACCAAAATTCACCCTTCACGAAGTGTGTACTTCCTAACTAGACACATGCCCATGGTCTTCCAAGTGCATTTTTGTCTTGCCACACGTGTCTGATACTCGTGCATGCACCTATATACAAGCACAATTTTAACTCGAAATTTTTCATTTCATGCCCTAATACTCCCACGTTTCAATTTCTCATTCATTTTTTGACAAACAAAACTCATTTTACCAAGAAGTTTGTCCGCACATGCTTGTATATGGCTGCAATTTTCATGAATTTCAATTTGTTGTTTTACCGCTCAATCAAGCGCGCGCCTCTATTTCTTGCACACACCTAAAAATTATCATCCATTTTACAAAGGCAAATCTAGCATCCCCTAGCACACACCTATACATAGCATATCAATTTTAAAACAAAAACTTGTGCATTTTCTAGTGCGCTTTAAGATTCCGGAGACACTTCTATGAGTGGATGTTTCTTGTTAAGAGGTGCATTTTCCCCACTAACACACATGCTTAGCTATACATTTCACACTTTTAAAAAAAAATCTTGTATAGAGGTGTGTTTTTGTAATATGCAACCCCTGATTTTTTTTTGAAATCACAAGATGACAACACTGAATGATATGAGCAAGATTTCTCCACACTTTTTTTGATCACCTAGATCCCGATGTGGGCAAGGTGAGAGCATACAAGTGCTTCAGAGTTAGCATTCAAATCATAATCAAACTGAAGTAACAATCTTCCACTTATTTAGTGGGAAGTACAAGGCAAGTAAACTAGGTGCATCCACTTATTCAACGGGAACCTGAGCTATGCATGAAAAGAAAATCCAGGAGCATCTACTTATTCAGTGGCAACCTGAGCTCTGAAATACTGAAAAGAAAGGCACATCCACTTATTCAACGGGAAGCCATTACAATGAGCTATGAAACAAATGATCTTTCAAGAAGGAGTCAATCTGCTGTAGCATTCCAAATTAGCCCAACAATCCCATACATCAATATTGAAATGCTATATCACTGATTACTAACAGCAATGAAGAAGTATCATATAAATATGAACATATATCACCTTAATACTGTTCCAAACATGACCCCTGCTGTTGTTCAAGTGTTGCGCTAGGAATAACTCTTTCCTACTATTGTACGACGGCTTGTGGCAAGGCTGATATCATATACTAGTAGTTTCTTCAGTCAAACCTCTTCCAAATTCATCACATAGCATATCTACCCTTGGCGACCCTCAAGCATCAATAAACTTGTTCAAGACTCAAGCGCCCAGCTACATGAAGCTCACGCTTGTATGCAAGGGAGTATGGCCTGATATGGATGTACGACTGGTAACAAGAATGTTAGAAGAGCATAATAATCATTGCAACCTGCTCAGAAAGGGACACCTACACTATGCAAATGAGATTAAGTCTTCAACCAACGCATATCAAACCACTTCACTAACTAGCACTTCAAACCCTCTACTGTTGTACGGCTGAGCATGTACGACCAGCCTTAGGAAATGCAAAGAGCACACACCACTCCAAAATCCACTCCAAAACTCACACTAAACTCTAACATCAGAAACACAATACTTGCACTCCAAAACTTGATAAAAAAACATCAATCTCCATGATGGCTCTATGCAACACCTGATAGTGAAGTTGCTCTTTCCAGCTAGGGTGGATATTTTACCACCGAAACTAGACTTCTTTGATAGAGTTTTCGTTCTCAAGAAGGATGAAGATCTCACAGGTTCATTCCTGCAACATAACATCGCAACAAGCATAAAGAGCCAAATGAGCTCTCAACTCCCTTTTATAGGCACTTTTTAGGAGTTTGCACAATAAAATGAATTATAAAATAGAGAAATATGCTTTTCCCCACAACTCCAATATTTCATCACTTTAGCTCACACTTTTATGTGCCTAAATAAAATATTAACTTTTCCCTTTTCCAATGAGCTATCATACCCTTGCACTTTATAATTATTTGCCAACTTATAAGTCTAAGTGCAAATAATTAATAGTTAGCTCATTAAAATATATGTTTTTTGCGGAAAATCCCTAACTTCACCAAAATGCTAAATAAACTGTACCAACATGCTCCACAAGGTTTGGGATGAATAAGAATGCTTTCCGGATGACTTTCTAAAAATAGACGGCTCCTCCAAGAATCTTGGAGAGCAATCTGAGAAGCCGAACAAACTTCCGAAAGTTGCACGGTCATCCTGAAACATCACCGAACCCAAATCTAACATCAGAGACCAACAAGAATATTGAACCAAAGATCTTCACAAAGGGGAACCCCTTACCATACCACATAGCCTATCGGGATTCCGGAAAATAGGAGGCTATCAGACCCACAACTGACTAGGCTGAAAAAGGGAACATTATCATCCATTTTATAGAGCCACATCTAACATCCCCTAGCACACACCTATACATAGCGTATCAATTTGAAAACAAAAGCTCGTGCATTTTCTAGTGTGCTTTAAGATTCCTGAGACACTTCCATGAGTGGATGTTTCTTGTTAAGAGGTGCATTTTCCCCACTAACACACATGCTTAGCTATATATTTCACACTTTCAAAAAAAAATCTTGTATAGAGGTGTGTTTTCCCCACTAATACCCATGCTTATTCTATCAGGCGTATCCTTGCATTATCCTCATGCTTATCCTCCTACATTGGTGCACCCTTAACCCTTTGGCGCACACTCAATTTTCCTAGTGTGTTTTGTTGACTGTGTTTACGTGATTTTGTAAAAACTGGTTTATTATTCTTCCACATCCACCTGCATTCTCTTCTAAATGTTGAATTGGACTTCATTTGTTTTCATTATTCCTGCAACACGAAGAACAAAAAACAATAACAAAGGGCAATTTGAATCATGACTGTCAAACTTGACCAAAACACAAAATCCTTAGCTTGAAACTTGTCATCATACAAAAATTTGTATGGGTTCAACATGCACAACAATGTATACTCTACTCTTGCAAATAAACATCATACATAGACATTTTGATTAAAAATTGAAAATAGTGGCTAGTAAATTAAGCTAAGAAAATTAAGTAATATTTATAAGTGTCCAAATATCATAACAAAATTAATGAACCTTATTAAATACAGATATGAATTTATAATTATAAATAATACAGTTTTGACATCATATATACTTAGTGAAGCTATTAATTTATATTATCTATTTTGACATTCATGTGACTTTTTTTAATATTGGGATATATCTATTTTTTATTTTGTAAATAAAATTAACAAAAAAAGTAAATTTATATTCTTCAAACTTTGTTTCATTTTTTTTGGCTAGCAAACTTGTTTCAAATTCTATCCTCACCAAACACAAACATGAACCTTGTGACTTAAGATTAGAAGTAAAATTAACATTGTTCATATGAAGATGTAGAGTACACATGCTAATCATGCACATATCTGTTCCTTTACTAAGCATGGCCCATGACCTTCATAGTTTCATCACCGGCAAAACTGTGTCCCTCTTGACTATTGTTCTTAAAATGACAAAATCATGAAACGAGGTATAGAATCATATCAAAATTGCATTGAACTATCAAAATATGCATCTTATTATAATTTATTAAAATCATTTCTTCTTTGGATGTTGATTTTCTTTTATCATATTACATAATTTTATGCCTTCTGGGAAAGACAATATTGTACACTAACTCTTCTATGCAGTTGTATCTAGAAGAATCCAACAAAATTGTACACTTGAACAAGCTAACCTTAAATCGAACAGTTAATATTACTTGCATGCATTTCAATATCCCTCCCCACATAAGCAGGGATGGATATTATGTTCAAATAAAATTATTGAAAGCATTTGTCATTAGAAGTCGCCAAAAACAAAAATTCTCAAGTAAAATTGCACTTACCTCAGCAGACAATGCACGGAGCTCCTGTTCACGTGCTGCTAATAGATGGACCACATCAACCTACAAAGAAAAAATAGGTCAAATCATCCTAATTTTTGATGTTATGATGCCTCAATTGTCAACAAATTCTTAATGCACATTCCCAGAAAAGAACCTAATGAAAAGCAGAAAGCTAAATCACGTGCTGCTAATAGATGGACCACATCAACCTACAAAGAAAAATTAGGTCAAATCATCTTAATTTTTGATGTTATGGTGCCTCAATTGTCAACAAATTCTTAGTGCACATTCCCAGAAAAAAACCTAATGAAAAGCAGAAAGCGAAAATTAAAAAAAATGATATGTTAGATATATAGTGCATAATTGACATGACATGCAATTATGGTTGCAACTACAAACTAGCAATAAGGGATCTAAAAAAAGTAAACCACACAAAATACATGCAATAATGAATGATTTGAAATAAATGAGATATGCCTAACACTTTGTTTCTAGAAATTTTTTCCCATAAAAGATGTTAATTCTAATTTTTCTGATTCAGTTGAATTCAGATGTCGAACACAAACATGAAAATAAAGATACCAATAATCGACTAGGCACGATAGCACTAAAAAGATGTAGTCATTACTTTACATTGAAGCATGCATAGCAAATATGAAAATTCCTATATTTATGCTTAAGCATTGTAATGTCTTGAAATTGATTTTTTTTTTACAAATTTATGATGAAAATGCATAAACCCTCACATTTTCTGATCACCAAGACCCCAATGTGGGGAAGGTGAGAGCATACAGTGATTGGGACACTACTTGGTGGCAAGACGCAAATCTAAATGAATGCAATAACTTTAAATAAAATTATCTAGTGTCTTGGCGGCATTGCCATCCAAACTAAAACAACTCTATTCTAACTGGCAAAGCACAATCTAGTTTACAATATTGAAAAGCAGCTATTAAACTTATTTAAGCACTGGCAGTAAACTACACAGAGCATCACAAAATAATGTTCCAAACAACTAATTATTAACTGCAGAAATGTATTACAAACAACAACAATATTATCCAAGTTTAATATAAATGTAGAACATACCCTAAAATCAATGGCAAATATAAAGTAAAATTCAACAACATATGTTTATTAAGTCCATAGAAATATGCACTGGAATCAATGCTTGATAACCTGATGGAAATCAACTGACTATAGAATTCTACGACCCAACCTGAAGCTGATACAACTAACCAAAAAACCAACACAACACTGAAAATCCTTTCCAAGATGGTACGGCTGCTGTTATAGACTATACAGCTGGTATTTTGCAGTCATTCAATATTGTGACTACAAAATGACTTCAAACGCCTTTCACCAATGATGTACAACTGTAATGTCCCCTTTTTGGGACAACACTAATTTTTTCTAAATTATCAATTTCCAAGCAAACAAAGGTTTAGAGAGTACCTTGGCTTGATTTAATCCCACAAGAAGACTGCATATCTCTCTCTATATTTCATACCTCTTTTCTCCTTGTTATACTCAGATATATATAAAATCAGAAAATGTATCTTGAAGTGTATTCCTTTCTTACTTGCCTCTTCCTTATGTATTTCAAGTGCATATCTTGTACATCAGAAATATATATATTTAGCTAGGAAACATAATCATACTTCTTCCCTTTTTAATATTTCAGAAAATATATATTTCACTCCCTTTACATATATATATATATGCTATCCATATATTTTATTTCCCTCTGAATATATTCTATGCCTATTCCTTGCTGTTCTATATGTATCAATTCCCTCTAACATCACTTCATTTGACATTTATATTATGAAGGGAGGTGATTCAGTCAAGAGGCACACCTGTCCATTTGCAGATCGTACCTTTTTGTCATACAATAATTGTTCTAGTAATCGCTGTCCTCAATAATAAAATTATAAATTGTCTTAAGTCAGCGATCCTTGAATTCTCATCGCTTCTTAATAAGGGTTAGCCACTGCCTCTTATTGTCTTTTATTGTTTACTAATCGCTTTTTTTATATGACAATGACTACATTATAGAATCGCAGCCTTGTAAAATGAATTGTTGTTCCTTCATATTATAATCGCACAATTGGGTGATCGGTTCATTTTTCTGTTTTTTATTGACTTTGGTCTGACTTACATGTCAGCACCAAGTCATCTAACACAATTGAAACAATGATTATTTGATCGTATGTCTCTTTGTCTTAAATGTGGTGTTGCTCCTTAATGTAATCGCTGCAGATTTTAGATAAGACAAAAGTCTTATTGTAATTATATTTACTTTTATATTAGTATTATATTATGATAGTTATAATACTAATATTTATATTTATATTAACATTTATATTTGTGTTGATCATTATATTATTATATAATAATAATATAATATTTGTATTGATAATAATATTTATATTATTAATATTTAATATATATATATATAATAATATTTATATTTATATTATTATATTTATTTATATATTGTATATTATATTTATATTTGACTTTTATAAATATAATATACTCCTGTTGATAAATATATTATTAATAATATATGTTTGCTTAAATATTCACAATTATTTCTATCATTCAAATTGACTAAATATCGTATTTCACGAAAGGTGACTTGCCGTTTTTTTATCATAATGTTTAAATTTATAATTTAACCGATGCCTTAATATCGGGACATGACAACTCTCCCCACTCGAGATTGCTTGTCCTCAAGCAATCATGAGTTCTTTCATTACCTTGCACTTCTAACGTCTCCCTTCCGATGTGTTGAGATGGAGTCGTGTTTTGAACCAAAATGAGTATTATTATGAACATGTTTTAATGAAGAGTAAGTGATTGTGACTTCATGAAACAGAATTTGCGACCAAAGAATACTTGAAATGTCGAATGAAGACAAATGTATAGGTAAGCATTTGTTTGATGTTTTGAATAACAATAATGTGATGCAAGTATTATTGATGAAGATGTGGTTTTTAGATAATAAAAATATTTTCAATGGTGAAGAAATTTTTGAGAATATTGAGATTCCAAAATTCCAATAAATGATGAAGATATCTTGATCTTTGATTACGAGATTCAGTCTTATACTTGTCATATGTTATTGACCTCAAAATTGAGAAGAGTCGTATTCTTGAGGAGTAATTGATTATATGATGTCATGGAGAGAAATTTTATGATCAAAGAAGAATTGGTAAGCTTTTATTTGAATAGCGATGTGCTTGATGAAATATAAGTGTTATAGATGATTATGAAGAATGATCCTGGGAATTTGTGGGTTAAGGGTTATGGGCCCACAATATAACTTAGTATCGGTTCTATATTACTTAAATCAAGAGAAGAATTCAAAAGAGACTCTTGGAAGACATGAATTTGGTTCATGGGTCTTTGTGATTAATGAAACTAACTTTTTGTGTTCTATACTTCCCTAATGTCCCTTGTAGGATCTACTGATTTCTTCACTTGCACACAAGAATAACTCTTGGAAGGAACATTAGCAATATTAAAGATTAATAAATTACCAATGAAATCAATACATCCTCATATAATTAATGATATAACATAAATAACATTAATTTCAACATACGGTTATCCAAACCTCAAGACGATCCTTTGATAAAGTTCATGGAAATACTTACGAGTTAGGGCATGATGGAGGGCACACTTCCTACCTATCCCCTCTTATGTCCACCTTCAAGGTTCAAGAATATGATGGAGGGCACACTTCCTACATATCACATTTTGACAAGAACATGATGGAGGGCATTCTTCCTAGGTCTCAGGGTGGCTATACCATCCCTCCCTAGTCCCCATGTGGCGCATGCCATTCATATAAGGTACCCTCGATCTAATGTGGCGCATGCCATTCATAATAGATCGCCTCAGTCTCATGTGGCGCATGCCATTCATATGAGGTCGCCCTGGACTCATGTGGCACATGCCATATATATGAAGTCCGTTATTGTCCTTATGTGACGCATGCCATTCATATAAGGTATCCTCTATCTAATGTGGCGTATGCCATTCATAACAGATCGCCTCGACCTCATGTGGCACATACCATTCATATGAGGTCGCCTCAGACTCATGTGGTGCATGCCATTCATATGAAGTCCGTTATTGTCCTTATGTGGCGCATGCCATTCATATAAGGTACCCTCGATCTAATGTGGCGCATGCCATTCATAATAGCTCGCCTCGGCCTCATGTGGTGCATGCCATTCATATGAGGTTGCCCCGGACTCATGTGGCGCATGCCATTCATATGAAGTCCGTTATTGTCCTTATGTGGTGCATGCCATTCATATAAGGTACCCTCGATCTAATGTGGCGCATGCCATTCATAATAGATCGCCTCTTTCTTGCTTGCTATTATGCTTCACTCAATATATCAGCAATATATATTTCCCTTTAGAGTACTCGGTCCTGGAATCAATTCTCTTTCCTTTTTCACCTTAAGGTCGAATGTTGGTGAGTTATCTCCTCAGGATATGGAAGTGATTACACCAATTTGTAGGTTACATACATTGCCATTTAGTTACATAATAAAATCGAAGTAATCGAGTAGCTCAAGAACGCAAGCAACCAGCTCAAGCAAGTAGGCAAGTAGCTCAAGCATGCAAGCAACCAGCTCAAGCAAATAGGCAAGTAGCTCAAGTAGACAAGAAAGTAGCTCAAGCAAGTAGGCAAGTAGCTCAAGTAGACAAGCAAGTAGCTCAAGCAAGTAGGCAAGTAGATCAAGTAGACAAGCAAGTAGGCAAGTAGCTCAAGTAGACAAGCAAGCAACTTAAGCAAATAACCAAGTAGCTCAAGTAGTCAAGTAGCTCAAGCAAGTAGGCTAGTATCTCAAGTAGACAAGCAAGTAGGCAAGTAGCTCAAGGAGACAAGGAAGTAACTCAAGGAAGTAACCAAGTAGCTCAAGCAATAAAACATACGTGTAAGTCATAAAGTATACACTTAAGCCACAAGGTAAACCTTTGAATACACATAAATCACAAAGTATACACAGGATGGCAAGATGACTGCTCTGATACCACCTGTAATGTCCCCTTTTTGGGACAACACTAAATTTTTTCTAAATTATCAATTTCCAAGCAAACAAAGATTTAGAGAGTACCTTGGCTTGATTTAATCCCACAAGAAGACTGCATATCTCTCTCTATATTTCATTTCTCTTTTCTCCTTGTTATACTCAGATATATATAAAATCAGGAAATGTATCTTGAAGTGTACTCCTTTCTTACTTGCCTCTTCCTTATGTATTTCAAGTGCATATCTTGTACATCAGAAATATATATATTTAGCTAGGAAACATAATCATACTTCTTCCCTTTTTAATATTTCAGAAATACATATATCAGTCCCTTTATCCATATATTCTATTTCCCTCTGAATATATTCTATGCCTATTCCTTGCTGTTCTATATGTATCAATTCCCTCTAACATCACTTCATTTGACATTTATATTATGAAGGGAGGTGATTCAGTCAAGAGGCACACCCATCCATTTGCAGATTGTACCTTTTTGTCATACAATAATTGTTCTAGTAATCGCTGTCCTCAATAATAAAATTATAAATTGCCTTAAGTCAGCGATCCTTGAATTCTCATCGCTTCTTAATAAGGGTTAGCCGCTGCCTCTTATTGTCTTTTATTGTTTACCAATCGCTTTTTTTATATGACAATGACTACATTATAGAATCGCAGCCTTGTAAAATGAATTGTTGTTCCTTCATATTATAATCGCACAATTGGGTGATCGGTTCATTTTTCTGTTTTTTATTGACTTTGGTCTGACTTACATGTCAGTACCAAGTCATCTAAAACAATTGAAACAATGATTATTTGATCATATGTCTCTGTCTTAAATGTGGTGTTGCTCCTTAATGTAATCGCTGCAGATTTTAGATAAGACAAAAGTCTTATTGTAATTATATTTACTTTTATATTAGTATAAAATTATGATAGTTATAATACTAATATTTATATTAGTATTTATATTTATATTTGACTTTTATAAATATAATAAACTCTTGTTGATAAATATATTATTAATAATATATGTTTGCTTAAATATACACAATTATTTCTATCATTCAAACTGACTAAATATCGTATTTCACGAAAGGTGACTTGACATTTTTTTATCATAATGTCTAAATCTTTAATTTAACCGATGCCTTAATATCGGGACATGACAACAATCTACAATAAAATGTTACAAACTAATATGCAAGTGTATGGCCTAAAAATAGAGTTGTACGGCTCACAAAATTAGCAATGTCTAGCAAGAAAGATAAAGCGACTGATCTTAGACTAGTACGGTTCACTAGGAATCCTCACCACATCAATACTAATAGAAACGATAAGATTTGCAAGCAAATAAGAGATATTTTTCCTTCAATGATCTAAAACCAATCTGAAACTTTCACAAATCAAACAAACTCACACCAAAAATCAGCAATAACACACCACCACTGAAACTAGAAAATATTCTATCTCTATTTAGCACACTAGCAATCCCTAAGTGGAATTACTCAAATGAATTGGAGGGTTCTCGTCCTCCAATCCATCTTTGCCAAAGGGTTTCGTCCTTGGGCAGATAAGAACATACGTTCAATCTTTGAGTAATTGGGGTTTGATAATAATTTGGAATGCTTTCTTCTGTGCACAACTCCTTATATATGCTTCTGAGGGAAAATAATATTATTTTATTTTTTCACTTTTCTCTCCAAAACTTATTTTACGAAGTGTCCAGAAAGTCCTTTTAAAATAACATTACTTTTGGACCCCATTCCTAATGACACTTTATGTCCCTCTTTTTAAAAGCAACATTTTTTAATAATAAAATATAAGTTAGTCCTTTATAAATATAACATAAGTTACTTTTTGAACAAATTAAGTTAAATTATTAAATTATTTCCCTTGTACCACCCCATTAGCCTACGAGAAATTAAATAATAGGCTAAGGGTTTTCATTAGACTTATGCTTGAGAAGGGGACATGACAATCATCCCTTCCCAACAAGCAATTGTAAATTTCGATGCTCTAAAATCTGCTCTACTTCCCAAGTGGCAACCACGGCTAGAAGATCCCTCCAACGGACCAAGTATTCTAAAATGCTCTTTTTCCTCAACTTCCTCTCCTGCACATTTGTGATAGCTTCAGGTACCAGAATCAACTTGCCTTCATTATCAAGTGGAGGTGTAATGTCCCCATTTTTCAGAGTGATCACAGAAGCAGTATTGGGAACCAATTTTCACACTTCATGATTTTTGTTGGGCAAATTGAGTTTGGGAAATGATTTAATATATTTTTTTGTTAATTTTGGAAGGGTCAAAAATATATTAAAAAATATATTAATAAATCCCTATGAAGTGGAGCAACCCAATTGGAGGAATAAGGTCAGCAAAATGGAAAACAATATTATTAATTTGGAGCGCTAAAAAAGGAGGATTAAATAATAATATTTTATTATTATGGGAGTGCTCAAGTGTGGGAAAAATAAATATTATAGAATTGCAATTTGGGTGGCCACTTGGAAAAAAGGAAGAATAAATAAAATAATATTATATTTGGGAAGCCACTTGGGAAAAAAGAAAATAAATAATATAAGGATCTTTGGCCGATGTGAAGGAAATGTAATTCAAATCTTTAATTTGAATTTAAAATCTAGGCACCTAGACTTGGTCGGCCTAATTGGAGGGATAAGGAAAACTCAGTATAAAAGAAGGTTGTCGGAGCTCATTTGGCATCACGAACTTTGGCAACTTTTGCATTTTGCTTGGCAATTGTATTGCAAGTCTTTCCAAGAACGAAAACCCTTGTGGAAGGAGGGGTGTTGGATGAAAACCCAATCACATCTTGGAGGTGGATTCATACGAAGTTCACACTTGCGCTTCATTGGAGGATTCGAAGTTTGATTGAGTATTCAAGAGATATCTTTCATTGCAGATTTGAATTTCATTATTGAAGACCTTTGGCATCATTGAGGAGTGTCATCATTGAAGACTTTTCGCATCAGCTAGGAGCGCTACATTTGAAGATATTGAAGATCCTTTTCATTGCTTGTTGAGCGCCAATTTTGTGAAGAGTTTCATGGCATGGTTGGAGTGCATCATTGGAGGGTTTTAGGAGATTCATTGCATGCATATACAGCAGGTTTATATCAGTCATCAGATCAGCAAGCTTTGACAGCCATAAACCCTAGTCGCCGCCCACTTTGGTGGTAGTTATCCTTGCCTTTCGAGCAATTACACTTTGAAGGAAATCACCATTGTTTTTGGGACTGCATTTGATTGTTTGGCATCTCATTCATCATCATCAGGAAGGCCGATCTGCATAAGGACTGATTTGAGGACCTTACAAGTGGCGATCTGCATTTGTTGTTGTCTATTCACCATCATAGAGGCAGCAACCAGCATTTGAGGAAGAGCGCTTTGCACTTGAGAAGGAGCGATCAGCATCAGAGATCATTTGGCATCACTGAGAGGGCCAATTTGATCTAGAGGAGGTTCGCCCACTTGTACTAGCATTTGACAACCAATTGGTATGTGATATTCATCATTTATCTCTGCATTTGTAACAGCAGCCTATTGGTGTATGTTGGCTATGAAAGAGCCTTGCAAATTGATGTAACTGTGTCATTGAAAAATCTGATTGTATAGCAGCAGTATTTTGATTTCATTTGTCATCATTTTTGGCAATCAAGCTAGTGTGGATTTGTGTAATTCATTGTGTAATTCAACTAAGGTGGATTGTACACTTTTGGGCATATTGATTGTTGTACCCAATCAAAAAAAAATGCTTCATTAAGGCATTTTGAGCAAGTCTAGAAAATTTTTCGTCAAAAAAGTCAAAGTCAAAATTTCTAAAAATAGACGTCAAATTAGGTTTTCTAGGTTTCTTGAGATACCGATGCTGGCAAAATTTTCTAAAAATAGAATCTCTGATTCAAGTATCGTGCTTGATTCTCATTCGTTGATTTTGCTTCACGATCAGTGTCGTCCAGACGGAATCTGCAAAAGGTCAAGTTTTCTCTACTGAGTCAATTCTGCTTTTTCAGAAGGTGAAGCATGAGCTCTGAAGTCATCAATGGAGGAAGTTCATCTGCCAGAGCTCATTTTCATGTTTTCAACACTATTCCGACAATGCAGAACTGACGAACAGTAGTCGATTCGACGAAGAACGCAAAACGGAGCAGGGTTAGAAATCATCAAAATTGGCTAACGCATGGATTTCCAGGTGCCCCAGGCGGCTTGGGGCGCCCAGTTGCACCAGTGTTTGAATTTTTTTTACGTTTTTCAAGAAAATGCAAGAAATGTCTTCGTCGATCAGTTCTGGTGAGTGTAAAAGCAGTCATTTTGCTCATCACGCCCCGAAAAGTTGGAAATCACGTCCAATGTATGTAGGCTATCCAGTTCATTCACTATCTAGTGGCAGTTGACTGACGAAATCGTCAAAATCGACATTAGGAAGCAGCTGCCGGCACGCGAAACAGAGCAAGTTGCAAACGAAGGTTGAAAATCATGAAATTGGCTAAGGCACAAAATCCTAAGTGCCCCTAGAGGCTAGGGGCGCCCAACTTCTCATGCCTTAGAATTTTTTATGCGTTTTTCAAGAAACGTCAAAAATGCCTTCGTCAGCTCGTTTCCAGGTGGTCAAACTTGGTCAAACTCAGTCAAACGTCGATAATAGCTGGGATTTCATGACAGATGTGTTCAGGCTACTCAGATCATCCCTCGTCCTGCCTCAGCAGTCATCCGGACAACCGAAAACGAAGATCAAACAGGAGCTGTTGGCACAGCAATTGAGAAACGGCAATAAAATTTGAAATTTCCAAAAAAAATCTAAGGCATTGAATCTTAGGCGCCCCTGGAGGCTAGGGGCGCCTAAATCCTCCAGACTGACAATATTTTTCAGTTGGCACGGAAAACGAAAATCTTCTTCTGTCTGCCCGGTCCAGTTCACAGCAGGTCAGTTTGGCACGTTTCCCAAGGCAAACAGAGTACAGTCAGCTCAGTTTTCATCAGGCCTGCCTATCTGCCAGATCATCAGACTCAGTTTTGTCCTAGCAGACAAAAATCAACAGCCAAACAGGGGTCACCTGTCACCGGAACGCGCAAGGAAATCAGGAAATTGAAAAAGTTGAAATTTTCGGAAAAATGACTAAGGCATTGGAAATCAGGCACCGTTGGAGGCTAGGGGCGCCCAAGTTCACTAGAGATACAAAATTTCATCATCTGCTGATATTTTTCGACAGTCGTTTCAAGAACTTCATCCAACGACAGTTTCCATAAGTCAAATTCGCAGTCAAGCATCGTCAGAACGTCAGTTGGAGGTTGGGAATGGAATCACAATTGATAGGTCTCCAAAATGCCAGGACCATTCAGCTTTTTTAGTCAACGATGACATTTTACCATCTTGTTAAAGTTAGAGACAGGCCATACTGGAGTCAGAACGAGTGCAAAAGTTTCAAAAAAACGAAGTAAAATTGGCTAACACTTTTGCAAGCTCGCGTGTTTGATGACATCATCAAAGAAAATATTTTTAGTCATCTTACACATGAAGCCATAGGCAGCTATAAAATAGGGATTCTTCCTATTCGAAGACATCCACTTGGATTTGCGCTTTAAAAGTTGCTTTCTTCATGGATAAGATCCAAGTTTTATTCTTTCACAAAGAAAGCTACTTTTTCGCCCTAAAGTTCTATAAAGACAAGCATTTGGCTTCTTTTATTCATTATCTTTTGCAGGTTGCATCCAGAGGAAGAAGACATATTTTTCTTTCCATGAAGATTTGAAGGCTCAAATGAAGTGCTTTTTCAGCATTCTTCATAGTTTCGGGTTGAGGAAGCAAGAAGGCACGCTTTTTCAAGGTCCTTTTTTCTAGGGGATCGTTTTTCAGAAATTGGACTAAAGCTTTTTCAGTTTTCATCGAGATAGGTCCATCCAGAATTTCATCCTCTTGAAGATTGGGAATTTCACTTTTTTCGGGAATCTGCTTTGTTGCTGCTTTTTCAAGAAATCCTCCGCTTTTTCAAAATCTGACAATCTGGGTTGCTTCAAAACAGAATTGTCTACAAAACCCATGTGCCAACTTTTTTGCTCGAAATCTGTTTTTTCTAAGAAATCAGCAAGTAATTTTCAGCCTTTTGTCCAAGATTTTTCTGACATAGGCGTGTTCACAATCATTTTTCAAATCTTTCAGTATGCAATACTCTCCAATAGAGATCAAGCCTAAGACAGCGTTGGTTCACGATTACCTGAGAACTTTCGAGATAGACTTGCATAAAGTACTTCCAGTGATTAATTTACATTCTTTGGAGGATGCAAGAAATAATGCTATCAGTAATCTAGGACACTCCAGTTTGCTTGCAGCAGCATCCTTCCCCATCACAGTGCAAAGTATCGAGTTTTTAATTGCTTGTATGATGCATTACAATTCGATCACAAGAGAAATCCAATCAAGAGATGGAATTGTGCTCTGTAGTCTGAGGCCGAACGACATTGAGAAGTGTTTTTCAATACCAGTATGGAGGGAAAACTTAACTATTTCAATTGAAGAATGCAAGAGGGTGTGGAACAATGATAAAGAAAAGTATTGGAAAAAGATTGCTCATAGGTGGTTGAAAGAAAAGCAGAATGTCATGCCAAAGAATGTTGGACGTGGAGAATTCAAGGAAGAACATGCAATAATGATTACTCTGCTGAGCCAAATCACAGGTCAAACAGATGCTAACAAATTCCAGCCTTGGATGTTTTACATCATGTCCTAGATTGTTGATGGAACCGAATTCTATGACCGGTCGGCACTCATCAGTGATAGTCTCCACCAACAAATACTTGATTTTCAAAGGGCTCATGAATTCCACATGATGTCATACCTTGTGTATTTGATGGCTTTTCAAGGTCAATTCAGAGGTTTGAATATTGTTTGAACTCTGGGTATTCAACATGTACATCACCATTTCCCGCAGTTAGAATTTTCTCAAGCTGAACGACATTACAGGCAAGTGAATGATGCATTTCTTATGCATGCAGTGCCAGATATGGATAATGAGTTGCATATACGGTTTTCAGTAGATGCTAGAATGGCAATGGCAGAATGGGCTGATTCGTTTATCCAGTTTCCCACTTTTTCCTACAACAGAGTATATGGCTTCTTAGGAGAGCCAGCCATGTTGCCGAGATATCCTACAGATGAAATAGCATTTATGGAATTTTTGAGGCAAGCCTATGAAGTTCATACATTTTTGCGTAGCAGACGCAAGGCAGCTTTCAATTTTCAAATTGGGATGAGTATTTACAGATGCATATTTGGAGTAGATGCCAAGGTAATTGGTAATAAATCATCCAAGTATGGTCCTAAGTTTTTCGACTAGAGGTCTTCATATGATCCTTGTGGCGTTTTTCCATCACATCTTGGTCAAAATTGTGTGCATACGCATGCAGTTGAAGACTTCTGGGCTAATTGTGCTGATGAGTTTGAAGTGCGAGAACGCAATTACAGTAAGTTTACTCTTCAGCAGATGTCTGATATCCTGTCAAAAGATGTAGAGGGCTTGTCAGAAAATGGTGAAGTTCTACTTCCCATGTATTTCAGAGATCAAGTGGAGCAACAACCATTACCGCCAGTTAATTGGTCAATAAAAGAGAACACTTCCATTGAAGAAAGAACAAGTCGAGTTGTTAAGAACAGTTTGATATTCTTGAAGAATAAGCAGGAGGATATTCCGGTAGCAGAGCCGCTAGTTGTACAACCATCAGAACCTTCCACTTCCAAACCAAAACAAAGGGTTAAAGCTGTGAGTGTTCTTCCAGAAGGAACAAAAATGGCTAAGTTAAAGAGGAAAAAGGATGAGTCTCCAGCTCATGTCCAACAAGAACAACCAGCAGTTGAATCAGAAGTTCCCGTTGAACCAACGCCGCATGTTGAAACATTACCTTCAGATCATGTCTCACCACCTTCTTCACCAAGTACTTCTCCTATCCACATAGATTCAGACCCAGATTCGCTGGTTCATAACTCTGATACACATATTGGTTCATCAGGAGTTGATTAAGTTAGAACCGAGATTCCGAGAGAGGACGGCTCATCCTGGCTTGAAAACATTCTGGGAAGGAAGAGGAGAAAGCCTTCATATCAGTTGGATTTAACAGAGCTTAAAAGCGTCTACCAAGACACGCCAGATAAGAAGCTGAAGACGCAGGTTCGCATTGAAAAGATTGCGGATGGAGAAATGATCCTTGAAACTACAATGCTGCCAAAAGATAGAAGTGCTGATGATATTGAGGTTGATGACTTCAAGGTTGTCAAGGCTAACCTTGGTAGGAGTACCCGGCATACAGATGTAAATCTCTTTGAGGTTGCAGCGGATAATTTGAAGGAGAGGGTGTTGAAGGATGGAGAAGACAAAGCAGCCCTCAAAGCCAAAATTAAGCAGTTGCGGCAGTATATTTCAAACCTTTTCCATGGCACATCACAGGTTGATTTATTGCTTCCGCCGAATCTGGAATCACCAGCCGATCAGCGGCAATTTAGTCAGTTGGTCCTCTATGGGAGGCACATGAATAATTGGGTGGAAGAATTTGTGAGTAAAGGGAGAGTTGTACTTTCAGAGTTTTATCAATTAAAGTATAATGCACACGATCTGCGTCAAGGCATTCTAGGGTTGCAGCAGACTATGGCTGAAAATAGACCGGTGTTTGAGATCATTATCTCTGACTTGAAGATAGCACATGATTCTGTTGATTCAGCTGAAGATAAGAAGATAGTTTCTACTTGGAAAGCGCAATATCTTTTCACAATAAAAACTTATGACAGTATAATTGCAGAGTTAACAGAATGGAAAGAAAAGGTAGTAAATGTTATCAAATTTGTGAGATCTTTTGTTTCTCAGATCCCGTGTTCGTATGAAAAAGATGGTACCTTGTATGATCTCAGGGAAGTGCAAGCAGAGTTCCAGACTCTCGTTCGCAACAATTTTAATGGTGATATCAGTCCCTGCAAAATGGATCGTTTTGCCGCAATGATAGTGAAGTTTGACAAAGCTGTGGGCGAAGTTCATGAATTTCTTCAAATGGTTGCAAACGGTGAAGAAATGTTAGAGAATCAAAATATCATTCTAGAGAGTATCAGTGTTCCTGGTAAAGATGCGGTCACTCGCTTTTTAGAAGATATTGTTTCCCAGAATATCAATGGATGACATCACCAAAAAGCAAGAATGTTGATGAGGATGTGATTCAAAAGAAAGCAGCTTTAAATCAGATGTTTTTTGTTTTAAAGCATATGCTTTCATCCTCAGCTCATCCATTCTTTATTTAGAAAGAAATCACTTTGTATTAGTTGGAGTTTTCTTTGCTTTAAAGCAAATTGCTTTAAAGCGTTTGTTAATTGTATCTTTGTCTTAGAATAGAAATAAAGCTTGCGAGTTGGCAAGTTAGTTAGGGTTAATCAAGGAGATTTTAGGGTTCCCTACTCCTCTGATTTAGTATAAATAAGGGCAGCCTTGCCCATTGTAATAGAGCTACTTTTGTGAGAGTAAATTTGTTGTGCCTATTCTAGCCTGCAAATCTTATTATTCCAAGTGTTTGTTCACTCTGTGTTTATTGTAAGGGAACGATGTTGGAGATAACATATTTTGCTGTGCCTATTCTAGCCTGCAAAATTGTTGTTCAAAGTGCTTGTTCACTCTGTGTAATTTGTTTCCAGCGTTTGATTGCTTGCTGTATGCCTACCTTTTGCTACAGTATTGTTGTCTTGGAGTTGTATCAACTTTGTGATGTTGGAATAGAAATCTCATGCCTGCCTTTGCTCCGATATTCTATCTCAGATCATCAAGTTTTGTCATCAGATGTGTGGCTTCTGTAACTTTTATTTCAGCTTTCATCATTAAAGTACAATGAGTCTTGTGATGTAAATCTGAGAGAAATTTACTTAAGTTTTTGTGTTAAAACAATCATTCCTTGTCCACTTTTAATCCCTTTGCTCTGAATTTACTTAGGAGATTAAAAACGTTATTAGTTTAAGCCTAGTTGTAGTAGAAGTTTTAAAAAAGAAAAAACCTCTTCTGTAGCGTTTAGAGTTTTATAACCTTGTGCTCGCAGCTGAGAATCAAAAAGAAGATAGGTGAAGTTTAATTTATTTATCTTTTCAGCGAAAAGGGAACTCCCCCTTCCAATAGGAGAGCAGTTTATCTGTGCATAGTTGTCCGTTTGCAACTCGCATTCTAGAGGTGCGAATTGAAAATGCCAACATATTATGATATATTTTGCATGTTAAGTGGATGAAATAAGTATATGTTCAGATCTGAGATAACAAAATCAGATTTCAGTCGTAGGGTTTCAATTTGAAAATTGCAAATTCAGAAATTTTGGTCAAAACCCTAGTTTGGGACATTACAAGAGGCAACTCTATTGAAGGTGTGACATGCTGACCAAGTGCCTTTTTGAGGCATGAAACATGAAACACATGAATTTTACTATGTTCTGGTAACTCTAGTTCATAAGCAACCTCTCCTATCCTCCTCAAGATCCTATAGGGTCCATAGAAACGCAACTCAAGCTTTTCAACTCCACTTTTATTGAAGAAAGATTGCCTATAAGGCTACAACCTTAAGAAAACCATATCACCAACTTCAAAAGTCCTTTCCAATCTGTGCCAATCTGCATACATCTTTTGCTGATTTTGATCCTGTTGGAGATTTTCCTTAAGTGCTTTCAAAATTTATTGGCTTTGTTGAACCAAGTCTTTTGCTCCTGGCACTTTGCCATCAATGATAATCAAATCCACAAAAGATAAAGCATCATATCCATACAAAGCTTTGAAAGGAATCATACCAATGGACCTATGATGTGTGGCAGTATAGCAGTGCTCTTCAAGGTAGGGCCATTTGATCCACGCCTTATGTTATCCTACCACATAGTTTCTCAAATAACCCTCAATCCATTTGTTAACAATTTATGTACGTCCATCTGTTTGAGAGTGATAACTTGTGTTAGGAGTCAAATCTATACCAATTAACTAGAAGAGCTCCCGGCAAAAGAAACTAAGGAACCTATTGTCCCCATCACTCACTATGTTTCTAGGCAACCCAGTCTAAATATCTCTTTAAGAAATAAATCAGTAACTTGCGGTGCCTTAAAACTCTGAAGACAACAAAAAAGTGGGCATGTTTAGTGAGTCTGTCTACTACAGCAAATATACAATCCTTATCTTGAGCTCATGGGAGACCAGTGATAAAATCCATAGAAATACTCTGTCATTTATGTTCTAGTATTGGTAAGGGATGCAAGAGGCCTGCTAAAAATGTTTGCTCTAAATTATTCTATTGGCAAGCTAGGCACTCTCTAATATGCTTAAAGGCGGCATCTTTCAGTCCCTTCCATGTGAACCTCTCCCTAATTTGTCTGTATGTCTTGAAGTATCTCGGATGTCCTACCAATGGTGTATCATGGATTGCCCTCAAGATTTTATCTTTCATTTTTTACTCAAAGACAAGATAGACTCTATCCTTGTAGAGTATGAGATCATTTGCTAACTGGTATCTATCATCTTGCAATTTGTCTTCCATGATGTCAGTGGGAAAGGTATCCCTAGAATATTCCACTAAGATATGAGCTTTTCAATCAGCTGAAATATCAGTCATAGAACATAGAGTGGGCATCCTCAACAAAGCATATTCTACTATGTTCCTTTTCACTTACGTATTCAATGTCAAAGTCATAAGACTAAAGTTTACTTACCCATTTTTGTTGTCTTTCAGTCATGTCCTGTTCTGGGTTTTGAACCAAATTTCTGAATTTGCAATTTTCCAAATGAAACCCTAGGATTGTATCTGAATTTATTTCTGCACCTTCAATTTTGACTTCTTCAAGCATGAAAATCGAACTAACATATGCAAATTTGATGATAGAACAAAATAGATATTGGCAGCCTTATCAATGTGAAATTACACCATGAAATACACATAAAGGATTAAAGAAGATGATGATAAACCAAATCAGACCACTGCTGTTATGAATTCAGTTTGTTCAAGTCTTCAATTACATCAAATTGATGGCTCTAGCATAGCCAATTACATACACCAAGCTGCTGCTACAAAATCAGAGGTAAATAATGAATGTCAACATACCAATTTGTGTCCAAATACAATGTAAAGATGAATGACAAGCCTGCTGGAGCAATTCGGCCTCTTGTGATGATGAAGTGCAATGCAAAGGGCTCTCTAAAGCTGATCACTGGTGCATGCAAATATGCTGTTCACTGCCCCAGGTATTCCTCTATGCAGATCTAGAACAATACATCCACCCTTATGGCAGGTCGCCCTTCAACAATTATCAAATCTGACCTCCAAATCACTAGCCAATATCTAGCAGCCCAAAAAGAAAATGCAAGTACTCAAAGTAGGGCAGTGGCTAGGGTTAGCTGTTGCAAATGAAATCGACGTCAACACTTTGCAAGATCTCCTCACAATGGCGCCCAAGCATGTATGATATATCCTCAAAATCAGCTCTCAAAGCAAATCGTCCTCCTTCAAAATCGGAGCTCAAGCAATGATGTAGATCTTCAAGTTTTCAATCAAGGTCTTCAATGAAATCTTCAACAAAGGTCTCTGACCAAATCTTCAAATGATGTAACAATAGTGCTCAAACAAATCTTCAAGTCTTCAATGAAGTGCAAATGTGAAATCTGTATGAATCCACCTCCAAGATGTGATTGGGTTTTCATCCAACACACCAACTCCACAAGGGTTTTCGTCCTTGCAAGTCATGCAATACAATTGCCAAGCATAAATGCAAAAGTTGCCAAAATGTTCGTGATGCCTGAATGAGCTCCTTCATCCTTTATTTATACTCAGTTCTTCTTTTATCCATCGAAATAGGCTAACAAATTGAATTACTTTTCCCTCCAAGTTGGCCAAGAACAATATTTTATTTATTTTTTATTCTCCAAGGTTGGCCGCCCAATATTATTATTTTATTGATTTATTGTTTTGTAATGTCCCCATTTTTGGGATGGTCACCATTAGAGTTGATTTAGGCTTTTCATCCCACTCCGGGACTTCTGGAGGACGTCATGGATAATGACTTGTCATATTTGTATGGATGCCATGTTGATGCTTTCATTAATGCCAAGAGAAGTATAAAGGCGCCTTGTTTACACCTTCATTCATGGTCACATTGTATACATCACTATGGAGGTTGCTATTGTTACCTTGGGCGACTTGTGATAAGGAATCAAATATTCTCTAACACCTCATGATGAAATAAGATATAATATTCCTATACTAGCACTTGAAGAAGAAGACAAAATAATAATCAAATCTTTAATTTGATTTGATCTAGGCGCTCTAGTGACTGGAGGATGGTCGGCCCTCTTGGAGGGAAAATATCACTCAAAAAGCAAAGTATAATTGCCCTAGCTCGGCCATGTTGAGGAGGGATAAGTTGTGTATATATACAAGTTCATTTGGCATTGCAAATCATATCATTCCAGCATTCATTCATTCATACATTGCAAAGCGATCTCTAAGTGGATCTTGGGACGAAAACCTCAAGTGTCCAAGGAGAAGTTGGGTGCCAATCTAGCTTCTCTACTAGTGGATTCCGTGATGGGGATTCAAGTGAGCTTCATATCTTCTAGGGCAGAATTATACATCAGCTTTGAGAGCATTCATTATAGCTTCTTCATGGTGCATTTGATTACGGATTCACCCTAGTGTTGGAGCGAATCATTTTAAGGAACAACCTGCATTTTGAGGCAGTTTTGTGATGATAAATGGCTGCTAGGGTTAGGGTTTGAGCGGACTTTGTAACAGCAGACTTGCAGCCCTTATTTGCCTATCATTGGAGGTCATTTCATGCATATTTGGGTATGTAAAGCATCGATATTTATGTCTACTATATAGCTGGACTTGTGGCTGTTTTCCCTAGTCAATTACTTGTCATTTTGGACTGCATATTTCCAGTTTACAACAGCAGATCAGATTCCTTCATTTGTGAGTTGATACATTTCATGGTGTAATTTGTCTATGCACTTCGGCGAATCATTTGTTATATTCCTTTGATGTTGCGGCATGATGTTTATGGGATTATCATAAGTATTTGTAAGCTGAAAATATAAAAATCAGAAATCAGAATTAGGGTTAGAGCAGAAAAATCAGAATTGTTGCATAATATCCCATTTGGGATATTACATGTTTCTCCCAAGGTGAGCGCCAAAAATCAAGAATATAATATTTTATATTTTCCTCCAAGTTGAGCTCTCCTCATTGAAAGAATTAAATATTATTATTTATTCCTCCAAAATAGCTGCTCCAATTAAATAATATTATTTAATTTATTTATCTTTTTCCCGTTTGAGTGCTCCATTAAATAATAATAAAATATTATTATTTAGTTTTCTTTTTCTTCGAAGGTGGCACTTGAAGCCAGAATAACATAATATTATTTTTATTTTCAAACTCTCCAGATGATTCGCCCAATTCCACAAGCCATTATTTTATTATTTTTCTCCTTTGAGAATTAATGTAAAATTATATTAATTCATTTTTCCATCTTTGCCAGTGTAATTAGCTGAGCCTTGTAAACCAAGATTCCATTCTCCAAGCCTCTAAACAACATTATTTTTTCCAAGCCTTAGCTCAACCAGAATATTCCCTTGTTTTGATGAATTAACCTACGGGAATGATGATAGACTAACTCCATTCTCTGTTTGGTGATCATGCCGAAAATGAGGGCATGACAATCCATCCTTCCCGAGATTGCTTGTCCTCGAGCAATAGCAAATTCGGATGCTGCAAAATTTGTTCTCCTTCCCATGTCGCATCCTCCAACGGCAAATCTTTCCATTTCACCAAATGCTCACGAATCACCCTGTTCCTCAAATGTTGCTCCCTTGTCTCGAAAACGCTGTCAGGAACCAAAACCAAAGTAACCTCTTCATTGAGAGGTGGAAGATCAAGCGAAGAAACAACCTTTTGTCCCAATGGCTTCTGAAGGCATGACACATGAAAAATATTGTGAATCCTTCTCTCCACCGGCAACTCGAGCTCATATGCTACCTCACCAACTATCCTCAGAATCTTGTAGGGACCATAGAATCTCGGCTTCAACTTCTTTGCACCACTCTTCTTCAATGTCGACTGCCTGTATGGTTGAAGGCGCAAGAAAACTAAATCACCAACTTCAAAAGTCCTCTCAATCATGTGCTTGTCTGCATACATCTTATGCTGATTTTGAGCCTGCTGCATATTATCCTTAAGTTCCCTAAGGATGTCCTAACTGTCCTGCATCAACTCCTTAGCTCTAGGAGCTCTACAATTTTCCAAGTCCGAGTCCAACAATGATGGAGCATCATAACTATACAAAGCCCTGAAAGGTGACATGCCAATTGACATGTGATAGGTGGTATTGTAGCAATACTCACCCAAGTGCAACCACTTGATCCAAGCACACTGTTGCCCTGCAACATAGTTGCGAAGATATCCCTCAACCTATTTGTTCACAATCTCGGTCTACTCATTTGTCTGAGGGTGATAGCTCGTGCTTGTTTCCAACCTTGTTCCTGTCATTCGGAACAACTCCTGCCAAAATATGCTAAGAAATCTACTGTCCCGATCACTGACAATGGTCTTCGGAAGTCCATACAACCTGAACACTTCTCTGAAAAATAGCTCTGCAACCTGAAGTGCTGAATAATCTGACGGTATTGCAAATAAATGTGCATACTTAGTCAACCTGTCAACCACAACATATAGGCAATCCTTTCCTTGAACCCTTGGTAGAACCGTGATGAAATCCATCGAAATAGCTTCCAACCTTTGCTCTGGAATAGGCAATGGCTGAAGCAATCCTGCGGGAGAGGTATGTTCCGACTTGTTCTGCTGACAAGTCATACATTCTCTGATGTGCTGCAAGACATCATCTTTGAGACCCTTCCATGAGAATCTCTCTCACTTGCCTGTAGGTTTTGAAGAAACCTAGATGCTCTAGTACGAGGGCACCTAACACAAGTCATTTAAGTTCATGTTTTGTTTTATGTTGTAATAAGGTCTATTGACCAATGCATTTTCATTTCAGTTTATGCCTAGGTTCATTTTGTAAGTCCTAAGTGACATTTGACTATTGTAATCGCCTAATGCTAAAAATAGCAATAATGCCAAAAATAGGCAGTAGTGTTTCCCAGCCGCTTGGGATCAGCTTCCCAGCCGCTTGGAATGGATTTGGTACTACTCTGGGCGAATCTATAAAAACCTAGAGAAATGAATCGAATGCATATACAGATTAGGGATTGAGAGTGTGATTAGTCAGATGATATTGTGATTGAATGTACTTGTGCGAATATAATCAAGATTTGTTAAGGAGGAATCGATCTTTTCTGTGTTGTCAATTTTGTTTCCCATTCTCTGTAAATACATTACCGTAGCTTTCCTTTCCTTTCTGTTTTCCTGTTGTTGCCACATGTCGATATGAAGCATTCCACTGATAAGATTTCTGTCAAAATCAGTGGAATGGCTTCATCATATATATATTTGTTTTCGTTTCCTGTTTGTTCCTTTGTTTCGGCGGCGCAGATGTTCCAGTTCGCGGGTCACGCACAGTAGTTCGCCTAGCATTTTATGTGCTAGGGTTCAGTGAAGGCAGACTGTGCAAGGGTGTATGGGAGTAGTGGCGTAAGAAACCCTACTGTTCGCTGATGATTGAAACAGGGCCGACGAATGTGTTTGAATGTGATTTCAGCGTGAACGGTGAAACGACTACTCCCGTGGTAAGCCCGACCGATAATCCAAGTCCCACCAACGAATGTGGTTCGAATGTATGCTGCGGATGTACATTGAGATTGTATGTGGCGGGACATACAAGCAACAACCGGGGTTAATGGTGAATCGGTGCGTGTGTCCACCGTCAACAACTAGTTCAACGATGTACATGAGTTGATTTGATCTATTTTGGTCCGCTTCCGATGTGCGCTCTGCATCATTTTGGTATCAGAGCCAGCGAAAGGTCTGCATCAAGTGTTGGCATTGTCTGTGAATGTTTGTCAGACAAAGAAAGTAAAGGAGGGGCTAGCGAGATGCCTCCAAAGGGAATGACCACCGAAGTGGTCAAGAAATTTAAGGAAATGGAGGAGCTGATCAAGACTGGAGTCAATGAAGCACTCCAGACTGAGTTGAAGACCTTGGGAAAAGGTAAGAAATCAGACGAGGAGTCTGATGAAGGAGAATATGGGGAAGAGGAAACAACCCCAGGACAGACAGATATATCTGCAGATCAGAAACAATTTTTGGAGGCCATAAAATCACTTGGTAAGGAATCGTCTGAATCAAGAATGGAGATTTCGATGTTCAGCGGAAAGATGGACGCAGAAGAAGTCATCGAATGGGTCGAGGCTTTGAACAATTACTTCGAGTACAAGGAGGTACCAGAGAATAGAAGAGTCAAGTTTGCAAAAACGAAATTGAAAGGTGCTACACTCACGTGGTGGAACTACACCCAGGGAGAAAGGGTGAAGAGTGGCAAGAGCATGATCTCATCCTGGAGTCGGATGGTAGAAAGGATCAAGGCTCAATTCCTACCAAGCGGATTATGAGGTGCAGATATACAGGAAAATGCAGAATCTCAGACAGAAGGATATAGATGTATCCACCTATACATCAGAATTTCATAAATTGCCCCTAACGTGTGGACATGCTGAGGATGAGAAAGGAAGAGTTGCTAGGTATATTAACGGCCTGAAGTATAGTATATAAGATGAGATTACCATCTTGACACCAGAAACCGTGGACAAGTGTTTCCAAGTGGCGCTGAGAGTAGAAGAGAAGCAGAAAAGAAGAGGAGAACAGCAGAACAGAGGCAGAGGTGGAAGGAATTCCAGAGGTAGAAGTAGTTTTGGTGGTAGAAATCAGTTCCAGAAGAATCAAGGGGAGTCCAGTCAGCAAGAACACAGTGGAGAATCTGGTTCTAGAGAGGGTTTCAGAGGAAGGAGACCCAATGGAAGAGGCAGATTTGGTGGACCAGGCAGAGGTCTTAATGTCTTCACGGGAAGATGTTATAATTGTAACCAAATTGGGCACACAGCAGGTAGGTGTCCGGAGAAAGCCTCAAGCTCTCATGGAGGAGAGAGAAGGAACCAGCTGATTCAAGAAGAAGATTGTCAGAGTGTGAGCTCACCTATGAGAAGCGTAGCTCCAGCACAAGATGGAGAGAGTCTCATGATGAGAAGGACAATGCTGAAAGTGCCACAGAACAAGGAACCACCCAAAGGAAGACACTATTCAGAACTCTGTGTAAAGTTTCTGGCAAAAAGTGTAAGGTAATTGTTGATTCTGGTTCAACTGAAAATTTAGTTTCAGTAGAAATGGTAGAGAAATTGAACTTGAAAAGGTTGCCACATATTAGTCCATACAAAGTGTCATGGCTGAATAAAGGGCAGCAAGTCTTGGTTGATGAACAAGCATGGGTAGAATTTCAGATAGGGGAATATGGGGATAAACTTTTGTGTGATATAATTCCCATGGATGCATGCCATTTATAGTTAGGAAGACCTTGGCAGTATGATGTACAAGCCCAGCATGATGGTAAATCCAATGCCTTTGTGATCACTAAGAATGGTGAACAATATAAGATGGATCCTTTAACAGAAGAAGGTGTAGACAAGAATGTAGGCTAAAGTATCATGTTAATGAGTGGGAAAGAGTTTCTCCATACTCTGAAAGAAGAGGGAACCCAGGGGTATGCTCTGATTTTGAAACCTAAAGACAGTTCTGATTTGTCTAAAAACAACAAGGAAAACGTCCCTAAGGAAGTGCAAGAATTGTTAGGCAAGTATAAGGGTATCATGGTGGAGGATATGCCCAATGTACTACCCCCTGTGAGAGACATAAGTCATCAGATTGACTTCATCCCAGGATCCACATTGCCAAATAAGCCAGCTTATAAGATGACACCTAATCAGAATGAGGAGATTGCTAAACAAGTACAAGAACTGTTGGATAAGGGTTTGGTGAGGAAAAGTCTTAGTCCATGTGTTGTACCCACAGTTTTAGCTCCCAAGAAGGATGGGAAATGGAGATTGCGTACTGATTCAAGAGCCATAAATAAGATCACCATCAGATATAGGTTTCCTATGCCCAGAATAGAAGACCTAATGGATTGTTTGGGTGGAGCTCGGTATTTTTCTAAAATTGATCTCAAGAGTGGATACCATCAGATTAGGATTAGACAAGGGGATGAATGGAAGACAGCCTTTAAGACTAATGAAGGTCTTTATGAGTGGCTGGTGATGCCATTTGGTCTGTCCAATGCTCCAAGTACTTTCATGTGTCTAATGAATGAGGTGTTGAAAGATTTTATTGGCAAATTTTTTGTTGTCTATCTTGACGATATTCTGATTTTCAGCAGCAAAGGAAGAACATTTGCAGCATTTGGAACAGGTGTTGAAGAAGCTGCATGAGGAGAAACTGATGATCAATATGTAGAAGAGTGTCTTCACGAAGGAAGAACTCACATACCTTGGATTTGTGATATCCCAGGGCAATTTGAAAATGGATCCAGAGAAGGTAAATGCTATTTTGTCTTGGCCAGCGCCTACAACAATAAGTGATGTAAGGAGTTTTCATGGGTTAGCAACATTTTATAGGAAATTCAGAAGAGGATTCAGTCATGTTTGTGCACCCATTCTGGATACCATAAAAGGAGGACAGAAATGTAAGTTTATTTGGAATAGGGTAGCAGATGACTCTTTTGAGATTCTCAAACAGAAAATAGCAAAGAAACCCATTTTGGTTTTGCCTGATTTTAATAAGTTGTTTACTATAGAATGTGATGCCAGTAACCTTGCCATTGGTGCTGTCTTGAGTCAGGAAGGCAGACCTGTTGCTTTCTTTAGTGAAAAGCTAAATGATGCTAAAAGGAAGTATTCCACATATGATCTAGAATTGTATGCAATGGTGGAAGCATTGAAAAAATGGAGACATTATCTCTTGCCCAAAGAATTCATTGTTTATATTGACAACCATGCTTTGAGTTTTCTGAATTCGCAAGAGAAGCTAAATCACAGGCATATGAAGTGGGTTGAACAACTTCAGGTGTATACTTTTTCCATCAAACATAAGAAGGGACAAGCCAACAAAGTGGCAGATGCTTTGAGCAGACGAGTGTGCACTATACAGGAAATCCAGTTGCAAAGTGTGGGAGTGGATTCTCTCAAGAATATGTACCAAGATGATGAGGACTTCAAGAAGATATATGCAGTTTGTTCACAATTTTCAGATTCCTATCATTCTGATTTTTCTGAATATTTGTTACAGCAAGGGCTACTGTTCAAAGGCAGCCAACTGTGTGTGCCTAGGTGTTCCATGAGGAAGAACATCATAAAAGAGAAACATTGTGGTAGTCGTGGAGGTCATTTTGGATTGGACAAGACATTGGAACAAGTGAGAAAGCTTTGCTCTGGCCTAGGATGCAAACTGATGTCAGGAAATTTGTGAAAACTTGTAGCATTTGTCAGAGGGCAAAAGGAACTTCATCTAATGCAGGTCTCTATCAACCACTTCCAATTCCGCAAAGGCCATGGGAGTGCATCAGTATGGATTTTGTTTTGGGTCTTCCAAGGACTCAAAGAGGATTTGACAGTGTGTTTGTGGTTGTTGACAGATTTAGTAAAATGGCTCACTTTGTGCCATGTAAATGTACCAATGATGCTTCACATATTGCTGGACTGTTCTTCAAAGAAATAGTTCGAATTCATGGTTTGCCACTGAATATTGTCATTGACAGAGATCCCAAGTTTGTGGGACATTTTTGGCACACTTTGTGGAAGAAATTGGGCACTCAATTATCTTTCATGTCAGCATATCACCCTCAGACAGATGGGCAAACTGAGGTGGTGAATAGATCACTGGGTAATCTTTTGAGGTGTTTGACTAAACAGCATGGAGAAGCATGGGATATGATCATCCCACAAGCAGAGTTTGCATATAATGATTCTGTTAATAGAAGCACAAGAAAGAGCCCTTTTGAAGTTGTATATGGGATTCATCCCAAGGGAATTTTGGAGCTCAGGGATCTCCAAAACATGGAGAAAAGGAGTGCACAAGAAGAAGATTTTGCAGTCAGCATGAAGGATATCCATGATGCTGTAAGGGACACTATCCAGAAGAACACAGGGAAATACAAAGAGAGAGCTGATCAGAGGAAGAGGGACGTACAGTACAAAGTCGGAGATTTGGTGATGGCTTATCTAAAGAAGGAAAGACTTCCTAAGGGGCAGCCAACGAAGCTTCTTATGAAGATAGGTCCATGCAAGGTTGTACACAAATTTGGGCCTAATGCATACGAAATTGAACTTCCTCCAGATTTAGCAATATCACCCATTTTCAATGTGTCAGATTTGTTTCCATTCAACGGAGCCAATACAGCAGAGACAGGAGCAGAAGATGCAGAATGGATTTCTGATCTTCCGCCGAGTCAGCCAGTTCAGTTGGACTGTATTTTGGACACAAAGGTTCAGAAGAAGACCAGACACAAAACCTACAAGCAGTATCTAGTCAAGTGGCGTGGTTTACCTGATGAGGATGCAACCTGGATGAGCAAGGAAGACATCATCAAGCATGGGGTTCATATTTCAGACTTAGTTCCTCAAGGGACTTGAGTTCTGTTAACCCCGGAAGTATGGTGCAGGGGCACCTAACACAAGTCATTTAAGTTCATGTTTTATTTTATGTTGTAATAAGGTCTATTGACCAATGCATTTTCATTTCAGTTTATGTCTAGGTGCATTTCGTAAGTCCTAAGTGACATTTGACTATTGTAATCGCCTAATGCTAAAAATAGCAATAATGCCAAAAATAGGCAGTAGTGTTTCCCAACCGCTTGGGATCAGCCTCCCAGTTGCTTGGAATGGATTTGGTACTACTCTGGGCGAATCTATAAAAACCCAGAGAAATGAATCGAATGCATATATAGATGACGGATTGAGAGTGTCATCAGTTAGATGATATTGTGATTGAATGTAACTGTGCGAATGTAATCAAGCTTTGTTAAGGAGGAATCGATCTTTTCTGTGTTGTCAATTTTGTTTCCCATTCTTTGTAAATACATAACCGTAGCTTTCCTTTCCTTTTTGTTTTCCTACTGTTGCCACATGTCGATATGAAGCATTCCACTAATAAGATTTCCGTCGAAATCAGTGGAATGGCTTCATTGTATATATATTTGTTTTCGTTTCTTGTTTGTTCCTTTGTTTTGGCGACGCAGTTATTCCAATTCGCGGGTCACGCACAGTAGTTCGCCTAGCATTTTATGTGCTAGGGTTCGGTGAAGGCAGACTGTGCAAGGGTGTATGGGAGTAGCGGCGTAAGAAACCCTAGTGTTCGCTGATGATTGAAACAGGGCCGACGAATGTGTTTGAATGTGATTTTGGCGTGAACGGTGAAACAGCGACCCCTGTGGTAAGCCTGACCAATAATCCAAGTCCCACCAATGAATGTGGTTCGAATGTATGCTGCGAATGTACATTGAGATTGTATGTGGCGGGACATACAAGCAGCGACCGGGGTTAATGGTGAATCGGTGCGTATGTCCACGGTCAACAACCAGTTCAGCGATGTACATGAGTTGATTTGATCTATTTTGGTCCGCTTCCGTTGTGCGCTCTGCATCATGCTCTACAAGAGGATCATCATGAGTGGCCCTCAGAATTTTCGCCTTCAACATCGACTCAGGAACCAAGTAGATCCTATCCTTGTAGTAGATCACATCATCAATCACCTTATACCTGTCATCCTGAATCTTGCCATCCATGATCTCACAAGCAAAAGTATTCTTGGAATACTCAACCAAAAGATGATCCTTCCAATCTGCTGAAATCTTTGACATCGAACAAAGAGTAGGCCTCCTCGATAAAGCATCGGCAACCACATTGTTCTTTTCTTTCACATACTCAATATCAAAGTCATATGCCTGAATCTTGCTTATCCATTTATGCTGCCACTCATTCAAATCCGTCTACAACAAAAAGTGCCTCAGACTATTGTGGTCGGTCCTTAGCACAAATCGGTTACCCACAAAATACTGTCTGAACTTCGCCAATGCATGCATGATGGCGAGCATCTCCTTATCATAGGTGGAATAGAGCTTTTCTGCATCCCTCAACTTCCTGCTCTCAAAAGCAATAGGATGTCTATTCTGCATCAACACCGTACCAATGCTTTCTCCTAATGCGTCACACTCTAACACAAAAGGCTGTGTGAAATCTGGCAATGCCAACACTGGGCATGAACTCATCATCTTGTTGAGTTTATCAAAAGCAACCTGAGCCACATCTAACCAACTGAATGCTCCCTTCTTTGTGAGATCTGTGAGAGGTGCTGCCAACTGTGAAAACCCTTTTACAAACCTCTTGTAGTAGCAACATAGTCCATGAAATCCTCTCAAATCTGAAATGTTCCGTGGTGGTTGCCAATCCAGGATTGCCTGAATCTTCTCCTAATGAACTCTGACTCCATCAGCTCCAATCACATGTCCCAAGTAGAGAATCTCTGTCATACCAAACTCACACTTGGATGCCTTAGCAAACAATGACTGCTCCCTCCATAATGCCCAATACCTCATCAATATGTTGAAGATGTTCTTCCCAAGTCTTACTGTATATCAAAATGTCATCAGAGAACACCAACACAAACTTACACAACTGCCTCCGAAAGATGTGATTCATGCATGACTGAAAAGTAGCAGGTGTGTTGGTTAAACCCAATGGCATAACCAAGAACTTGAAGTGTCCATAGTGGCATCTGAACGTTGTCTTATGAATATTCTCCTCATGGACGTGAATCTGATGATACCTTGAATGAAGATCAATCTTAGAGAAGTACACGGCCTTGTGTAACTCATCAAGCAACTCATTGATCCTGGGAATGGGATATCTATTCTTGATTGTCTTCTTATTCAAAGCTCTGTAATCAATGCACATCCTCATTGTGCCATCCTTCTTCTTCACCAACACAATTGAAGATGCAAATGGACTAGAGCTAGGACGAATGTGTCCCATCTCAAGCAACTCCTTAATTGTCTTTTCAATCTCTTTGAAATGTTGCGGATGACGATAAGGTGTAGTAATGACGGGCTTGGAGCCATCCTCCAACTCAATGACATACTCAAACCCACGATCTGGTGGTCTACCAAGAGGAATCTTTCGAAACACCACACTATGCTTATCAAGCACTAACTATATATCCACATGGTACTTCTGACTACCGGAAGAAGATTTGGATGCTACAAAACATTGAGCTGCCCAAACAACATCATTATATCTAAACAAAGTCTTCGTTCTCCTTGTTGACACAACTATATGTCCTCCATCTGAAAGTGCTCTCAACACAAGCTTCTTCCCATCATGAATGAACTCAAGTTCCATTTTCTGAAAACCCTGTATGTATCTGCCAAGTGACTGCAACCACTAAATTCCCAGAACAACATCAATCTCTCCCAATCCTACCACACAGAAATCATCAGTCAATGTGTAGTCTCCCATTCGAATGATAAGCTGACATACCTTCCTAGTGCAACTCATGGTGAAACCATCTCCAATTGTCACATTGAATCCCTCACAATCCTCAGCTTTTAGTCCTCTCTTCACAACTAAGCCTTCATCTATGAAGTTATGAGTGGCTCCACTGTCAACCAAACAAGTGACCCTTTGTCCCTTGATGACTCCCTTCAATCGAGAAGCATGATATTTTGGTACTCCTGAAATTGATGCAATGGTTACATGTCCTTTGTCATTTTCAATGTTTGGCTCAAGCTCCAATTGCAGTTGTTGCTCCACATGATCAGCATCACCATCCGAGCTAATGTCTTCAATGCCTTCACTCTCATCCTCATAAATGACCTCTACAAGATGTACCTTGCCTTTGCCTAGGCATCTATGTCTTGGTTCCCATGGCTCCTTGCCTGGAAAGCAAAGCTTCTTCCTCGCCATTTCATTCTTTGTTTCCTGATCCATCCTATGAGGTTGATACTTCCGCTGATTGAACTTCCTAAGATTTGAACTAGAGCCTTTAAAGGTTTTCTTATTTGGCTGGAATGACGAAGGTGTAGTATCAAGATTAAGTGCCAACTGAATAGCTTCATCCAAAGTGCCAAGCTTATGAGCCTTCACCAAACCTCTCAACTTATCATTCAAACCATCGACAAACAACATGATTACCCTTCCCTCTGTCATATCCAGAACCATCACTGCAATCTTCTGAAACTCATCAATGTAGGCATTCACACGCCCAGTTTGTTTCATCTGTGCCAACTCCTTGTAGTATACCTCTTCATCCTTGTCGAATCTAGTAATGAGTTTGGTTGTGAATTCTTCATATGATTGAATCATTCCACGGTTTTGAGTAACAAGTCCATAGTGCCACCAGTCATATGCTGCTCCTTCCAAATGCATAGTTGCAAGTTGAATTGCTTTTTCTTCCCACATAGGCTTAAGGGCGAGAAATGTATCCAATTTATTGACCCAAGCTCTTGGACTTATTTTCCCACTCCCATCAAAGTTCGATAGAGGTATCTTATTCAAAGCTTCCTTGAACTCTTGGTGTTGCTTCTCATGCCTCCTTGGTCTCGGATTTCCTCTCAATTTTCCCCTTTCTTTTGATTCCAATACTGATGAAAAGTACGATCCTGTCTCAGAAGTGCTCTATACGCTTGATGCATAGTAACCATCTCCTCATCAGTTGGTGGTGTCCACTCATCCTCAACAACCTCTTCTCTTGGAAGGAATGTAGGCTTCATGGGTCTAATGTTTGTAGGAGTACGAGCTCTGTCAACTCGAGGTGTGTCAATCATGCTTCCATCTCCTATAGGTGTTCCATTCACTCTCATGTGTCCCATGGCTTTTGTCATACACTGCATCATCTGTGTCAAGGCATCATTTGTCTGTTGTTGTCATGTTGCTAATCTCCTCAAAATATTGTCCGTATCTCTATCCCCTCTTGGCGGACTTGCACTTCTATCCATGTTTTCTACAATTGGATTGATCTCTTCTGGTTCTCTTTGCTGACCAATTCTTCTTCTGTAAACTTATGAGCAAGACTACATAACAACTAA
This sequence comes from Cunninghamia lanceolata, assembly GCA_027924645.1. Classification (NCBI taxonomy): domain Eukaryota; kingdom Viridiplantae; phylum Streptophyta; class Pinopsida; order Cupressales; family Cupressaceae; genus Cunninghamia; species Cunninghamia lanceolata. The sequence continues at coordinate 5,896,563 of BSBN01000232.1, read as the reverse complement.
CACCCAACTAGGTCAAACTTTCACACATAACACCTAGATAAGATCGAGTCAAATCTTAACCCAATGAAGGTGGATCTAACTACAAATCTTATGCACAACAATGCTATTGGAATAAGTCTTGACTTTCGTCAAAACTCAAATACCCTCCAGGCTGGTAGGATCTAAGCTCTAATACCACTGTCACATCCTGTTCTAGGTTTTAAACCAAATTTTTGAATTTGCAATTTTCCAAATGAAACCCTAGGACTGTATACTGAATTTATTTCTGCACCTTCAATTATGACTTCTTCAAGCATGAAAATCGAACTAACTATGCAAATTTGTTGATAGAACAAAATTAGATATTGGCAGCCTTATCAATGTGAAATTACACCATGAAATACACAAAGGATTAAAGAAGATGATGATAAACCAAATCAGACCACTGCTGTTATGAATTCAGTTTGTTCAAGTCTTCAATTACTTCAAATTGATGGCTCTAGCATAGCCAATTACATACACCAAGCTGCTGCTACCAAAATCAGAGGTAAATAATGAATGTCAACATACCAATTTGTGTCCAAATACAACACAAAGATGAATGACAAGCCTGCTGTAGCAATTCGGCTTCTTGTGATGATGAAGTGCAATGCAAAGGGCTCTCTAAAGCTGATTGTTGGTGCATGCAAAGATGTTGTTCGCTGCCCCAGGAATTCCTCTATGCAGATCTGGAACAATACATCCACCCTTATGGCAGATCGCCCTTCAACAATTATCAAATCTGACCTCCAAATCACTAGCCAAGATCTAGCACCCCAAAAAGAAAATGAAAGTACTCAGAGTAAGGCGGCTGCTAGGGTTCGCTGTTGCAAATGAAATTACTGTCAACACTTTGCAAGATCTCCTCACAATGGCGCTCAAGCATGTATGATATCCCCTCAATATCAGCTCCCAAAGCAAATCGTCCTCCTTCAAAATCGACACTCAAGTAATGATGTAGATCTTCAAGTCTTCAATCAAGGTCTTCAATGAAATCTTCAACAAAGGTCTCCGACCAAATCTTCAAATAATCTAACAATGGTGCTCAAACAAATCTTCAAGTCTTCAATGAAGTGTAAATGTGAACTCTGAATGAATCCACCTCCAAGATGTGATTGCGTTTTTGTCCAACACACTAACTCCACAAGGGTTTTCGTCCTTGCAAGTCATGCAATACAATTGCCAAGCATAAATGCAAAAGTTGCCAAAATGTTCGTGATGCCGGAATGAGCTCCTTCATCCTTTATTTAAACTTGGTTCTTCTTTCTTCCATCAAAATAGGCCAACAAATTGAATTACTTTTCCCTCCAAGTTGGCCAAGAACAATATATATTTTTGATTCTCCAAGGTTGGCCACCCAATATTATTATTTTATTGATTTATTGTTCTCCCAAGGTGAGCGCCAAAAATCAAGAATATAATATTTTATATTTTCCTCCAAGGTGAGCACTCCTCATTGAAATAATAAAATATTATTTATTCCTCTAAAATAGCCGCTCCAATTAAATAATATTAAAATAATATTATTTAATTTATGTATCTTTTTCCCATTTGAGCGCTCCATTAAATAATAATAAAGTATTATTATTTAATTTTCTTTTTCTTCCAAAGTGGCGCTTGGAGCCTCCAAATGATTCACCCAATTCCACAAGCCATTATTTTATTATTTTCTCCTTTGATAATTAACGTAAAATTACATTAATTCATTTTTGCATCTTCGCTAGTGTAATTAGCTCGAGCTTGTAAACCAACGTTCCATTCTCCAAGCCTCTGAACAACATTATTTTTTCCAAGCCTTAGCTCAACCAGAATATTCCCTTATTTTGATGAATTAGCCTACGGGAATGATGATAGGCTAACTCCATTCTCTGTTTGGTGATCATGTCGAAAATGGGGACGTGACATTTTCGTCCTCAAATCCATCGTTGCCAAAGGGTTTTCGTCCTCGGGCAACTAAGAACATACATTCAATCTTAAGTAATTAGGGTTCGATAATAATCTAGAATGCTTTCTTTTGTGCACAATTCCTTATATATGCTTTCGAGGGAAAATAATATTATTTTCTTTTTTTTCCTTTTCCCTCCAAAACTTATTTTACAGAGTGTCTAGAAAGTCCTTTTAAAATAACATTACTTTTGGACCCCATTCTGTACGATCTCCTACCAAGATATTTGTTTAAAAACATAAAATTTCTGATTTCTAGTGTATTGACATTTCATCAAACACTTTGCCTTTTTGCTTGACATACCGAAATTTCTGAATTTGTGTGTTTAGAACAACTTGTTTCAAGTTTTTGATCATATATCATTTATAAACATCTCACAGATCAAAGATAGATTAGAGGCATTTCAACAAAAAGTTTGCAGCCTTATAGAAATGGTAACAATATGAATGTAGCAATACCAGCAATGGTTTAAGATAAAAAATTTACAACATAGTAGATATGACAATACAGAGCTTCATACATACCAAGATAAGATGTCGAACAAAATATAGACTAACTCCAACTTGGGCGGCCAGCTAAACCAATACACCAAAAGATATTTATGAATCCTTGAACCCCACGTATCCTCCAATGCTCACGTCCCATGCTCTTTCAAGGCTGCGATTACTCAACTTCAATTTTTGCTTTGGTGCCTCCCATAACACCCCACACGCATCCCTCAAATCTCCACGCTACCCTTTGTGAATGATACAACACCTTTAATACAAAGAATTAATCTTTGTGAAGGTTGCGGCTATAAGGAATAGTGTTGCAGCAAGGATTTAAAGGAACTAAATCTTCCAATATCACAACCCTTAATATGAATCGCTGCAAATATATAGGGTTCAAACCCTCCAATAAACTCCACCAAATTTATGACTAAATCTTCAACCAAAACTTCAATGAAAATATCATAAATTTGTATTTGTTCACAAATCTCAAAATTTATCGATGAAACCCTCCAAGGAGCAAATACACAACCTGTAAAACATCTATTTTTCCGCACACAACTACAACTTACAATCTGTAATGTCCCTTATAAGATCCTTATTTTCCACCTTGCACACGAGAATTACTTCTTAAAGGAAACATTAGTAATTGATATTAAAATAATCAAATCAGGGTTAGTAACCACATAAACAGTATCAACATAAATCAATAATTCAATTATTCAATCCTTAAGTTGATTCATACTTAGGGTTGTCTATTATATGTTAATCTTATTCATTTTCAAACCCTAGTGGAGATGGAGTACTATCTCTTGTTAGGTTGTATGAATCATCTTCTACGGGTAGTGCCTTTGTATGATGTAACACATGTCCATTCCACCTTAGGTCTTACTAAGTGCCCTTGTATGATGTAACACATGCCCATTCCACCGCAGGTCTTACTTATTGCCCTTGTATGATGTAGCATATGTCCATTCCACCACAGGTCTTATCCATTGCCCAAGGATGATGTAACATGGTCCATTCCACCGCTGGTCTTATCTACCTTTCGAGGTATTAATGTTGCTTCTTCCTAACAAGTCTACCTCCAATCTCTCAATGTGTTTTATGATCCATATTACATAAGTCTACCATAATCAGATTTTAGACCTCTATGTATGCAGTTCCACTTTCCTCTTGCTATACTCCAATAGATCTATATAGTGAGGAGTCTGTATGTTTCCTTCCTACTTTCTCAACTATATATATAAAAATCAGAAGATGTTCCTTATATTCAGAAATATCTTCCTCTTATACTCAAAAGATATATCTCCTTGATTATTTCTCCTCCTTTCTTATCATCCCCCTTCTTCACATTTATATCAGCATATCTCCATGAAGAGATACGTCTTTTTGAAAAGAGTCATTACCTTAAAAAGGAATCATCGCATCTTTTGAAACCATGTTATAATTCTCTTTATGCTTACATAAGCGCTGCCTCTAATCACCTAATCTTAATTGGTTCACTGCTTTTAGGAACTGTTAACTACGGTTAAGTATTAATTGTTTCTTTTTTCCTATTAATTAGTAAATCCCTTGTTCTTTATATTCGCTGCCCATTATGAATTGGTATCCTACTAATAATAATCGCAGCCTTCCATATTTGATCGCTGCCTATAAGCAGCGTTTGGGTATTATTAGGATATATTTTTTTTTATTAATATTTATATATAATATATCTTTGTTGATATAATATCATATATATAATAATATCTTATTAATATATTTATTTAATAATATCTATTATATTGATAATAGATTTTCATTAAATAATAATATTTAATTTATGATATTTAAGTATTTAATTTATATAATATTTTATTGTGAATATATTTAAATATATTTAACAATATATAATATTTAATTTAAATATATTCAATTTACGATTTATAATAATAGATTCATATCTTTAACATAATCAAAGTCATTAGTATAGGGACATGACACAATCCTTCAACACACGAATGAAATCTGAGTGACTCCACCTGCAAATTGAATAGGGAGGATCTTTCACCTCTGAAATCAATATTCCCAAGGTTTGTCATCCTAGGGTTTCCGGAACAAAGCTCCAACTCTCAAAGAGACTCCAAATTAATAAAATGACTAGAAGAAGTAAAATGAGCCTCCACAACTCCTTTTATCCTTGGAACTTTCCCGAAGATATAATTTAAAATTACCCTTTTAATAAATCTTCGGAACATAATAAAGTGCCTTTATTTTAATTTTACTTTTGGTGCCAACTTAAGTCACTTTATAATAACAATATTAATTAAATGTAAGTTGTCCATAAAATTATAATTTGAGACAACTTAATTTAATTAAATAAATTATTCCCTCTCCAAAACTCTGAATTAGCCTACAGGAATAAAATAGGCTAAATGGACATCTCCGACACCTAGGCCAAAAGAAGGGACATTACACATTCCTAACGACACTTGATGTCCCTCTTTTTAAAAAAATACTTTTTAAATAATAAAACACAAGTTGTCTTTTATAAATAAAACATAAGTTGTGTTTACACAACTTAAATTGTTGAATTATTTCCCTTGCACCACCCCATTAGCCTACAAGAAATTAAATATTAGGCTAAGGGTCTTCATTAGACTTAAACTTGAGAAGGGGGCATGAAAAGCATGTATAGCTATCGCAACCTCAATTTGCATGAACAATTTTTCTTTGGGCCTTTATGTGATACATAATACATGTGCATTCTCTTTAAGCCTTTCATATGATGCACGTGTTACCTATACATGGCATTTAATATTAGAAATAAGACTTTGATTGAGAACTTCAACTATCAAGAATCAAATAAGAAAAAAGATCCATCTTTCACAAGCCGTACACAACAAAGAAGGGGAGACCTCAACTTTGGGCCCAATAATACAAAAGTAAATACTTCCAAGAATCTAATAGCTACAAGAAGGTGTTAGCTTTTTTAATTTGTCCCTTTCAAGATAACTTAGAATGAAACAATGTGTAAAGATAAACTTTTCCTCAAATTAGAATGGGGAGCTCCCTTGTAACAAAACTAAACCCTAGAACTCTAGACAATTGGTTTTCAACAATGTTCTACAGGGACTCGTCTCCCCCCCCAAAAAGTGTTGTTTTAGAGACAAACATCCACGAGATTTGCCGACAGGAACAAAACATACCCCCATCAGCCCCCACTACTATATGCTAGGTGGGACGTCCCAGATGCATCTAGGATGTTCCCCTTGCAAGGGACGTTAAGGGGGCTCCCTGATGTCCCTAGGATGGCAAGGGTATGCCTAGACATCCTACAACAGCCTTGGGGATGCCAACAAGTCCCCACACTAAATAAAGTTTTTCTGTCATGATAATGATTTTGATTTGAGTTAAAGCTTTGAATAGACATACAACATGATGGAATGTACAAATGATTTGACCTTGCAAAAAAGAAGGAATTATTACATAGTATTGGAGGCAAAATAGACTATCAAAACAATTATTATTGGTTGTTTATTTGGATGCAAGCTCTCTTATCTTAACTTTAGGAAGTTGGTGATCAAATATTTCTTAATTTGTACATTATGGACACCTTAGGCTTAGTAGATAGTGAATAAAGCAATGAGGGTGGCGTGGTGGTGGATGTTACCAAGTTTTCATAAATGTGTGTGAGTTTATGCTGATTGTTGTAAGAAGTTTCCATCGTTTAGACCAGTTAAATTTCCTAACTTATTGTTTGTTCTTTGATAAAACGAAGATTTGATCAAAAATAATGACGATTCAATGTCAGGGAAAACATAGGAATTGCAGGGAAGATTTATAGTTATAATAATATAATATAAATATTATATGCTTATTATTAATTAGTTGAATAATTATAATTTTTATTTTTTTGGTCAATAAATAGCAATCATGAGGATCGCACCCATCCTATTAAAATATAGCATAAAAATACACTGAGCATTATGTCCCCTAGGGGCTGCAGATAAACCATAGCTTCTATCTTCTAAGGGCTTAAGATTACAAAATTCCCATAACAATTGTCCTAAGAGAATCCTATTTTAATACCTATGGGGGCATGACTTATACAAAATTGCCCTAATATGATTCTAAACTTCACGGATTTAATAAATACAATGCAAAAAGACTGGTATTTACTCATCATTTTCATCAAAATTGTCATTGACTAGACAACACATCGAAGCTATGCCTTCGGTCTCCACAATCCCCAACACCTATTTCAAAAACTCCACTACTTTAGCTGCTTTCTTTCTTCTACAAGCCTCATCCTGAGCAAAGGCTGTGATGATGAAGGATCTCCATGGACCGATCACCTTGCCATCACGAACTACTAGATTGCCAAAAATTGGAGGTATTCGTAAGCCATGAATCGCTTCCTGTAAGACATTGTCCAACCCTCCAAGCAGATCTTTCTTCACCATGCTAGTTGCTATTTTGTGAATTATCTCTTTCTCCTCTCCCAAATCAAGGACAACTACAAAAATAGATGCCACATCCAAATTAACCCTATATCAATTGTCGGCTATTAGGAATTCCTCACCCACAATCCATTGTGCTACAAACAAAAGGATTCCTAACGTTGTTTTAAAAACACGCTTCAGACACATTTCAGAAATGCCCCCAATGAAGGCCATTTGTTCCTGGGCACTTAACAGTCGCACAATGTGTAATATCCCAAACAGATATTGCCCTACATTTCTGATTTTCAATTTGTAAATTCTGCCCTATTTTCTGCACTTTAGTTTTCCGCTCAAAACCCTAATTCTGATCTGATTTTTCTGCTCCTAATCAGTTAGTTCCAACGGATATAAAACTCATCCAACACAAGGCAATATTGATGGCAAATGAAAATATACAACATCAACCCTATCAACCATGATATACACCATGAAATACACAATTTAAGTCCATCAAATACCACATATAAATCTGATTTAAATGAATAGAGATCTGCTGCTACAAACAAAGTATGAAATCTGGAAGTTACATCACACAAGGGCTCAAACATAGCCTAGATACATTGCTGTCCACATCACACAAGGGCTCAAACATAGCCTAGATACATTGCTGTCCAGATCAGACCTCATGCATAGGTGTGTACATACCCAAGATTTTGAAATGAAGCTCCACAACATCCCAAAAGATTGCGAACAAGTCTGCTGCTAAGTTTAGGGTTTAGAAACCCTAAGCAATATGAGAGAAGCGCTCCAATTAGGGCTTACCCTAAAGCAAGAAATCACACCAATGCTACAAAATGGAGCTTCCAAGGATGGCGCACCAGTCTGCTACAGAAGCTGCTCCAAAGGCACTCAGCTCTGCTGCTATAAATTTCAGATTCAAGAACCCTAGCGATGGTCAATGATACTCCAACAAGACTCAAATGATGGAGCTTCCATCTGCTCAAGAGATGTGCAAAGAAAGATCACTATTTTGGCCACCAAAGATGCATTCGCCCTCCTCAAATCAGATCTGAGTTGCTTCTCCTACAACCAAATCTCTCCTCAAACACCTAGCAAAACTCCTTAAAAAGTGGCACCCAAGTTAGGGTTAAAACCCTAATACAATCCACTCCCAAAGCCACCGAACTGCTGCTCATAAACTGATACAAAATCTGAATATGAATTCTGCTCTAAAGATGTTAAAGTTCTGCTCCAACAGATGTGCAATTCTGCTCCAAAACTTTGTGAATCTCCAATGAAGTGCAGTTGTGACTTCCGTATGAATCCACCTCCAAGATGAAATTGGGTTTTTGTCCAATTCACCTTCTTTTCACAAGGGTTTTCGTCCTTGGAAAATAAATGCAAATCCACAAGGGAAGATAAAATAATATATGTTCAATGATGATTTGAAATGCCTCCAAAGAACTTTCCTTTATACATGTTTTACCTCCTTTCTTCTTTTATACTTGTTTCCCTCAAGCTAGGCCGACCCACTCCAAAAAAGCATATTTTATTTCATTTATCATCTTCAATCAGGTCGACCCTCCTTTAGGCTAGTCTTGGCGCTCAAAAAAAATTAAAGATTTGTTTTTCTTTCTCCTAGGCCAACCCACAAAAGTGTAACTCTTCTTGACGCCCAAAATCAATTTGAATCCTAAGTCTTTTCCTTTCCTCCTCCAAGTTGTCCTTCTCAAGGGCGCCCACATGAGATCCAAATTATTTTGTAAGTGCCAACTTAATCTTTTCCAAGGTGAACACCAAAACATAGGATATGTTACCAAATCCACCTTATGTCAAAATCCCTTCAACATGACAAATTTCCACACTCATACCTCCTCAAGAAGGTTCGCTTCAATAGATGGAAAAATATTTTAGATGAAATAAATACATCAAAAATATCAGAAAAATATGTCAAGTTATCTCCAACACTCAATCTCCTATCCAAAAATCCTAGAGTGTGAAAATTAGTCCATCGGATCTCTAGAAGTGGTCACTCCGAAAAATGGGGACATTACACAATGGAATCCATTATTGTCGGGAATAAAAACAAAACAATTGAGAAGCACATTAATAAGTGCCACCATTGGTCTGGAAAATTCCATCCAATTCATACCTTCTTATTATAACTGCTAGTCTGCCAACTTGTGGTGAGATTATTGTTATTAAAGCCCATCTTGTCCTACTTTTGAACTCCCTAGCCACAGCATCTGATTAACCTCCAAGTACCCACAATTGGGATTTGCGATGTGACAAGATCCAAATCATCATTACTTCATATGCCTAGGCATGCAAAGAGAATATTGGCTAGCCTCCAAGTGATTAGATAAAGGCCTCTACTTTACATAGGCTTGTCATAGATTGAGTGAAGGAATCCATACGATATTTATAAACCCAACTTTGATTTGAGGGGTTCCCAAGTATCTATATTATCGCTGATTATGCACTCCCCCTTCTTATCAATAGCAAAATTGCCTAAGAGATCAGCCTCCCTATTTATTTTCCTAAATATGTGTTGAATTGTGAAATTGGCAAGAGAATCCAATAAAGGCCAAGCTACTTGTATATTATTGATTTTCCAATTGGTCGATTTCCATTTTCTTATGGCATTTATGATCACCATTGAGTTGCCTTCCATTTCCACATTCGTCATGCCATACTTGTGACAAATTTGAAGGCCGAGGACAAAGCCCTGTGCTTCCACTTTGTTATTCATTCCCTCTTTAAGTCTTTTTGGTGCCACTCCAATCAGTCTTCCTTCTGAATCACGAATCAAACAACCTTCTCTAGATATTCCAAGGCTTCCTCTTGTAGCACCATCGAAGTTCAATTTTGTCCATCTCCGGGGGGGGTGGTCAACTTTATTCCTTCTCTTGAGTTGGAAGCAAAATTAACTACCAATCCCATGAACGAGGGAATAATTATAAATATTAATTACTTTAATTAATAAAATATATATTTGCGCCACCAGCCACTATCCCCCACCATCCCCAAATTTTGGTCCATAGTCCTCCCATCCCCAAAACCCATCCTTACATCCCCCATTCCCCCTTTCCAGAACTCCATGGAATACAAGTTTTCAATATGATATATAAACAAAATGAAAACACACACCTGTCTTTTTGTTCTAATGTATGGGCACAACGCTAATCAGCACTTCTACACAATATGAGAGTTTTTTATATTTTTCCCCTTGAAACCTAGCACCTACAACACATAAATGCTCACCTTCTAGCTAAAAGCAAAGACTAGAAAGTGTGAGTACAACGTGTCACTTGGAATTGGATTAAACACAAATACAGTGAGTTAAATATTGGAGATTCACATACAAAGCTATAAAAACTCAAATCAACAAATATTGCAATACAAAGCCTGCAATAATTGTTATATTATACTTAATTCACAAAAAGCACTTACACAAAGTCTCACAAAAACTTGAACAACAAACTCAAAAGCTAATAGGAGTAAAAATTATCATTTCCAAATCTAAGTGCCAATAGCATTATTAATAAGAATTTACAATGTTTTGCCTGCGAGTTATCCAAGGTAAATAAAAAGCATATTGAAATTCCTACACTAAAAATAGTTTGCTTGCAATCTAAGCAAACTCAAAATACAAAATTGTTTCAAAATAAATCGTTTCAAATAAGAAAACCTTAAATAGATTCTGACTAATTATAATATGTCCTAAGCTAAACCCTCTAGAAGGACATCTAAGAATAGCAATCTTCCAATAATAGACACAACTGAAAATAGTTTGTCTAATGTGTGAATGGCCCCTCTCAATGACTATGATGCAGCTCCTTCATTCCAACCACGATGGATCCTATGAAGATACTTGAAACCCCAACAACCATTCATAACTCACCAAACAATCTTGGTGACTTGAATCTGAAAACCCTAGACCTCAAAGATAATGCCTTGACAGTTCATCCTTAGTCCCTGCTTGATATACACTCCACACAAGCTCATTTGTCAAAAAATCAAAGCATCAGTCTTGAGGCACCTTGGATAAAGAGTGAAGGAAATGATAAAAATCCAAGTGTTTTACCATTATATATTGCTCTTTGTGATGACTGAGACTTGCTGCAAACTACTTTGAATGAAGATTGATCAAGTATCTGCTTATAACTCTGCCGATATCACTTGAAGGCCATACTGTTTATGCGTTTGAATAACTGAGAATTTGCTGGAGAACTGCTGTAAATCCTTGCAAAACACTGCAATTTCTTTGCAAATCTTCAGAAGCTGAAACCATCCTGCTGGAAATGGACAACACTCTGTTGAAATCCCTGTACAAACACTGAAAATCTCTGCCAAATTTGCTTGAACATACCTGAATATGTAAGATCCCTGTCTTATTCTGCCCTGAATTTTCAGTTTGTGTGGTTTGACATTTTGTTAAACACTTGCCATGCAATCTGATTTCTGAGTGTTTGATTGTTTTATGATGTTTGTTTGCATGAATTTTCAATGCCAAAACATGTACAAATACATAGGAAAGATAGCCAAATACTCACCTGAACAAATATCAATGATTCAACACTCAATTAGGCTTTATTTATTGCTAGTACAGGTCTGATTACACTGATAATCAGATCTGACACAGAGTATATCAGACTGATTAAACCTATAAGAAATGATAATAAAGCCTATTCAAATTAGAGATTTGAATATGGAGTTTGTTTACAACATACACGATTGGGTTACACCTCTTCCAAGCACAATATGAAACCTTACATGATAAATAGAAGACTGATTTTGATGTCTGCTGTTCACAATATGATCTGATATGAAAATGCTAATGGAAACAATGTTGGACAGCTCCAAATTAGGTCACAAATCCCCTCCAAAGTTTAGCGCTAGGTCCCCAATGTAGCCCTTTAAACCCTAGGTGCTGAATGATGGATATTAGATGCCAATGGAACATTGGATATGACCTCCAACTCTGATCTGTCAAATCTGATTGTTCTGATATAAATTGCTGATGCAAACAGTGACTGAAATCTTCATACAAGTGCCAACCTTCTTCCTCTACAATGAGCACTAGCCTCCAATGAGTGTTAGAAACCCTAGGTGATGAGTCTATGAGTATTTCTTCCTCAAACAAGTCTGCAAATTGCCTCTACAACCACCCAAATCTGCAAATTACTTTCAATGATAACAATGGTTCTAGAAACCCTAGCAGCCAACAAAGGTATAATTCAGATCTGCCTTCAAAATCCTATCAATTCCACCATAAAATCATGGAATTCCAATGCCAAAACCTTCTTCAAGCTAGCCGTACCATTCTTGCTTTCATATACAAGCCATAGTAGCTGTAACCTACAAATATATCATAGAAAGTCCTTCAAATCTGCATAAAACTTCAAAACCCTAGTGCCAATATGAAGCCCTAGCTGATATGGTCAATTTCCCTTCAAACTCTAAATCCAATGATGAACCTTGGATGGATCCACCTGACAAAGTGGAGTGTGTTTTCGTCCAAACCACGAAATTCTAAGGGTTTTCATCCTTAGAAGCCTGCTGAAACAAAGTTACAACCAAAGAGAAGATCTCCAAATATCAAATGACAAATTCACAATATTGATCCAAATGACTCCCAAACACCCATTTTATAACTCCCAAGTTGGGTGCCCAAATTCACTTTATTTTATTTTGCTTTCAAGTCCACCTCCATAATAAAATAATATTTTATTTTTCCTTCCTCAACTTGTTACTAAAATATTATTTTATTTGTCATGTTATTTTATTTTTCTTTTTGCCTTTAAAGTGACTTTTTCTTTTCCAAGCTTTAAGTTGTTCCTTTTTCCCTTTAAAGTGACTTTCTCTTTTCCAAGCTTTAAGTTATTCATTTTTCCCTTTAAAATAACTTTCCCTTTTCCAAACTTTAATTTAACCAATTTTCCAATTTCCAAGCTTTAAGTCATTTTTACCAACTTTCCATTGTCCAAGCCACTTTATAAAGTACAACTTAACTTCAATTTGGCTTAGGTGAAGTCGACTTTCCTTTCTCCAAGCTTGAAGTCACTTTAGCTTAAAAAGGGGACATTACAGAATATGAAGGATTTTTTTCTATATTTTATGAAATTCAGTCTTCTTTGTATAAGCATGCTTCATCCTATTGATAATGCACTTCAAATTGTTTTTGCCCACATTTTTTATAGGTGTACACTCATAGTCTAGATGGACAATTTTTTATTATGTTTTTGTTTTAAAGTGGACATCTCTGTACGAAGCACACAGTTTTCCACTTAAAAGACCATTATTAACCAATTTTTTCTCCTAGTATGGATTTAGCAGCATTGTTGTACCAAGTTGGTATTATTGGTAGAGTAGTATGTACCCGCATGGGTTGGGAAGCTGAATAGGTTGAAGCTCTAGACTCTAGATTAATAGAGGTCAAGGGTGTTTCAAAGGAGCTTGGAAACCCAGGAGGAAGCCTTGAGGACTTGAGAAATTCAAACATCATCCAATTTTGAAACTGAACATGACCAAGGTATTTAGCACAACACCAGTCTATCTATCCCTAACCTACATCACATATGGATGAGTAAGGAAGCACAGGGCATAGCTTGAGGCTTGTCTTCAGAACATGACTTATCTGCTCCCCCTTAGGTGTACACCAAACTGTAAATCCTAAGCAATCTTGGATATGCATATCATGATCTTCCAAATATGCCAGAATCATATGAGGATGTGCTCTGTAGTAAAGGCAAAGATGCAATAGGTAGTGCCAAAGCAAGCTAGAAAGTTGTTGAGATGTCAGCAAGGAAGAAAGCCAGATTGTAGATAGTCCAGGGGATTCCAGATAGTTAGGAACTACAATAGGCAGGTTGTCAATAGTTGGGACCTCAAGATTGTCATGCCACCTTGTCAAGGAAACTAATCATTGACTCCTATTAGATAGATACGGTGTTTTGATCAGACTTAAAATCAAATGTGAAAAAACACAAGGCACTTGAGACTGATTGCTTTATATGCAATTTTGTAAACACTACTGAAATTTTGAAGATGTTCTGAATTTCTTTCAGCCACATGGTATAGAGACTGGGATAGTTTGCATACATTGGTTTTACTTTTACTATTGATTTTTTTTCCTTTTGGTTAACATACTTGGGGACATCACCAGGCTCCATGTCATATCCCCTTTTTAAAACTAAAAGAATTAATAATATTTTAATTGAGTCCAATCGCTTTATTTTCAAAAGAGACAACTTAAATATTATTACAGGTCCTATGTAATGCTTAATAAGTGTTTTAACACTTTACTCAAAATGTAATTCAAAAAGGGACATTGGATGTAATTTAAAAGTATTTTTAAATACTGTAAAATACCCTACTTGTACTACGCAAAAAAATTTCGATTCTTTATGCAATGTTACCAACCTTTTTCATCATATAATCAAATTGAAGCAAATGAACTTGAAACTTCCAACATATCATATAGCAAATCAAACATATGAGTCAACAAATGACTTACCCGGAACCAATACTTCACTTCATTATTTTATTCAATGGCTGATTACAATTTATCTCTGGCTGTTCCTTATATCAGACTGGACTGTTTCATAATCAGACCTCAATACAAATGCAAATGTGGCAACTATGAACACCAAACCCTAGGCAAAAGATACCAAGGCAATGTATAATGATCATGAAGATGTATAGACCTTGTTGTAACACTATAGAAGCCCAATAAACTGACTTATATGTCTGATATGACTGCCGTTATGACTGCTGTACCAAATCAGCTTGCCCAGATTTGCAAATTATGCCAAAAAGATGCCAAAGAAGCCCTCCAAACCCTAGCGATAGGCACTAGGAGTGTAGCAAAGGAAGTATAGATGTTATTAGTGATGCCAAAGTCTTCAAATGATGCCCAAACACACTCAGATCTGCAATTTATCCACTGCTATACCCTGCTGTCACCAAAATCAGAATATGCAAATGCTCCCAAATGCCAAATAAACCTTCTCTTTGCCAAGCGATTGTCTCCAAATGCATGAAATATCAACAATGAGTTTAAAAGCCTTCAAACATATACCAAATCACCTTCAAAGCTTCCATGAAAACCTGCAAATGAATATCCATGATGAAATCTATATGAAATCGTCTCATAATGTGATATAGGATCATCTCCATATCAAAATCAAGGGATCATCTCCTTGAAAAATACTGGAAATGCAATTTCCAGCCGAACACATGAATATGAAAAACTTACCAAGTGATCAATAGTTGCAAATTGAAGGCAAGCAAGCCTATTTATCCTCCTCTTGGCCTTGGCGTCCCAATTTTCTCAATTTTGCCAATGTTTGGAACCCATGAGTGAGAATGCAATTGTCCAATGACAATTTTAAATGAAATACATCTTCCAACCGCCAATATTTAAAAAACCAATAAAATAATAATATTTTATTGCTTTGCCTTGTCACCTTGGATCGCTCCATAAAAAAAAAACTCATTATTTTATTTAAAATACCTCTCCTTGAGCGGCAGCCATCTTGGATCAATAAATAATATAAAATATTATTTAAAATATCGTTTCTTCTCCTCCTTGTATGGCAACCCATGGCAAAAATAATATTTTATTAATTTTAAATGTTTCTCCTTCTTGGGCGGCGGCTCCTTGGGCATTGAAATTTACTATTTTATTCCTCATCCACCTTGGCGTTGGACGCTTGATCCAATGGAAACAATATTTTATTATTATTTGAAATCTTCTCCTTGAACGTCAGGCTCTTGATCCAATAATCAAAACAATATTTTATTATTTTATTCCTTCCTCCAAAGCTGGCGTCAACCTCCAAGTGGCGTTGGAGAACTCTAGATAAAATATATTTGCAATTAAAGATTGACATTTTCCATCATTCCATTTTCTATCCTCCAACATTTATATTTTCCACCTAGAAGAACATGATATTTTGGCTAGATGAACAATATCACTTAACAAACACTTAGCCAAAATCCAACTGAAATCACCTGTTAAGCCAACATTATAGATTTTCATCCTCTAGAACCAAGCTCAAACCAAAATCATTCCCTTACCACAATTATTAGCCTACGGGAATGGTGAATAGGCTAATCATCAACTCCACATGTGATCACTCCGGAAATGGGGACATGACAAATAATTAGAGGAAAAGTATTTTAAAATAAAAATAAAATAAATTGGAGGACCCGAAAAAAGGCAATTATAAAAGAGAGGTCAAGGCATAGAGCAAAATCATCTGATTTTGTCATTTCATCATTCCTTCCATTTTGGAAATTGAAGAATTCAAGGACGAAAACCCTTGGTGTTGGAGATCCAGAGGACGAAAACCCTCTTGGTTTTTCATAATCGGATTAAGAGAAAAACCCTCACAACCTTTGAGGCGATTCTACTCAAGGATCGCATTTGGACTTATTGATTGTGGTTGTTTGATTCATATTTGCAAGCAAATTGTACCGCATCATCAAATCAGCATTTTTTTCCAACTTTGCAAGTTTACGTGTTGCTGCTATAGTGTCACTACAATGCCACTACAATGATTTATTGAAGATTTCAGCTTATGGAGGATTAGATTAATTAATATTTGTAAGCAAATCAGATATATATATTTTATTGGCTAATTGGAAGTTATTTTCAGATCATTGGCAATACCTAATGTGGGTAATTTATGAGGGTTTGTTGCTACTGTTGCATACATTATTGCTGATTACATTGGCTGTCATCAATAAAATCAGACTTGGGGTTGCTATGTTGGTGTTTCCATGTTTATTGCAGCTGCCATAACTTATCCAATAACTCATTATCCAATTCTACTTTCATATTTGGTTGATTTCAGTGTATAAGGGTTTCATATAAATATTGGTGAATGATAGGATCGCTGTCCATAAGAAATCAGTCATAAATCAGCAGTCATTTAATATATTTGAAACATACAATTCAGATCTATTGTTTATGTTGCATTTGAGGATGTATACCAGCATTACGAGGGTTTGAATTTGCTATTTGGAAGTGTAAATTTGATTTACAATGGTGTTCAATATTGCACTATTGCTAATCAGCTAGGGTTTGGCATCTACATTGGTCATTTCATCATTGTTTCAGCTTGCACATGTTTGATAAATCATCCATTTCCTAGAGTTGTCCGACTGGGGACATTACAGTCCAGCCTGGGTGTGGCATGATTTGTGCCCACAACTTAAACCACATTATTACAGCACCCCATTAACAGGGATGTATCTCCTTGAGGAGAGTAGCGGTTGCCTTAATACATGTGTGGATTTGAACTTGAGTCTCCTTTGTGAGAATTTCATGTCTTAACCACGACACCACACCTATGTAATTTTTACCATTGATATATAATCCTCAACCTTTAAAGAAAAAGGTTGTTAAAACAACGGTACCATCATCTAGTTGCAAAAGTGTTGGTCCTATTAGTTCATTATATTGAACATGAAAATGTTAACTGCATGATCGGCCGGTGCCACCCTGAAAATCTTACCAAAATTGTTGTTTGGGCAGTGTGCAACATACTTTCTCTCCCCCTTTTGCATAACATTCTCAGCATATGCCTTCTTCAAGTTGTAATGAACAAGACTCTTTGGAGCCCTATCTGATGTTAGAGTTGCTTCTGGTATTCATCCTCATGCTTTCCTTGTTTTCACTTTCCATGTTCATGGCCTTATTATAGGCTTTGTTCTATGATGTGGATAAAAACCTGTTTTCTATATTTGAGCAATAGGTCTGTAACACTGCACAATGGTTTGGCATGCGACATGCCATCTGCTACACCTGATCAAGATAATTCACCTTTACTGGGCACTTCTTGTCCTTTCACCACCTTTGTCTGGTTCATGTTGGCTAATATTGCACCTATTACATAAATCCCCTCTTCTATCTTGGCTAGGACCCTTTCCCAACATCACTGGGGACACAAATCTTTTTCAAACTCTATGTCATCTTCAAGAGGCAGACTTTACATAAGCCCTTGGCTTTGTGGACATTAATATAATTTCTTTCTTTCTTTTCTTTCTCTATCCTTTCCTAGCCAAGTTAGTTGTTATAAATAAAGGGATTTTGGGTGCATTAAACCTTAAGTTCCACTTTATGAAAATCTTTTACAAATATTCCATGACAAATATGCCATCAAATCAATTTCTTTTACGAACAAGACATAAGAAAATGTATTGTTTCTTTCTATTTCCTTGATATGAGTTGTGTCTAGTCCTACTTTCCCAGATTTCCTTACTTCATTTTGAGTTTAAAAGAGTATGCCCACTTACTTGATTATCCATAATAATTTTGAAATGTTACTGTTACCTGTAGAGTATTTCCATTCTCAGAACGCTCATATTTACTCAAGCATTCCTGCAAACGC
Organism: Cunninghamia lanceolata; assembly: GCA_027924645.1. Classification (NCBI taxonomy): domain Eukaryota; kingdom Viridiplantae; phylum Streptophyta; class Pinopsida; order Cupressales; family Cupressaceae; genus Cunninghamia; species Cunninghamia lanceolata. The sequence continues at coordinate 5,878,283 of BSBN01000232.1, read as the reverse complement.
AGAATCTGTACCAAACAGACAGTTACAAATAAAGACTATGCCATATCACAGATGCCAAAATTAAATAGCAGTTATGCATATAAAATGTCTTTCCATATTACTTAAATCAGTTTAGCAAACAGGCACTTACAAATAAAGACTTTGTCATATCACAGATGCCAAAATTAAATAGCAGTTATGCATATAAAATGTCTTTCCGTTGGACTTAAATCAGTTTGCCAATTCAAAAACATTAATCAATTGCACCCTTGCCTATTAAGGATCTTTATATTAATCAAACTTGGCTCTAATATTTATATTTGATTGTGAATAAGGATGAATTTAGCTCTCACAAAAACAATAGCTAATAAAGTTTTAGCCCGACTGATTAAAATATCCACAGAATTGAAATTAATGTGGTAAAATGGGAAACTGTACCTCCTCACTTAAATAATGTAGATTCTCTCGTTGATATTGTAACAAAGCCGTTTGTTGTTCTGCAAGTCTTCCTGCCTCACCATATCTGCAAAATTAAACAGATCCTCAGAACATTCTCATTATATGAATGACACTTGCAAGTATGATCTAAACATTGTTCAAAAACTCAGACTCGGCAAAACTTCACAGCCCAAAATTTTGACTCAGACTTGGGACTTGGCAAAAACTCAGCAAAAATTAAAAAACTACATAAATACAAAAAGCAAACTTAAATGCATGAGACGCATAAAGAATGAATTTAGAAAACACATAGGTCTATTCTAATCATGTTAGCAATACTCTAAATCAGGATTGACTTGACAAACCAAAAGCATAAATGAAATTCAATTACCTAAAATTTAATTAGAGACTAAAAGGTGCTGCTTTAAAATTCATAAAAATAGAGAAAAAAATGCTGTTTATTTATTTCAAGCCAAATAAAGGGAAAAACTTGCTTTTCTTTCCAGTGCAGCCCAAAACAATTCATTAGTTTTGCTTTTTAAAACCAAAGTGGCAGATTCAGGTTGTGATAGAGTGCAGGTTTAAGGAATGTAACACCTCCCCACCCCACCACAAAGCCCAAATTATGGCCTTTGAGGCCACAAGGACAAGGCATCATGAATGTCAATATCATAATTTTATTGCTTTTAACCAACCATCAATAAATCCTTTCAATTAGTCAATCCTAATCATTCAAGACATAAAAATGACAAAAGCATGTTTCTCTTTCATGTCATTAGTATTGCCTCTTTTTTTTTATTATGCATAAAGGTGGGTTTTTGAAAGAGCCCAAACCCTTGTACAATCATGAAACAAAAATCCAAGATGAAATAGCCTTATAAAGAGGCAACAAGAGATGAAGTTGCCGCAACACAGGGCACCAACAACACAAGATGGAGGGCCAAAGGCCTACACTATTCCAAACCCTAACACCTAGCAGCCCGCACACCCTTGACCAGGGTGCAGGAATCTAAAAAAGACTTAGAAAGACCTTTCTTCCTTCTTTGTTTGACTGTCCATAAAGCAAGGTTCTCTACATCATCAAAACGAAGGGGCAAGGGAAGGGAGTCCACCTCCACCGCCCAAAACCAGAGCTAGCACTGTTGACTTTGGAATGTGGCACTTTGAAGAGGTGCTTCAGGCGCTCTCTATCTTGGTTTGCTTTTCCTTGCTACATACTCCTGTATGATTTCTTTGACAAGCGTTGAAGTCATGTCTGTGAGTTTCTTTGACCAGGCGTGAGAATGGAGTTTGAACGTGATTTGCATTTATGAAAATGACTTTGTTCTCTATCTCCTTTTTGTTGGATATTGATTTCTAATTGCTTCTTTGTTGGAGTGACTGGTTTAAAGCACACGACTTCCTGTTTTTTATGCGCCTTGCCTTTGGATGGGCACATAAGAAGCACATGGAAGGCACTTTTGTCTTCATTGAGCGACTAAAATGCTTGAAGCCACGTTTGACAGATGGAGCAAAGGCGTTTTGAAACTGATTTGGTGTTGATTGAATGTTGACTTGGACCTATTACCTTCGCTAATTAGAAGACTTCATATATGTGATTTGGCGCATTTGGAATGATGGATGAGCGCTTGAAGATCAGATATGGTGCGACAAATTGATGCAGGGCACAAGGAATATTGACTGAAGGCGTGTGAAGTTTTCTAATGGCGTGTTTAAACTTGCTGGGTGCCATTTTCCCTTTGTGTGAGCGCCTGACGACTCCTTACTAGCGCGTTTATTTTGCTACTTGCATGAGGCTTTGAGAGAGGTGTGATTTTATGCTAGAGATGCATTTTTCTTGCCCTCACATAGGCACGGTTTCTACTTGCACTAGAAGCGTGTTTTTCTCTTATCCTTAGTGCTTTTCTTCACTTGGAGAGGCACTTTTGCTGTTGAGGCACGTTGAAATTTTTTAGCAAGCGCTTGGTCCCTTGTTTGAGAGCATTGAAGTTCCTGATGAGGCATTTCTTCCTTCAAACTATCAGCGCCTTCCTCCAGGCACGTCGTGAGGTTCCCAAGCGCGCTTTCCTTTTGTTTAGGCACACCTTATGATGAAGACGCGTGCTCAATTCTTCAACCAAGCACATTTCTTCACACCTTGGCATGTTTGGAGGTTGGTAGGAGGCGCATATGTCTTCACAAAAGCATGGAATTTTCTATTGAAAGCGCCTTCATATGGTTTTCCTCTTTTTTAATGTTTTCCTGCCTTTAAAAAGGCGTTTAGATTTTAGTAAGGTGCTTTTTCTTTTTTAATAATCTTTAAACCTTTTAAGAAAGCGTGTGAGAAGCACTTCAAAGGAGCTTTTTGCTTTTGACTCTTTTTATTTTTTTATTTTTTTTAATTGTTATAAATCTAGACAAAAACAATAACTTCAAATTTTAAAATTATTAATAACTAATAATCATTAAAAACAATTATTAATTAATAATTAATAATTGTGGACAAACAACAACACAAAACTAACATTTAAAAATGAATACCAGACTTGAACATAATGACCTTTTTCAAGTCTTGACGATGACAAACAAATGATGTCCTTGACAATATGTTATGTAGCGATGGCGATAGACAAATGATGGACTTGATGCGAACATCAACTCATCATTACGAACTTTAAATGAGCCAAACGATTTCAAACTTTGACAACTCAATCACCGACTTTGACATTTCGGTCTTTTGACGAAAAAGTTCTAACAATTTAGACATCCCAACTTTGACAAGATGAACTCTAAACATGACAATCCAGTTTTGGATTGGGTACAACACTATATAGACCAATTTCTGTTAGTAACAAAGGAACTAGAAACCTGTTAAAGGAGGCCAATGGCAAGTATTCATTGCAATGACAGAGGCTCATATAAACACCACTAGATTATTCATTTTTCCTTCTATTTTATTCAAACTCTTGTAGCAATTGAGTTCAGTAAATTTGACCCACAAAGACTTGATTATTGCAGCATCCTCTGCAATATATGTTTTCTTGAGGTTCTTCACATAGCCCTTCTTCACCATTCTGTCATCAATAGCAACAACTCTACTAGGGCTCTCCACAAACCATTTAGAATCCACTAAATATGTGGTTATGTGTAAAGTTGTTTTCAGCTTCTCCCATCTCTGTTGAAGGATAGGCTAAATATGCTCAAGATAGAATATAAAAATTACCCCTAGTATAATTATTTTTGTACTCTTGTTAGTTCTTAGTGTGAAGTCTATTTTTTGAGTTTTCTTTTGGCTGACCCATGCTATTGTAACTGAATCTGCTTGTTGGGTGCCACTGACCTACTTGAGTCACTTGTGTAACACAATTTAATGTCTATCTTTCTTTGTTCCTTAGAAACGTAAATGGAAGGGCAATTCAAAAGTAGCTAAGTGCCAAAAAGATTCAGCACATATATCTAAACATAGAACAACCAAAAGGATCAAGCATGTAACTCACAAGCAATCTGCTAAACAACCATCTATTACAGACACAGAGAAGCTACAGTCTACAACTATCAAAGAAAAACTAAGATTTATAACTAAAAGCATTAGGGGAGGAAATGAATTTAGACAAAATCTTACTTGAAACAACATATTCTTCCATCCCAAATATATGAGAAGTGTTCTCCATATAGAAAATTTGAAAGAAACTGCTACGAGCAACCAGAGGATACGATAAGGCTGAGAGTAAGGCTGAGAGTAAACAGCCAGCACATAACAATGTGCCTGCTGTTTAAGCTCTTCCATACAATATCAGGAAGATTTAAGTACATTATCAGGAAGATCTTTTGATGTTCAAGTGGATCATCAATAATGAAATCAATTTTATTATTCCTATTTATATATTGATGTATCATGATGGTCTAATCATTAGGAAGCATCACATTTAATCTCCATATAAGCTCCATTCAATAAAGACTTTAGTATTGCCTCATACTTTGTAATTATAAAATGTCTCCTCATCATTATGAACACAAAGAAATAATCTAAACATTATCTTCAACGTTCATTCTATACATAAGTGGCAAATTTATGTTTTAGCATAAATCAAACTATGCATTCTTTATTCAAATAACAACAGAAACAGACAATACAAGATTATAATCCAACACCAATCTGGTTAGGTATACAAATACTAACAAAGTATAACCAACCTCAATTCTTCAACTGAATTAGATGGCTGTAGGGAAGAATATAGTGAGCGGGTCACATCTGGCTGCGTATCCAATGAATTGTGTCGATGCAAGCACCCTACAAACAAAATAAAATGAAAAAGATTGTAGTTTACATTACAGAAAATTTGATAGTACTAGGCTAAAATAATTAAACAAACTCATTTAAACAATCTTTAGCATTCATTATATAGACTAGTCCAACCTTGTTTGCCCCTGAAAAAAGGAGCTAAAATGCTATTAATTGAACTAAATAAATAGTTGGTCTGAATTTTCATGATTGTGTGTCCTTGGTGAAGTAACTCTCAAGTCTTTCCAATTAGATAAAAATAAGTATACCATCCAGATCGTAAACATATATCTCCTATATGCCATGCATCTTAATGAAGGCTCATTAACACATTAGCAACAAAAAATTGAACTATTACAAACTAGCCTATCATTGAAATCAAAAAACTCGAGAAGCACACATTTAGATATTTCTTGCACCATAAGACAAAGCTGTATACCATCTCTTTTGTAGATGCTTTGCATTGCATGGTACTCTCCCCTTGTTAGTTAATGAATGCCCACATCAATCCAATTCAAGGGGATTATTTATAAGGGTAATACAGACAAATATGTTACATTTTCATGCCATTTGTTTGGTTTAGTTATGTCATGTCCTTTTTTAGTAAAGTTTTCCTATTGTTACTAGTTCTATTGTTTCTTGCTAGACTTAAATGTGCCCTTAAAGCATTTCAGAAACAAGGATAACACTTTTCTGCTAGGTTACCGATTCAATCAAGAAAACCCCTAGAGCCTTGTTCGTTCCTGGTCTGTTTGTGTCATGCCTTTAAATGACATAAATGAGTGTAGGGTGCACCTCAGTCAGTTTAGCAATGTTTAAGTGATGAGTCAAGGAGGTGTGCCTGAGTAGAAAGATCATGATTCAAGTGATAAGGATGAAGGGTAAGTGCACCTGGAGTTTTGTTGACAGACTTTAGTGGCAAAGGATGAAGGTAAGTGCATCTGAGGGTTTATGATGACAGTTTACGCCTAACTTGTGATGCGAGCCAGTAAGTGACAAAAACAACCAAAACAGGTGCCTGTGTGTGATTCAAGTAGCAGACATGACTGAATGGTACGCATGAGAAAGTATCAGATATAGTCAGATAAAATCAGATATAGTCCTTATAGGATAAAGGCGTATACAATGCTCCCTTATACTTCTCTTGGCATGAATGAAAGCATCCCTTATGTCAAAATGGCATCCACACAAAATAATATTACCTCTCTCCACACTCGATAGCAATTTTCCATATTTGTGATTCCTCCAAGCGGTTGGCTCCAAGGTAGAATACCTCATATCATCAACATTAGGAGAATACCTCAATATGATTCGTTCCCATAGTGAGAGAAACATACTCAATGAAAGGAACATATCCACACCATTAGAAAAATACCAAGACATTTCCAACCCACAGTGTATCATCCAAACATCTCGGAGAGTGAAAACCAACTCCTCTGTTCTCCAATGGCAACCATTCCAAAAATGGGGACATTACACACACTTCATCATATCCCTGTTTTCAAGCATATATAAGTGGTTTTGAACAGTTACAACAGCAAGGTTCTTGGGGCAGTTTGCAGTCATTTGGATAAGGAAAGTCAACAGGATGTTGCAGCCATGCTGATGGCTGATTTTTATGCTTGTCTCCATTTTTGTTGATGGGGGCCAACAAGCTCTGGGTTAGGATTTTTCATAGCAGGAATTTCTGACTTCTTCAAGTATGTTTGGCAGAGTTTCGCATTAGGGTTTTGCTCATGCAAATGATCATATGCAACTGACCAAGGGTTAATCCTATTGAATTCATATTTGTGGTGAAAACCCTAGAGTTTCCCCAAGGTTTTTAACAGGCGGTTTCCAGCCATCTGAAAGACAATATGATGGCAGTGAGGCTAAGGTTCCGCCATATCTCCATTCAAGGGTTTCAACTTCAGTTTCAGTAAACCCTAAGCAGTATTTCTCTATTCAGTGATTGGAACAAACAGGTGGGGTTGGTGAAATTATCCACAATAGGACCTACGATTTAATTTGCCTTGTATCCATTGAGTGGCGTTGGACTTGAATCACAAAGATTGCTTGATGAAGTTGACAATGGCTTGGCAGTTGGGTTTATGATTTTCTTAAGAAGATCCACCATGTTTCAAAGCAAAGAACTACAATAGAATCACAGAAGAAGACCTCATGCATCAAACTACTATTTTTAGCCACGGCTATTTTTGGTAGTTGCTTTTTTGGAGGTTCAATTTGTAGACAAAGGGCTAGGCCCATTTCTAGATTGCTTTTAGTTAGATTTGGTTTATTCTTTCTTTAAAACAGTTTTCAGTTTAAAGTTATTTCTTTCCTACTTTTCAGAACCTTTAAGCATTTGTATTTTAAACTGGATAAATTAATTATTATCCTAAATCCCGATAATTGGGTGTTAGGAAACCTTATAAATAAGTGCTTTGAGCTAAAGAATTCTTAATGATATTTCACGCTACACTTATGCTGTTGAAATATTGTTCAATTTGTTATCCCTGTATCTACGTTACTTTGTAATTCCATCAATTGAATTGAAAGTAGATTATATAGACTCAAGCTTTGTAGTGATAATATTTGTCTAGCTAGGTTGTAGCTTTGCACGCTAAGTAGCTTTTTAATTATTGAACACATGTCTTGTTGCCAGTCCAAGTTACCATTTCTTTAAAATCTTGTTTGCATTTGTTTATTGGTCTTTACTTTAGCCAGTAGGAAGGTGGTGTTCGTGCATTTAGAGTTAGATGCTTTCATTCTTAAAATCTATAAATATTGCTTGTGAAACAAGAGTTGTTACCAATCTTGTGCTCATTCTCGATGCACAAAGACAAGTAGTTATTTCATTTATTATTTTATACAAAACCGAAATATTGTATAGTATTAGTGTCTAGGGTTAGTTTAAATATTAATGAGTTTCCCCTTATAATTTAAAAAAAAGGTTTTACCTCACACGCTATTCCAGTTTGAGTTGTCTCGAAAGAGACAAATTAAAACGCTAACAATTTTTGGCACCCACACTGTGGGGCATGAGATACAAGAAGTTGATCTTGCAGTATAAGAATTAGTCTTGTTGCCTCCAATTGAAGCTATTCCATTCACCATCCAAGATCAATGCTTTGACATTTTGGGCTCTATCTATATCTTTTTATTTTATGAATAAGATTGCCTCCATATACTCCAAAGATTGCTAATGACCATGGCACTCAATGGTTCTCACACCTTCATAAGTTGTTTCACGACTATTGTGCGATGCGAATCAAGTCTTAGCAACCTAATATTACGTAAAATATGAAACAAATTAAAAAAAATGATATGTCATATAATTATAATTTATTTTATAGCAAAATTAAAATAAATCAAAAACTAAAAATAATAAAATATTGAAACTTCATAAACTTACCTTCGACAACTCCAATTTGAAAAGGACCTAAAGATGGCTTGTAACATGAAGATTTGTCACAAACATTTGAATCTCCTCAGCCTTAGTGTAGATTTCTTTGACCTACTCGATCTATGTGCCAATCTTCTACATCACCAAGTTGAGGGAGTGCACATGGTGTCCAAAAACTATGTCCATATCTAGCCTCCACAAATAAACTTGTTATCCTGCAATTTTTTGTGTCATTCATTATGACTTGGACAATATTTTGGGGGTCAACCATCTCAATGGATTCTTTGAGGATGTTGGGAATGAAGTTCACATCCTTCACTTCACCCTCACAATCAACTACATTCATAAACATCATCCCTTTATGTCATGTCCCCATTTCCGGAGTGATCACTTGAGGAGATGTTGATTAGCCTATTCACCATTCCCGTAGGCTAATGCTAGTGGTAAGGGAATGATTTTGGTTTGAGCTTCGTATTAAAGGATGGAAAACTATAATGTTGACTCAATACTTGTTTTATTTGGATTTTGGCTCAGTGTTATTTTATGATATTTTTCATAAAGCCAAAATATTATGATTTCCAAGCCAAGGATGGGAAAAATAAATGTTGGTCAAATTGAAGATGGAAAAGGTGAAAGGATGGAAAATGCAATCTTTAATTGCATTTTTATTTATCTATTATATTATTATTTTTCCCAACGCCAAAATAGAGAAGGAAAAATAAAAATAAAAATAATAAAATATTATTATTTTTATTAGATGAGCCCAAAATCGCCACCCAAGGAAAGATATTAACAAGTAATAAAATATATTATTTATTTGTTTGGAAATCAGCACCCAAAAGGAGAAAACGAAAAATTAATAAAAAATTGCATTATTTGCCCAAGGAAAACCAGCACTTGGAGGAGGAAAAAATAAATAAAATAATATTATTTGGCTTGGTTTTTTAAATGACGGTGGTTGTGAGATGCGATTCATTTAAAATTTTCAAATTGAAAGTTGCATTTGATTGGTGGATTTGAAGTTTTTCATTATTTGGCAAAATTGGACAACTAGGAGGAGAAGAGGATAAATAGAGGCATTTGGTTTCATTTTGAAGGTATTGATCATTTGGCAAATTTTATTATTGAGAGTTTTCTCTTGGCTGGAATTGCATTTCAGTTTGCTCAAGGTGGTGTTCCCTTGGCATTTGTGGTTTGGTGATGTTCCCATTCCACCATCATGGGATGAATTCATATAGAATTTATGTGAGTTTTTCATGGAGTTTATTATGCCAATTTGGCTAGTATATGGAGCTAATTTCATCATTGGTTGATATTAGAGGGTTCTTGGTTGGATCGTTTGGCATATAGAAGGATTTTAATCATTTCCATTCATCTTCTCCATTCTGATTTTCTCTAACAGCAGGTACAGCAGGGTTTATTTCTCAGATCTGAGTGATAGAGATCATCTTTTGAAGGGTTTGAACATCATGGAGACCTCTAAACCCTAGACGCTTTCATCCTAGGGCTAGGTGCTTGCATTTGGAACCATATTTTGGCATATTTTGGATGATTTTTACAATTAGGGTTTCATATCAGCAGGTTACAGGTTCATATCAATATTTTCATTTTACATATCAGACTTCATTTAGCTTGGCATTCATCTCTCTCATTTGTGTATGTTACAAGAATAACTAATGGAAATAATATAACAGTATTCAGAGTTCTTCACTTTTTATAATATACGTATTAAGTTGAAGAAAGTTGTGAACTTAAGAAAATAACACATGCAGGCAAGTACGAGTCAAGTAGCTAGTTGCAGTAGGGCATAGTTTTCACACTAACACTAAAGATATCTACCTGATAATATGTAACAACTGTAACATTGACAATGTAATGATATTCAAAATATAGTCCGACGCCACAACAAATGTTGCAGTCACATGTCCATCATTCCTCTATTTTCAGCAAACAAGAAATCTTATTCCAAACTATATCTGATTTTATCCTTGATTTAGAAAAATTGTATGTGTCAAAAAACCAAATCAAAATATAGATCAGGTTTCCAAACTCACAAATGTACAAAATAACTGAGCCTCCAGCCCAAATAATTTCTGCAAATATTACAATCCTACAAAATACAAGTAGACCTATATCAGTCAAAATACATATAATGCATCAATTGCTTGAAAATAACTAGGCATAATTATTTCTATGTATAAAGGAACTATTTGATGCCAACCCACTGATATAAGAAACCTATATAATAGATTCTGTTGATTCTATAAAGACAAATCACAGAAAATAACTGTTCTGTGCATTGAAATCAGCAACCTCAAAATTAATAAAGTTAATACATATTTCATGTCATACACTCTTATTTTGTTTAACATTATACATCCATGCAATTTATTTGGCATGAAATTTTTTTAAAATAGTGTTTTTTCTCTATTTTTATCAATTTTCAGCTTTCTTTATTTCCCAATCAATTGAATTATGATTTATCTTTTAGTTTGATGACTGTACTAGAAATGAGTTAAATGCTAGAACATATACAAATAACTATATGCCTAATCTTAAACAAAGCAGAAGCTAAAAATATCGCAGAACATAGCTCAACACAAGAGATTGCCCTAGAGCACCCAATGTGGGAAAAATTCCAAAACTGTACAGCTTGTGCTTTCGCTTGCTGTTATCTTTGCTACAAATTACAAGCACACTACCTTCATGGGTCCATTCACAATAGCAATCACCGTTATAATATCATCTTAACAAATAAAAATGCTATGCAACTTGCTCATATTCACACTCTTCTACTGCATTCAACCAAGATGAAATACCATAGTTACCAGGAGACATAGGGATACCAGTACCGGGACGGGGATGGGGGCGCCAATCAAATTAGGGTACGTAAGTAAATGAATAAGGAGACAGATAATTTATATGTAAATGAATCATCGTAAATTTTGGGTGCGGGGATGGTTACATTGTCTTTGTTCCCATAAAGGAGTTTCCTGGCAACTATGTGAAATACTAAAAAGAATGATTCACACTCTTCTACTGCATGCAACCAGGATGAAATACTAAAAGGAATAAAAAGGACTTGTTTTACAATTTCTCCCGCATTTATATGTTTCCATCAAGTTAGGCTCAAATCAAGAAGCTGAAATGACAAAGAATTAGAAGAGACACTATCTGCAGCCGTTACTTGCCTACTCATTTCTCCTGGATAAGATTGCCACTTACATTAGGAAAAAAACATCATGACACAAGTGCATCTGATGACAAATGTGAAAGTGCCATCCTTCTACAACTGGCAATCTGTTGCTGAAAAATTGTACCCCATTTCTCTATGTTTTCTCAAGAAACTAATTCAGTTATGTTTGACTCCAAATTTTCTGCATCACCTTAGAACCATTTGCAACCTTTGTAGATCACTTTACAGTTTTTATACTTTGTTCTTGATTGAAATTCATCAATTTAAGAGTTAAAGAATGTTTCAAGTTTTATAACTGGTTTGAGAATAGTGGCATTCATAGCTGATTTTACTAACTTCCACAATCCAATTTGGAATCATTGAATCGCATGAACCCATGTCAGTCCTTTATGGACATTTGAAAGACTGTTTTCTCACTGGATCCTCCAGATAGCCTGTATCATATGGCTGCAAGAAGGCCCCATGTAGTTTCTAACAAGCTTCAACTATGATTTGATTATCCTCTATGTAGCTAAAACTAGACATATGTACACTTGCATTGGCTTCATCCTATGAAGGAATATCTCTTGAATGGAGTGCTGCACATTGATTGTCATAAATGAGCAATGAGGAAAGCAAGCCTCTTGAGTATTTGAACAAGTAATATAAATGTTCTTGTTTTCCTTCAATACAGTGAGTTCTATAGATTTTATGCTTCCCACAAATCTAATATTCTGAAGTAACACTAACCTTGTTTGAATTGACCTGAAACTGGCTTAGAGACAATAATATTATCAACCACAAGAAAGATATTTGCAACTGTGTCCTTAACATTCTAAGTATCTTTCCTCCTCCTCCAATTTGAACCTATTCAACCATGTCAAGCTCTTCTGGCATGTAGTCAAGCCTACCATGTTTTTGATGCACTACTTTCATGTTTATGATGTCCTTTTAGCTTTAAGTGTCAGGAGGATCATTCTCTAGAGAAGAAGCCTTCCTCACACCAGTGTAAGCAACCTACAAACCCTCATAGGCTTCATTTATCATGATGATAATTGTCCATTTCATTTTTAAAAATAATATAAGGTACTTCACATTCATATCATACGTAGGTTTCTACATCTTATGTTTAGTCAATAAATGTCAACACAATAAACAAAAAGCTACTAGAACCTCTCCTAACATCCAAGATCTAAAAATCTCTAGAGGTAGAGAGAAAATTGGTGATGCACATCTACCCACATGTCCCAAGTTGTGGATAATGACAGCTAAAAGGCCATTGACACTGATTAGGAGAGTACACCAATGTTGAGTAGAAATGGGCCCATAACACCTGCCATACAAGTAAGAGGAAATCCTAGTAACACCATGCATGTGTAGACAATCTATCACCATCTATGTGTGGATCAACCAAATCTGATGCAAAATACATGGGATGCTCAATACCCCCAACATCCGTGTTGGGCTGAAAGGAGGTAATTACTCTAGCAGCTCTTGAGGTCACTTGCCATGTCCTACATCTAAGAGTGACCGTCCAGAAGCAATAGTTTTTAAACATCTCTGATCAAGATAGCAAAAGATGTTAAATAGGCAACCTCTCGATTCTTTCTACTACTAAACACCCCTCCTCCAATCTCATGGTAAATGATGCATCTAAAAATAAATTGTTCCCTTCTACAAATGTAGGAAACAACATAAACAACACATCTTTATCACCATGAAAAATAGAGTGGATTAAATCAACTAGTATTTGGTGGAAACATATTCTCAGCTAACCAAGTCGAATCCAAACACCATGAGACCAATGGTACAAGAGACAGTCCTCCTTGTCTCCCTCCGAGCTAGTGTCAAGGACATCTTCATCTCCATTGGAAAAGACTTCAATGTAATATGCTTTGCCCTTACCTTGACATCTATGCCCCGGCTCCCAGGGCTCCTTGCATGTAAAGCAAAGCTTCTTCCTCTATAGCTTGTTCCTTGTCTCAAAATCCATTATGGACTTTCTTGGTCCATCCTTCGGAAAGTTCTTCTTCGGATCCTTCTGAAATGGCTTGAGTTGAAACTTCGGTTTGGATAGCACCGAAAACTTCATTCCTCGAGCCCTCTTGATTGCTTCCCTCAATGTTGGTGGATCTAAGGATCTTACCCATTCACAAACCGGTTCTTCGAGTTCCTCAATTAAGAGGAAAGTCAACCATGTCTCCGAAACATTTGGCACCATGTAATATCCCTGTCTGGATATATGCTAAAATTCTGATTATTAGCCCCTTCCAAATGATGCCCTAAATTTCTGATTTCAATTTTCTGTTCAAACCCTAGGATTGAATCTCTAATTTTATCTCTGCTCTTCACAAAATGTCTTCACCAAGCATGGACAATGAATTAACAAAATTTAAATTGATGATTGAACAACTCTGGATAATGGCAGCCTTGGCATCATGAAATACACATAAAAATAGGTTGCAAATGATGAAGAACTAAATCAGATCTGGTTATTCACACAACAGTCCTTACACAACTTCAATTACAACATATGCCTGGCTAAAGGACAACCAAGGTACAAAGCTTAGACTGCTGTTACAAAATTTAGACATGTATGCAATGTTAACATACCAACGGTGATGCCAAATGAACCAAATATAAAGCAAGCCTGATGACAAAGAATGATGGAATGTGACCGGTCCTCTGTTGCTGCTATAAGATCTTCAAATCAATACAAACTGCTATAACAATCCCTGCAAGTCTGTTCACTAGCTTCCACTAATGTATTGCTGTCTCCAAGTAGGCTGATCCGCTCCTCCACACAGCTGCAAACTACTTCAAATGTTTAGCCACTGCTACTGTATGCTGATCACTGGGTCCCACGAACTCCTTCCACTAAAAAGAATTTCAAACATATGAAGCAATCCTTCAATATGCTACGGTGGCTCTAGAGAGGGTCCCACATTCACTAAGAATCAAAGTTTCAATTCTTAATTTTACACCTTCTCATAGCAAATTGCTGACTGGATTTACATGTCAGATCTTGTCTCCCTTGTGACAACCAAATTTACCAACAAACCTTATAAATGAATCTTCAGCGCTGCTTGGTAATCTGAATTCCTTTGTGATATGAAATGCATTTGGGAAGGCTATAAGTGCTGCTATAATGCTAGGTTTCTGTAGACAAGTCTGAAAATCTGTCAGATGCTGTCCCTTTTTCCTAAAACACCATGCTGGGACCCTGTAAGATCCCTTCTAGTTCTGATTCACTTGTTCAATGCTTTACCCTTTTAAATTTTTTTCCAAACATGAAAGTGCCAATTCTGATTCTGTTTCCTGAGTTCTATTTAATGATTTTTATGCATTGTTTCATGACATAATACATAGGGAAGCATAGGGAATGAAGGAATTCTTTAACATAAAGAAAAGCAATGACTTAACACCAGAGGACAACTTCATTTCCACCTTGCGCAGTTCTGATTACATTCATATCTGACTGATAAACAATTATATCAGACCTTACAAAATGATTTAGATCCCTAAATAAAGACTTGGAATCACATAGGAAGCATACCCGATTACTTGTCCTTGGTTAGAGGAAGAGATGAGAAGTGATTGATGGTATTGATGACGAAATATACACTTCCAGGTCTGCAACACTAAGGTCTGATCAGCAACTTGTCTTCTTGTAATGTCAACCTCTAACACTTTCAATAATGCTCTATTGCTTCTCCAAATAGAGGAGATTTGATCCTCAACCCAAGCTGCCTAAGATGAATGCCAAATGATAATGAGCTGGACTGCTGTGTGATGGACTGCAGGTCTGGTGCAGACTTCCTTCGACTGGTATAAACTTGCAAATGTCAATATTACCTTCACCAAAAATTGTTCCTTGCACAATATGAAATCTGCTCTTCAAACCCTAGTGAAATTCTAAAGATAAGCACTTAATATCTGCATTGGTAATGTAGCGATCATTGTTCACGAGCACTGTAGCGCACTATTCATGCACTGTTCACAGGTACTGTAGCACGTCGCTATTCACGGGGTACTGTTCACATGCACTATTCACACGCACTGTAGCAAATTATTATTCACAGCTGCAACTTATCTCACCCTTATTTTATTTGTGAATTCGATGGACGCTGAAATAAATATTGTTGAAGCACAATCAGAACCTCTGTATGAGATTGTCTCTGAATTATCAAATTCACCAGGTATTTCACTGGCTCAAATGATGAACACATAGAAGAACTACGTTCTCCAATGGCAACGCTATAAACCCTTCTCAGAGTTCAAAATCACAATGATCAAATATATAATTCATGAGCCTACCAGAATGAGCTTTTAAGTCTCCTTTTATTCTTTTCTTGTGAGAGCTCAACACTTTCCTGGCCAATGTGGGATAAAAGACATATTCCCACTTTTAATATTTTTTTAAAAGAAACTTTTATAGATGGTGCATAAATAATTTCTTTAAAATTAATTGTTCACTTGGCCCCATCTATGATAATTTGACCCTTCACTTAAATGACTTAAGTTATAATATAAAATTATATTATAGCTTTATAATATAAGCTCAAAACTATAATTATTCATTTTAGCCAAATAAATATTAATATCATCATTATTACTCATCTATTTTGCACACCGTCTAAACTGTAAACTGGCATGAAGATTCTGCATATGACCAACCCTTATTTCTAAAAACAGCAGGGGTCCATCTCGATCACCCATTGTCTTACTATAAATAGTAAGTTCTGCATGCGGGGTCCAAAAGACTTCAAACGAACACCAATCCTACGTAGCTCTGACAACTGAAGGAGAAACTCCCCTCAAATGACCCTCTATCCAACCTCATCAGCCTACGAGGGTCTATTATAGGCCAATCTACTTAATTAACATAATGTCAACTAGAAGGGGACATGACAGACCCACAATCCACCACCCAGCAAATATTATAATCTTCATTAACAAACTTCAAAGATTAAATACAGGAAGACTTATAAGCTCCTTTACCCATGATTCGATAGACTTTATTAGAAAGAGTCCCAAAATCCACGATATCAATATTTCACCTTTAAATTATATTATCTTTGAGCGCTGCCAACAACAATTATAAATTCTTAAACCAAAGTCCCGTTACAATGAGAATCTTTCTGAATATTTGCCAGAGCCTTTTGAAGGATGCGATTAGGAATACGTGGCTCCACACATTTCACAAAACCATTTGATAAACTCATTACATTACAAACTCACCTTTGACATATGTGCTATTCATATCTGAAGACAACTCCACGATTCTTTGAAGGCGGCGATAAAATCATACCAAGTGAAATCAGATGTTGTGCATTACATATATTGTCTAATTATGAAACCAAAACCAGTCATTTATGGATCGGACCACCTTTGCAAATTCATATTTGTTTACAAATCAATGAATTTGTTAATAAACCCTCCAGCATATCTACAAATCTGCAACCTTAAAATGAATATATCTTGATGCTCAAACCTGTTAATTTTGCAATTCCTGCAAACTGTCACAAATACAATAATACCAACACATAGAAATTATGATGGCACAAATCTTTGAAGCCCAATCGTGAAATCTGAGATGAGTTCACCTCTACAAATCACCAAGGGAACATCTCGTCGGCTCAGCAAATGCAAGGGAACATCACCTTGTCAATCCGCTGAAAACAATTTGTCAAAAGACACAAACCCAAAACCAAAACATACAGATATCCAGACATGACTTCAAATGACTCTCAGGCCTTCTTTTAAAGCCCTTACATCAATTAGGCCCAACCTAATTTTATTAAATGCAAGTTTATGTGTACACAGTCACACTTAACAATATTAAATGCTTGCACTTGAACTTTTTAAATGTTTTTTTTTTGTGTACACAACACTTTTTAATAAAGTGTTTTAACCGACTTAAGTAACTTAAATAAAATATTAATTTTATAAAGCAAATAAAAATACTTTATAAAATTAATTTACAATTACAACTCTTATAAGTTACTTCAAAAATGGGGACATGACACACCAACACGACAAGCCTCTGAAATTCTGTAATGTATGCATCCAATGACTCCTATTTGAGTTGTTAACTCCTTGAAGAATTGTTCCAGATTTGACTTATCAAATCTATTAATCAACCTTTGTGTGAACTCCAAATATGTAGTGATGCGGTCGTGGCCTTGAGTCACCATCTCGTTGTACCACCAATCAAGGGCATCACCTTCCAAGTGGAGTGTAGCAAACTGTATGGCATCCTTCTCAAACATAGGACTCAATGTGAAGTAGTTATCCAACTTTTGAATCGAAGCTCGTGCCGTGATCTTCCTTGAGCCATCAAATGGAGTGATATTGACATTTCCCAACTTCTTTTGCAATTCATGATTTGTGTTATTGCTCCTCCCTTCTCGAGGTCGGTCGTTGTTCCGGTATTTGACTTAATAGAAATCGGTCCTTGGCAAAGATTCTTTGCATTCATCGCTTAGTGCCAACCATTCTCTCCTATAATCATCGAAAGTCTCACCTCGAGCTTGTGGTTCATTCTCCGCAGCACTTTGCTGATCCAAAAATGTAGGCATGAGAGGTCTAGCCACGGTTGTATGAGATGTATGCACCGGAGTACCACCTTGATTTCCGGAAGTACTTGCATCATTGTGCCCATTGTTTTGATTGCCTCTATCACCTCCGTTATGGTTGTTGCCAAGATTTTGCCTCACAAATCTATTCAAGAGCTGAAGTAAATCTCGCTGCCCTCTTGCTAGATCACTAAGCATTTCCCTTGTGCTTTGATCTTCATGGCGATCTTCATGACTATGGTCACTCATAGTGCCTTCTCCTTCCGAATCTGACCCAACAACACACTGCCTTCTCATGTAAGTGATGTATATCCCGTCTTCAAAACTCATAAGCCAACATTAGATAATCACCACTTCACAATCTCCACATGAACCCTACAGGCTCGCAGGATCCAAGCTTTGATACCACTGTAATATCCCAAAATGGGATATTTTGGACAATTTTGGATTTACGAACTTTCCAAAATATCTAAATTAATTTTCTGCTCAAACCCTAATTTCTGAAGTAAAAATCAATCTTGAGCAATCAACTAGGGCAGCCCATAAAACATCTCAGTTCATCATAATTCCACCATAACCATGATCAATTGTCATATCCCTTTTTGCAAGATGGTCACCATCTGAAGATTATTGCACTTTCCTAGGAGACTTCGAGGTACTGGGAGAGGTTGGACTTCACCAAGGATGTTATTTCTTCATTTTTGGATGCCTTCACCTAATTACTTGGCCTTGGGGGAATCACTTGTGGCATGGAGATCATGGTGTGCTATTGTATTTATAAATAATAACTATTTATTCCTTATCCTAGAGCTTGAGAAAGAAGGAAAATAATGTAAAATCAAATCTTTAATTTGATTTCTTATTTGCGCCTAGAGGAGAAGCTGGGTCAGCCCTCTTGGAGGGAAAACAATTCAAAATCAAGTTGTACTTGCATGGGTCGGCCAGGAGAAGGAATAAAGGAAACATGTGTATAAATAACCCTTGGCATTTGGCATCTGAGGCATCATCGAATCATTCTTTCATTACATCTTGGAGAGCAATCTCATATGGAGCTTGGGACAAAAACTTCAAGTCTTCTAAGGGAAGTTGGATGAAAACCTAGCTTCTCATTGTGAGGATTCCGTGACAAGGATCCATTGGAGCATTCAATCAGCAAGTGCAGAACTTCATATCAGCTTTGGAGAAGCCATTATTCTTGGGCGATCACACTAGGGATTCATCCTACCTTGGAGTGCACTGTTTTAGGGCAGAACTGTGGTGAACATCTTCAGCTAGTGCCCTAGGGTTTTGAGCAGAGATATAACAGCAGGTTTCATCTTTCTTTATCAGCTCTTTGTTAGAGATTCTTTGTTTACTTTGGCATGTATGTAAGCTGATTCATATCAGACAATTATCTATGTATATTCGCCCACCATTTGGAGTAATAAATCAGATATAATACTCAGTCTATATCAGCAGCCTGCACATTTCATATTTCTTGGTTTTCTTCTATATGTTCGTATGTGAATTCAATGCTAAATATGTTCTATATGAAGGAGCGAACCTAATGAGCATAATTCCTTGATGTTATTGTGAGTTGGGTCATAAATATAATTGTTTTCAAGTCCGATTTTGAAGAAGCTAGGGTTAGGGCAGACTGTTAAAGTGCAGAAACTCAGGACAGACCTAGGGTTTCTGTGTAATATCCATTTGGGATTTTACATCAACCATAATATACTTGCATTTCACCATCAAATGAGCATCAAATCCACTTTACTTATCCAACACAAATGACTGAAAATGAAATCAAAAGTCTGCTGCTACAAAATCTGAGTTTTACAAGTCTTCAAATACATCAACAAAATGGGGGCAAACATGAAAAATATGCCCAGCAATGTTCTGCCCTAACACTAAGGGTGGTACATACCAAAATATTAGCAAAATGACCTCCAAAATGTTAGGAAAAGATCTCCAATGAATGCTGATCCAATTAGGGTATCAACCCTAGGTCTTCAACTCTCCAATGCAAAGGAAATCTGCTCCAAAAGGGTGTGCTCAGGTCTGAGATGTTCGCTGCTCCAAATGATGATGCAAATGATGTCAAAAGAAGCCAACAACTCCAACAATAGATCCTCCAAAGGTGGTGCTCATGAAGTAGGGACAAACCCTAGGCAAGATAACACAAATCCACCAATGAATCAACTCCAGTCTAGGGCAAATCAGGTCTGCTCCTCTACTGCTCCAAATCAGAAAATAAAATCATGCACAAGAACCACCTAAATGCCTCCAAAACCAAATCACTCCTCCTCCAATGAAGGGCGCTCAAACTAGGGCAATCTTCTCTGCAAATGATGATCAATCCACACCAAGGAAGTGCCACCAACAATGATCTCCAATCTGATTTCTAATTCTGCTCTTCTTCTCCACAAAATGTCAATGAAGCACAAGTGAACTCCCATCACGGAATCCTCCAAAGGAAAGAGCTAGGGTTTCGTCCAACTCCTCCTAGGAACTCAAGGTTTTTGTCTCAAGCACCTACTCCAAGAGATAACTCCATGTAATGAATGAATGAATGCTTGAATGATGTTTTAATGCCACAAACTTTACTTCTATTTATACATGATTTGTCTTTCTCTCTCCTAGCCAACCTAGGAGACTTATTCCTTATTTTTGAAACCTTCGTCTAGGCCGACCAGCCTCCAATCATTTGGGTGCCAAGATAAATTCAAATTGAAGATATGAATTATTATTGTTTTATTCCAAGCGCCATCAAGGATAGAAAATGTTATTATTTGTTTTCTTCATCAAGCAAACCTTCAGAAGGATAGCGCACACATGCATAGAATCCAAATATTATTTGTCTCATCATCAAGGCGGCATCAAAGATAGAATTTGCTGCATCTTCATCTCTTGGCAAAAACATGACAAGTCTCCACACTCACAATACCTCAAAGTGACAAATCTCCATACTTGCAATTCCTCCACGTGATTCACTCCCATGGCAAGAATATAATATGAAATGAAAGAGTCACATCAACATCATTAGGAAAATACATCAAGGCACCTTCAAACCTCAATTTGCCTTCCAAAATCCCCTCGAGTGTACAAACAAGTCCTCCTGTCCTCCGATGGTGATCACTCCGAAAATGGGGACATTACATGTTGATTTTGGGGTGATTCAATATTGGTGTTGAGTTTTCATTTTCTTCATTCGCTACTCCAAATCTAATCTTTTGTGAGTTGTAGCAAACCATCTGCAAGCCCTACCATTCTACAAGGCTGTACCAACATTTCAATTTGTCCTTGTTGGTCATAAAAGGTACATCAAGCCATACAACACGAAGGGAGGCATTTCAGCCTCTTAAGGAGTCACATCACCTTTTGATAGTAGTTTGCAACCTTATTACCAGCCGTACAACTTCCTTTTGACGTCGTACAGTTGCAGCAGTTAATTGATGGGTTATTGGGGTCGTACCATGTTACAGTAGCAGCCATACAATTCAGTTTGTGTTTTGTGCAAAGTTTCAGTGCCAGATCAGTCATGGGACAGTAATCAGTTGTTAGCTTCAACACCAAATCAAAGTTTTATAATGAGATTAGCCTAACTAGGCTTGGTCGTACCATATGGGTTTGATGATATTTTATATTGTTGATTTTTCCAGACTAATCTTGGCTTCAACAGTTGATATTTTGCTAATTAGAATTGTATTTCAGTGTGTTGATGTTAGAGTTTCCGGAATTACTTATTCAATAGTTTTAGTTTCATGCTCAATTGTAAATCCGGATGGTATTACCACTGAGTAGCATTACATTTGAGTTGTAAGGATCCTGGAAGGTTTACTACCAAATCCCCTTACATTGCATTTCATTTGAGCCCGTTATAGCATTGATCAAGTTTGATTCTTATTAACCAATTTGGCCTTGATCGGACTTGCTTGTTATCTGCTAGTGACTTTGAGCATATCCACATACTTGTCCGCCCAATAAGTGTTGACCTCGTCGGCTATGCTGCCTATATGCTTTGGTAGGCTATGCCGCCTATTTACTTTTCTAGCATTGCATTCATCTAAATAGCATTCCCAAACACTATATGCTCACCTTGCCCGCATCAGAATCTAAGTGACTTGCATTTGTTTCCTTCAAACATTGTCAAATTTTCAAAAAAAAAATAGTTTGGGTTATTATAGTGGTATCAGATAGGACGCTGCATTGGATAGTTGTTAAATAAGACTATAGTTTTAATCCTAGGTGCCAACTTTAGATATCTTTTAAATAAAGATTGTAGTTTAAGTCTTGAGTGCCAACAAAGTTTAAGTGCACTCTTCCAATTTAGTATCATCTTATTTAAGATTAACTGAAAATAGATTGTTTTGTTTAAGTTTAATTGTCAGTTAGGGCACACAGTCCGAGACAAGTTGAACTCTCTCGGAGCACACTACCTCATCTATTCATGCAGACTTTAGAAGTATGAGTTTGAATATTGATAACTCCTATGTACACCCTTCTCACATCTATAAATTGAAAGGGCAAAGGTAAAGAATTGAATGAGCAGTTTATTTTTATTTTTCTATGTTGGAAATGTTGTCATTGATGTCAAAGGTAGACAAGGTTGTCATTGATGTCAAAGAGTTTGTTGTGAAGATTGTTGGATTAATTGTCCAAGATGTTTGGACGAGAATGTCAAAGTAAAAATGAAGAGATTGTCAAAGGACGTCATTGATGTCAAAGGAATATGTTGTCATTGATGTCAAACCAAAATAAGAGTAGTCCGTTATAGATTCTCGTTGAAAAGATAGTGAAATTAGAAGGCCAACTTAGAGATATGTGTATGTTTAAATTAAATATTTAAACATAATAAGAAACACGTTTAAAGCGCTGGGAAAGATAAAATAAGAAAAACGAAATTCAAATTTGTCTTGGCACCTTTGGTGGTTTATAGAAATTCAAATTCCTTGAAGAAGCTGACTATATTGAGATAGTCGACTTCCCATGATTAAAAGAAAATTTAAATTAAAGATTTAAATTTCAAGAGCTGGCCGACCACCCTTTACATGGAGCACCCTTCACAGTTAAGACAAAGACTTTATTATTAATCATACAAGATGTGGTGCGATTAATAAAAAGAGTATAAGGAGCGATTAATATAAAAGATATGTGGAGCGATCAAAGATAAGAAGGAGCAATCAGCATATAAAGACAAACAAGTTTGTTTAGAAAGATGTACGATTCCTTTTGGAAGGGCAGCAATTAATTCAAAGGGGTGTGATTTATTTTAAAAGGTTGTGATTTGATTTTAGAAGAGCTGCAATATATGAAGAGATGCCACCTTTATAAAGAGCCATATCTATTTGTTAAGGACGTCTCCTTTGGAAGAATATATATGGTGAAAGAATATGTGATTTGAAGACAAGAATTCCAACGATTGATTTCTGAATTTGAGAGAAGAGAAGGAGCAGAATTATGAAGAGCAAATCTGATTTATTTTGAGAAGAAAATATAAGTGAATGTTAGAGAATATCTAAGAGCAAATATATACATGTTTATAATCAGCTTTGTGAGGAAGATTGGTGCATGATAGTGACCAGATTTGAGAAGGAAGAGAGTAATAATATTTGGATCAGATTTGTGAGGAAAGGAAGTGTGTGATCAGATTTGTAAGGGAAAAACGTATGTCTATGAACCTGATTTGAAAAGGAAAGACTTACATCATACAGAATAAGAAGTTGTAATCAGATTGTGAGTTAAAAAAAAAGATATTGTAAAGACCCTATCTTAACAAAAAAAAATTCTTGCTGGTCTGAAATTTTCTGATTTGTTTTCCTTCCAATTGCTTTAGGGTTTTCAAGATATTTTTGTGCCAATGTGTTTGCAATGTTGTGTAGATGAAAAGATAGGAATATAACAATAAACTAATACCAAATGATAACAGAAAATGCAATAATCAGCTTACCAACACATCATATCATCAATACCAATCATGAAAGAACATACCCGGATGGAGAAACAGACTTCTTTATTCAATAAGAGTTGGCTGATTACAAAAGTAGATGGTCTGATATAAAATTCAGACAAGTATAAGACTGACAATTGAGCCCAAATGTGACCCAATGCATGTACAAATGATCTCCAATGAAGCCACAACAAATGCCAATGAGCTGATGATGAATGCCAAGCCAAATGAAGTCTGATATGTAAACTGAAAATGCTGATATGAACCTGTAACCTGCTGATATGAAACCCTAATTGTAAAAACCATCCAAAATATGCCAAAATATGACTCCAAATGCAAGCACCTAGCCCTAGGATTAAAGCGCCTAGGGTTTAGAGGTCTCCATGATGTTCAAACCCTTCAAAAGATGAACTCTATCACTCAGATCTGAGAAATAAACCCTGCTGTACCTGCCATTCCAGAAAATCAGAATGTAGAAGATGGTTGGAAATGATTAAAAACCCTTTTATATGCCATGCGATCCAACCAAGAACCCTCTAATATCAACCAATGATGAAATTAGCTCCATATACTAGCCAAATCTGCTTAGTAAACTCAATGAAAACTCACAATTCAAGCTCTATGATGAATTCTATATGAATTCATCCCATGATGGTGGAATGGGAGCATCACCAAACCACAAATGCCAAGGGAAAACCACCTTGAGCAAACTGAAATGCAATTCCAGCAAAGAGAAAACTCTCAATAATAAAATTTGCCAAATGATCAATACCTTCAAAATGAAACCAAATGCCTCTATTTATCCTCTTTTCCTCTGAGGCATCCAATTTTGCCAAATAATAAAAAACTTCAAATCCACCAAACAAATGCAAATTTCAATTTGACAATTTTAAATGAATTGCAACTCACAACCACCGTCATTTAAAAAAACCAAATAAAATAATATTATTTTATTTATTTTTTCCTCCTCAAAGCGTCGATTTTCCTTGAGCAAATAATGCAATTTTTATAAATTTCTTCTTTTCTCCTTTTGGGCGTCGATTTCCACACAAATAAAATAATATATTTTTTTATTTTTTTAATATCTTCCCTTTGGCGGCGATTTTGGGCTCATTTGATAAAAATAATAATATTTTATTATTTTTATTTTTCCTTCTCTATTTTGGCGTTGGGAAAAATAATAATATAATAGATAAATAAAAATGCAATTAAAGATTGCATTTTCCATCCTTTCACCTTTTCCATCTTCAATTTGACCAACGTTTATTTTTCCAATCCTTGGATTGGAAAATGTCGATATTTTGGCTTTATGAAAAATATCATAAAATAACACTTAGCCAAAATCCAAATAAAACAAGTATTGAGCCAACATTATAGTTTTTCATCCTTCAATACCAAGCTCAAACCAAAATCATTCCCTTACCACTAGCATTAGCCTACGGGAATGGTGAATAAGCTAATCAACATCTCCTCAAGTGATCACTCCAGAAATGGGGACATGACAAATATCATCCATTGAAGAATTCGTAGGTTGGTGCCTAGAGATTGGTGTCTCTTACTGAGTTGGTGCTCAGTTGTAAAGGTTGGTGCCTACAGATTCTACAAGCGGGGATTGGTGTCTCTAGTGGGTTCGTGCTCACAAAAAAAGAATTGTAAGAGAAATAGGTTGGTGCCTACAGAAAAAGAATCCATATATATAAGCAATATTTTGCCGTGGTTTTCTCCTGCAAGGGTTTCCACGTAAAATCGTATGTCCTCTCTATGTTCATAATTGCTAGATCTTACTTGGGTGATTTATTGTGATTGATTAAGTTTGAAAAGTAAAAGTTTGTTTGGTACTGATTCACCCCCCCTCTCAGTATCACTATGTGCTCATCATTCTGTAGCAGATTTCAGTTCTAGAATTAATGAGAAGATTTTGGGGCTGTGGCAGTCATTGAGTTATATTTATTGTTTTCTATTATATTTGTAAATAGATTCCAGCATCAAATTAAATCAAAGTTGTTCTGATACATTTAGTTTATGATGTTATTTTCTATAGGAATTAGATTACAAATGAAAATCTATTTACCATGATTTAGAGAATTTGACTATGTGGCCTTGTGTGCAATGGAGGGATATCTTGTTTCAAATCACATTTGGCAAAGGGAATCAAACCATCATGTGAAGTTTTTCACTAACTACTCTCTAGATGTTACCCATCAGGCAAAGCAAGCTTTTGAAGTTCTTTCAGAAAGTAGGACAAAGAAGGCAAGGATAGGCACACAAGTTAGATTAACTTCTTCTAAGGCTAGAGTTGACTACTTGATGTAGAGTGATTACAGCACACTGCAACAAATATAGAGATTTATGTGCCTTCTTCTGGATCACAAAGACATAAAACAAGTGGGAGGAACATTAGCGCTTTCTTAGCTCCACGTACTACACCTAGAACACAACCAACTTTAGAGAGTACGAGGTGGAAGAAAATTGTCCATGAGTAGGCCAAAAAGCCAGTGCTAATTTTTGGTACTATTGTAGCATGTCATTCTATATTGTGAAGTCTTCATGCTAGCAATTCATGGTCAATGCCATTGCAATTGTGGGTCATGGGTTCAAAGCCCCCTCATACAATACCTTGAAGATGAACATGTTGACAAATGCAATTGAGAATTTGAACAATGTTCTTGTGGATTATTGCAAGGAGTGGGCTAGGACTATAAGAACCCTTACCAATTCTGCCCCATTTTTCTGATTGCTGGTCTGATTTTCTGAATTTGTATTTGTTTGATTTTGAATGGGTTTTGAATGTTTCAATGCATATAGGGTTTTGCCATGATATGATAACAATACAGAAACATATTTGCATAGAAATCACACAATATAGATGACTGAAAATGAAATAGATAGTTTCAAATTGAAGATTTGAAAGATGTGTCTTCAATTACATACTCGGATGATGTTATCATGCCAATCACATACATAAATGAAGGTTGATTACATAAAAGTCATGAATGATCCTAAATCAGATCTGATTATGAATACAAATGTGATCCTCAATGGCCAAAAACCCTTCTCCAAGATGAGGCTATAACTCCCAATGATAGCCGCCTAGGTTATGAAGTTGACCAATGATGAAGTAGATGAAATGCTGTTGTTCTAACACTGATTTTTGATCTGCAGAGGCTGATATCAAATCTGATTACAAAAACTTTGCCAAAACAAACCCTGAACTCCTCCGAAAGGTGGCAGCTAGGTCTAGGAATGGAGCGATGGATTCCTAGGTGTAAAATATGCCAATGCAATACCAAAAGATAACACAAAACCCTCTGATCTGCGACCTGTAATGAATTTGCAGAGGTCTGAAACACAAATCTGCATACCAATGGATGATGCCAATCACCAAATTGCCCTCCAAGACAACGCGCTTCACCTCCAAACCCTAGCCAAGCATTAGTTGATGAAAATATGCCAAGTAAACCTTCAGATCTAAATCAAAATGTCTTCAACCTACAATAAAACTCCAAACCCTAGCTGATATAACAATCTCCTTTCAAACCCTAGCTGGTTGAAGCTCCAAAATGCAAAAGAAACCTACAAATATGCTCACTAATGAACCCTGAATGGATCCATCTCTCAATGTGGGATGGGTTTTCATCCAAACTACGAATTCTAAGGGTTTTCGTCCTTAGAAGCTTGCTGAAACGAAGTTGCAACCAAGAAAAGCTCTCCAAATATCAAATGACAATAACATAGAATGATGAAAATGACCTCCAAAGCCCATATTTTATAATTCGTCACTTGGGCGCCCAAATCAAATATATTTTAATTCACTTTAGAGTCCACCGCCATAAATAAAATATTTATTTTTATTTTTTTTAATTTTCTCAAGTTGGGCGGCCAATATTGGGCAAATAAAATAATAATATTTTATTATTTTTGCTCTTCAAACTTGGGCGGCCACTTTTTGCAATAAAATATAATATTTTAATAAATAAAATATTATATATTGGTCATTTGCATTATTTTTCATTTTTCCTTATTTTCCTCATTTCCACTCTCCAAGTGAGACGTTTTTCCCTTTGGCAAATTATTTAATTAATTTTGACTTTTCCACAAATATTATAAAAATATATAAAGTCATCTCCCAATTTTATTTTGTGAAGGAAAAATAGTTGAGCTCCATAAAAACAACTTTCCATTCTCCAAGCATCTAGCAATGTTCTCTATTCCAAGCCAAACCTCAACCAAAACATTCCCTTACCACATGAATTAGCCTACGGGAATGGTGAATAGGCTAACTCTCTCCTCGCTAGGTGATCATGCCAAAATGGGGACATTACAAGGACAAGTTGCATGATAATGTCAAATGGGTGGACAGATGGGAGGAATCGTAAACTCATCAATTTCCTTGTTGCATCAAAGCTTGACATTGTATGTACGAGGTCAATGGATGCATTTGATATAATGAAATCAGCACAAGCACTATTCACTCTATTTGATGAGGCGCTAGTTGAGGTGGGGCCACAACATATGGTCCAACTTATTACAAGCAATGTTGATGTCTGTGTTGTTACTGGGAGATTGTTAATAAACAAGTATCCCACTTTGTTTTGGAGTCCATGCATGACTCACTGTCTTGATTTAATCCTAAAAAACATTGGGAAAATTGAATGGGTTAAATCCATATTGAACAAGGTGAGAATCATCACACAATTCATCTACAATCACACAAGGGTGTTACATATGATGCGCACCTTCACAAATGGGAAGGAACTTCTTCGACCAAGGGTCACCATATTTGCCACTCACTTCCTAGCATTGCAAACTCTTTGTGGCCAAAAGATGAATTTGGAATGAATGTTCATTTCCAATGAGTGGTTACAATCTGGCCTTGTCGATCACAAAGATGGTCAAAATGTGGCAAAACATGTTTTTGCTATGAGTTTTTGGACAGAGGCAAAGGAGATTGTGCTACTTTTAGACCCTTTAGTTAGAGTGTTACAGCTAGTTGATGGGGATAAATCCCCAATGGGCCACCCATATGAGGCCATGGATAGGGCTAAAGAGGCTATCAAGGGGACGATGGACCATGAGATGGGCAAGTCGAGATGGGATTGGCACATGCATTGCGCCCTCCATGCCACTAGATACCTCCTCAATCTAGCATTGTTTTATAGTGACTCCTTCAGTCTTCTTGAAGAGGTGAATGACGACCTCTTTCGATGCATTGAGAGATTTTCCCCCAATCACAGGATCATTAGGCTGCCATGGCAAAGTTGCCCACATACCAACAAGGAAAGAGATTTTTTGCCACTCTTTGTGCTATAGAAGGCAAGACCACTTTGAAACCAAGTACTTGGAAATTTGCAATCAACTTTTCCCTTCTTATCTCTCACAAAGTTTAAAGTTCGTTACATTGTTTTGAAGATTGAAATTCTCTAACAAAATAGAATGTCGATAAAATTTGGTTTTTCATAGCTGACTGGTGGAATTATTTTTGATAAAAATGCCAATATTTAAAATGGATGGTGATGCACATTTTGAACCAGGCATGTAGTTCTTGTCCTTGTGAACATTCTTGGAGTGTGTACGAACACATACACTCCAAGAAACACAACTGTTTGACTCAAAAACAGATCAATGATTTGGCTTTTGTCCACCACCTTGACCTCTATTTGTAAATTGTAATTAGTGTTTTTTTGCAATTTGCAAATATTATTCTACTTTTGTTAGGGCTTGTCAAACTAATGCATTCAATTTGATCATATTAGGGATTGTCGAGGACGATCAGCCAATTGACCTTGACAAGATTGATCTTGACTCAAAATTGCTCATTGATTCAAGGAAGCCACTTGATCAAGAAGACTTTTATATCTTTCGGATAGCCAATGTATTTGATGAAGAGCAATTGAATCAACTTAGGACGGAGCATAATGTTGGAGCTTCATTATCAAGAACTACAGCCCCCTAGTGGATTGTATTTCATAGTAGCTAGCCTCATTGGCTCATTTGCTTTGTGCTTCTTTGTAGTTTGTCACTTTGTAGCTTGACATTGTATTTTGTAGTTTGTGATTGATTTTGGGGTTCAAACTTTGAAGTCGAATTATGTGGTAACAAACTATGCAGTATGCACTGTAAGCAGTGATCTCAAAATTAATGAGAAAAATCCATATTCCAAAATTAATGGTGTACACTCTCCTTTACTTTCTTTCTCTCTCACTCTCTATCCAATTAGGATTGCTTTAAATATAAAAAACATCCGTTATTTCTTTTTCTTTTTTTGTTCTGAATTTCTTTGAATCTTTTGGGTTCCCAATATTATCCCAGAAAATTGAAAATATCTTTATTTTCTGACTTGCCAAAATATCCCAAGAAAGATATTTGCTTCTAAAGTAAAAGTGAGTGAGAACATTTCTTAATGGGGTTGAATGTACATAAGTCAGCTTAAACTATAAGCCCACTATTTTGAAGTATTAAACATGGCAATAACATTGTTGCTGCGTATACTTAGTTAAGAGTTATTTAAAACTATGAACAGCTGATTGGCTGTTTCAAAAGCCACAATATTATTGGTAGTGTCGCTGCCAGTGCTCTAAAGCGTATCCTAATTCAGGTTTACAATACTTAATTTATCCCCTTTTTATATTGTCACTGTTGTAATAAAGTCAATATACACATTCCATTTACTTCCCTTTTCCCTTTCTTCAATCTATTTTCACCGGGTACTTCCACAGTACATATTCCAAAGATTACGTGGATGCTTTTTAGCACAATTGTTATTGCAATGCAATGTATTCAATCCTATATATATATATATATATATATATATATATATATATATATATCAGCTGCAAAATACGGTGTTTCCAAGTGAGTTGTATGAGAATCAAGTACAGATCTGAATTCCCTGTGGAATCACGTAGGGTTTGAATTTGAGCAGTTGGAATCGTGTGGTACTGGTGCAAGGCATACTCAACTGATTTCGGGGTGGACTTGGTGATTTCAAACCAATTCCATACGGATTCCAACGTTGGACAAATTTTTCAAGGTATTTTTGTTCACGTTTTGACTAACGAAACCCTAAAGAACCGTCCCCAAACACAAAACGACCAGCATATTACACATTTTGTGTGTTTAACGACTTGCGGCAACAAGAAAAAGGCATTTCATGTGTTGAACAAGTTGCAGCAATAGCAAACAGGGAAAGGAAGTAGGGCAACAAACATTCAATGACTCAACATTCACCAATAAGTTATTAATCAGCGATATGACTCACAGTTCCAACCGCTGAATATATTCCAATGCCCTTTAGATGTTTAAAGCATAGTTTAAAACTCGGACAGCAATTACTCGGCTCACCCAAAAATTTTGAAAACTCGGGCCTTGACAAAAACTCAGGAAAAACTCGGAAAATTTATCGAACATTAAAAAATACATTTATTTTTGAAAATATGCTTTAAAAACAAGCATATTACTGAATTTATGACCATATTACTAGCTTCATATATAAATCAAAATTACAACCATAAGAGCATTACTTAGGATAGGGATTGACTTAGCAATTTATGACCATATTACTAGCTTCCGTAATATATAAATTAAAATTAAAGCCATAGGAGCATTACTTGGGATAGGGATTGACCGAGCAAACCAGAAGTATAAATATAATTCAGTTACTTGGGATTTGATTGGATAAAATTCAAAAGAATAAAAAAATATTGCTTTTCCATCCAACATGGCCCAAAATGATTTTTGTTTTTCGCTTTTTAAAACTAGTGTGCGGGTTTCAGGGTAGCAATCCCAGTAAGATCGAGGGGCACCACCCCCAGCGGGGGTATGGGGGCAGCACCCCTAGCGTGCTCTCTGTCGCGATACAGGGCGGAGTCAAGGGCCGGACCCCCACCACAAAGACCAAATTAAAGCCTTTGAGACCACACAGACCTTCATGGTGCATGTCATTTTTCATAATTTTATTGCTTTTAAATAGCCTTTGAAAGTCCTCCAAACCTTTCAAAAAATGCTTGACTTTCATGCTTTTACATTTTGACCTGCTCACCTCGAGACTCACCGAGTCTTGGTGAGTCCTAGCGAGTATTGTAACATTGTATTCAATACATATATATTTTTAATATGTTCTTAATATTATTTATTATAAATTGTTTTATATATTTCTAATATTATTTATTTTTATTATGTTTTTATATATTTGTATATTATTTATTTTTATTATGTTTTTATATATTTTAATATTATTTTATTTTACTTATATATTATATATTATTTTTATTTATATATATTAATTATTTATTTTATTAATATTAAGAAAATGAAAAAAAAAGTTTAAAGTTTTAATACATATATATATATATATATATATATATATATATTCTTAATATTATTTATTTATATTACGTTTTATATATTTTTAATATTATTTTATATTTATTTATATCATAATTTTAAAAATTGTATAGCAAATTCATGGCAATTAAGTTTAAACTAAATTTTCATCCCATAAATAACAAAAACCTGAGAAGCTCTTAAAAACAAACTAACAAACCTGAAAAAAAAGCTCTTAAGGTGCAAAACACATTTGTAGCTCGGATTCAATATGGAGAATTTTCACAACAAAAAGCCAAGCTTCAAAATCTATTAAACCCTCAAAATGGGATGAACAATAGTGGAGAATACTAGGAAAACACCTGGAAAATCCATGTGCAGAAGAAAACGCTTGGAAAACACTTGAAATCCACTAGGGTATCATCCAAAAACGCAAGGGGAAAAAAGAAAAAACGTGAAACGCCTTCTTATAAATGATTTTCAATGAGTTTTTTGGGGCATGGCGAAATTTTTTTGCAGATTTATCACCAGTTTTGTAAAAAAAATTGCTGCAATTTTTTAGTTAAACTTAGCTGCAAGTTTTAATGGCAATTACTCGCAGCAATATTTTTTCGACGAGTACTCATGATTTAGGTGAGTACTTGCCGATTTTTTAAACTATGGTTTTAAGTAGCTTATGATATATTCCTAAGTGATATATTTGTATTTGTAACATGAACCATTTAACCTTTTATGTATTCTAGTGCCCTTTAGATGTTTACTTTCTCTATACATTACCATGCCACATTTATGATTTTAGCTCAACATACATTATCATATCTGTCTACTTTAGCATTACGTATAAATACTTTACCTATATTATAATATTGTAGTTTTATGTATATATTAATATTAATAGTATTAACTTATATTTAAATATACATATTTACTATTTAGTTGTATAAGTTACTTCATAAAATACTTTAATATTAATTTATTAACATTTTAGCATATTTATATTATATTATTTAAATATTATTACATATTTGTGATTTTTATATGACTTTTGTACGGATGTACTCAGCTTGAAAAAAGTTGTCCAGCATACTATATCCACATACCCATACCCAATTCCAATTCTAATTCCATGATGAAATAACCCACCCTGTTCTGTATTTTATATTCTCTGATCTGGGTCTGATTTTTTCTCACTAATTGGGTTTTCTATAGTTTAGTTGTAACCTGCTTGCATTTTGGTGGTCTTTTCATTTGACAGGGAACACATGCATATGCATATTTTGCAAATACAAAGGAAATAGAAGTACCCAAATGCTTTATTTCAAATGAAATACATTACAAAGCATAAATAAGCAATACCCATATGAAATAGTTCAAGAATAACTAGGGTTTCAACATACCCATTAGTTGAGATTTGAAATAGATGGCTGGAAATAACAGTACAGTAGTAATGGATGCTCAAACTCCTTCAAAACTCAAATCAGATATTACCAAGACAAGGTGCGGCAGTCCCTAAGGCTGAGACGTCTCAAGGGTGGCTGGAAACATAATATATTGAAATTCTTTGATGCCAAACTGCCCCAACGATCTCCTCTAGTGCTGGTACGGCCAATACTTACAGGTACAGCAATGAATGCCAACTCCAACCCCTTGTAATACTGTTGTAAATCACTGAAACTGGTCTACAGATATTTAGAGCCTCAGTTGGTAACCAAACTCACACAAAATCACACCCAAACACTTGATCTCCTTCACTAGGCTAAACAACCTATTATGGGACTAGTACGGCCAGATAAGGGAGTGAAAAGCACTCCCAAACTCTGTCAAAACCTCTGCTATAACCTGCAATGTGGTCTCCAATCTGTCCCAAGAATTATAGATGCAAAAATCTAAAGATATGTCGATTAAATCACCTCCGCGACTTATCTCCAAACTCCCAATCTGAATAAAATGAAGCACAAACACAACCACTGAATATGGCTGCTCAGAAGCACCCTTAGGTGGTCTCTCACACCTACGGAATGCTGTCACTAATAGAGGATTTCGTCTCCAAAAGCCATGGATGGTTTTCTTCAAACCCTTGTTCTCTTTGTAGAGCAAATATCATAAAATGCAATTGTTGTGAATGAATCCTTTCTTTTCCTTTTGGCTTTTATATTTCCCTACAAGAGGGTCGACCCACATAAAGGAGAAATAAAAACATTACAAATTCACTTTATTTCCCTAGAGGCGTCCATGTCCCAAAAAGTGACTTTTATTTGCATTTTACATTTTTCACTTAGTCACCGACATTAGCATTATAAAGTCCCAATATTAAATATGCAATATTAAATTACGGACTTTAAAATAAATGGCCAAATGAACACGGAATCCAATGAGCTATGGACCATTGGAAAGGTCTCATCGTAACGCTCCACCTCCAATCTTGAATTTCCCCAAACGGTCAAAACCCTAACTTACTGAAAATAGTAAGTTCTAGCCAAGATGTCCAAAACCATCCAATGAACACTCCAAGAGTTCCCTAACCATACTGGTTAGTCTACGGGAAGCAAGTATAGACTAACACCGCCTAGGAAAGGGGGCATTACAGTCCGCCCTTCCTGAGATTGATATCTGGATGCATCAGAATCTGCTCACTCTCCCATGTAGCATCCTCTACCGGCAGGTTCTTCCATTTCACCAAAAACTCCCTGATAACCCTCTCCCTCAATGTACGCTCCCTGGTGTCAATGATGGCCTTAGGTACCAAAACCAACTTCCCCTCTTCATCAAGAGGAGGCAACTCTGTAGAAGGTATCCCATTGTGCCCCAGTGCTTTTTTAAGGAGAGACACATGAAAAACATTGTGAACCCTGCTATCTGCTAGCAACTCCAAATCATAAGCCGCATCTCCAACCCTCTTGGAGATCCTGAATGGTCCATAATACCGTGGCTTCAACTTTTCTGCACCACTCTTCTTAAGAGTGGACTCTCTATAAGGCTATAGCATAAGATATACCATATCACCAACCTCAAAAGAATGCTCAACCCTGTACTGATTTGCATACTGCTTCTGTTGGTTTTGTGCCTTTTGGATGTTCTCTCTCAAAGACCTCATAATGTCCTGACTCTCCTACAAGAGGTCTCTGGCCTTAGGTACTCTGTTGTCTCCAAACAACGAATCCAAGAAACTCGAAGCCTCGTACCCATAGTGCCATGAATGGTGACATCTGAATAGACATGTGGTAAGTGGTATTGTAGCAATACTCACCCAAGTGAAGCCACTTCACCCATGCCTTCTGTTGCCCTGCAATATAATTTCTGAGGTAACCTTCCGCCCACTTCTTGACTATCTTAGTCTGCCCATCTGTCTAGGGGTGGTAACTTGTGCTAGGGGTGAACTCTGTCCCACTCAACCTGAAGAGCTCCTGCCAAAAGTTACTCAAGAACCTGTTGTCTCTGTCATTCACTATACTCTCTGGCAACTGATGTAGTCGGAATACCTCTCTGAAGAATAATTCAGCAACTTGAGCTGCTGCATAGGTGTTTGAAACAGCAAAAAAGTGTGCAAACTTAGTTAACCTGTCAACCACCACAAAGGTGCAGTCCCTACCTTGGGCTTTGGGCAAGCCCGTAATAAAATCCATCGAGATGCAATCCCACTTCCTCTCGAGAATGGGTAAGGGCCTGCAACAAACAACCTGGAAAGGAGTGCTCATGCCTGTTCTGCTGACACACCGGGCACTCCCTCACATACTTCTGAACTTCGGTCTTGAGGCCTTTCCAGGTGAAGCGCTCCCTAACTTGTCTATAGGTTTTGAAGAAACCTGGATGTCCTGCCATAAGCATGTTGTGAAAAGCCCTCAAGATCTTCTGCTTCATAGCAGATCCTGGCACCAAATAAATCCTGCTCTTGTAAATGATCAAGTCATTTACAACTGAATACCTATCATCACTAATGGTGCCATCAACAATCCCAAAAGCCCACTTATCCTTCGCATACTCTGCAAAAATCAAATCTCTCCAATCCTCTGCAATCTCCCCCAAGGCGCACAAGTGAGGTCTCCTAGATAATGCATCAGCAACTACGTTCTTTTTTCCTTTGACAAAAACTATGTCAAAGTCATATGCCTGTAGTTTACGAACCCATTTTTGTTGCCTGTCTTTCAGATCCTTCTAAGGAAATCCTTCAGACTATTATGATCAGATTTGACAACAAATTTACCTCCAACCTGGTATTGTCTAAACTTAGCCAATGCATGCATAATGGCTAGCATCTCCTTATCATTTATGTTGTAGCTCCTCTCTGCACCCCTCAACATCCTACTCTCAAATGCAATGGGGTGTTTGTCCTGCATCAACACCACTCCAATGCCTTCTCCTGAGGCATCATACTGTAACTCGAAAGGTCTCGAGAAATTTGGAATGGCCAACACTAGGCAAGTACTCATCACCTCCTTGAATCTGTCAAAACACTGTTGAACACTGCTATTCCACTCAAAAGCACCTTTCCGAGTCAAGTCGGTAAGGGGGGCAGCCAACTGAGAAAGCCCCTCACAAAGCGGCAGTAGAATCCACATAAACCGAAGAATCCCTTGAGCTGTGAGAGAATCTTGGGTGGCGGCCAGTCTATGATAGTCCGGATCTTCTCCGGATCCATACGAACACCCTCTGTGCTGATGATGTGTCCCAGATATAATAACTTTGTCATGTCAAACTCGCACTTGACATTTTGGCATAAAGGGACTCCTACTCAAGTATGCCCAGCACAATATCTATGTGCCCCAGGTGCTCCTCCCATGTCCTCTCATTGAAGAAGATAAGCACAAACTTCCTTAGCTGCTCTCGGAATACCTTATTCATGCAAGACTGGAATGTAGTTGGCGCATTGGTTAAGCCAAAAGGCATAACCAGAAACTCAAAGTGCCCATAGTGGCACCTAAATGTCGTCTTCTCTACATCCTCCTCTCGTACCCGTATCTGATGGTACCCAGATCTCAAATCTATCTTTGAGAAGAAGCATGCACCGTGCAACTCGTCAATGAGCTCGTCAATCCGAGGTATGGGATACCTGTTCTAATTGTTTTCTTATTCAGCTCCCTGTAATCGATGCACATCCTGAGTGTACCGTCCTTCTTAACCAAAACAGCAAAAGAAGCACAAGGACTCTTACTTGGCCTGATATGTCCCATCTTCAGAAGCTTCTGAATAGCCTTCTCAATCTCATCCTTGTACCGCCTAGGATGTCTGTAAGGTACTGTAATGACTGGCTTGCTACCCTACTCAAGCTCAATGACCTACTCAAATCCCTTGTCAGAAGGTCTACCTGGTGGTATATCACTAAACACTTTGGTGTGTTTAGTCATCAAAGACTGGATCTCAACCGGATACTCTTGCTTTGTAATAACCTGCCCCTGTTGGTCTTTTGATTTATCTTTTAATGTTATATATATATATATATATATATATATATATATATTACCTTTTCTGTGATCTTTTAGAACTAGATAGAAGATGCAGAAGGGGGTTTTCGTTTTCTTGAGATGTGTAGCCAATATACATAGAAAGATAACATGCAACTGAAACCCAAAAAAACTATGATAGATATGAACTAAATAATGGAGACCCAGTTCATAGAATGGCATAAAATGAATATTCAACACATACCCATTTCAAAATAAGCATCTTCGAATTTCTACTATTGACGGACCAGCAACATAAACATTGGTTTTTGCATCAAATACATCAGCAAGACCAAGAAGACAATCTGCTACAATAACACTAGCCTCAAAGGCTGAAAACAAACCAAAATGCAGAGATGAACAGCCCCAAAGAACTCCAATAAGGCTGCCAAGATGTACGGCCCACATATGAATAGGTATGGTCAGCCTAAGGTGTACGGCCAATAAGAGGTACAACAGCAAAGGGTACGGCCAGCAGATGGAGAAGAAAACAGTCCCAAACCCTCTCAAATCTGCGATGCGATCAATCACAAATACTTCCTCTCAGCTACAAATACATCAACAATAAGATATGTCTTGTTATCTCCAACTCCGTCAATAATGGTATCAAACTGAAGCTCAAATACAGCCACTAAGTATGGCTGCCCAAGAGTCCCCTTGGGTGATCTTTCACACCTGCGGAAGACTAAAACTAATGGTGGTTTCCGTCACCAAGAGCCAAGGCTAGATATTTCTTCCAAACCCTCATTTGCAGAGCAAATAGAATCATAAAATGTAATATCAAGAATGAATTACCTTTCCCCTCTTTTGCCTTTTTATAACCCCCACAAGTGGATCAACCCATATGAGAGGGAAATGTAATTTTTAATTTGCACTTTATTCCTCAAAAGGGGCATCCAAGTCCCTTGGTGACTTTTGCATTTTTCCTTATTTTCCCAAAGTCACTGACATTACATTATAAAGTCCATATATTAATAATAAAATATAACTTACGGACTTTAAAATGAAAGCCCAAACGGTCACGGAATCTTATGAGTTATGGACCATTGGAAAGGTCTTGTCGTAATGCTCTGCCTCCAATCATGAACTGCCTCATCTGGGTGAAACCCTAACTTACTAAAAATAGTAAGTTCCAACCAAAGTGTCAGAAACCAACCAAACGAACTCCCAGAGTTCCCTACCCACTTTGGTTAGTCTACGGGAACCGAGTATAGACTAACCCCACTAGGAAAGGGGACATTACATGCTTCTGCTACTTAGGCACCTCGAGCATCACAAGTACCTCGGCCACCCACTGTACCTAATCATGCCGTAGTATCCTCTCCATCCTCCTAATGGACACTGCTCTCAAACCACCAGCTGACATCCCCCTCAGAATATGCCTCCGACCATCCACCTCAAATTTCATCTCCATGGTCTGTAGGTTGAGGTAGAATTATCCTATCGCATGAAGCCACTTCATGCCGAGGACTACATCCATGTCCCCCATGCTAACCACATAGTATTCGGCCTAGAACTAATAATCACTTAACTTAATAGTTAAGTTGGGGATTCTCCTCTTGCAGGTAATGACAAATCCATCTACAACTCTAATCTTGAACCTCTCGAACTCCTCGGTTTTGAGTCCCCTCTGCGCTACTAGCCCCTCATCAATAAATGTATGAGTGGCCCCTGTATCAAGCAAAGTGGTCACTCTTTGTCCCTCCAATACTCCCCGTATCCTGAAGGAATCCTCTTTCTGAATGGCAGAAACATGTGTCGTAGGTATATCATCCTCCTGTACATCCTGCACCTATTCTGCTGCACTCTCCACATCACTATCCTCCCGATCACTCTGTTGTCCTGATTGTTCTGAAGTTGTCTCCTCAGCAGAATAGTATTCCAACTATTTCACTTGCCCCTTCATCGGGCACTTATGGTTTGGATCCCATGGACCCTTGCACTTAAAGCACAACTTCTTCCTCCTGTACTCGTTCAAGGCATCATCATCTAGGCGTGGTGTTGGTTGCTTCTATGGAAAGGTGTCTCGATGATGTGAAGGCATCTTATCCTTCCATGGAGGAAAGGGTTTGGACACAAACTTGTTCTTAGGTACAGCAATCTCCATACTTCGTGCCCTCTTGATTGTCTCCTGTAATGACGGTGGGTCAAATGCCTTAACCCATCCCCTGAGTGGTTCCATTAGTCCTTCAGTGAATAGGACTGAGTCTCCTCTCTGATATGCTAGGAACCATCACACTGATCCTCTAGAACTCAGAAATGTAAACCTCAAGTGACCCAAATTGTTTCAACTACGCCAACTCTCTAAACTATAGTTCTGCGTCCTTGGTGTCGAATCTCTCGATGAGTCTGTTTGTGAAGTCATCATATGTGGTAATGAGATTGTGGCCTAGTGTGACCAACCCGTGATTCTACCACTCATGTGCTAACCCATCTAGCTGTATGCTAGCAAAGTTGAGAGCCTCGTCCTCTAGCATAGGCTTAAGTGTCAGATAATTGTCCAGCTTCTGCACCCAACCTCTGGCTGAAACCTTGCCACTCCCATCAAATTGATCCATAGGGACTTTACTCAATGCATGCTAGTAGTCTCGATAAGCTCTATGTGCTCTATGATCTCCTCTACCACCCTGTAATATCCCCTATGGATATTTGCCCCAATTTTCCAAATGTTCCACAAAAAAATTTAAACAAACAGTTTGCATGAACTAATTTCTATTCATCCAATAGCTTGCAAGCAAATTTCAATGTAAAACATATTATAACAGTTTTAGAACAAGGATCTGAAATTACATATGAATATTGCTTTCCAATCTTTAGTAGAATAACAGCAGAAATATCCAATCGTAGCCACAAAACTTACAGTCAGATGGGATAACCAGAAGTATGAATTTGAAGCACAAAGTGAGACACCTAAATAATATCTCCAACGGACAATGGGTTTCCGTCCACTGCCTCCAAGCTCGAGGGTTTCTGTCCTCAAACCTGCTGAAAGCCAAAGCTTCCCCAAATTCTCCAAGAGAAAATAATAACCAAGCATAGCTGAAAGTGAGCCCTTGCAACACTTTTATAAACTTCTCATAAGAGCTCATTCACACTTTTAACCAATGTGGGATAAAACATAAACTTCCTTTTTACCTTTTGATGTCTCATGTATTTTAAAATAAGGGGCCCCTTTTACTATTCATTTCCCCACTTAATTTTGACTCACATTAATAAAGTTAAATAATTGAATCTAACTTTATAATTTAAACTTTATTAATGTGGAGATGAATTAAACCAATGGAGTTGAAAGCATCTGACGATAATAACCAATTTTCCATTGAAAAGACACTGTCACTGGAGATCACGGTCCGCCATATGAATTACTATTAATAACATTAATGACTTACTAAAAATAGTAAGTATACCAAAACTGCCTCCAAACGCCCCGGATTGACCTGCAACGAAAATTGCCTAGGCCAAAAATCCTCAAGATTCCTTAAAAGCCCTAGTTAGCCTACGATACCAAGGAGAAATAGGCTAACAACATCATACAATGCGAGCTAGAAAAGGGGACATTACACACCCATAGCTCCCCTCTGCCTCCTCTAATTCATGTACTGCTCAAATGTCAACATATCTCTGATGTCTGGAGGAAGGGTCATGTATTCTGCATGTTGTATCCTAATGTCATCCGCCATGGGGATCTGTACCTCTGGCTCTGTATTAATTGGTACCTCCTCTCTGCGTGGAAAGGTAGGTTGAAGAGGTCTGGGAATTGATCCTAGGGTAGTTCTAGTGCCCTGACCACTACCCTGACCTGCATATCCACTACCCTGGCCTACATGTCTATCGTTGTTATTGTTTGAACCATAGTTGAAAAACTCGCCAAAAGCAAAAACTAGCCAAGCCTGAAAAACTCGACTCGACAAAAACTAGGCAAAAAACTCGGAAAAACTCAGCAACTTTAAAAAATGTTTAAATTTCATTAAAAACACATTTTTTTGCAAAATTCAATGATAAGATGCATCCAATGAGTCAATAAATGAGAAACAAGCTGAGTCTAGTTGTATTTGATTGATTTCAAAGCAAATTGGGTACAAAATGGCATCCTCATGTGGAATGCGCCGATACTGATAGTCTGAAACAAAATGAAAATAGCAAATTGTTTTTGTAAAACTGAAAGTAAATACAAAATACTACATCTTCCTCTTCCCAAGTCTAGTGAAAACTAGGGAAGTGGTAGAACTAGAGGGTCTAGTCCTAGGAATCTACTGTGGCTCCTCCATCCTCGGCATGACAGACCGTGGCTCAACCTCCATCCTGGATGTAGATGCTGGTAGTGATCCTGGTGGCAATGTCTCCTCCTCATCCTCATCCTCATCCTCATCCTCCTCATCCTCAATGTCATCCAATGAGAATCCCAACCCATCGATTCCAGCCCCCTCCTCCATTGCATATCTCTCCAAATCATAGATCTCATCCTCAGAAAACAATGAAGGCTGCCCATCCCGCCCTGTCCAATCACTATAAGGATCTATCTCATCCAAATCAATTAGATCATTTGATATTTCCTCTACCCTTCTTGTGCGCAGCCGAAGATTACATTGCACATAGACAAGGTCATTGAGGCGTTTCTGAGCTAGCTTATTCCTCTTCTTCGTGTGGATGGCTTGAAATAAGCTCCAGTTGCGCTCACAATTGGATGAACTACAAGGTTGGCATAAGACACGAAAAGCAAATCTTTGGAGATCTGGGGTATTTCCACCCCAATTTGTCCACCAAACCTCTATAAAAAAAAAATTGAAGAGTTAGAAACTTACAAAGGAAAGTCAAAAGTTCAAAACATATTAAATATCAAATTATCAATAGTTGTAACCTGTAAATTTGAAATTTTATACCTAGTGACTGATTGCTTATTGCTCGTGTAGCCAAGTCTGAAGAAAAGAGCCTAACCCTTCTTTCCCTATAAGCTTGCAATTCATCAACAATGAGGTTTGCCACCTCAGCCTGGGGTGTCATCCTCTGA
This sequence comes from Cunninghamia lanceolata, assembly GCA_027924645.1. NCBI lineage: Eukaryota > Viridiplantae > Streptophyta > Pinopsida > Cupressales > Cupressaceae > Cunninghamia > Cunninghamia lanceolata. The sequence goes on along the minus strand of BSBN01000232.1, from coordinate 5,835,770 downwards.
ATGCAAGAAGTGAGGCCCTCCATAACCTCTCCACTAGGATCTGAAAAGGTCCCTGAATGGAAGAAATGGGGGTTCAAAAAGTACCCTGCTGCATGGATGGGTTGGTGGAGTTGATTGTTCCACCTATCAATAATCTCCCATATGGGATCAAATTTGGGGTTGTCACCCTTATAATAATTTCTTATAGCGTCCTTGGCCCTATCCATGGCCTCATAAAGATACCCCATTGGGGTTTTATCCCCATCTACCAAGCGGAGGACTCTAACCAAGGGTTCTGACACCTACAATATAAAAATGCAAAAAGATTAAAGCTACAAATTTACAATGAAAGACATTAAAAATAAATATACATTCAATTTGAATTTAAATTCGAAGTTTTGAAGTTACCTTCACAATCTCTGCAACTATTTTTCTCAAATACTTTGTCGAAGACAATGCATGCAACCCTCTCTCCTTCTAGCTTCTTCGCATAAGATGACTCTGTCCATTTTGGGCACACAAACATTTGTTTCAAAGCCACCAATGCACCAAGAATGCCTTGCAACGTTAAGAAAACCCTTGCAAACCTTGTCACACCGGATCTCACCAACTCTTTCCCTTGGGTGTAAATCCCTCATCAAGTGAAGAACCCAAGGGTGATTGTAGATAAATTTTGTGATCCCCCTTGCATCCTCTACAATCGGTGTGACCCAATCAAGCTTGCCTATGTCCTCCAAAAGAATGTCAAGGACATGAGTTGCACAAGGTGTCCAAAAAATTGTGTGGTGTCTATCTTGGAGGATTCTACTAGCTGCCACATATGCTATTGCATTGTCAGTAATTATTTGCACAACATTTTCAATCCCAACCTCCATACAAACTTGCTCCAACATTTTAGCCAAATTTTCTGCATTTTTTACTATGTTGGAGGCATCCACTGATTTCAAGAACACTACTTCATTCTTGCAAGCTACCAAAAAATTAATGATGGTGCGGTTTTTACCATCCGTCCACCCATCGAAAAGAATAGAGCAGCCATATTTTTTCCATTCATTTCTTTGGTCTTCCACCACTATCCTTGCCCTATCACTTGCATTTGTAAGCAACCTACAAGTACAAAGTGAAATTATTAATTAAGTACACAATTTTAATTTGTAAACAAAAAATAGCTTAAATTTATCATAAATTTCTATAAATTAAAGAACATAAATTTATCAAAAAGATTAAATTAACTAACCTCCCACTCAAGCCTGTGCCAGAAGGAGCCTTGTAGCCCTTTCATGTAACTGTCAATGTAGTAACCAAATTATGCCAATAAGGAGAATTCGCCACATTGAAAGGGATGTTAAAATACCAAAATCAGCACAAGCAATGTCTGCATGCTCATGCACCTCCTTATTCCACCCACTTGCCTCTAAGGAAGTTTGTGCTCCAGGTGTGTTTCTAGGCACAAAAAAACTATCTACCGTGTGTGTAGGTACTGATCCTGGTGCTCTACTAGAAGTAGATGAAGGGCTCACGGTGGTGGTGGGTTGCCTTCGGTTACATGGACCACGAAGAGAGCCCACTATGCCCTGAAGTGCATCATCATCCGACTCAAGGTTGGCTGGAGCACCTTGAGAAGAAGCTATGGATGCTTGCATGGCTACCTTTGCCTTCTCCCTTTGTAATTTTCTTTCTTCTGCGACTACAAGTATGGCATTCATTTGTCTTTTTAGTTCTTCCGTGGTGTTAGTACAAGCCCTCGCATCACGACGTCTGATGCCTGCAAGAAGGTATTTGAGGCGGTTAATGCCTCCACGGTATACGTTTTCACATCGGATGCAAAAAACTGACCCAGGGTATGGTCCTAGATAGGCATATTTCCACGCAGGATCTCTAGCTCCTAGAGGACGTTTGCCTACAAATGATGATGATGCGACAGGGCTTAAGGCTGAACCGGATATAGAAGCATCTCTATTTGCCATTATAAATTAACCTGCACATACAAAGAGAAAGCACAAGTTAATTTTTTACTAGAAAATTAAAAAACAACCTAAATTAGATTTCTGATTAATAGATTAAATTTAAACTAACATAAAATTCTAAAGTTAAACATTTTGTTCCAAAAAAAAACGGATTCAACAAAAAAAAATTAACTAGAGTTTGGAAAAAATATGAAAACAATGAAGAAATAAAAAAATTACTCTAAATCCAGGCGGGGCCCTAGCTCGATTGGCTAAGTAATTCTGTTGCGGTAAAGATGGTCACGAGGTCCAGTCTCCCCCATCCCCGTGGTACCGGAGGGTGTGTCATGCCAACGTCACCGGTCACGTTCAAAAAGTTTACCAGACACATTTTTTTTAAAAAAAAATTAACTCTAAATTATTAAAAATGCAAACTAATCTAAGACTTCAACATTTTCTTCAAAAAAAAAATTGGATTCAAATAAGAAAAATGAAAAAAAATGAAAATAATGTGAAAAAAAATGATAAAATCAGAAAAAAAATGCAAACAAAACGGCGATGAATCTTGTTTTTATGAATATAAATCTTGTTTTGATCAATACAAATCCATTTATACTACATTCATGATGTTTTTTAAACTTAGATGCTTCAAAAATCAAGAAATTTCAAAAAAAAAGAGAAAAAAACAAAAACCTACCTGGAAATCTAATTTGCCTTTCAAATTCGATTGAAATCCGCCTCAAATCTTGTTTGGTCGACGCCAAATCGCTGCAAATACATGTAAAATGGTTGGGAGGGGGTTTTTTGTCATATGGAGCAAGTGAAATGACCAAAAATGAGTCCGAAAACCCATTTAAACGTCGCTGGAAAGCGCCTTTTTGGATGGGCAAGTATTTTTCACAGACTCATCAAGTTTTTGTGAAAAACTCGACGAGTTTTTCAAAAAAACCCAGCGATTAAAAACGGTGAGTTTTTGCCTGTATTACTTGGCAGCCAAAAAGACTTGCGAGTTTTTCAAAACTCGGCGAGTGTTGCATCTATGGTTTGAACCGCTGCCCTCACCATTGTGTGTTGTATCTGGTTGTCCCATCAGGATTCCCTAGTTCCATTTCCCAAGTAGCTAGGACATCATATCCAGCATCATATCGAATCTCTAATCTATTCTAGTGTTAGGACTCTCTGGCTGATCTGGTCCTTTGTTTCTATCCCCCATATTACCAGTTATACTATGACTGTCACTTGAAGAGTTCCTATGCATACCCGAAATCCTGAAAATTGTTTCACCCTCTGGTACTTGTGGTGGCTGCCACTACGGAGTATATCTGGTATAAACAATCGGAGTTTCTTGGGTATAAACAACTTTCCACTGACTCATAAAACTGTTTCACAGGCTGACAAGATGCACCAGCTCTAATACCACTGAAATAACCCACCCTATTCTGTATTTTATATTTTCTGATCTGGGTCTGATTTTTTCTCACTAATTGAGTTTTCTATGGTTTAGTTGTAACCTGCTTGCATATTGGTGTTTTTTTCATTTGACAGGGAACACATGTATATGCGTATTTTGCAAATACAAAGGAAATAGAAGTACCCAAATGCTTTATTTCAAATGAAATACATTACAAAGCATAAATAAGCAATACCCATATGAAACAGTTCAAGAATAACTAGGGTTTCAACATACCCATTAGCTAAGATTTGAAATACATGGCTGGAAATAACAGTACAGCAATAATGGATGCTCAAACTCCTTCAAAACTCAAATTAGATATTACAAGACAAGGTGCAGCAGTCCCTAGGGCTACGATGTCTCAAAGGGTGGCTGGAAACACAATATATTGAAATTCTCTGATGCCAAACTGCCCCAATGATCTCCTCTAGTGCTAGTACAGCCAGTACTTACAAGTACAACAATGAATGCCAACTCCAACCCCTTGTAATACTATTGTAAATCACTGAAACTGGTCTGCAGATATTTAGAGCCTCAGCTGGGAACCAAAGTCACACAAAATCACACCCAAACACTTGATTTCCTTCACCAAGTTGTATGGCCTGTTATGGGACTGGTACGGCCAGATAAGGGAGTGAAAAGCACTCCCAAACTCCGTCAAAACCTCTGCTATAACCTGCAATGTGGTCTCCAATCTGTCCCAAGAATTATAGATGCAAAAATCTGAAGATATGTCGATTAAATCACCTCCGCGACTAATCTCCAAACTCCCAATCTGAATGAAATGAAGCACAAATACAACCAGTGAATATGGCTGCTCAGAAGCACCCTTGGGTGGTCTCTCACACCTATAAAATGTTGTCACTAATGGAGGATTTCATCTCCAAAAGCCATGGATGGTTTTCTTCAAACCCTTGTTCTCTTTGCAAAGCAAATATCATAAAATACAATTCTCGTGAATGAATCCTTTCTTTTCCTTTTGGCTTTATATTTCCCTACAAGAGGGTCGACCCACATAAAGGAGAAATAAAAACCTTACAAATTCACTTTATTTCCCTAGAGGTGTCCAAGTCCAAAAAAGTGACTTTTATTTGCATTTTACATTTTTCACTTAGTCACCGACATTAGCATTATAAAGTCTCAATATTAAATATGCAATATTTAATTACGGACTTTAAAATAAATGGCCAAATGAACTCGGAATCCAATGAGTTATAGACAGTTGGAAAGGTCTCATCGAAACGCTCCACCTCCAATCTTGAATTTCCCCGAACGGTCAAAACGGTCAAAATAGTAAGTTCTAGCCAAGATGTCCAAAACCATACAACGAACACTCCATGAGTTACCTAACCATACTGGTTAGTCTATGGGAACCAAGAATAGACTAACACCGCCTAAGAAAGGGGACATTACAGATGACCTAGTGTGTGTGTGTGTCATGTCTCGATATTATGGCATTATTTAATTTAAAGATTTAAACATCATGACAAAGACGGAGACGTCGCTTTTGCCAAATATGGTCAATATGGATGATAATCATATATTTAACAAACATATATAATATTATTAATATATAATATATTAAATAATAATATTTTATAAATATTTTTATATAATTAAAATATTTTATAAATCATAAATACAAATACAAATGTAATATTAAATAATATAATATATATATATTATATAAACATAAATATAAATATAATTATTAATAATTTTATAATATATATATTATATTATATAAGAATAAATATTATAAATTATATTATAAATTAATTAACTAAATGACAACGATGGTATGGGAACCATCGAGCCCAAGTAGGAAGTGGGCGGACCCATATAAGAGCGATTTGTTTAAGGTAATCGTTGTTTACTAAACAACGAATCCCTTAAGAATGCGAAATATAAAGGGTCATAAAGAAATTGATGAAGAAAAAAAAGAAACACACAGGAAGAGATATCTAATATGAAGAAGAAATAAAGAAATAAAGTCCAAGGCAAAAAATAAATGATACATAACTCTGATTTTATATATACATCTGAATATATAATAAAGGAGACATAATCGAATAAAAATCTGAATATATTATATATATATTTTATATAACATCTCATCTCATCACCATCAAATACCTTCAGCAGCGATCATTCCTAAGCATCAGCCAATCAGAGTTTAATATGTATATTTTTATATATATAAACAACATAAATACAAAATGAAGTTATATCCATTAGTCAAGGAAGAAGCAATATGCTTAGCAACAATGCAATTTCAAATCCTATCAGCCAACTCAGCAATCAAACATCGAACCATTGGATCAAGCATCATTCATCAAACAAGAGCAGCGAACTGTATCAGCAAGTTATATTATCAGCAGTCCATCTTCAAGGAAGCCAAAAGCATTACATATAGCACATATAAATCTCTTATAGCGGCAACTTATTATATCTCTTTCAAGCAGCAGCATCTTATCATTCAGCCCAACTTTATAAGGTATTCATATCAGCAATCCTCATCAATCAATAGTATTATCATATGTTCATTATTATCAGCAATCTAATCAAAGAATGAATATATATATATATATATATATATATATATATATATATATATATATATTGAGATAAAACTACTAAGGCAAAGTATTGCCATATATATTTATCCATCCAATAGTGATGGTATGATATTTAGTTCCCATTGAAGGAACAATATTCATAAGAAAGTATTATCTTCGTGATCCATAGGAGCACTAGAACATCTCAAATCATTCAAGAAGACAAATATCATATCGGTACGAATTATACTCATGATATACGAGGGATGAGTGCGACCTTGCCACGTTTTCAATTTTTCTCCTTTGCCCCTACGACGGACGTTGGGTTGTTAGGGACGTACAGTTTGTTATTATTATTATTATTATTATTTTGGCTCACATGGTGGGTGACTTTCAAGTGGTGAAGTATTGCCGGGCGTGCAATGAAGCCCTTGAGCCAAGTGGTGAAGTATTGTCGGGCGTGCAATGAAGCCCTTGGGCCTATGGCAGTGGAGTTCGTTTATCCAGCACTCTAATCATAATATCTCCCCCTCCTCTACTAGGGTAGATGATTGGGCTAGATTAACCACTAGGCTCGACGTCGCCATTCCCAAAGTATATCATGAGGCCTAAACATGGTTAAATTATAAGTATGCTAAAACATAAGGAAATACAATTAGGTATATGTACCTGTTCATTATTATTGATTATCATTATGATGTTACTAACCCCAATTATGATAAACAAATGTATGTATTGATTTCATTATTAAATTGATCTTTAATAATACTAATGTCCCTTTCTAGTAGTTATTCTTGTGTGCAGATTGAGAAATAAAGGATATCCTAAAAGGGGACATTATGATGTGTGTGTGTGTGTGTGTATAATACAATGTAACACACTAGAACATTCCATACTAATTTGTTACTTTACAATTCCATTACATTCTAAGGAATCAAATAAGTTCTCCTCAATTTAAGAATCTTATCCACCTTTCATTGAATTATTATTTTGGAAAATATTCAAATGATATGGCTAAATAACAAAGACATAATTTAGAATAGGAATGACCTGAGCATCGTAGAAATGGAGATTCCGGCAATCCTTAAAAATGGATGCCATACAATAATCAACAAAGTTATTGCAATTCCTGAGCACATACAAAAACATTTTCCTTCATTTGTCAGATCACATGCAGCTTAACTAACTACAACTTCTACTAACCGAACTGTAAGAATTCCCAAGCTTAAAGTATATTCCAGCCACAAACAACATGGTAACATACAAGAAATGAACGGAGATTAAACAGAATAAATATAAAGATCCAGAAATACGAAAAATGAACTGCTTTATAAATGAGACTCAACAACAATTATATTCCCTTAAGCATTGTTTATTTCCTTCTTTTTCTCTGCATGAATTATAGCATTCCTTATAAGCATGCATATCTAGAGGTCTCAAATTCCAAGGAATGAAAAATGATTACTTAGATTCCAGAATCCCAATTACTCTTTAATCTTGTGGTCTTACACTCTTCAATTAGGATTACCCAAGGAAAGTTTGAAGCAAGAAATTTGTATTCAAAGGATCCGTAATTTAATTACCAAAAAGTTTTTGCTGGACATCCCACCATTCCTCCCACTATTTGTGAGATACCAGTAATAGCTACTACCACAAATTCTTAGCAAAATGCTAACATTGAGATATGTCTTCTGAAAATGTTCAAAGTACAAAGTTTTCATAGATGCAAAACTTCTGTTGTTGATTGGAAAAAGAAGTGCAAATTTTGTTGATGTCACTTGAAAAGTGATGTAAAAAGTGTGAAAATTTGAGGTGTTAAGTTTTTTATGATAGACGTGTGAAGTTTTTGGAGGAGATAGGTGTGAAGTGTTCATGAGTTGAGCAGCCTAAGTTTTGAATATTTGAGGTCCAACTTTTGGCACACTTAAGGTGCGAATTTTTGCACATTTCAGGTGCAAAATTGAAAACAAGAAACTGCAAAGTTTTTGAAAATGAAGTTGAAGAGTCAAAAAAGTAGCTACAAAGAAGAAAACCAAATAGTGTGAAGTTTAATGTCAAGAAGTGTAATTATTTTGAAGGTGAGCTACAAATTCTTCAAATGTTGCTCAAAGCAGTGGTAATTAAAGAAAAACCACTTAGGAATGGAAAAATGTAGAAAATGCAAAAGATGTGAACTGAGTGTGTAAAAGGAATGCAATGACAGATTAGCTGTCAAGTACAATGGAATGCAAAATTTGTGGTTGGTAATAAAAGGTAAGAATTCATCGTAAATCCTTAACTTATAAAATCACAAAACCTTCAAAGAAGTAGAGTTTCCACATTTACAAGAAAATGATTAACCAACAAAATTGAAAACAAAGCATATAATTGACAAAGGAAAATACTTCAGAGGACAAATTCAAAGAAATTCAGCAGAAATTTGGACTTGGGTAAATGGAAATGACATACCATGATGTAATGTCCCCATTTCCGGCATGTTCACCTAGCAAGCATCTAGGTTAGCCTATCCTCATTCCCGTAGGCTAATTAATCAAACAAGGGAATAATTTGGTTGAGCTTTGATGGAAAATGGCTTGGAGAAGATAACAATGTTCAAAGGCTTGGAGAATGGAAAGATGATTTACAAGGCTCAGCTAATATTATAGCACTGGCGAAATTGCAAAATGAATTAATGTAATTTTATAATAATTATCAAAAGATCAAAAATAATAAAATAATTATTTTTCAATTTGGGCAACCCAATTGGAGAATAAAATTATATTATCCCGGAGGCATAAGGACGGCATAAGAAATTAAATAATAATATTTTATTATTATTTAAGTTGAGCGGACAAGTCATGGAATGAAAATAAAATAATATTATTATAATATTATTTTAATTGAAGAGGCCAAAAATGGGAGAAAATAATAATATTTTATTATTATCATGAGGTGCGCTCATCTTGGAGAAAGCAACAAACAAAATAGTATTATATTTTGAAAATGGGCGGCCACTTGGGAGATTGGAAAAATAAATAAAATATTGCTCCTTGGCCGACGTGGAGGGAAAAAGTATGTAATGTCCCCTTTCTCTATACAGAGTTAGTCTATCATTGGGTTCCCATAGACTAACTAACTTGGTTAGGAAACCATGGTTGGCAGAGCCTGGGATGGGTTATTCAGTTACATGTGGAGGTTGGTTTGGGTTTAGTTGGTGTAGTTGGCACTTTCAGTGATGGTTTAGGTGCATTGTGTCGGATTTGCTATTTTTAGTAAATCGAGAAATTGTGTCGTTTCGGGATTCTCAGTAGTGAAGTGGATGTGTCTCGTCGAGACCTTTCTGACGAGCTATAGATCACGGAATTTCCAATTAATCTTGGCCTTCATTTTAAAGTCTGAGGATTTAACTAAATCATTTAAATTGGGACTTTAGAAATATTAAAGGCAAGTGACATATTGAAGTTATATTTAAAATGTCACTATATGACTTGGGCGCCCATCCCTTAGGGAATTATAAAGTGTGTTTTAAAATGAAATATTCCCTCTCAAAAAGCAACGCCTCACTTGGAAATAAAAGAGGAAAAAAGTGATTCATTTGGTTATGCTTGATATTGTGAAATTGTTTGCTTTGGCTCTGCTAGGGTTTTGAGAGGGTTTGAAGAGATTTAAACCCAGGTGGCTTTTGGAGACGAAAACCTCCATTAGTAACAACATTCTACAAATGTGCAATACCATCCAAAGGTGCTTTTGAGGGCAGATACATCCAATGTTTGCAGTTGTGCTTCAATGGAGTTCATGTTGATAAGGGTTTGAGGATTGAGTTGATTCATTCTTGTGGACAGCTAGAGAACAATATTTCAGTGGCAGATTAGAGGAGTTTGGGGTGCCGTTGTGACTGCATTTTTCTTACATTGTTGGCCATACCATACTCATGCTTGGCCGTACCATATTGGGACAGATTCATGGAGTGTTTGTTGTTGGTTTGACACTCAGTCTGGTTGCCATTGTTTAGCTGCAGCATACAATCAGGAAAGAGGAGTTTATGAAGAGTTTTGGGCCTTTGTATTTGCTGTTATCTCAGACCAGCTAGGCCGTACATCACTGGTAGGGACATGGGACATATTGGAGCTGCTATTTCATCGTTTCCATGACTTCTCTCATCTTCTACCATGGCACATAGGGTTATGCCCCTCACTGAAATTGATTATGTGTAAAAGATCCTTGCTACTGGTTATCTGGAGCGATTTCTTTCTAAGTTAGCAGTTCTGGTACGGGTTCGGGTTCGCGGGTTCAATCAAAAGAAAAAATGGGTGTGGGTTCGTTATGGGTTCTTCCATACAAAAACATATAAAAATCAGAAATATATTCATATTTGCAGCAGTAATTAAGTTCAGAATACCATAGCATCATAAAACTAAGACTTCAGTGAAATAGGACTTTCTAAAAGGTAGATCAGATTTTGTAACAGTTCATTGCAGTCATTCAAATAAATTTGTAACAGGCATGCAAATTGGGACTTTGTGATGAATGCACAACATGAATTGTTGTGATGTTGCTATGCAGGGTGCTAATGTGTGAACCACAAATAATGAGTTAATGCACAGGGTGATGTTGTGTCAGTACAAAAGAACTCGCATGTTATCTATCAAAGGTGATGTTGTCTTTGCTTGCAATTGGCAGAAATCCATTCAGACTCTCTCTGCAACTGAGAATGACTGCTAAATTTATTTAAATTGGCAGTGACTGCTACTACTGCACTATGATAATGTTTCAGAAACTAAACCCACTTGGATTTACTTCTATTTCAAATGTAATAATGTTCTGATTTCATTTTCTCAACCAGATAAATTCAAGTACAATATGATGGTACTCCACTGAAAGTCTACATAATACTAACTACAGAGAAATATAAAATTGTTTATTTCAACACAAACTGACAGTACTTGCCTGATTACTTGGATTAAGATCTTCAGAAAGTTCAATTGATTTTATAAAAATAATTCAGTTGCAAATGCATTATCTTATGCAAACACAATTATGTATATTTTTCCTAGATGACCCCATCTTTAGGATTAAGGACATCATGATTTTTTTTAAGTGATATTTTTCTTTGAAAGACCAAATTCGCCTTTTTGTTGGACACGAAAATTACCATAAAATCACTTAAAATGTCTTAAAAATGCAAAAAAAAAAATTAAAAATGCCCAAAAAAGTGTTTTTCCCAGCATTTTCCTCTAGGTTCGCCCAGGTTCTGGCTGGGTTCTCCCCGGGTGCTCCCAGGTTCGGCCCAGAAGGACCCATAGGTCCAAAGCAGGACCCTAGCTGAATTCCCAAGAGGACCAGACCAGGATCAGGACCCGGGCCGTATCGGACCAATACCCTGGGGATTTTCCTAAAGAACCGGTAACTTAGATTTCCTTGGTTCATGTAGCTAGCTCATGTACAACAAACTTGTAAAGTTGCAAAAATGCAAATGGGTATGCAAATATAATTCATTTGGAGTCATTTCATGATCTGCGTTATTATTTTGTTCATATCTATTGTAGCATTTTTGGGTTTTCATTACATGCTCTATATTGTATTAATTATGGCAAACACATCTCAAGAAAACTGAAACCCCTTCTACATCTTCCGTCTAGTCTGAAAGAACACATAAAAATAATAAAATAACACTATTAAGATTTTAAAAAAGAACCAACAGGTACAGCACATTACAAAGTAATTCAAATCTTTAATTTGAATTTGTTCGCTATCTCGAAGGAAAAAGAAGATCCAAGTATAAAAGAAGGTTGACGAAGCTCATTTGATCATCACAAACGTTTTGGCAACTTTGGCATTTCGCTTGGAATTTGTTTTGCAGGACTTTCCAAAGACGAAAACCCTTGTGGAAGGAGGTGTATTGGACGAAAACCCAATTACATCTTGGTGGTGGATTCATACAGAGTTCACACGTGTGCTTCATTGGAGGATTCGGAGTTGTTTCAGCATTCACAAGACATCTTTCATTGCAGATCTGAATTTCATTGTTGAAGACCTTTTTGCATCTAGGAGCGCCACTTTGGAAGACATGGAAGATCCTTCACCTTGCATGTTGAGCGCTGATTTTAGAGGAGAAACCCTTGGCTTGTTGGAGTAACATTTTCGAGGGTTTGTGGCAGTTTTCACAGCAGGTTTTGTGACTGTTTATATCAGTTTTATCAATCCATTGCTTGCATGATTGAGACCCGATTTGAGGGAAGACACGCTTGCACCTTTGAGCGCCATTCATTGAAGGCTTCCTTTCATGTTTTGGGCGTCGATTTGCATGATAACTCTGGTCCACACAGCAGCAAACACATTTTCAGTTTTTGGTTTAGATTGGCTTGCCCTAGCTGCCGCCATTTGAAGGCCCTACCATTGTTCTAGGGAGCGTTGGGTTCTTGATAGGAGTGCACCTATGTTTTATCTTGCATCTTGGATCTTTTGGTATTGCAATCCACATCAGAGGAGGTCGATCTGCACAGAAGACATCTGACAGAGGATAACAGCAGATTTCTACATCCTAAAACCCTTGTTGAAGAGTCCATTGATACCAATCACCACTCCATTGAAGGCCGAGCTGGGTTGATGTCGTTCACCCACTTTGATTTGTCAATTTGGCATCATTTTGGTATGTTTATTTTCTGATTTTTGTGACAGCAGCTTGGGATTGTATTTTGGCTATCATAGAGCCATAGATTTGATGTATTGATGAAATTGAACAATCTGATTTTCATAACAGCAGAGTTGAATTGATTTGATCATCATTTTGCAATCAACATAGTGTGCAATTCATTGTGTAATCCAACTAGGGTTTGATTGTACATTTTGCATTGATGTTTATGATGTAATTGCCATGATAATTGGATGATATAAGCATGTATTGAGATCTGAAAAATATAAAATCAGAATTCAGTCCTAGGGTTTGAATTGAAATTTGCAAAATTCAGAAAATTTGGTATAAAAACCTAGAATGGGACACTACAATACAAAATCCTAGAATGATATCATATAGCACAACCAATCAATGACAATCTCAAACTCCACAAAATAATTTATTATTTGCCTTGCAAATCTTTTCGATAAATCTCCACTTTGCAGATTTCTCTGAAATCAAAACACAACCCTGTAAATGATATTTCAGCACAACTCCACAAATCCAAACATTAAGCACACCTATGAATCCTGTGTGAATCCACCTCAAATTGGCTACGAGGAATCTTGTCCTCAAAACCAATCTTCGTCGTAGAGTTTTCGTCCTAGGGTGGAAAGTTGAACAAAATGTTCAAGCTCCACAACTGGGGTTTTAGAAAATGAAAAAGTCAAGAATATGAATTTCTCCTCTCCTCTGCCTTTTATACTCCCTTTTAGAATATCTGAGAAATTATATTTTATTTCCCCCATAAAGTGACTTTTAATTTTTATTCGCCTTTTGGACCTCAAAATAAGTCACTTTAAAATAAATTGTCCAACATTAATAAAATAATTAATTAAATGTAAGTTGCCCAAAAAAGAATAATTTTAGACACTTAATTTAATTAATTAACTATTCCCTTACCAGAATACCAATTAGCATATGGGAATTAAAATAGGCTAAGGGTCTCCACCGATCGCTTACGCTTGCAAAGGGTACATTACAGTTCTCCGTTCTCGAAATTGCTTGCCCTCAAGCAATTGCAGATTTGGATGTTGAAGTATATGTTCTCCTTCCCAAGTAGCATCTTCTGGAGGCAAATCCTTCCAACGAATCAAGTACTCTATGATGCTTTTGCTTCTCAATCTTCTCTCCCGCACATCCAAAATAGCCTTAGGTACCAGAATTAACTTACCTTCCTCATCCAAAGGTGGAAACTCGAGAGAAGGTGAAATATGCTACCCGAGTGCCTTTTTGAGGCACGAAACATGAAATACATTATGGATCTTGTTGTGCTCTAACAGCTCTAACTCATAGGCAACCTCTCAATCATCAGCACAACCCTGTATGACCCATAAAACCGTGGCTTCAAATTCTCTGCTCCACTTTTCTTCAAAGAAGACTATGGGTAGGTCTACAACCGCAAGAAAACCAAGTCACCAACCTCAAAGGATCTCTCCAATATGTGTCTATCCACATAGATCTTCTGTTGGTTTTGAGCCTGTTGGAGATTATGTAATGTCCCCTTCTTGAGCTAAAGTGACTTCAAGCTTGGAAAATGGAATGTGGGTTTTTAGTGCCAAAAATGATTTTTCCTTGGCAAAATGAAGTTTGGAGATGATTTTTTATATTTTAATTATATTTGTGGAAAAATCAAAATTAATTAAATATTTAGCCAAAGAGAAAAACGAAAATTAATTAAATATTATGCTAAGAGGAAAAAATGAAAAAAGGTGGAAAAATAGAATATTGGAAGTGAAGTTAAATTATAATATTTTATTATTAAAATATTAGAATAATTCCCACAAAATCGGCGCTCAAGAAGGAAAAAGCAAAATTATAAAATAATAATATTGTATTAATATTTTCTCTCTCCTAGCCGCCACTCTCTTGGAGAAAAAGAAAATAAATTAATTAAAAATATTTGAGGTGGTTTCTTTGTCGGCTATGGACTTGAAAAAATATTATATTTTAGTGCAATTGGGCGCCCAAGGTGAAAAGCTTATAAGAAGATCATTTGGCATCATTTTGCATCATTCTATCATTTAGCTTTTTCAGCATTTGAAGAGTTTCTCTTGGTTGTGACAGACTTCAACATTATCTAAGGACGAAAACCCTTGGATTTGAGTGGTTTGGACGAAAACCCATCCCACTATGAGAGATGGATTCACCTAGGATCCATTATTGAGCATATTGCAGGTTATTGAGGAGATAAAAGCTTCAAATCAGCTAGGGTTTCAATGGACTTTATTGGTTCAGCTAGGGTTTCAATGGAGTTTATTGGTTCAGCTAGGGTTTGAAGATATCAAGCATATTGGAGGCTTTATTATTCAGATTTGAAAGCAATTAGAGGCTGATTTGACTATTTGGTTTCACGGCTATGTTGTATTGATGATATTTCATATTTTAATGGCTTCATTGAAGGTGGAATCATATATTTTGCAATCTGCATTTCATATCAGACCAGTGTAACTTCATATCAGACCCCAGATCGACGCATTTCCAACCTTGTATTGAAGTGGGTTTGTCATATTTTCATCATAGGAGGATAGTGCTTCATTTTGGCATCATTGGGCTAGGGTCTAGTGGAGTTTCCAGCATGTTTTTGTGAGGGTTTATACTACAGATTTCATATCAGCATATACAGATTTCAAATCAGTCCATACAGTTTGGTTTTGGCTTCATATCATCATCTGGATTGAGCATTTCTAAGGCAGCCAGCATTGGAGATTGACATTGCATCATTGTTATATCATTGTAGGTTGGTTTTGTTCATGATTTGATCATTCATGCAAGCATATGTAGGTCTGATATACAAATCAAACCTTCATCTTTTGTAATCAGCCAACATCAATTCAAATAACGTGGCCAATCATTCATCCAGTATGTTCTATTCTGTTTTTGTGTATCTATGTGAGATGTTTTGATTAATTTCAGTCATCATTACATGTTGTTTGAGTGTCATATTGCAACCTTTCCATCTACATATCATATCAAACACATTGGTGAAAACAAAACATCAAAACCCTAAGCGAAACTCAAAAAAAACAAATCAGAAATTTCAGGACAGCGGTGTTATTTTCATATCAGATTTAGATAGGGTTCTTACAATAGTATCAGAGCAATGTATCTTGCTAGCTTGTGGGTTATAAATCAGCTGGGATCTTGCCAGCCTGTTTGGGTTGTGAATCATGGCTTTTGAATTCGTTAATGATATAATGGTTGCTTATGATGAGTATGAGACACTTCTAGATAAGGTCAAAGATCATCTAAACTTCAACCAATACCTGAATCTAAGAAAGGATAGGAGAGCAAAGGTAGAACCAAGACCTAGGAGGCAAGAAAGGCAAAAGGTAAGGACTGATTTTCTGATATGTAACAGCAATCCCTTATCTTCACATTATTATGATATGACAGCCAAGAGGATCAGCCTTGAGGAATGTAATTTTCATTTGGAGACTCATATTGGATCGCCACCTCATGGAGAGCATGCAACAATGAAGGAGGAGAAGTTTGAGGCAGTTGAAAACATTATGAAAAGATATGACAGCAGATCTGATTCTCTGTTTTATGACAGCAGTCCTATTTCTTCTCACATTCATGAGATAGCAACCACTTCTCATGAAGAGAATAAGGTAGAAGAGTCTCCTATTGTTGGCACTCATGATTTGGGTGTTGAGCATAAGGAATGTATTGAAGATTCAAGCCACAACAAGTTTGAATTTGTTCATCATACCATGGAGGATGTCAAGGGAACTCAAGACGTGTGATGGATGGCTACAAAGAGCTAAGGAGGCAAAGTTGTTGGCTACCCAAGTAAGACAGCATCTACAAGAGATCAAGGAGCGTTGCAATCAGCTAGATTAAGCAAAGAAGCAAAGGGAGTCACACCTTAGATATCTATTTCTTCTAAGGGAAGAGAGCATAGAGGATGAGCAAGCCATGAAGGAGCTTCTTGAAGCAAACAAACAAAAAGGACATGCAGATTTAGGTGAGTAAGAAAAGAGGTATGATTCAGAAAATTTTGTTTGTATACCTAATTTGCGTCATGAGGATCATGTGCTACCTCTATTTGAGAGCCCATTGAAGGCTCAAGTCATAGATGTTGATGGGATAGTCGATCACTCACTTAGTGGATCAGCCACTAGTGATTTGCCTACACATGAAGAGGGAGTCATAAATGATTAAGTTTTGGAGCAGCCCTTGATCATCCATGAGAAAGATGAAGAGTTGTATGATGTTGATAGCTTTTTGATACTCCTCATAGTTGATGAATGTGATAGCATGATGGCATTTGATTATAATCATAATCCTCAAGTGATTGTTATGCAAAGAGAAGATATTTATGTGGATTTTTCAGTTTTCGTCAACATGGATCAGCAAAGGTATGATGGAGAATTGCACACATTTGGCATGTTGGCTGGATATGTGAGGAGGATTATGACACTTCCGGTAAAAAGGTTGTATGAGCTTCATTTTGCATACCTTGAACAACTTGGTATAGTACATGTCAAACCACTCCAAAGGACTAGATTGATTTGGGATCCGGGTATTGGTTGGTTCTAATGCAGATTGGTACTTGTGATTGCTTGAAGGCAAGCCATCTCAGGGTGGGAGGACTTGTAATGTCCCCTTTTTGAGCTAAAGTGACTTCAAGCTTAGAAAAAGGAAAGTCAGCAAATAACTTAAAGCTTGGAGAATGGAAAGTGGGTTTTTAGTGGCAAAAATGATTTTTCCTTGGCAAAATGAAGTTTGGAGATGATTTTTTATATTTTAATAATATTTGTGGAAAAATCAAAATTAATTAAATATTTAGCCGAGGAGAAAAACGAAAATTAATTAAATATTATGCCAAGAGGAAAAAAAGAAAAAAGGTGGGAAAATAGAATATTGGAAGTAAAGTTAAATTATAATATTTTATTATTAAAATATTATAATAACTCCCACAAAATCGGCGCTCAAGGAGAAAAAAGTAAAAATTATAAAATAATAAGATTTTATTAATATTTTCTCTCTCCTAGCCACCGCCCTCTTGGAGAAATAGAAAATAAATTAATAATTAATATTTCATGTGGTTTCTTTGTCAACTATGGACTTGAAAAAATATTATATTTTAGTGGAATTAGGCGCCCAAGGTGAAAAGCTTATAAGGAGATCATTTGGCATCATTCTATTATTTGGCTTTTTCACTATTTGGAGAGTTTCTCTTGGCTGTAGCAGAGTTTCAACATTATCTAGGGACAAAAACCCTTGGATTTGAGTGGTTTGGAAGAAAACCCATCCCACTATGAGAGATGGATTCACCTAGGATCCATTATTGGTCATATTGCAGGTTATTGAAGAGATAAAGGCTTTAAATCAACTAGGGTTTCAATGGAGTTTATTGGTTCAGCTAGGGTTTGAAGATATCAAGCATATTGGAGGCTGTATTATTCAGATTTGAAGGCAATTACAAGCTAATTTCACTATTTGGTTTCATGGCTATGTTGTATTGATGATATTTCATGTTTTAGTGGCTTCATTGAAGGTGGAATCACATATCTTGCAGTCTGAATTTCATATCAGACCGTTGTAACTTTATCTCAAACCTCAAATCGGCGCATTTTCAGCCTTGTATTGAAGTGGGTTTGTCATATTTTCATCATAGGAGGATAGCACTTCATTTGGGCATCATTGGGCTAGGGTTTGGTGGAGTTTCCAGCATGTTTTTTGTGGGGGTTTATGCTACAGATTTCATATCAGCATATACAGATTTCAAATCAGTCCATACAGTTTGGTTTGGCTTCATATCATTATCTGGATTGAGCATTTCTAAGGCAGCTAGCGTTAGAGGTTGGCATTACATCATTGTTATATCATTGTAGGTTGGTTTGGTTCATGATTTGATCATTCGTGCAAGCATATGTAAGTCTGATATACAAATCAGACCATCTTTTGTAATCGGCCAACATCTATTCAAATACAGTGGCCAATCATTCATCCGGGTATGTTCTATTGTGTTTTTATGTATCTACGTGAGCTTTTTTGATTAATTTTAGTCATCATTACATGTTGTCTGTCATATTGCAACCTTTCTATCTACATATCATATCAAACACATTGGTGAAAACAAAACATCAAACCCCTAAGCGAAACTCAAGAAAAACAAACCAAAAATTTCAGGACAGCAAGGTTATTTTCAGATCAGATTTAGACCGGGTTCTTACAGATTATCCTTAATTAAGTGTTTTCAAAATATCCTAACTCTCCTAGACCCAATCCTTGGCCTTCGGAACCCTGCTATCAACAATGACTAAATCCGCAAAAGATGTGACACCATACCCATACAAAGCTCTAAAAGGAGCCATGCCAACTGTATTGTAGCAGTGCTCACCCAAATATAACCACCTAATCCAAGCCTTTTGTTGCTCTATTACATAGTTCCTCAGGTATCCTTCCACCCACTTGTTAACAATCTCAGTCTGCCTATATGTCTGTGAATGATAGCTAGTGCTCGGGGTTAACTCAATACCTGTCAATCTGAAGAGCTCCTACCCAAACATATTGAAAAACCTGTTGTCCCGATCACTGACAATGTTCTTAAGTAGACCATGGAATCTCAACACCTCTCTGAAAAACAACTCTGCAATTTGAGGTGCCTTAAACTCGGAAGATATGGCGTGGAAGTGAGCATACCTGGTCAACCCATCCACCACAACAAAGATGCAATACTTACACCATACTTGTGGAAGACCAGTAATGAAATCCATAGATATGCTCTCCCATTTTTACTCTGGAAATGGTAGGGGTTGCAATAGTCCTACTGAAAAAGAATGTTTTGACTTATCTTCCTTGAGTCCCTTCCATGTGAACCTCCCCCTAATCCGCTTGTATGTCTTAAAGTAACCAAGGTGTCCTGCTAAAGCCATGTCATGGATAGATCTCAATATCTTTTCCTTCATCTTCAATTCTGGAACAAGGTAAATTTTGTCCTTGTACAAAATGAGATCATCGATTACCCTGTACTTGTCATCCTGCACCATCCGCTCCATGACATCGCAAGAAAAAATGTTAGAATATTCAACCAAGAGATGAGCCTTTCAATCTGCTGAAATTTTTGACATTGAGCACAAGGTTGGCTTCCTCAATAAAGCATCCGCAACTGCATTCCTTTTTCCCTAAACATACTCGATATCAAAATCATAGGCCTACAGTTTGCTAACCTACTTTTGTTGCTTGTCATTCAAATCCTTCTGGTTGAAGAAGTATTTCAAGCTATTATGATCTGTCCTTACCACAAATTTACCCCTTACCAGGTATTGTATGAATTTAGCCAATGCATGCATAATGGCTAACATTTCCTTGTCATAAATAGAAAAACTTCTTTCTATCTCTTTGAGCTTCCTACTCTCAAAGCTATGGAATGTTTGTTTTGCATTAGGACAACTCCAATGCCCTCACCTGAAGAATCACACTCCAACACAAAAGGCTAAGAGAAATCTGACAATGCTAGCACTAGACATGAACTCATTACCTCCTTGAGTTTGTCAAAGGTT
The DNA here is from genome assembly GCA_027924645.1 of Cunninghamia lanceolata. Classification (NCBI taxonomy): domain Eukaryota; kingdom Viridiplantae; phylum Streptophyta; class Pinopsida; order Cupressales; family Cupressaceae; genus Cunninghamia; species Cunninghamia lanceolata. Next base: position 5,815,668 of record BSBN01000232.1, on the reverse strand, counting down.
TGTTGTGGTGCATCTATCCAAGTGAAAGACCCCTTCTTGGTCAAGTCTGTTAAGGGTGCTACTAGCTATGAAAAACCCCTAACAAATCTCCTGTAATAACTGCACAACCCGAAGAATCCCCTCAAATGGGACAATGTCTTAAGTGGTGGCCAATCCAAAGCTATGGGATGTTTGTTTTGCATTAGGACAACTCCAATGCCCTCACCTGAAGAATCACACTCCAACACAAAAGGCTAAGAGAAATCTGACAATGCTAGCACTGGACATGAACTCATTACCTCCTTGAGTTTGTCAAAGGTTTGTTGTGGTGCATCTATCCAAGTGAAAGACCCCTTCTTGGTCAAGTCTGTTAAGGGTGCTACTAGCTATGAAAAACCCCTAACAAATCTCCTGTAATAACTGCACAACCCGAAGAATCCCCTCAAATGGGACAATGTCTTAAGTGGTGGCCAATCCAAGATGGCTCAAATCGTATCGATATCTACTTTCACTCCTGCACTAATCATATGCCCCAAATATAATATTTATGTCATCCCAAATTCACACTTAGATACTTTGGCATATAGTGATTGTGCCTCCATGATTCCTAAGACCTCATCAATATGTCTGAGATGGTTCTCCCATGTTTTACTACATATAAAAATGTCATCGAAGAAAACAAGTACAAATTTCCACAACTGCTTCTTGAATACCTGATTCATACATGACTGAAATATAGTAGATGCGTTGGTCAATCCAAAAGACATGACTAAAAAATCATAGTGCCCATAGTGGCATCTGAATGTAATCTTATCAATGTCCTCCTCTCTGACTCTAATCTAATGATACCCTAATCGAAGATCAATCTTCGAAAAGTAGGTTGCCCCATGCAACTCATCAATCAACTTGTCGATCCTGGGAATAAGGTACCTATTCTTAATTGTTTTGTTATTGAAAGCCCTGTAATCAATACACATCCTCATGGTTACATCCCTCCTCTTAACCAAAACCACTGAAGAAGCGAAAGGACTAGAACTGGCCCCATATCAAGTAGCTCTCTAATGGCCTTCTCTATCTCCTCCTTATGCCTTTTTGGAGAGCAATAAGGTGTAGTAATGACGGGCTTGGCCCCCTCCAACTCGATGACATGCTCAAAGCCCCTATCTAGTGGCCTACCAAGAGGAATATCACCAAAAACCAAACTATGTTTGTCCAACAATGACTAAATGTCAACATGGTAAGGTCTCTCAGCCTCTGAAGAAGCCTTTGTAGACACAAAGCATTGGGTTGCCCATGCAACCTCACCATGTCTGAAAAGAGCCTCCATTTTCTTAGATATGACTACTCTAGGTGCTCCATTAGACATACCTCGAAGTACCACCTTTTTCCCATCATCTTTGAATTTTAATTCCATAGTTTGAAAGTTTTGGAAGTATTTCCCAAGAGAGTGCAGCCACAATATTACTAACACATCTATCTCTCCAATCCACACTACATAAAAATCATCCATCACTCTATGGTTGCCTAACATGATGCGCAACTCTGATATTTTCTTTGTGCATGACATAGTAAACCCATTTTCAACAATAACATTAAATCCTTCGAAATCCTCCACCACAAGGCCTCTGTTTGCTACTAGTCCCTCATCAATGAAATTGTGGGTTGCTCCACTATCAATCAAAATAGTCACTCATTGACCATGCAATACTCCTCTAACTCTAAATGGGTTATACCTGGGTATACTTGATAGAGTAGCAAAGGTCCCTCTTGAAACTACTCCAATCATCTAATCCTCTGGTTCAACATCTTCCTCTTCATGTTCAATTCCAAAATCAACTTCCTCATTTTCCACTTCATTATCAGAAATGACCTCAATGTAGTGAACCTTGCCACTTCCTATGCACCTATGACCTAGTTCTCATGACTCCTTGCATGAAAACATAACTTCTTCCTCCGCAGCTCATTCTTTGTCTACTCATCCATGCTTGCCTTTTTAGGCCACTCCTTCTGAAAGGGTTTCTTGTCTTTCTTTGGTCAGAATGACTTAGGCTGGAATTTGTTTTTGGGTGTGGAGAACTCCATATTCTTGCCCTTTTTATTGCATCTTGTAAAGGTGGGTCAAATGCCTTCACCCAACCTCCAAGTGGTTCGATCAAGCCCCCAATAAAAAGAACAAGTCTCCTCTCTGAAACGTAAAGAACCATCACGAAAATCCTTTGAAATTTCAGACACATAATGTCAACTGAACCATACTGCTTCAACTATGCTAACTCCCTGAAATGTAGTTTTGGATCCCTCTTATCAAATCTGTCAATGAGTCTCTGGATGAAATCTGCATAAGTATGTATGAGACTATGCCCCTATGTCATCATCCCATAGTACCACCACTCATGAGCATCTCCCTCCAAGTGCAACGTGGCATATTTTACTACTTCATTCTCGAACATGGGATTCAATGAAAAATATCAGTCACATTTTTGGATCCATGAACGTGCTATGCATTTGTTGGAGCCATCAGAGGTAGGTATGGACAGCTTGCCCAACCTTCGCTACAAGTCCTGATTGTGTGTACCCTTGTCTTTCTTGGGTCTATTCCTTAACTTAAGTTGGCAAAAATCAGTCAATGACATAGCAACATGAAATTCATCACCTAATGATTGGTACTCACGCAAATAGTCCACAAAACTCTCACCATCATTCTATTGTCCCCCATTTCCTTCTGGAATTTCCTATCTATCTAAAAATGTAGGCATCAAAGGTCTTGCCGCCGATCCAATAATTGTTCTAGTGTTGTTGTTGTTAGTTTGATTATTTGCAGTTACTAGTTTCACCATTGTTACCATTGTTATTCTGGTTAGCCCTGGAAGTGTTCACATTTTGTAAAATTTGTGTCAATAACTGGGTCAATTGTTGCTTCCCTCTAACAAGATCATTAAGCATCTACCCTGTGCTATTACCTTCATTCTTTCTTTCACTATCTGCAATAGTTTGTTCAACCTCTTCTTCAACCTTTAAATCTGCAAAAAGAAATTCTTCTGGATCTTTCGGAAAATTAAACTAACCTCTTCTTAGATTCCTTTGATAAAACTTGTTACTTCTTTCACTAGGTTGCATATGAATTGTTTTTCTACATCAATCTGTTAAATTCCCAATAGGCTAGCAAAAAAACCAGCTCTGATACCACTATAATAAACCAAACTAGTTTCCTTGTATTTTTGACAAATGTTTGATAAAATGTCGACACTGAGATATTCAACTATTTGTGTATTTTGCAAGTGTTTGACAGGATGGCCATTCAACAATCAAACTGAACTGATATATATATTTACCATTCAAGGAGAATACTACAACAAATTTTATTAATCACAATGTACTCAAATTGCTAACATGAAAAGAATTAATTCTATTGCAGATATGAAAATAATTAATTCTATTGCTGATATAGGCTCACCATGCATATACATAACTGAAATAACAATATGCTAGCCTTAAATTGCTGACAAGATATTGATATTTGAAATAAATCAAAACCTGCCCAGCATGTTGTATGGCTCAAATATTAGTCAATATAAGGCTGCGTCCCATTTTATGAGTGTTCTTTGGACCAAGGAAGAGGTGCGGCTAGGTATTGGAGGGTCCTACAATCCCTTCCACATCAGCTGCAGCTATCCTAAACTCCACACCCTCTATCTTGGTGTACGGCTTGGTTAAACAAGCTTAAAACTAAATTACAATCAATCATTGCCTCCTTGTTAGGTACGGCCTACTTCTTAGGAAGTATGGCTAGCCTTGGTGACTTAAATAAACCCTTCCACAATGAGTACGGCTGGGAAATGTCACTCAATTGATAGGTAAGTGGGCAGATATCATTAAATATATTCAAGATATAATATTTCGATCTGCCTGCAAAATCCTAGAATGATAGCATACAACACTACCAGTCAATAACAATCTCGAACTCCACAAAATCGTTTATTATTTGCCTTGCAAATCTTTTAGATAAATCTCCACTTTGCAAATTTCCCGAAAATCAAAACACAAACTTGTAAATGATATTTCAACAAAACTCCACAAATCCAGCCTTTAAGCACACTTGTGAATCCTGTATGAATCCACCTCAAATTGGCTAAGAGGGATTCCATCCTTGAAACCAATCTTCTTTGTATGGTTTTCTTCCTAGGGTTGAAGGTTGAACAAAACGCTCAAACTCCACAACTCGGGGTTTTAAAAAATGAAAATGCCAAGAATATGAACTTCTCTTCTCACCTCTGCCTTTTATACTCCCTTTTAGAATATTCAAGAAATTATATTTTATTTCCCCCATAAAGTGACCTTTAATTTTTATTCGCCTTTTGGACCCCAAAGTAAGTCACTTCAAAATAAATTGTCCAACTTTAGTAAAACAATTAATTAAATGTAAGTTGCCCGCAAAAAAATAATTTTAGACAACTTAATTTAAATAATTAATTATTCCCTTACCAAAATCCCAATTAGCCTGTCGGAATTAAAATAAGCTACAGGACTCCACCAATCGTTGACGCCTACGAAGGGGACATTACAAGCTCAACAACCAGAGGTGCATGATTCTACAACACGAGCAAATGGCACCAAGGAAGGCAAAAAAGTTGTGAAAAAGGCAGCACAAGTTAAATTGCAACAATGTAATGTCCCCTTTTCAGCCATTGTTGCAAAATGACCTAGATATTTGGAAAATAACTATTTTTCCTTGGCAAAATTATTACAAGTAATTGGTAAAATAGTTGATGAATTAACAATGAGCAAAAAGCTCAATAAATAATGTACAAGATATACAAAGATAGCAAGTTTCTGAAATAGAAACTGCAGAAGATCTTTTACAGATAAATTACATGACTGACCATTAACTAAAAATAGCACAAATAATTAAATAGATATTCTAATACCCTCCCTTAATGGTCAATCTATCAACTACACGAAGAGACCCCCTAAATTTTACAAACTTATCTGGACTAAGGGACTTGGTGAGAATATCGGCTGTCTAATCCTTTGTCGGAACATACAGCAACTAAACTAATCTGTCTTCAACAAGCTTTCTCATGAAATGACAATGAGTTTCTACATGCTTGGTTCTTTCATGAAAGACTAGATTCTTGGCAAGTTTGAGAACTCCTTGATTATCATAGAACAAGGGAGTCGGACCTACTTGAGATATTTGCATATCAGCAAGCATCCGACAAAGCCAAACTGCCTCACACGCTGCCTTACTACTCCTCAATACTCTACTTATGTCGAAGAGAGAGCCACTACCTGCTGCTTTTTACTAGTCCATGTGACTGCACCAGATCCCAAACTGAACACATACCCAGATGTTGATTTCCTGTCATCAACCAAACCTGCCCAATTTGAGTCTGTGAAACCAGTGAGTCTAGGATCATGACTACGAACGTAAAGAAGTCCATAATCAGAAGTGCCCTTCCCATAACGCAGCACACGCTTCGTTGCTACCCAATGATCAGCCTTGGGGGCTGTCATGAAGCGTGAAATGCAGCTCACTACAAAACTGAGGTCAGGTCTAGTGGCAGTGATATAGATGAGGCTACCCACTAGTTGCCTGAACAATGATTCATCCACTACAAGTGAATCTGACTTAGCTGACAACTCAAGCCCTTTTTCCATGGGTGTGGAGGCAGGTTTGCAATCCTACATACGGAACTTATCCAGAAGACTTCGAGCATACTTGGACTGGGAGATGAAGATACTGCTCTCAGTCTGCCAAACCTCAACACCTAAACAATAATGCAAGAGTCCCAAATCTGTCATGTCAAATGTGCTGCACAAATCATGTTTGATCTCAGCGATCAAATGTGCCGAGCTACCAGTAATCATCAGGTCATCCACATAGACAACAAGAATCAGAATATCACTACCAATGCGTTTGACATACAAATTAGAGTCAAATGGACTCCTCTGAAAGCCATGATCTGTGAGGTACTTGTCAATCTTGATGTACCAAGCTCGAGGAGCCTGTTTCAGGCCATAGAGTGCTTTTACCAATCTACACACCTTGTGTTCGTGACCGGCAACCTTGAACCCTAGAGGCTGCGTCAAGTAGACTTCTTCCTTCAACTCATCGTTGAGGAAAGCACTCTTAATGTCCATCTAATGGACTTTCCAACCAAACTGGGTTGCTAAAGCAAGGACAAGCCAAATGGTACTCATCTTCGCTGTAGGAGCAAAAGTCTCGTCATAGTCAATGCCTTCCTTCTGTGAGAACCCCTTAGCAACAAGACGAGCTTTGTACTTGTCAAGGGTTCTGTCAGCTTTGTATTTCACCTTATACACACATTTGCAGCTAATGGGCTTCTTCCCGGGAGGAAGATCAGAAAGGACCCAAGTGTGATTTTTCTAAAGACTCTGGTATTCAGACTCCATAGCCTTTTCCCACTCAAGAATTCCTTTAGCCTCTAAATATGTCTGAGAGCAAAATTAACTGTATGCTGCAGTTTGCTCTTGTTTATGGATGATCTACCCTCAATGAGCTCATCATCATGAAGATCTACAATAGTCTTAGCCCACCATTTAGGCCAGAGAGTAGAAGTGCCAACATCTGATGCAACAGGAGCTGGGACTATACCTGGAACAGGTTCAACAGGTGGAAGATCAACATCATCCGGAGGAAATTTAGGTTGAGCATCATCAAAAACTGAATCTGCATCATCATCCCTCCCATCAGGTGGACCTAACGGAAGATGAACACCCAAACCAGAAGCCTTCAAAGGCTGATCCCCAAAATGCTGCATAGACGAGGAAGGATGAAAAGGTCTTCATTCTTCATCAAAGACAACATCCCAACTGAAGATAAGACAATCAGTATCTATATCAATCAACCAATAAGCCTTATGGTTGTCACTATACCTTGTGAACATAAGCTTTTGACTCTTGGAATCCAACTTTGGGCGCTTAGCATCTGGAATCCATACATAAGCTAAAGAGCCAAATATTCTCAGATGGTTGATCCGAGGTTTGCGACCAGTCCAAACTTCCTCAGGAGTCTTCTCGTTAACAGCATATGTAGGAGACCGATTAAGGAGATAGACAGTAGTGTAGACTGCTTCTGCCCAATATTTCTTAGGAACACTCCTGTGTTCTAACATGGAATGGGCCATCTCAGTGATTGTTCAGTTGCGCCGCTCTACAACACCGTTTTGCTGAGGAGTATAGGGTGTGGTTAACTGGCATTTGATGCCGTGTATATCACACAAGTTGGAGAAATCAGTAGAACAAAATTCCCCCCCATTATCTGACCTAAGAGTGACTATGGAACAACCAAACTCTTTCTCTACTAAGGCCTTAAACTTCTGAAATACAGTAAACACATCTGGTTTTTGTCTGAGAAAGTACACCCATATTTTACGATTGAAATCACCAACAAAAAGCAAGAAATACTTGCAACCAGTTATAGGTGTATTCATTCGCCCACATACATCAGCGTGAACCAACTGTAGTACCCTGGAGACTCGCCATGAGTCACCATTTGGGAACAGTGTCCTGTGCTACTTCCCATCCTGACAAGCTCCACAAACACCATGATGCTGAGTCTGGATCTCAAGTAGACCGACTACAAGTCCCTCCTGAGATAGCTAAGAGAGATAGTGCACATTTAAGTGCCCATAACGCTGATGCCAAAGACTGGTGATGGAAGAATTTCTGGCTGCCATGGCTAAATCTGAAGAATCACTTATATCCACAAGTCTGTCTAGACCATGATCCTCAATACCAACAGCCACAGTTGTGCGAGTCTCTCGATCAACAATGGAACATTTGTGTGCACTGAAAACCACATCCAACTGAGGAGAGTGTCGCATGATCTGACTGAAAGAGAGAAGGTTTAGTTCCATGCCAGAACGTAGTAGACATTGAGGAATATGAGATTCCTCCCACCAGACTAAATTTGAACAGTGCCCTTGCCGACAACTGTATACTCTTCACCTCCTCCAAAAATATCTGAGTCACTGAAGGGAGAAAAGTTGGTAAACCAATCACGCTGATAAGTGAAGTGTCACGAAGCACCTGAATCAATGTACCAGGCAGAGGACTTCACATGATCTACAGGGCTTTTAGCCATAAAAGCGTAAAAGGCAGATTCCTTCTACTCAGTGTGCTCGGCAACATTTGCTTTCTGCTAAGACCCTCCCTGCTTCTTCTGTTCAGAAGCCAAATGCTGACAACAATCCTTCTTCATGTGACCATATTTGTGGCAATAATTACACCGAATGTTCTTCTTGGTGCTGTCCTGAGGTTGACCTAAGCTTTTCTAGTGCAGAGGCTGACCTTTCCCTTTATTCTAAGCCTGAAACTTGGCTGCAAAAGCTTGCTCTGTAGAGGACGAAGAAGCACTACTACCAAACTGTTGTTTCCAATGATCCTGCTGCAAGAGGATAGTACAGAGCTCCGGAAACTTCAGATCAACATTAGCAGACATAATGTTGAGAGTCTCGATGAAATCTTCATAAGACTTAGGTAGACTTTTCAAAGTGATTACAACCATGTCTTCCTCCATTTTCTGACGAATAGCCTCCAGCTGATCTCGGATCTCTTGGATCTTGTTCAGGTGCACCTACAAAGTTGTCTTCTCATCCATCATGATAGAAAATAGCATATTTTTCAAGAAGAACGCACAGCTCTTGTCGGAGGTCTCATCCAAACCCTTCAGATGGTCCCAAATCTCCTTTGTTGATTTTCCAGTCGGAATCTGAGGTAGCTGATCATATGTAACTGAAAGCTTAATGAGCATCACCGCTTCACGAGTTTGCTCATCAAACTTATCCTGGTCTTTACCCGCCGTTGCTGGACGAGTAGTGTTGCCTAAAATCACCTGATCAAAGTAGCGATATTCAAATATGGTCATCATTCACTACTTCCAGGTATTATAATTTTTGTCGTTGAAATGTTGACTGCCCTCCAACATAATGTTGGTCAAAGAAGCCATCTTCACGTTTTTCGAGGCATGAAAAACTAGGTACTGAGAAGAGGTTGAATGCACAGAACCTGAGGCGCAAATTCCAATGCACAGGATGTTGAGCAATTTACAGGCACAAGATTCGAGACAACTCTGTCAACAAAAATTTCAAGGCACGGATTTCGAGACACCCAGAAAAATCCGACTGCTACCCAGAAATCGTCTCAAAAACCCAGAAAGAATCTGCAATCAAAAAAAAATTCCGAGTTGAAATGAAGTATCAAAACCCTAGCCGAAGTTGCAAAAACCCTAGGCGGCCATGAAAACACAGAAAAAAAGACCAAAAATCACAAAAAATGTAGGTGCAAAACAGGATTTCATAAAATCGCATCCAGATTTTAAGAAATCGTGCTCAAAAATGAGCAAAAAAAAACGTGCCCAAAACTGGTGAAAAACGCCAGGAATGAAGAAAAACGGTGCCAGGAACTGGTAAAAAAACACGGCGAGGAATTAAGAAAAACGGCGGCAGGAACTGAAAAAAAAAAAACGCGGCCCTTAATCACTCGAAACTGGAGTGAAATAGTGCCCACATTTGCAGCAAGGTCGAAATTTTTAGTGAGAAAATACTCATGAAAATCTCAAAACAAAACCCTCAATTTTCCTTTCAAACACACCCGCAATTTTTAGAGTTAAATAAATCCACAAAAACCAGAAGCAATCGATCTTCATAAGTTGAAAAAATTCTTTCGAAATTTTTGAAGATCAATTTTTAATCACCTGCGCTCTGATACAATATTACACAAGTAATTGGTAAAATAGTTGATGAATTAACAATGAGCAAAAAGGTCAATAAATAATGTACAAGATATACAAAGATAGCAAGTTTCTGAAATAGAAACTGCAGAAGATCTTGTACAGATAAATTACATGATTGACCATTAACTAAAAATAGCAGAAATAATTCAATAGATATTCTAATAAAAATGATGCTGGATCATGACTTGGAGTAATTTTGTTGTAATTATGGTGAAATCAAAATTAATTAGATAATTTGCCTTGTAGCTCCACTTGGAGGATGGAAAGTAGGAAAAGTAAAGGGAAAATAAAAATAAAATAAAATGACAAATTATAATATTTTTATGCTAAGGGTGACATACCACTTGGAGAAGAGGAAAATAAAATAATATTTTATTCCATGACTTGGACGTCCCAATTGGAGAAGGGAAAATTAAAATAAACTATTAGTTTATTATGGAGGTGGACATGAAACAAAAATAAATTATGGCAAATTTGGGCGCTCAACTTGTGGATTATAAAAAGGACATTTGGAGGTCATTTTTTATCATTGTGTATTTGTCATTTGATATTGGAGATTTTCTCTTTGAGTTGCAACTTTGTTTCAACTATTTTCTGAAGAGGAAAACCCTTAGAAAATTAGTGGTTTGGACAAAAACCCACTCCACTTTGAGAGGTGAATCCATACGGGGTTTGCTATTGGGTCTATTTCCAAGTATTTGCATGATATTGGAGCTACAAGGACATATCATTTTGTGCAGGTTTATGACAGCTAGGGTTTGAAGGTCAAATTGACATGATTTGTGCCAAATTGTCAATTTGATAGGTGAAGATTGAAAGATAATTGATTGCAGGTTATTGGTGATTGAAATGGCATTGATATCCTAGGGTTTTTGTGAAGAAATTGATCCATTTTGAAGGCAGATCTGAATTGCACCATTGCTGGCCGCTAGGGCTTGAATTGTAATTGATATCATAATGGCTTCATTGGCAAATCTGGGTGCTTACAATTGCAATTTGTGGGTTTGTTGACGGAGAAACATCATTGTTGATTGCCTAGGGTTTATACCTTGTTGGAGGAGTTAGTGCTTCCCTTGGAAGGTGTATGATCATTGATTATCATCATTACTTGTATTCAGAATTTATCAGATCTCTGCAAGCACATCTGCTAGACAAATCAAGGTTTATAGAGCCATGTTTAACATATTTATGTGATCTATTGTCACCTAGAGGTTGGCGGCTTCATTGGGAGATAAGCGCTTCAACAAAGGAGGTTCGTGGCTAGTTTGGGACTGATTTATCATTGTAATCATCAACAATTTGAAATCAGATTTCATTGTGGACAAGAGTCATAATTTCTTGTTATCATACTTTCCCTATTCTACAACATCATATCATTGGTGCATTTTCAATCGGGTATGTTGTAACGAGTCTAGAATTCAAATCTTTAATTTGAATCATCTTTGTAATTGCTGTCATATGATGTTATCAATCTGATCTGAGTTATATCAGACCTGATTTTATTGTAATCAGTCATCTTATTTTGAGAAATAAAGTTGTAATTGAAGTGGGATATTCTTGTTATACATTTGGGTACATTTGTTTTATGTTTGTTTGTCAAAATTGTATTGAAAACATTGAAACAAACACACAACATCGGTATATCAGATTCAGAACAGAATTCAGACGGTTTTGAAAACACTATTTTCAAAGAATCAAAACTAAACTTTTGGGTCAGATTTAGCAAGGGTTCTTATAGTGGTATCAGAGCTAAACATCCTACCAGCCTGGAGGGTTTAACTTGATCATATGCAGCCGGGAGAAGGTTCAAACAGGTAATATTTTAAAAGAAGAGCAGGTCAACAACAAGAGATCCAAGAAGAGGACGATCCTTTTACAGGGATATGGCAAGTGGAGATGGAAAGAGATAGAAGTGGTAATGGAAATGAAAGTCCTAGGAGACTTGAGCAGCCAAACGTGGAAAATATATTGAATACCATTGCCCAACAACAACAGCAAATGATGCAAACTTTCATGCAATCACAACAACTACTTGCAGCCATTGGTCAAATGTCACAAATGAGGGTAAATCAGCCTACTCCAAGAGAGGGCAGCATTACAGGGAATAACAATGTAGGTAGAACAGCTACTAGTGTTTCAAATAGGCCACTTCGTCCTACATTTGTGCAAAGGGGAGAAGAAGAGACATCCGAAAAAGAATATACATACATAACCGATGATGTGATGGTTGCCTGTGATGAGTACCATACACTTCCACAAGAGGTTAAAAATGCACTCACTTTGAATCAATATATGAATCAAAAAAGGGATAAGAAGAAAGTCAAACAAGAAAGAAGACACAAGAAGCAACACAAGGAGTACAAGAAGGCATTGAACAAAATCTCTCTTCCTAATTTTGATGGTAGTCGTAAGCATAGTTGAAAAACTCGCCAAAAGCAAAAACCCGCCAAGCCTGAAAAATTTGACTCGGCAAAAACTCGGCAAAAAACTCGCAAAAACTCGGCAAAAAACTCGGCAACTTAAAAAATTGTTTAAATTTCATTAAAAACACATTTTTTTTGCAAAATTCAATGATTAGATGCATCCAACAAGTCAATAAATGAGAAACAAGCTGAGTCTAGTTGTATTTGATTGATTTCAAAGTAAATTGGATACAAAATGGCATCCTCATGAGGAATGCGCTGATACTGATAGTCTGAAACAAAATGGAAATAGCAAATTGTTTTTGTAAAACTGAAACTGAAAGTAAATACTACATCTTCCTCTTCCCCTTCCCCTTCCCAAGTCTACTGAAAACTAGGGGAGTGGTAGAACTAGGTCTAGTCCTAGGAATCTGCTGTGGCTCCTCCCTCCTCGGCATGACAAACCGTGGCTCAACCTCCATCCTGGATGTAGATGCTGGTAGTGGTCCTGGTGGCAATGTCTCCTGACTCTCCTCATCCTCCTCATCCTCCTCATCCTCATCCTCCTCATCCTCAATGTCATCCAATGAGAATCCCAATCCATCGATTCCAGCGGCAGCCCCCTCCTCCATTGCCTGTCTCTCCAAATCATAGATCTCATCCTCAGAAAACAATGAAGGCTGCTCATCCTGCCCTGTCCAATCACTGTAAGGATCTATCTCATCCAAATCAATTGGATCATCTGATATTTCCTCTACCCTTCTTGTGCGCAGCCGAAGATTATATTGCACATAGACAAGGTCATTGAGGCGTTTCTGAGCTAGCTTGTTCCTCTTCTTTGTGTGGATGGCCTGAAATAAGCTCCAGTTGCGCTCACAATTGGATGAACTACATGGTTGGCATAAGACACGGAGGGCAAATCTCTGGAGATTTGGGGTATTTCCACCCCAATTTGTCCACCAAACCTCTGCAAAAAAAATATTGAAGAGTTAGAAACTTAGAAAGGAAAGTGAAAAGTTCAAAACATATTAAATATCAAATTATCAATAGTTGTAACTTGTAAGTTTGTAACTTATAAATTTGAAATTTTATACCTGGTGACTGATTGTTTATTGCTCGTGTAGCCAGGTCTGAAGAAAAGAGCCTACCCCTTCTTTCCCTATAAGCTTGCAATTCATCAACAATGAGGTCTGCCACCTCAGCCTGGGGTGTCATCCTCTGAATGCAAGAAGTGAGGCCCTCCATAACCTCTCCAGTAGGATCTGAGAAGGTGCCTGAATGGAAGAAACGGGGGTTCAAAAAGTACCCTGCTGCATGGATGGGTTGGTGGAGTTGATTGTTCCACCTCCTATCAATAATCTCCCATATGGGATCAAATTTGACGCTGTCCCCCTTATAATAAGTTTTAATAGCTTCCTTGGCCCTATCCATGGCCTCATAAAGATATCCCATTGGGGTTTTATCCCCATCTACCAAGCGGAGGACTCTAACCAAGGGCTCCGACACCTACAATATAAAAATGCAAAAAGATTAAAGGTACTAATTTACAATGAAAGACATATTAAAAATAAATAAATATTCAATTTGAATTTAAATTCGAAGCTTTGAAGTTACCTTCACAATCTCTGTAGCTCTTTCTACAAATACTTTGTCAAAGATAATGCATGCAACCTTGTCTCCTTCTGGCTTCTTCGCATAAGATGATTCTGTCCATCTTGGGCACACAAACATTTGTTTCAAAGCCCCCAATGCACCAAGAATGCTTTGCAACGTTAAGAAAACCGTTGCAAACCTTGTCACACCGGATCTCACCAACTCTTTCCCTTGGGTGTAATCCCTCATCATGTTAAGAACCCAAGGGTGATTGTAGATAAATTTTGTGATCCTCCTTGCATCCTCTACAATCGGTGTGACCCAATCAAGCTTGCCTATGTCCTCCAAAAGAAGGTCAAGGACATGTGCTGCACAAGGTGTCCAAGAAATTGTGTGGTGTCTCTCTTGGAGGATTCTACCAGCTGCCACATATGCTGCTGCATTGTCAGTAATTATTTGCACAATATTTTCAATCCCAACCTCCATGCAAACTTGCTCCAACATGTTAGCCAAATTTTCTGCATTTTTCACTATGTTGGAGGCATCCACTGATTTCAAGAACACCACTTCATTCTTGCAAGCTACCAAAAAATTAATGATGGTGCGGTTTTTACCATCCGTCCACCCATCGGAAAGAATAGAGCAGCCATATTTTTTCCATTCATTTCTTTGGTCTTCCACCACTGCCCTTGCCCTATCCCTTGCATTTGTAAGCAACCTACAAGTACAAAGTGAAATTAAGTACAAAAATTTTGTTTGTAAACAAAAAATAGCTTAAATTCATCATAAATTTCTATAAATTAAAGAACATAAATTTATCAAAAACTTAAAACGTAAAAGATTATCATTAACTAACCTCCCACTCAATTCTGTGCGAGAAGGTGCCTTGAAGCCCTTTCCTGCAACCGTCAGTGCAGTAACCAAATTATGCCAATAAGGAGAATTTGCCACATTGAAAGGGATGTTGTTGAAATACCAAAAATCGGCACAAGCAATGTATGCATGCTCATGCACCTCCTTATTCCACCCAGTTGCCTCTAAGGAAGTTTGTGATCCAGGTGTGTTTCTAGGCACAAAAAAACTATCTACTGTGCGTGTAGGTGCTGATCCTGGTGCTCTACTGGAAGTAGATGAAGGGCTCGCAGTGGTGGTGGGTTGCCTTCGGTTACGTGGACCACGAAGAGAGCCCACTATGCCCTGAAGTGCATCATCATCCGACTCAAGGTTGACTGGAGCACCTTGAGAAGAAGCTATGGATGCTTGCATGGCTGCCTTTGCCTTCTCCCTTTGTAATTTTCTTTCTTCTGCGGCTGCAAGTATGGCATTCATTTGCCTTTTTATTTCTTCCGTGGTTCCAGTACAGGCCTTCGCATCACGACGACTGATGCCTGCAAGATGGTATTTGAGGCGGTTAATGCCTCCACGGTATACGTTTTGGCATTTGATGCAAAAAACTGAGCCAGGGTACGGTCCTAGATAAGCATATTTCCACGCAGGATCTCTAGCTCCTGGAGGACGTTTGCCTACAAATGATGATGATGCAACAGGGCCTGAGGCTGAACCGGATACAGAAGCATCTCTATCTGCCATTATAAATTAACCTGCACATACAAAGAGAAAGCACAAGTTGTTAGATTTTTAATAGAAAATTAAAAAACAACCTAAATTAGATTTCTACTTGATAGATTAAATTTAAACTAACGTAAAATTCTAAAGTTAAACATTTTGTTCCAAAAAAACATGGATTCAACAAAAAAAAAATTAACTAGGGTTTGGAAAAAATATGAAAACAATGAAGAAATAAACAAATTACTCTAAATTACTAAAAATGCAAACTAATCTAAGACTTAAACAAAAAAAAATTGGATTGAAATAAGAAGAACGAAGAAAAATGAAAAAAAATGAAAAAAATGTGAAAAAAATGAAAAAATGCAAACAAAATAGTGATGAATCTTGTTTTTATGAATATAAATCTTGTTTGGATCAATACAAATCCATTTATACTACATTCATGATGTTTTTTAAACTTAGATGCTTCGAAAATGAAGAAGAAATTTCAAAAAAAGAAAGAGAAAGAAAAAAAACAAAAACTTACCTGGAAATCTGATTTGCCTTTCAAACTTGATTCGAATCCGCCTCAAAATCTTCTTCGATCGATGCCAAATGCTGCAAATAGGTGTAAAATGGTTTGGAGGAGTTTTTTTCTAGTTTGGAGCAAATAGAATGACAAAAATGAGTCAAAAAGACCCTTTAAACCGCGCCGAAATGACCTTTTCCCACGCGGGCGAGTCTTCTCTGCGGACTCGCGAGTTTTTGGCGAGTTTTTCACAAAAACTCTTGTTTGTTTTTTGCGAGTTTTTGCCTGTAAAACTCGTTTCTTGAAAAAACTCGCGAGTTTTTCAAAAACTCGCGAGTTTTTGGCGAGTAATGCATCTATGGTCGTAAGAGTACAGCTCGTGCTTGGATACACAAATTGGATACATTCTTGACACTTAAACCCATAGTTGAAACACTCGCCAAAAGCAAAAACTCGCCAAGCCCGAAAAACTCAACTCGCCAAAAACTTGGCAAAAAACTCGACAACTTAAAAAATTCTTTAAATTTCATTAAAAACACATCTTTTTTGCAAAATTCAAAATGAAAATAGCAAATTGTTTTTGTAAAATTGAAAGTAAATACTCAATACTACATCTTCCTCTTCCCAAGTCTAGTGAAAACTAGGGGAGTGGTAGAACTAGAGGGTCTAGTACTTGGAATCTGTTGTGGCTCCTCCATCCTCAGCATGATAGACCGTGGCTCAACCTCCATCCTGGATGTAGATGCTAGTAGTGTTACTGGTGCCAATGTCTCCTCATCCTCCTCATCCTCAATGTCATCCAATGAGACTCCCAATCCACCAATTCCACCCCCCTCATTCCATTGCTTGTCTCTCCAAATCATAGATCTCATCCTCGGAAAACAATGAAGGCTGCTCATCTCGCCCTGTCCAAGGGCTCCAATGTATCCAATGACAAGATGTATCCAATGAGTCCATAAATGAGTACAAAAGTGTTTTCTATTCAATTTGATTGATTTAAATGCAAATTGAGTACAAAATCGCATCCTCATGCGGAATCCTGATGGCTGATTCTAAGTCTCAAACCTTGGAACCCTGAATTTGGCTAAGTCTGAAACCCTGAAACCCTGAAAATTTGGTTAACTCTGAAATCTGATGGATCCTCCAAAATCTAGAATCTGCATGTTAAATCCCATGGATCCGGAACCTATCTCAAACATCCTGACAGTATATTTCAAAACGAAGCGTATTCCTGATTTTTAAAGAGATTGAAATGCCCAAATGCTCCTTTTACCGAGTTTTTTTACAGACTCGTCGAATTTTTGGTAAAAACTTGCCAAAAAATCGATGAGTTTTTCACAAAAACTCGGCGAGTGAAATAGGCGAGTTTTTGCATGAACTACTCGCCATAAAAAAAAACTCACAAGTTTTTTGCGAGTCTTGCATCTATGCTTAAACCAATGCCGGAAAAGGATGCAATTCAATTTGCAAACATGCATCTAAAGGGAGTATGTAAGAACCCCTTATAGTTCTGATCTAGTTTTTAGCTCGTTGTCCTGAATTTTCTAATTTAGTTTTTTGATGTTTTGTTTGGTGTTTTAAAGTTTTGTTGCCACATATGTTTTTGCAATGATATGAAGATGGGAAAATAACAATATAGCATTCAAATGACTCCAATAGATGACTGAAATAGAGTGGACCAGCAAACAAACAATTCCAAATTGAAAATATGGAATTAGGAAACACAATAAGACATACCTGAATGATGAAGCTTGGCAATTTTTTTGAAATGTTGATGGCTGATTACAACAGCCAAGGTCTCTATTCAATTTCAGATTTACAAATGCATACAAAATTGATCCAAATGTGATCCAAACCCTCACACAATGAAGAATTATTGTCCTCCTTAGCTGGTTGCCCTACATATAATGATCCCTTATGAAGAAATGAAGACAAACCCAACAAAATATGACTGATATGAAACCTGTAGCTGCTGATATGAAGTCTGAACACAAGCCCTAGCCAATGCAAGCCCAAAAACTCCTCAAATGCAACGTGGCCATGCCCAAGAATGAGGCAATTAGGGTATAGAATGACTGTATGCCAATGTAGCTTCAATATTTCATCATAAAACCCTCCGATCTGTGATTGATATAAAATTGCAGAGGTCTGATATAAAAATCAGAATACCAAAATGTGTTGCCAATCAACAAAAACACCTCCAAATGATGAGCTCTCCACCTACAAACCCTTATTCAGCCTTTATTGATGAAAATGTGATCAAGAATCACTCAAATCTGAATTGTTTTGCTTTCAACCTACATAATATCTTCAAACCCTAGCTTATTATCCATTCTTCATTGAAACCTAGTTGTTTGAAACTCCATATCCATGAAATACCTGTAAATAAGCTCAATAATGGATCCTAGGTGAGTCCATCTCTCAAAGTGGGATGGGTTTTCATCCAAACCACTAAAATCCAAGGGTTTCGTCCTTAAATCACGCTGAAACAAAGTTGCTGCCAAGAGAAACTCTCCAAGAAGTTAAAATGCCAAATACTCAATTGATGAAAATGACCTCAATTAACCACCTTTTATTTTTCTCAACTCGGGCCCCCAAATAAAACATATTTTTATGATTTTCGGAGTCCACCGCCATAATAAAATAATATTATTTTATTTTCTTTTTATTTTCCAAACTTTGGACGGCTAGGAGAGAAAATAAAAAGTATTAATATTTTATTCTTTTTTTCCTCTTGGGCAGCGACTTGGGAGAAAAATATAATAATTTAATAATAAAATAATTTATATTTGTTTTTTCCTCCAAATGTCCATTTTTTCCCATTTTTTCATTTTTCCAATTGGCTCGTTCCATGCCTTGGCTAATTATTTTTATATTTTTGACTTTTCAACAATTATCACAAAAATACCAAAAGTCAATTGTCAACTTTATTTCATCAATAAAAAGTAGTTGAGCCAATACAAAACCAACTTTCCAAATTCCAAGGGTATAGCAATATTCCCTTTTCCAAGCCTCCATATGACCAAGCTCAACCAAGACACTTAAGCTCAAAATGGGGACATTGCAAGTCCTCCCACTCCGAGATTGCTTGCCCTTAAGCAATCAAAAGTACCAAATCTGAATTAGAATCAATCATACCAATCAATTCCCGGATCCCAAATCAATCTAGGCCTTTTGAGTGGTTTCATATGTACTATACCAAGTTGCTCAAGGTTTGCAAAAGCAAGCTCATGTAACTTACTCACCAGAAGGGCAAGAATCCTCCTCAAATATGCACCCAATTTGCCAAATGTGTGTTGTTCTCCATCATACTCTTCTTGTCCCATGTTGATATACAATGAAGAATCCTCACAGATGTCCTCATGAAGTGATTCCTTGCCAAGATGAGGTAAAAGTGATGAAGCAATGCTAGGCTCAACAAGCGTTATATCAAATGAACTCATACATTCTTGTAGCTGATCTAACATGGTTGGTTTGACAATCTCCATGGCGGTATCTTCTTCAATCTTCATGTGCTCTTCATTTGTAGCTTCAATAGGTGACAATCCTTTGTCCTTGTCCTCATAGGGCTGAAGTGAACTTTTGGCTTCATCTTCTTTAGAGCTGGGAGTTCAATCTTCAATGCATGTTGACTGATTTTTGTCTTCCTCATGATTACTTGTCGGTTGCAAGTCACAAACAAGTACTCCTTCTTCCTTCTCTAACCTTTCTTCAATGATAACTTCTGATTTTTCTCTCGCTCCTCAATTTTCTATTTTGTGACATTTGACCAATGGATGTAAGCAACTATTGTTGTGACTGCATAAAAGTTTGCGTCATTTGTTGGGCAAGATTATTCAAGATGTCTTCAACTCTAGGCTACTCATGATGCTTCTTTTGTTTTCGCTCTTGTTTTGCTCTCTTCTTGGCCTTTCGTTGATCCATGTATTGACTCAAGGACAACTCATCTCTAACATGTCGAGGAACTATATGGTACTCCTATAAGCAACCATTACATCATCAATCATATGTGTTGCCATAACTCTGAAGTTTTCTAAATCATACACCCAAACAAACTGGCAAGATCATAGCTCGGATACCATTGTAAGAACCCCTAATAGTCCTGATCTGGTTTTCAGCTCGCTGTCCTGAATTTTCTAATTTAGTTTTTTGATGTTTTGCTTGGTGTTTTGAAGTTTTGTTGCCACATATGTTTCTGCAATGATATGAAGATAGAAAAATAACAATATAGCATTCAAATGACACCAATAGATGACTGAAATAGAGTGGACCAGTAAACAAACAATTCGAAATTTAAAATATGGAATTAGGAAACACAATAAGACATACCCGAATGATGAAGCTTGGCAATTTTATTATTCTCTCAAAAAGTAATATTTTATTCTCTCGAAAAGTTATAAAAGGAGGTCTGGAGCTCATTGTTGAGGTTAGACATGTTATGAGAATTTGCTTCTACATTTGAGAGAACCCGTGTTCATCTCTAATTTTTTTGAGGATGAAAACCCTCTCTAAAATACTGGTTTTGGGGACAAAAATCCCCCTAGCGGGTCTTGGTGGTTTCATTTCAGGAATCACATTGAGCTGCAATGGAGAGTTTGTTTTGGGTGTTTGTTTCTTCACACGATTTTGATGTGTTTTGAAAATAGACTATAGTTTTGAGGGTGTAAGTGTTTTGAGTTTGATTGAGATTTTGGGTTTGTGTGATGATCTTAATCATTGTTGGTTGTACTTCTTTTAGCCAAGTCTGCCGTACATCCTTGCAACTGCTGGTTAAAGATTTAACACAGATGACCATCTTGAAAGCATGAAATCATTCCTAGTAGCAAGTCGCTTATAGTAGCAAGGTTTTTGATCTGGTTCGAAGGAGTTTTTGAGAGGTTCATTACTTCTTAATGCAAAATAGTACGGCCCAGGTACAAGCCGTACCACTGGGACTAAGGTGTGTGAGTTGGGCTTGCAAATCGCTCCTTGTAACTTGCAAAATTTACCCTATTTGGAGGCACGTATGATTGAGTTTTCCTGTCTCAGGGGTTTGGAGGTGAACTTCATCATTTCTGGGAAGATCTTAATGATTTTGAATGTTGTTTGGGGTTTTTTACAGTGGCTGCATTTTATATCAGAATAGTGTTATAGTGTTTTCAATATTATCAGTGTGTGAACAGCTTATTTGGGGTCTCTGCATCAAACTTCAGAACCTCATCATCAACATTTTGTTCATAAAATCGTTTGCAAGTATATCTTTGATTTATGGACTAATGGTGTGTGTTGCAGTAGAGTAATATCTTGTTAAGAATATAATATTAATTATTGCAGCCATTTACTTATTGTTATATTTTTATCTAGTTGCAATTTAATGATTTGTATAAACCCTGGATGGTAGTACCACCAGTGTTCTCATATCATGCATTTCATTTTGTAATAACTGGATGGCTTACCGCCAGTTCTATAGCATGCTTGTGTTTTGGCACACTTCGCTGAATAAGCGCAGATGACGGATGGCTTAGCCGCCTCGTGTGCATCATTTTGTTTGCATCAAACACATTCCAATGAATAAACGTAGAGAAATGTCGGCTCAACCGCCTTGTGTGTTCATATTGTGTTGCCTTGGCACACTTCGCTGAATAAGCACGGAGATGGATGGCTTGCCGCATAATGTGTCACAGTGATATCATTTTTGTCACATACACTCTTGTTGCTGCATTCAATAGAGTTTTGGGTGTGATTCCTATGCACTGTATGCTCTCACCTTGCCCATATAGGTATTTGGGTGATCAGAAGGTGTTGAGAGCTTTGCATTGTAGTTTAATTCAGTTGGCAAAAATCAAAAAAAATTGGGGGTGTTTATTACACAATTCCCCTTCTTCAAAATTCATTCCTTTAGCTTGTTCAACAATCTTAATTTCTCTTCGAGCTAAGGATTTTATTGTATACTTATGGTCCCTTTGCATTTGTCAAGAACCACTCTTAGTGATTGGTGGAATACATTCCTAGAGAGTGCAACCATTGAACATCATACAACATCCACCAATATCAACAACATAGTATTTAGTATTTAGCCTTGAGGGTATAATCAGCCATTGTAAGATCTACGTTATGTACCACTCCTAGGCATCCAATGCTCTCTTGGCCTAGTATATAGATAGGGGAACTCTCTAAAGTGTCTAAATGGGGATGCAATCTATGTGCTTGTTTCTTGTCTAGAATATTAAGGGTGCTATGAGAGTCAACCATGATTAAAATCAGATTCTGTTGGCAAGAAACTTCAAGATGGCCCAACCCTATCATTGGGAAGACCGATACTAAAGGTTCCCTTGCTTCAAGTACCGGAAGGGACTGAATTTCTATTTCACATTCAATGTCACCTTGTTCAAGTGCATCTTCAATTTCAGTTTTAGGTTAAAACTCTGACAAACACATATCTTTAACCATGTAGAATTTTTTGGGGTTACACATATGACCCTTACTCCAAGGTTTGGATTCATGGAACAATCACAACAAAGGTTTAAAGATAAAAGGTTAATGTTTGTGACTGTTGGTTGGCTAGGGCATTTTTGCCAAAAAATCAAGCTTCTACCTACTCACAGAAATAGCTTCTTTCTAATAGCTTCTACAAGGATCTTTGATTTCCTAGTCACAGAAATAGCATCTTCAAGAGTTCTAATACTAAAGATCCCTACCTCAATTCGGATTTCTGACTGCAAGTTGGAGATGTACACATCAAGCATCATATCTTCTTGGAGTCAGATCTTTGTCTCCACAACTTGGAAATTCTCTATCTGCTCTTCGACAGTCATATCTCTATTTAAAAATGCATGAGTTGAGTATGCTGCAGTTTGTCCCACTTTTGATGTGTTCTTTGAGTCGAAACCTCAACAAACTAATAAAACTCCATCTAGGGTTTCAAAATAGCCATCTAGTTTCTCATGTATGAGCCACCCCAGATGTTGCAAAGCCATATTTTGTTTCTCCTCAAAGTCATAAATTTGTTGCACCTTCAATGATAGATGCACCATACTCAACCATGTTTACACCTCAATTTCCTTCCCAAAATCATATTGAAAATTCTCCATCTACAAGTTAAAAGAGGATTTCTATCAGCCTCATTTTACATCCTCTGACTTCACCTTAGAGGATCCAAGTCACCCAAGGGTTGAAATATTCTTCTTCAAAGTCTGAATCCATTGTCCTCTCTCAAAAAAGATCATGTTTTTCTTGATAATTGTTGTGAATTATCCAGGCAATCCTGTCATCTCTTCCTTTGTCAAAGTATTTCTTCGATAAACCCCTGTGGCATTTTTTCCCTTTTTTAAGCAATGGTGATTGTAGTGAGAATCAACTGAAGCTCTGATAACCACTTTCTGCATTGCTTAATGATTCATAGAAAACAAACACACAAAATGTTGAACAGCTGAAAAAAACACCAAAAATGAGGACACTTGCTCACCTAAGATGGTTTACACCAGCAAATACAGTTATAAAACAAGGTTACTCACACAATCCCAGCTCTCCACATTGTATTAACAAAATAAGATTCAAAGAGACAGCTTTTAAAGCTTTCACTCACTATATACTCCATGGGCAAAGAGACCCTTTTTAGGGCTTTCCCTCACTATATACTTAATGCAAAGGAGCCCCTAACTAACCCATGACTTAACTCTTCATTAAACTTAGTTAGGTGAAGCATGAGTTAAATAATAACAATAAGACGAGGAACTAGCAACTTAAACATAAGTCCACTACTACATTGTGCCTAGCTACACATGTCTAGATTATTCACCTCTTCAAAAGAATTAGATCAGGATGCAAGAAACGACAAGACCTTGAATAGATTGTAAAAAGTAAAAACAGAACATAATCATACTGCAAGCTTCAGTGAAGGATAATCCCATCTTAAATCATTCAAATAGAGGAGAAAGAAACTTACCATATGAAACAGCAGAAAATGGAAGATGGACTATAGGCTTCAATTTCTGGCTGAAAATATAAAATCCCTACAAACAAGACAACTTTTATGGAGTTTACTGAATTAAACAATGCACAAATTAAATCAGAAAATTTTGGACATGTACCATATTTTCCAAGTTTAGGATATATCGAAAAATATTGACTGAACAAACTATTATTTACGAGATGGGAGGAACAAAAAGATTTGCTAATATAATCACATAGAAATACAGAAAAGACAATGCAATTTTTCCAATGTTCATAAATATACTCTATAAAATTCATAAAATTAAACAATATATCATCATTAAATAAGAGATTGAAGTATAGAAATAAAGATGTAAAAAATTCAAATCTTGTATGAAGATAAATCACAAAAGTCATTACTACAAGATGCTATGATAGTAAGGTTGTAGAGTGACTTGTTCTAAGGTAGTGGTTATTTGTGTTATTTTGCAGTCCACATGTGCCCAGTTTGGAAACAATGATGTATCTATGAGAGACCTGACAAAAGTAGAATGTCGTCATTGAGTTTCCAAACCAGACCCTTGTTAGATGTAAACCAAATTTTTAAAAAGTAAAGAAAATTGATGCAGGGTAAAGCAAGTCAAAAAGACTGAAGACGTAAAGGCTGGAGTTATTACTTATTAGAGATGAAAGAAAAATTGATTAAAAACAGAAAGTTGTATGATAGAAGAAACAAACTAAGAACTAGTTTTGTTCTAGGCAGATCATTTGTGGGAGACAATGTGTACAATGAAAAAACACTGTTTATAAAGGCAACTTTGCCAAAAAGTGGGATCCAACTACAACAGAAAGCATGTGAATGCTAGAAACCTCTAGACATGAAGGTTCCAGAAGTATTGAACATGAGAAGGTTCCTGCAGATAAAAGGTCAGACTCTCACTTTGTGAGGTCTAATCTTACCAACCCAAGTGACTTGTACAAAACAAATGTACTGAAGAGGTGAAGGTACTCATGATCTGTAATTTTCTAAAAGATTATGCCTGAGAAAATTACCAGTCAAAACTAATTTTTATCCAAATGATAGTGGAATTCCTTTAAGTTGAAGTCAGAATATGCATTCAAAATGTGGAAGCATAATTTATACTTCATAAACAAGCATGGACAGAAGTAAGTCACACCATAGAGAGACATAGATTTATCACGGAAACCTCAAGGCAAGGAAAACCGGTTGGAAGTCAAATGCATCTCTTTTGAGCTTACTTGGAATGTTAGAATCAATCACAAGTCTGAATAACTCACTCCTTAAGCTTCCTATCTTCGTAGTGCTCTGACCTGTTGAGTACTTCCAAGTTCCAACCACACGAATTCTGTCCTCTGCCTTGAACTCTCTCCTTTGTGTTGCACTCTCACTGTCTTGTCTATTGTGCTTTGCATCTAAAGATTGGATTCTTCTATCCCTTCCAATGATCTAATTTGCCCCCTCCATATCTTCATATATGTGCTTAAAGTCGCTAACCATGCACTGAAAGATCATGCTTGAAAATGAAGAGACAAAGTCCAATTGGTCGTTTCATCTTCCCAGATGACAAATCTTGCTCCTATCATCAGACTGGTAGTTTCATAACCGCCCCTTATGGAATCAGCAGTTTTGAAACTGCCCCTTAGGGAATCTGGCAATTCAAAACCACCCCCTAATGGAACCAGCAGTTTCATATTGCTAGTTCCTTTCAGGTATTTCACCTTCTGAAATCCATAACTTTTGCATATGGACTCAAAACAAGGTGCCATTTTTTCCAAAAGTGCATAACTTTTGAGAGGAACTTTGGGTGCCAACGAAGTACTTTTTTTTAACTCTGCAAGACAACACCATTTATGAGGCCAAAATCATTACCATCTACTATAAAACAATGATTGAGCTTGGACAACTAATCTTGGTGACGAATCAGATGCATTTAAAGATCAGATGCCCTAGTTTGAAGGCTTTTGGTCCCACAAAAGCTTACACTTTAAATATATAAGAATTTATTCCTCCATCTCTAAAGCTTAGGATATTAAGCTTACTTAGGTAGAATATTATTTATATCCTACGTAAATGTCTTTAGATATTTCATTCTTTTTCTTGATTCTCACAAGATTGCTTTACAAGAATCTTTCTATTTCTAGAGAATGCAGTCATATCTATAAATTCTCATTAGTTATCATTATCATCTCCTTCTTTGTATTTTCTATAAATGCGACTTCATTGTAAATCATTGTCAACACTTGCTGAATGGAATAACTAAGCTTTGTTCATTGTATATCGTGTTTGTGTCAGTTCTCTGAGCAACTAGGTTATTTGTTAGTTTAAATAAAGCATAGTAGCAAAAATCTTTCTTGAAAATAAATTGGCAGCTAAAGATTTTTTCAATTAGTCAAGAAAAATTGAGTTAGCGTTAAGGAGAAATCAGGTTAGGATTAGGGTTAGGGTTAGGGAAATCTGAAAAAAAAAAAAATCACAAAAATCAGAAAAAATCATCATACATAGCAAAAGAAAAAACAGAAAAAGCACGAATATCACATTTAAATTGTGAGTGGCAAGTTTTTCACTATAAAATCACACTAAAATCATGATATAATTGTGTATTTATCAACCAAACTTACACTTTCTATGGTTAAAATTGTTGAACTGCAATTTTTCACTTCAAAAATTTGCTTTTCAGAGCGAGTCACAATTTCTCACGATTTTTTCCCAATTTTTGTAACAATGGTTTTAAATAGTTTCTGGCTGATGATTTTATGCATTTATATTAAATATTACAACTCCATACAACTATTGTTTCAATAAATCAATTATGGGTCTTCTTGGAATGCAAAGACAACACTTTATGACCAAAATATAAAATTAGATTATTGAATACTCAAGCTGCTAGAATGCTTGCCAAGGCAACCAAATCAATCCCTCGAGCTCTTCGAACACCTCATATAGCTAATTGGGCAGCTCAATACCAGCCTAAAAAGAATAATATCATCCTCAAATGGATAAGTAGCAACATTAGGTGCCCAGATTTGTATTTGAATTACCCAAACGGTCTGTTTCTTATCTCAAGCAGCTAGAGGATGTTCTTGACAGCCTTCAGTAACCATTTCTCTGTAATGTCCCTTTTTGCAGGCAAGCAAATAAAATAATTGATTAAATAAATAAAATAAGTTGTCTTGAAATATTTTAAAACAAACTTATATTTATTTAATAATTTTATTAAAAGTAACTTTTTAGCCAAAAAGGAGATAAAAAGAAAAAAATTAAATAAAAAGTTACTTTTGGAAAAAATAATAAAATACTTTTCTATGTGTCGGCCAAAAAGAGGATTCTAGAAGAAACTAAGAGATGTTTATAAAAGAGGCTTGGAGAAAAGGTTTTGATCATCCATTTGCTTATTTTCCTTTTGATATTTTTCCATTGTGGAAAGGTTTTGAACAGCTAGTCCAAGTTTCTACAACCGTTGATTTTAGAGGACGGAAGGAGTCTCTCTAGCCAGCGATTGGAGGTGAATTCATTTCAGAATTCACAATTGGGCATATTGACGGAGTTTCGAAGGAGTTTGTGCTGAAGATTGATTTACCATTCAAGATTGTTGGTTGATGAGTTTGTGCGGAAGACGAAGATTTATCTATCCAGATTTTGATATTGAGCTGAAGGTATAAAATTTATTGACATTTGTTATTTAACAAATAATAAATTAAATGGTGTTGGGTTTACCATTATCAAGCCGTACCATTTCATTTTATAAAGAATAGCTTATTATGGAGCGGTCGTACACTTACTGAGTTGGGTGATTTAAATTATATAATGCTGGGTATAGTGGGGCTGCAATGAAGTTTAGAAGGGATGTTTATTAATTTTTGTTGCTGATTGGAAGTGGAGTGTGGACCCCATGAATCAGCCACATCATTTCTGCAATATCCAATCACCTCAAAGATGCATTTCTTCTTGAGGAATCGTGGGATGTATTCTTTGAAGACTTATCTAGATTTATGAAAGGTGTGTAAGGGATTTTGAAGGCTCTTACATATTTTGAAATGTTAAGGGGTGAGTGGTTGCCTCAAAAAAGGGGCGTGAGCATTTGGGAAGGAAGTGCATGCCTTATTACTACCTAGCGCTGCCTTCTAATATCATTTGGATATTAGCCACTGCATATAAGAGGATTCCATCAGGTCCGTACACTTCAGCTGGGACTGTACAGCTTTGTAATATCCCAAAATGGGATATTTTGGACAATTTTGGATTTACGGGATTTCAAAACTTCTAAACTTTGGAATCCCTGATTTTTCCTTACTTTGAATTCTGCCCTAATTTCTGCACCTTAGATTTCTGCCCAAACCCTAATTTCTGATTTCATTTTCTGCTTATAAACATGTAATCATAACGCACAAGTATGCATCCAAACATAGCACATAATGATGGCAATTGATACTAAACATGAATAATCATATCACCCATGAAACACACCATGAAATACACACTTTTAGGGGATCAAACATTAATTGGACAAGTCTGATTTTCTGCTGCTACAAATTGAAAAGTTCAGATCTGATTTCAAGGCATTTCTAGGGCATGATCCAAATCACACAATGCTCTGATTTTCTAAATTACAAACTAATTTACAACATATGTATGTGTTGGCGTTTAATATCGCACCTTTCGGTGGGAAAGAAAAAGGGACAGATGTGCAGTAGAACCGCTCTTCGAATTGGAAGGGGAAGCTCCCTGTAAAATAAAACTTAACTAAAAACTTAACAATCTTTTTTGGGGTTTGCAACGTGCGAGAGGCAAAAACGCACATTCGACAACGAAGCAAAGATTATATACTTTTTGACTGGAATCACCTAGGCTACACGCTTACGCTACTCAGCTAAATTCAGAGGTTGAGTAAGGTAAGTAGACATGATTGGATTGATTGAACAAATTAACACCATACAATGATTAAGGCAAAAATAATACAAAGCTGTGATTTCACCCTCAACACAGAAGGAAACCCACATCAATGGATACTTAGAAGCTAAATAGGCATAGTAAATTCCATTGAATGAATATGAACTCACAATCATATGAACATCTGACAAATAACAACTTCAGCGTAAGACAGGCATGAGAATTGCCATTGCTTTTCATTCATTGATTGACCACAATTTTGACATCTAGATACAAAATACTGAAAAAAACTAACTCTAAAGCTCTTGAATGTTGAAATCTAGCTCTAAGTCTGAATTCTAGAATCATAAAAAAATCTCCCCTGGTGCTTGTGCAAAAGCACTTATTTATACCCTAAAAAGCAAAGATGCAAGGAAATAAAAGGAAGAGTTAACTAACACTCTCCACCCTAACCCTAATGCTGCATGGGAAGCATGCAAGCTTATTTAGCAATTAAAAATAAAAATATCTCTCATGCAATTAAGTTAACTGAACTTGCATGTTATTACACATTGAGTTCCACTTAAAGATAATTTTGCATATCTCCAAAACAAATCCAAAAATAGATTTATCTTTTAAAAGCAAAGTCAGTTCTCAAAACAAAAACTGCTTTGGAAATCCCTCCAACTGCCCAAAATAGAATTCTCCTGTAGATAGTAAACAATGGCTAAGTCTAAGAATTGAGCTTTTGCTTGAATTCATCAACCTTAGCCTCTTCTGGGATAATGATAGGATCCAGATACATGATCTTTGTCTGTAGGATGGTGTTTGCATCTTCCACTGTCTTCGCGAGATTCAAATACTCCTTGACCTTTGGATAGTCATGAATGAGTGCCGATTTGGCCTCCATGGTGATAGAAGAATATTGCATGGTGACTTTTGGGCTTGTAGAAGTGTTCTTTTTCACTGTCTCGCGTTGAAAAAGGCAAAATCAGACCTTTTTGTGCTCGCTGTCCTAAAAAATCAGGCTTTTCTTTTCACTGTCCAACTCTGATTTTTGTGAAAAAAATGCATTTTTTGCCCTTGGAAAGTGAAAATATGAGGCTGAATCTTCAAAAAAATGTCAAATCTGAGCTCTAGACAGTCCAGGATGATGGAAAACGCCTTTTCCTGAGGTGGGTATTTTGATAGAAATGAGATATTTGAACATAAAGGCCTTAAAAATCACTTTTCCTTTGGCTGTAGGTGGTGATTTTTGGCTGGAACAGTCATAACCAGAAAGGAAAAAGCTTGAAAAAGCTCCAAAAATGGCCTCCTAGAATTGGGCGTCGTCCTTTGACTGTGAAAATAAGCCTCGGGATGATGAAGCATGAAGAAAATGGTGCCTTAGAGTTACCAATCCGCCTCTTGGATGCATTGCTGGCCCAAAAGTGTCTTTAACCTGTCATAGAAAAGCTTGAAGCCTTCAACAATGGCCACCAATGTGAAGAAATGACCTCTCGTGTGGACATACCATGGAATGCAAGAGAGAGGTATGGAATGATGCAAGAATGTGTCAACTTGGCTTTGTATATGAAGATCCACTCCTCAAAACCCCTCCAATCTGCCTTTGAAGCTTCATGAACCCTCAACAATGGTTGCCTAGCTTTGAACATTGTCTTTACTCCTTTGCTATGCCTTGGAAAGTGTGAAATAACAATGAATAAAGCCTCTTTTATAGTAAACGCCACCTTTTAGGGTTTCCAATGTGTTTTACTCTAAAAATAGAGTGTTTTTTTATTCTCCTCCATGCAAAAAAGAATAGGTTGAAAAAGGAGTGCAAATCACCCAAAAGGGGCACCTTTTTCGAGGCTCAAAAAGGAGTGCCTCTTTGCCAAAATGCACTCCTTTTTGCAAAAATTCAAAAAGGAGTGGCTTTTTGCCAAAATGCACTCCTTTTTTCAAAATGCTAACAATATACACATACCAATTACATACCAAATGAATAACCCTATCTAGGCGAATGCTCCAAGGAATGGCATCTACGGTTTTCTGGTCCAATTCTACTCCAATGATGACAATATTCTGCCCTAACTAGAATGTGAATTCTGCTCCAAAAATGACTCAGGTCTGCTGCTCCAATCAATGATGCCAAGGAATGTCAACAAATTCCAACAATCAATCCTCCAAAGGTGGCGTTCAAGGATTAGGGTTGGAACCCTAGGCAATAGGATGCAAGTCCTCCAACGAATCCTCTCCAAAGATAGGGCAAATCAGGTCTGCTCCTCTGCTGCTCCAAATCAGAAATCAAATCATGCATGAGAATCACCACAAATGACTTCAAACCTAGTCGCTCCTCCTCCAATGAAGGGCGCTCCAAACTAGGGCAATCTCCTCCACAAATGATGATCAATCCACGCCAAGGAAGTGCCACCAATGATGATCTCCAATCTGATTTATAATTCTGCTCTTCTTCTCCACAAGATGTCAAGGATGCACAAGTGAACTCCCATCATGGAATCCTCCAATGAAAGAACTAGGATTTCGTCCAACTCCTCCTAGAAACTCAAGGTTTTTGTCTCAAGCTCCTACTCCAAGAGATAAACTCCAAGTAATGAATGAATGAGTGCTTGAATGATGTTCCAAATGCCACCAAATGACCTCCTATTAATACATGATTTATCTCCTTTAATTATGGCGACCTAGGAAGGAAAAATTGCTTTTTATTAATTGATTTCTTCACAATGTAGGCCGACCAAGAGAGGTATTTCTTTATTTTAAAATTCACCCTTTCTCTCCAAGAGGGCCGACCCAATTCATACTCCATTTAGGCGCTCAAAATCAAATTAAAGATTTGATTTTAACTTCTTTTCTTTTCTTGCCAAGGATAGATATTGTTTATCATTTATTCTTCCTTCATATCAAGTATGATCTCCATAAGATCACCTACACAAGATCCAAGCATTAGATCTTCATATCATTTATCCTTCTTCAAGGTGGCATTAGATGTTGGCAAATCTCTCACATACGGAAACCCTTTGATGTCTTCACACTCAAATATCCTTAAGAATGGTTCACTCCATGGCAAGAGAAATATGTTAAATGAAATGAACATATCAAAACTATTAGAGAAATATGTTAAGCCATCTCCAAACCTCGATTCTCCTTCCAAAAATCCCGGAGTGTGAAAACCAACCCTTTTGCTCTCCAATGGCAACCATTCCAAAAATAGGGACGTTACAAGCTTCTAAGGAAAATTTTTGGTATGTTTTCTCAGTGATTCCAGTCTGAAATAACAAGTTGTCAATAGCTGCAGCAGTCATCAAATATTCAGGGACAGATTCAATGATATCTGTAATGTAATTGTGAACAGCTAAAGTTAGTACACAATTTCATGAATGTTCTATTTACAAACAGCTATTCTTATATATTTTTCAATCAGCACTTTGTAAGACAACTGTTTACTAAAATGCTCAGTAAACTCAATGAATGTAAAGGTTTGTGATTTGTCAACAAATTTGTGAGTTAGTTGCAGTTGTTGGATCAGAATGTTGTATGCACCATTGTTTACCAACTGTTCAACAGAATGTGCATTGTTATCTTTGAATAGTGAAATGCAATTGTGAATGATTTATGAACCAAACTTCATGAGGGATTTTACATTCTCCTTCTTGAAGGGCTTAGAATTTCTCTCAATCTCCTTTGATTATCGTCACACCTTTCTATGCCTCAACCTTGGTTTCAACAGCTGCAATAAATAGAACAAACCTCAAACACTTGGGTGGCCATGTAGTAGGCTTAAATGGACGATGGCTATCTCAAATGGCCAACTATGATTAGGCAGTTGGAAACTGTCTTCAATGTTTAGTTTGTGACTCCTAATGACTTAAACTTTGATCTTTTAATTCTCTATAAATAGCTGTCTATTTTACTTGCTAAACCCCTGATTTTTGTTCCTAGATTTTTTCTTGATTTTTTTTGGATTGAAATCTCATTTCTTCAAATGGTTATGACTTCTCAAATATTTAATTCAGATGGTTAATAAATAAGAAAAAACATATTGAGCTTCCACTGCTTCTCCTTTTCTCTGCTTGCTCTCCTTTTCTTCTCAATTGTAAAAATTCTCAAATGAAATTGTAATGTCCCCTACTATGAATTTTGCAATTTACGGATTTTCTTCTCGTTGATTTACTTTGTACCGAATAATAACTGAAAACTAGGAATGGAAACCAATGATTCTGGCATTCAACTTTTCCAATTTCCCCAGATATTCATCACTACTCACTACTGCAGTACTACAGAATTATGCTCTTGTAGAAACCAATCTGCTATATATATATATATATATATATATATATATTCTGCACTTCAATGAAACTCTCTTACATAAAATACTCAGACTTGAATTACCCAATGTAAATAATTATAATCAGAAATACGAAACGACCCCTTGAAGAAATGATGTTGCGGTTTCACCTTTGGGAACTGACAATTCTTTGTGTAGTGTGTATGGCCAACAGGATCTGACAGCCTGCCATGTGATTCCCTTATTGACTTGCAATACCATTCGCCTCCTTCAAGGTATGGTGAC
Source organism: Cunninghamia lanceolata (assembly GCA_027924645.1). Taxonomy (NCBI): domain Eukaryota; kingdom Viridiplantae; phylum Streptophyta; class Pinopsida; order Cupressales; family Cupressaceae; genus Cunninghamia; species Cunninghamia lanceolata. The sequence continues at coordinate 5,782,494 of BSBN01000232.1, read as the reverse complement.
CTCTATTGACCACATGGTATTCTTCAAGTTATGTTGACCAGATAATGATTCGGCAGCCTTCTTTAAGATGCATCTCATGTGGCATAATGTGCGGCAGGTTTAGGAAATTCACCTGCTCCAAGCAAAGGATGACAGATCAAACATACATCAGACTTGCATTCCACGACACCCTCATCAATTGCACGATTCCTCAAGGAGATTCCCAACTCCCTTCTGCTGCATCGAAAGCATTAAGCCTGTGATTCCTTCCAAAAGAATAAAACAATGATTGGTGAGACTATGAACAATGAATATTCAGCCAAATCTGAATCGACCCCACGAAAGGTTAATGCTGACAGTGCATAATAATAAATATCAAAACTATTTGTCGATTTAAAAATGTGATCTTCAGACATTGGCGGAAGCAGGAATATAACCTCCATCATGGATCGCATAAATCGTACTTCATTATATGTATAATCTCCTTCCCACTATCTGCGATAGCCAATTAGAAATACTTGCACCTATCCACAATCAACAATACAAATCCAAGGGGAGATCGTTCATTATGATGCTTCAATCAAGAATATGGAGTGGCGACAATAGGAAAGTTCGACTGATTAATACCATCGACTTGTTTATCATCACCCATACATTCAACCAAGGATTGTGATAAGGATGGCAGTCTTACACGATGTGCTAGAGGCCCCATAATGAAATAAGTAATAAACAAACAGAGGTATTGAAAGTCTGTGAATAATCAAATCTAAAGTATTAATATGACCACATCCATAATTTACCATCCATAAGGAATTACACTGAAATAACAATATTAGATTATTCACCAAAATTCCCATAGTGAGCTAGCAATCCCAATAAGTAAGCCAATATGACTATATCAAGACCAAATTGATAATTAAAGATAACAGATCTGAACAGGATAATCAGCAGTGACACGATAATTGATGTTATTCATGAAATATAACTGCTTCAAATACTAAAACTAAATAATGACGAACAAGGCTTTGATCTGAAACCAACTCAAATCTACAAACTTCCAGCACAAACCCCAAATCTGCAAACCAACCAAACCACAACAAACCCAGCTAGAAATCATCTAAAATAAAGCTAATAAAAATTTGCTTGCAAATCCAAATCGAACACTCGCCAACAAGAAGCCCAAGTGTGATCCCTGAGTAGAACCACCTCAATTGAGCGAAATGGTTTTTGTCCTCAAGCCCGTAGTGGAAACTAAGGTATTTTCATCCTTTGATCACCGCCACCAAGGGTTTTCATCCCTGAATGCTAAAGAACTTCAAATCTAGAAGGAATGGTGTAAAATGACATAATTCGATAATTGGGCGATTTGCTTGATGCCTTTGCCTTTCTTTTATGGTTGCCTTTTTTGGGTCCTCCATTTATTTATTTTTATTTTTATTTAATTTCCTTCCAACTATTTAAAAATACTTTTTAAATTACATCAATAGCTCCCCTTTTAGAATTAAATTTAAATAAAGTGTTAAAAGACACTTTTTAAAACATTACATAGGACCAATAGTAATAAAGTGCTCAGGCCCAACATTATGAATTTTAAGCTCTAAAAAACGGGATATGACAGTCTGCCCTTCCTAGAATTTGCTAGCCCTCAAGTAAATGCAAGCCCAGATTCTCGAGTATCACTTTGCCAATGTAATGAGTCATGGTGTAATGCCCATAGAGCCCGGATCTTGTACCTATCAGATGACACATCTCCTGCCAAAGAGCACTATGCAAACCCAACTACTTGAGCGTCACCATACCACTATCATGAATCAAACCATAACATCTATGTAATTTGGACCTTGTACCTGTCAAGTGAGACAACTCCTGCCAAAGGGTGCTGCGTGATCTACCTTCTCCAATGTACAACTCATGTAATTTTATCACCCCTTTAAAAAACAACTTGACCTCATGACTCAAAACATCATAAATGCAAACCTTGGGGAGATTTGTGATGCATTGCATGATTATACCTTTCTATCTTTGACTAGGATCAACCAATGAAGGTGACCAATTCTCCATAGGCTCCTCTTTGACGTGATGACGAAGGATGCCTTCTCCCCAATGTTTGAAAACGCCCATGCACCTATAGAGTTTGGATCCCATTGTAAGAACCCTTGCCCAATACGATATAAATTTCTGATTTGGTTTGTTTGTTTGTTTGACTAGTTTTTATGAGTTTTCAATTTGTGAATGCATTTGCCATATGATAATGCCAAAAAAATACAATTTGCAAATAAAATAGGGACTCGCATTTCGACATTTTGGCATATAGTGTAATGTCCCCTTTCTAATGGAAACACTTAAACCTGAATCTCGATTCAAAGTGATTCTCAAAGAGACATTAGAACATTAGAGATCAATAATTTCAATGATAAGATCAAATAAGATTAATGATAATGTATTTACATCATTCCTTGTTGAAAGATTATTCATTTCCTAATTGTCACTTGCTATTGATAACTATTCTATAATACGTTCCATAATTCAATCATGCATATTTTCCTTATTACTCTTCCTAATAGAATTAGGCTTTACATGTATAGGGCGCGCTGAAACCATCTCTTGACCCAGCCTACGGGAAACTATGTCACAGCCTACGGGCCTTAATATGGATGGAATTACTCCACCTCTCCCCATAATACCTAACATTCCTTTAAGGATGAAGTAATAGAGAAATATAGAAGTAATAATTTAAGTTCATCTTCCCATATCATCTTCCTTCTATTCCTTAACCATGGATGGGGAAATTATATGTCTAGGGCACGTTGAACCCTCTCCAATGCGATTGGGAATGGAATTACTCCGCCTCTCCCTAGCATCCTTGTCTAGGGCGCGTTAAACCCTCTCCAATCCATCGTGATGAAATTACCTCGCCTTTCCTTGACAAGACCGCCTCTCCGATAGTCGTAAGGAATGGAAGTGATGAGATGGCTATGGATTTCTCCATAAGTTTGTATTTATTTATATGTGACTGACGTCTTGGCCTTACAGCACAATTGGTCAATTATACATAAACATATTTCTTATCATCATTATTGACTTCTTATACATAACTAAATTCATTTATCATGATAGTCTATTCTTACATTCATGATCATATCCAAGACAATCTCTTGTTCTATATTCCTTCATCTATTGTTAATCATCACTTATTATTCATACATGCAATCCATTTATGCTAATAACATGAAAATTCAGAAATGAAAATATTACTTCTAATGTAAAATGTATTGACACTTTGTCAGCCTCATATTATCATGTGTATTTAACAGTAATTTGCATACAGCACCCTATGTAGCCGTTTGTTATTATGAAAGGAGGAGTAACCATGCATACCTTTCTATATTTATTGGCGCTGATATGAATAGTGGTTCTCTTGCTGTTAAGATCTCTTTCCAACTGGTCTGAAACCTTCTTCCACGAATTCCTTATGGGCTCTTCGGTGATCTACTGTTATGCCTTGTATATGATGTTCGATTATTGGTTGATAAATGATTTTTGCCTGATGTCTTGATGCTGCGTATGAGTTACTGGAGGGTTTGATCTGCTTTTTATGTTATTCAATTCTAGATTGATATGTTATTCGCTGATCTGAATTAGACTGATTGTTTGTGGTTAATATTAATTGATGTGTAATTCGATGCTTGTCTCCCATGCATGCTGGTTCCTTTCATCGATTCTCTTTATAGCTTTGGATCGGTGGTCTTCTCTCAACCGACACCTCTCTTTGAGAGATCGCTGTCCCTTAATTGTCTTAAATAATGAATAATATAAGTGCTGTATTATCATAATGATAATCTTCCTTGCAAATCGCACCAAACTTGTCTTTACACATCCTGAGGTGTGTTATTCGCAGGACAAGGGTCTTTGTATAGTGCGTCTCTATTTGTGAATAAGACTCCATGTTCTAAGTCATTTCCTTTATTTATATTTATATTAATAATATTGATACTTATATCAATATTCATAAAGCATCAATATTCATATTTATAATATGATAATATTTAGATTATTACTTATAATATATAAGTTGATCAATCTTTATATTTATACTTGTATTTGTTATTTTACAATAATAATATATTTAGTTAATCAAAATAAATATATTATATTCTAATTAAATTAAAATATAATAATAGCATTTAATAATATTTGTAATTATTATTCAAATTGATAAGGGTAACTTCACTGTCTTCTAATACAATGTTTAAATCTTTAATTTAAACAATGCATTAATATCGGAACATGACATATAGGGACTCGTACTCAAGTATGCCCAGCACAATGTCAAGGTGTCTCAAATGATCCTCCCAAGTCTTGCTAAATATAAGAATGTCATCGAAGAAAATAAGTACAAACTTTCTCAGTTGTTCTCTGAATACCTTATTCATGCAAGACTGAAACATGGCAGGTGCATTGGTTAAGCCAAAAGGCATAACCAGAAACTCAAAGTGCCCATAGTGGCACCTAAATGCTGTCTTCTCCACATCCTCCTCACGAACTCAGATCTGATGGTACCTTGACCTCAAGTCTATTTTGGAAAAATAGCATGCACCATGCAGCTCGTCAATGAGCTCATCAATCCTAGGAATAGGGTACCTATTTTTTATGGTCCTCTTGTTCAGTTCTCTGTAATCAATGCACATTCTGAGTGTGCTATCTTTCTTCTTAACCAATACAACAGATGAAACAAAAGGACTCTTACTGGGCCTAATGTGACCCATCTTGAGAAGTTCCTGAATGGCCTTCTCTATCTCATCCTTATATCTCCTAGGATGTCTGCAGAGAACGGTGATAACTGGCTTGGCCCCCTACTCCAGCTCGATGACATGCTCAAAACCTCGATCTGGAGGTCTACCTAGAGGTATGTCACTAAACACTTTGGAGTGTTTAGTTAGTATAGACTGAATCTCTGCTGGATACTCCCGTTTCTGTTGTTTGGGCACCTCTGGCATCACAAGAATCTCGGCTGCGTACTACACCTGATCATGTCGTAGTATCCTCTACATCCTCCGAATGGACACTGTCCTCAACCCTCCATCTGACATTCCCCTCAAAATGTGTTTCTGACCATCCACTTAAACTTCGTCTCCATGGTCCTCAAGTTGAGGGAGAATTCACCTATCATATGTAGCCACTTCATCCCAAGGACTACATCCATGTCACCCATGCTGACCACATAGTATTTGGCCTAGAACTCATAATTATTCAACTTGATGGTTAGATTGGGGATCCTTCGTTTGCAAGTGATAACAAACCCATCTGCCACTCTAACCTTGGACCCCTCAAATTCCTCAGTTTTGAGTCCCCTCCTTGCAACTAGGCCCCCATCAATGAAATTATGTGTGGCCCCTATATCTAACAAGGTGACTACTCTCTATCCCTCCAGTACTCCTCGTATCCTGAAGGAACCCTCTCTCTGAATAGCAGAGATATGTGCTATCGGAAAATCATCATCCTAAGCATCCTGTGCATCCTGCTCCTCCTCTACTATAGTCTCCCCATCGTTGTCCTCTCTATCACTCTGCTGCTCTGAATGCTCTGAAGTTGTCTCCTCAGCAGAATAATACTCCAACTGCTTGACCTGCCGCTTCATTGGGCACTTATGACTAGAATCCCATGGACCCTTGCATTTGAAACATAGCTTCTTCCTCCTGTATTCATTCAGTGCATCATCATCTAAGCGAGATGCTGGTTTCTTTTGTGGGAAGGTCTCTAGGTGATATGATGGCATCTTATCCTTTCGTGGAGGAAAGGGTTTGGAGATGAATTGTTTCCTAGGCACTGCAAACTCCATATTCTGTGCCTTCTTAATGGTCTCCTGAAGTGAAGGTGGGTCGAAAGCCTTAACCCATCCCGTGAGTGGTTCCATAAGCCCTTCTATAAACAAGACTATCAATCTCCTCTCTGAAATGCTAGGAACCATGACATTGAGCCTCTGGAACTCAGAAATGTAACTCTCAAGTGACCCATACTGCTTCAACTACGCCAACTCTCTGAACTGCAACTATGGGTCCTTGGTATCAAACCTCTCGATGAGTCTGTTAGTGAACTCATCGTATGTGGTGATAAGGCCATGGCCAAGGGTGACCAATCCGTGGTACCATCACTCATATGCTAACCCATCCAAATGTATAGTGGCAAAGTTAAGTGCCTCGTCCTTCGGAATAGGCTTAAGTGCCAAGTAGTTATCCAATTTCTGCACCCAAGCTCTGGCTGAGATCTTGCCACTCCCATAAAACTGATCCATGGGGACTTTGCTCAATGCATGCTGGTAGTCCCAGTTAGCTCTGTTAGCTCTATAATCTCCACGACCCATCATAGCTCCCCTTTGTCTCTTCTGATTCATGTACTGGTCGAATGTTAGCACCTCTCTAATATCTAGAGCCAATGTCATATACTCTGCATGCTTTAACCGGACATCATCTGCCATGGGAAGCTGAACCTCTGGTTCCTGCTAAACCAATGCCTCCTCTTTGCACGGAAAAGTCAGTTGTAGTGGTCTAGTGACTGAACCTAGGGTAGTCCTGGTGTTGTGCACACCACTCTGTCCTGCATGTCCACTACCCTGTCCTGCATGTCTACGATGGTCATTGTTTGACCCACTGAACTCACCCTCGGGTGTTGCATTGTTTTAAACAACTGGAATTCCCTGGTTGAACTTTCCAAGAAGTTGGGACATCATATCCAGCATAATACCAAATCTCCTGTTTGTTCTTGTGTTAGGACTCTCGGGCTGATCAGATCCTCTGTCCCCCATACTACCGGCTATGCTATCATTGTGCCACTGGAAGAGTTTTTGTACATGCCCAAAATACCGGAAATGGTTTCACCTTCTGGAACCTCAGGTGGATGCCAATGCGGAGTAGGTCTAGTGTAAACCCTTCTTCCATCACTCATATAAACTGATCAACACAGGCTAGCAAGATGCACCAGCTCTGATACCAATGAAATAACCCTCCCTGTTATGTGCTTAGGTATATCTGAACTGGGCTTAGTTTTTTCTCACAATTTCAATTGGTATTTCGCCGTTTAGTTGAACCCTGCTTGCTTTCTGGTGTGATTTCCATAACATAACAAACATGCATGTACATATATGGCAAAATACATGAAATGAAAGATACCCAGATAGTCTATTTCATTTATAATGCATTACAAATCATAACTAAACAAAACCCATATGAAGGGATGCCATAAAATGAAGGATCTTAACATACCCAGTTCGCTGTCCTTGCAAGTACATGTCTGAAAGTGAAGGTACAACAACTATGATGCAAGAACAATCTCTGTACAGTGCAAAACTCAGATTATATTCATTGTCTAGCAATTTACAGAGCTTATACAAAGATTTAGAACCCTTATGAGGGCCTTCCAAGACACTTCAAGACCCCACGTGGCTACTAGGATGGCTGGTATGGCCTGCTGAAGTGTTATCAGCTCCAATCACAATGCTAACTCCTTATTTCTGCCACTAATAACTTTGTTTCTGTCATCCAAGGAGCAATGCCTAGCTGGAAATAAGTTTCAACACAAACAATCATCAAAAAACACAAAACTCCTTTCCAATGGTACGACCAAGTACAGCAAATGTATGGCCTGTATATGGTAGCAAAAACACCTCAAATCTCCATGGAATCTGCTGCTATTTCTTGCATTTTATTCTCCAATGTCCAACTGTAATTATAGTGCCAAAAGATTGAAGATATCTCCATGAATAACCTTCCGCGAAAAACCCACAAACTCGAAACTATGTAAAAATGAAGCACAATCACAGCCACTGAGTATGGCTGTCCTCAAGCTCCCTTAGATGGTCTTTCACACCCGCGGTAAGTTTGCAGATGGTGGTTTTCATCACCAAGAGCCAAGAAAGGTTTCTTCAAACCCTCAACTTGCAAAGCAAATGCATTTGTAAAGTAATATGTCGTGAGTGAATGAATTGTTTTCACTTTTGCCTTTTATAATTCCTCCTTGTGGGTCGATCCATATGAGAGGGAAAATATAATTTTAATTTACTCTTTATTTCCTTAAGAAGGGTGTCCAAGGCTTAGTGACTTATTTTTGCTTTCACTTTATTTTTCCCTAAGTCACTAACAATATATATTAAAGTCCAAATATTAATAAATAAATATAACTTATGGACTTTAATACGAATGCCCAAACGGTCTCAAAATCTTATGAATTATAGACCGTTGGAAAGGTCTTGACAAAACACTCTGCCTCCAATCATGAACTGCCTCATCCGGGTGAAACCCTAACTTACTAAATATAGTAAGTTTCCGCACAAGTACCCGAAATCCACCAAACAAGTGCCATCCCTAACCACCATGGTTAGCCTACGGGAACCAAGTGTAGGTTAACACCCTCTCGGAAAGAGGACATTACATATACCTTGTTTGTATTCTTTTGAAAATGAATCCGAATTTGCACTTCTTTCATCAAACTCATTGACATTCTTGAAGAGCCTTTGTGCTATGTCAACAGCTTCCTCTATATGAAAGATGCCTTGAAACACTACTTCCTTTTCTTTAGACTATGACCATGGCATACTCAAAATTATGCTCATCTCTCCTAGATTGTTGTCACAATAATTACTTTGTGTTCCAAAGATTCTTACCATGACACCCCAAGATGTACCCTTTAACAAATAGCATGGATCAGATTGTATGTTGCTCGAAATTTCTGTCTAAACAGCAATGTGTAGGCTGGAATACTTGCACTTGTGACCCCAATAGGTGAGACCTCCTACACACCGCATCAAGCAAAGAAATTTTCCCCATACATGTAGATCTATAGCTGCTCATGATAGGTATCATTAATCCAAAACATGAATTTATCAAAATGATCAATAGGAATGTAGTACCATGGCTGCCAAACTGAGTTCCCTTACTCAAAATCAAAAATGTCAAGGCTGGAAACCGCTCTGCACTAGCTCAAAGCACTTCAACAGTGGTGATGGGCTGAAAACTCCTTCACCATTTTACTAAAAACCCTTCTATGGCTGCAAAGAAGGTATGGAAGAGGCTGGAAATATTGAGAACAGCAGATCTAAGGTTGGAACCCATATTCATAGTGGCCCTTGGTTCATGTTTCTTGCAGCCAACACTTATCCCTACTAAGTATAGTTAGCGATTTCCAACAAGAAACCCCCATTTTGCAAATATCTCATTTGGTGGCCACCTTAAGAGTGTATTATTGAGTATACCCAAAACAGACCAATCATTATCATATTGAAGTGTCTTACCTAAGGATAGACCCTTGGTTGTCTCTATGCATTGAGTGACTCAAGCTACTCGGTTTCTCTGAAAATATACCTCCCTTATTTTTGTTGTAGCCATGCTTGGGACTACATTCACTATACCTTGAAGTATTACTTCTTTCCTGTCATCCTTGAATTTCAGCTCCATAGTGAATTCTCCAATAGGATGCAACCATTGCAAGACCCACATTTTACTGATCCCTCCTGGACCCATGATATAGAAGCCTTTGCACAAAGGGATGACAACTTGTTTTGCCTTCATGATGCTAGGAACGATGAAGCTATTTCGTGGTATCTCATCCTTCTTGAATTCTCCATCACCTGTATGTACCTTGACTCCAACAACAACATACCATGCTTAGTCATAAAATATTGAACATCCAAATGACATCTATTGTGCTTACCACCTTTCCACCTCAGGCATCCCATTGTGACTATCTCCATTTGGCCATCATCTATGATCTTGTCTTCAAGTGTGGTACTTAGCTCACCGAAGTGATCTATGAACCATGGGCATTGATCCTTCATAGTGTGGTTAGACTTAGAATGCACAACGTACCCTATATGATACCTCGTGAACTTCCTTTCTACCCAAATGCAAGAGATGAAGAATTCAATAGTGATATCCATGCCTCTATTCACTTAGACCCTCAAAATATCACCCAGATCCCATATGCAAAAACAATCTTGAACTTGAATCAAAAAGTCCACATGTCCTATATTGCAAGTTGTATCCCTTACTTTATCACCCTTTTTACCATGCTTTCCACGATGACAAGAATCTTGCAATGACATAGGAGGAAGCAACAACTTTGAAATATTTTCATACCTTACACTGTGATTAAAATGCTCATCCACATTTGCCAAAAGAGAATTTGTTGAAATATCCTCAACACCTTCATATTTGTGACTCAAAACTCCCGACTTAGGGCTAACCAACATATTCTCCTCAAATGCATATCCATCCACAATGCTACTCTGAAAATCGATCAATGGCTCACCATTTGGAAGTGCATGATTTAGCGCATTTGTAATGTCCCATTTTTGTCCTCCTTAGCTAAGCCGACTTCACCTAAGCCAAATTGAAGTTTAGTTGAGCCATTGTAGCAAAAGTGATTTGGAGAAAGGAAAGTCAGTTAAGTAAAACTTGGAGAAAGGAAAGTCACTTTCTAAAAAGGAAAACTAAGATACAATAAAATGACACATAAAATATTATTTTCAATGGCAAGTGGGCCGACCTATTTGAGAATGTGAAAGTGAATTAAAAAACAACATTTTATTCCCAAAGTGAGGCGCACCTCTTATGGACTTCAAAATTATATTACAATTAGAAAATGAGGTCAATCCTCTTGGAGGCTTTAAAAGGAGGTCCTTGGGAGTTTATTCCATCATATTATCTTTTGTCATTTGCATATTGGATATTTTCCTTTAAGCTGCAACAACAGGTTCAGCCATTTATAAGGACGAAAAACCTTGGAAATTAGTGGATTGGACGAAAACCCAATACCACTTGAGAGATGAATCCATTCAGGGTTTGCTATAGAGCTTATCTGCAAGTTTTGGCATCAATTGGAGCTTCAAGGGGGACATTATTTTTGCAGGTTTACATCAGCTATGGGTGGCTAGGGTTTGCACACCAAAATGATGAGAATTGTCCAAATATCATTTTGCAACTAAGGCGATTTGAAGACAATCTATTGTTGGTCGCTTAGGGTTTGATTTTCATTGATATCATTAGCAATTGTGAAGGGATCGAATCATGCAAGGAGGCAGATCAGTTTGATCAATTTAGGAGGATTTGTTGGTCCAAGGAATTGATGGTATTTGTGGATCTAGGCGCATCACATCCTATGACAAATCGTGGGCTTTTGAGGAGACGTTGACATCCAGTTGCGTTCACCATCACCTAGGGTTTAGGCACAATCATATTTGGAGAGGTTCGTGGACAAAGAGGAGCTGTTATATCACATACTACATCAGCCAAGTTCTCATCAGACATCAGTCCATACAGCAGCATCATATCAATCTATATCAGCTATTATATTCCCTTGTATGAACTCATTTAATGCCTAATTGAAGTAGCTTTCATTCGGGTATGTCGTAGATGATTTGGTATTCAAATATTTAATTTGAATAGGCATTGTATTCGCTGTTACAGTCTGAATCAGACATGATAATCATTGTAATCAGATGTCATATGATGGAAATAAAAGCATATTTGGTGTTGGTATTTTGATGTTTATGCATGCAAAGTATTTGGTTATGTTTCCTATATATTGGCATATGTATTTTCAATGAAAACCATCTAAAACAAGCATCAAAACCAAACACAAAACTCAAAAATCAGAATACAGTGACATTGCATGACAAGTGTTTGACAAAATGTCACGACACTAAAAATCAGAAAATTCAGGGCAGAACTAGTCAGGGTTCTTACAACATCTTCCGTCATCTTGAACTCTTTGCATCCAACAAGTGAAGCCCTTTCCTCCATGACTTCTTCAAAATTTTGTTGATACATGCAATCATTAGAAGTCAATAAAACATCTTCTAAACAAAGATCTTTACCTTCCTTTTGCATGTCGGATCCCTTTTGTTCCTGCTCAATGGTTCGCTCCATAGCTATGTCTTGTGGCTCTGATTCTCGTTGTTCTTCTTGCTCCTTGATCAACACTTTTCTTCTATTTCTTCTTTTCTCTTTGAATGTCTCCAAGAATTCTTCAAAGGTGATATAAGATTTGTAGATGTCAAGGTTTTCATCATACTCCTCAAATGAAAGAAGTTTGACCTTATTTATATCACACTGCTCCTCCAACCATGCCTCTCGAATCGGATCTTTCTCTCATGATCTTCTGAATCAATCTAGATCTTTGAAGTTGATGATGAACTGATTCAATAATTGATCCTTGAAAGCTTGGCTCTTCTTTTTTGCTTCCAATCTTACTCCTTTGTCCTTTTGTTTCACCGAACCAGCAAACTAATTATTCATATTCTGCAATGTCTATAACATTTCTAATATGGATTCTTGGAAGTCTTCATTTCTCTGTCTCTCATGAAATTTGCATCAAAAAGTCAGATCTAACCCTGTAGGCTGGAAAGATCACCGCTCTAATACCACTATAATGTCCCCTACTATGAATTTTAAAATTTACGGATTTTCTTCTTGTTAATTTACTTTGTAACGAATAATAACTGAAAAACTAGGAAAGGAAACCAATGATTCTAGCATTCAACTTTTCTGAAATGTGGACATAATTTTCTGAATACACAAGAAATTATAATAGTAGGAACTCTATTTCCTCAGATATTCATCACTAGTAACTACTACAGTAATACAAAATTATGCTCATGTAGAAACCAACCTACTACACACACACACACACATATATATATTCTGCACTTCAATGAAACTCTCTTTCATGAAATACTCAGACTTGAATTACCCAATGTATATAGATATAATAAAAAATATGAAACGACCCCCTGAAGAAAAGATGTTGCGGCTTCACCTTTGGGAGCTGAGAATTATGTGTAGTGTGTATGGCCAACAGGATTTGATAGTCTCCCATGCAATTTCCTTGTTGACCTGCAATACCATTTGCCTCCTTCAAGGTATGGTGACCTCTATTGACCACAAGGCATTCTTCAAGTTATGTTGACCCGATAATGATTCGGCAGCCTTCTCTAAGATGCATCTCATGTGGCATAATGTGCAGCAAGTTTAGGAAAATCATCTGCTCCAAGCAAAGGCCGGCAGATCAAACATACATCAGACTTGCATTCCACGACACCATCATCAATTGCACAATTCCTCAAGGACTCCCGACTCCCTTTTGTTGCGTCGAAAGTATTAAGCATGCAATTCATTTTCAAAGAATGAAACAATGATTGGTGTGACTATGAAACAATGAATATTTGGCCAGATCTGAACTGACCCCACCAAATGTTAATGATGACAATGCATAATATCAAAAATATTTGTCTATTTAAAACTGCGATCTTTAGAACATTGGCAGCAGCACGAATATAACCTCCATCATGGATCGCATAAATCGCACTTCATTATATATATAAATCCTTCCCAGTATCTATGACAACCAATTAGAAATACTCACACTCGTCCACAATCAACAATACAAATCTAAGGAGAGATCGTTTGTTGTGATGCATCTAGTCAGGAATATGGAGCGGTGATACTAGGAAAGTTCAGTTGATTAATACCATTGACCTGTTTATCATCACCCATACATTTGACCAAGGACTGTGATAAGGATGGCAGTCATACACAATGTCTTAGAGGCCCCACAATGAAATAAGTAATAAACAAACAAATATATTGAAATTCTATGAATAATCAAATCCGAAGTATTAATATGACTGTGTCCATAATTTATCGACAATAAGGAATAATCTTGAAATAACAATATTAGATTATTCACCAAAATTCCCACAGTGAGCTAGCAATCCCAATAAATAAGCCACTATGAGTATATCAAGACCAAACTAATAATTAAAGATAACAGATATAAACTAGATAAGCAACAACCACATGATAATTGATGTTATTCATAAAATACAACTGCTTCAAATAGTAGAACTGAATAATGACAAACAAGGCTTTGATCTGAAACCAACTCAAATCTGCAAACTTCCAGCACAAACCCCAAATCTGCAAACCAGCCAAACTACAACAAACCTGGCTGTAAATCTTCTAAAATAAAGCTAAAGAAAATATGCTTACAAATCCAATCAAACACTCTAAGCCCAAGTGTGATTCCTAAGTGGAATCACCTCAATTGAGTGAGAAGGTTATCGTCCTAAAGCCCGTAGTGGAAACCGATGGGTTTTCGTCCTCCGATCACCGGCACTAAGGGGTTTTAATCCCTGAATGCTGAAGAACTCCAAATCTAGAAGGAATAGTGAAAAATTACATAATTCAATAATTGGATGATTTGCTTGATGCCTTTGCCTTTCTTTGATAGTTGTCTTTTTCAGGTCCTCCATTTATTTATTTATTTATTTTTATTTTATTTTTCCTCCAAGTATTTAAAAATACTTTTTAAATTACATTAAGAGGTCCCCTTTTAGAATTACATTTGAATAAAGTGTTAAAAGACACTTTTTGAAACATTACATAGGACCAATAATAATAAAGTGCTAGGGACCAATATTATTAATTTTAAGCCCTAAAAAAGGGGACATGACAGAAATTGCAATTGCTTGCTACAAACTATGTTTGCAAAGAAGCTCTAGAAGATTTAACCAAAAAATGTGTTTATTTTTAGCAATTCTACATTTTCATATTGTTAGCAATTTAATTTGCTCTTTTCTAGACAACACAAAACGGAACATGTAAGGTAAAACCTTTCTTCAAACTAGAAAGGAAAGCATTCTTGTGAAATAGAACTTACTTAAAACCCTAAAAGATTAGTTTATGGACAAACTTAAAGTTTTAGCAAGTCTATGTTTTCATATTGTTAGCATTTTAATTTGCTCTTTTCTAGACAACAAAAAACGGAACAGCATGTAAGATAAAACCTTTCTTCAAATTAGAAGGGAAAGCATTCTTGTGAAATAAAACTTACCTAAAACCCTAGAAGACTAGGTTATGGACAAACTTACAACTTTTAACATATACGTACTTTGTTTTTGAGGTTTCAACATGTGTTAGAAAATAAAGTAATCTGCTGCATCTGTTTTTGCTTCTTGGGTATGAGCACAAGACTTAACAGGTCACCTACACATAAACAAAAGATTTTGTATTTTGTATGTTGTATGTTTAATAACTCTACAAGCAAGCTATCTTATCACAACAAACACAAAGACTTTCTAGCTAAATTGCAGACACTAGAAAGCACGTGCACACAGGAGCTGAATTGAATATTTAGATTACACACACAAGACAAGGCTTCACAACTCATACCTGACTATTACATACAAAGCTACAAACAGTCGAATTAACAACAATCAAAATACAAAGCTTTCAATAATTGATAATTTGTATTTGATAAATGAAATCCTTCATGCAAAACAATATTCAATGGAGATGACAAAAATGTATATAGCATAACAATTTCATCACACAAAGAGAGCTAGAACAATGAACTTTTCTCACAAAGCATAGTAAAATTTACCATTCATCACACAAGATTGAACAATAAATTTTGCACTAAGTGTAGCAAAAAATACCATTGTTTGTCTCAAATACAATACCCATATATATAGGGTTTTAAAGTCTCACTTTGAACAATTGCATGTCCTCTGGATATATAATTTCTTTAAAAAATAAAGTTGCAGGAAAATTTAAAATAGTTTTGAATAAAGCCCATCAATCAGATAAAGCTTATTCTATAAAAATAACTTCAGCTAAAATATAAATAACTTGTTCTAGAAATATCCAAAAATAACTTTGCTCTAAATAAAGCTGATTATATTCTTAGGCAAAGTCTAAAAATACCAGTCTATACACTTCCTAAAAAAGCAATCATTCTTAAGATTTCCACACTGCTCCGATGGTGAAGTGATCTGATGATGATCACTTCCTTTCTTCCTGTACTCTCTAAACACATTGACCACCATTTTGACTTCCTCTAAAAGTTGTATTGACCTCAAATTCCTTAGGTAACACAAAAGAGCTCTTTCAGATAACTTGTATACCATGAACACCAAGAAGCAACATACATATTCTTCATAATAAATTCCTTCCATCCGTTGCATTTTGGAAGAAAATCAATATGAAAAACAGGGTCCATATGCAAAAGTTATGGTCGTTTTAGTGTGCCTAAAGGTCTTTTGGTACTTTGGCGTGCCTCGTGTTTTGGCACTTTGGCGCACCTCATGTGTTTTGGCACTTTTGCCAAAAGTGCCACTTCATGTGCATTATACACCTAAATGAGTTTTTCTTTTTTCTTTCTTTTACTTTCACTTTGCCCTTTTGTTTTGTTAGTACCCCTATGAAACTCAATCTTGTGGCCTCTTTTCCTTAGTTTCTTGTCAAGTAATCCTCAAATCAGATGTCAATGTCATGATAATTGTGGTCTCTCCCAATAAGTTGCAAAAATTTGTCATGTCTTAGTCCTTTCTTCTAACAACTTTTGCAAGGTACGGAAGATCATTTTGAGCTTGATAAGGAGGAAACAGTAATGGTGTTCAAAGAAAGAAAGAGAAGTAAGAAATGATGAAGGTGATAGTAGAGCAAGGATAGGTTTTCAAAGGAAAAGCAGGGAAACAAATCAAGTGGCAATCCCAAAGAGGAATGGCACCTAAGAAGTGGCAAAGAACCTACAAAATTCTACCAAAGAGAGAAGGTTAGGCTAAGTGAAAGAGTGGTGCACAAAATGGGTGGCAAGGACTTTATGAAACAGTGCCATGATCCTAAATCTGGCAGAATCAAGTGGAAACCATGCCAAACAAGAAAGCAGAAGAAATCAGTCAATATGGTGCCATTTGTAGATGGCAAAACCATTACAGGAAGGCACCTAAGAAGTAGCAATAACTGGAAAAAGGTGTGCCAGGCTAATGAGGTGACAAGTGCCAATGAAAGTTCTGGCTAAGAGCTAAAAAACAAGGCAGATACACTATTGAACTCCACCTCCATGAAAAAGGGGAAAAGACTTAAATTTTGGTGCCATTTTAAGGTGGCAGAGCCAACACAAAACCACAACAAAAGGGTGGTAGATATCTTAGTGAAATGCGCCTCAAAAGGAAGATAAACAGTTCGCAATTGAGGCACACTTTTTCAGAGGCCATGCCCAAGGAAAGTGGCACTCAAATCATGCCAAACCAGTTAGTGAACTGCACCCAACTTAAGAAACATGAAAATCACTCATTTTTGGCTCTAAAGTGAAGTGGCTCAGCCATGACAAAGTTCCACTCAAGATGAAAAGCGACGGCAAACGTGAGGGAAAGTTCCACTTAAATGCAAAATATGCTAAGTCAAAATGTTAGGTGCTGAAATGAGGTGGATTGGCCAATGAAAAGCTATGTTCCACGAAGTCTTGGAATGGAGCGACGAGAGAACAAGTTTTGGGGACGGGAGGGACCAAGGACCTTCATTTGGGGACAGCAACGAGATGACAGGGGAACAACAACTGGCGAGGGTCTAGGGGTGAAGCCCCCAATCAGGTCAAAGGACAGCACCCTTGCGATGGTTTGGGGACAACGCCCCCAGTGGGGTCAAGTGGCAGCATTTGACCAATCTAAATGATGAGTGCTATGCAGTTTTTATAGCTTTTTTTGAGTGTTTAGGGTGCGGGTGGGGTCAATTAGTCTATTAGGATTAGGGTTAGTGGCATAAATTTCAAAAAAATGCCTCTTTTAAATAAGTATTTTTTTAATTCTAGATGTGGGGGACAGTTGCAATTTTTCCAAACAGTCAAGCGACGTTGTTGAGTTTCCTAAGAGTCCTAGGGACATCCCAACATCCCCTCAACATCCCAATCAAGGGGACAACCTAGAAACATCCCCTCTCTGAGGGAGACGCCACCTACCTGGTAGCAGCGATGGTGGCATGGTGGAGGGATGTTTCCCTAGCATCCCGATGTCTCAGAAACATCTCCATCACTGAGGAGGCAAATTTCTTTTATTTTTTATTTTTCTTTTTGGGGGGGCGGGGGGGGACATCCCCATGGAACACTGGAGAAAAGGTATTCCAAGTTATCATAGCGAGCTTTGACGCCTTAACTTTGCCATTAGGGATCTTTGTCATATTTTCTATCAAGAAAAAAGCAAACAACAATCCTAATGGAATGTCCCCCACTTAGTTCATCACTCCGGGAGGTCAGGGTTAGCCTATCACGGGACTCTCGTAGGCTAACGATAGTGTTCAAGGAGTCAGTTGAGGACTTACTATTACTAGTAAGTCGTGAGAGCCAGTTTCTATATTTGGCAGGGCAATGCAGGAGCCTAGGCATGAGATCTGGGAAACGAATCTTCGAGAGCTATATCGATTTTATATAAGTTAAATTAACGATTTAACTTATTATTTGTTGATATGACTTTAAGTTATGTTATAACTTAACATTATAATACTAAGTTATAACTTAAAGTTAGAAAAGTTATTGCCTAGGGGGGAGCGCCCACCTCATGGAGGGATAAGGGGTCAATTGAAAATTAAAAAATTAAAAGATTTTCCCTCTCACCTAGAGCGTTGGGTTTGAGGGAGATATAAGGACTAAAATGTAACCTCATTTCTTTATGCATGCTTATGATATTTGCTCTGTTCTTGAGTTGCTCCAATATTGGGGTTTTGAGAGTTGGCTCTTTGGCTTGATCATCGAATTGCAAAGACGAAAACCTTTGCATTTCGCCTTTCCTCGTGTATGAGATA
Organism: Cunninghamia lanceolata; assembly: GCA_027924645.1. Classification (NCBI taxonomy): domain Eukaryota; kingdom Viridiplantae; phylum Streptophyta; class Pinopsida; order Cupressales; family Cupressaceae; genus Cunninghamia; species Cunninghamia lanceolata. Next base: position 5,763,889 of record BSBN01000232.1, on the reverse strand, counting down.
GTGCATCAGGAGAGGGTTTTGAGGAGGCTTCACTCAGGAGCTTCATTTGTGCATCCAGGAAATCGATTTTGGAGATCATTCGAAGAAGTAATGAAGATATTTGAAGGAACTAAATGTGCAGATCCTAGAACCTGAACTTATAAACAGATTTGAGCTATTTGGAAGAAGTTTCATTTGCTGATTTGGTTACCAGCTGCACGCCGTACACTTGTTGGTACAGGCCATACACTTAGCAAGGATAGCTAGCAGTTTTTGAAGGTGATCTTGGGTTGGAATTGGGCTGATATATGGTCGTCTGAGCAGATTTGAAGGGAAAACAAACTGATTTTCAAGAGGTCTTTGCAAACTTCTCCACTCAGCTGGCTGTACAGTGCTTCTAGAGTCGTGGGTCTCTTTGCATGCTCTTTACTTCTTGTTGGGTCTGCTATTTATGTCAAAAGGAGGCGCCTAAGGACTGGTTTATTATCTCAGACTAAGTTGTCGGTTCTGGTGTGGGTTCGGGTTCACGGGTTCGGCCAAAAAATTTTTTGGGGGTTGGGTTCATTTTTATATATATATAAATATATGTATATGCAAAAAAATTAAGCATAGAAGCAAGAATTAAGTGTAGAATTGCAAGAATAAAGTGTAGAACACCACATAGCATCATATAATCAACAAAACCACCATCAACTTGAATATCATAAAACATAAAACTCGAACTTCAAATTCAATAACAACATTCAAAATAATAATATCATGTTCAACAATCAATTTTCATTGTTTCAATGTCAAATGACAAGTGTCAATCATCATATGGATTTGCTAAATCCTCCACATCATCATCATCATCTTGGACATTAGCAGGATCATTTGAAGAACCACAACCAACACCACTGCCACTCGCGGCACTCGCTAAAAAAGTGTGCTCGCTCTCTGATCCCTCAAGTGCAACATGTTTGGATTGGAAAGTAGAAGCATCCATGTGAATTTGCTCTGGCTCCACATCCCACAACTTTGATTCCCCCTCCTTATAGTCTTGCTTTTTGTGCGAAAGGAGGTTCAAGTTGGAATGCACATACACTAAATTCTCCGCCTTTTTAGAGTGCAATCTGTTGCGCTTTATCGAGTGGATAAAAGAGTACGTGCTCCAATTCCTCTCAAATGCAGAGGAACTAGCAACCTATGAAGACAAAGTAGAGAGAAAGAGTTAAAAATAAAAACTTACAACGTTAAAACTTATAAAGTTACAAGTTATAAAATTTATAATAATTAAAAATTATGGAACTTCAAACTTCAAATTTTTAAAAGTCTTTAAGATAAAATTATAAATCATAAAAAACATAGAAATTTAGTAAACTTACTTGTAATAAAACTTTGACTGCAAGAGGCTGTAGGCACCGGAATTGTTGGCCATGAAAGTACCACCAATTGTGAGCATCTTTCTTGAATCTATCACGAAGAGCCTCAATGCTTAGACCATTGGAGTGTACAAAATCAGTGAACTCATCAGTGACCATATCATGCAAATCTGGATCAGGGAAGAGTCTACGAAATGCTGCCTTGTACCCATCAGAGACTTCTAAATCTCTCCATGGGAGAATCCTATTTCTCACCAAAAGAATCTCACTGCTGTAATATTTTGGAGTCAATGCAAATGCAAGAAGATGCAGCGGGGTTGTCATTGTGTTTCATCTAGCCTCAATAATTTCATGCACTTGCTTGAAGAGAATTTCTTGAGGATCTTTCTCCTTCTATTTATGATGTTCTTTATCTTCTCTATCATTGAATCAATGCCATCATATATCTCCCCCATGCAAGGCTTGTCCATGTCTGTCTAACGAATCATGCTCAAAATGGGCTCAGTGAAACTAAGGAGATACTCCACACGATCCCACCAATAGTCATTTAGGATCATCCCCTTAACATTTGCTGCCCTCTCAATGTTGCTTTGCCTCCATACGGACCAAGTAGTGCTTGTTACCATGCTGATAAGAGCCTGTTTGACCTTCACAAGTCGTCTCAAGGCAATTGTGTTTGAGGCAAAACGGGTCTCGGCAACCTATTGAAATATCAAAAATAAAAAGTACAATAAATAAAATTTAATTTAAACATTTCAAAAATTGAAAACAAACTTTAACTTTTAAGAAGAAATAGAATATGTGAAATTAAAAATTTAAAGCACTATGAAAAATTTAAATTTAAAAATATATTGCTTCACTTACCTTCAACAACTCCAATGTAGAAAATGATCTAAATATGCTTTGGGACATGTGGTGGTTGGTGACGAACATTCGTATCTCCTCGGCCTATGCATACAACTCTCTAATCCAATCAATTTTTTTCCCAATCTTTTGTAGCATTAGATTGAGAGAGTGGACAACACAAGGTGTCCAAAAGGTATGTGAATATCGTTCCCCAACCAACAACCCAGCAGATCTACAATTTTTTGCATTGTCCATTATCACTTGAACAACATTACGAGGTCCCACATCCTCAATGGTTGCAATGAGGATCTAAGCAATAAATTCACCATCCTTCACCTGTCCCTCACAATCCACAGCTCTCAAAAACATTGCTCCTTTAGGGGACACTGCAATGACATTGATCAAAGGCCGATTTCTTGCATTTTTCCATCCATCAAAGACAATCGACACCCCTGTCTCACTCCATGAATCCCTTAAGGGCTTCAATGCATCTTCTACACTCTTCACCTCATTCTCCAATAAGGTGCCACGCACCTTCTCATAACTTGGGCTCTTATACCCTTTTGGAGTCTCATTAATTTTTCTCACCATCTCTTGCCAATATGGTGAGCGAACAACATTGAATGACATACCATTTGCATAAATGCATCTGGCTATATGTTGGTCAGCAATATCTCGAGCCTCATTTTGAAATGATGTTTCCAAAAGTCCCTTTGGTCTCTTGTTTGTAGTGCTTGTGGGTTGCTCTTAAGGAGTGACCAAAAATGGGTGGCTCTCTATCACAACATTAGAACTAGGAATAGATGGAGGATCCATTGTTTGATTTCTGCCTCTTTTCCTTGACATGTTTGCTACTGATTTACGGCCTGCTGCTTCTTGCTCTGTGATATATGCCAGCACTTGCTCTCATAGTATAGGTTTATTACTCTTTCCTGGGCAAGCTTTGATCCCCATCCCAGGGATGTTACACAAATGGGCTTTCACCCGACTACATGAACTGTTATACTGCACATCACAGCCATTGCATTTCCAAAGGTAACCCCCACCACCTGGTTGTTGTTGACTCATTTCAACATGCCTCCAAAGAGGTGAGTGTGGATCGATTTTGAATTTTGATTGTGATACTGAGCTAGAACTAGCTGCCATTGAGATTCCTGTCACCTGTGGGTGTGGCAATAAGTTTTGTAAACAAAATGGAAACAATGAAAACTCAAAACTTTCAAGAATCAAAACCAAAACAAAAACATGGTGATACATTCATGATTCATATAAATAGTTTTAAAAAAAAAACAAGTTGAAAAGAATTTGTTTGTTGTTCAAAAATGCAAAAAAAAAATGAATAGAAAACCTACCTCTTTGCAAAAACCTCTTCCTTTGATCTTCTTGGCAGACTCTAAACCGTTGGAAATGAGTAGGAATGGTGGAGCAATGGATTTCCAACCTTCAGGATTCAATCTTCAAGCTTCTTTCTTCAACCACAAAAAAAAAATTGAGTTCAGCCACAATAGAGAGTTTGTGTTTTGGAATGAAAGAAATGAGTTGAAAATGGCAAAATTGTGTTTATAATGTCTTTTTAGGGTTTCATTTGCATTTTAGAATGTTTAAAAAAATATAAAATTGATGTTTAAGTTGAAAAAAAAATTTAAAAAAATGAATGGGGACGTGGGTGCATTCCGGGTGCTATGCGGGTTCTCTTTTTTTAGGCTGAGTTCGAACCCAGTGAACCCGGGCGCGTCCGGGACGCACCCAGCCCCCTTCCACCACACCCTGCCCACACCCACATGGCACCCAAACCGCACCGCACCCGCACCTCTGGCAAGCGAACCCTGCAACTTAGATCTCAGACATTAAAATCTGCATTCTCTTTGTATTGGATGAGTTGTGAAGCAATAATCCATGGCCATGTAATGCTGCTACAAGTTTCAGCAATTGACCAAGTTAAAGATTTCCAAGTGGGTATTTCATTTTAATTAATTTTAGTGCATTTTGTGATCTGGGTTGCTTTCTGCTTATGCAAATTCAATATATATTTTCTAGGTTTGTTAGTCTACTTTGTATTATGCACATGCAATGCAAAAACCAAACATGCAAAACAACCCATAAACCCTAGACAGCAGAAAAATCAACAAACACAAAAAATTCAATCAGGAGGAAACATATCAGGAGGGGTGTATGTTGCAGTGGTATCAGAGCGGAAAATCTTGCCATCCTGTGGGGTTAATATGACATGCAGTTGATAAAAATGAGACATGCGACCTACAGACAGATACCCTTTTAGAAATAACCGGGCAAGGCAAGTAACACAGTTACCACAGTCAGAAGAACCTGAGCAACTGGTACCTATAATAGATCCTTTTGAGGAAGAGATAGTGGTTGTAGCTACTGACGAAGATTCCTTAGTTTCACGCATAGATCCATTTTCTGGAGAGTTACCACCAATTACAGAACCCACGGGAGAAATGGGTGACAGGGAGGTTAAGGAGCCCAGTTTACGAGAGATCCTGAATGTGCTCACCAAGAGCTCAGTGGCCATAGAGAGAGAGTTGAGGGATTCTCGGCGAGAGATGATGGAGACATAGGCTGAGATAGGACATTCCCTTGCACAGTTGCTTGATGGATTGAATAACAGGGAAAATCACTGTGACAGGAACAGGTACAATGGTGATAGGAATCGAAACAATGACGGTGATAGGCAAAGAAACAACAATGGTGACAGGAACCGGAACAATGACGGAGACAGGAACCAGAACAATGACAGAGACAGGAACAGGCATAACGTGGGTGATAGACATAATGACGACAAGAACCAAGGGGATAGGAATAATGGAGATAGGAACCATGCTGATAGATACAGGTTTAGAGATGATGAGGATGAGGCCTCAGTGACTCATAGCAGGGCTTCACAGTTTACAGCAGGTGACAGACCTGGTATTCCGACCTTTTCTCCCAGGAACCAAGTCCCTGAACAAGATCCCACATAGGCCGAGTTTCAGGAGGAGATTCTGAGGGATTGGAGAGCATCTAGTACAGAGTTCAGGGCTGAGATGACTTTTGCAGAGTACTCTGATATTAAGATGAAGAATAGGCCTCGCAGAGGAGGTAGACCTCAGAACCAGGAGTTACAGAAGGTGAGTAAGATGACACTTCCCTATTTCGACGGATCAGGAAAGACCACTGCTAGGGCTTGGGTGCAGAAGTTGGATAGTTACTTACAGATCAGTCCTATGCCTGAGGAGGATGCCATCACTTATGTTGCATTACATTTGGAGGGAGTGGCACACAAGTGGTGGAGTAACGGGAAGGTCACACTGGGGCATGATCAGATCACTTCGTATGTAGAGTTTACAGCCCGTTTGATCGACAGGTTTGACAAGAAGGATTCGGAACTTCAGTTTAAGGAGTTAGCACAGCTACGGCAGAGTGTATCATTAGACTCCTATATCTCTGAGTTTCAGGACTTGTCTGTTATGGTCCCAGACTTATCCAAGCACAAATTAGTGATTCTCTTCAATGATGGGTTATCAGACCCACTTCGTGGTTGGGTTAAGGGTTTTGACCCTGCTACACTCCAGGAGGCCATGAAAAAGGCCCGAGACATGGAGTCATCAGTGTGGAAGAGTAAATTCCAGTCTAAGGGATTTTCTCACAGAAGGGACAAGGAGAAGGAGAAGAAACCATTCCACAGAGATGTTGATCAGCACAAGGATAGATCCAACAGGTTAACAGATGAACAGTTGAATGAGTACAAAAGGAAGAAATTGTGCTTTCATTGCAAAGAACCATGGGATCCTTCGCATAAGTGCTCACATAAGGCTAAGGCTAAACTAATTGAGTACTATTTAGCTGAGGAGTCACAGTCGGAGGCATCAGACACAGTCAGATCAGCATTCAGAGCATGGTGACAATGGGGATGAGAGAGCTTCACATCACAGTGCTGACAATGGAGGAGTTATTGCCCAGTTGTCAAGTTTCCAAAAGGTTAGCTCTTTCAGGGTGGGTGGTGTACTAGGTGGGCAGCCTATTATCACCCTTATCGATACAGGAGCTACTCACAATTTTATTGATGAGGGGTTAGTTGCTCACAGGGTGCTCAAAACTAAAGAATTCGAAGGCTTTAATGTGATGGTGGCCGACGGGTTCAAAATGCATTGTAGTCGGAAGATAACAGGACAAAAAATCATCATGGGTGATTATGAGCTAGTTGATGACTTCTATGTGGTCGATATAGGGGAAACAGATGTAGTGCTTGGCATGCATTGGATGAGCCAGTTGGAGTTCACCATAAATCTCAAGAAAATAGAGATGAGATTTGAGTATAATGGGAGGAAAATATGCCTTAGGGGAATTTCAGATGGTGGACCTCGAGTCGTATCATTGAAGAGAATGGAGAGGCTCTTGAGACATGACCAGGTTGAGTGGGCAGCAGAGTGCCTCATTATGCCAGAGTCCCCACCACGACAGAAGGATAGCTATCATCCGGATATCCAGAAGCTGTTGACCAACCATAGTAAGGTGTGTAGACAGCAAATTAGTTAAGTGAATAAATGACGTAATAAGATGTAATTAGTTGTCGGTACCAACCGACGGGTCGGGTAGTTTGGAGGTGGTACCAACGGTTGGCATCACAACCAACCTTGGCGATGAGTATTTAGAGCGTCAATACATCGTAGTCGGGGCATCGGTGATTTGACAATAGTTGATATGCAGACATTGGAGTCATAATGAAATATGTATGCTGCTGTTATGAGCATTGTAATGTTTCCTGTGAATCAATGATGAATACAATGGTCCGTTCTGAGTAATTCTGTTATATGATGCACTATACTACTACTTTTGTATTTCCGTTTACTTCATATTCTACGAAACACACCATATTGCGGTAAACATTTGGCGTCGTTGCCAGTTCGAAAATGGGTCGAGGGTGAATGACAACTTGAGTCGTCCGAGACCATCGTGTGACAAGTCGATGACAAGTTGAGTCGTCTGAGGCCATCGGATGACAAGTTGAGTCGTCAGAGACCATCGGATGACAAGTTGGCTGTTGATGACAAGTTGAGTCGTCCGAGGCCATCGGGTGACAAGTCGATGACAAGTTGAGTCGTCCGAGGCCATCGGGTGACAAGTCGATGACAAGTTGAGTCGTCCGAGGCCATCGGATGACAAGTTGAGTCGTCAGAAACCATCGGACAAGTGGCATCGTTAGAAACAAGCAAACCGTCGGGTGTATCCAGGGTCGAAAAAAACACAATGAAGATGGCGTCGTGATGGGGCAGCTGACCAAAGAGCCAGTACAAGCAAACGAGGATCGTGAAGACGCTCTGACGGAAGACCTTGCAATTTGTGGGAAAACTCGTTGAAGGACCACATACGGAGGGAGGCTCTCAGGCAAGAGATCCCTCAATCGGTCATCTGGGATCAAGTGCACGTCAACCAAGAGGTCAACCATCTCCTCACCCGAGTAGCAATTAATGCCCATACAACTCAATAAGGATAAGAACCGAGTACCAAGTTGGCATGAAACACCAGAGGAAAGAACACGAAGATCATTGAGATTAAAGGAACAAGAAGAACGAAGGAAAACACTGAGATAAATTGTCAATGAACATCATCATGCCAACAAAGGAATTTTCAAGACACCACTGACAAATAAAGAAAAAGGGAATGAAAATGAATTGACAGAAGAAATTGAAAACAGCATACACCACATCGAAGAGTTATCCATATCGGACGACGAAGGGTCAAGAGTTGGAAGATCTGAGCCTAATACCCCAGGGCAGAGGTAGAACGAACCCGAGGAGACTCAAGGTGTAGAGAACGCTGACAGAGGATGCGGGGAAGACTCGAATGTGGCTGAGAGTGCAAGTGACACACCAGGACGTTGCGAGAGAACCAATCCAGTCAGGTCCAACGCACAAGGAGGGCATCGGGGAAGGATGGTGACTCCGCCAACCGAGAGGCGGAAGCTGCCAAAATTTACGGGGGATGGGTCAGAAGATCCAGTACCACACTGTAAGACGTGCAAGACGATTTGGATAGCCAATGGGCAAGATGATGTGGATTACTAGCTGAAAGCATTTCCAGCGACACTGAGAGATAGTGCCATCGACTGGTACACAGAGTTGGACCAAGCACACAGGGCATCATGGAGATTACTTAAGAAGGCATTTCAAGACGAATTCAAACTTTTGAGGGATGACAGTGAAATTGTAGCGGAGATCTACAGTACGAAGCAAGGGAAGCACGAGAATGTGCGAACCTACAACCGAACACTGAAAGAATTGTTGGGAAAATTGAAGACTCAGCCGGCCGACGGGCTAAAGAAGCGATGGTTCATCGAAGGGTTGCGCTCATCGCTGAGAAAGCAAATGAAAGTCATGCCTCCGTCGTCATACGATGAAGCGTACAATCGAGCGATAGATATAGACAATGAAAATAAAATATCCTTCCGAGGGAAAAGGAAGACCGACGACGAGGAGAGTACGAATGACAACAGCGACAGTGAGTCCAAGACCGTGCAAGCACTCAGGAAGGACATGATGAGAATGATGAAAGAAATGAAGGTTGACATGGAGAGTACGAGGGAAGCCAGAGAACTGTGGTGTATAGATTGCAAGGGGGAAGGTCATACAAAGGCAAACTGCCCGAAAAAATTGTTTTGTGATATCTGCCGAGTGATGGGACATTCCATCAAAGAATGCCCATACAATCTGAAAGCAAGGGGTACGCAAGTACTCTTCACTCAAGGAGAACCGTCAACACCGCCGAACACACCACCAAAGCCCCAATACAATAGCCATGCATCCCCTGGAGGTTACCAAAGCAATAGAAGTCCGAGAAACAGATTGCAGTACGACAACAAGGGGCGACCCATGATACAGTACCGGCAATGCAACGAATGGGGACACTTTGCAAGAGAATGCCCGAACAACAATCAGAACACAATAAATGCATTATGCAAGTGGTGTGGGCCTGGAGATCACGAAGAAAAAAATTGCCCAAAGCAAAAAGAGGTGAACCTAATCACTTTCAAGGAGAATGATGAAGAGATCCTGGCGGTCACCCGAGCACAATGGAAAAAAGCGACGTATCGAGATCCCCGAACCGAGGAGAGACTTTGGGAGGCTAGGAAAGAAGTAGAGATGGCAATGGAAACGGAAGGAAAGAACAGAAGAACTACCGTACGTCCAGAGTCGGACAAGAGTATCGTGAATCAGGTGTTACAAACCACTGTATCAGTCAAGATAGTGGATCTTCTATAGAGCATGCCGCAACTGAGGATGGCAATCTCGAAGGCGATGGAAGGGAACCCAAATGGGCAAACAAAGGATGAAGATGTCATACTGAAGCCACTGCTGGAAGGAGAACAAGTCATCGACCCGAGACTGTTGGCCATCAACAATGGCAAGAATCCATCCGTCGTACACATGGAAATCGGTGGATGTCACCTGACGAACACAATAATCGACAGTGGATCAGGAGTGAATGTGTTGATAGAAGATACGTGGAAGTGCTTGGGGAAACCTACACTATAGCCACAAAATTTCTAGTTATTGGGAGCAGACTAGCACGGAATTAAAGCGCTGGGAGTGCTAATGGCTCAAAAAGTGAACATTGGCACCCAACTCTTTCGATTAAACTTTGTAGTCATAACAGCACAAAATGCGTCGTACGATGCATTACTTGGCCGAGGATGGCTGATAGCCACCAAGTCCAACCATAACTAGAAAAGAAACACATTGTCAATAGAGAACAAAGGTAAGAAGATTGTCATAGATCTGAGAACACAAGATATAAGTGAGGAACTAGCATCAGATTCTGATTCAGACGGAGGGGAGTCAGTTGGCAGACGACCAATGGACCTTGATGAGGAAGGAGTATTAAAATTGCAAGAATGTTCTGAGGATGAAACTAATTCCTTTAGTGGGCTCTTCCACTGGCAGATGGAAGATTACGAGTTCTTTCAACCGGAATGTAATATGATTTCAATAAAAGAAGTCAGCGAGAGCTCTCCGATGAACAATGCAAGTCCTCGTAGTGCAAGTCCTGGCAATACAAGTCATGGCAGTGCAACTCTTGGCAAAACTCAGTCGAAGAGTGAAACACTTGGCAAAACTTTGGGCAACTCTAGGCCGACAAGTGAAACATTGTTCATGAATGAAGCACTTGATGGATTGACAAACACTTGACCACTTGGCAAGAGGGAACCAGTAATGAGTGACAAAGGGGAGGAAGATAACAATCAGCCGGAAGTAACCGAGCAAATAGTGGCAGAGACAAGTCGGCTAGAACAGACAAGTCGACCAGGAGAGGCACAGAAAGAATATACAGAGGGTGAAGCCAAGATAGATGATACACTTGCACATACATTGGACCCAGACGAGGTGATCAGATATGAAGAGTCATTGACAAGCAAGGTGAATCGAGGTGATGAAACTAACGACGGGAACACAGCATTGAAAACACTGGCCAGAAAGAGACCATACAGAAAGAATAAGGACTATAGAGTATTTCCATCGACTGGCAATGTTTTGGCGATCGGTGACAATCAGCAGAGAAAAAATAATGTTCAAAAGTCAGATAGTTTATTTTTTTTTAAGACAACAATTCCAGTCAGAGTTGTAGACCGAACATGGACCCCGTCGAGAAAAAATAGACAAATCAGATTCAGTTTGACATGGAAAAGACGAAAAAAATAAAATGTCAGGAGAAATAAACAAATAAAAAAAAAATTAGAAGGCGAGTCATACAACATACGACCTGGGCAAAAAAAAAAAAAATCCGTACGACGTACTACCTGGGCTGTACGGCGTACGTACCCACCACTTCAGCCTCATAAAAGGCCATCCCGGACCCCGAGCACTCAGTTACAGTGTTGGACAGAAATTTTTTTATTTTTTCCTCTTGGAGAGCAAAGGGTAAGCATCCAGTCAGGAAAACATGGACAAAGGAAAGAAGATTGCATCCTACAGGCCGAAGATTGCATCGGAGGAGAAGAAGAAAAAACCAAGTGCTAATACAGGAATGGAAGCCTGGGAAAGTCTGACGGGAAATGAGTGCAAGCAATGGTGAAGGCAGCAAGAGAGCGAGAGCTAGTGGCCCAACACCAGCTGCGGCAAAGGACCGAGGAAGCAAGGAAGCTACAGGCACAGTAGCGATCAGCCACCCCAACCTCCTCAGTACATCCAGGGACGTCCTTCCAACCTCCCCACTCTCGGTAGGATGTTTTTGAGTTTCTGTCATAATTTTGTTGTTTTGATGTAAATGTCGTCTGGAAGACGACCAATTTTGAGGGGGGGATAGATGTAGACAGCAAATTAGTTAAGTGAATAAATAACGTAATAAGATGTAATTAGTTGTCGATACCAACCGACGGGTTGGGTAGTTTGGAGTCGGTACCAACGGTTGGCATCACAACCAACCTTGGCAATGAGTATTTAGAGCGTCAATACATCGTAGTAGGGGCATCAGTGATTTGACAATAGTTGATATGCAGACATTGGAGTCATAATAAAATATGTATGTTGCTGTTATGAGCATTGTAATGTTTCCTGTGAATCAATGATGAATACAATGGTCCGTTCTGAGTAATTCTGTTATATGATGCACTATACTACTACTTTTCTATTTCCGTTTACTTCATATTATGTGAAACACACCATATTGTGGTAAACAAGGTGTTTGGGGACATACCACCTGGAGTGCCTCCTGATAGAGGCATAGAACACGTCATTGAGTTCGAGGATGGGACTAAGCCCATCATGATTACACCATATAGCCATCCGAAGAGGCTAAAGGATGAGATTGAAAAAACGATTAAGGAGCTTCTAGAGATGGGACATATTAGGCCCAGCAAAAGCCCATTCGCTTCTGCAGTTGTGTTGGTCAAAAAGAATGATGGGACAATCAGAATGTGTATAGACTACAAGGCCTTGAACAAGAAAACTATAAAAAACAGGTATCCAATTCCCAGGATAGATGAATTGATAGATGAGCTACATGATGCCTATTATTTCTCTAAGATTGATTTGAGATCTGGATACCATCAAATCAAGATGCGGGCAGAGGACATTGAGAAGACTGTTTTTAGATGCCACTATGGTCATTTTGAGTTTCCAGTCATGCCTTTCGGTTTGACTAATGCACCTGCTACTTTTCAGAGCCGTATGAATCAAATTTTCAGGCAGCAGCTCAAGAAATTTGTTTTGATTTTCTTTGATGATATTCTGATATTCAGCAGGACTTGGGAGGACCACTTGAGACATCTAGAGGAGGTTCTGAGCATCTTGGAGAGTAATTCACTCTATGCCAAGGAATCTAAGTGTGATTTTGGTATGACAGAATTGCTTTACCTTGGCCACATTATCAGTGCAAATGGAGTCAGAATGGATCCAAAGAAAATTAAGGCGATACTTGATTGGCCTCCACCCACAAACCTTACACAGCTTAACGGTTTTTTTGGGCTTTGTGGGTTTTACAGACGGTTTGTTAAGGGGTACTCACAGATAGCAGCACCATTGACTGATCTAACGAAGAAGGGAGCCTTTGAATGGAGTGACACAACCCAGCAGTGCGTTGACAAGTTCAAGCACTTGATGTCTACATGTCCGGTATTAGCGATCCCTAACTTTGCTAAACTGTTTGAGTTACAGTGTGATGCTTCTGGAGAGGGGATCGGGGCTGTGCTTATGCAGGAGAAGCACCTGATAGCTTTTGAGAGCAAAAAACTTCGGGGTGTGGAGAGGAGCTACTCGGTATATGACCGAAAGATGTTGGCCACTATGCATGCATTGGCCAAATTCAGGCAGATCTGGTTGGGGGTAGATTCATAATCAGGATAGATCATAATAGCATCAAATACTTCATGAACCAGAAAGACCTGAATGACAGACAACAAAAGTGGGTTAGCAGATTGCAAGCATATGATTTTGACATCGAGTATGTCAAAGGAAAGAAAAATGTAGTTGCAAATGCTTTGTCACAACGAACGCTTATGTTTGGTTGGGGAGATATCTGTTGATTGGAAAGAAGAGATTATAGCAAAGTATGTTAAGGACTCTTGGGCTGCGGGAGTCATTGAGGGCACAATTAGAGATGAGAGATATTCTGTGGTGAGTGATTTGATCATGTACAAAGACAGGATATTTTTGGTGCCCAATTCACAATTTAGGCATAAGATCATCAAAACTTTCCATGACACACCAATGGTTGGCCATCCTAAATTCTTCAAGACATACAAACAGATTCGGGAGAGGTTTACATGGAAAGGACTGAAGGACGAGGTGCAGAAGTATGTTCGTGAGTGTCCCATTTGCCAATAGAATAAGCATGAGCATACCTTTCCTGTAGGACTACTACAGCCATTACCCATTCCCAATCAGAAATGGGAATGTATCTCCATGGATTCCATTACGGGGTTGCCAAAGGTACAGGGTAAGGACTGCATATATGTGGTGGTCGATAGACTCACCAAATTTGCACATTTTTTTGCCATTTCAGCAACCTATACAGTTGCTCAAGTGGCTGATCTATTCTTCAGGGAGATATTCAGATTACATGGGGTACCCAAGAGTATAGTCAGTGACAGGGACAGCAAGTTCCTGAGTATATTTTGGCAGGAGTTGTTCAGGATGTGCGGTACAGAGTTGACTGCTAGCACTAGCTACCAACCGCAGACGGATGGACAAATAGAGGTGGTAAATAAATGGTTAGAAGGGTACTTACATAACTATGTTTCGGGGCAGCAAAAGGCCTGCATCAGATGGTTGCACCTGGGGGAGTATTGTTATAATACTACACATCATATGTCTATCCAAATGACTCCTTTCAGGGCACTATACGGTTATGATGCCCCATGCTTCACAAATCTCTTGCTTGGTGACAGTCGGGTGCCTAAGGCTAAGGATCTTTTGCAAGATAGCCAGGACATTCTCAAGGAGCTTAAGGAGAATATACAGCAGGCACAGAATCAACAAAACTTGTATGCTGATCAGCACCGAGTGGAGAGGAGTTTCGAGGTTGGAAACATGGTGTATTTGAGGCTCCAACCCTATAGGCAGTCCACTCTCAAGAAGAGTGGAGCAGAGAAGTTAAAACCTAGGTTTTATGGTCCTTTTAAGATTATCAGACGAGTGGGTGAGGTGGCTTAAGAGCTTGAGCTTCCATCAGACAGCAGAGTACATAATGTGTTCCATGTTTCCAGATTGAAGAAAGCTCTTGGCCACAATATAGTTCCTTCTGCAGAGCTTCCACAATTGGATGAGGAAGGTAAGTTGATTTTAGTACCTGAGGCTATCATTGACACCCGGGAGAGACATTTAAGGAAACGGGTTATTAGAGAGTACTTGATTAAGTGGAAGAATATCCCAGTTGAGGATGCCACATGGGAGGGTGAGCAGATATTGCAGCATCCAGAGTTGAGGTTGCTTGAGGACAAGCAATCTTGGGGAGGGCAGACTGTAATGTCCCCCACTTCGCTCATCACTCCGGGAGGTCAGGGTTAGCCTATCACGGGACTCTCGTAGGCTAACGGTAGTGTTCAGGGAGTCAGTTGAGGACTTACTATTAATAGTAAGTCATGACAGAGGCAGTTTCCATATTTGGCAGGGCAGTGCAAGAGCCTGGGCACGAGATTCAGGAAACGAATCTTCTAGAGCTATATCGATTTTTATATAAGTTAAATTAAAGATTTAATTTATTATATGCTGAGATGACTTTAAGTAATGTTATAACTTAACATTATAATACTAAGTTATAACTTAAAGTTAGAAAAGTTATTACCTAGGGGGGAGCGCCCACCTCATGGAGGGATAAGGGGTCAATTGAAAATTAAAAAATTAAAAGATTTTCCCTCTCACTTGGAGCATTGGGTTTGAGGGAGATATAAGGACTAAAATGTAACCTCATTTCTTTATGCATACTTATGATATTTGCTCTATTATTGAGTTGCTCCAGTATTGGGGTTTTGAGAGTTGGCTCTTTGGCTTGATCATCGAATTGCAGAGACGAAAACCTTTGCATTTCGCCTTTCCTCGTGTATGAGACAGTGCATCAAGAGAGGGTTTTGAGGAGGCTTCACTCAGGAGCTTCATTTGTGCATCCAGGAAATCGATTTGGGAGATCATTCGAAGAAGTAATGAAGATATTTGAAGGAACTAAATGTGCAGATCCTAGAACCTGAACTTATAAACAGATTTGAGCTATTTGGAAGAAGTTTTATTTGCTCATTTGGTTACCAGCTGCAGGGCGTACACTTGTTGCTGCTTGCTGCTGCAGGCCGTACACTTGCTAGTACAGGCCGTACACTTAGCAAGGATAGCTAGCAGTTTTGAAGGTAATCTTGGGTTGGAATTGGGTTGATATCTGGTCGTCTACCTTGCGGGAATAGTTCTGAGCAGATTTGAAGGGAAAACAAACAGATTTTCAAGACTTCTTTGCAGACTTCTCCACTCAGCTGGCCGTACAGTCCTTCTAGAGTCGTGGGTCTCTTTGCATTCTCTTTACTTCTTGTTGGGTCTGCTATTTATGTCAAAAGGAGGCGCCTAGGGACTGGTTTATTATCTCAGACATTAAAATCTGCATTCTCTTTGTATTGGATGAGTTGTGAAGCAATAACCCATGGCCATCTAATGCTGCTACAAGTTTCGGCAATTGACCAAGTTAAAGATTTCCAAGTGGGCATTTCATTTTAATTAGTTTTAGTGCATTTTGTGATCTGGGTTGCTTTCTGTTTATGCAAATTCAATATATATTTTCTAAGTTTGTTAGTCTACTTTGTATTATGCCCATGCAATGCAAAAACCAAACATGCAAAGCAACCCATAAACCCTAGACAGCAGAAAAATCAAAAAACACAAAAAATTCAATCAGGAGGAAACATATCAGGAGGGGTGTATGTTGCACCTAAACATGCAAAGGCATCCGTGAACCAAGGTTTTTAAATTTCAACATTTACAAATAAAACAATGTGCTTTTTGTATTTTCTAAAGCAAGTATATTAATCAAGCATTTCAATCACTACATCGGATAGGATAGTTTCAACACAAGTTTTAGAGTCATGGTGAATGAGGGTTTCTCATAGCATCAGACAAATCCACAGGTTCAGCATCTAGTCGTGTTAGCAGATTCACAATGAAAAAGGGATTTGCTCAAACCTCGAAGCATAATGATGTGCTATTGTTGCTTGAAGTTGTCACGATATTCATCATGGCATCCAAGTAGAAGACTTAAATCAATTTTTTTCCAGGGTTGAAAGTCAAATTTCAAGGCATTGGGATTGGCATGAAATATCCCAACTATACTTAACTAAATTTTTCCCTTACTTAGACAAAATTACTTGCACTTCTAACTATCAATCACACAATGAACTCAATAGCAAACATAAAAGATAGCAACTCACTGGAATCACTTGAAGTTAGTTTGAGTATTATGATTGTCACTTTGATCAATACAACTTCTTATTACAAGTAGATATCGCCTTCAATGGCATGAACATTCAAGCTTATTACAACTTATTACAATGACTGACCTTGAAGCCTAGATATGATCAATGATTACAACACTTGAATGATTCTTCGACTAGCGCCTTAAGCTAGCACCTATTTCACTAGTTGTGAGATGACTACTTCTTTTGAAATAATGATGAGAATTGATTGTTAACACCTCTTAGTTGACAAGGGAGCATCACCTTATCAGAGTTGAGGGAGCATCACCTTATCAGAGTTGAGGGAGCATCACCCCAACAAGCATGAAACTCACAGATTTCATGAACTAAAGCATTAAGCTTCAGGGAGAGAAAATTCATCAAAGATCTAAGATGTCAAAATGAAGGCGGTCTCCTCCCTTTTACAGTGCTACTCCTTCAAAGGTAATAAAGGCACGCTCTCCAATGCAAAGTAGGAACCAATGCATGTTTCCCAAGAGCATATTCCAATGGGAATATTCCATTTGATGACTCACTCTGAGTTGGCAACCTTGTCCAAGGAGCCGGAACGGATCCCAACTCCATCACTTGAACCAATAGGAGATCAGACACTCAGGGCGCTAGACTGATGCTCCACAGGTACAGAAGTGCGCCTAATGTCACAGTTGAATGCCCCTCAAGGCTAGGCGCTCAAACTGGGGTGTCAGAGGGTAGATATGCGCCTAACTTTTCCAATGACCTTAACAAGCATGAAATCTCATGAAAATGTTCGTTGAAGGTTCATTGACGGCGTTTGATGCTATTTCCATGTGGGGTATCTCTACCTATTGGAGGGATTTTTCCTTGAAGATGACTACCCAAAGCCAGTAGACACTGATGACTTCATCCTCAAGTTTTCACTGCATGATTGTTCCTACCTGCCTAAACCATGGATCTTCATGAAAATTTTGCAAACGTTTTCAAGATGCGAGCTGCCACAATTAGAGCCCCGACTCAAACAGAGGGGTTATTACTTTTCCCAACCCAAAAATGGCTTCCTCTAGCCAATTTGTTCCCTTTTGTCCATAGGTAGGTAGGTGTCATCTTTTCATGTATTCATGATGATGTTATAATGTTCTCCCTTAAACGTAATGTGTTTGCTTACTATATCGTTTGGGCTAGTTGTGTGTTTAAGTTGTTCGAATAGTCTTTACTCTATTGCATGTAGATAAGACACTTAGCAAAATTTTCTAGAGACTCTGAAGTTCTCCTATGGCCCTGGTTTGTCCCATGGTCCCTATGAAACCCAACTTTCATACTCATATAAACTCAATTTTTGTACTCCCTTGTAGACCAGTTTGTCGTCAAAACAATTATCATTTGTGTGTCAATCAAATTTAATTCGCGATCTCCCTAGTCAGTTTGCAAAGATTGTCATGTCTTGACCTTTTATTTTTACTAACAACTTTGCAAGATGATGGTGATCATCACAAATCCAACAATGAATAATGATGATGCACAAGCATGAAGAGGCATTAGCAATGAAGGCTTGTAACAGTGGTTGAGTCATGCTAGTGGCCTACTTGGAATTTTGAAGGTTGGGTAGTTCTACCTAGCAAGATGATAGTTTCAGCACATCAATTCTTTGCTCAGCATAGAAATAGGGCTTAGATAACAAAAGTTTTGCCCAAACAATTGAAAATGGCTTAAATTTTGTAAGTTTCCGTGAAGCACATATTACGCCTGGCTTAACCAAGATGAAATTCTATCTAAGAATAATGGCAAACATCTTTTTGCCTAGCACATTTTATTAATGGTTGAACCATGTCTTTTTTCCCGTTGGCGTGTTTTAAGGATGGTTTATCCATAAAACATTCCCATCACAATCTTTTAAAAAGCATAAAAACCTTAGGTACACGCAGGTCATGGTTAAACCTTTGCATTTTTCCACCTAACACATTTTTCTGTTGGTTTGATCACCATTCTTTTCTGCCAATCTTTAAACCCCAACACTTATCCTTATGGCACATGCTTGTATTGTTTATGCCCAGCTAAATACATAACGGCACGAGTTTAGCATGGCAAAGCCATCAATAATTTACACTTGCTATTTTAGACAAGGTTTTGACTCTTCAAAATCTTGTCAGACATGTTTCCTATGTGATTAAACCATTAATATGTTCCACCTACAAGAAAAAAGAGGTTTAAGTTAAGTATATTCACACTCAGCATGGCAAAACCCTAGCATTTCTCTAATTATGCATTTGTAAAGTGGCTTGACCAAGTGTAAAATCCACAAGACACAATTTTCTGATGGCTGAACCAATGTAAAATCCAACAAGCACGATTTTCTACTGGCTCG
Source organism: Cunninghamia lanceolata (assembly GCA_027924645.1). Lineage (NCBI taxonomy): Eukaryota > Viridiplantae > Streptophyta > Pinopsida > Cupressales > Cupressaceae > Cunninghamia > Cunninghamia lanceolata. The sequence continues at coordinate 5,744,943 of BSBN01000232.1, read as the reverse complement.
ATCGACAAGCATTTCCGCCCAATATTTTCAATCAGCCTATGATTGGAAATTTTGACCTCCAAGCTCAATCGGCCTATTCATTGTATCACATGATTAGGATTTGTTTTAGACAACAAAGTCATGACTCATGAAGATTACACCACTAATAGTAGATTTTATGATATTTGGGGCACAACATTAGATGGAAGTCATCCTAGGGTTGCTGATCTGTTTTCAACAAGCAATGAAGGGAGTTTCCATCTTGTTTTCAATGACCGGGGTTCTGAATTTGACAATTGTCATATCTTCATTCAAAGAAATAATTACAGGGTTTAAACTTGACTAAGGTTAAAACAATGGTAATTCACAGTTTGCTGATCAGGTTAGACACTTAAGCTTTGAAGTGATTAATAATTTTTGCTTCAGCAGACGGTGTCAGTTTCAAGTCCTCCAATTGTTAGTGGATGGATGGCCATAGTTTCAATGTTCTTCAAGGATCTGATATGTTTCAATGAGAAAATTGTTTCACAATCACAGAAGCTGTTGCAGAATAATACCACAATTGCTTTTATTTATTTCATGTATGCTCTTATACAAAGATTGAAATAAGGGAACAATTCAAACATGCAGTACCTTCCCTGACTACAGAAGTTCTATAGAAACTCTTCAACAGTTGCCAAGCAACTACAACCATCAGCAACTACCAAAAACTGTTTTCCTCGTAACTTCCACAGGCCGACAATGCATTAACATACCCGTCAGAGATAACCAAAAGATTACAACATAACTAAGATAAAATATGCTAACTACAGCTATATCTGGCAATTGTTATTTCCAGTGTTCTAATGAGGACCTCTTTTAGGCCTTTTGTATTTCATTAGTTGTTTTAGGATAAGTTTGCTTTAAAGTCATTTTCTTTCCGCTTTTCCTGCAACTTGTGGATAGGGTCACTTTAGAGCAATTCTTTCTGAAATATTTTATTATTATTTCTTAAATCCCTATAGACTATCCTTTGTAACCTATAAATAAGTGTTTTGAGCGCATAAACGCTTAAATGATGGTGAAAGTGAGGCTTATGTTGTAGAGATCATCATTTAATTTAAGTTATTGTCTTATCGTGGTTGTAATTTCATCAAGTAAATTGAAAGTAGATTGTATTGATGACATCTGTCTATTCTGAATTGTAGCTTTGAATGTAGTTTACTTGTTATTCCTTTAAAAAGTTGTTTACGGCAGAATACTAGTCTCTAATCTAGCAAGTAGGAAGTTGTCGTGATTGTTCATGCTTAAATACTTGGCTTTCCTTAATATCTAAAAATCTCACCACAAGTCTTGACTATTAACAATCCAGTGCATGCATCCGGGGAAAAAACATAGACAATTAGTCATTTTCATTTATGCATCCCCCCCTCCCAATGAAGTCTTGTATGGTCTGCATACTTGTAAATTTTGTCTATAGTTTTAGTCTAAGGTTAGTTTTAAGTTTAGTTAGATCTCAGGGAGCTTCCCCTTACAATTTGAAGAACAGTTCTACACTGTTTCATTTTTTGTTGTCTTGCAAGAGACAAATTAAGACACTATCGCCTTGCTAGATCTTGGATCCACTTTGATTCTGTTTTGGATAATAAGGAACCAGCTTGTTGTCTTATAGAAGAGTTAGTATGGTCCAAATTAATTTTGTTCTCTCCAGAGTTGATCTCCATTTGAAGTAGGATCCTTTAGGTTCCTATAAGGTAAAATTGACTACGCCTTGTTATGCAATGAGTTGCCTAGTGATGCAACGTTGGCCCAGAAGATCTAGGCTAGGTAAATCTATCCACATGGTTGGTGTGTGGAAGCAAAATCCTAACCTGCAATCAACTGCAACATCATAGTTGGATAGGTCCTCCAAGGTGTGTCCTTTGTGAAGAGGATTCCAAACTGCCAACCATCTTCTCCAATGCAAGTTTGCTTCAAAAAGTGTGATTGTTCGTTGTCCTAGGCTTGGCTTTATTTGAGCTTAGCCCCCAATTCTACATAAATTCTTGACAAGTTGGCCATCATGTTCTGGCAGATTTGATTGCTTTTGGAAAGTTTTGCCAACTCTAATAGCCTGAAACCTTTGGAAAGAGGGAACAATAGAATTTTCAAAGTTCTCAAGTTATCAGTTGCTTCTGTTTGTATTCCACTGTGGAGTGCGATCTCTTAGATTGTCAATACCTTTCATCGTGTTGTTAAACGGTCTCCCTCTTCCTATGACAGATTTCAAGCAAACTTCTTCCATTCGATTACCCCCCATCTCGATAATGTTAAAGGTAGTACAGATATTAACCTGATAATGGTACAGTCTCTAAAGTTAGAAAAGATGATGGAATTGGTTTGTCACTAGCAGTGTAATGCATGGTGATGACTCTGTGAATGATGGAAGCACACTCTGCCACAAGTTTGTTAGCAACATGGTTGTTGAATCAGGCAGTTGAAATGACCACATCCCCTCCTGTTGGAGCTTCATAAAAGCTGCCATTTTTGTTAGGTATATATGTGTATATGTGATCTTACAAGGAGCTATCTTTCTTATCTCAGATCTTTTTGACAAGCATATATAGTTGTATCTATTTGGAGGCCTTAATTCCATTTTGTAGTCAGTACAATATTGTCAATCTTGTAGCTAGGATGTTTAGGAAAAGTGGTTTATGCATAGTGCATCCACACAATCACTTTGGGCACTACGCTTTTTTTAGTATTATGTATATTTAAATCATAACATGGTACTTGTTTTTATCTTCAATAAGGAGCAAGGAACCCACGCAACCCTTATTTTCATACCAATAAAAGGTCTTGGATTTTCTATTTTATTTTATAACTAATTTCCTCCCTTGAGCACTTTATTGATGGGCACACGGTTATACTAAGAGGAGGGGGTGAATTAGTATAACACGATCTTTTACTTTTTCAAACTTAATAATCACAACTACAATACACACGCAAGATCTAACAATTATGAACACAGTAACAAACACGATTCTACGTGGAAACCCTTTCAGGAGAAAACCACGGCAATATTGCTTATGTATATATATTAGTCTTCTTTCGTAGGCTGCAACCTACTAGAGACTCCCATCCCCACTTGTACAATCTGTGAGCACCAACCCACTGGAGACATCAATCTCCACTTGACAGAATTATAGGCACCACCCTTTTGGAGGCTCCAACCCCCACACAAACTGAGCTCCAACCCAGCAAGAGGCTCCAACCTCTATTTGCTAGGCTCCAACCTATTAATCCTTCAATGGCTGATATGGTTTACTTCTCCACAAGATCTTCCTCTCACAAAACTGATTACACCCTTCACACAATCCTTTCTTCACGAATCTGATCACACCCTTCATAGAACCCTGATCCAAACACGAATCCGATCCAACTACAAATCTGCTCCACACTCAAATTTGACCCACAATCAAATAACAATCTGCCTTTCAAATCTAATCACACACTTCCCTTCAAGTCTGATCCAAATCATGCATAATTCATTTATGCAAAACTGATCATAATCATGGCATTATCTTCACATAAATTTCTGCCTTACAATCTGCTCTAATTCCCTTTACAATCTGCTCTTACTTTTCACATATATTCGTTATATATATTTGCAATTATCCTTCACACATGGGCCGCATATATTCTTTAATATGAATCTTATATACTCTTCATTTCCGCCCCTTTTTCTCTTCTATATCTGCTTCTTAAACTCACAAAATATTCATTTAAATTCTTGTCTTCAAAAACTCATCTACTCTCCCTTAAATATCATTCATATGTCTCTTTGAATTTAGAGACACACCACTTCACTCAATGTACATCTCCTTTCATAAACACACCTCTTCTCTCATATTAATCGCTGCCTTTAAAACAAAACTCTCCTCTTTAACAAAGTCGCAGCCTTTTCTTAACACTAAGTGCTGCACATAATAACACCCTTTTCACTTTATAATATCATTTGCTATTCTTAAAACTAAATCATTGTCCTTTACAAACTTAACCGCAACCTTCCTTATACAAATCATATCACATGTATTTAATCACTGCTCCAATCAAAACATACTATTTAGTAAATCGCAGCACTTGAAATCACACTTCTCCCTTTTGTCCTATTCACAAGTCACTCTTTTGTCTTATTCTCAAATCGCTGGTTATCCTTCTACTTTCATAAAATCGTTTGATGTATATATTTTAGCTGCTCCAATATGTGTTTAAATATATTACTTGTCTTTAATACGTAGAATCCTTCTTATGGTCGGCCATCTTAATGCAACTCGGCTACCATTAAATATTTCATTTCTTCCAAAGGGAAATATTATGCTCTTCCTTCAATGGTCATATTATAATCTTTTATTTATGTTTAAATCTTTAATTTGAACATATTCATCTCTAAGTCGGCTGTTTAATATCATGATCTCTTCAATGGGAATGTATGACGGACTACACTTATTTTAAATGGGTCTGTTAATGACATCATATTCCAACAATCTCTTCATTCATCTTTGACTTCAATGACAATCTCTTTGACAATCTCGTCCATATATCTTGCCATCAATCTTGAACAATCAATGATGACTAATCCAACAATCTCCTAACCATCTACTTGACATCAATGACAATATTTCCAACATTATGTCTATCACACTGATAAATACTACATTTCTTCAAGGAGTAATTTAAATGATTTGAAAAGAAATTTATTGTCTTGTCAATAAATAACATAGTGGATAAGTCACAATATGATCTTATTTGTCCATGTAGGGCCTCAATTGCAAGCTATTGATTCCATCCTTTAAAGATATCATAGAAATTCTCTAATTTCGACATCTTGTTTACTTTCACTTCATTCATTCTAAAAGCAATAGAACATTGTATATTGAATTTACATCACTTGATCTCGCATTGTCCATTGTAATTTAACACCAAAGATTTTAGCTTGGAGTTTATCCTCCAAATACACCGACCAACCCAATGCTTTTCCCTTTTTATGTGTTGTAACCATATACAAATTTCTGTATTAAGTCATTTTTTGAGCCAAAAAATTTATTGTTTCTTGTTTGTAAGCTATATATTTAAATCCTTGTTCCCAGTGGTTGTTAATGTCATCGTTATCATTTTTAACTAACATCATTGCAAGGCCTAGGAGAGGAGGTTTTCAAGCAAGGTGGCTACAACAACTTGATTACAAGGAAAGGCAATGAAGTGCCCTGAAGTGCCAAGGCTGGGAAATGATCATTTGGGCTCCTTTAACACATCTTGACAGGGAAGTACTTTTGAGATCTCAAGTTAGGGAAAGGTGTATGGATGATGCAGAGCATACATTGGGGAAGAATAATGAGTTTCAACAACAAGAGCAAGCAAAAAAAGTCTATGTGATCCAGGTATGCCCTTGAGCTTGTGGATGTCATTTTTGGGGTAAAAATCACTTAAGTGGAAAAGTTGCATGCACATTTCAATGCTGACGACAAACTAGAATGTGAAAATCACTAAAGTGCCTCAAAAGTGCACTTTTCACTTAAGTGGCAAAACTCAACATCAAATTAGAACAAAAGTGCATCACATCTCCTTGGGGCACCCAAAGCCACTTAAGTGTCAAAATGTCGAGTTGAAAACATGAAAAAGTGCATGTGAGACCCTAGGGGCACCCCAAGTCACTTAAATGTCAATGAGAAATTAGAAGAAAAAGTGTTATACTACACCTAGGCACATCCCTAGACACTTGGATGTTAAGTTGTCAATGGAAAGACATAATATGAAGTGCATAATATCTCCCAAGCACACCCTAAGAGGATTGAGTGTCAAAATGTCAAGTTGAAAACATGACAAAGAGTGCTCCCAAGTGCCCAACTACACCCCAAGAAGGTTGAGAGTTAAATGTCAATGAGAAGAACATAAAAATGTTGCACCAAAATGCTCAAAAAGCGTGCCTGGAGAGAGAAATTCACTTAAGTGAGAATATGAACGTCAGATTATAACAAAAAGTGAAGGACTCATAAGCACACCCTCTACCTGGAGAAGTCGAAGTTTCTCTTTCAAAACACAAAAGGATGCCATTGGAGCAAGTTTCTCAACATCTTGTCTGAGGATCAACACCTATTTTCATCCTTCCAGCACCTATTACAAACATCGTGAGGAAGCATCATTTCCTTCACTCTTCATTCAAAGCACTTCAAGATTGATGGTTTCTCAAACAAAAGGTGTATTGTCCCCTTCTCAAGCCGAGTCATCTTGGTGATCGTTAGCCTATTTCCCAAGTTCCCGTAGGCTAATGAGGTTGGTAAGGGAACTCCACAGTTCTTGGAGACTCGTCAGCATCTTATGTGGGTTATCTTTTCGCGGCTTTGAGCTCAGTCTGCAGAGTGATTCGCGGTGACGCTTTTAGAAGCGTTTTCGGACACCTGGTCCGTGCTCCACATTTCTTGGAGCACATGTCTATTTTTAGAAAGTCATTGTTTCGGCATCGACATAGTCCCTTGGCGTCAATAACATCTTGGTACACTCAGTTTCAGTATTCGATGCCTCGGCGATGCTTCCTGCAAAACAGGTGGATTATTTTAAATAAATGCTTAAGTTACAATGTTCTAATTAAAAGTAAGCTTAAGTGTTTATTTAAAAATAAGGTGACTTAGACCCTTCTTGAGATGGGCACCCAAGTTGAGAAAAGAAATATTTTTATAAAGTAAAGATTTATTTCCCAAAGGAGGGCATTGGGTTTTTGGGGAAGTATAAAAAGGTATTCTTTGAGCCCATTTGCATATGTTGGATTTTATGCTAATGTTATGCTGTTGCATTTACTCCAAGAACTTCTTGAGGATGAAAACCCTCATGAGGATTATCATCCACGGTGGTGAAAGATCTTCCCTGGGTGATTGCTGATAGATTCATCCTGAGTCTATCCTTGTGTTTCATTGCTGAAAATTTTGAGTTTACACAGAAGGGTTTCTTTGCAAAATATTGAAGATTATGTGCATAGTATTTTGAGATTGTTGAAGGAGGTGGCAAAGGGATTTCTTGTAGATTTTTGGGAGTTTCAAAGCAGGTCGAATACCTCCATTTGCTGGCCGTACCATTCCTAAAATAGGCCGTACTATTCCCATTTTGGACATTAACTGCAGATTTTGTTGATTGAAGAAGGGTGATTGGGATATATTGCTTATTTCAGCCTGTTGTTGGAGATTTTTGTTTGTTTTGCCATTGTTGGGAGAAGCCATTTTTCAGGCCATACTGCTGCTGCAAGAGGTGCGTGGGTCTTTTAGGCTGAAACACCTAGTGTTTGGGAGTCTAAGCTGCTCATATGGTAGCGCCACATTGATCACAGCAGGAGTTTCACATTTTTTTGAGAACCTGTGTTTTGGAGCTGTTTAAACCTGATTTCCAGCCTTCTGTATTGCTAAATCAGACTTTACATCAGACCTGTAGCAAACAGCAGTTATGGGTATGTTCAAATATTGTTTTAAATTTTTAATGTTGATTCTACCATCTGGGAATTGATATAAAAGCTTATGTGTTGTGTTCTCAAGCTGTACTTCATTGAAAATATAATATATATGCATTTTGGTATTTTGTTGCAAGCTGTTATTATTGTTTATTTCAACAAAAAAATCAGGGTAGGTTATTACAAAAGGTCTTCATCAAGGACAAGGTCAAGGGTGCTAAACACTGAATTTCACAAGTTTCTGAGGAAGGATTCAAAGTCAAGTCACCAAGATTTCTTGGTGAAGTCATCAATGGTCATTAGGGTTTCAAATTTCTTTAGAGGATCTAGAATAGTCAAAATGAAGGTGTTGAATCAATGATGTGATGCAGAGGGAAAACAATTGCAAGAACAATGTAGAGTACCCAACAGACTTCACAAGATTCTACTTAGTACTGACCCTTCAATGGGATTTCAAACCTATACCCTGTTCTACAAGCCTATCTTTCTAGGCTTAAACCCTCAACAGACCTACTTGGGTACTTAGTATGGTAATGCTCTTTCTTGGTGCCTTCTAGGGCTTCTTAAACCTTCAACACATTCTACAGGGTCTCGTCAAACCCTCACTCTTCTGTGATAGACTCAACAAGATCAACTTTCAATAAACCTTCAACACACTAGGGTTTTAACAGTCTCTTTTTTGACAGTGAACAACTCAGTCATGAATATCTCGCACGTGTGGGTGTTTCAAAAGCTCTCCTTTGGTGAACAGTTAGCACACAACCCAATGAAGGTGCTCACCCAGTTTTGTGATTTTTCAAACGGTGGAAAACCAAGTTATGGATTTTTCTATGTCACTGCAAACCCTAGGTCGGGAACAGGGCAGTGAAGGGACTTAAACTTGCTTCTTGCACAAAAACACCTAGAAATCACACAAAAATCAATGAGTTAAACCTGCAAACATTGCGCTCACTTTGATGCTGGAACTATGCCGTACACGTCTGTACAGAGGTAATTTCTGCCTGTATAACAAAGAAAACAGTCAAAATTGCAAAGAAAAACAGGGTTCTTGAAAGGAAAACTGCCTCCTTTTTTTCTTGGAGCGTTCTTCTTCCTTCTTTTCACGAGAACAACCTTCCAAAACAGTTACAAGTCAAAATATGTCTTTTCACAAAGCCTAATAATATTGTCTTAAAACTTGAAATTTCTGCCCCTATTTCACAACCTAGTCTAGAAAAACATTGCAAAAAGACCCTACATGGTCTTACATGGTCTTCTAAGACCTTATTTGCATTCACAAACCTAATTCTAAGGCTGAGGAACAAACTCCAACCCTTCAGCAAGCCAAAAATCCACTAGAAATTCAAATTTGCATTTTGGCAGGAAAATCAAAATTTGAATTTCTAGGCCTATTTACACAACTTAGACCATTGGAAATGATCCCAATGGACCTCCTAAGACCTCTAAAGACTCAACTAGAACTCTTAACATCAAAATGCTGTTTTAGCCACAACGTTCAAAGTCTTGTTAACATTTATAAATAAATGTTGTTGACAATTAGATTTTTCAATGGTAATTTTATGCCTACTCGTTGCTGAAATAGCTGCTCAAGCCCAGCAATGTGTTTTTTGTGATATTCTGATTTCTTGAATTGAAAAATGTTTGATATTTGTTGTAGACTTTGTATTGCAGTTGTTATTGGTTTGGGCTTTCTGACTTTGTATACAAATCTCTGTATTCAATTCATAATATATTGTGTGTTTAATCCAATTCAATCTTTGGGTTGTACTCGAGCTTTTTAACCTCTGCTTTTAGCTAGAAAGAGTGATCATTTGTTAGCTGTTTAGGTTGTTTGCTTTAAGATAAAAGTCTCTAAAAACTCTCATCCTCTATAGAAGTGCTGATAAGCCCTATGCCCTTGCCCAAGAACTAAAAAGACAGGCATTTGTTTTAAGTTTGTCTGTATTGCATAATGAAAACCCAATTGTTTAGACTCTTTAGAGTTCTAGGGTTATATTTTTGTTCCAAGGGAGTTTCTTCTTCTAATTTGAAGAAAGGTTTATCCTTACATATTGTTTTGATTTTTTTTTCCTAAAAGTGGCAAATTGAAACATTAACAACATATAATTTCAACTAACCATTGGCAAATCTCTTCTTGTCAAGTTTATTTAGTTCAAATGACATTACTTGTAAAATCTCTTCAATTCCTAGCTTGTTCTCAACAACTATTCTCAAGCCTGGCACAACAAACTTCATTGGAACCAAAACCTCTTGTCTATATATCCATCAGAAAAGAGTGTCTATTGTCACCTTACATGTCATCCTCAAGGCCCAAAGTATTGTTGAGAGTCTCTCCTACATATCATTGCCTTCAATGATATCATTTTTATATGACCTTATTCATGGCATATCCATGTCCATTTACACAAGTAATAACAAATAGATAGGTGGTGAAATCCATAAATGAAAGAATCGCTAATAACTCGCATAACTCACGGGTTCGCGTGAGTCTAAATGCAATGCGAGTTTTGGTGCGAAAAACTCAGCCCGAGTTTTCTCAAAAACTCGCTGCGATTTTTCGGCTCAAAACTCACTGAGATCGCCAATAACTCGCGTCTCCTGCAAAAAATCACAAGTCACGAAATCAGGATTCAAAAATATAAAAAGTTATAACTTAAAGGTTTAAAAAAAAAAAACGCAATATCCTTTGTTTGGAGCTCCCGCAACGAGAGTCACGAAACTCGAAACCCTAGCCGCCGATAAACACCATTTTTCTACCCAATTTCTACCGCAGCAATGCCCATTACTGGTAAGTGGTAGGTCACATGGAGTCTGCAACATCATATTTGTCAAGCATGCTTTTCATTGTTTTCAAAACCAGGCGATTTCGTGAGTTAAAGACTCAAAACTGTATCATATGAAAGGAGAGATTTTGGACGAACTGTCAATATTTATATAAGATTATCATGATATATATTATATATTATATAAAATAGACTGTGTCACGGATATGAAAGGAGAGAGTTTGGACGAACTGTCAAAATTTTAAAAAGACTGTATTTTATATATCATCATAATCTTATATAAATTTTGCAAGTTCGTCCAAAATCTCTCCTTTCATATGATAGTCTTTTTAAAATTTCGATTGTTTTATAAAATAGACTGTATCATATGAAAGGAGAGATTTTCGACATTCTGTCAAAATTTATATAGGATTTATATTTTCTAGTGATAATGAAACTGGAATTTCATATGTATTCGAAGGTTGAACTCTTTTTTTGGTTTATGATATGTACTATCAAACTGGAATTTCATATGTATTCGAAGGTTGAACTCTTTTTTTTGTCTATGATATGTATTAAACTATTAATTTTGATTTATATATGAAGGAAATCAGTAATGCATTCTACAATTTCAGAAATGTGTGTTTTTTAAGAATATTTTTAAAAAATTATGCATTTTTAAATGTTCCATAAATTTGCCGAGTTATTGCCGAGTTTTTCCCCTAGTTTTTGCCGGGTCCTGAGTTTTTAAAATTTTTGGGTCTGCCGAGTTTTTGCCGAGTCCGAGTTTTTCAACTATGGTGAAATCTATTAAACTTTTTTGTAAATTACTAATTAATGAATTGTCTGGTTGAGAAGTGACCCATTTTGTCTCTAGTTAAGTGCTAAGGTATTATGGACCTTGAGTTGATTTCCTTATGCAAAAATTTATACTTATTGGTGGCCAATTTGTTAGTTAATGTCCAAGCTTCTAGTAATTTGAGGAGGGACAGTGCCCCCACCACTATGTATTTGCACCTTCTACATCTACTTAGATTCTTGAATGAACCTATAAAATCTAGCCCCCATCTCTTAAACAAAGGCATAAGGCATAAAGTTACTCTTCAAAGGTTTGACAATCCTTTGGCATGTGTCACATGCCAATAGTCTTTCCTTGGTATCTCTCAACAAAGTGGGCAATCAAAGGCCTTCTAGTAGCACCTTCCTGGCATTGGCATCTAGCCCACACGATCTCTTGCTAATCCTTCATGAGCTTCTAAGGCCTACATCCCAAATGCATCTCTCTTTGTTCTAGACTAATGATGTTTTGAAACACACTTCTAGGACATCACTTCTAAGATGCACCTCTTCGATGCAGTTATCATACAAACAATTCTATATGGTTTTGAGGCTTGAAGTCCCAACTTAAGGTCCATTGACTGGGGCCAAATCGAGAGGGTCCAAACTCTCATGCTATGACATTTGATTCGAAGCAAGCGGAGAGTGCTTTAGTGCATTGTCCAAGCTAAGTTTGGTGCCCATCTGCTGTCTCAAGTGCCTTTTTAGGCTCACTCGTCACATTCATAGACTCAAATTTTTGAGTGATTCTGCTTCTAGGCATATGAGATACCCCTACTTAGCCCTTTGCTCATCTAAGAGGATTTTCTTTTGGTTCCACTAGACGTCAACAATGCTAGTAGACCTAGGCCATTTCACTCTTTCAATCAATCGTCATCTCTATCAACCGAATCTCTCCTTTCTACTGTTCCTTAGATGCCTCTCCTCACCTTCGTCCCTCAACAATGGTGATCATTCAAGCTATTCGGGATGATCTCTATTGGTAGTATATTCAGATGGCTTAGACCTCACCTCCTCAACCTCTCAATCCCTCACTTCCCTTATATGTTGAGCATTTCTTATAGATCACAAGTGGTATCATCACTTGACCTAACTACCTTCAAATTGAGACGAAACATCATATCCCGCACAAGAACAAGATTTATCGATTTTTCTCCTGCCGAGAACCAAAGACAGAGAAGCACTTTATTTTCAAATGCCAAATATACTAAGAGATACAGGGGAGATAACATTGCTTGTATATACACTCTAGTGGCTCATTATCTATGTTCTTCCACTACGCGATGAGTAATTCTTGGCTCTTTTATTGAGAGTTTATCACCTTTAGGCATAAAATCAAACAAAAGATCCCTAGGGCCACCACATTGATCATGTTGTTTCAATCTATAGCCAATGTTAGTGGCATTAGGCGCCCTTGGGATACCACAAATTTTCACATGGTTGATGACAAATCAATGAGATGGCATACTTCTGCACACACTCAAACCAGGGCATCCCAACTCTCACCTAAGGCACCACACCCTATTGTGTCTCAATCTAAGTTCAGGTCTCATATTCAAGCGTGTGTCACTAGTTTCTTCTTGCCTCCACTAGTGTCTTAAATGATGGACAGTATTCGGCCATGGATGTTAGGTGAGTTTCACACAAAGTTTCAGATTGACGATCTTCACACCCCCCAAGGTCATCCAACCAGGGCCCTTTGCCCAAGGCTTTCTAAAAAGGACATCATTGGATCTTCTATTGGCTCCTTCACTTTTATCAACAAGGATATAGGCTCCTCTTCTAGTGATACAAATTAGACCCGATTCGCCCAGCATTTTGGCATCCTCTACTCTATCTTCTTTGGTAATGAGTCCTCTCTCTTGGAGTTTTGGACTATTTGTAAACTATTTATAGTCATCTTGTTGGTCTCACGAGTTCCTTCCCTTCTAATAGGACTAGGATTCATTAGATTACCTTTCAATTTTCGTTTTGCTATTAGATATCTTTTAGTTTTTAGCTTCTTTGGAGCCTCTTTTTAGCTCCTGCTTGCTATTGTCTCTAGTCGTATTTTCAAGTACCCTTGACCTGTTTTGGTCAATTGTGGACATTAATATAATTTCTTTCTTTCTTCTTTCTAACTTCTTCCCTTTATTGATTAGTTACAATTAGAGATTTTATAGATTTACCATAGGCACAACCATGTTTGAAAATGGCATCATGCTAATAAAGACAAGAACTAGTACCCAACAACCAATAAATTATAACTTTATCAAGTTTAAGAGGCAAATAAAAGTCTTCTTAAAATGAAAAGGAAAAGACGCAATACCACAACATTTAAATTTCAATATCCTCAAACGAAAGGAAATACAAGGAAGTAAATACCTGCATGCGCTCTTTCTTAACTTGATAAACCAAGTAATGTTGCAAAACTCCTGCTACCAACCACATGAGGGCTTAGTACAAAAAAAATACACAATCCAAACATCTTGAAGATAAAAGACAACATCTAAGACACTGAGTAAAAAAAATAAATAGATTTTGAACAAATAACATTCAAAATAATCTTCCTTTGAGAACTCATCTATTTAGAATGGCTTGGTTTGGCTTTGAGATTTGTTTAGTAATGACTTTGGACCTTTAGACCTTAAGGACACAATTTATATCATGACGTACAATTATGAATGTGTGTATCCAAAGGGCTTAGGAATAAAATCACCCTTGTGATATTTTGTATACTCTCTTCTAATGATTTATGAATAAAAGCAAATATTTTTAATTTATCATGATATATCTTTTATCCCCAATGCCAAGGAGAAATTCATGAAAATATCACGATATTCTAAAAATATCGTTCAACAAGACTTTAAGCAATAAAATCACGATTTATCACATTATATTCTTGAGAAATTCATGATTTATCATTTTTCCTATATATGCCCTCTAACCTATGATTTTTTCCTCATTATGCTTGTTTTTCTTCAATCTACAAAACTATCAACAACAACAACCAAAGATTTGCAGCTGTTCTTGCTTCTTTTTGAATATGTAAGGCCCACCCTTGTGTGATTCCTACCAAGTCCTGATTCTGTCTTGATGCTTGTCCCTTGCATATTAGCGGGGCTGAATTAGTAGATGGATTATTTTAATGATGTATGCATTGAATTTTGACATGAGATGTCTATGTTTATCGTATGTGCTAACCCATACGTGGTATTAACTGTTGGTTCATGATTATATCCATACATTCATTTATATGGTCTAGAGCCATACTTGGCTTGTATGATGCCATTTTGTGAGTTGTATGAGTTTGATTAGAGTATCAATTGTACTTTGCTTGAGAGACTAATCATGATTTGTATTTTACAATATTCCATGATTATGTAGACTATAGATGATATGTGTGATTATCATGCTTTGAGATGTTATACGTACCTTGAGTTCCATGTTTATGAACATGATATATTGGTTTAATTTGTTTCAGGTATGATCTTTACTATTAGATTTGATGTTTGCCTTGAGCATGTAGGACATATACAAGTGTATGGCCAATGGAAGGTATGTGGAGGAGAATGTCATGGATATCACTTAACTGTCTCACTTCACTTATTTGGAAGTTTGAGACCTTTTTCCACATGTTGACCAGTTTGCTTAGTCTCAGTGGTCTTGTCCATGACCCTGTGGCTCTTGTGATTATGTTTCCTCACATCTCCATTGTCGATTTGTCTTCAATGAAAGATTTGGTTGATTTCCACACTTCTTGGAGATAGTTGGAAAGTGTGCTTTTTGATTTAATTCACTTTGAGTGAATTTTTGAATTTAAAGTCCCTATAGTGATTTTAATTGATTTTTGAGTTCTTAATATGAAACTTAGCTTCTATTTAAGTGAAAGGTACTTAAGCATCTCGGGATTCCTTTCGGATCATTTTTGGCCTTTTGGTCATTTATTTGTTTTAATTGAATTTTTAAGTTGACATTTTTGGGTTAAGGTTGGGTTTTTTCTATTTTCTTGTTGAGTTAGAGTTTCTTCCTTTTATAAAGAGAACCCATTGTGTTTTATTTGATCATTACTCCATTTTGGGATTGGAAAAGTGAGAGCAAAAGCTTGAAGACTCCATTAATGAAGTTTCAGCGATTGAAGAACCTTGAAATTTTATGTCCTTTGTGGGTTTTTGTGTGAGGGCTGTGGGTATTTTTCCTATAGGACAACATGCTTCCCACCATTAAGTGGATGGATTATTGGCGCTTGTTAGAGCTTCCTTGGTGTTTTAATGAAGGGTTTCCTCCTACATGCTGATTTGGAGCTCCATGGAACTCAACATGTGCTTGTGGACTTTGCTCAAAGGCTTAGGAAAAGTAGAGATTGGTTCTATCTCGCTTGGTTTGTCTTTGGAAGCATGGGAAGGTATTCCCCTTTATTTATGGTTTTTATTTACTCTCTTTCCCTAGTTGAAATGAGATTTTGAATGCCATGATTATTAGTGTAATTGCTTTGTATTAAGCTATGTCTATTTTAGACCATTGTGTGTATTTTGGTGTCTTGTTTGAGACCCTTTTGTATGAGAATGGCCTTGTTGGTGGTGTATCCATGATTTTCTTTCTCTATAGCTTGGGGATTACCTAGACTAACATAGAAATCTATTGTGCTTGATGATGGTAATATGGTAGGTGTAATGTCCCCATTTTCGGGTTCTCTTGCAGTACAATTAGAGCTGACTTTCTAGGTTTGTGACAGCCTGATCAAAGGAGTATTTCGATGTCACCAATGTGCTTAGGTGATCCAATGGAGTTGTATAACACTTTCCGGAGGGATTTCGGGCTTGTCCGTACTTACTATTTATAGTAAGTGCTTGCATGGTGACAATCTTTCTGGGTTTTTCTGGCTTTGTTCTCTTTGGTCCTCGGAGAACATTGCTATTTATAGTAAGTGTCAGTCTAGACACTGTTTTGGTGACATGGCAATTCGGCCGTCTCGTGGCCTTTCCAGGTGTTGCATTGAGCTCAGTAATGTCAGGAGGTTCGCGGTGATGTCTTTCCGAGCGTTTTCGGACCTTTTGAGCCATTTTTACTATTTTTAGCAGTGGTCCCAGATTTGATGCGACGCACTTGGATTTCACTCGATCTTCATTGGCCTCCTTGTCGGTGCTTCGAAATCCATGTTCGGAGTCCGTTTGAGCTATTATTTTATGGGCGCGATATTTTCCTAAGTTAAATTAAATATTTAACTTAGTAGAATAGTTTATAAAGTGACTTTATTAAAAGGATAGAAATATTTCAAAAGAAATAAAGTCAAATAACTACTTAATGTTGGGAGCCCACTTTATGGAATCATAAGGGATTAAAATAAAAGAATTAAAATATTGGATTTAATCCCCAACTTAAGCGTAGGGTTTAAGGTGTGTTGAACGCTCATTTGTGTATGCTTAGAAAATACTCTTTACACAGGTTCTTGCTGGTTGGACAGAGTTCTTCCATTTGCTTTGTGAGGATAGAAACCCTTATAGAGATCATCATCTGCAGGAGTGAAAGACCTCTCTAGGGTGATTGCTGATAGTCTTATTCAGAGGCTATGCTTGGATTTTCAATGCAGATTTCCAGTTTCGTTTGCAAGGGTTTAGAGTGCAAAAATAATGAGATTCAATGAATATTATTTTGTGAAGAGAGTTGCAGATTTTTTAGAGTTTTTGTAGAGTGTTGCTGAGCATTGTACAGGCCGTACTGTACCTTGGCTGGTCGTACCACTTTTAAGGAGGTTTTTTGGATTGTTTGGGCAGATTTTCTATTTCACTATTGGCGTGAGGATTTGATATACCCCTTGCAGCTGTATACAGACTTTTGGGACAGCTTGGTGAGTGGTTTGCACTATTTGTTGACTGCTGTACATTCTTACCAGCCATACCAATGCATTGTTTGGAGGCATGACACCTTGGGGAGTGAGGCGCTAGGGGTTTGGACCCCAAAATCACTACCATTTGAGGCGCTTTGTTATTACTAGTTGTTGTTTGGCTTTGAGGTGGTGGAGAAGATCTAGACTTTGTGCAGAACTAGGGTTTCTATAAGCTGGTTTTTGCTGTTACAGTCTTGTATTTTCCAAACCAGCAAATGGGGTGTGTAATAAACTTGCTTATATTGCCAAACCTTCATCTGGGTATTTAATATTTTTCATTGTATGGATGTTTCCCACATAAATAAGAATCTAGGTAGTTTAGAATGCTTTATTTCTAAATATATGTATGCATGCAAAAAAACAAATGTTCTGTTCAAACGCACCAGGTTCAACTAAACATCAGAAAAAATTAAGGGTGGGACATTACAATGGTATCAAAGTTGGTTTTCCTGCCAGCCTATTGGAGTTCTAACATTTGCTACAGTTCTTCAGTTACAAATCAGAAAATTGTAGTAGTTAACTATTAGTCTTAGTGGCTTCATATCTCTTTGCATATTGGTGACCAGCACCTGCATGTCCATTCCAATGCCACTCTTTGATAGTTGTTAGAAGCAGAGTTAAAAAGATGTCTACAGACAAGTCTATATCTGAGTTGATGCAAGAACTGTCTAAGCTAATGGATCGTGACATTAAAAAGACATATTCAAGGATTGTTGCAAACCCAAACATTTGGATGGAGGAGATGCCTTGACATATGAGGAATGTGTTACAAAGCCCCAGAATGACCTCTTAGACGTGCATGTAACTGGTGATGATAAGGAGTTGTTTGACAAGAAAGACAAAACAGCAGCCTTGGATCCTAATTCGGATTCATCCAATGATGATTCTAAGACTAATGACTTTCTAGATGATTCTAGTAGAGCAGATGTTTATGATGAGTTCACTAATGTACCTTCAGAAGAGGAGCATACTGAGGGTAATTATGATTATGTCTTCAAATCAGCTAATGATGATGATCCCTTATCTCATTTCAGTAATGATAACTGAGGTGGCTTTGGGTTTGACTTCCAAACCAAGCCTATGAAGAGGGATGCTTATGATGATTTCAGTACTAGTGAGTTGGAGAGTGCCTTTTTCAGAGACAACCATTCATGAGGAGAACATTTTTTCTAAACAGAACAATCAATCTTTTAGCACTTGGGATCCAGGTGTGTTGACACCTAAGTCTGACAAGGATCCTGTTTGGGATGAGTCTCCTTTTGACTGTAGTGTTGTTCTAACTTCATCTCCACAATTATGCATGGAGGGCGGCATTGATGGTGTTGTTTTTGATCTTGAAAACAAATCTGAATTCACATTACATGTAGCTGATCACGAACAGAGACCTAGTGACCTTTTTGTTTTGGATCCACAGTTCACTATTGTGGATGATAAGGAGCAGGTGGTTGAATTGGATGTACTACAATTTCAATCTAGATTACAACAACATAGATGAATTAGGGTATGTGACAAACATTCAAGTGTAGGACAAGGCTTAACAAAGGAAGAAGAGAATTCTTTTATCAGAGTTGAGAAGATAAGTCAAACAATTACAAAGTCAAATTGATGAAAATGGGAAATCAATGTCCTAAACGAAGTGCATATCTAATTTAAGGCACTAAGTACAATGCATGACATTTCATTATGATGCATTACTTTTTTGAAAATAATAGCAAAACAAAACTTTGATTCTAAATCTCTATATGTCTTATTTTGATAGAGATATTAAAATGTAATGTCCCCGTTTTGTGCATAACCTGTTTGTGAACTATTAGCCTATTTTCGAGTTTTCCCGTAGCCTAATTGGTGGTGTAAGGGAGAACTCCTGCCTTCTTGGAGATCACAGGATTGTTCTAGCAGCAGTTTTATTCATGGCAGTGAGTTCAAGAAGCCTTCATGAGCCCAATGACACTTTCTGAGTGTGATTCTATCTCTCTAAGAGCACTCCACATTTCTTGGAGAACGCATGATTAGTCATATTAGATTTTTGGCAGTGGCAATGAGTTCAGGAGATCTTGATGAGTTCCATGTTTCTTTCAGAATGCAATTCCGCCCTTCTGGGAGCTCTCCACACTTCTTGGAGAAGCAGGGTATTTTTAGATTGACGTCAAGTTGGTTCGGGTCATCATCCTTAGCCCTTGGGAGCATTATGGTATGATTAGAAATTCATATTGGGTTTATTCAGATGCTTTCTACAACTTGGGTGGATAAATAAATAATTAAATGGTTATTACTTAAGTTGTCTTAAAAAGTATTATTTGAAAAACACAACTTATGTGTAACTATTCATTTGAAAGGTTTTTTAGTTGTGCAAACAAGGGCGCTAGGCACATTGGGGCCTATGTTCATGAAAAAGAAATATTATTTTCAAAAAGAAGTTTTTGGAGGGAAATAAGAAAAACTAATATTATATTCACTCCAAAAAGTTATAAAAGGAGTGCTAGAGCTCATTTGTGAGGTTAGCCATGATATGAATTTGCATTTGCTTATGGAAAGAACTTGAGTTCTTCTCAAATTTCTTGAGGACGAAAACCCTCTTGAGATTTCTAGTAACAAAAACCCCCCTAGCTAGAATTGGTGATTTCACTGCAGGAATCACCATGGAGCTGCAATGGAGTTTGATGTTTTCTAATTTCATTGTTTGGGTTTGGTGTGAGTTTATTGTTCATTTTGGAATGGTGTTTTCAGTTTGGCTTAGTACTGATTTTATTTGGAGTTTCATTTGTTTTTTTCAAGAAGGTTATTCTCAGCGAGGCATCATAGAAAAGTTGTGTTGAAGATTTAAAACCCTAACTATTGGCTGAAGGTCTTGTTTGATCATAGACGCAGGGGTTTATGTTCCATTTTCTTGCTGTTTTAAGGAGACTTAAGTGCTAAAACCTGCTCTTAATCCTGGTCGTACCTCTTGCTACTAGGCCGTACACCTGGTAGGAGGGGTGTGTGAGTTTGGGAGGCAAAATGCCTTACTTTTCTTTGATATTCTTTGCTGTTATAGTTGATACAGTTTGAAGTGATTTTGAGTTGAGAAAATCAGAATTTGGAGAGTTGGGGTTTGTTGATTTAGTTTTCAGTATGGTATTTTTAGGCATTGTTCTGCTGCAATATGTTTCAGACCTGCATTTTCAGTAATATCAATGATTATAATGCTTCTATAGTGTGATTGTGGCTTCTTTCTTCAATTACTACAGCTATACTTCATTGGGTATGATTGCTTCTTGATTTTACATGATTTACAGTGTTATTACTTCATGATATATGTTGCAGCAGTGTGTTCAGATTAAAAATCAGAAAATAAAGTTATATTGCAGCCTTCTATTCCATGTTTGAATCACATTTTAAGTTGCAAAAATCTATGTTTGTAAACCCTGGATGGTAGTACCGCCATGGGTCATATTATCATGCATTTTCATATTGTAAAATGGACTGTTTACCACCAGTATTTATAGTATTTCATATCTCAGCCCGTTTGGCATAAACAAGCTTGCAAGCAATCAACCATTTTGGTCTAATCAAGCTTTAGACATTCTATCAGTGGCCTGCATTACACACGTCCGCTAAATAAGCGTTGATAAGGTCGGCTCTGCCGCCTCGTGTGTTCATTCTGTTGCATCTCGCACTCCACTGAATAAGTGTCGTTGTGGTCGGCTTGGCCACCTAGTGCAATGATCTTGTGTTGCATTGACCACTCCGCTGAACAAGCACAGATAGTGGACGGCGTGGCCGCCTAGTGGTTGCGTGAGCATTGTATTGCATATTCTCTGTAGCTGCATTGGATAGTTTGTGTGAATCCAACGCACTGTATGCTCTCACCTTGCCCATCTCAAGCTCTGAGTGATCAGAAGGTGTTGAGGAGATTGCATGTTAGCATCTTGTTTATAGTTGAAATTTTTAAATAAAAAACTAGGGTGCTTATTACATAATAATTAAGTCCTATTTCACTATATTTAGGTAAAATAGCATGTGTGTTATGGCAACAAGCCAAGGGAGAAGACAAAGAAGTATAAAGTAGCAAAATCTAGTTTTCGCTTGCACTATGTGAGCCTCCTCCATAAGATGAAGTTTATAGGAGTCTTCAAATTTAAAATCAAGAGAACCAAAATGAATTGAGTTGGGCAAAAGCAAGCTATTCTATGAAGGAAAGTATAAAAAGAACACAAATGATCAAGCATTTTTCAAATTGATTTTTCTGGCCAGTCCTACATGATTCACGTGTTTGTGTAGGTTTAAGCTTTACTTTCAAAGCAATTTAATCTAAACAAGCCTAGGTTCGATTTGTAGCTTCAAGCAAAGTTCTCATAAGATTTGAAAGATATTACTACCACATTACAACGTGCAAATTTTGCAAAACTTGTAACGCTAAGAAGTGTATGACATCTTCTCCAGTTCTACATGCACAAGAAGACAACAATTTTTCATTAACCAACCTAGTGAAACTTCCTCTTGCGGGTGAAACAACAGTTAGGGCAACTAAAACAATCAGCATATCAACAATTCTTGAGACTGACTAACATAAAGATTTATAATACTAATCACTCGATCTCCATCAATTTGGACATTGTATAGACTACAACCTTTGTAATACATTCTAGGTGACATAATCGCTCTTGGGATCTAACCCATGGGAATACCTAGTTTTGGTTTATAAATCTAACAAGTGTGATGTCCTATTCGTGATGAATAGATGAGCTGTATTTGCTACCCTCAGTACTCTCTAAATGTTTTATTGTTCTTCCACATTTGTTTTCCATTTTTTGTTGAATGTTCAATATAAATCACAGATTAATTAGATTTATCCCTCTAATAGTAATCTATACGTTGTCCACCATGCAAACTCCTTGGCTTGGAAAGGATCAATGCTTGGGCTATGTTAGCATTTTAATTCACACCTTTTAGTGCGACATAAAACAAAACAATGTGAGATAATGGCACTCCCAAAAGCTACGAATTTTCACAACTTTAAGGTACCCACGATCAGACCCTTGCACTCGAATGGAGGCACATCCTTTGTTGGTGATCAGATGGATGCTGGTCAAATCAAACCCTCTTGCTCTTCTACAAAAGGCGCCGGCAAATTTAAAGATGGCAATGGGGAGATTAGCATGGACCAAGGGTTTTCATTCAGGGACTTTGCTACCCACACGACGCTAAACAATGGGGTGAAATTTCCAAATTGGGATGCGTGCCCTAAATACATAACAAATGCTTTGGATGATCAGGCAAACTCGGCCAAAACTGTGGACAACATGAAAACAGTTAAACCCCTCAGACAGGTCAATATGTCCCCAATCCTTGAGTTCACTAAGGATGTAAAAAACGAAGTAATCGAAGGAGACATGTTTTTCCCTGCCAATGGATTAATCAGACAATTTAATTGTTTCTAGCCTAGACTCCCTGATCTGCACAGGTGGATTACTAATGCATGGCAGCATTTGATGGAAGGTAATCTAGAAGTTTATCCCTATGCTCATGGCTCTTTTATTGTGGTTTTCAATTGTGTGAAGGATTGGGATGTTATCCTCTGTGAACCCTGGATGTGGGGACAGCACATGCTCTTGCTCAAACCATGGTACCCTACGTTTAATCCTTTCACTAAATCATTCAGGGTGAAGCGTATTTGGGTTCATCTCCCAAGCCTACCATTACAATTTTGGTTTGACTCTTGTTTTGAAGCCATTGGCAACTCCTTGGGCGACTTTCTGGCGAGAGCTACAGACACCTCTGATTTCACTCACACGACCTTTTGCCCACATTCTTGTTAATATGGATATTTTGAGATATTTCCCCACTAAAATCACCTTCAAGGTTGCTTATCGCAATTGGTCACGACCATTGGACTACAAAGATTTACCCTTCCGCTACTAAAGATGTTACAAAATAGGACACACGACCATTGGTTGTTCCAAGCCCAGGGATAAAGTTGACTGTGAAGGCACATGGTGGAAAGGCACTCTTCCACATCATTACACTATTGATGTTTCCCATATGCACTCTAAGAAGGTGCATAAACCTTTGCGCAAATCCCTTCTAGTTATGCAAGCACCATTCTCATAGGTGGATCCGGAAGCAAAGAAACCATTGCTAGGCGAAGAACCGCAAAAGCAACTGTCACAAGAGGCCATAGGAAATGACAAAGTAATTATGACAAGTTTGCAAAATGGGAAACAATTTCTTTCCAAAAATGTAGATGCTTTAGAACAGGTGCCCACTCCCTCTTCAAGTAATCTAGATGAGTGGATAACAATGACCAAGAAAAGTAAGAATGTGAAAATCTTTGATTGCAGCAAAAAAATGAGGCTACGCTCTCACACGGAATTGGATCAGAAAGTTACAGCATGAGTCATTTCCTATGTTCAAGGAGCATTAGTTCTCTTTTGTTCTGCACCCTTGTTCATGGGTCTGATGCAAATTTTATTTTATTCAATCTTTTAGTTTATGGGAGTGGTCCCCAAGACCACAACTTGCTAGAAGAAAAAAACGGTACAGTGTGTACGGTAGAACCATTCTTCAAATTAGTAGGGGAAGCTCCCTATAACAAAAACTAACCTAATCTGAACAATATGTGCTTGCTATTTACAATCTATATAGGTGTGTTTTCTGGGATGGCTTCACACGTAGCAAACAAAACTGAAAATGTGTCTTTAAGCATGCAATACAAACAAACTTAACCACTTACAATGTTGAGCTGAAGGCAAAGACTAAGCAGTGCAAGTACACGTAAAGCTAGGCTTGGTTTAAATTTTTAAACAACACAAATGACTTGGTAAATCAGAAGAGCAGAATGGCATACAAAGCTACAAGCCACACTTCACTACAACTTAAAATACAAACCCTCCAATTACCAGTAAAAACACTCCAATTCACTTTATCTATACATACAAAAGATGTTATGAGCTAAACATAGTAATTGCATTCAAAGCTACAACAACCAACTTAACACCTACTGCAATACAAAGCTTCCAATAACCATTAAGCAATATTCAACAAATAAAAGCACAACACATAATGGCAAATAACACCTTTACAGCAATTTGAGCGGCAAAATAGGCATACTAAACTCTATTGAATAATATTGAATCATTAAACCAAGTGCCAAGAGCGCTTATTTATAAGAGTTTACAAAATATTGCATGAAAAATAAATACAAGCTAGCTAACACTCCTAACTAATAATAATTTGTTAGCATGCAAAGCAAGTTTATTACATAGTTCCATCCACAAATACTAAACATTAACTCAAGAAATCTTAAGATGGATTTGTGATAAGAATAACTACAAACTAACAATAGATCTTCTAGAAGAATATCTAAAAATAGCCAATCTATAAAAAGCAGTTAAAAATAGGCTTTTCAAAATATGCTTTTTCCTTGAAAATGGAAACAACTAAAAATGGGACAAGCTAAAACAAACGTGGCTAAAAATAGATTTTTTTACACCTGGCTATGATGAAGCTTCTTTGTTCTAACAATTCACCAATCTTGGTGATTTAAATTTTATTTCACCCCTTTTCTATTGATTCTGCATCAAACCCTGGCTGAAAATATACAACTTTGGATACTTTGAAATACTCATTGCAAGCTGTTGTCCTATGTCTTTTGATTGATGAAATTATTGGCCAAAACCCTCACAATACTGCAGCAAAACTGATAAGATGCTATCAAGCCTCTCGAAAATCAGTCAAACAACAAAGAAAAATTCCCCTTAAAAAGCACCAATATGACTGTTGTTATACTGCTGATATCTCGTTTTTTGGTTAATAAACACCTGTTGAAGAGCATGACAAACCCTAGCAGCCAGGAAGAGATCACCAAAATGATGAACTTATCATAACTGAAACCCTAAGCTACACAACAACACTTGAAATTTTTCAATTTCGGTGATGCAAAACCTTGCTGAAGTATGACTGGATTGCAGGCAATTTGAACAAGGGTTTGACTGCAGATAGACACAATTTATACAAATCTAAATTTCTGAAAGTTGACACCTCCTTGAAAATGATTGAAACTGCTTGGAAAACAAGAAAGGTTCACCAAAAATCAAAATCAAGATTTTGATTGGAAATCTCGACGAACATCACCGTTGAAATTAGGTGCCCCTATCAATGTTAGATGATCACTATTGAATGTCTGGAAAGTACTGGAAAATGATCACAAAAACCTTTTTCAAAGATAAAAACCACTGTGTTGTAGGTAACTAAAACCCTGCTGAATGCGAAAAGTTTGCTACAAGAAAAGAAGAAAACGATATCAAAGCTAGAGGCACAAAAAGCATTGCTGGATCTGCTATTTAAAACTATTCTCCATTGAACCAGTCACACCTCATAGCGTAAAAGTAAGTAGTCAGCACATTGTTTGTTATTTTGAAGGTCAAAGGAGGTTTGACCTCCAAACAAACAAACAACATGCTGACTGTTTAAGTTCAACCCATCTCTAATAATAAATGTGTTTATGTTTTTGGAAGGTCATGACTAATCATAGCATAACAAAAACTAAGCATCAAAAACAGTTGACCTAATTGAAAGGCGCAGGCGCTTCTATACAGATGTGAACTCAGTTTGACAAAAACCGATCCCCTTCTTATTGACATGTGCCAATGTACTACCAATGCAACTTTTGAAAATCTAAAAAGTATCTTATGTTAAGTGATGTGTAATGTCCCCTTCCCGTCAATAATTATCATGGTGACCGTTAGCCTTATTCCTTTCTTTCCCTAAGGCTAACTAGGTAAATTTATGGGAAATGTTTTTAAAAAGAATTTAAGTAAGTTGTCATGGGTCTAACTTTATATTTATTCATTTGACAGCTTATGTCTTTTTAAAATAAGGTTCTTTTGTCTAAGTGAGCGCTTAGAATTTGGTGGGCCCCTCTTAGTTTATGGCGTCCAAGTAAAGGAGATAACTAAATGTTTAGTGGGCGTTCAAATTGAGGGATGAATTTGAAAGCCCACTAAAATGAATTTGCAAAGCTCATCTAGAAGTTTCATGCCTTGGAAAATATTTGTCTTCTCCCGTGACCTTGTGCTGTTGAGCAGAGTATTCTTGGGCTTGTTTAGCCTCAAGCAAATTGCTGGTTTCGGTAGTGAAATATCTACCCTAGCTGGTACAGTGTGATTTTCATCCAGAAACCACAAGGAGCCTCAATGGAATCTAGTTGCAGTGGAAATGGTTTGAGTTTCTTTGATGTTTTTGATGGTGTTTTGGTTTTGTGTGGATTCAACATTATTTTGGTGTGATTTTTATTTATTGTGGAAGTGTTTGGATGGATTTTAGCCATGGTTGAGCCATACCATTCCCCTGGAGGATGTCGTACGAATCTTATTGTTGGATGCTCATTTTTGTTTCAATCACTGAAAAATTGCAATGATAATAAAGTATAAGTCTGGGCGCCTAGAATCCAAGTTGTTTGAGAATCTTTGACTAAAGGACAAGCATTTCGATCTCATCCTTATACCTCTTCAGGTGCCTGTATGGTGTAGTAATCACTGGTTTTGCACCCTCCTCTAACTCAATCACGTGCTCAATACCCCTGTCAGAGGGTTTACCTGGTGGAATATCACTAAACACTTTGGTGTGTTTAGTTAAGAGAGCCTGTATGTCAGGTGGGTACTCTCGTTTCTGCTGCTCTGAAACTGCAGGCATCACCATCACCTCTGCTACCCACTGCACCTGATCATGACGAATCAATCTCTCCATCCGCTTGAGAGAAACTACTCTCAACCCGCCATCTAAAATGCCTCTGAGCACATGCCGAACTCCATTCACCTCAAACTTCATCTCCATGGTTCTCAAGTTGAGTGTGAACTCTCCTATCTCATGCAACCACTTCATACCCAACACAACATCCATGTCACCCATGCTAACAACATAAAACTGACTAGCAAGTGTAATTATTCAGCTGGATGGTCAAATTAGGTATCGTCCTTGTGCAAGTGAGTATGAATCCATCGGCTACCTTCACCTTAAACCCTTCAAACTCCTCTGTCTTCAACCCCCTCTTCGCAACCAAGCCCTCATCTATGAAGTTATGAGTGGCATCTGTGTCGAGTAAAGTAATACATCGCTGTCCACCCAATACTCTGATCCTGAATGACCCCTCTTTCTGAATGCTCGAGATATGGGATGTAGGTAGGGAGGTTTCCTCATCCTTATCTGATGCCTCAAATGCAACATCTGTCACTGAATCATTGTCTTTTGTATGCTGCTCTGAATGTGACTTAGATTCAATGGACTCATCTGCTGAAAAGTATTCTATCTGTTTTGCCTTTCCTTGGGCAGCACACTTGTGCTTAGGATCCCAAGGCTCTCTACAATGGAAACAGAGCTTCTTCCTCCTAAGGTCATTCAACTGATCATTGTCTAACCTGGAAGAACTCTTAGGCTGCTGATGTCCTGAATCCCTATGGAAATGTCTCCTGTCTCTCTCCTTATCCCTCTTGCGCTGGAAACTTAGTCTAAAATTTACTCCTCCACGCAGAAGACTCCATATCACGGGCCTTTTTCATGGCCTCCTACAATGTCAAAGGGTCCAAACCCTTACCCCATCCCCGTAGAGGATCTGACAATCCATCAACAAAGAGTATGATCAACCTACACTATGAGATATCTGAAACCATGACTGAAAGGTCCTGGAACTCTGAAATGTATGAGTCCACTGATCCACTCTGTCTCAACTGTGCCAACTCCTTGAACTGCAACTCAGGGTCCTTTTTGTCGAACTTGTCTATGAGTCTGGTTGTGAACTCTACATAAAATGTAATACGGTCATGTCCCAGGGTTACCTTCCCATTGCTCCACCACTTGTGTGAGCTGCCCTCCAAGTGTAAGGCTGCATATGTGATGGCATCGGTCTATGGCATGGGGCTGATCTGGAGATAACTGTCCAACTTTTGGACCCAAGCTCTCGCTGAAGTTTTTCCTGAACCATCAAAGTAAGGTAAAGTCATTTTACTGACTTTCTTTTGAAGCTCATGATTCTACTACCTCTAACCTCCTCTAGGTCTATGTCTCATCCTGAGATCAGAATAATCCCTCAAAGTCATCTCGGCCCGAAACTCCGCACTGGAAGCCTACCAATCTCTAAAAATCTCATCTTGAAATTCCACCTGTGTAGCATCCCGTTCAAGAATCTCATCCCTCGGTACAAAGATAGGAATGCCTGGTCTATCTGCAGTTGTGACCTGTGTTGCACCTCGGTTACTCACCGAAGCCTCTCCATCAAAATCCCTGTGTCTGTTCCTATCCCCATTATTCCTATCTCCAACCCGTTCTCCATTACCTCAATCTCAGTGTCTATCTCTATCATTCCGATCTCTGTTCCTATCTCCGTTATTCCTATCCTCATCCAAATCAGGAAACAAGTGGGTGAAAAGCCGTGTAAGTGTTGTCTGTGACCTGTCCAACCTATCAATCAACTGATGTTGTCCTCTGGCCAAGTCATTTAAAATATCCCGCGTGCTGGGTTCTCTGATTTCTCTGTCTCCCATTTCTTCAGGCTGTACCGGAATCTCACCAGAAAATGGATCTGTGCATGGAACTTTGAGATCTTCCTCACTATACAATACTACTGGTTGCTCCTCAACCGCTGCAACCTCTGTCTCTGACTCAAATGGATCAATCTGTTGTATTTCTCCTTCCTGTACTCTCTGTGGATTCCTTGTTCCTTATCTCTGTCTAAAATAATATCTATTTGTAGGCCACATTTCTCATTCTCGCTTCTGCATGTCTGAATATAACCTCACAAGATGGTAGGAAGAGCTGTGCTCTGATACCATTGTAATGTGTTGTACCTATTTGTATTTTTTAAAGATCTTTTTATGTGTGATTTTTTATTATTTTTATGTAATCTTTCATACTAGAGAGAAGAATGCAGAAGGGGTTTTCAATTTTCCTACAGATGTGTTGTCGGAGCATACAATATAGAGCATAGAATATAAACCTAGAAAATATACAATAGATATGAATAAAACTAACTGATACCCAGATAGTAAAATGGCCAATAAACAATTACTATCACATACCCATGTTAAGATTTGCAACTTCGTACAACAACTGGAGCTGGACCAGCAATGGGTATGGCTTGAAATCACTCCAATCTCCCAAGAAATACAAGGAATAACAATACAAATGTTTTCAGCAAGGGAGATGACCATAGACGCCTCAATATGAGGGATACAACAACTACAATCCAAGATAATGGAGCCTCTATAAACCCAGCGTGCACCAAGCAAGGATGTACGGCTGGTTGTGAGTGTGAGCTGCCACAATACTATGGAAAACTCCTTGAAACTGCTGCAAATAGGCCTGCACAATGTCTCCAAGGCTGGGCGACACCAATAGAATGGGAAATCTGCAAAGAACTGGCACCAAATAGCCCACAAAGAAGGTATGGCCAGGCAGCTAGAAGTACGGCCAGCAAGAGGAATAAACGCAGCAGCAAGAACTCCCTTCACTCACTGCAAAATCTGCCTCCAATCCCTCCAATATCAGCATACAAAAATCAATGTCAAAGGATGTATCCATCAGCTCAAGAACCAATTTCGAAGAACTCCATTGCAAGCACAAATGTGAATATTGAATGCATCCACCTCTAATGGCACGTTTGGGTGATCTTCCACACCTATAGAATGCCGTCACTCAGGGAGGTTTTCATCTCCAAGAGCCTCAGGTTCGAATCCTTCAAACCCTCACAAAGCAAACCCTAGCAGAGCTCACAAAGAGAAAATATAAAAACATAGCATAATGCAAATGAGCTCACTTTTCCCTTATATTTCTCCTCCAAGATGGGCATTGGATTTCAAGAGGGAACTTTATGTTTTTTAAATTTATTTTTAACCCTCTAGGGATGGGCGCCCATGTCTCCAAGTGACCCCTTTTGATGTATTATTCATAAAGTCACTTTTCCATTGATATTTATAAAGTCCCAATTAAATATATCAATTATAACTTCGGACTTTAAAATAAATATGAAGACGGTGTCGGAACACCATGATCATTAGCTCGCCGGAAAGGTCTCGATGAGACATCTAACCCCACTCTGAAAATCTCGAACCGACACTAAACCCGAACTTACTAAAAATAGTAACGGCCAAGAGCTATTAGAGCCAACTTTGAGGGTGCCAACTAGATCCACTAATCACGAACCACAACTCTAACACCGACAAACACCTCCACGGCCACACTGACCACAGTTCCCTAACCAAACTACTAGTCCACGGGAACCCAATGATGGACTAACCATGTATCAAGAAGGGGACATTACAGTGTTAGCCTCACAAGGACACAAACACTGGATGACAAAAATAACATGAATGACCATGACAAGGGTTAAAAACATGACTCATGATTTGAAGAGATGACAAGGTTTCAGCTTGTAATTTGGCCCATATGGGTACAATAGGCTACGTAATTGACAGTTAAGGAATTCATGTGGATTTGGCAAGGAACTACGAAGTTTTCTCAAACTCAAAATTTTCAATCATCATTTTCAATTGAATTATCTCACATCTCCCAGCCAATGAACCAAATTAAACAAGTTAAGTCAGCATTTCCACAAACATTTTTGCCAACTCCAAGAATTTGGAGAACTCAAAGCTAGACATTGGTCTACAGTTGCACCCATCCTTGCAATGCCTAACATCAACCAACTTCTCAAAAACAAGGCCAATATATCTGATTCACACTCGATGTTGTACTTACTCAACATGGAGTCATGGACACCCTATTGCATATTAATCCATGACATTCAACGACACCATGCAAAGGCACTCAACCTATGACAAGGAGCTCTAGACAATTGTGCAAGTCATGAAGCACCATCTCTTAGGAATGGAGACCGTGATTAACTCTGATCACAAGCCTCTTAAGTTTTTGCAAAAAATAGCTAAGTTTTCTCAAATTTGCAAATAACAATAATCATTTCCTATTGGAATCTCTCAAATGTCTTGGCGAATGAGACAAATCATGCAAGTTAAGTCAGCATTTCAATGGATACTTTTGCAACTCTGAGAATTTGAGGTACACAGAAACAAACGTTGGGTTGCACCTATCCTCGCCATAGATGCAAAACTCGCCAAGTACCTGCAAAGCTCATCAGTACTTGCCAAATCTGCCATGCAAACTCATCATACACAGCAGAAATACGATCTGCAGGAAAAAAACACCACACAAATGTGCAAAAAACATGCATTTTTTGTCTTTAAAACTGAATCTGACCCTCCTTATTCTTCACACTGCATTTGCAACATTGTTTGAACAATCAAACAAGATTGAAAGCAATTCAATGAGAGAAATTCTGAAATTTTTGAGTTCCAAGACACTTTTCTTTACTTTTTCTCCAAGCATTTCCATAATGTTATTTCATTCCTAAATGTTATGTTTACGTGTTTAAGCATATTTGCAAACAATTCAATTCAGTTTTCATATCATTTAACACTAATTTTATTTTATTTTTTAAATGAAAATGTTTCATTTATTAGTGTAGACATTATCAATTTATGGTATTAAAAAACATTGTTTGACTTCCACTCGTAATGCCATTCATTTTATGTTTGAAATGCATTTGAATTAACATTGTTGTTTAGGGTTAAAAGTGTTTTTTTAATGGTAAATGTTGTTTTTGTGCATTAAAATGTTTTTTTTTTTTTTTAATTTTATCAATGTAAGGTTTGCACTTAGCATACTATGGCATTAGAAAGTGGAGTCAACCCAATTGAGGAAGGACGCCACTTGAAAGCATGTTGTACCAAGATCAACCATGAAAACCCTTATTTGCAACTACTACGGGCTAAAGATGAGTGGAGACTTCAATCGCCTCAAGTACCACCTTCCATGTATTTGTTGGCCATAATGTCAAACTATGGCCCAATGCTGAGTCGGAGGTAGAACAAGAGATGAAAGCAGCCCTTGCATTGATGGACCAAAAGAAATTGGAGAGGATGAAGACAAACACAACCATAACACTGATCATGAATCTTCGCATGGCGCAAGAAACAAAGGTGGATATGATAGAAATTGTGGGCTACAATTGTGGTCCATGGAAATGTGGCACATCCACTTCATCTAGCTCAACCAAAGTCCAATTACAACTTTTGTGCTCCCTAAAACACCCCCGGATCACAACCTTCACTTGAAGGTATAGCAAGGAACAAGTACAAGAACGAGAAAGCAAACATGGCTTGTACTAATTTTTGGTTCTACAACCACCTTCCTTTCAATTGGCGAAGAGAACATATTGGGAGAATCTGGTCACGACATTGACAATTGTAGAGAAAGGGTACAGGGTGCCCACTCCATATGACTTAAGTTAGTCATTGCTCCAAAAGGTAGTCACAAATGCAGAAACAATTATGAAAGAGAAAAGGAGGCAATGGAACAAGTATGGATGCACCATACTTTTAGATGGATGGACAAATGGAAGGAACCACACCCTTATCAATTTTTTAGTGGCTTCTAATAGTGAAATGGTGTTTTTGAAAACATAAACACCTCAAATAAGAAAAAAACACAAAATAATTGAGTATAATGCTGGAGGACATTGTGTTGGAGGTGGGAATTGAAAATGTAGTGTAGGTTGTAACCAATAATGTAGCAATATATGTGGTAGCAAAGAGACTACTTCACAAGAGGCACCCAAAACACTTTTTGACACCTTGTGTTGCCCATTGCCTTGACCTCTTAGATGCCATAGGCAATATTGATTGAGATCAATGGTGGAAGTAGATAAGGCGCGTGCCAGTTTTTGGTATTTCAACAACCTTCCCTCCAATGTGGCAAAGAGCCCATACTGGGAGAATTTCGTAACTGCTTTGTTAGTTGCAACGAAAGGCTACAAGGCACCCTCTCCAAAAAACTTAACTAGGAAGTTGATCATGGATGCTATTGAAGATGCAAAGTTAACTGTGGAAGAACAAAAGAAGTAATGGTGAAAGTTTGGATGCACTATTCTTTCAGATGGATGGACAAATGGAAAGAACCGCACCCTCATCAACTTTTTGGCAACTTCAAATGGTGAGGTAATATTTTTTAAGTCAGTTAATGCCTCTGACAAAGTCAAAAATGCAGAAACTTTGAGTCTAATGTTGAAGGAAGTTGTCTTAGAGGTGGGCATAGAGAATGTAGTCCAAATTACAACTGACAATGCAGTAAAGTACATGGCAGTTGGGAGATTGCTCCAAGAGAGGCATCCATCACTCTTTTGGACCCCTTGCACAACACATTGCATTGACCTTCTTTTGGAGGGCATAGGTAAAATTGATTGGGTGAGACTAGTTGTAGAAGATGAAAGAAATATAACAAAATATATTTATAATCACCCTTGGGTTCTTAGCTTGATGAGAGATCACACCAAAGGGAAAGAGCTAGTGCGATCAGGGGTCACGAGGTTTGCAATGATTTTCCTAACATTGCAAAGCATTATTGGTTTGCTAACTTCTTTGAAACAAATGTTTGTGAGTCAAGCATGGCTAGACTCATCATATGCAAAGAAGCTTGAAGGAGAGAGGATCACAAGGATAGTCTTCGATAATCTCTTTGCTCAAAGAGTTACAGAGATCATCAAGGTAACCTCAAAACTTCAATTTAAAATTCAAATTGAATCTATTATTTTTAAAATTTAAAAGTCTTTACTTTCATTATAAATTTGTAACTTTAATTTGTTTGTATTTGTAGGTGTCAGAGCCCTTTGCAATTGGTAGATAGGGATCAAAACCCAATGGTGTACATTTATGAGGCCATAGATAGGGCCAATGAGTCCATCCAAAACTATTACAAGAGGCATAGACTCAAATTTGATCCCATTTGCGAAATCATTGATCGGAGGTGGAACAATCAACTCCACAAACCCATTCATGCAGCGGGGTACTTCCTCAACCCCGATTTTTTCTATTCGGATAGCTTCACATATCCTAATGGGTAGGTTATGGAGGGCCTCTCGACATGCATTGTGAGGATGGCAACGAGATTGATGCGAGAGACCTCATTATTAAGAAATTGCAGAATTACAGGACTGGCATGGGGAAGCTCTTTTGTTCGGCACTAGCTATTCGAGGAAGAAACACTCAATCATCAGGTAACAAAAATTAGAGTCTTTACATGTATCTTACAAGTTACAAATTTCAAATTTACAACTATTGATAAAATACGGTTTGCTTATTAACTCTTGAATATCCTATTTTGCAGGTTCTTGGTGGGGAGATTGGGGTGGATATACCCCAATTCTTCAAAGATTAGCCCTCTGAATTTTATCTCAACCTTGTAGTGCTTTTGTGTAACATACACCCCCGGTATATGTTTTGCTCTGTATTGTTTTGCTCTGTTTTTGTTTTTTGTTGTTTGATGTTTAGGGTTTCATGCGTTTTGTTTGCATGTGTATTTTGACATGAAATATAAAGAAAATGAAGCATAAACTGAAAACCTAGAAAAACTAGAATAGATATTAACAAACTAACAACTACCCATATGGCAATGAGCCAAAATATGAATTATATTGACATACCCATATGCAGTTTTACAACTTCATACAGATGCTGACGGAGGACCAGCTATATGAGCTCTGGAATAAAGCCTCAAAACTCCTAGGATAGAAGTGGTTTGGTTTTACAATCAGCAGCAACTAAATCTTAGACCTTAGGCGTCCCAGAAAGCCAAATAAATGATACCCATGAAGTGTTTTTGCTGTCCTCAAAACCCCATAAGCTGCATCAGCATGGTACAGCCCCTAGCAAGCATGACACAGCAGAAAATGGCATCAAATCTTCTTTAAGTTGTTCTGTATGGTGTGTGAAAGGTCTACAGCCTCAAGTCGACCCAGTATGCAGCCAAAACAACCTCCAAAAAACCTTAAAATCTCCACTAAATGCAGTACAGTCTGAGAAATGGTACGGCCCAGCAAGTACAAAGGCATGGCCTGCTGTAAATAATCAATGGCAGCACTAAAAACTTCTCACAAATGCACAAATCTGTTCATAAAACCTTCATTCTGATCTGCACATTCAAACTCTGTCGAATGTAGTCATTTTCAGTCCAAATCTTCCTCAAAATGGATTCCCTCAAAGCACAAATGAAGCTCCTGAAGTGAAGCTCCTCCAATCCTCTCTTGATGCAATCTTTCATGCACGAAGAAAGGTGATTTTGCAGAGGTTTTTGTCTCTACAAATTTATCTCCAAACCCTAGAGCCAAGCTTAAACCCAATGCACGGGAAACTCAATATGAGAGCAATCTTCATAAATATAGCATAACCAAATGAAGTTCTTTGTGGTCTTTTTATTTGCCTCCTTCCCCAACGCCCAAGAGGGATTTGTTTTTATTTATTTTAAATTATATCTCAACCCCCTTATCACTCCATGAGGGCGCCCATCCCTAGGAATACAACTTTAAGTCACAACTTGCACTTTATGAAATAACTTAACTTTATAACTTAAAGTCACTTTGAGATCTCATAAAATAATATAAGTTAAATATTTAATTTGACTTATATTATATCGTTTTGAGCTCTAGTCACATCGAGACCATGAACATTGTGCAAAGGACCTCCACAACTGCCCTGCTAAGAAAAGTAACTGCTCGGCTCTTGACTTATTATAAATAGTAAGTCCCTGGAATGACATCCTAAACACCTCCATTAGCCTACGGAAGTCAAATTATAGGCTAATCCTGGTCCACTAGTGCAATGAGCTAGATGGGGGACATTACAGTCCGCCCTTCCCAAGATTGCTTGTCCTCAAGCAACCTCAACTCAGGATGTTGCAAGATCTGCTCACCCTCCCAAGTGGCATCCCCCACTGGCAAATTCTTCCACTTGACCAAGTACTCTCTGATAACCCGTTTCCTCAAGTGTCTCTCCCGGGTGTCAATGATAGCCTCAGGTACTAGGATCAACTTCCCATCCTCATCCAATGGTGGAAGTTCAACTTAAGGAATTATGTTGTGGCCAAGAGCTTTCTTCAACCTGGAAACATGGAATACATTGTGCACCTTGCTGTCTAATGGTAACTCAAGCTCGTATGCCACTTCACCCACTCTTCTGATAATCCTGAATGGACCATAAAATCCGGGTTTCAATTTCTCTACTCCACTCTTCTTGAGAGTGGACTGCCTGTAGGGTTGGAGCCTCAAATACACCATGTCTCCAACCTCAAAACTCCTCTCCACTCGGTGCTGATCAGCATACAACTTCTGTTGATTTTGTCCCTGTTGTATATTCTCCTTGAGTTCCCTTAAAATGTCCTGGCTGTCCTGCAAAAGATCCTTTGCCTTAGGCACCCGAATATCACCAAGCAAGAGATTTGTAAAGCATGGGGAATCATAACCATACAGTGCTCTAAAAGGAGTCATCTGAATAGACATGTGATGAGTGGTTTCTAACAGTACTCCCCTAAGTGCAACCATCTGATCCAAGCTTTCTACTGCCCCGAAACATAATTGCGTAGGTACCCCTCTAACCATTTGTTCACCACCTTTGTTTGGCCATCTGTCTGCGGGTGGTAGCTGGTGCTAGAAGTCAACTCTGTACCGCACAGTCTGAATAACTCCTGCCAAAATAATCTCAAGAACTTGCTATCCCCGTCACTAACTATACTCCCGGGTACCCCATGAAGCCGAAATATCTCCCTGAAAAATAAATCAGCTACCTAGGTTGTTGAAATGGCGAGGAAATGTGCAAATTTGGTGAGTCTGTCGAACACCACATAGATACAGTCCTTCCCCTGAACCTTTGGCAACCCTGTGATGAAGTCCATGGAGATACATACCCATTTCTGATTGGGAATAGGTAATGGCTGTAGTAGACCTGCTGGAAAGGTATGCTCATGCTTATTTTGCTAGCAAATGGGACACTCACGAACATACTTCTGCACTTCCTCCTTTAGCCCTTTCCATGTGAACCTTTTCCGAATCTGTTTATATGTCTTGAAGAATCCAGGATGGCCAGCAATTGGTGTATCATGGAAAGTTTTTATTACCTTATGTTTAAACTGTGAATTAGGCACCAACAATATTCTATCTTTGTATATAATCAAGTCATTCACCACAGAATATCTCTCATCCTTATTTGTACCCTCAATGACTCGTGCTGCCCAAGAGTCCT
This sequence comes from Cunninghamia lanceolata, assembly GCA_027924645.1. Classification (NCBI taxonomy): domain Eukaryota; kingdom Viridiplantae; phylum Streptophyta; class Pinopsida; order Cupressales; family Cupressaceae; genus Cunninghamia; species Cunninghamia lanceolata. The sequence goes on along the minus strand of BSBN01000232.1, from coordinate 5,707,932 downwards.
TAGCATACTCTGCTATAATCATCTCCCTCCAATCAGTAGAGATTTCCCCAACTAAGCACAAGTGGGGTCGACATGATAAGGCATCTACAACTATGTTCCTCTTGCCCTTGACATACTTGATGTCAAAATAATATGCCTATAACCTGCTCACCCACTTTTGTTGTCTATCATTCAGGTCCTTCTGGTTCATAAAATATTTGATGCTATTATGATCAGTCCTAATTATAAATTTTCCCCCAACCAAATAAGGCCTGAATTTGGCCAATGCATGCATGTTGGCCAACATTTTCGGTCATACACCGAGTAACTCCTCTCAACACCCAAAGTTTTCTGCTCTCAAAAGCTATCGGGTGCTTCTCCTACATGAGTACTGCCCCTATCCCTTCTCCAGAAGCATCACACTGTAACTCGAATGGTTTGGTGAAGTCTGGGATTGCTAGCACTAGGCATGTAGACATCAAGTGCTTGAACCTGTCAAAGCACTGCTGGGCTGTGTCACCCACTCAAAGGCTCCTTTCTTCGTAAAGTTAGTCAGCGGTGCTGCTATCTGTGAGAAGCCCTTCACAAACCATCTGTAAAAACCACAAAGTCCAAAAAATCCCTTAAGTTGTGTGAGGTTTGTTGGTGGAGGCCGGTCAAAAATTGCCTTAATCTTCTCTGGATCCACTTTGACCCCGTCAGCACTGATAATATGGCCAAGGTAAAGTAACTCCGTCATGCCAAAATCGCATTTGGATTCCTTGGCATAAAGTGACTCGCTCTCCAATATGCTCAATACCTCGTCAAGGTGTCTAATGTGGTCCTCCCAAGTCCTGTTGAAAATCAATATGTCATCAAAGAAGATCAAAACAAACTTCCTGAGGTGCTCTCTGAATATCTGATTCATACAACTCTAGAAGGTCGCAGGTGCATTTGTTAACCCAAAAGACATCACTAGAAACTCAACGTGACCATAATGACACCTGAAGGTTGTCTTCTCTACATCTTCGGCCCTTATGCTGATCTGATGGTATCCTGACCTCAAATCAATTTTGGAAAATAATAGGCACCATGTAGCTCGTCTATCAGCTCATCTATTCTCGGAATAGGGTACCTGTTCTTAATGGTTTTCTTGTTCAATGCCCTGTAGTCGATACACATCCTGATTCTCCCATCCTTCTTTTTGACAAGAACAACTGCTGAAGCAAATGGGTTCTTACTGGGCCGAATGTGTCCCATCTCCAGTAACTCCTTAATTGTTTTTTCAATTTCATCCTTGAGCCTCTACGAATGACGGTAAGGAGTAATCATGATGGGCTTGGTCCCATCCTCTAGCTCAATAACATGCTCTATGCCTCTATCAGGAGGCACTCCTGGTGGTATATCTCCAAACACCTTGCTGTGCTTGGATAAGAGCTTCTGAATATCAGGATGATAACTGCCCTTCTGTTGTGGTGGGGACTCTGGCATAATGAGGCACTCTGTTGCCCACTCTACCTGGTCATGCCACAATAGTCTCTCCATCCTCTTCAATGACACTACCCGGGGTCCACCATCTGACAACCCTCTAAGACATTTTCTTTCCATTGAATTCAAATTTCATTTCCGTCTTCTGCACATTCATGGTGAACTCTCCTAACTGGCTCATCCAATGCATGCCAAGTACCACATCTGTATCCCCAATGCCAACAACATAGAAGTCATCCACCAACTCATATTCGCCCATGATGATCTTCAGTCCCGATATTTTTCTGTTGCACTGCATTTTGAATCTGTCGGCCACCATCACCTTGAAGCCTTCGAATTCTTCTACCTTCAACCCCCTGCGAGCTACCAACCCCTCATCAATAAAGTTATGTGTGGCTCTTGTATCAATGAGGGTGATGATACGATGACCTCCAAGTACACCATGCACCCTAAAAGAACCAACCTTCTAAAAACTAGAAAGATGGGCAAGAGTACCACCACTTCCAACACTATGCTGTGATGCCCTCTCATCTCCACTATCCTCATGGTCTGAAGGCTAATCTGAATGTGAATTGGATGCCTCTGACTGTGACTCCTCAGCCGAATAGTACTCAATCAACTTGGCCTTAGCCTTGTGTGGGCACTTATGCGAGGGATCCCATGGTTCTTTGCAATGGAAGCAAAGCTTTTTCCTTCTGTATTTGTTGAGCTGGTCATCTGTCAACATGTTTGATTTGTCTCTAGGCTGCTCAACATCTCTCTGGAAGGGTCTCCTCTCCTTCTCCTTATCCCTCCTGTGTGGAAAGCCCTTAGACTGAAATTTACTTCGCCACACTGATGACTCCATATCTCGGGCCTTTTTCATGGCCTCCTGGAGTGAAGCGGGGTCAAAGCCCTTAACCCACCACGTAGTGGGTCTGACAATCCATTAATGGATAAAATGACCAATCTATGCTCTGTGATATCTAGGACCATAACAGATAGGTCCTGAAACTCTGAAATGTAGGAGTCTAGTGATCCACTCTACCTCAACTATTCTAACTCCTTAAACTGTAACTCTGGGTCCTTTTTGTCAAATCTATCGATCAGTCTAGCAATGAACTCCACATATGAAGTGATCTAATCGTGACCCAATGTAAGCTGCCTGTTGCTCCACCACTTATGTGCAGTCCCCTTCAAGTGTAAAGCTGCATAAGTAATGGCGTCCTCTGGCATGGGACTGATCTGCAAGTAGCTGCCCAATTTCTGGATGTGGTTGCATCGAAAGCAAGGGCTAATGGATTGTCATTGGATGACATTGATGAGGTAGAGGAGTCATTGCCATCTAACAACAGGATGGAGTTGGAGCCAGAGCCACAAGCGCAGCCTTCTATGCCAAGCGAGGAGCCGCAGTTGAGTCCAAGGATTAGAACCTCTCCCAAGTTTTTCACTAGATTAGGGAGCCGGAAAAGGAAGATGTAAAACGTTGTAATATGCAATTTATGAATTATGATGATGATTTTCAAAGGCAATTATCATATATTCATAATAGTTGCCAGGAAACTATTGTATCAGGATTCTGCATGATGATGCAAATTTGTACTCAATTTGTATTAAAATGAATCAAATCTAATAGAAAACACTTTGTACTCATTTATGGACTCATTGGATACATTTTATCATTGAATTTTGCAAAAAGAATGTGTTTTTAAAGAAATTTAAGTATTTTTTTTAAGTTGTTGAGTCTTATGCCAAGTTTTTGCCAAGTCACAGATTTTGGGTCTATCGAGTTTTTCTTGAGTCTGAGCCTGCGAACTATGCGTCCATCAATAGTTTTTGGAACTAAATTGTCTTGTAACTACTCTAAAGATTCTATAATTCCAATCTAGTCAATATCGATTGAGTTGGAAATTGTACTAACTCCATTTGCTTTAATAGATTCTCAATGCCCTACAATCCATCTCTAGAATCAGCCCACTAACATACACAACTTTGGTTTCTAAATCCAGCACTATACATATGTGTAATATCCTAGATGAAAAGAAGAGCTATATTTGTTATTCCTTATTCTCTCTAAATGTGTAGTACTTCAGCATTTGCTTTGCATTTTCCATTGCATGTTCAATATAACTCGATGGTTAATTACATAGATCTGTCTATTAGTTTGGGTATAAGCTTTCCTCCTTGCAAACTCTTGGGCTCAACATGAATCATAGTTGTTAGCATGTTAAGCTTGCCTTTGTTGGACTGGGTTGTAGTTATTGTATTGAAGTTAAGATTTTATTAGGATAAAGACATAGTTATTATGAAGAAACCATAGACTTTTAATTAAAAAGATGTTTCAAACTTAATTATGAAAAGGCATCTTTAATGGGTTTCAAGTTTTCAACAATTTCTTTCTCTTGAAGATAACCTTTTGAGACCTATTTATGTTAAGATTTTTCATAGTTTTGAACTTTTGATCATGAATTTTTATACAATTATGTATCTAATATATTTCTGCAACAAATGGGCTTTTTACTCATGCTTATTAGTTGCTGATATATATTGTTGTGTGTGCTTGCTGAAATACTATTGTCGCATATATAAAAATCCTATGAAGCCGAATCGGCCTGCCTGGATGCCGATTCCGGCTACGAATCGTCCCGGAATCGGATTCAGGTCGATTCGCTTGTGGGTACTCATGGGGTTCGAATTTTCGCACTCAGAAATAATTCCGATTATGCCCTTTCATACCCGGGTGATTCTACAGACGACGTGGAGATTCCAGATCTATTCCAAAGTTATTTTGACTTTTTGACCTTCAGAAAAACCCTAAAACGAGTTTTTTTTAACTTTTTAAGATATTTTAACTTGCGTTAAACTTCATATCCACTGACGCCAAGACTATTTCCGCCAACGCCAAATCCCTTATTCTATCTGAGAGGAGCAACTGTTAATACCGCCGATGCCAAGACGCGATTAGAACTGATATTTCCGTCGTTAAGAAGATATTCGAGCTTCCAGGTAAGGTAATACGGTCCACTATTTATAGTTTTTTTTTAAGTTTCAATTTCATTCATTTTAATAAGTTTTTACTCTAGTCTGTTTATTATTAAATAAAATTCAATAGTGTGAAAACACAGAAATCCGAAATATTATTAGTGAATATTAATAATTATTCTATTGATTGGATATTCATTATTTAAATATATATGCTTTAAAAAATTAGTTTATTAAAATGGTATTTTACTATTTAATGATATTCACTATCTAAATAGTGAATATTAGTTTATTGAAATGATATTCACTATTTAATGATATATGCTTAAAAAAAATTAAGGAATATCCAATATTGTTAAAAAATAAATTTAATATAGTATTAGTTTTATTAAAATAGTAAATTAAAATATTATATTTTAATATTTTTATTAATAATAGAGTATAGTTAATAATACTAAATATATATATAATTTTTATGTTTTTTTTATGGAAGTACCCAAAATGTATCCAAAACCCTCCCAAAAAAATTACCATATTGACGTACCGGATTCACCTACCCGTACCTATGCCCGATTTCGATTCAGTAACTTAGTATAAATCAATGTTTTTGTTTCGTTTCACTATTTAGGCCTTGTTAATGTTTTAATTTGCACCTTTCAATGTGACACAAAACGGAACAGATAAGCAGTAGAACTGCTCTACAAATTAAAAGGGAAAGCTCCCTATAACAAAAACTAACTTAATCTAAACAATATGTACTTGTTACTTACACTCTATACAATGTTTTTTGGGGTGGTTTGCGCTCATGCTAAACAAAACTTAAAATATGTCTTTTTGAATTCACCTAGAGCAACACGCTGATACACATTTCAACTCAAGGCAAAATGGTTTTTTTAATGCTTCTTGATTGAATGAAAAACCTATAACTACCACACTTACGTTATTCAGCGAAATGCAAAGACTGGGCAATGCAAGTACACATAAAGATTTGAATAGGCTTAAATATGATGACATGAACGCTATAGTAGATTGAATTAAGGAATCAATACAAAGCCACAATCCCCAACTTTGAGTAAACCTGCAATACAATGCTTGAAAACTCGCTAAAAGCAATTTGATCTACCTCAACACACATAACAAATAATACAAAACATCTCAATAGCCATTTACTAAGTTACCGAATCGGGTACGGGTATGTGGGTACGGTGCGTCGGTACGGCAATTTTTTTGGCAGAGTTTGGGTACGTCTGTACTATATATATATATATATATGCTAAAAACAAAATTAAGTTTAAAATACTTTATATCATGCATATGCTAAACAAAACTATTATAAATTTCAAAATTTGAAATATAATATACTAATTCAATATCGAAATGATTCTATTTACCAATAATATATACAAGTATTAATATTTTTATATAATAACAGTGTATTAAAATACAAACAAACAAATATTAAATATACCCAAATCATTTAATTTTTTAAAAACCAATATTAATATTAAAAAAATTAGTATTACTATTAGCAAATATTAAATAATAAATACACCAGTATATTTAATAGTACTTAATACTTGTATATTAAATATACAAATATTAAATACTATTAAATATACTAGTATATTCAACTTACAAATAATATATACAAGTATTAATATTATTATATAATAATAGTATATTAAAATACAAACAAACAAATATTAAAATAGTATACAACCAATTTAAAAAACAAATGTTAAATATACTCAAATCAAATCATTTGATAGTGATATTTTAGAATAAAAATTAAAAAAACAGTATTTAAATATTTAGTCGATAGGCTTTTATATGTGAGCATTGTAGTGCTCGGAATTGTCTCATGCCATAAAAAAATTCACGCCGGAAAATTTTCTAAACTCGTCTGTTTTTCCTATCGGCATATTCCTTGAACCTCCTATGGGTGCAAGTGCTAGTTTAAATTAAAAAACAATCATGTTCAAGCGTCACTGTTGGCCAATGCAGAGATGAACTCGCAGCTGAAGGCATCGGAGTTTTTTTGCAAGGCGTCGGGTCTCGGGCATCTTTTTGCAAAGCGTCGCATTTTTACCTCATGCAGAAAATGCAAAATAATTTCGAAATGAGAGTTTTTAGGGCATTTTCGAGTCAATAATTTTTTTTAAAAAAAACCCTTGAAACGTGTGCCCTAGTTCAAAATAGTCAAAAATTGACTTGCAATCGCCACATCGACACCGGAATCGCGTGGGTCCGGCAGCAAAATAGTTGAAACGATTCAAACCCAAAAAAATCATACCCTACTTGAATCCAGGTCGATTCAGACCAGTATCCGATTCCGGGACGTTTCGAATCCGGAATCGGCATCTAAATACAGCGATTCGGTAACTTAGGCCATTCTAAATCCGGAATAGGTACATGGGTTTGCTGTTTTTATGCATGAATACTTTCACCTCTTCTTGCTGATTCACTTGATAACCCCATTGCCAATCCTGCAAAGATACATAAAAGAGAAGACAAAAACCACAACAACGAGCAAGACAACCTTGATACATGACTCATGTTTACGAAAAGGCAAGGGTTTAGTTAAAAAGACTGAACATAATATAAAAATTCCGTAGGGTACAACAGCCCTTGAATGGCTTTGCAGCAATTACAAATTTCTTTATCAACTGAATCATAAACTCTACAAAGAGCCAAATTTATGTTTCACAATAAAAATGTTGCTATAATATTGCATTTAAAATATAGGAGATACGATAAATAGTAAATAAGAAATAACCATCGTAGTGCCTGCTTGTAAATTCATTTAAAGTTTCAACATTGCGAAAGCATAATCTTTAAAATATAATTGATAGAGAAAAATGCTATCTAATCAGATTATAGTATAAAAATAGATGCATACCATTGAACCAAAGAATCAATCTCAAGAAACAAAGTAATGAACATTACCACCTGCTACAGTTATCCAGTTACCATCGTACCGCTAGAGGCACGTGCACAAGAAAACTTTTAACTCTAGACACACTTATTAAATTGTTCCCAGACACATTTATTTTCCAAAATGAGCATAAAGCAGGAAAGCAAAAACTACATTAAAGAAAGAAGCAAAAAAGGTGGCCAATGGGGCTGAAAAATCAGTAATCACAAGACATATTACATGTGATGCAAGTAAAATAAACATACAAACAAAATATGAATGAGCACTTGTTACTGTAATTATGGAAGAAAGAATATAGAATATTCCCAATTAATAAAGAGAAAATATAGTCTAGACCTCTGACCTGTGACAATCAAAAGAACTACATTTCCACTAGAAAGCAACGCTGGAAGTGAACTAGTCATTGAAGAAAATATCCAAGATGCCAATGCTACAACAATAGCACACGCTCCCTGCAAAATCAAGCCATGAGTATGCTATGCCATCTTCGCTTACCCAGGTATTGGGTTGTGAATCTACAAATTGAGAATCTAAAATCCCAGGAATGCAAAATGCCTAAGAAATCATGATGCTCATCTCAGAAGGCCATCTCTAGTTTGCTCAATGTGGAAGACCATCCAGGAAAGAGACATACCAAGAAAATACAATATAAAAGGCCTCCAAATATACTCGCAGGTTGTCGATGACCAAATAAGGGGACCTCCCGCAATGAGTCAATGAACCTAGAAAGAAGTGTACATTTATCAGTGTCACAAACAATGTTCGCAAAAGCAACTGATATGCAAAGTGTTCTCTAAGACCATTTTCTTTCAGACATTTACTTGACAAAGACCAAACTCTACATGCAAACTTTAAAAGTATAATCACTGAATTCCATAACCAAGCCTGATTTGAAGATTTAATGGAACATGTTACTGAAGAACAATCAAAAACAAGCTCATATTCCAAAAAAAATCCGTAACAAGTACAAAAAAATGCTGAAATTGCCAGTACCAAAAATATTTTGCTTCTAAAATAGAATTAAAAGAGAGATTATATTGTGGTGAAAGGGGTTGTGCTTAAATGGCAAGGCCATAAGGTTCTCACATTGAAGATCCAAGTTCGGATCCCCCAAGTAACATGTGGTTTCTATGTGGCTTCTAAGTTGACTAAGTTTGATTAAGTGGATATGTTGATGGGGAGGAGGTCCCCTTGTGACCTCCAGTGCGGGGCTAGAAATAGCTCCTCTTACCGATCCAAAAAAAAAAAAGAGATTATATTGTGCATAGGCTTCAAAGGGGGGTATGAAAACATAGTGGCACATACACCATATAAAATTATCATGGAATAAGTGAAAATTACTAAGGCGCAAGCTAAATGTTGAACCGGTAATCTCTAGTATATGCATAAAAGTTGAGGCAAAAAATCATTTCTACAGACCTGATACAATTATCCACGATGCATTAAGATTAATCTAGTGATTAAAGAGCACCAATATAAAGGTGACGGATAGGGTAAATCCCATATTATCACATTCTGGGATCTGAATTAATGGTGAGCTGTTGAACATGCGAACTAAAATCATAGAGATGTATGATTCAACCATGGGCTAAACAACATGGAATATGGAAGTATTTGAGAATTCCCAAAGGCACAATATATCAGAAAATACCTCATCTGTAATTGTCTCTTCTATGAATAAGCTGTAATGTGCCGAACTAGGGTTTGAACTAAATTTTCTGAATTTGCAACTTTCCAAATGAAACCCTAGGACTGTAAACTGAATTTATTTTTGCACCTTCAATTATACCTCCTTCAAGCATTTAACATGAACTACATATGCTAAAATTGATGACAAAGATAACATACAATTGCAACCCCTTCTAAAAGAATTATATCATGATTGACATAACAAAGTATGATAGATTCAATTGAGAGCTTACTGTTATAGAAAATCAGTTGTTCAAGTCTTCAATTACATCAAGGTCATGGCTATATATCAGCCAACATGCCAACATAGACTGCTGTTACAAACAGAAAAGCAAATGCACTACAACATACCAAGAATTATGCCAAACCAGCACAAATAGGTGCAAACCTCCTCACAAATCCAATTGGCCTCTGCTGTGGGTCTTCAATGCTAGTATTTGATGCACTTGGATGATGACCGCTGCTGTCCCAAACTCTGCTAGGCGGATCGGCCCTCTAGATGATGCCAAATGGTCCTCAATGAAACTGATCGCTGTCACAAAATTGTGGCGAAGTCACCGTGATGCCAAATCGGCCACATATGATGATGGAAATTAGGCAATCGCTGGCCCAAGACAAGCGGAGACTGGAGTTTGATGTCTGCTGCTATATGTCTGCGAGGAAAATGTCATCAAACAGCCACGGATTAACTATGATCTTGCCCTCAATTGGTGCGCTCAACTCAAAGGTGAAGCTTCTACAAATCGGCGCTCAAGTGTGATCTTCAAAATCCCAAATGTAATGCAAAATGCTCTTCAATGAAACCCAAACAAGAATCTTCAATCCTAACAACAAGTTTTTCACAAATATCTTCAATGAAATCTTCGACAATGGTCTCCGACCAAATCTTCGAATGATGTATCAATGGTGCTCAAACAAATCTTCAAGTCAACAATGAAGTGCAAATGTGAACTCCGTATGAATACACCTCCAAGATGTGATTGGGTTTTCGTCCAACACACCAACTCCACAAGGGTTTTAGTCCTTGCAAGTCATGCAATACAATTGCCAAGCATAAATGCGAAAGTTGCCAAAATGTTTGTGATACCGGAATGAGCTCCATCATCTTTTATTTATACTTGGTTCTTCTTTTTCCATTGATGAAGCCGGCAAATTCAAATTAAAGATTTGAATTGCCTTTTCCCTCCATGTCAGCCAAAGAAACAATATTTTACTATTTTTTTGATTCTACAAGGTGAGCGCCAAAATCCAAGAATAATATTATATTTTTTTTTTCCCTCTCCAAGTTGAGTGCTCCAATTTAAAATAATAAAATTTTATTATTTTTGCTTCTCCAATGTGGGCACTCAATAATATTATTATTATTTTGTTTTTTTAATTTTTTTCCTTTCACCAAATGGGCACCACAATTAAATAATAATAAAGTATTATTATTTAATTATTTTCTTTTGATAATTCATGCAAAATTGCATTAATTCATTTTTCCATCTTCGCTAGTATAATGAAAATTAGTTGAGCCTTGTAAATCAACTTTTCATTCTCCAAGCCTCTAAACAACATTATCTTCTCCAAGCCATTTTCCGCCAAAGCTCAACCAGATTATTCTCTTGTTTGATGAATTAGCCTACAGGAATGAGGATAGGTTAACCTAGACTCCTATTGGGTGATCATGTCGGAAATGGGGACATTACATAAGCACAATTTACCAAACAGATCCTTTCCCAAAATAAAGAATACTAGATTATGTTTATTACTCCATAATTCTTAACTTTCAATGTGAAAGAAACAATTAAAAAAAAACTGAAAATTCTAACCTTTTGTGTGTAAAAGAAACAACTATAGAAAACTTTGAATAGAAATATAAGAAATCAGGCATCCACATGAAAGATGATGTGGAAGAACACTCCACCAGAAAAAATCTGTACCAGATTTTGTTCCTTTAGAACACTTTATGACAAAGACCTAATTTACAAAAATATGGTGAAGTGGACTCCTCTGTTTCTAACCACTCTCTTTAATAGCAGACTTTTTGATCAAGATTCATAGCAGAAGATCCACAATTAAAAAAGAAATGAATATCACTCCGGCATAATTTAGGCAGCATCTACCAGGAGTGTTAATGCGCAAAGCAACAGCAGGGGTGAGAATGGGCCTGCTCATCCCTCATCTGTAGGCGCATTATTGTCCTATTTGTTTTGTTGTTCAGTGAGTTTACATTTGTGTTGTGAGTATACAATTGCATTGTGAGTTTACTATATTGTTATGTTATCTCTAGGTGTTTAATTCAACATTGTTTGTTTCATTTGCAATACGATCTAATGGACTGTTCACCATAACAGGTCATCTCTACATTTAATTGCAGCAAAACGGTTCTAGTCACTTGTAGCAAAAGCACTTTTTATGTAGGAGAGATAAAGTAGTGATTAAGAATTTGCAGTATAATTAGTGTGTAGCTGGTTAATATTTGCTTGCAATTAAAATTTAAATTGTTTTAAAATAGTATGATCGTTACTTGCAACAAAAGATTAAGTTTTCATTTCTTCATGTTTTATCACTAGGAAGCCCTATCGTTCTCATCTTAGAACCAGCATTCATATTAGTCACCATACTTTGAAAATATTGATAAAAATCAAAATCAGTGAAAACAAGGCTCAGTCTAGACTCATCACTTGGACAATGTCTGACCTTGTCCAAACCATTGCATACATAAGGCTTCCTACCACACTTGCATAAGGAACCAGTGTTACAAGACTCGGACTTGGCTCGGACTCGGCAAGCTGATTTTTGACCCGGACTCAGATTCGGCACTCAAACTCGGCCAAGACTTGGCAAATTGAAAAAACCATGAAATATAGAGATTTTTAAGGATTTAAAACTTGTTTCATGCACCCTTTAATAAATAAAATTTAAAGACATAATAAACTAATCAAATAGAAGCTACTTTGATCACATACACGAGTGTAAATTGATCACACGAGTATAAAAGCGGATTTTAGCTTAAGGAAACAACATTTTTAGATATATAAATATTGTTAAGTGTTTTTGGTGTACAAAAATCATGGATTATGATATCGATGGCATCAAAAACAAAAATCACAATGTAGAGTCATGAACTATGGTAGAAAAGAGCTTGTATTGCTCAACCCAGCATTGCTATCTCTATGTGGAGTCATGTGTTTGTATCTCAGACAAGTCTGCAAATGCTGCTACAGCCATAGGAACATTACTTAGGATAGGGATTGACTTAGCAAACCTAATGTATATATGTAATTCAATTACTGGGAATTTAATTGGAAAAAACTCAAAAGAATAAAAAAATGTTGCTTTTCCATCCAACATGGCCCAAAATGATTTTATATTTTGCTCTCTAAAACTAGAGCGGGGATTTGGGGGCAGGCAAAAACACCTCTGTCCAAATTAAAAGCCATCTCTCAACTTCACAAAAAATGTGAACTGCTAAAAGCCTAAAACAAACCACAATTGTCTTCAAATTCCGATCACAACATTCTTCTCTTGGTAAAAAACTAATTTCTCTCAAATGCAGGACTGTTTTTAAACCTCATTCCCTGTCTAGCCTCTCCAGACCACTATGTCCAACCCAGCATGTCATTTGAGATTTCAAGTCTTGGGTGCCATAAATGTTTTTAGACTCAAATTTTTCTCACTAATCAAAAATGCTGTAAAGACCTCAACTAAATGCACACAGAAAACAAACCCAGAAATATTCTAACAACAGATATTTTCTTTTTTTCATTTTATCTTTATTTCAAACTCATACATTCAAATTGAAATACACTAGACTGATGCAACTTACAAGGCTCAACCAGCATGCAATTATGGATGCCTAGACATTCCTGGACACTCTGCAACGTGTAGATCTGAACACCCTGATGATCCTCACATCACTCTGCACCCCAAACTGCTTCCCAAGGGTTTCCATCCCCAATAAATCAAGACACGCCAGTAGGTTTTTGTCTCCAAGCACCAAAGCTGCTCTATGCAGCATCACATTCTTGGGAAAGAAATTGACTTTTAGTTGTAATTTTCAGAACTAGAAGTATCCTTCCTATTTCCCTCAACACCTCCTATAACCCATGCGCTCCTCTTTTCCTCCATTCCTCAATCATAGGCAGTTCCAGCACTTGACTGAGCAGTTCCCTCCTCATTCAATGGCAGTTCCAAACAATTAATTGTTAAAGCTTTTCCTTAATCGATGCAATCCCAAACAATTAACCAACCACACATCCACCTTTATTCCAATCCACTGCAGCCCTAACTAACTGACCACACGCCCTCCTTATTCCAGTCCTAAGTCCTAACTTACTAAAAGTAACTACAATTCCAACTATGTTACTCCTATACTGACAATCCATTCACTAAACAACTGCAGATTAGAGAAATGGACCCCATGCATCATAAGTGTCAAAAAGGGGGCATTAAAAGTCCTCCCTCCCCCAATTTGTTTGCTCTCAAGCAAGACAAAATTGGGTGATCTGAAATGTCAACCGACTTCCAAGTGGCGTCCTCTTGACTCCTTGAGGCAAGCAAACCTTTCCATTGCATAAGAACTCAGTCCATACACAGTTCTTCAACTGCTTCTCTCTAGTCACAAGTAGCTTCTCCAGCTCTAATAACAAATTTCTTTCATCATTGAGAGGTGGAAGCTCCACTAAAGGTGTTTAACTGCTGTCCCACTGCTTTCTTTAACCATGATACATGAGAAATATTGTGAATCCGACTGTTTGGAGGAAGCTCCAACTCATAAGCCACCTCACCAATGTGTTGAACTACTTTGTAAGGACCATAGAAGCGGGTTTTGAGTTTTTCAGCCCCACTCTTTTTCAAAGAAGACTGCCTATAGGGCTGCAACAGAAGGAAAACCATGTCCCTCACTTCAAAATGCCTCTTCATGCGGTGTCTATCAGCATTGATCTTTTCCTGGTTTTATGCCCATTAAAACTGATCGTGTAGATTTGCCAAAACCTACCTACTCTACTCAATGAAATCTCCTGCTGTAGGTACCCGTGTCTCGGGCAGAGTCGACTCCGCAAAGGTCAGTGCATCATATCCATACAATGCCCTAAAAGGGGGCATCTTAATTGACATATGGTGGGTAGTATTGTAGCAATATTCCCCTAGGTACAACCACCACACCCAAGTTGTCTGATGATCAGTCACAAAACTCCTCAAGTACCCCCCAGCCCATTTGTTCACTATCTCCGTCTGCCCATCCATCTGAGGGTGATAACTAGTGCTAGGTGTCAACTCTATCCCCATCAACTTGAACAACTCTTGCCAAAAGGCACTCATAAAACATGCATCCCTATCGCTAACCATGGTATGGGGTATTCCATGCAAGCAAAAGATCTCCCTGAAGAAAATATCTGCCACCTATGGAGTTCTGAACTCCCTGGGGATTGAAAAGAAGTGTGCAAACTTTGTCAACCAATCAACAACCACAAAGATACAATTTTTTTTGTCCCATGCAAGGCAAGCCTGTAATTAAATCCATGGACACAAATTCCCACATCTATTGAGGAATGGGGAGGGGCTGAAGCAAACCAGCTAGGTGTGTAGTTTTGTGTTTTGTCCTTTGACACACACCACACTCACGTAAATGTTGCAATACATCCTCTTTCAAGCCCTTCCATGCATATCTACTCTACACTTGTCTGTAAGTCTTGAAAACTCCAGTGTGTTCAGCAAGTGGAGAATCGTGGATGGCTGCAATAATTTTTTGTTTCAACTTGGATCCTAAGACCACAAAAATTCTACCCAGGTACAACATAATGCCATGCTTCACCTGGTATCTCTCATCCATGTCTAAGGCAACAACAGAACCCTCAATCAGTGCTATAACAAGTAGATCTTTGGCATACTCAGCCAACAACTCTTCTTTCCAATGAAATTCTGCTAAATAAATGGCCAATAATTCTGGTCTCCTTAAGAGTGTGCCCACTGCCCTATTGTTCTTCCCTTTGACATACTTGATGTCAAAGTCAAAGGCCTATAATGTACTCACCCATTTTTGCTACCTATCATTGAGGTCACACTGCAATAAGAAGAATCTCAAACTATTGTGGTTTGTGTGCACCACAAAACGTCCACAAACTAGATATTGTTTGAATTTAGCCAGTGCATGCATGACCACAGAGTCTCCTTCTCATGGATGGAGAATTGATGCTCTGTTTCTGTCAATTTCCTACTCCCAAATGTTATAAGTCGTACTTTTTGCATAAAAGCAGTCCCTAAGCCTTCTCCTGAAGCATCACATTCTACCACAAAAGGTGTTGAGAAGTCGAGCATTGCAAAAATAGAACTAATGCACATTACCTTTTTCAATTGGTCAAACGCCCTCTAAGCCACAATGGACCAATGGAAGGCACCCCTCTTGGTCAACTCCATTAAGGGCGCTACCAGTTGCGAGAATTCCCTAATGAATCTCCTTCAGTAGCTGCAAAGGCCCAACAATCCCCATAGTTGTGTCAGTGTCCTCAAAGTAGGCCACTCCTAGATAGCTTGCACTTTGGTCGAATCCATCTCTACACCTACCCTACTGATAATGTGTCCCAAGTACAAGATCTTTTGCATCCCAAACTTGCATTTGCTTTTCTTGGCAATGGCCTGCTGCTGCAAAATAGCCAGCACTATATCCAAGTGTTTCATGTGTTCTTCCCATGTCCAACTATAAATCAATATGTCGCCAAAGAACACCAAGACAAATTTCCTCAAATGAGATCTGAAAATTTCATACATCGCTGACTAGAAAGTTTCCAGTGCATTGGGAGCCCAAAAGGCATCACCAAAAACTCAAAGTGCCCACAGTGACACTAAAAAGCAATCTTAAATGTGTCCTCAACCTTAACTTTTATCTGATGGTATCCAGACCCCACGTCAATCTTGCTGAGGTACGCTGCCCCATGTAACTCATCAGGCAACTTGTCAATATGGGGTATTGGATACCTATTCTTGATGGTTTTATTCATAGCAGCAAAAATCTTTTGGGGAAAAAATGGTAAACCAAAAGATTAAGATTTTTTCAAAAAATCAAGTTTTCAAAAAACGTAAAAAAATGCAAAAAAAAAGGAACCTCCTATTTTTTTAAAAAAATTTAAAGGCATTTCAATAGCATAGAGATATAGAAAGCAAATAAAATTGAGAGTTTAGCCCATGAATTCTGGAATATTGTTTTTCATGTCATTTATGTTCATATTGGTGATTATATTGCATTGCACAATGCATATTGCATATGCATAAATAATATCTAGATGCTAATAGTTTTCAAATTTTCAATTACAATCTATTTTGTACAAATTCAACCTACAAACTGAGGCACACTATTAGAAGGTGAGGCGAACTAGTTTCCAAGCGACAACACATTAGAGATTGGTTTTACACACAAAGGGTGATTCTCGCAATATAGAGGTCAATTGTGTGTCGCATTTTTTATCCACATTGTTTTTATACCACAAATTAAACTCTAGTAAAATTATGAGAACTACCCAGTTTAGATTTTGTCCTTTTGCTTCAAAGACATCTAAAAACAAGTGATTTTAAAATACAATTCAAAAATTATGATCAAAATAGTAGAAAACTATCTATCAATTGTTGAAACCAACTAAATATTTCCATTTATTTTTAACTTCTAATTTTTTTAATTATATTACATAATCAACTCTAAATTCAATTACTTCAATTGTATTGATTCTCATATTTTATAAATCCTAATTACACCAAGAGGCGTTCTACAGTGGAAGCAAAGAGTCTCATGTCGTGACTATGTACATAAAAAACCCTTAACTTAAATTTGACAGCCATTTACACACAAATAATTAATATATAATAATAAACATAAATTTAAAAAAGAAACATATGAGTATTTAATATTTCCTACACTTTTCAAAGTAAAAACCATACAAAAGAACTATTGAAATAATGAATGGTGGTTTTTTCAAAAGTAAAATTAAAATTTACATAAAAAGTAAAATAGCTCTTTAAATAAAAATAAAATAAAATAATTCTTAAATAAAAATTAAAGTTCATGTGTCCATGTAATAAATAATATAATTCTAAACTAAAATAAAATAACTTTAAGTAAATAAAATATCTATATTACTTTTAATAAACAAATAAACAAATGGAAGATTAATAAAATTTAATTTTAATATATATATTAAAAACACTCTTTTAAATTGAACAAATTCATAAAATTTATATTAAATATAGGTTTCTCCGTTTGCGTTAGGCACATGAGGCATTTGAGAAGAATAGGAATTACTTTTTTTAATTGATTTTTACTTCATGGCAATGCCAATTTAATACTTTCACCTAAATTACAAATGGAACCACGCACCTT
Source organism: Cunninghamia lanceolata (assembly GCA_027924645.1). Taxonomy (NCBI): domain Eukaryota; kingdom Viridiplantae; phylum Streptophyta; class Pinopsida; order Cupressales; family Cupressaceae; genus Cunninghamia; species Cunninghamia lanceolata. The sequence continues at coordinate 5,690,545 of BSBN01000232.1, read as the reverse complement.
TCAATGGAAACAGAATTTTCAGATGGCAAAATGATCTGGAAAGCTTTGCAGGGACATGAAAATGCAGCAGCATTTTACTGTCATGGAAATTGTCTCTTGCACAACACGTATCTAAACTACCTCAATTCCTAGACTAATAACTAAAAAATCCTAAATAGTGCTCAATAAGCCTCTACAAAGACGAGGCACTTGTCATGGTACCCTAAAAACCAAGAAACCCTAAATAAAAAAATCACAAGTAGGTGAAAAGAAATTTGAATCAAGGATTTTTTCACGTTTTAATCATGGTTTAAACATGATTATACAACAAATGAACGATCAAAATCATTAACCGCAATTTCTGTAAAAATCAACACATTTTGCAAAGAAAAAATCGCTACCCGCGACAATTTACAATTAATCACAATTTCTTCCCATCTTTTGCTTCTTTGGTTTTATTGTTCAAGGCCCTATAACCAATACACATCCTCATTGTTATATCTTTCTTCTTCACCAATACCACTGAAGATGCAAATGGACTCATGTTGGGTCTAATGTGTCCCAAACTCAGCAGCTCCTGTATAGTCCACTATATCTCACCCTTGAAAGCACGAGGATGTCAATTGGGAGTCACAATGACAAGTCTTGTCCCTCGATCCAACTCAATAGTGTGTCGAAAACCCCTATTTGGTGGGAGTACTGAGGGCATGTGCCCAAACATAGAAGCATATGTCTAACAAAACTCAAATATCTAAAGAATATTCATCCTCCCTTGGATCCGTAGTACCTAGTGGTATCCCCTCAAAGGTGAAACCTATTGCCATCCAATTCACCTAATCCCGTTTCAAAAGCCTCTCTATTCGGTGAGGCAAAACTTCTTGTACCAATGCATCCATAACACCCTTGATGGTTCTTTTTTGCCCCTGATCCACGAAGTTGAGTGTCATTGTTTGGTAGTTCTGTGAGAACTCACCAAGCAAATGCAAACACTAGACGTCCAAAACTATATGAGCTCCACCAAGTGGGATGACAAAAACCATGGGTGATAGTATGCCCATCTAGTATCACCTATAATAGCAGATGACCTGCTTACAAGCCAATGAATAACCATCTGCTACTACCAGTTCAAACCTTGTAAACTCTTCAACTTTCAACTTCAAGTGAACTATTCTGATCTATCTTGAGCACAAACCTTCCACAAACCAAATATTGCCTAAATTTGTCGAGAGCATGCATTATGGATAGCATCTCTTTATCATAGATTGAATAGCTCTTTCTAGAGTCTTTTAGCTTTCTGCTTTCAAAATCTATTGGATGTCCTTTTTGCATTAGCACTACTCCAATTCCTTCACCTAATGCATCACATTCTAGAACAAAAGGAAGTGAGCAATCTGGAATAGCTAGTACAGGGCATGAACTTACTATTTTCTTGAGTTTATCAAAAGCCTATTGAGTTGTCTTTGTCCAGGCAAATGCTCCCTTCTTGATCAAATCTGTCAATGGAAAGGCCAATTAAGATAATCCTTTGACAAATCATCTATAGTAGCTACAAAGGCCAAAGAACCCTCTCAACTGAGTTAAATTGGTCAGTGGAGGCCAATCTAAAATAGCTTGTATCTTTTGCTGATCTACTTGCACTCCTTGAGCACTAATAACATATCCTAAATATAGACTCTCTGTGAATCCAAACTCACATTTGGATTTCTTAGCAAAAAGGGATTGTTGCTCCAAATTCCTAGAACTTCATCCAAATGTTGTAGATGTTCTTCCCATGTTTTGTTGTAGATCAGAATATCATCAAAGAATACTAAACAAACATCCTCAATTGATTTCTGAATACATGGTTCATACATGATTGGAAGGTAGAAAGAGCATTAGTTGAACCAAATGGCATAACTAAAAACTCAAAATGTCCAAAATGACATCAAAAAGCAATTCTATGCACATCCTCTTCTCTCACTCGTATTTGATGATACCCAGATCTCAAGTCAATTTTTGAGAAGTACACTGCTCCATGCAATTCATAAATTTATTCATCAATTCTAGGAATTGGTACCTGTTTTTTTATAGTTTTCTTGTTCAAAGCTCTAAAATCTATGCACATTCACATAGCTCCATTTTTCTTTTTCACTAGGACAACTGAAGCTGTAAAAGGGCTAGAACTTGGCCTGATATGACCCATCTCCAAAAGTTCCTTAATTGTCTTTTTTAATTTCCTCCTTAAATCTTCTTGGATGTTTTTTAGGAGTAGTAATTACTAGTTTTGCTCTGGTTTCTAGTTCTATTGTATGTTGAAATCCTCTATTAGATGGCAATCCTATAGGAATGTCATTGAAGACCATGCTATGCTTGTCCAAGAGTGTTTGTACGTCCACATGATAAGCTCTCTTACTTGCAGTAGTTGTAGAGGTCACTAAACATTGTGTTGCCCACACTACTTGTTCACTCCTAAAACACCTCTCCATTCTTTTTGCTGATACAACTCTAGGAGCTCCATTAGTAATGCGTTGTAGCACTACTTCTTTGCCTTATGATTTGAACCTTAGCTCCATAGTCTGATAATTCTAAGTAAACTCTCCCAATGAGTGTAACCGTTACACTCCTAAAACAATATCTATTTCTCCTATGCCCACCACATAGAAATCATCTCCTATGTCTGCCAAGAGTAATCTCCAACTACTGAATTCTCTTGGTGCATAGAATGGTAAAACCATCAACCACTATGACATTGAATCCATCGAAATTTTTTGTTTGCAATCCTCTTCTAGCAACCAACCATTCATCAATGAAGTTGTGTATTGCTCCACTATCAATTAGAACTGTAAATTAGTGTCACTGCAAAATTCCCGTACTCTGAAAGGATGATATTTAGGAGCACCAGGCAATGTTGCAAGTGCACCCCCTGGATGTTCACCTTCCACTTTTATCTCTGATTCAGGTTCACGTTTTTCAACTTCTAGCTCTGGTTCTTCCTTCTCTGAATCCTCATCAAAAATTACTTCTATGTAATGTACTTGACCTTTTCCCTAACATCTATGTCCAAGTTCCCATGGTTTTTTTGCAAGAAAAACACAACTTATTCCGACGGAGCTCATTTTTGGTCAATTCATCCAAACTATTATTTGGTGGTAATGCCTTTTGTTGAGAAGACCCTTTTTTAAAAGGTTTCTTATTCTGCCCTATAGGAGGGGTTTTCTAATAAAACTTATTCTTGGCCACTGAAGTTTCTAAATTCAAAGCTCTTTTAATAGCCTCCTAAAGGGCCAATGGATCAAATGTCTTAATCAAACCCCTAAGAGGTTCAATTAACCCTTCAATAAAAAGGACAATTAATCTTCTTTTTGTAACATCAAGCACCATTATAGATAATTTTTGGAATTCCTCCACATATTTCTCCACTATTCCCTCTTGGTTCAATTGGGCCAATTCTCTAAAATGAACCTCAAGATCTTTTCTATCAAACCTTTCAATCAACCTTTCGCAAAATTCATCATATGTGTCAATTAGACTATGACCTTGGGTAACGAACCTATGATACCACCATTTGTGTGTTGTGGCTTCCAAGTGTAAGGTAGCAAATTTGATGGTGTCATCCTCAGTCATAGCTATGTTACCAGATTCGTCGCCTAGAGCCCCGGATTCGGGTCCGGTCCGAACCGGGTTCAAGATTCGAGTCGATTCGCCCTTGGATTCACTGAGGGTGCAAGATAATCTCTATGGGTTCGTCCCAGACAAACCCAAGCGAACCCATAACGAATTTGACAGGGTTTTTTTGCTACTCAACGAATTTCAACTGATTTTTTGGGTGCTCAATGAATTTCGACAGAATTTTTTTGGTGCCTAACGAATTTTGACAGGACTTTTCAGCGCCAATCTTTGAATCGGCCCACATAAGTTTTAATGCACGTAAATATACAAAACCTACAACTATCGCTGCAATAGATACAAAATATATATTATTAATGCCATTCACATAAGTTTTAATGGATGTGAATATAAAAAAATGTCATGACCATAGCTAATATTTATATATTTTAGTATTTATATTATTAATACTATTAATATAACATTTATAATATTTATATTAATATAATATTATAATATGACATTTATAATAAATTAATATAAATATTATCATATAACATTTATAATATATTATTAATATAATATTATAATATGACATTTATAATAAATTAATATTTATATAACATTCAAAATATATGTATATTATAAATATTATATTATAATATTTATATTAATATTATTAATTAAATATTAATATAAATATTATTTTATAATATATTTATATTATTAATATAAATAATATTTATTCTATTATCAATATATATTTATAGTATATTTTAATATATATGTTATAATAGTATATTATTATATTTATGTTATTCATATATATATATATATGAACGAACCCAATCCCAAAATGTTTTTTGGTCGAATCCACGAACCGAATCCGCGAACCCGAATCAAGATCCAAACCAGAACCGGCAACTTAGAGTCATAGGTTTTAGAGATAGATATGTGTCTAACTTCTACACCCACACACAAGCAGTACACTTATTAAAACCATCAAATATAGATAGTGTTAGCTTCCCCAAAGCTTGCTGATAGTTATGCTGTCTTGGTTGAGATCTAGGTTCAACTCTTGGTCCATTTCTGCTTCTTTTCCTAGTCATGTAATTAGTGAGAGTCATTGCTTCTTGAATCTCTGGAGAGAGATCCCTATATTCTGCATACATGACGTTAATATCATCTTGCATTGAGCTTTGTGCTTCCCCTACAGGAACTTCTTCCTTTTGAATGAAATAGAACGAAGAGGTCTATCAACAAACCCAATCATGGTTCTCTATGTGCAATTTTTCTACTTATTATTTTTATTGTTTTTGGATCCAAAAGAACTTGCCTCACTATTTTGATTGTCGGAATTTCCTACACTATTTTGTGTTTTTTGGTTGTTATGCATCATATGTAACATGTGCCCCATCATATCTAACATAATGTCAAACTTCCTATCAATCTTATCTACATAATCTTCTGTAGTTTTCTTCTCTCTATCCATATTTGCTTCTTCTACCTCAAACTCCAAAGGAGTTTTTGTTTCTTTGTTCTTAGGAAATTGATGTTGAGTTTTTCTAAGTTCCCTTTGATGATACATGTGGCTCTATCGCTTGACTACATAAGAAGAAAATCTCATAGGCTGGCAAGATCCAACTCTGATACCATTGTAACATCTCGGAAGGAATATTGTTGATATCTAATTTATCTTTATATACCTCAATACTTTCTAAGGGGTTAGCTCCATATAGAGATCTGAATATTATTAATTACCATACAGTTGCAATAAGGGAATTTTGAATCCAATTGTGATGGACAATGACTAATATGAAATTAAAAACAATATTACTAGCTCAAAGCAATTTAATTTCTTTACTCCCAGCTTACATTTATGATATGAATGCTGCAATTGGTAGCACTAGACTACATTCAGCTGATTGAATATGATTACTTGCCACTTACAAACCATTTCTTATGATGATCGCCAGGTTCTGCACATGCCACCGTCCATGGAGAAATTAGAAACAATAGAAATTTGCCACCAGATGCTATATTCAATCAATCCTCAATCAAGTAGATGAATTCTGCCCTAGAGGGTTTGACCCTAACGCAACTCACAATCCACTTGGCCTTTGCAAACACATGAATCGCTATGATCTGAAGAAGAATTTGGATCACTGATATTTGGAATTGCAGATTTATAGTTATACAGCTATCATCACACACGAAAGAATAAGAATTGCAACTCTTGAATATGAATTGCCACCACTTTAGACCCTATAATGAATTAATTGCATCACTACAATTCTTTGGAATATTATCGCCTTATGCACATTGGAAATCGCTGTCAATATACACCAATTCTAACTTGCCAATTCCACTATCAACCAAATACACCACTACAATTATATGCCACTACAACTATAGATAATTGACACTTTGACAGTGGCCACAAAATTATCAAGATAATCTTCTATGCAAACTCAATAGAGATTTTACCATGAATTTGATATGCCTATCGACTTGAAACTCATATGCAATCTCTAGATGAGATCGCCCCAAGTTTGAATTAGGGGTTTTCATCCACTAATCCAGTAATAGAAATCAAGGGGTTTTCATCCTCCAATTTGAAACCTAAAGGGTTTTCGCCCTCAAGTTAATCAAACCGAATTCCAATGCTCCAACAAGGAGTAGAAATCAGAAAATAGCATGGTTGATCAATATGCCTCCTCCTCCTTGCTTGGCCTCTCTTAAATAGAGTTTCCCTCCAAAAGACATAACTCTTCAAATTTCCATCATGACCCTTGATTGATATTTGAGAGGAACTATTTAAAATAAACTTTAATTATAAGAGACCTTATTTTATATTTTAAACTTACTTGAGGCCCTCTTTATTATAATTTCATTTTATAATATCACTTAAGCAACCCCTTTTGTGACATTATAACACTCCTAATTTATTATTATAATTCCATTTCCCTAGTGCAAAATTTCCAAGGCCCACAAGAAATGCATGATAGACGTTTGGGTTTTAACTTAGCTTAATTTCAAAGAGGGAATATTACAGAAAATACAATGTTTTCGAGGACAAATCATACCAGAATCAAGTACAAATCTAAATTGTCTATGGAACCGGACAGAGTTCAGATTTGAGCTATTGGAATCGTGTGGAAATGGTGCAAGGTGTACTCGGGCAATTCCGGGGTGGGTGTGGTGATTTCAAATCGATTCCGATGTTGGGTGAATTTTTCAAGGCAATTTTTTTGACTTTTTGACCGGTGGAACACTAAACAACTATCCCAAAACACCAAACAACTGGCATATTATGCATTTCATGTGTTTAACAACTCGCAACAATAGGAAAAAGGTATTCCATATGCTGAACAAATCACAGCAAAATCAAACAGGGAAAGAAATTGGGCAGCAAACAGTCAAGGAGTTCGTCTGCAGCAAACAGTCAACAACTCAGGATTCATGTAAGATGCTACCCCAATTTTTTCAAAAATAATGAACAATGATATGAGAGTGTTAGCATCAAATGCAAAACCAACTAAATGCCTCACACTTTCTGATCACCCAGATCCTAGAATGGGAAGGTGAGAGCATACGGTGATTGGCTACAATGAATAACTATGCAAACTATGAACTATGACTCATCCGCTGCGGCGGGCATCCACATAATGTGGGGATTCACCACTTTTAGTGGGTATTGAACAATAAAGAAAGATTACAATGCCATCCACTTGTTCAGTGGGAATACTCCACTTTTCAGCGGGTGAGAGCAAATATGAAAGATTCTTTCTCCACACTGGCGGTAAACCATACAGGGGTCCTTAAATGTGTTGCATAACAGAAAATCAATTACAATGTTCATAAGCAATCATATTCAAAATGATAGAAATAGGATTTGATCATGGCAACACAAGATTGAAGCAACTTGAGATTTTACCCTGCAAATCAATGGCATTATAATCTTTGAATGGCTGTTCAAACTGGAAGAGACTGATAAATGGACTGGCTGCTCACTGATCTTTAGAAATTTCAGAGATTCCTTGACTGTACGACAGCCATGGAGGAGTCCAACAATACATAGAAACAAAATGCCCTTTGATATCCCTTCAAAAACAACCTCAAACTGATCTTCATATCCAATACATCAATTCTGAGCACAATGAATGTATCATACAGTAAATAATCTGCATTTAGTATTTTTTCTGCTGAGTACAGGGACGTACGGCCATGAAAGTACGGCTAGATCAGAACTTCCTATTTTCTGCACTAAAAACCCTGAAACCACTCTTAAAATTGGCATCTATAGCCCACAAACACAATGCAATAGACTTTATTTTGAATGGCAACAACTATTATTTATTATATGCATCCGTACCCTGTAGCTGGTACGGCCAGGGAAGTATGGAAATCCTTGCAACAATTCAAACACTGCTCAATACTCAATGAAAATGGCTGGAAATGAGACACCAAAACCAAGCAAAGGTATCCCAATCAAATCCACATTCAAAAACATCAATATTAATTTTTAATCATAATCTACCAACTCTGCACAGTAAGGCCATGATGTACGGCCAGGTAGAAAAAAACTCACAACAATATAAAGATATAAATCCAAACTATACACTTTAATATCCAAACTACATTCCACTATTAAAAAATGGATTACAATGCAAATCACAACAAAATCTATCAATCTCTAATCAGCTCCATGGCAAACTCTGTATGAGCTTGCTCCAATCTCTGTCTCCAGCACAATGCTGATTCCTATAGTGAAACCACACCCAACCTCAAGAGGGTTTTCGTCCTCAAGAGCATTCCACAAGAGGGTTTTCGTCCTCAAGAGAATATGGAAGAACACGCAGGTTCAATCCAGCAGAGTAACAATACAAATTCAAGCATGAACAAACAATGATCCCATCACCTCCTTTTATAACCTTTTTGAGGGAAATAAAATATTATTTCTTTTATCCCTTCATATTTCTCCTCAACAAAATATAAAAATAACTCATTATGTGTGCACAACTTAAAGTCAGTTTTTTAATTAAAAGCTCATTTTAGCTCCAAAGACCCCTTTATCAAAATAAATGAAATATTTGATTCGCAAGGTCCCAAAATTATACATCCATGATTTAAAGCTTTTCATCCCCTTTCCAACGAGCTATAACACTTAAGTGTTAAATGAACATTTCCCAACCTTTTTGTAGTGCCCCTCCATTTTCACTTTGGTTGTGTCAGGTATGTTTAACATTTGATTATTTGGTTTGGATTGTTCATTTAATGCTATTAGGTTAATCATGGCATTAAAATAATATTAGTAGTCATTAAAACATTTTTTATATTTATTTATTAACTTGACTACTATTACAATATATATATTCAATAAACTAAATTTGCATAAAGACATTTCTCTCATGTCTCAATGTTTTGATGATGTTGTCAAATTCATAGTATTTCCTACCATGGTATCCGTTACAAGAAGAAAAAAAAAACAATTATGGTGTGGCATATGAGACAAGAAATAAGATAAATTACCAATTCTAAAGCAAATTAAATGAGCGCCGATCCTACAAGTGTCATGTTCCCCATATTATGGCATTGTTTAAATTAAAGATTTAAACATCATAATAAGGACACAGTTCCGTCATTGATCGTATTATCACTATTGATAATATATAATAATATTATTTTAGAATAAAACATAATATGTATTGTAATTATGATATATATTAAATAATAACAATACATATTATAAATATTAATAGTTAAATAGTACATATTATTATATAATAATAAATATATTATAAATACAAATATAATATATATTATATATATTTGATATATGATAAGTAAATAATATATTTTATATATTGAAATATCTTTATATCCTAAAAGGGACCGATTCCCTAAATAATGATAGGAGTCACCTAGTTATGCTAAACCATCAAACATCATCTAGGTATCAAAGGAAAAATAGCCCTGCAACCATCGTAGAAGATTGGAAAACAATTTCAATTACAACAGCCATCGAATATCAAACACCCTCCGTCGATTTGAAAGGACGAGTGATAACAAGGAAGTCAAGGATAAATGACAAAGGCCTTTAAAATTACTAAGTAATAATAATGAATTAAAAACAACGCCGAACCTATGAGTGTGACTAATTGAAGAGTCATGACTCATTAGGAAGTAACGATATTTAAGGAAGCATTCGATATCCATCCAAAAACATTCAATTACAGCCGATTCTAATATTCCTAGCAGGTGTTTCATTAAGTTGCATTGATACATCTTCTATCACAATTATGAGTGAGCTTTGATAGTTATCGACGAAGATTTGAAGATATCGAGACTTCATATGTTGTGCGCATGATACACAGAAGGGAGCATTGATGGATATTCACTGAGCACTATTGACGTGGAGGAACTAGGAAGTGGCAAAGTCCATTCATATCATTCGAAGCCTGGGAAATATATTGCATGGCAAGAAGCATTGAATTAGAAGTTCTAGGCTGACAAACGATATCAAACAACGACATTATTATTGGCATTTGCATTGGACTCCTTCATTGTTTTGTATTGGAGACTTGAAGATTCGAAGTGCATTGAATTCATATGCATTGGTTCTTGCAGAAAAATATACGAAGACTTGGCATTTGTGGAGAGCGATTTCATTGGTGGCCCGCCTCATATTGTTGAAGATTTGAAGTCATAATTGTAATATGCCAAGTGAATGTTTGAAGACTGGCGATCCCCGTTGAACCTTGTAATCGTTCAGGAGTAGAGCATCGGGTGAAGATTAGCAATTGGAAGATCACTAGGAATCGTTAATATCAAGGATAGAAGGTGGCCAATTCAAGGAAACATACATTTGGTCCTAAATCCCATGCCATCACCTTCCTGTACGGTGGTGTTGGGAACAACAAATCACTGAGATCATAGTTTATATCATTTCCAAGCATTGAAGTTTACCAGATCAAACTACGGAATACCTCATCGCATTATCTTCTCTTTCCACTTGGAAACATTGCACAATAAATCTGAATAGTTTTCCATATAGTTCATAGTTGATGCTATATATGTAATTTGCAAACCAAAGTGGAAGGCTTCTGTATCTATTTGTACATGGATAATGCATAGATTTTGTGTCGGAGACATTTATATTTGCAAATTACAACAGTTTATCTACATAATTGAAAGAGTTCAAACAATACCCCATCAAACACCAAGAACGGGACATTACAACAAGCAAAGATTAATTAATCAATACAAAGGTAATGATGAGCGCTTGAGGCACAACTCTTGGAGATTTGCATCTATTCGCAGCTATAAAAGAAGAAGCGGCATCATGGCATCAGGAGGGGGGATATCGGTATCAACATGGAACTCTAAGAAAATATAAGACATCCAATCTTTCAGCACTCAATCACTGAATAATCTTCATCAAATTCGTAAGATTTCTTCAGTGAATTTGCTGCCAATGTGATACTCTTCAATACTCTTCTATTGTATGCAATGAAAGGATCTTTGACGGAGTATTTAGTCAAACCTATGACATCTTCTATAGAGATCGGCACTCAACCTGTGAATCGATTCCATCAACAATTGCAAGGTGTATGTCTATAGATTGGCGTTCACAATGGATATACTGTGATATGGAGATAAGGCAATGGATTTCAAGATTTCCACAATACCGTCGATGATATCTGAACAACATCCACGCTCGTCACACAATGCACGACTCCTCAGCGGAGCAAATTACAAAGATCCCTGAATTCTTCAATATCTCCACAAGGATCATCAACTCAGATCTGTGTATGATATGAGACCAAAACGTCAAGTAGACCAGTGATCTTCAATGCAGTGCCAATGCTCTTCTCATGATGTTGTGTGTCTTAGAACTGGACAATGAATCACCACCTCCTATAAGAAGAGTTGCCAAGATGATGTCGCGCTAAAGAACTTCGATGTCTTTCTCAAGATATTACAAGTCTCAACAATCCTTCAATGAAACTCAGTTCTGCGAATGATTAGAAATCCACTCCTCAGCGAATAAGAGTCTTCAACAAAACTCAACTGATGTCAACCATGGTCTTCAACCCACACTCGAAGGATATCATCTTCTTATCATCAAACAACGCATTATATCATCACATCACAACATTCAATCATAACACATTACATTTGATAAACAACAGTCAAGACAATAAATATTAATCAACAAGGATGCATCAGCATCGAATCTTTATCAAGAAGGCCAGTCAAGATATATCACAAGGAAGATACAGAGGCATCCAAGGTAAGTCTGCAGGCTCTTCTACCAGGTATGTGTTAATGCTCATTTCTCTTAATTCGATATACGTATTCTGTTTGTTTTTAAATATAACTGATGTTGAATTCGAAAGGCTAAGAAATATGTGTTGCTAACTATATGCATTAGAAATAGAATAAATAATTGTGTATATGCTTAATGATTGCTATTAGACATAAATTGAACATAGAACAATAAACTAATCTGAGATATGTGATCATGAACATGTTAAGAAAGAATAGATTGATATGATAAATGAATATGCATATGAATAAGAAATCAATGAAGACACCTACAGATCTGATTTTAATAAAGATAGGGAGGTAAGAAAGAAGAACACTGTTACAATAGAGGTATGTTATTATCTTCATGGATTAATAGTATAAATTGATTTCAATATGAAAATGGAAATAAGTATATGTGTAAATAAATAATAATAAGGCAAAAAAAAAAAAACATAATTAAGATACAAATAATGTCTATCATAGCATTAGTGAACATCATAGAATAAGGATATGAATAATAGTATGTAATTCTTAGATGATGCATGATTATTGTGAAAACATATATATTGGATATAGAATTATGAGAACGATTGGAAATGATATGAAAGGCTTACTTAAATAAGAAAATATAACGTATAACTAAGTAAGGCCGGAATGAGAAATGGACATCATGGTTAATCCATCACACCAAATAAGTGAGACCAAGGGTTGACAATTTACCAAGGTATTTAAGGCTCGAGCAACATATGATCCTTCCAAGGATAGCACTTGAGGCCTATGGAAAATGAGTATGAGTATGAAAATGGATATGAATAAAAAATGAATATGAATATGATTATGAACAATATGATGAGTATGACTATGGCTAAGATGAATCAGATTATATGACTATGAATATGAATTATGTGATATGGATTTATATTAATTATGATAGGAAAAAGAAATTTTGGAATATTAATGTTCTCTTTTGGTAAGTTGAAATTGTTTACAAAGTTGTGAAAATTTTGGCTTGCTAGAAGGGGACATTACACTTTTTAAGTGCAATAATTAATTGTTTAGCTCATTAAATCAACTGATTTTATGGAAAATCCCAAATATCATCAAACTGCAAAATTAAGTATACCAACATACTCCATGATGTTTGGGAAGATGAATGATGCCTTCCGAGAGACTTTCTAAAAATAGACGGCTTCTCTAAGAATCTTGGAGAGCAAACTGGGAACCCGATCAAACATCAGAAAACATCACTGCGATCCTGAACACCATCTAAGCTCAAATCCATAACCAATTGCTCTGTAAAATTGATCTATGGCCACTCCAAGAACATTGGAGTTCCCCCAACAAAGCCAGATAGCCACTAAGAGACTAAGAACAAGCCAAAATGCTCACAATAATCAATGCGCCAAAAATGGAACATTACAATTCAGCAATAAGGTATTACTCAGCAACATGATTGACGATTCTTATAGCTGAATATATTTCGGTGCCCTTTAGATGTTTGACGTAGCTTATAGTATATACTCCTAAGTGATATATTTGTATTTGTAATATGAATTGTTTAACTGTCATGTCCCCTCTTTAGCGCTGTCTAGTAGAGACATGAGAGTTGACCTATCATCCGGGTTCCCGTAGGTCAGCGGAATGGTTAGGGGATCTATTCAGAGGCAGTGTAGCTTGGTGGGGAGCTTTACAGGCCTTTCCAGACAGTTTGTGACAGTTTCCTATTTTTTAGGAAGGGTTCCTATTTTTTAGGGTTTGACCGAGAGTTGACCAGGAGACATCAAGGGACCTCCAGGAGCATTTTTGGAGTTTTGGTCAAATTCCCTATTTTTTAGGAGGTATCCCTACATTTTAGGGAGGCACTGTCAGTTAGCTTGACACGTGGCAACATCACCAGTGGCGTGGGCTACAGCAGTTCTCAGTTCAGGATGGCCAAGTGATGGATTTGGAATAATTATTGAATATTAAAGTGTGGCTTTAATATTTAATAAAAAATAAAATAATTTTAAGTGAATAACTTGTCACCACTTTATATTAATAAGTTATTAAAAGGACCCCCACCTAGTTGACACAATGTTGTGTTAAAAAGGTGGACTTTTAATAATGAAGTTGGGCCCTCAACTTGGGCGCCCAACTTATTAGTCCTCATTAACAAAAGAATCTTTCAAAGATTCTTACTTTTGATGCCATTTTGGAACCCTAAAGTGGACGCCCACTTTGGGAAAAGAATAAAGTGACTTTGAAGTGCTTTTTGGATTATCTTTTTGCATATCTTTTGAAGCTTCATGGCAGCTCTGAACTCTGTGGAAGGGGGCAGCAGCATTCAGACTCTTGGGAACGAAAACTCTCAAGGATCTTGGTGAATTGGACGACAACCCAGTTCTTGTTCGTGGGATGCCTACTCTGGGTCTTCATTTGTGCATCATTGGACAGATTCCAGGGCATGCTATTGCAGATCTAAGCTTGCAGCAGTGCCAAATCAGCCTATTTCTTCAGATCCTTCATTCTCAGTTGCATGTATAGCCTCTTCTAGGCCAATACTGTCTTTGTATGCAAGTAGGGTTGCAAACCAGGCTTTCATTGAATATAAAATACAGATCTATGGGTATGTGCCTCAATTTCTTAGTTGGTATCTTTTTATCAGTTAATATTTATTTTTAGTTCATTTCTATTTGAGATTGCAGCTGTATGTATTTCTATTTGCCATCTTGGCAAATACACATCTCAAGAAAACTGAAACCCCTTCTGCATCTCCTCTCTAGTCTGAAAGAAAACAAAAAAATTAATAAAAATCATAAAACAAAAAAAATCACAAAAACAGCACTTCATTTCAGCAAAGGGATCCATCAGGAATCTTTCAGTGGTATCAGAGCCTTTGACCTGCCAGCCTGTGGGGTTTAGAGAATTGTTTTCTATGCATACAGACAGGTATTACACACGCAGGACAGCCCAAAACGAGCTTGGGATTGGTACAGCAGAGGAACCAGTAATGGCTGAAGAACAGAGAAATGCCAGGAGAGATCAGGATGAGGAAGAGAGAGAGAGATGATGAGAACCCTCATCAACACTCAACCTAGGATTGCTCAGACCCTTGACAGGATACAGGATGCCTTGGAACGGTTGGAGTTAGATAGAGGCAGACAGAGCAGATCAGTATCTGTGGCGGGAAGCCAGCATAGTCACAGGTCACACGCATCAGCTAGGAGCTCCCATCATTCCCCTAGGCGTGGACAGGCCAGGGATAGACCCTTACTTCCTCAGTTTGCACCAGGTGAACGGCCAACACAGGTAGAGCCACCAGAGGTGGAATTTCAGGACTCAGTCATGGCAGCTACAGCTGAGTGGAGAGCCTTACCCCCTGAGGTCCGAGATGTCTTTCCTTTTCCATAGTATTGTGCACAGCGCAGAGATTCTACCAGGTTCAGAGGAGACCGAGGCACTAGACCACAGCAGCAGAACTATGACCTCAGTAGAGCTACTGGGAAGATCACGTTGGCTACATATGATGGTACGGGTAGTACAAGTGCACGTGCTTGGGTGCACAAGCTGGACATATATTTATCCTTGAGACCCATGCCTGAGCGTGAGGCTATCCAGTTTGTTGTCTTACATTTAGATGGGGTTGCCTACGATTGGTGGCATCATGGGCTGGTCACCCAAGATCATGCCTTGATTCATTCCTATGCAGAGTTCACTGAACGACTCATTACCCGGTTTGACTGTAAGGACACAGAACTCTACTATAGGGAGTTGGCACATCTTAGACAAATGGGACATGCTGAAGCTTATGTTAATGAGTTCCAGCGTATTGCAGTTATGGTACTTGATATGCCCCAAAGACGTAGTGTGATGTTATTCATTGAGGGGTTACAAGATAGGCTTAAGGGATTGGTACGTGCCTTCCAGCCGGCCACTCTTAAGGATGCCATTGATGTGACCTTGAAATTGGACACCACTCCCACTTATCAGTCGGATAAGAGGCCATTCAGGGAATCACGGCCTATTCAGAAGGCCAATACTCCACAGTTCAGAGATGGACAGTCAGCTAGACCTCCTAGGATGGATCAGGAGTCACAGAATGATTTGAGGAAGAAATTATGCTTTTCCTGCAAGGAGCCCTGGGAGCCCGGACACCGCTGTATGGGTAAGGGCAGGGTTCACTTGATTGAGGTCACATCCGAGCTTGGGGATGAAGAGATACCAGACACCGACATTGAGGACAGCCCTAAGGAGGTTATTCAGGAGCGACCCCAGCTAGAGATAGATATCCCTGATTCATCGGCAGCAGCCAAAGTGACTATGGCTACACTATCCAGTTATCCCAGGTTCCATGCCTTTCGGTTGAAAGGTACACTACAGGGACAGCGAGTCATGAGTTTGGTTGACACAGGAGCCACGCACAATTTTATTGATCAGAAATTGGTTGAGAGGCGTGGATTACAGTCTGAGGTGTTCGAGGGTATTGGAGTTAAGGTTGCAGATGGTGCAGTGTTGGGTTGTACTAGAAGGATCTCACAGCTCAGCATTCAGATGGGGGATTTTACCTTGACGGATGACTTTTATATCCTACCCTTAGAGGATTATGATGTGATTCTGGGTATGCAGTGGTTACAGGGTATAGGGAGATATATTATTGATCACCACCGCATGCAGTTAGAGTTCCTATCTGGTGGAAAGAAGGTGATCTTGAGGGCAGCCTCTGACGGTGGGCCCAAGGAGGTATCTTCTCGCAGGATGGAGTCTATTATTAGACATGATGATGTGATCTGGGCCACACGTTGTTTGGTGAAATCCAAGACACCTACTCCTCAAGATGGTAGAGCATTTCATGTTGACATACAGACAGTGATGGATCGGCATGGTCGAGTATTTGGTGACATACCTCCTGGTGTACCCCCGGATAGAGGGTTTGAGCATGGGATAGAGATGGAGGAGGAAGCTAAGCCAGTGATCACCACCCCGTATCGTCATCCTAGAGCATACAAGGATGAGATTGAGAAGACTATTCATGAGCTGTTAGATATGGGTTTCATTCGCCCCAGTTCTAGCCCCTTTGCTTCTTCTGTAGTACTGGTTAAGAAGAAGGATGGGACTCTACGGATGTGTATAGATTACAGGACCTTGAACAAGAAGACAATCAAGAACAGATACCCTATACCGCGCATTGATGAGTTGTTGGACGAGCTTCATGGAGCCATCTACTTCTCTAAGATTGATCTTCGTTCAGGCTATCATCAGATTCGTGTACGAGCAGAGGATGTACACAAGACCGCCTTCCGTTGTCATTATGGGCATTATGAGTTCCTGGTGATGCCTTTTGGCCTTACCAATGCCCCAACCACCTTCCAGTCATGTATGAACCATCTCTTCAACAAGCAGTTGAGGAAATCGGTTCTAGTGTTCTTTGACGATATTCTGATCTACAGTCGTACTTGGGAGGACCATCTCAGACATGTTGAGGAGGTACTTAGCATCATGGAGAGTCAATCTCTATTTGCTAAGTTGTCCAAATGTGAGTTTGGACTTAGAGAGGTCCTATATCTGGGACATGTGATCAGTGCTGATGGGGTGAAGGTGCACGAGGAGAAAATTCAGGCAATTCGAGATTGGCCCCACCCTCGGAACATTACTGAGTTACAGGGGTTCCTTGGTCTATGTGCTTATTACAGACGATTTGTGAGGGGTTTCTCTCAGTTGGCAGCTCCCTTGACAGACCTCACAAAGAAAGGGGCTTTTAGATGGACAGAACAGGCACAGGGAGTCTTTGACAGGCTCAAGGAGGTTATGAGTACTTGCCCAGTTTTAGCACTTCCCGACTTCTCGCAGCCCTTTGTACTTGAGTGTGATGCTTCCGGTTTGGGCATAGGAGCGGTTTTGATGCAGAACCGACACCCCATTGCTTTTGAGAGTCGGAAGCTGCGGGATAATGAGAGGTTGTATTCTACGTATGATAAGGAAATGTTGGCTATAATGCATGCATTAGCCAAGTTCAGACAGTATCTTGTTGGCAGCAAATTCGTGGTAAGAACAGACCACAACAGTCTAAAATATTTCCTTGATCAGACAGAGCTCAATGATCGTCAGCAAAAATGGGTGAGCAAGATTCAGGCTTATGATTTTGACATCGAATTCATAAAGGGGAAGAATAATACTGTGGCTGATGCACTTTCTAGAAAACCATCACTTGCTGCCCTATGTTCATTGAGCGAGATTTCAGCAGATTGGAAGGCTCAACTTTTAGTTGAGTACTCCAAAAATCAGCATGCTTGTGAGGTCATGGATGGTTTGGTGTTGGATGATAGGTACACGGTGGTAGATGAAGTCATCTACTACAAGGGAAGAGTGTATCTGGTTCCTGGTTCTCAGTTGAAGGAACAAGTTATGCATGCTTATCATGATACTCCGACAGCAGGGCACCCAGGTTATGGTAAGACCTACAGGGCGGTTCGGAAGAGATTCTCTTGGAAGGGTCTCAAAGCTGATATCTTACGTCATGTTCGTGAGTGTTTGACGTGCCAGCAGAATAAGGCTGAGCATACTTTTCCTGCTGGTTTATTGCAGCCCTTACCTATACCGGAGCAGAAGTGGTCGGGAATCTCCATGGATTTCATTACAGGTCTTCCTCGGGTACAGGGGAAAGACTGTATCTATGTTGTAGTAGACAGGTTGACTAAATACGCCCACTTCTTTCCTATTGCAGCTGATTTCACAGCATCTCAAGTGGCGGAGTTATTTTTCAGAGAGATATTCAGGCTCCACAGTCTCCCCAAGACCATAGTGAGTGACAGGGATAGTAGGTTCATGAGTTCTTTCTGGCAAGAACTTTTCAGGCTCACAGGTACGGAGTTGACACCCAGCACCAGCTACCACCCACAAACAGATGGACAGACCGAGATTGTTAATAAGTGGGTTGAGGGGTATTTGCGCAACTATGTGTCAAGACAGCAGAAGGCATGGGTGCGTTGGCTATATCTAGGAGAGTATTGTTATAATACTACACACCATATGTCTATTGCTATGACACCTTTTTAGAGCCCTCTATGGTTACGAGGCATTATCTTTTGTTGATTTGGCTGTAGGTGACAACAGAGTGCCCTTGGCACAGGATTGGTTACAGGGGAACCAGGACATCATGAGATCTCTCAGGGAGAATCTTCAGCAGGCACAGAATCAGCAGAAGGTCTACGCTGATCGGCATAGGACTGAGAGAGTATTTGAGGAGGATGACATGGTTTTCCTGCGGTTGCAGCCTTACCGACAGAGCACCCTTAAAGGGGGTGGAGCTGAGAAGCTCAAGCCTCGCTTCTACGGACCATATCGGATTCTCAGGTGTGTGGGAGAGGTTGCTTATGAGATTGAGTTACCACCTGACAGTCGGATTCATAATGTGTTCCATGTATCTTGCCTGAAAAAGGCACTAGGGCAACATATTGTAGCATCACCCGATTTACCTCCCTTGGATGAAGAAGGTAAGCTGACTCTGGTTCCTGAGGAGATCTTGGAGGAGAGGGAACGACGACCGAGAAGTAGGGTGATTCGGGAGTACTTGATTCGTTGGAGAGGACTCCCTATAGAGGACGCCACCTGGGAGGGAGAGTCCATTTTACAGCATCCGACCTTGCAGTTGCTTGTGGGCAAGCATCTTCGAGAGGGGAGGACTGTCATGTCCCCTCTTTAGCGCTGTCTAAGAGAGACATGAGAGTTGACCTATCATCCAGGTTCCCGTAGGTCAGCGGAATGGTTAGGGGATCTATTCAGAGGCAGTGTAGCTTGGTGGGGAGCTTTACAGGCCTTTCCAGACAGTTTGTGACAGTTTCCTATTTTTTAGGAAGGGTTCCTATTTTTTAGGGTTTGACCGAGAGTTGACCAGGAGGCATCAGGGGACCTCTAAGAGCATTTTTGGAGTTTTGGTCAAATTCCCTATTTTTTAGGAGGTATCCCTACATTTTAGGGAGGCACTGTCAGTTAGCTTGACACGTGGCGACATCACCAGTGGCGTGGGCTACAGCAGTTCTCAGTTCAAGATGGCCAGGTGATGGATTTGGAATAATTATTGAATATTAAAGTGTGGCTTTAATATTTAATAAAAAATAAAATAATATAAAGTGAATAACTTGTCACCACTTTATATTAATAAGTTATTAAAAGGACCCCCACCTAGTTGACACAATGTCGTGTTAAAAAGGTGGACTTTTAATAATGAAGTTGGGCCCTCAACTTGGGCGCCCAACATATGAGTCCTCATTAATAAAAGAATCTTTCAAAGATTCTTACTTTTGACGCCATTTTGGAACCCTAAAGTGGACGCCCACTTTGGGAAAAGAATAAAGTGACTTTGAAGTGCTTTTTGGATTATCTTTTTGCATATCTTTTGAAGCTTCATGGCAGCTCTGAACTCTGTGGAAGGGGGCAGCAGCATTCAGACTCTTGGGAACGAAAACTCTCAAGGATCTTGGTGAATTGGACGACAACCCAGTTCTTGTTCGTGGGAGGCCTACTCTGGGTCTTCATTTGTGCATCATTGGACAGATTCCAGGGCATGCTATTGCAAATCTAAACTTGCAGCAGTGCCAAATCAGCCTATTTCTTCAGATCCTTCATTCTCAGTTGCATGTATGCAAGTAGGGTTGCAAACCAGGCTTTCATTGAATATAAAATACAGATCTATGGGTATGTGCCTCAATTTCTTAGTTGGTATCTTTTTATCAGTTAATATTTATTTTTAGTTCATTTCTATTTGAGATTGCAGCTGTATGTATTTCTATTTGCCATCTTGGCAAATACACATCTCAAGAAAACTGAAACCCCTTCTGCATCTCCTCTCTAGTCTGAAAGAAAACAAAAAAATTAATAAAAATCATAAAACAAAAAAAATCACAAAAATAGCACTTCATTTCAGCAAAGAGATCCATCAGGGATCTTTCATTAACTTTTTACATATTTCGATGCCCTTTAGATATTTACTTTCTCTACATATTATGATTCCACATTTATGATTTTAGCTCCATATACATTATCATATATGTTCTACTTTAGTTTTATGTATAAATATTTATAATTTATTTATATTATAATATTTTAGTTTTATGTCCCTGTTCATGGGATTCCCGGGTTAAACCATTCCTCCACCAACAAAGCCCATATTAAATGGACACTGCCACCAGTGGATGAATTCAAAATGAATTTCGATGACACCTCAAGGGGCAATCCAAGGCCGTCTGGTGCTGGTTGTGTCATTAAAGACAGTTGTGTCATTAAAGACTAATGGTAATATTATAAAAGCGGCATCCAAGAAACTTCAGCCAAGTACAAATAATGAAGTAAATGTCGAAGCTTTTCTAATCAGCCTCTTACTGCTAACCGTAAAATCATGTAATATCAACAAAATAAGGATTGAAGGCGACTCGATGGAAATCATTCTTTGCATTCGTAAAAGGCAATCAACCAATTGGAGAATAAATACTATCTTTAATGAATCTTGGAGTATTTTGGATAGTCTTTCTTCCTTCTCTATAACCCATTGCTATCGAGAGGGCAACAAGGTGGCAGACTTATCAAATCATGGTATCAAATGGTAATGATGACTTAATGATCAATGATGACATCAATTGAAGATCTAACCTTAGTGAGATATGGGATAGATAAAATGATAAATACTAGTGTCAAGTTAATCAATTCACATCACACGATACCTCCTTTGGCTTCATTTCAATCAAATCCCAAGTTGGAAGGGTACTCCTCACACATTTGGTCTATTCCTCACACATTTGGTTTATTCGAGAGGGTTCTGGAGAAATAAATTCATTCACTATCTGCCTACCATTCTTCAATTACAAGTTTGCATTCTTTCATATTCTCTCTTTTGTGCTTTCAATGGTTGCGGCAACCCCACAATGGAGGCATATATCCAGTTTGGAGGCAATTTATGATAGATGGTTTTCTTGGAGGCAATTTATGATAGATGGTTTTCTTGGAGGCAATTAAGGAACCCAGGCTGCGTAAAGTGTTCTTCTTTCAAGGAGGAGACATCTTGGCAATCATTCTAGAAGTGCTTGGGAAGGATTTCATAGAAGGTGTCGTCCGCCATAGAATCAACAACGACATCTCCTCCATGTTCGTGTCAAATGTTTTTATGATCACTAGTGGCAATGGCATTGGGTAATTACTACATTTAGGAGAAGCACAAGGCTGGTATGGAAGAAGTTGTGGACAACATGGCCCCTACAAAGGTGAAGTCTCTTCCCTTCAAGGGTTCCAAATTTCACGGGTTGGCATTGATGGGTACTATGCATGGTATTGAGACCAGATTGATGGAGTTGGTGCAGGAGGTGGCAATATCCAGGGTTTTCTTAAAGGCTTGGTGGGTTCCTACAATTCTCAGATAGACGTCTTGGTGCTTTGCTCACCTCTTCAAAAGCGCTTCAATGTGCCTAAGGAAGATCAGGCCATTAAGTTTTTATAGCAAAGGGCTAGATTGGTAAAACAAGAAAATGGAACCTATGGTTCCCTCTTTCATCTGTATTGGTAGCGTCTAGTCCTTCTCAATGGATGTTTTACTTGGCCTATGGCCTGTATGAACTGTTTTCTTTTGTTTCAGGTCTTCTATAGCACTATCTTGTGTTGCTAGTAGGGTTTAGTTTGTAAGCTAAGCATGTCTTCACAATCAATTTGCTCTCTGTACGATTGCTTTACTGGTTTGAGATATAGTTGGTTTTAGTTTGTAAGCATGGTTAGTCTCCACTACCGTTTTGCTCTCTATAGGGCTATTTTGCTGGTCTGGTATACAATCGATTTGTTACTTCAAATGTTCAATACAAAGTTGTAATGCTCCTTTCATGCCTATAATCAAGGCAAGACTTCAATATATTGTTTTTCTGATTATAAATAGAATGGGAGAGGGCCCTTACCTCTAACTTGATTTACAAAAAAGAAAAGTTTTACGTATAGATTAATATTACTATTATCATTTAACTGGAATTAGCAGTAGAAAGTTCACCCAGTCCTTGACTAATTGCCCTGATCATGATAAGGAATTACACTACAGCTAAGGGATGGTAGCTCATAACACCAACTGTTCGAATGACAACCAAATGAATGACTCTCCCACACTAGCATGATATTTTAATGTGCATATTGACTATTTACTTGTATATCTTACTTCATAAAATAAATTAATATTAATTTATTAACAATTTAGCTGTAATGTCCCCATTTCCGGCATGTTCACCTATCATATGTCGGCTAGCCTATTTTGTTCCTGTAGGCTAGGTCGAAGAAGCAAGGGAATACCTTGAATAGTTAAATCATGTATTTAACTATTTTTCCTTGGCAAAACCGAGATGGATTATGACATGGAGTATTTTTGTGATAATTATGGTGAAGTCAAAAATAATAAAATAATTTGCCTTGGATTGAAGCGAACCACTTGGAGGATGGAAAGTGGGAAAATAAGGAGAAAATAAAAATAAAGCAAATGACAAAATAAAAATAATATTTTATTTGTTAAAAATAATATATTATTTGCCAAAAGGTGACTGCCCAATTTGAGATAGAAAAATAATAAAATATTAATATTTTATTCCTCTATTTGGGTCGCCCAAGTTGAGGAAAGAAAAAGAAAAATAAAATAAAATAATATTTTATTATGGAGGTGGACTTGAAAGCAAAATAAATTACATTGGATTTGGGCGCCCAACTTGTGGGTTATAAAAAAGGAGTTTGGGAATCATTTGGATCATATTGTGAATTTGTCATTTGATACTTGGAGATTTTCTCTTGAGCTGCAACTTTGTTTCAGCAAGCTTCTAAGGACGAAAACCCTTAGAATTTAGCGGTTTGGACGAAAACCCACTCCACTTTGTGAGGTGGATCCATCCGAGGTTCATCATTGAAGTAATTGTAGGTTTTTTCTAGCTATTGGAGCTACAAAGGAACATCATTCCAGCTAGGGTTTGAAAGGAAATCATCATTCAAGCTAGGGCTTCACATAGGGTTTGACAGGTTATGGGCGAATGCATGCAAATTGGAGGTTTTACATGATGTATTTTCATTCCAAATCCATCGCCTAGGGTTTGAAGTGTGGCGCTATATTTTTGGAGGGTTTTTTGGTGATTGACAACATTCATTTGCAATCAGATTTGTGTTTCAGACTTCAACGAATAATTTCAGTATTGTAGATCCAAGGGTTTGAAGGCATAACTTCACATTGTGTTGGAATCTTTTCCATCTAGGGTCAATCGGCCTTTGTTGCAAATGCTAGCGCACCATTTAGAGGGCTTGATATCATCATTCTTGCAATCAGAATTTTGTATCAGACCTTGCAGCCAAGTTCTGTTGGATAAATCAGTCAAGTGCATCATCTCAAATCATCCATCATCATCCCATGGTTGGCGGCTATCATAAGGATTCAACGCTTCATCTTCCAAGGTGTGGTTTGTGACATTTGAAGGAGTTAATTTCAGTCATTTTCATATCAGAAAATTGTATCAGATCTGCCCTATTTTCTGAGTTGTTATCAGCTCTATCATTGTATGATTGGCATCATAACAATCAGGTATGTTCTTTGTAATGCAAACCTTTCAAATCTTCAGTTTGAAATAAACTACTTGCTGTTCCAATCTATATCAGTGGTCTGATTTATATTTTCAGTCATCTATTTGCCTTTATTTTATGCAACAAATGGTTCTATATTGATATCATAACATGGCAAAATACATTCATCTATTGAAAACACATGAAAACCATTGAAACAAACAAGAAACCCTAATCAAAAAATTCAGATCAGAATTTGAAAAGTGAATCAAATTTTACAAGGGATCTTACAGTGGTATTAGAGCCAAGCATCTTGCCAGCCTAGAGGATTTAAGTTGATCATATCCAACAAGGAGAAGCCTTACACAGGTATTACTTTCAAAGAAGAGCAGGACAGCCAGAAACTCAAGAAGAAGATAATCCTTTTGCAGGTAAATATCAGTTTGACATGGATAGGGAGAGAAGAGGAGAGAGTCCACCAAGAGATGACAGGAATGTTGGTGATATTCTAAGGGAGATAGCAAGAGGACAGCAACAAATGACTAATGCTTTAACACAAATGATGGCTTCTCAACAACAAATGATGCAGCTAATGACTCAAAACAGGGGAAATATAAGAGTCAATCCAGCTCAAACAGGTGAAGGTGGTGTGGTAGGTACACCTCGTGTTGGTAGAACACATGTGAATACAACTAATAGACCGTTGCAACCTACTTTCCTACCAAGGGAAGAGGAAGAGGAAGAAGTTGTGGAGAATGAGCAAGAACCACCTTTGACGGATGAGTTTATTGCTATGCATGATGAGTATAATTCTCTTCCAGTGCAAATCAAAGAGGATCTAACTTTCAATCAATTCATGAGCCAAAGAAGAGAGAGAAAAAGTCCAAGGGTTGAAAAAAGACCTAGAAGGCAAGAGAAGCAAAACAAAGAATTCATGCAAGCTTTGAGCAAAGTACCTCTTCCCAACTTTGATGGCAATGGTAAGACTAGTGCAAGAGCATGGACATAAGCTAAACACCTTCCTAACTCTCAAGCCAATGCAAGAAGACAAAGCCATACAATTTGCAACCATGCATCTAGAAGGAGTGGCATATGATTGGTTGCATATGATTGGTGGCATCATGGACTTGTGACACAAAACCACGCAATGATTTTCTTATGAGGAGTTTACACACAAACTCATTGCTAGGTTTGACAAGAAAGATGTAGAAGTCTAATATAGAGACTTGGCACAAATGAGACAAGTTGGGCATGTGGATTCCTACATCAATGAGTACCAAAAGGTTGCTGTTATGGTTCCTGATATGACATAAAAGAGAGTGACAATGCTATTCATAGAGGGTTTGAATGATAAATTGAAGGGTTTGGTGAAGGTTCATAAGCCTAATACTACACCTTCATCATTTCAGCCACAAAAGAAGAGCTTTAAGGGCTCTAAATTAAATCAAAAAAAAATTAATCAGCCTAGATACACACCTCCTAGGATGGACAATGAAGTGAAGAATGAATTAAGGAGGAAGAAACTTCGCTTTTCTTGCAAAGAACCATGGGAACCAGGACACAGGTGCCTTGGGAAAGGCAAGGCTCATCTTATTGAGGTCACTTCCGATGTGGAGAGTGAGACTATACAGGATACTAATTCAAATAGTGATGATGATCATAAGGAGCAACCACCACAGTCAGAGCTTGAGCCTAACACTACAGATGATACAACACATGTTACCATTGCTTCCATTTCAGGAGTGCCTAGGTATCATCCCTTTCGGTTGAAAGGAGTCCTCAATGTACAACAAGTCACTTGTTTGATTGATAGTGGAGCTACTCACAACTTCATTGATGAGGGTTTAGTTGTGAAGAGGGGATTACAGGCCAAGAATTTTGCAGGGTTTAGTGTGACAGTTGCAGATGGTTTTACTGAGTTGCACTAAGAAGGTATCCCAGCTTCGTATTCAGACAGGTGACTATACATTGACTGATGATTTCTATGTGGTAGGGCTTGGAGAGATTGACATTGTTTTGGGGATCCAATGGTTACAGCTACTTGGTAGATACATACAAGATTTCCAAAAGATGGAGCTTGAGTTCATTTTTTATGGGAAGAAGATTGTGTTGAGAGCACTTTCAGATGGTGTAATGTCCCCTCCTTAATCAGTATCAGATGTCGAGGGGTTAGCCCATCATTTGACTCTCGTGGGCTAGCATTTATGCTTTGAGGGTCTGTTGTTAGCTATTGTTCGATCAGTTGGGGACATTTCAACTCTCCGATATTGTCTGGGATTCAGGTGTTGGCTTCTGCACATGTTATTTGGCTCTTTCTGAGAGACTTACTATTTATAGTAAGTTACTATTTCTGGAAGTTAGGGTTTCTATATATAGCAGGGCACCTAGACGGGTCTCAGATGCAGTGTCGACCTTTGTTTGGGCCTTTGCAGTTGTTTCAGGACTCAGTGGTGCGTACTTACTATTTATAGTAAGTCAGCTATCAAGAGTTGCTATTTGTGGCAGGGCGCTTGATCATTCAGTGTTTGGCAGTTTTGACCTTGGTTTCAGTTGTCGTAGCTAACTGACGGATTTTTAAGGAGATACTAATATGTTAATGTATCATTAATGATGTTAAATTAAAAGTTTATAATATAAAGTTATATTTTGACTTTATATTAAAAGTGGGCCAATGACACATGATAAAGTGCAATTAATGATATTAATTTATTATGGGCACAATAACCAAGGTAATGTTGAGGCAACAAAAAGCAAATAATAAAATATTATTTTAAAAGCCAAAAAGCAATTTGGAAAGTCGTGCATGTTATTGAGGATATAAAAGCTCTCAAAAACAAATCAACCTCATCCATTTGAGCATTTGACTTTGTAAAAAATTGGGAGTGCATTGGGGTTTGTGCATTGCAGATCAATCAGCCATTGGAGTGCGAAAATTCTTCAATGTTGCAGCGGTTCTGAGGTGGTGGAATATCTACTGAATAATGGCATTTTAGAAGAGCTTCATGCAGAGGGTTTATTTGAGCAGATTGGTGAATTATTCAAAGAGATTCAACAAGTTTTAAATCTGATCTGAAAATAATTGTGAAATCCATTAATATTGAGGTTGCATTTATTAAGTTTGGCACACTTTTTTGGAGGAGGCCGTACATGCTGCATCAGCCGTACACTTTCAGCAAGGGCATGATCTCTCTTGAATGAAAAGCCTTCTTCTTTGAGCTGAAATTTATTCCATGGTGGTCACCTAGGGAAGACAAGGGCTTGGGTGGCAATTTTGAGTGTGAGAAATCAATTTTAGATGCAGATCGAACTATTTTCGGTCTCCAATTTTGCATGCATTTGAAAATTCCAGATCTGAATAATGTCTTCCTCTCATCCATTCCAGGTATGCATGTGCTTCTATAATGTTTGTAAATATCTCTAATAACTAGACAAACAATTTCCAGTCCATTGTTGCATTCTAGATCTTAGTTTTTGAGATAATTGCAAGAAATTTTATTTTCCTGTCATATTTTTCAAAAACCCAAAAAAAGCAAAAAACACAAAAATCCAAAATTGTATCAGTATCAGTCAGAATCAGCAGTGGAACCATCAGGGTTCACTACAGTGGTATCAGAGCACAGTTTCCTACCAACCTGTGGAAAGTGGTTTTACATGAACAGGAGGGATTATTTTTATACCAGAAGTACAGGTCCCTAGAGACCACTAGTTGTTCCAGAAGGGCAAACAGTATCAGCCATATTGGCGATTCACAAGTCAAGTTCAGGGAGTAATAGAACACAATCAAGTGGTAGCAACAGTAATACAGGTATTATGGGTGACAGGAGAGGAAACAGTCCTCCTAGAAATGGAGGGGGAGATAATGAGGCAAATGAAGCCAGAGACCTTCTGAGGGGTCTTCATGCAGGGCAACAGGGGGTAGAGAATGTGTTGCAACAGCTTGCAGTGTCCATACAACAGCTTTCTATACCTCCTAGAGGGTCCAATCATGATCGGGAAGATCGTGCTAGTGCATTTGGTACAGCTAGAACGAGAAGGGAACCTACCCACACTTTTGAGAGGTCTACATGTCCCACATTTGTGAGAAATGAACCTGAGGAGGAAGAGGAAGAAGGTGTATTCACTGATAATATTATGGTGATGCATGATGAGTGGGACTTATTGCCTCCAAGAGTGAAAGAACATTTGACTTTTGACCATTATATGAGCCAAAGGAGAGAGCATAACAGGCCTAGGTATGATAGGAGACCAAGGCACCAAAACAGTGATCTTAAAAATGCAATCAGCAAATTTTCACTTCCACCTTTTGATGGCAGCGGTAAGGTGTCGGCTGAATCATGGCTTAGTAAGTTGGATACACTCTTGACACTTTGTCCTATGTCAGAAGATGAAGCAATTAAATTTGCAGCACTACATCTAGATGGAGTTGCCTACGAGTGGTGGCATCATGGGATGGAAACTTTGCAACATAATCTCATAACTACATATCAGGAGTTTGTTGATAGATTGGTTGAGAGATTTGATAGAAAGGATCCCGAATTGTACTTCAGAGATCTTTCACAGCTTAGGCAAATGGGCAGTTTGGAATCCTACATAAGTGAATTTCAAAAGCTTTCAATCATGGTAACAGGTGTTTCAGAGAGGAGATTTGTTGTGCTATTTATTTGGGGGTTATATGAGCCTATGAGGGGTTGGATCAAGGCATTTGATCCTCCTACATTGCAAGAGGTTATGAGGAAAGCCCGCAGCATGGAACTTTTTACTCCACGCAACAAGTTCAATACCAAACCATCTACTTCATCTAATGATAACAAATCAGCTTCAAAGAAACCAATGAATTTTGATCCAAAGAAGAAAGTTACAGCACCTTTGGATAAGGAAACATTAAATGGTTTGAGAAGGAAATTATGTTTCTATTGTAAGGGGCCTTATGATGAAAAACATGATTGTCCTTTAAGGCCTAAGGGCAAAAATAGGCTAATGGAGTGGTTTTATGAGGATGAAGACCCTGCTATTATGACAGAACAGCCAGCTGATTATGAGGACGGTGGGGCTGAAAATGGTGAACATGAAGTGGAAGATGAAGAAGAAACAAGTATGGGTGAAGCCTACCTCTCTAGCATGCAAAAGGAAGGTTCTTTTCGTATGAGAGGGATTTTAGCAAGGCAAAAAGTTATCTCCTTATTTGACACAGGTGCAACACACAATTTCATAGATGCACGGTTAGTGGAGAGACGTGGTATTCAAACTCAAGAGTTTGAAGGTATTAGGGTCAAGGTTGCTAATGGCTACACTCTCAAGCGTGAGAGGATGATACCAGATCTACCCATGAGATTAAACAACTATGAGTTTAAGGCAGATTTTTATGTAGTTAACATGGGGGATACTGATGTAGTACTTGACACGAAGTGGCTTCATGCAATTGGAGAGTTTACTCTCAACCTTAGAGACATGGAGATGAAATTTCAGGCTGATGGGAAAAATCATGTACTAAAAGCCATAAGGGACAGCAACTTGAAGATTATTTCATTCAGACGGATGGAGAGGTTGATTAGTCATGACATGGTGGAATGGGCAGCAGAATGTAGATTGATGCCTACTCACGATGAGCAGCAAAAACCAGCCTATCATCCGGATATACAGGAGCTCAGAACTAAACATGCTATGGTGTTTAGTGATATACCACTTGGTAGACCTCCAGACCGAGATATAGAGCACATTATTGAGTTGGAAGAGGGTGCAAAGCCCGTTACGATCACACCTTACCGGCACCCAAAGCGCTTAAAAGATGAAATTGAAAAAACTATCAAGGAACTTCTAGCTATGGGTCACATAAGGCCGAGTAAGTCTCCTTTTGCTTCTTTAGTTGTATTGGTAAAAAAGAAGGATGGATCACTCAGAATGTGCATTGATTACCGGGTCTTGAACAAAAGAACAATAAAGAACAGGTATCCGATCCCTCGCATAGATGAGCTTCTAGATGAGTTACATGGAGCACGTTTCTTCTCCAAGATTGATCTGAGGTTGGGTTACCACCAGATTAGGGTCAGGGAACAGGATATCGAGAAGACTGCATTTAGATGTCATTGTGGGCATTATGAGTTCTTAGTTATGCCATTTGGCTTAACCAATGCGCCAGCTACTTTCCAGTCTACAATGAACAGAGTCTTCCATTCTCAACTGAGGAGATATGTTCTGGTGTTCTTTGACGATATACTGGTGTATAGTAGATCTTGGGAGGAGCACTTAGCTCATTTGGATACCGTCTTGGGCATACTTGACAGGGAGTCCTTGTACGCCAAGGAGTCTAAGTGTGCATTAGAGATGGCAGAGCTGTTATATTTGGGACATATTATTAGTGCAGAGGGGGTACGCATGGATCCTGATAAGATTCATGCTATTCTGGATTGGCCTATTCCAGAAAATTTGACACAGCTCAGAGGATTTGTTGGATTGTGTGCCTTTTATCGCCAATTTGTCAGTGGGTTTTCTCGGCATGCTGCACCACTCACAGATCTGACCCGGAAGGGGGCTTTTGTATGGACTCCTCAGGCACAGGAGTGCTTTGAGAAGTTCAAGATTCTGATGACTACTTGCCCAGTCCTTGCTTTACCTGATTTCACCAGGCCTTTTGAGTTACACTGTGATGCTTCGGGAGAGGGCATCGGTGCTGTGCTTATGCAAGCTAAGCACCCCATAGCTTTCGAGAGTAGAAAGCTTAGAGGGCCAGAGTTGAGCTACAGTATATACGACAAGGAAATAATGGCCATCATGCACGCATTGGCTAAGTTCAGGCAATATTTGGTTGGCAGTCAGTTTTGTGTCAAAACTGATCATAATAGCCTGAGGCATTTCCTTGGACAGAGAGACTTGAATGAACGACAACAGAAATGGGTCAGCAAGTTGCAGTCTTATGACTTTGACATCTCCTATGTCAAAGGTACACAGAACATTGTTGCTGACGCATTATCACGTCGCCCCCACTTGAGCTCCATGGCAGAGATTTCAAAGGACTGGAGGCATTTGATTATAGCTGAGTATGCCACGAACCCGTGGGCTTCTGGCATTATTGATGGGACTATTTAGGACAGCAGGTACTCTCTTGTGAATGAGCTCATCATTTACAAGGAGAGGATATATTTAGTCCCAGGATCAGATGTGAAGAACAAAGTGTTGAAAACCTTCCATGATTCACCTTTAGCTGGACATCCTAGGTACTATAAGACTTACAGACAGGTACGGGAAAGATTCACATGGAAAGGTCTCAAGACCGATGTTCTTCGCTATGTTAGAGAGTGCTCTATTTGTCAGCAGAACAAACAAGAGCACACATTTCCAACAGGATTGCTTCAGCCTCTTCCTATTCCTGAGAGGAAGTGGGAATGTTTATCTATGGACTTCATTACGGGCTTGCCGAAAGCCCAGGGCAGAGATTGTTTATATGTAGTGGTTGATCGGTTGACAAAATATGCACATTTTTTCCCGATTACTACTACACACACAGTTGTTCAAATAGCAGATTTATTCTTCTAGGAGGTATTCAGATTACATGGGTTGCCTTAGAGTATTGTCAGTGACAGAGACAATCAGTTTATGAGCCACTTCTGGCAGGAGTTATTCCGTTTATGTGGGACCAAGCTTACTCCGAGTACGAGTTACCACCCGCAGACTGACGAGCAGACTAAGATAGTGAATAAATGGGTGGAGGGATACCTGCGGAATTATGTCTCGGGGCAACAGAGAGCTTGGGTAAAGTGGATACATTTATGTGAGTTCTACTATAATTCCACTTACCACATGACCATACAGATGACACCATTCAAAGCATTATATGGCTATGATGCGCCTAGCTTCCTCAATTTGTTGTTCAGCGATAGCAGGGTGCCTAGTGCTGGTGATCTACTGCAGAAGAGCCAGGACATTATGCAAGCCCTTCGTGAAAATATATAGAGGGCACATAATCAGCAGAAGCAATATGCTGATTAGAGGCGAGTTGGGCGATCATTTGAGGTCGGTGATATGGTGTACCTTATGTTGCAGCCCTATAGGCAGTCTACTCTCAAGAAGAGTGGAGCAGAGAAGCTCAGGCCACGCTACTATGGACCATTTAGAGTTGTTCGACGAGTTGGTGAGGTGGCCTACTACCAGCAGACAATAGAGTACATAACGTCTTTCATGTGTCACGCCTTAAGGAGGCGTTAGGACAGCATATTATTCCTTCTACTACTCTTCCACCCCTGGATGATGAGGGGAAATTGGTTCTAGTTCCTGAGGCTATTCTGGAGTTCAGAGAGAGACCTCTTCGGAGAGGAGTTATCAGTGAATATCTTGTTAAGTGGAAGGATTTGTAGGTGGAGGATGCTACTTGGGAGCATGAGGACACTTTGCAGCATCTAGTATTGTGATTGCTTGAGGACAAGCAATCTTGGGGAGGGTGGACTGTAATGTCCCCTCCTTAATCAGTATTAGATGTCGAGGGGTTAGCCCATCATTTGACCCTCGTGGGCTAGCATTTATGCTTTGAGGGTCTATTGTTAGTTGTTGTCCGATCAGTTGGGGAAATTTCGACTCTCCAATGTTGTCTGGGATTCAGGG
The DNA here is from genome assembly GCA_027924645.1 of Cunninghamia lanceolata. Classification (NCBI taxonomy): domain Eukaryota; kingdom Viridiplantae; phylum Streptophyta; class Pinopsida; order Cupressales; family Cupressaceae; genus Cunninghamia; species Cunninghamia lanceolata. Next base: position 5,657,545 of record BSBN01000232.1, on the reverse strand, counting down.
GTTGGCTTCTGCACATGTTATTTGGCTCTTTTTGAGAGACTTACTATTTATAGTAAGTTACTATTTCGGGAAGTCAGGGTTTCTATATATAGTAGGGCACCTGGACAGGTCTCAAATGCAGTGTCGACCTTTGTTTGGGCCTTTGCAGTTGTTTCAGAACTCAGTGGTGCGTACTTACTATTTATAGTTAGTCAGCTATCAGGAGTTGCTATTTGTAGCAGGGCGCTTGATCATTCAATGTTTGGCAGTTTTGACCTTGGTTTCAGTTGGTGTAGCTAACTGACGGATTTTTAAGGAGATATTAATATTTTAATGTGTCATTAATGATGTTAAATTAAAAGTTTATAATATAAAGTTATATTTTGACTTTATAATAAAAGGGGGCCAATGACACATGATAAAGTGCAATTAATGATATTAATTTATTATGGGCACAATAACCAAGGTAATGTTGAGGCAACAAAAAGCAAATAATAAAATATTATTTTAAAAGCCAAAAAGCAATTTGGAAAGTCGTGCATGTTATTGAGGATATAAAAGCTCCCAAAAAAAAATCAACCTCATCCATTATGAGCATTTGACTTTGTGAAAAATTGGGAGAGCATTGGGGTTTGTGCATTGCAGATCAATCAGCCATTGGAGAGCGAAAATTCTTCAATGTTGCAGCTGTTCTGAGGTGGTAGAATATCTACTAAATAATGGCATTTTAGAAGAGCTTCATGCAGAGGATTTATTTGAGCAGATTGGTGAATTATTCAAAGAGATTCGACAAGTTTTAAATCTGATCTGAAAATGATTGTGAAATCCATTAATATTGAGATTGCATTTATTAAGTTTGGCACACTTTTTTGGAGGAGGCCGTACATGCTGCATCAGCTGTACACTTTCAGCAAGGGCATGATCTCTCTTGAATGAAACGCCTTCTTCTTTGAGCTGAAATTTATTCCATGGTGGTCGCCTAGGGAAGACAAGCGCTTGGGTGGCAATTTTGAGTGTGAGAAATCAATTTTAGATGCAGATCGAACTATTTTCAGTCTCCAATTTTCCATGCATTTGAAAATTCCAGATCTGAATAATGTCTTCCTCTCATCCATTCCGGGTATGCATGTGCTTCTATAATGTTTGTAAATATCTCTAATAATTAGACAAACAATTTCCAGTCCATTGTTGCATTCTAGATCTTAGTTTTTGAAATAATTGCAAGAAATTTTATTTTCCTATCATATTTTTCAAAAACCCAAAAAAAGTAAAAAAACACAAAAATCCAAAATTGTATCAGTATCAGTCAGAATCAGCTGTGGAACTATCAGGGTTCACTACAAATGGAGGGCCTAGGGTTGTTTCAGCAATGAGGATGGAGACTTTGTTTAGACATGGTGATGTTGCATGGGCAGCCCAGTGTTCTGTATCTTCCAAATCTTCTTCCAGTAATCAGCAGTATCATGTAGACATTCAGTCAGTGCTTGATAAGCACAGCGTGGTGTTTGGAGACATTCCTCCTGGTAGACCACTTGATCGTAGATTTGAGCATGTCATTGAGCTAGAGGAGGGCTCCAAGCCCATCATTACTACACCTTATCGTCATCCGCGGCACTTCAAGGAAAAGATTGAGAAGACAATAAAGGAGTTGCTTGACATGGGACACATTCGGCCTAGTTCCAGTCCATTTGCTTCTTCAGTTGTTTTGGTGAAGAAGGATAGCATCATGAGGATGTGCATTGACTATAGAGCCTTGAACAAGAAGACAATCAAGAACAAGTATCCTATAATCCGGATCGATGAGTTGCTTGATGAGTTACATGGGGCAATATACTTCTCCAAGATTTATCTTCGTTCAGGGTATCACCAAATTCGTGTCTGTGATGAGGATATTCATAAGACAACATTCCGATGTCATTATGGGCACTATGAGTTCTTGGTTATGTCATTTGGTCTTACTAATGCTTCTGCTACATTTCAGTCATGCATGAATCACATTTTTAATAAGCAGTTGCGTAAGTTTGTATTGGTATTCTTTGATGACATCTTGATATATAGTAAGACATGGGAGGAGCATCTTCGGCATCTTGATGAGGTATTGGGTATCATGGAAGCACGGTCTTTATATGCTAAGGCTTCCAAATGTGAGTTTGGGATGACGGAGATTCTCTATTTAGGACATGTGATGAGCGCCGATGGAGTCAAAGTTCACCAAGAGAAGATTCAGACTATTCTGGATTGGCCACCACCAAAGAACATTTCGGATTTGAGAGGGTTCTTTGGGCTATGCAGTTATTACAGGAGGTTTGTGAAGGGGTTTTCATAGTTGGCAGCACCACTTACAGATCTCACTAAGAAAGGGGCATTTAGATGGTCGGATGAGGCTCAGGCTACATTTGAGAGACTCAAGGAGGTGATGAGTTCGTGTCAAGTGTTGGCATTACCAGATTTCACGCAGCCCTTTGTGTTAGAGTGTGATGCATCAGGTGAAGGCATTGGAGCTATGTTGATGCAGAATAGACATCACATTGCATTTGAGAGCAGAAAATTGAGGGATGCGGAGAGATTGTATTCTACCTACAACAAGGAGATGCTTGCCATCATGCATGCGTTGGCAAAGTTTAGACAGTACTTAGTGGGTGCGAAATTTGTGGTGAGGACGGACCACAATAGTCTGAAATACTTTCTAGAGCAAAAGGATTTGAATGAACGGCAACAAAAATGGGTCAGTAAAATTCAGGCTTATGATTTTGATATTGTGTATGTGAAGGGTAAGAAGAATATTGTTGCCGATGCACTTTCTAGAAGACCTACTCTTTGCTCTATGTCAGAGATTTCAGCTGATTGAAAAGCTCATCTTTTAGTTGAGTATTCCAAAAACACATTTGCATGCGAGCTCATGGATGGTAAGATTCAGGATGAGAGGTACAAGGTGATTAATAATGTGATATATTTGAAGGATAGAATTTATTTGGTATCTGAATCTAAGATGAAGAATAAGATTATGAGAGCTATACATGATACTCCTTCAGCAAGGCATCCAGGGTTCTTCAAAACCTACAGGCAGATTAGAGAGAGATTCTCATGGAAGGTTCTCAAGGATGATGTCTTGCGATATGTTAGAGAGTGTATGACTTGTTAGTAGAACAAGTCAGCGCATACTTTCCCCGCAGGTTTGCTTCAGCCATTGCCGATTCCAGAGAAGAAGTGGGAGAGTATTTCTGTGGATTTTATCATAGGTCTTCCATGAGTCCAAGGCAGAGATTGCATATTTGTGGTAGTTGATAGGTTGACCAAATATGCACACTTTTTTGCAATTCCATCAGATTACTCAGCACTTCAAGTTGCGGAGTTGTTTTTTAGAGAGGTGTTTAGATTGCATGGACTCCCTAAGACTATTGTCAACGATCGGGATAGCAGATTTCTCAATGTGTTTTGGCAGGAGCTATTCATATTAGCTAATATTGAGTTGACACCAAGCACTAGCTACCACCCTAAGACAGATGGACAGACTGAGATTGTGAATAAGTGGGTGGAAGGATATCTATGCAATTATGTTGTGGGGCAGCAACGTGCTTGGATTAGGTGGTTGTATTTGGGCAAGTATTGTTACAATACCACTTATCACATGTCAATTAGCATGTCACCATTTAGGGCCTTGTATGGTTATGATGCTCTATCTTTCATAGACTTGACCTTTGATGACAACAGAGCTCCCAGAGCTAAGGATTTAATGCAGGATAGTCAAGATATCCTTAAGGCACTTAAAAATAATATTCAGCAGGCCCAGAATCAGCAGAAGATGTATGCTGATAGACACAGGGTAGAGAGGACTTTTGAGGTTGGTGATTTAGTATTTTTGGGCCTTCAGCCATATAGACAGTCTACATTGAAGAAGAGTGGTGCAGAAAAATTGAAGTCTAGATTCTATGGTCCTTACAGGATTTTGAGGAGAGTTGGAAAGGTAGCATATGAGCTTGAGTTGCCTACAAATAGTAGGATTCATAATGTTTTTCATGTGTCTTGCCTCAAGAAGGCACTTGGACAACATATTGTTTCTTCTCCAGATCTTCCACCTCTTGATGAAGATGGTAATTTGATTTTGGTTCCTGACACTATCTTGGATATGAGGGAGCGGCGGTTGAGGAACAGGGTAATTCGTTAGTACTTGGTGCTATGGCGAGACTTGCCATTGGAGGATGCGACTTAGGAAGGAGAGCAAATTTTATAGCATCCAGGTTTGCAATTGCTTGAGGGCAAGCAATCCCGGGGATTGGAAGGACTGTAATGTCCCCATTTCCAGCATGATCACCTATCATATGGCGGCTAGCCTATTTTGTTCCCATAGGCTAGGTCGAAGAAGCAAGGAAATACCTTGAATAGTTAAATCATGTATTTAACTATTTTTCCTTAGCAAAACAAAGATGGATTATGACTTGGAGTATTTTTGTGATAATTATGGTGAAGTCAAAAATAATAAAATAATTTGCCTTGGATTGGAGCTGACCACTTGAAGGATGGAAAGTGGGAAAACAAGTAGAAAATGAAAATAAAGCAAATGAAAAAATAAAAATAATATTTTATTTGTTAAAAATAATATATTATTTGCCAAAAGGTGACCGCCCAAGTTGAGATAGAAAAATAATAAAATATTAATATTTTATTCCTCTATTTTGGCCGCCTAAGTTGAGGAAAGATAAGAAAAATAAAATAAAATAATATTTTATTATGGAGGTGGACTTGAAAGCAAAATAAATTATATTGGATTTGGGCGCCCAACTTGTGGGTTATAATTAAGGTGTTTGGGAGTCATTTGAATCATATTTTGAATTTGTCATTTGATACTTGGAGATTTTCTCTTGAGCTGCAACTTTGCTTCAGTGAGCTTCTAAGGACGAAAACCCTTAGAATTTAGTGGTTTGGATGAAAACCCACTCCACTTTGTGAGGTGGATCCATCCAGGGTTCATCATTGAGCATAATTGAAGGTTTTTTCTACATATTGGAGCTACAAAGAAACATCGTTCCAGCTAGGGTTTGAAAGGAAATCATCATTCAAGCTAGGGCTTCACATTGATGCTAGGGTTTGAAGCTTTTTATGCAGGTTATGGGTGAATGCATGCAGATTGGATATTTTACATGATGTATTTCATTCAAATCCATCGTCTAGGGTTTGAAGTGTGGCGCTATATTTTTGGAGGGTTTTTTGGTGATTGACAACATTCATTTGCAATCTGATTTGTGTTTCAGACTTCAACAAATGATTTCAGTATTGCAGATCCGAGGGTTTGAAGGCATAACTTCACATTGTGTTGGCATCTTTTTCATCTAGGGTCAATCGGCCTTTGTTGCAAAGGCTAACGCACCATTTGGAGGGCTTGATATCATCATTCTTGCAATTAGAATTTTGTATCAGACCTTGCAGCCAAGTTCTGTTGGATAAATCAGTCAAGTGCATCATCTCAAATCATCCATCATCATCCCATGGTTGGCGGCTATCATAGGGATTCAACGCTTCATCTTCCAAGGTGTCATTTGCAACATTTGAAGGAGTTAATTTCAGTCATTTTCATATCAGAAAATTGTATTAGATCTGCCCTATTTTCTGAGTTGTTATCAGCTCTATCATTGTATGATTCGCATCATAAGAATCGGGTATGTTCTTTGTAATGCAAACCTTTCAAATCTTCAATTTGAAATAAACTACTTGCTGTTCCAATCTATATCAGTGGTCTGATTTATATTTTCAGTCATCTATTTGCCTTTATTTTATGCAACAAATGGTTCTATATTGATATCATAACATGGCAAAAAACATTCATGTATTGAAGACACATGAAAACCATAGAAACAAACAAGAAACCCTAATCAGAAAATTCAAATCAGAATTTGAAAAGTGGATCAAATTTTACAAGGGATCTTACATTAGCATATTAATATTATTTATTTATATTATTATTTAAATATTATTATATATTTATGATTTTTATTTTTTTTGTACAGACATACTCAGAATGTACTTAGCCTAAAAAAAATTGCCATACTGGCATACCGTACCCGATTCCAATTCCAATTCGGCAACTTAGGTTTGGAGCATACTAAAAGTAATAAAATTATTAAAAATGGCATGCACCATTGTAATGTCCTTAGCCGGAATATTAGCTCAATTTTCAAATTTTCAAAAGCAGTACACAAACCCTACCACTTTTTGATGACCAAGATCCCAATGTGGGCAAGGTGAGAGCATATAGTCACTGGGATGTAAGCAATTAAGCCAACTTATTTCACTTACTGGCGACAAGTTGCACAGTTTACAATTCATGCAAATGCAAATTGAAAGATAAATTTATTGATTCTGGTGACAAGCCTTCCAGAGAAATGCATGCAACTACCAACTAAATGATGATGTGCGGGTCTTGGTGGCTACACCATCCAATCTCCATTACAATGCCAATGCAAATATTAGAAAGGATTATGGCGGTAAACCACACAGATATAATTGGCAATGCACTCTATTAGCAGAAGCCTTCCAGACATATAGCAGAAATATTATTAAGCAAATCTGATATAGAAATTAGACCGACATACCCAGGAATGAGCGGCTAGTTTAAGAGCAATATTCAACATCAAAGATAATTAAACCTTCTAACATCTGAACTGCACTTGAGTCTAAACTAATAACCCCAAACTGCTAAGGAAAAACACTAGAATGTGATACAGTCCAGTTGTGAAGGTGCAGCTAACTGGAAATGAACAAATTCATCATTTTAATCTGCATTATGAAGCCACAATAGTAAATCGACTCCTCAAATAGCATATATTAATGACTCCCAACATTATACACTATACAAAAATCCTCTCAAACTTGTACGACAGACTGCAATACCCTCAATATAGCAACACAGATTCATATATTAAACACAGAAATAATCCTACAGAAGTACAGAAGGTTCAGAATCAATGAAAGTTTGTACGGCGGTGAGACATGTCCCCATTTCCGGCACGATCACCTAACAAGAGTTTGAGTTAGCCTATCCTCATTCCCATAGGCTAATTCGTGAATTGAGGGAATGCAGTGGTTGAGCTATGGAAATTTGGAAAGTTGTTTTATAAGGCTCAGCTAAATTTTCCTTGTATTGGTGAAGTTGGAAAATGAATTAATGTATTTTTACAGTAATTATCAAAGAGCCAAAAATAATAAAATAATTGTTTTTGTATTTGGGCGACCCAATTGAAGAATAAAATAATATTATTCTCGCGGCCACATTGGAGGTATAAGGTTGGCATAAAGAAATTAAATAATAATATTTTATTATTATTTAATTTCAGCACTCAAATGGTGGAAAAGAAATAAATAATATTATTAAATGGGAGCAGCCAAAAAGAAGAAATAATAATATTTTATTATTATTATTTGGAGCGCTCAACTTGGGAGAAAGGAAAAAATAAAATAATATTATATTTTTTTGAATTTAGGCGGCCACTTGGGAGAAAGAATAAAGAAATAAAATATTGGTCTTTGGCCGACTTGGAGGGAAAAGGTAATTCGAATCTTCAATTTGAATTTGTTGGCCTACCTCGGAGGGAAAAGAAAACCCAGGCATAAAAGAAGGTCATTGGAGCTTCATTTGATCATGATAAAATTTTTGGCAACTTTGGCATTTTGCTTGGCAATTGTATTGTAGGACTTTCCAAGAAGGAAAACCCTTGTGGAAGAAGGTGGAATTGGACAAAAAACCAATTGCATCATGGAGGTGGATTCACACGGAGTTCACACTTGCACTTCTTGGAGAATTTAAAGATTTGTTTGAGCATTCAAGATCTATCTTTCATTGCAGATTTGAATATCATCATTGAAGACCTTTTTGCATCAACTAGGAGTGCCACATTTTGAAGACATTGAAGATCCTTTACATTGCACATTGAGCGCCGATTTGTGAGAGGTTCATTGCATGACAAGAGCGCACCATTGGAGGACAAATTCAGATCAGATCTATTGCCTTGAGGAGATTCATTTGCATCAGATTTACAGCAGATCAGATCAGCAATTTTGGTTGCAGCTATAAACCCTAGCTGCCGCCCATTCATGGTGGTAGTTTCATTGTTTGAGGAAGCGACTTCATGTTGGAGGATTTTCACAAGTAGGAGAGCAGGTTCGATCATCTGGTTTGGCATTAGACATTATAGAAAGAGGCTGATCAGCATAAGGAGGCAAACATCATCATTCCCTTGAAGGCCGATTAACCTTGGAGAAGTTCGCTCACCTTGAAGAGCACTTTGGCATCAATTTGGTATGTTCTAGTTTGATATTCAGATCTGAATTTCGTATCAGCCACTTATGCATGATTGTATGGCTATGTTGGAGCCACAAACTTGATGTAATTTCATTCCATATAATTCCAGTTTGGAGCAGCAGACTTCCATTCACATTTTGCATGCTTGTATGTGTATTTCATGGTGTAATTCACAATTGATAAGACTGCAGATGTATACTTCCTTTTGTCATCATTATTACATGATGTTAGACTATGTTTCATGCTTGGTGAAGACAATTGATAAAGTGCAGAAATTAAAATCAGAATTCAGTCCTAGGGTTTTATGTTTGAAATTTGAAATTCAGAAATTTTGGTCAAAACCCTACTTGGGACATTTCAAGCAGCCTCAGATAATGATCACATCCAGAAATAACAGTACAGCACACCAAGGCATCAAAAAACTTCACAAATTCATTCATAAAGAATCACCAAACATTGACAATACAAACTGCTACGATCAGGTTGGTATGATAAATACAGAACCATGCCCAAAGTTGTACGCCCAGATAAAAATGCTGATAAATCTCCTTCAATTTGTACAACCCTTCATATCAACAATTAGATTTGCTAAACAAATAAAATAATCGATATCCTTTACCAATCTAAAAATCAAACTATAATCATTAAATCTGGAACAAATTTTAAAATCTTATTTCAACCACTTCAACTGGAAAATGCAAACATTCAACTCTGAAAAAACCTCAATTCTGGAAACTACAACATCAAAACACCAAAACGGAATGGGAAACATAGCACCAATGGTGACCACTGAATGAAATCACTCAAGAGGAAATTAGGATTTTCGTCCCCAAATCCAAACCCTACAGCGCATAGGTAATCGCTAGATGGAATTACTCAGATGAGTAGGAGGGTTTTCGTCTTCAAATCCATTTGCCTCAAAAGGTTTTCATCCTTAGACAGAAAGATGAACATACATTCGATCTCAAGAAAGAGGGTTTGATTTCTTAAACTGGATTCCCTTCTTCTACACAGCTCCTCCTTTTATAACTTTTTTTTAGGGGAATTTAATTTTTTTTTTCCTTTTCCCTCCAAAACTTTATTTTAGAAGTGTCTAGAAGACCTTTTAATAAGACAATTCTTTTGGCCCCCTTTCCTAATGACATTTTATAACATCACATTGAACCTCTTTTTAAAAACAACTTTTTAATAATAAAACATAAATTGCCTAAACATAAAGTTACTTTTTGTAAACTTAAGTTAAATTATTAAATTACTTCAGGGACATTACAACCATGAAGGTCCAGACCCATGATTTGGTTTTAAAAAACAAAAAATAAAAACTGTTTTGGGCCATACAAGATGGAAAAGCCGCATTTTTCCCCTTTTTTGGCTTGAAATAATAAAAATGGTGTTTTTCCCTATTATTATGAATTTTTCAGCGATTTTTAATTTCCTAAGTTTTTTCTGAGTGATTGAATTACAAATATACTTTTGGTTCACCAAGTCAATACCAATCCCAACTAATGCTACTACGATCCAAACAGATAGTAGGACTTAATTCGGAATCATCATTGTGGAATCCATTTCTTGGCTTAGAATTATTAGACGTTGGCCCCTTGAAGTGGCTCAGTTTTCTTATTTGGATGTGTTCTATTGTCATCATCCTCTGTTTCTCTACTATCGTGTGGCTTGCTACTACTGATTCATTGAATATCTTTTATTTCACTTGCATATTATAGAAATATTATGACATATTGATGTCAATTCGTACAACTTAACAGTGAGTCCTGACTTCTGAGTTAAAATGGTGAACAAAAATCATTGATTTCCTGCCAGCTTCTGAGTTAAAATGGTGAACAAAAATCATTGATATCCTGCCAGCTTACTTTGAGTTTACCTTAAGAGAATACAGTGCAAATATCCAAGATAGCATTTTTAACTTTTCATCCAAAATGGAATTCGTACCAAATTAGCAAAAGGTACCCCTTCACAATTCTCACTTTAAAGTGCAAATTGCCAAACCCAATCACCCATCAAGAAGTTCATCTTGATCTCTCTTAAAAAATGCTCATACATTCTAAATCTAGCTGTAGTCATAAACCCTAGGTCAGAAGACTTGAATTGGGATGAAAACGGATGGCAACACAAAACATATTCATATAACTACGCTGTTTCATCTGCTTACAAAATTCAAATTCCCAATTACCAAATAATGCAGCCGAATGCACGACCAATATCAAACCACAGGCTTTTCACTGACTGTTAAACTGAAAAAATTCAACAGCAGATATCAAATAAGTTCACTGCCATAGTGCCACCGAAATTCCCCTGTCCGTTGCAGTCTATACTAAGCTGTCCTAAAATAAATATTATATTAAAATGTTAAGGCAGATGATAATGTACTTTACGTTGCAGAAAAGTAGTGCGACATCGAGTATTTCAGATTTTGGGTGTTGGAAATTTAGGTTTAAATTTACAAGTGGCTGAAAAAACCAAAAACATTTGCTAAAAATCATACCTAAAATCCCTGATTAAAAGAAAAGTAATGTAGAAGCTAAAGGATTCTTACATATCGGTATTATCAGGTCCATAGGACCGGGAAGTGGTCGACTGTCTGTCGAACCAGCGTGCCATGGTTGTTATTGCTCTAATTTTTCTTTCTTGCTACTCACGCCATTCGCATCTTCAACACTTTTCTTTTTTCCTTCTAAATCAGCGGGAAAAGCAAACGAGTTTTCCGTAGAAATCATTTGCAGACGAGTCGTCTGTATACATGATTAATTTGAGTTGGTTGGTTCGTATTTTCAAAAGAATTTCGAGAAGCTTAAAGTCTAACGCCCTCCAATTTGTTTTATACAATTTAAATATAATAATTACCATCTTTTTTCAGGTTATAAATCATCGTTGAAATCTGCAATATAATGACCATTCACTTGTCGCATACCTTGCTGCTTTCTTTTCTCTCTCTTCCCCTTTGTTTTTCCTTTTGGCCCACTTTGAATTGATTAGTATGAGAAATTTTATTTTGTGTAGAAGTTAGCAAATAATTTTATTTTAGAATATCTTTATCATAATTTATCTTAGCAATTTAGATATGACTTTACATCTTTATTCACTATTTTAGTTTAGATTCACATGTATAGAATTAATTAAGGATATTTTACATATGTGAATTTGAATTTCAATCTTTTAAATTTGTGTTCTTCTTCCTTTGCTAGAAAGCATAACTTTTTTAAATTACATGTTAAGTTGGTGTATATAAGGACTAATCCTAATTTATTTAGATCATCAAGTATTATCATGAGAACATTCATATTAGAGCATCCTAAAACAGTGTAATTGCATTATATGCTTACATCATCATTCTAAGTATAATACATGTCTATCTATTGTCTTTTATCTTGGTTCATCATCATTAAATTAGCCTACCTAAGGGTCAAACTAAGGAGAATATGATCTTTGCAATTCAATAGATTCGCCAAAGGTGTTTGTAACTGCATATTCCTTATTGTAATTCAAACATTAAAAGATCGAGATGAACTATTTTTTGTTATCAAATTTATGTCAATTCATTTTCGTGGGCATAAGATTAGGTCGGCAAGTCAGTTCACTTCCTCAAGCACCAATTTGAACCAAAGTGAAACACAATCAATTTGTAGGACACTCGTCCAAACAAACCCCTAATTTTTAGTGCATTAACAAATACATTCCTAACATCTTCAACACTGTATCCCGTCATCAAACCTCAAACTAAATATACCATTTAAAATCATTTAGTTACTACAACTAATTTAGTATTTAATTATTTCCAATATCAACCCATTATCTTAAGTTGAGTTTATTTATCATTATGATTCAATCAATTTACCTAGAATATTTATGTAAATATGATTTATTCCGTTGCATTTAATGATGGACCTAACTTATCTGACAACCCCTAAGGTTTGGCCTTAGGGTTTATTTCTTCTACATTAGGGTTTTAGATATGATTCTTTCTTATTGTTTATGCTTCATCTTCAATCTAATTAGAGTTTGGATCTGGACCCATTGTTTACGTGTCTTGATTTATCTATATTGAGGTTTGGGCCTTCATTATTGTTATCTACTTGATCCTTACCTGTCCAACCTTGCTTGTGGATACATCTTTTATCATGGATTGTAATAGTCCATGATCCTTAGCCTCTACATGTGCCTCTATTACAAATTTGGATATGTTTCTATAATTTATTGCATTTGATCCTTGCATCCTTGACACTCTCATGTCTTTTTTGTCCTATGGACGGGTATGTCTTTTCTATGGAGGTTTTGTTCCATCATGTATGTGATTTTCTTCCTTCGTAGAGTTTGTTAGTAATTTTACTTTCATCTTACATACACTCACTTCATTTCTTCATGAGTTTCATGTTACTTCTACATTTTTTTGGCTAGTGCTAGTGATGGTTTACCTTTACACACCTTCCATTTCCATGCTTTGGTTCATGTTGATGATACTTTAGCCCTAACATCTTATGAACATCTACAGATCTTCTTTCATGTGATAATGATACGTGGTGAAAGTTTAAAATTGTGTTGTAGTTTAGGCTAAGGGGTTTTAGGTGAAATAGGGTGAAAGGGTTTTTACTAAAACACTTCCCACCTTGTGTGGTGCCTATGTGGTAGAAAGAGTTTTAATCAAAATTGATCCTTTTTTATCAAAAATTCATTCGATAAAAAACCAAAGAAATGAAACCAGGAAAAAAAAATTCACCACATTTCTTAGAAAGCATTTTGGCATAAAATATTTCCTAGGATTAATTTCACCTGAATCTACCTAATGCAGTCATGACCAGGGGGTCTTACCAAACTACCAGATCATGCAGCCAAATAACACAATATCCATAGTCACAACAGGAAACTTCAAACAATTTTATTCATTTCTGTAAAATTACATTCACTTCAGAAGATATATGAATAATAAAAAATTATAGACTTCAAATTCATCAATTCCTCTACAGGAACATTACTTCCTTCAATCATCAACACCCAGGGCACGTCTTCCCCTGTAATTCTCAATGCTCTCTACATGCAGAAAGGACTTAAGCTTCTATATTTCCAAGCGGTTATTTCCTATTCAAATCCTTGCCAATACAATGGTGATCCTCTTCCACACACTCGCCTTCTAATATCTTGGGTGTCACAAACCCCACTAACAACCATTGCTCCACTAACTACCACCTGGAGAAGCACCCCAAACAAAGAACATGTAATGAAATAACTTGCACAAAGAGTAATATAATAGGAAATATGTTGTAAATACTTGGTAATAACTGAAAATAACAAGCCACTTCGAGGGGGCAAACCTCCAAATATCTCCAATGAGAACATAATTTGTAATATGATGATCACACACTTACCATTACCTCCTATATATACTTAATTATTCCTTGGCTACCACCTAGGCTGACTTACATACTTAAATATAACCCCTAGGCTAACCCAATAACCTACAATTAACTATAATAATGATTATATATCTAATTAAGAGTTAAGGTAGCCACAAGCTGACTACTTATAACCCTATACACAGTATAGGATTAAGGGCATAGCATGCCCCCTCTTTAGAGAAGCATTGTCCTCGATGTTGATCAATTGTGGATGTTTTTGCACAAAATCTTCATCTTCCCACGTGGCCTCTTGTATTGGTAAATTCTTCCATTGAATGAGATACTCGGTGATTGTCCTGGTCCTCAACTTCTTTGTGTGCATTTGGAGAATTAACTTTGGATCTAAAATGATTCTTCCTTCTTCATCTGACTCTGATAACACAGCCTGTATAGGAATTTGTTGACCAATCGCCTTCTTCAAACAAGAAACATGAAAAACTGGATGTATCTTTGTTGTAGGAGGTAACTCAAGCTTGTAGGCTACGCTGCCAATCTTTTGTAGAATATGGTATGGCCCATAGTATTTTGGTGACAACTTATTACTCTTTGTTTGTTGCTTGAGGGACATTTGCTTGTAGCGTTGTAATCTCGAGAAAACCCAATCACCCACCTTAAAACTCCTTTCACTACGATGTTGGTATGCCTGTTGTTTCATTCTATTTTGTGCCATGGCTAAATTCTTCTTGAGTCCTAAAAGTGCCTATTGTTGATGATGCATGTGATCCTCCACTACCTAAACTTTTGGTGTCACCTTCAATGTTGATGTGATGGATGGAGGATGGTATCCATATAATGTCATAAATGGAGATATTTTTGCAAAGTATGGAAGGAAATGTTATACCACCATTCTGCAAGTGGTAGCCAATCCACCCAATGAGATTGCTTATCTGAAGTGAAACAACAAAGTTATCCTTCTAATCACTTATTATCAACCTCTATTTTCCCAACATACTAAGGATGGTATGAAGAGTTGTGAGCCAATTGAGTACCCAAACAAGAGAATAAATCTATCCAAAATTTACTAGTGAAGATGGGTTCATGATCACCAACAATAACCTTTGGAGTACCATGTAACTTTTGTATATTCTCTATAAATTCTTTTGCCACTATACTCACTATAAAAGGATGGGATAATGCAATAAAATGGGCATATTTGGTGAGGTGATCCACAACTACCATGATGATGCTCTTACCTTTAGATCTTGGAAGGCTTGTGATGAAATTCATGGAGACCTCTTCCCACCACTAGCTAGGGATAACTAAGGGCTGCAAGAGACCGGGTGTCTTAATTGTTTCCCCTTTATTTCTTTGACATATCAAAAATTTTGCCACAAATCTTTGAACATCACCTTTAAGCCCCTCCAAAAAGAAATCTTGCTTGATTTAGTGATATGTCTTCAAAAATCCTAAATGACCCCCAACTAGAGAGCTGTGCAACTCTTCAAGAATCTTGTGTTTGAGGATGGAATTTTTGCATAGGTAAAGCCTCTCTTTATACCATAAACAGTCTCCCTTTCAACAAAACTTATCTAAACTGTTGGGATCAATTTGCAATTGTTGAATGAGATTTCTTGTAGCCACATCATTTTGTCGCTCTGCTTTGGATTCTTCCACCCAATCTACTTGGACTATTGAAATGGCACACAATAATGTCCCGTCCTTCTCATCACTTCTAGATAGTGCATCAGCACTACATTTTCTTTATGTTTCATATAGATGATCTCAAAGTCACATCCCAACATCTTAGTGACAAATTTTTGTTGCTCTTCTGATGATAACCGTTGCTCCAGAAAATATTTGAGGCTATCAGGATATGTCTTGACTTTGAAGTGTCTACCCACCAGGTATGGCCTCCATTATTTCACTACATGAAGAATAGCTAGCATTTCCTTTTCATAAATGGGCTTGAGTTGAATCTTGCCCTTCAATTGATGACTTTCAAAAGCAATGGGCCTTCCTTCTTACATAAGAACTTCTCTTATACTGATACCTAAAGCATCACATTCCACAATAAAATCCTTGGTGAAGTCTAGGATGGCCAAAACTAGAGTAGTGCACATAGCCTCCTTCAATCTCTCGAATGTTGTATTAGCTAACTCATTCCATTGAAAAGCATCTTTCTAAGTTTTAAGTGGTGTTGCTATGCGACCATAGTTCTTCACAAATCTTCTATAATATACACTAAGTCCAATGAAACCTCTCAAGCTCTTAATGGTTTTAGGAATAGGCCACTCTATCATAGCTTTAATTTTGTTAGGATCCACCTTGACTCCTTCATTTGACACTATGTGACCCAGGTACTCCACTTATTTGAGACCAAAAGAACACTTGGAAGGTCTAGCATAAAGTTGGTGTTGTCTAAGAACTTGCAATGCTTAATCTACATGCTACAAATACTCTTCCCAAGTCTTGCTATAAATCAATATATCATCAAAGAACACTAATATAATCTTCCTCAAAATGGCTTAAAGATGGCATTCATCAAATGTAGATGGAGCATTAGTAAGACCGAATGGCATCATTGGAAATTCATAATGACCCTCGTGAGTCTTAAATGTTGTCTTGGGAACATCCTTTTCCTTCATTTGAATTTGGTGATAACCTGATCTAATATCTAGTTTTGTAAAAAGCATAGCTCCATTCATCTCATCTAGTAAATCATCAATGACTGGAATAGGAAACTTATCTTTTATGGTGTACTTGTTGAGCTCTCTATAGTTTGGACACATGCACCAAGTATCATCCTTCTTACGCACCATCACAATAGGAGAGGAGTAGGCACTTTGGCTATGCCTTATAATATCTGCCTCTAGCATCTCATGAACTATCTTCTCAATCTCACTTTTTTGTATATATGGGTACCTATAAGGCCTAATGTTGGGTGGTTGGCACCTAGGTACTAGCTGGATGGCATGATCCTAGTCCCTTGTCGGAGGCAATCCTTTACGCATATCTCTAAAAACCACTGAGTGATGATATATAATTGCTTGTAGATCTAGTTAGATAGAAGCCTTTGACTAATAGGATGCTAACAAAAATAGTTGTGCCACAAAACCATCAGCCCCTTTTCTAAGAATCTTTTGCATTTGATCAGAGCTTACTATTTGTATGGACTTTGCACACAACCCTCTTAGCTCAACTATCCTTCCTTCTGATTGAAACCTCATGAATAGATGTTGGAAGTTCATCTCAATTGTCCCTAATGTAGTGAGCCACTCTACTCCCAATACTATATCTGCAACACCCATGGGATTAACAAACATTGGTCAATCAAGTTGATATTTTCCCATGGTCAATTTAATGTGATGGCATTTTCCTGAGCAACTAATAGTGCCCCCATCTGTAATTTGGACTTGAAATTCTAGAGCAGGATATATGAAACAATCCAGATGAGTAGAGAACTTCTTGTTGATGAAGTTATGAGTGCTTCTTGAGTCTATAAACATTATTACTCTCTTTCTTTAAGAAATTGGCCACCTTGAGAGTTTGTGGGGCACTAACTCCAGCAAGTGCATGAATAGAAATGATCAGTTGAGTATCTCTTGACTCCTCATCTATCTCATTATCACCCTCTAATATTGGTTTCTCCTCCTCTTCTTCCTCTCTCGACCCTTCAATATAGAACAATTTCTTTTCAGTGCATTTATGTCCTCTACTATATTTGTTGTCACAGTTAAAACATATTCCTTTTGCTCTCTTCTCTTCAATTTGTTGTGGTGTCAATCTAGTAGGTTGAGGAAGTGACTGTGTAGGAGTGCTTTTATCTCTTATGTTTACAAAACCTTGCTTTTATTAACCATTAATTTTTCCTCTACTTGCCTTGCCATACGTTACTTGAGAGATAGAACTTGGACGAAACATGCATACCTCATATTTAATGTGATCCTTTAAGCCACCAATGAATAACTCCAACAAATTTTCTGATGCCACATTTTCCACTCTTAAAGACAAAATGTGGAATTGATGAATGTAATCCTTGACCATACCTGTTTGCCTTAATTTGTTAATATGGATGAAGTAGCTATCTATAAGATTATCACCATAATGTGTAATGAGTTTTTCTTAGAAAACAAACCAAGTGACAACACATCCCTTTGCTTTCTTTTCTTCACATAGCCAATGATACCAAATGAATTGGTCAGGTTCCAGGTATAAGGAAGCCATGGCCACCTTTTGTTGACACAGAACATGGTGAATATCAAAGAATTGCTCCATTTGACAGAGCCAATTGGTAAAATCTTGAACATCAAACTTTTGCATATCCAACTCTGGCGTGAAATTCCTAGCCATATTATGAGTGGTGTGATGATTCATCTTGAGATCTTATTCAAACCCAAAAACACCTTTCCCTTTAGGAGACTCCTCTTCCTCCCAATCCTGGTAGTGTGACTCCTTATGTTTGGAATCTCTATGATGTTTTTCCATCCAAAAGTGTCTCCATCATTTTCTTGATATAACATGACTTAGCCATCATTTTCTTGATATCCCTTGACTTGGCCAACCCTTTCATTTGTTTGGACACAATGGACAAGATTTCATCCTTCATCTTGTTGTTTTCTTTCAAAATGAGTTCAAATATATATTCATTTTATTTTTGAACAACATCCTCATTTTCCTCCCTGAAACCATTCTCTAGTTGGGACGGGAAGTCCATGAAGTTATGGAATGACTTGGTAACCCCACATAATTACAATTCAAGTCTATCAACCACATGTTAGAAAAGGGAAAAGGTGAAATGGTGCCCACCTCCGATAGGGAGGCTGAAAATGAACTTCGATGGGGCTGCAAGAGGGAACCCAGGTGTGTTGGGTGCTAGTATTGCAATCAAGAATGACAAAGGAAAGTTGATTTGGGTGATTTCTAAGAAACTCCCTATGGGCACCAATAATGAAGCTAAGTTTAAGGCGTTGCTTCATGGCCTTGCCTTTTGTAGGAGGGAGAACCTTATGAACATTGATATAGAAGGGGACTCCCAAGTATGTATTAATTCCATTAGGAGCAGAAGAGTAACTAATTGGAGACTAAAGTATATTACAAAATTGATTTAGAAAATCATGGATGGAGTGAACATGACTATCAAACATGTCTATCAACAAGCCAATTGCATGGCAAACTATCTAGAGAATAAAGCATGCGATGGACAAAATGATGAGATGGTAACAAGCAACATATATGACTGGGCTGATATATTGACTTGACAGTCTATCTTGATCATGGGAGTACCTTGTATTTAAGGACGCTCAGAATCCCCATACATGCTACAATGACCATTGTAACTGATGTGTGATCCGATGCAGATTTGCATAGATTACCCTAGATACACCATCGTGAAAAATCTATGAGTAGATTGCTCGTGAGCTAACCTGGGAGTGATCTTAAATATCTACGAGCTTAGTACCATTCTCCAATGCCTCCTAACCAAAATGACAGACATAATGAGTTTTAATTGCATCTACATCTGTAGCATAGATAGAGATAACGCAGGGGATCAAGAAGAGAGCCCAGAGGAAGAGGACGAGGAGTCGGAAGAGGTGGAGGAAGAGGATGAGTAGGATGAGGAGGAGTTCATTGACAACCAAATTAGGAGATTGTTCAACGCGGACCGCGAGGGCATTGTCAAGGTGATAAACAAAGTCATTAGCTCGCAAGAATTCACAGGTGAGCACATACATGACAATATTTTGTATAAAGATTTCCTCATGCCTATCGTGCTCATAATGGGAAGGAAGTAGAGCAGGAAGCTGATTGCTCATGCCTTCATGAAGAGGGAACTAAGGGAGAAAGCCTATGAATCCATACCTGCCTTCAACAAGAGGCCTACATTGGGCCTGCTTGGGGGCATTTTTGAAGCAACGACTGTGAGGAAAAAAAGGATAACAACAAAAGCCTTGAGCCTCTTTCAGGATGGAATCCACATAAATAATATGGAGGTCTTTAATTATTACCCGAGTCAATATAAGGATTTGCTTTCACATCTCACACTGAGCGTGCCTTTGAGCTCTCAAGGTTTACACTTCCTTTGGCATATTACAATGCCTAGTGACTGATATTGTAATATGCACTCATAGAGCCATGCCTTGTACTTTTTTTTTGGTTTTCTGATTTAATAGAAAGGTTGCTACCCCTGGTAACACTTATATACCAAAAAAACATTCTCATTTTCCACATCCTCCTTGCCTGGAGTTTTTCCAGGTGTGGCAACATTATTTTTGCCTCTTGTTGAAGGACCTATTATGATATGAAACATAATTTTGGAATAAATCACACAAAATAAATCCAATTAATCTAAAAAATTTACTACAACTTACCAAGGCCTAGATCTTACTTATCTAAACAAATCTCCAAGAAATTCATTAATTTGCATCCTTGAGAGATATATGTGCTTCACAAGAAATAATGGCAAAAACCCTAATTCTATTATAACTCACTCAATTATGCTCTAATTACTCTGAAATATGGACTACAACAACTCCAATATGTCCTTGAAAAAACCCTTTAAAAATCTTGGAAAGATTCGCCAAAAAAGAGAGATATGTGCTTCACAAAATGACCTCCAAAATTTAAAAAAAAATAACTTATTTCTTGCCTTCATAGTTGTTACAGGAGTTGAGCTAATGGATGAAGTAGACTGGTCCTTTGCATTGGAGAAAACATGTTCAAAGCTGGAGGATGAAGAAGATGGCTCGACAAGAGATGTTCATGATGTTGGGGCATGACAATCTTTTCCTTACATGCAGGTTTGGGGTAAGTTGGGTATACAGTCCAATGATAGATGGCTGATGTTGATATAATGTTTTTATAGGGATAAATATGGATATATATAGTTAGAAACATTGATAAAGCACAATGAAAGGTGCAATTTTTTAATGCAAAAATGAAAGTGAAAATGCACAGTGATACGTGCAAATTATGATTGTAAGACTGTAAATAGGTCCTCCTTTGGAGCAACCAAATACCAAAGTATCAGACTTTTTATTACAATTCCTTTTAGGGTATGGCTCCCAAAATCCATTTTTATTGATATTTTTTTTAATTAGAATATGCAAATATAACATACTTATACGTCATACAATCCTCCCTTAAAGGTCAATGAAATCAACAAGTTTATCATTGAATTTTCTTCTTGAAATACATTGGTCAACTTATATAATATCAGAATAGATTGGTTCCTCATTACAATAGAACTCAATGTTACATTTTCATCTAAGTATGAAACTCCATTCAAGGTCACCGTCTACAAAATCTCCAGCCAAGATTGAACAAGCCAATAGGGAGAAAATGCTCTCAATCCAACCATTATGGCATCATTAATCCATAAAAGGCTCTTGCCATCCCTTGAGCCAAGAGATCAAAGAAGATTCAAACTTAACAAACATTAAAATCACAAGTTAAAGGCCACATTAAAATACAAGGAGGATTTACAAAACACCAAGATTCCACTCCAAGAGGCTAAATCAAGACCAAAAATTTACACACACAAATCTTAAATACAAAATCATTCAAATCAACACACACACTTTTAATTCTCCTTTATCATACACACATGCAAGATCAAGAGAAAGCATAACATAGAAACAAGAGAGACCTCACCTCATCAAGGAAACTTGCAAATAGATAGAAGACTCCTCTTCCTTGGACGAGCCTTCTTCCCAAGCACACACCATCCAACTCACATGCCATAATCCTCCAACATCTTTAAGAACATTTGTGCAAGGAGGAAGTGATACATCCCACCAAAAGAAAAGGATGGAAGAACTCTTATCAAGAGCCCTACCCTACTTTCTCCATTATTTAGGTTGAAAACTATAGGAATGGGAAAAAAATTGCTCCTTCCAAGCCAAAGAGGGTGATTATATATAAGTGGTGCCATGTCACTCATCCTCAACCCGTGGGATGGTGACATATGGCCTCCACCTCACAACCTTATCCTTCCTTACAATCATAAATAAAATCACATGTTTCCTATGTACTCACACATGTGTGAGACCTAGGGAAGAGGAGTGTACTTGTATACTCTTTCTCATGCATGCTCCTAGGAAATGCTCCCACACGTGTGAGCATTGTGATGGGGTGTACTTGAAACAACCCCTCATACATGATCCTAGGAAGGAGAGACTAAAAAGTGACAAGTCCATCTTCCATCTCCTACGTGTTTAGCCATGCCACCTTCTTTCTAAGGGCTTAAATGGGTCAAATCGTGTACAAGACTCAATATTTGTAGCCCAAAGGTACCTACCAATAGGTACTTACCTAAGGGGTCTAATTTTACATAGTAATGAGAAAAAATATATTTTTACCCATTTAAAAATTCACAAGTGCAAATCCAAGTTTGCACTTCAAATGGTCACTAACATGCCTATAAACATTATTACATTTAAATACATTGCTTGAAATGATCAAAATAAACAAAACATTAAGGTTTTAATATTTAACACAACAAGAAGGTCTTAGTCCCCTCATGGACTAAGGCCAAGGTGTAACTAGCAAAATAAGACTAGGCTCTAGTGGATATCTCACACACAATTACACATTCTCAACTGGTTCGTCAACCAAAAGGGCACATTAGTAGAAGATAACACAAGGTAACAATAAGGGGCCTTGGTCACACTAGACCAAGGTTGATTGGTGTAATTGGGAATTACAGTCAAGTCCCCTCTTACTTAATAAGGTGAAGTGGGAATGGTAATTAGGGTTCTTCTTTGACCTCTCGTTCTCCTATTGGCTAAGCCACACCTACACACTCAATGGACACATTAATACACCCAAGGTATGTGAATATAGCAAAAGCAACATGATTGAAACTATGTTTTTTTTTTTTTAAAAGGGGTAAAAACTTTATTGAAATTCAGAAAAGAACATTACAAAACATCAAAGGGCCGAGGCCCTAGTAATCCATAAGAAACAGCCATACAAAGCATGAAACAACATCATCCTTCACCAATACCATTCCCATCCTCAGCAAGAATCTTCTCCAAGTCATATCGGAGCTCATTAGGAACCTGCTCCCATTCATCAATCTTCCAACCATCTAAATGCTCAGAAGCCCACTTAGCCAAACAATCTACTGCCCTATTCCACTCCCTTGGAATATGGACAAAAGACACCATCTCCATCAAAGAACTTATCTGCAGAATTTGTTGCACCATCATAGCCAACTGCCAACTAACATCAGAAACCTTCTGTGTATTCAGCAAATTAATCAAAACCTGTGAATCAGACTCACAGATAACCTTGTGCCATCCCAAAGCATAAGCCCTCTCCAGAGCATAGAGGATCGCCAAACCTTCCATAAGGTTGATAGTTTGCCATCCTTCATGAACAGAGTAGAAAAAAACCACCGATCCCAAAAAATCCCTGCCAGTCCCACCAATCCCAACAGGCCAAGGATTGCCCCTTGAAGAACCATCAGTATTAAGCTTCAGAATGCCAGACGGAGGGGGAAGCCATCTTCCCACCCTTTGCACTTTCTTTTTCACTCGCCTTCCTTTCCTGACACAAGCAGAAGCTGGAGACAACCCCTGAATACCCAATCTATCCACCAACTCAGCATCTCCTTTCTCCAAAGGGAACACCACATCACACTTAGATTCCACTGTCTCCTGAATCATACTCATAATTTTGTGCCAAACTTGTTGAATCAACAACTTCTCACCTCGAAATATTCTGTGATTCCGTTCCAACCAAATCTGCCATAGTATGAAGGAAGGCCCAGCATACCACACATCTTGCAAGAAAGAGGCCATAGAAGGAGGTCTACCCAGACTACTCCAAAAATCCACCAGGGATGAAGCATGAACACAGGGGCTTTTCCAAACTTCCCACCAAAAATGCCAAAGCTGCAAAGTCAAGGGACAATGGAAAAACAAGTGAGAGGAGTCCTCCTCTCCACATCCACACATAACACACATAGAAGGACCTTGAAAACCCCGCTTCCGAATATTATCCCAAGTCAAGCACCTATTCCAAGCCAAAGTCCAAATAAAGTAGTTACACTTCGGCCAAGAAAGCTTATTCCACACTTTCTTCCACTAGTGAACCTCCACCCCCTCCAGCTGGTTAGATAACAACACCTGATATCCAGAAGCAACAGTATAGACACCCTTAGGATTAGGAGACCAAGAAAGAACATCCCCTTCCTGGAGGGAGCTACAACGTCTACGAGAAAGGATACTATGAAGCTCAGCACACTCCTCCATACCAACAACAGGCCACTCATCAGGATTCTTCCATCTTGCCACCACCAACTGCCCATGAGAAGAAAAGGACTTGAAGTCACTCACCCTTGACCAACCAACTTCACAGAACCTCTGGCACAGAGTCACCAAATTAGGAAACTGAGAAACAATGGGAGGAAAACCATCCCAAGAATCAGACCAAAAATGAGCTTTTGTCCCTCTTTTACAAATCCAAAATAAACCATCCTTGACCAGAGTAGCCCCTTTCTTGAGCATACTCCAAATCACCGAGCCTTTCCCCACCAGTGGATACCGAGGAATATCAATTTGAGGGATCCCTGGGAAGTATTTCTGAGTTAATATCCTGGCCCAGATCCCATCCTGCTCCACACACCACCGCTAATACAATTTAGCAGCCAATGCCATCCCTGACAACGACAACTGCCTTAACCTGAGGCCGCCAAACTGCTTCGGGCTACAAACAATGTCCCATCTAACAAGGCTCCATTTAGAGGACAATAAGCTACCAGCCCATAAAAACTGTCTTGCTAAGGAATCCAATTCCCTAACAAAACCTAAAGGGGCCACCTGAATCATACATCTATAAATGGGGAGGGCCTACACCACAGACTTGAGCAACTGAACACGACCCGCAAAGGACAACCAGCGATGGGTCCAATGATTAATTTTCACACGAAATTTATCCAGAATATTCTGCCAAGACTCCTTGGGAAGTCTTCCAATAGAGATGGGAATACCAAGATAGGTCAAAGGGAGAACCCCAGTCTGAAATCTCAAGATATGAGCAATTCGCCTCTGAATGGAACCTGGAGTATTGAAGAAAAAGATGGAAGACTTATCTTCATTGATTAATTGGCTAGAAGCTAGAAGATAAACATCCAACACCTTACGCAAATTCAAAGCTTCCCTAATTGTAGCCATACCCATCAAAGCAGTGTCATCAACAAATTGCAAGTGAGATTGCGGAGGTAAACCACCTCCCCACCCCCAGCCCTGAATGAAATCTAACTCCACATTCCTTCTTATCAAGCGTCCCAGACCCTCAACAAGAAGAAGAAACAAGGAGAGAGGGGGTCACCCTGCCGCAAACCCCGCGAGGCGCCAAAAAGCTCAGAGTGCTCACCATTTATTAACACAGAGAAGGAGACTGAAGTAACACAACTCATAACCCAATAAATCCACGCATCTCCAAAACCAAAAGCACCAAGAACCTTCCGAAGAAAGGACCATCGAACACAGTCATAAGCCTTAGCCATATCAAGTTTGATGAACATTGCCTTATCTTTGGAATTAGCCATAGAGTGAATGGTTTCAGTTGCAATAACAACCCCATCCAGAATCTGACGTCGCGCCACAAAACCACTCTGTTCCTCAGAAATCAGCACTTTAAGCCACTTTTTCAACCTATCAGCAATCAATTTAGAGATAATTTTATAAATCACATTGCAAAAGAGAGATAGGATGAAATTGACTTAACCTATCCGCCCCATCACACTTTGGGATGAGAGCAAGGAAGGTAGAATTCAAAGCCCGTAACATCTGTTTATTCTTATGAGACTCCTGAACAACTGCCAACAAGTCCAACTTGATAATCTCCCAGAATTCTTGAAAGAACTCAATCGGGAAACCATCAGGGCCAGGAGCTTTCCCCCTCTTCATTTGAAACACGATCCCCTCTAGCTCCTCAATTGAAATATCACTCATAAGATGCTCATTCATCTCCCTAGAAACCAAAGAAGGGATACAAGAAAGGACCTGAGCTTCCTCATCAGAACCCCCCTGCGAGTCCTCCCTAAATAAAGAGGCAAAATATTGCATAGCTTCACATGTGATTTCCTGCAAAGAAGAAAGAGTTTCACCCCTATCATTCACCAGAGTAGAAATAGAATTGCCATGTCTCCTAGCTTTCACCGAGTTGAAGAAAAAAGCGGTATTTTTATCCCCTTCCTGAAGCCACTCAATCCGAGCCTTTTGTTTCCAAAAAACTTCCTCTCGTAGCTCACACTCTTCCAATGCTTTCAAAGCCCTAGTCTCTTCCCGAAACAGGTCCTCAATCACTCCATCCTCCCTGATCAACCTCGTAATACCATCCAACTCAGCCTGGGCAGCAGTCTTAGCATGGAAAATGTTTCCAAAGCACTGCCGATTCCAACGTTTAAGCTGATACTTGACAAATTGAAGTAACTTAGCAAAAGTATACATTGTTGTACCATAAGCAGGTCTACCATACCTCCACCACTCAACAATATAGTCATGGAGAGAGGAGTCACGCAACCACATAAGCTGGAACTTGAAAGAAGGAGACCGAGGCACACGAGCTGAAGAAATAGCCAGCTTGATAGGCCAATGATCTGATCCCCTCCAATCCAAAATTTCAGATCTAGAAGACCACAACCCACCAACCGAGTAGCAAGAAACCAGAAAGCGGTCAAGTCGTTCCACAATGCAGTTATTCCCAATCCTCCGATTATTCCAAGTAAACTGGCCATTAATGGGCTTGATATCCACCAGATTTAAACCTGAAATGTTATCCTGAAGTAGTAGTGCAGAAGACTCAAGCCTCGTAATACCACCCCTCTTCTCAGCCAACTCAGAAATAGCATTAAAGTCTCCAGCCATAATCCACGGATGGAAAGGAACCATGCTTCGGACAAACCGAATATGGGACCACAACAGTTGTTTACCCTGAAGTTCAGTAGGCGCATAGATATTGGAGAAGAGAACAGACTCCCTTGTCTCAAAACAAGAAGCAATCATAGAGATAGAAGACTGAAAGGACAACCACCAAAAAGGGCGGATCTTCCGATGATTCCATAAACAAGCCACTCCTCTAGCAGACCCTTGAGCACCAATACACTGGCACTCCCCACTCCCCCACAACTTAGGCACTAAACCAAACATACACTCCACTGATAACTTAGTCTCCTGCAGGAAAAGAACATCAGGAGATTGACTTCTAACCAAATCGCGAACAGCTTTTTGTCGAGGGCCACTGTTCAAGCCCCTTACATTCCAGGATAGAACAATCATTTCAAGGGGCTTGAAAAATGAGAATCCAGAGTCTTAACAGACCCTGACTCTACCAAAGTTTCCCCTGTTAATTTAATCTTATCCAAATCTTTTTTTCTACCAAGCTTGGAAGACTTCTCCCCAGCCCCTTTTTTTGGATCCTTTTGATGAAGACCCAAATGAGAAGAAGAAGACTTATTAATCTTCACCCCCTCAGTACCTACATTTGAAACAAGAGGAGATCCATCCTCACCACCCTTCTTCCCTACTATAATAGGAACCGATTCCACCTGGACTTCCATTTGAACGTCTGTGTCCATTTGCGAAGCCCTATTATCCTGCAAAACCTGAGTAGCTTCAGAAAGAAGGCCCTCCTGTCCTGTACCTGAAGCACCCTGATCCATATTCACCAAGCCTGGATTCACTTCCTGCTGGCTGAGATCATCTAAAACTTCAAATCTGTTGAAAGAATCTTCATCCTGCCTTTCCTTCAAAGTCCTCTTTTGACCTCGATTCCTATTTCGAGCCTTGACAGGAATGAAACCATCAGCCCCATCCACATCACCAGGAATGGGTTCCTTCCCCTTTTCAACTCTAGGGGGATTGCGGGGAGGCTGAGAAGGCTGGGAGTCCACAGGCCTAACCTTAGGGCATCTCCTCTGTAAATGTCCATATTCATGACAGAGACGGCACCGAAAAGGAAGAGTCTCATAGTCCAACTGCTACACCCAAGAGTAAGGACCCACACACATATCCACCGAATCTGGCAAGGGTTTACTTAAATCAATCTCAACACATATACGAGCAAAAGTCATCACCTTTTTAACTTGAGTCTACTGAGAAGCACCAACTGGTTTTCCTAGCATCGAAGCTAACAAGTGTAAAACATCATCCCGCAAACATTCCACAGGAAACCTTGGTAGCCGAACCCACACTGGAACCCGGTTTGGAAGCTCTTCAGCAGGATTGAATCTCGCATGCCAAGGTTTAATGAATAACCCAATCTGATTATGAAAATAGGGGCCTCCTTCAAAGGCCTTATTGCGATCTGCCAAGCAATTGAATGAAACCATGAAAAGTTATTTGCTAAAAGCATAACCTCCATTTCTCCCTCTGGCATCCAAGTCCGTTGGGCCCATGATTCAAGAAATTGTAAAGAAACCCGCATCCCCATAAACTTGCACAGCAATGCATGCTTCGAATAATAATCAATATCTTCCGCAATCATCTCCAACGGGATAACCAATTTTGGCCTCTCCTCACAACGTTCAAGACATCCATTGATTTTTGTAATCCGAGTACCACCAGACAAACCCGAACCAACCAACCCTGGATCTGGTGAGAACAAGTTATTATTAAAAACCTTCGAAGCATGCGAAGGAGAATTTGCACCAACTGCTGCTGAGCGAAAATCCATCTTGGGACTAGCCCCTGAAGACTCCCCGATCGGCATTGAAACTAAACAAGATCCAAGGCGGGCAAGCAGGCCCCCAAGAAAAAAGAACCACCACTAGGGTTTAACCAATCCACCACCCAGCACTGCCTTCGAACTGCAGACCCAAACCAACCAGGCACAAAAACCCCACCCACGGCCTCCAACCAGGCACAAAACCCCCGCACGCTCAGGGAGAAAGAGACACCGATGCTGCTAAAAAAACTTTGCACTGATAAAAAAACACAACCCCAGACCTCCCCAAAACGCATGCACTCCCCACACTTCGTACGACCAGGAAAAAACCAGAGGATCGGGCTAGGGCACGAAAGCCCTAGCTCGACATGCAGAGCAAAAAATCAACATCCTTCATTTAAATTAGTAATATTAATGTTGCCGATTGAAACTATGTTATTCACTTGCAACAATTGAGCTAAATTATATGTGCAAGACATGTGACTTTCATAAGATTTTAAATAAGAGATTATGGTTTGAAATGATTAAATTCAGTGTATACATGCTCACACACATCATCATAATAGTTCATGACAAATTTTCTTACATCTCCTTTTTATTCATAGTTATAATTCTTAATACTCACTTTTCAGTTATATTAAATTATAAACCAACTGTAAGAGCAATAAATATATAATTTATCCTTATTTACAACCATACTTAATCAACACACTTCTCATTCCTTATTAAAGGGATGTGCAAAATTTAGGGTTAGAGTTCACGCGTGCGCACACACACACACACACACACACACACAGAATGATGACATAATACATGTAATACGATCATATCATAAAATAATTAGATCACCTTAATCACAATTCATATAAGGACCATTCATAATGCTATATAATTTATTTAAATTCTATCTAAAATTTACTGTTCACATCTAAATTGATTTCACCATAGAGTTGTTTCCCCAAGTCAAGTTCATCCACATAAATCAATTGATAACATGATCATAAGCATTTCTCACTATATCATCAGTTATTCATGGTATTAGAACAAGTTCACAAGGTAAGGATCATCACATGATTTTAGGGTTAACATCCATATATTTAACATACCACCAATTAGACCAACAAGTAAAGTGAGCCTCAACAAAAGTATACTAATATGAAGGTTACAAGGTTCATTAAAACATTTAGTTAGCTAATGGAATAAGAGTCAATGAGCAAGGAGATGTGTTATTTAAGGATCACAAAAAGGTTGGGCCTTACATCTAAAAATGTCATCCCACTTTAAACATGGTACAATGAGTCAAGGTACATTTGTCCATTCCTTGCCACTTCATTATAGTGGGTCTAGGTTCAATTCTATGCACTTGATTAGTTTTTTAGATGTGAGGATTAGTTCCATAGGCATAGATCTAAACCATAGTGAAAACAACCATTTTATAGATTTTGAGGTGCATTCATTTGATAAGGCCCTTAATTTCTTGCTTATTGGTAAATTAATTCTACACATATTTTGCAGCATATTCTACCATTAGGATTTCAACTAAGCACCTTATTTAATTTATTTAATTATTCATTTATTATAATATTTAGTGCATTGCTAGTATTAGTCCCAAAACTAAATCTTAAGGTATTATTGTTTAATTATTTTCTCTAAGTAAATTTTATTGAAAGCATTTATATTTCATTACAAGTGTAAAACCATCATTATGATTAATAGAATATGACAACTGATTTTCCAAAAAAATTGAAGAATACACCAAGAACTTTAATAAGGGTGTGGTACCATGTAGGGGACTTTAGGTTCTAGAATCATAGAGAGATAGATTCCATGGAATGAGGAAATAAATGCTACAAATTAATTAGAACCTTATCCCAAAAAATCAAAGTCCTTATTTTTTCAGGTTGTTTGTGAGGTGGAGCTAAGAATTTTCCCCATCAACTTAGTGTTTTTTATCCATGTGGCATCATTATAAGGCATTTGATTTTTTTGATTTTCTTCATTAGATTTTGAGACAAATTTTATAGGCAACATTTTCCTTTTTAGTATTGTAGTTTTTAAGCAACCCATGAGGCCACTGGTTTCCTAAAATTCTTAGTGATTTTTTTGCCATTAATTGCTTCTATCAAATTCATGGGATCCCCTGATTGTAAGACTCCTAAATTTTCTCAGTAGCCCTTATTTATGGAAGTCGACCCACGTGGGGGGTTTCAAGATATATTTCTGTAGAGAAAATTATAATCTTATCTTGGAAAATGGGAGCACCTAGTTTTAGTTCTTAAAATTTTAGGTAGTGTAATAAAATTTTTTTTTTTAGCATTAATTGGTACTTGTAAAGGAAAAATATCTTTCGCTAAGTTAATCTAGGATAAATAAATAAATGCAATCCACTCAATGTAAGTTTACCTAGATTAAAGCAATAATAGTTGGGAATGATAAATTAAAATGAGGGCTATAGTGTAGTTGTAGTCCCTACCAAAGTTGTAAGGACGGTTTGCAATTGTTGTGCAAAGGTCTAAGATAAATTTGTCATACGTAACTTGTTATGGTTTTTAACGCTCTAAATTAGAATAAATGTAAAAACCTATTTCCAATTAAATTAAATTACACATAATAAGGAAAATTTATCTTAAACATTCTTACAAATTAATTAATTAATAACATTATTCATTTTAAAATAAATGAAATGCTTTATAATTTTTGAAAATCACTAAAAAAAACATTTTACAAAGATTCAAGATTTGACTATTTAAAAAATATACAATTACAAATGATTCAATAATCAAATATAACTACGGACCAAGTCCTTTTACAATAATTTAATTCGTGAAGACTAAATTTTAGATGTGTTTACATTTACTACCACGAGTTTGTACTTTCTAAAACCATAAGTCTTTAACTTGTAGATGAGAGAGAGAATATCATCAAGGAACTTTTCTACCCAACTCACGAAGCACCGAGCTTCTCCGTGCTAACTCCAAACTGGAGTAGCTTGACTTTTCACGAGGATCTAGCAATCTGTAGTCAGATTGCATGAAAGAATTTGGTGCATCATGATATCATTGATGATCTAACATTCTAACTAATGTCTATGCTAGTGTACTTATATATAATGCACATGTCCTTAGATATCATGATATGACAAAGAATAAAAAAATTGAAATTAAGTACTATACTTATATCCGATGTTAAACTTTTGCCAAAACATCTTTACATGTAGTACTACACTATCATGTTTGGTTGTAAGATAGTAATCTAGCCTACTATTCTCTAGTACTTCATATTCCACACCCGTCTTAATTCATTTTCCTAGTTTTAAACATATACGAAGTTCTATGAACTAAGTTTACAAGGTATAATAAGGTCCTAAAGTCCTTGTTGTCTTACCAACTTGGAAACCAATAAAGAATCATTTAATTAACAAATGTCTAATACAATTTCATGTAATGCATATGAGATAATTCCACACAATGCAACATGAACCTTCCAATTCAAAAGTAAATAAATAATAACACAAAACTACACGATCTTTTGCCTAATCATAGAACTACCTATTTCCCATGTTTTATTGTGCAAGGTCCTTCCTTATGCATCAATTAAGCCACGACAATAGACTAGGCCTCCATGACCACCATAATTCCAAAAGAAACATACCCTTCTTATTAATCAACTTATTTTCATGAGAACATCAATAAAAGAAACCAAGAGATGATTTATCAAAGCCAACTAACGTTTAGACAATTATAAAGTAATATCATGGTATCAAAGATGGATTGTTTGACAGAAACCCCACATACTCTAGGCTGTGATATGTATAGAAATGATAATTTATTAAGGTGTAACGAAAAGATAGAGTAGTCAGTATCAAACCTTAGGCTAAGAGGTGACAATACATCCAAATGTAACTTACTTGGAGAAATAGTCATATATAACTATCTACTCAGAATGTTGATTGCTTGGGATAGGTAATTTAAAAATAATAGTATATTTTTAAAATATCTACTAATTGGATAAAACTATGGAATTAATACAACATTTAAAATGTAAACTACTTCTCATATTAGTAATTTTACTAAATTACACAAATTTAAAAAAGATGTAAGACCAAGCACAAATATTGAAACTAAAGTAGCAGAGAGCTAAATACACACACAAAAAATAGTTATAATTACAAGATCAAACTAGAACAACTGGCTGCAACTGGAACAACAATTAATAAATCTAAACTCGTCCATGTATTAATTATCCACACTCGTTTTCAGAAGAATATGTTTACAACCATTGAAGAAAGACAAGAAATCTAACCTGAAGAATAGGAAATTGCAGTCTTGAGCCAAATTGGTTTTCTTCATGTTCCCTCTGCTCTTTTTTTTTCCTTCTTAGTTGCTTACTTTTAAAGAATATCTCCCTCTTTTCTTTTTTTTTTCTATGATTTTATCCCTTTGAAAGAATATCTTTCTTTTTTTCTTCCTTCTTGATTTTCTCCAAAACTAGAAAAAACACTACTTTTCTCCTTGAAAGCATGAAAGCACAAAATATATTCATTCTTCTATTTTTTAAAAACATATGTACTATTTAAAGTATGAAAGCACAAACGTATCTAATTTATAAAATAAGTCATTAAATAGATAATTCATTCTATATTATCCCTTTAAATATTTCACAAGCATTTATAATAAATATAGGTTCAAGTTTAGTAATTATGTATAAAATTTAATTATTTAATTTAAATATACTTGTAGAAATGAAACACTTACTGAAATAATTTCATTAAATAATTATATTCACACAAAATGTAACCTAAACTACATGCATCTAAGTGTGTGGATGTGTGTAGATTCCTTCATCACAAGTCGCCTTCAAACTGCTAGAAACCTTCTCCCTGATGATACTCTCTCTATGGGCATGTCAATTCTTTCTTGTCACACTCATGAAAATAAAAACAATAGTCAGTCATTATCAGAATCATAATTTGATCTAACAATTATAATGTTAATAATAAATAAACAATAAATATGTCATTCCAAATATAATTTATCAAATGTTCATAGCATTACTTGTATCTTATTAACAAGCCAAAACACTATTCAAACATAATAACACTTTTCCATCTTGGTTGTTTGTGACACACATAACATCATCAAAATAAACACATATAAGTATCATTTTAACATGGCATTTTAACTAGAATGTGACAATAAAGGTAAGAAAAAGATTTTGAATAAAAAAGATATTATGTAGTAGAATGAATATGCATATAAGATGGAATAATTATTTCATTTTTGGTTCCTTGGCTCACTTTGTGGGGATGTCAATGTGCCCACCTAGCAAATTATTGCTTTAGATAACATAATAAATATAACTCCTCTAAGTCTAGAAATACTTTACAACTATAAAGTATAGTACTCCTAAATTTGTGCTTAAATTCCATGTTGTCCAATATATTATTTGAATGGAATCTTTAAATGATATTCATGTCTCCAGTTTTAGTCATGATTATAATAAAAGTGTAATTTAACCTAAACTCTCTTGTCCAAACCCATATCTTCACGAAAATGTTTCGTATTCTTTGGGACAAACCTTAGGTTGTAACACTATATTATTATCTCCTAAAGAAGAGTTCATTTGACTAAAAAAGCAATAACTTATTCCTCTAGATCAACAAAACTTTCATCCAAATTTAAATAAAATATTTTGTCAAGGCTCACATTATTGGGTTAGAACACACATAGACACAAGTATCATTTTAAAGTCCCTCTACATGTGTGTGGCATGATCGTGCATGTGTGCACTAGGGTTTGGCATGCATGAGTTTACATGCGTCAACCAAATTTTTGCAATACTCTGCTTAAAATATAAATTAAAGGTGTGAAGTTTTTCAAACAAACATTATGAATAACAATTAATAAATGGAAAACTACATGTTATCACAATTCCAACAACCTACCTTAAAACACAACTACCTCGATAGACAACTAGCACACTCCAAAATAATAGAGCATTTTTATCACAAATTCAATATGCTTTCCTAAGTCAATTCCCAATTTTTCATATCAAAACAAGCATGAGAAAAAGAGAGGAATACTTTACAACAATCACCTTTCACACTTACTTGGCAATGATTCAAGAGCACTTTTGTGGCCAAGATAAATATGCCAATGTTTTGGAGCAATTCTATTGCCACCCTTAAACATTAAGAAATTCAAAGAAACAATATTTAGTAGTAATTTCTAAACTTGGTTGAAAGCATGCTACTATAAATCAATATGTTGCCAAAAGATATAAATGCCAAATTCTAAAGTTACTAGATCAAACATAAGTTACTTGAATTAAAGAGAACTAGTTGAGAGAAACACAAAAGAAAGATAATTCTAAACATGTGAATCTAAGTTACCAGTGTATACATTTGCACAGTTATTTTACTTAAATAAATTTAGTCTTACTAGAAGCCTTTTTTTATTCAATTTCATCACAAATATCCTACTAATTTAACCTCACAAGATTTTAATTTTATCTGTTTGTACATTTAGTGTTTGCCTTTGGTTTTAACATTTCCACAATAGAAGATGAAATACAATTTTTAAATTTTACTTTCTATAACAATATTATTGAAGCACAAAAAGTTAAAACTAGCTTTCACAACCAAGAAAACATTTGTTACCAATCTTCCATCTGTGGAGATTCTTCTTGCACCATCTCTTGTAATGCTATTTGACCACCAATGATTGTAGAAGTTTAAAATGGAATGACACAACATAGTTAACATACAAAATGCTATATCTAAGGTTTACATCTAGTGATACTTATTTGTCACCAATTCCCATCTCAAAACCAATCTAATATGATAGAGAAGGCCTATGAATAAACCTTTGTCTCTGCTCAAATGACTTCCTTAAATACTAAGAGAGCACACTACTTTTAATGATCAGGAGATGTCAAGAGTGTGATGTCTTTACTAGTTACTAGGAGTCTAAATTACTTGCTACATGACAATAATTGAGACAACTACAAAAATAACAGTCTTAACAAATTTCCTTGCAAAAAAATCATAGGACAACATATTTAAAAGTATCCTTTCTCAGTTACATTTTAAGAAATGCCTACTCCACCTTTAAGAGCATCTACCTTGATAGATGCAATACAAAAAAAAAATAGAGAACTGTCTTGGACAAAAGTAAATTCATGGCTTATAGAAAATGGGACCTATAATGCCCAAAGTAAACTATCTACATGGTAGCATAAGTGCCATATGATTCCAAACATCCTATTAAACTTCATGTATAAAATGAAAGCTCTCACATTAGATTAAATGTCTCCTTATCTACTGTTAAAACAAAAGTTCTTATAAAGATCCAACAATAGGAGGATAGAAATGTACATATTGTCCAATTCAAAAGCTAAGTACTCATAGAGATATGAAATCGAAGTTTGGTACATATAAGGAAATTGTTAGCTAAAAAATATATAAAATACGAATTACAAGTATAGCTTTAACAACCATTTCTAATGGCGTGCTCTAACGTCCTTGGGGAAAGTAAATAAAAATTATGTGCATATGCATCACAAACTATAGAAATACATTTGAATACAATTAGGATAAAATGACACTATAACAGAGCCATAAAAGAACCATCATGCACCATTATTGTGTGAATAGACCTAAAAATTCCTTGTAGAAGTAACAAAGTAGAAATCATAATATTTTATCGAGCTAGTAATAGACATTGAGATGAAGCTTGATTCTATGTTTGCCCTAAACCCTAAACTGGGTGTCGTTGCTGCTAATCATTCATAAGAAGCTATGCTCAACAATGTTAATGGGCAGTCACTTATCCTTATAGCAACTACTGTTGCTATTGCCATTTCCATAGTAGGCAGAGAGAACAGTAAGAGTGCTATTGTGGGGAAAATTATTTAAAACCTCATGTCTGTCTTGCATGTCATTTGATAGATTTCCATACCCAATTTTGAAGCCTCCATGTGGGAAACATGGCTACCACATATTGTTCAACAAGCTTAAACAATAGTCAGATGCACGAATATGTGCCCTGCCTATAACAAAGAGCCCAAAACATTAGAAAGTTAGTTTAATATTTACCTCACCCTCTTTCCCATTGATTGAGATTTTTTCCAATACAAAATTAGTTTATTAACAAGGGAAAAAAGCCATCGTCTAGTTAGAAATTCAATCTTTAACATTTTCCATGGATGAAAAACTAGTGGAAAAAACCTTAGAGATTTGAATAATTTTTTTATTGGTGCAATTATTGAGGCAAACAAATATGGCACGATGAAAACATAAGAATCGAGATGCCTTTTAGAATTGCTATTTCTAGAAATTAAATGCGAGGAATTTAGGTACTTAGCTCTAGAACCAAAGAGGGAATGCAAAAAATGGCGACTTGTAGAGTTGATTTGCCTTAGTATTAGAAATGAATGACCTTGAAGTATAGATTGTTCTTGAATTCTATGCAGGTTTGAAATTTTGTACAGGTCGATCCCATGGCTCTAGGTTGATTTTGTAGCATACATATTTGATTTGTAATTAGTTGATCTAATTTGGTGAAATGGATAGTTCTAGTATTTGATTCACTTTGATTTTTGCTCATTGATCATTAAGGATTGGCGGTATTTAAAAATACCTTGGGGAGATTGTCGAATCACTAGGGTCAAATTCTCCTAGGTCAACTACCTTGAAAGATTGGTTTTATAATCATGAAATGATTGACATACAATAGGGAAGCATGCAAGTGATCTAGATGTTGATTCTGATGCAATATTTTGATTCTTGTTAGTGATAGAATCAAAGTGTTCTTATAATGAATGCTCCCTATAAATGCAAATGATTATTCAATAATTGCTTGATGATCAAATATGAATTAATGCTCAAATGAGTGTCTTTAAATTCAAGGACATATGTTCAACTTATTATACAAATGTGTACTGAGCTGACTCCCAATGACCATAAGAAAAAGGTGGGAGTTGGCAAATTTGAATTTTAAAATTTCAAATTTCAGGTCTGCACCATGTGGGATCAATTCCATGTGTTGTAGAAATGACTTAAAACATAATGTGAGGATCGAGGATGAATATACATAAATTTAAGCCAATAAATGATGGAAATGTGTAAGACTAATTGTGAATAGAACATAAATAAAAATAAACATATAAGAATGTGTGTAAGGAAAAGTATGAAGATAGTTGCAGATTCAAAAAGGAGTTGAACTTAATAAAAAAAAATTACATATAATCCTATTAAAACAATCTCTCAAAATAAACCTAAAACTAAAACTAAATGGCAATTACTATGAAAATCCAAATTTCACCATTACACTGCTATAAAATCATTGAGACTACATGATTATAAACTGCTCTTAAATTTCCTCAGTACAGCCCCGAGAAAATTAAGGTAGACTCCTCCACGGGACCATAGCCTAAGTGTTTGCAAAATTCTGGTCAGGTTAGCTAACTCCTTTTAGTTAGGTTGACTCTATGGAGCTTCATCTCATGCTGGGAATATACAAGGCCTTTTATCTTGCCTTACCTTCTTGTTTTGTTATCATTCCTGCTGACAAATTCCAGCCCCCTTAAGCAGCAGAATGTGACCCTTAAGCTAAACTTGGATCTCAGATGGCTATGAAGATTTCTGTTCTTTTATTTCAAGCAATGCGATCAGCGGTACGTCTCCTTCGGTCGCTTATCAATATGGCTATTTTAGACCCCAGAAAATCTCTGCAAGAAAGTTCGTATTGCAATGGCCACTACTTCTTTTGTCAACAAAAATTGTGTTCTACAGTCTCAATATGCGAAACATCTCAGGTTCAGGACCCCAATGCACGCTCAAAAACACCCTTTTCCTCGAACGTTCGAAAGGCTTCCAACCTTCTTCGGCATTGCAAAATCTTTGATCATCAGACAGAAGCAGCTTTACGGAGGCTAGGGTTTCCATTTTCTCTTGGTTTAATCAGGCAAGTTCTCTGGAAGTTACAGGAAAATGTAAATATGGCATTGAGTTTATTTTTGTGGACAGAACAACAGAGTGGAAAAAAGCACTGCGCACATCTTTATCAGATTATGGTTGGAATTTTGATTAAATCTAATGATTTTGAAAAGCTACTGCATAAAATGGTAGAAAACCCTAATACATCGGATGCTGCTTTTCTGCTTTTAGTTAAATGCTATGCACTTCTGAAATGTCCAGGAAAGGCTTTAGATGAATTTAGACGGATGAAAAACACTGCCTGTAAAAGGCCTCCACAAAAGGCATATGCTGTCTTGTTTGCTAATCTTGTTCAAGGAAGTTTTTTAACCGAGGCTTGGAAATTTTGCACCGAGATGCTCGAAGATGGCTTGAATCCTAATAGTATTTTCCTCAATTTGCTACTTATTGGGCTTTTGAATCAGAAAAAAGTTGAAGAAGCTATAGCATTATTAGAATATGGGGAAATTCCAGGGTTTGTTCCAAGTGCAACATGTTGCACTTTACTGGTCAGAGAGCTTTGCAAGGTAAGGCAGAACAATAAGGCTTATTACATTCTGAGTGACATTTTGAAGAGAAATAGTAAGAGTACTCGGCTTCTAAATTTCTGTGTCAATGCGCTCTGCAAAGCTGGGCAGCTTGAAATGGCCGAAATGCTTATATCAGAGAGTATAGCTTGGGGTCATGTTCCAAATACTGTTACATACAATTTTTTGATGGCTGGTTTTTGTCTGGCAGATAGGTTGGAGGAATCTGATTTGATTTTGAGTAGAATGAGGGAAACTGGTTGTGAGCCAAATGTCATTAGTTATAATATTTTGATTTCTGCTTACAATAAAAAGTCAATGCTATCCCATTCATTGAAAGTTTTCGAAGAAATGCTGAGTAATGGAATATCTGCAGATCTTTGGAGTTATAATTCCATGATACATGGTTTCTTCAGGGCAGCTAGGCAGGAAGAGGCAAACAGACTTATGGATGAGATGACAAAGGTAAATTTGGTTCCTTGCACCACGACATATAATACTATACTAAATGGACTCTGCAAGGTTGGCAATGCATTGGATGCTCTTAGATTGTTTAGGAAATTGAAACAACTTGGATTTTCTCCAGATATTATCACTTACAACACACTTATTGCTGGACTCTGCAAGGCTAGAATGCTAACTGATGCACAGAATATTTTAAAGGAGGTTGGAAAGATGCGTTATGCACACAGCATTGTTACATATACAACAGTCATGAATTGCTGCTTTAGATCAGGCCAGTTTGAGCAGGCATTAACAATGTTTTCAGAGATGGAAAGCAATGGCTATGTCTGTGATGTATTTACATATTGTACTGTAATCAGTGGTTTATCTAAAATGGGTAAGTTTAAAGAAGCTTATGCTTGTATGGAAAAGATGTTGAACTCTGGCATCGCTGTGGACTTAGTTACTTATAATTCAATGATCAACACCTTTTTCAAAGCCGGTGAACAAAAAAAAATCTTTCAATTACTACATGAAATGGAGTCAAAGGGTTTGATTGGTGATATTTACACCAACACCATAATCATTAATTGGCTTTGTAAAAGTGGTGATATGGATGCAGCATATAGGCACTTTAATGCAATGATAAAGATGGGCTGTGACCCAAATCTTGTAACTTATAATGTATTAATTGATGGTTTTTGTAAAGCTGGCAGAGTGGATAGTGCCATTGATCTATTCATTGACATGCAAGAGAAAGACTGTGTTACATATACCTCCTTATTGCATGGTCTTTGCAACACAAGAAGGGTTCTTAATGCTTATAATCTTCTGCTCAACTGCATAGTAAGTAACATTACTGTCTATGCTTCAGCTCGCAGGGCAGTTTTAAATGACCTAAAGAAATCTTGTTACACTGCTGAAGCACGGAAACTTAAATCTGTCATTCAAATGAAAGAGATTATGCAGGGATAGTTCGCCAATCAATTTAAACATGCAATTATGCTGCAGAACAATTGCTAGCTTGCATTTTACAGGGGTTATGTTTTATCATTTGTTGATTCTGTCTCAAGACCATTGCTGTTCTATACTGCCATGATGGTCCCCACATGTATAGTGACAGTTATGCATTAACCATGACGCATACTATCAGAAAGGTAGGTGCAAAATTACTTATTGCAGATTCTTCTTTGCATGTCTGTGATATTACTTCAGAGTATGCTGAGCCCATCTTTGCACAAAGACACTTAAAATTATTTAATCTTCAGTGTCAGCCTGTTGAAAAATATGCTATTGTGAGAACCGGTAATGGATAACCTCAATGGTTATCAATTCAGCGGGAGAGTGATGACGAGCATTGGCAGTCGGGCGTGTTTACTCTTTCTTTGTCGAGTTTGACATTTTCACCATGCAGGTGAGTGATTATTTTTAATTCTGCAGATTTTGTTTTCAGTTTAAACTTCACATTTTTGCCGTTCTTTCATTTAGAAATTGCTTAGTAACACTGTTAGACACATCTCTACTCATTTGTATTGAATTATCGTACAAGCTGCAGCATAAGCACTCAGTTTGTTGGTTTCAATTCAATTCTAGTGACAGTGTAACAGTAATAAACATTGCATGGCAGATCTAACTTCTTCTGGCCTGAGCTCAACAAGAAAGGAAAATAATTGAGAAGCTGGTGCTTCTGAAATTTAGTTTGCATATTTTGAAAGAGCTAGCATGCTATATGATGGTCAGTTGCCAAGTTCACGAATTTTAGACAGAAATTGCAGGGATTTGTCAATTCAATGGGCGCAGTGAATTAGTTTGTATAAAATCAAACTTCAATCAGACAAAACATGACTTGACTTAGGTTAAGTCAATTCTGATCTCCCTCCTGCAACCGAGTGGTGCTGTTCTGGTCTTCAGTTGCACATGTTTTATTTGGGCTTTGTTTTCCCCCTCCTATACAAAGCGAGAATGTCACATGTGGGTATTGAAGTGTATGTGTATGCTTTGTTGAGTTTGACAAAAGTTCTGCTTGCCAAATTTCAATTTGAACTTGCAACTGCATTAGGATTTGAATGCTTATGCATCTTAGATGCCAAATACTAATAGTATCTCTCTATGAGAACAAATCCTCAGTGAGTTCGAGTACACTTATTCTTCTTAATCATTAACTACCTCAGTTGCATGACAAGCAAACTTTAGACGGGTGTAATCATTTAGAAACACTAAAACTTGGTTGTTAAAACCTAATTTAGTGTGCTCTCCAAGAATATCATGTTAAGGTCAGTGGCCCGAAACATACAACTGGTGATGTATGCTTGCAATCAACAAGAAAGCTATATAATTTGGATTGTTTCTGTATGAAGGGCTATGGTGTGAAAAAACTGCACAACAGATTCAATTGTAAACTATACA
The DNA here is from genome assembly GCA_027924645.1 of Cunninghamia lanceolata. Classification (NCBI taxonomy): domain Eukaryota; kingdom Viridiplantae; phylum Streptophyta; class Pinopsida; order Cupressales; family Cupressaceae; genus Cunninghamia; species Cunninghamia lanceolata. Next base: position 5,615,902 of record BSBN01000232.1, on the reverse strand, counting down.
AGAACTTGAAACAATGTCTGCCATAATGTAGGTTGAATCTGCTTTTCATGCATCAATTAATTTTGGGAATATCTTTCTGCTGGGTAGGTATCTACTCTTCCTACCGTTGCTAGAAGATTCAATGGAAGGAGGGTATTAAAAATTATTGATTCATTCTTTTTTATATTAGGTATTAAGGTGCAGAGTTATATTATTATCTAACTGTGTTACTATATCCTATATGGCAACAAGGTTGTATTTATAACAAAGCCATATACAATAATAGAATTAAAGACTTTTAGCTAAAATAAAATATTCTCTTACAACAATAGAAGATCCGATTTCCAAACCGACTTATATGCCCAAAAATGGATTAAAAGATGATATAATGCCAACTTAGTTGGAAAATGGTGCCAACTGTCTAGCTGGACCCACACCATCAAGACATAACCATTTAATCACTTTGTGAGGGCTACAAAGTGTGTTGGGTGATGACTGATGAAGTCCATAGACAGAGTGGCTAACGAAGTCTGCAAGCTAGTGGTTGATGAAGTCCATGATAGACCCAAATATGCGATCAAAGCACAACACATGCTCATGTAAAGCTTTTTATGCTCCCCTAAACACATTTTCTGCATCATATTCAAAAGTATTCATAGAAACACAGAGCAAAGCAAGGTGAGTAACTTGGTTAGATTCAATAATCATCTATTTCTTATTTATTTTCCTTAAAAACCAAAGTAATATTAATTATCTTGTTGCAAACAACATTAGATAGAAATAGAGATTTATGATGGGAACATGGGGAAAAAGGAGCACAAGTGAATGAAAAGAATATGCCAAAGCTATACAATTATGAGGCTCATCATACCCCCAATTGGTGCTATTGCATGTTCTTGTGCAATCTGAATTTCCTTCTCCTCCTTTTCTCTAGTAGCTTCTCTATTCACTATCTTCCTTATTTGTAAGCTTTGAAGGTAATGGTTGTCCTACCATGTCTGTGAGGCTATAGAATTTTTTATGTGTGATGTCTGTCTCTTCACAATATCCTCTTTTTCCTTGATATTCATTCATTGACTTCACAATTTCTTCTTTAGGCTTTTGATAGATTATTGGTGCTGTAAGCACAGTAACGACTAATGTTCAAATAAACAAATGAAAGAATCTCAAGCCTATCCAATCCATCCTGTGAGCTTTGATGAACTTGGCAAAATGCTTGACCCTGGGTCTGGCAAATTGAAAATTATAATAACCAATGCATTCTTTGCTGGCAACTCTTCCCACCTTGCTTTGAAGAATCTAAAACACACTTGTGTCAATTGTGCTTTCTCCTAAGTTTCTATAGGCATTCATTTCTCATTGCTTGCATCTTGTTTAAAATCTACTCATTGTTCATGAGCTTATCTAGCTTGCCATGCACTCTTTTTGGATATTTAAACTCACCTCTAACCATATTCTTCACTTGTTTCTCACATATTTGCCTTCTCCTTACCACTCTTGTTCATTTTTTAGGAAGGACATGTATGCTTTTAATTGTACCTCTGCCACAAAAAGGTTTGGCTTCCAACATGTGTCATTCTCCATAATTAAGTTGTGAATATATAATTCACAAATCTTATTCTTCCCTTTTGGAGTTGTGGAGTAAAATGCATTACAAAAGGTTCTAGAGCAGTTCATGCCCCATGGTTGTCATAGTTAAATCATTTCTAACTAAACCTTGCATATTTGCTCTTTAAGATAGAGAATATAAACTCTTGCTAGCAGTTGACCAGCCAACATTTCAAAGGCCAAAGTGCAAGCTATGTTGAGGGTAGTGCTAAGTTGTTCTTTTCCCCTTTTCAACTCAACTATTTCATCCTTTAGCACACGGATATGGAATTTTAACTTCTCAATTGTTTGTTTTGCCACATTATCCATTGTTAAGGCCCATTCTTTTTCTAGTTTCTAATGATATCTCTTTTTCTCATCCATAAATTGAGGATAGACCTTTAGAAGGGCTTATGACCTTACACTTGGGTTGTTGCCAAAGTGATAAGGATCTTTGTTGTCTACTGTTGAAGTGATGCGGTAGTGTCTTCAACAACAATGTCTTCTACAATAGCCACAAAAGTAACTTCAATAGTAACATCTTTTGTAGCAATAGTTATAGTATCTATAATTGTAGTAAAAACATCTTTAGTAGGAATTGCTTTTCTTGCTAGCTTCTCCCTTGATGACTCTACTTTTTGTTTTGGTGCCTCCAATTCAATAGCTTGTTGCTGAAATCCTTGTTTTGCAGCTATTAGCTTTATTTTGAATTTGTTTTAGCTCTTCCAATACATCACCTCCGTTTGCTTCCATAACAACCCAAAGTTTCTTTTTCTCATTTGAGACCATTTGAGAGTTTCTAGGGTGTGAGGCTCTACCTCTTGCAACTCTTCTTCAGAATCAAGAGTAACCTATTCAATTTCTTTAAATGATGAAGTGATTGCTTGTTGCCATAAGCTCTTAGATTTTCTTTATAAAGGGTGAGGTGATCCACTTCTAGATTTTGATTCTTGGGGCAAAATTAACCTCCATTTTGGTTGCTTTGGTCTTCTAGAAGTTTTAGCTTGTTCTACTTTCATTTGGACTTTTGTCCCTTGTTCAATCCCCTATCTTTGTTCAAACATTTTGGTAGCAATTTCTTGCTTTGTTGTAGGCACTTTTGTAGCAACTAGCAATATTTTGCTTAATGGCTGAAATATTCTTCTATAACAATTTCTTGCTTGGTTGTAGGCACAATTTCCTCTACTTTATGACAAAAAGTTACCCAACATAGGGGATTACGTTTGCCTAGGGCTTCTTTCACAATAATTTTGATCAAGCCATGATGCCATAATTTAACTATTTTGCCTCCCTAAACCTCCTTAGCCATTTGTTTTAAATAATTGAATAAGAAATATGGCATAATCATTCTCCTATCCTTCCTTAAATGTACAAGTAGATGGAAATGAAGTCCATATAGAAGAGAAAATCTACCATTGTAGGTAACATCCCTCTAAAGAATCATGGCAACCTCATTTCGCAGGGTTGGCAGGGAGACTCATTGGATGGTGCGACTATCACTTTGCAGGCTTTTGCTAGGGTTTAGAAATTCAATACTCAAACTATCATACTTCCTTTGTTGTGAAAACTAAAATTTTGCTTCATTTGGCAAGCCAATGGCAACAAAAACAAGCTCTTGGGTAATGTCTAGTTCTTGGCCCCTAATTGTGTTTGAGTCATTTCTATAATTCTATCAAACACCAAGGCAACCACATTATTAAAACTTTCAGACTTCTAAAAAAATTTAACCACCCACTATGCTTAAATATGTCTTGCACCCTTTGAGTGAAGTGATTAAATGTAAAAGTGGGCTCATAATAATGAAGACCTCTTCCCATGGGAGTAGGAATAGAGTCAACAAGTACATAGTTGCTTTGTGATGAGCACATGGTGATACTGAGAGCTGGGGGGGGGGGGGGGGGGGATGGTGAACCAGTATCAAACAAACTTTTACTTTTCCAAACTTAATCAAACACATATGCAGGATCTATCAATTAAGAACACAAAGAGAACACACGATTTTACGTGGAAACCCTTGCAGGAGAAAACCACGGTAATATATATATATTCTTCTTCTTCTATAGGCACCAACCTACTTCTCTTACAACTCTTCTTTTATATATATATATATTCTTCTTCTGTAGGCAACAACCTACTTCTTTTACAACTCTTCGTTTGTGAGCACCAACTCATTGGACACACCAATCCCCGCTTGTAGAATCTATAGGCACCAACCCTCAGAATTGAGCACCAACTCAGTAAGAGACACCGATCTCTTTTGATAGGCACCAACCTATGAATCCTTCAATGGATGAAATGGTATGCTTCTCCACAAGATCTTCCTCTCATAAATTTGGTCCAAACACAAATCTAATCCAAACTCAAATTTGATCCACACTCAAATAGCAACCTCCCTTTTTCACAAAACTGATCATAATCATGGCAACATCTTCATATACATTTCTACTCATATCATCATATACTATAATATCTCAGCAATCTGCTCTTAGTCTTCTCATATATTCTTCACATATATTTTCATTTATCCTTCATACATGGGCTGCATATCCTCTTAGAATAAATCTGAATTACTCTACCCCTTTCTCTTCTTTAAATTTGCTCTTAAACTCGAAAATATTCATTACATTGCTTCTTGCTATAACATCACATCTTCTCCTTCCTTTTATATATTCTCAAAGGAGGCGATCAAATTAAAGACACGACCTTTCAATGAGTAAACACATCCCTTGCTGATCACACCTCTTCCAAATCATATCACTTCATTATCAAGCATTGCCTTTTATGACTTGACCGCTGCCTTTTATAACTTGATCGCTACACTTAACAATTAATTCAAATCGCACCTTTTCATTTATTTTTATATATCCTTTTATGCTTAGCGCACCTCTTATAAGAGGTCAGCCATCATATAAATAGAGAAAATATTATTTTAGCTTTCAAAGAGTCGGCCACTTCTAATTTGCCTTAAAATGTATTTAAATCATACTTCTTAGTCACCTTTAATATAAGACGTTTTGTCTATAATTTATGGTGCTTCATAGTATGAGGTCGGCTCTATATGATGCGGTTTATTTTATTTAAAACCTTTCAAAATGTAGCGCTCATAGCCCAATATGGGTTGACCTTTATTATTTTCCATTAACACAAATTTAATGATTTCTTATGCTGGTCGGCCATTATATATGTTTGTCTTGGGTTCTTATTCTTATTTTGTTTAAATCTTTAATTTAAACAAACACAAATCGGCCTCCAATTTCACGATCTTTCCTATGGGAATATATAATGCTCACAACTTTTATTTTGCTTTGCTCTCAAACGAGGATGAATAATGGGCAACTCTCAACATTAATTACTCCTTTAATGATTTCGTGCCTTTGCCATCAATGACAACATATTCCAACAATCTTCATAACAAGCTCTTTGACATCAATGACGACCTTGTCCACCTTTGACATCATTGACAACATTTCCAACACTTTGAAATGTAGAGGATTTTTGGGTAATGTGTAGAGCTTTATAATCGCAAAAGAAGTTGCAAAGGCCTTGAATGATGCAAAAAGTAAATGACATGAATGACAATGAAGGAGAGTTTAATTCTGCCTTCAATGATGACAAAGTGACTTCAATAGTCGCCACCTTCATTGGTAGGCTAGGTGCACTTGGGTATGATAGTCGAAATCATTCACATTAAGTAGTCATAATCTTATTAATAAGTAAATTACACTACATGCTTTGCATTAATTCTCAATATTTCCCCTCTAGATGAATTGACTTGTCCACATGGTTTGAAATTGCATTAGAAATGATCATTAATGTAACCTTTATGAAGTGACACCTTGATTTAGGGACCTTTCACAATGGACATCTTAATTGTTCTAAAGCCCACTATGCCTGAAAACATTGCCAATATCAACAAATCCTCTCCCCAACTAAAATTAAAAATTGTCATCAATTAACAATTTGGCACAAGGTAGACAGAATAAGGGCTATATGTATGTTTGCAAATTAGAATAATTAATTACTTAAAGTTCCTAAGAAAAATAAATTAGAAACAAATGCTATCAAATTGGTTTACCAATTTTACAAACTTGTTATTGAAGTCAAGATGTCAAGTACTGAGTGTGAAAGGTGTGAAAAATTGTCTTCAACAGCACTAGGGATCCTCTACAGCATCAACTAGACTTCAGTAGCAAGTATAAAACTTCAATAACAAAGAAACTTCTGCAGTAAAGGGACTTTACAGTTGCAAAGACAAATTATTAACAAAAATAATTAATTTTATTTTTATTCAATTATGGATTTGTCATGCCCTCTTTTTGGTGCATAGACCTCTTGTGCGCATTATGCTTGTTCCTAGTCTTTTGGAGGCTATTCATCATGTTTGGAAGAACTCCAACGTTCTTGGAGTGGCCATGGCTCAGTCTTACAGAGCAGTTCGTGTTTTTAAGTTCGGCTAGTCATTTCGAGTTCATAGATGCTTTCAGAATTCAGTTCTAACCTCTTGGGTGCTCTCCAATTTTTTTGGAAAAACATGTTATTTTTAGACAGTCACTTGAGGGCCTCCGATTTTCATTCCAAGTCTTCAGCACCCTGTTGGTATGATCAATATTGCAAAATTATATCATTTGGATGCTTTCCACAACTTGGGTATATTATTGAGTTATTTAATTATTTATTCACTTAAGTTGTCTAAGAATGAGAAATATTAAAAGATGACTTGTGTAATAGCTCTTCGGAAAGGTAATTAATTAAGTGTTTTAAAAGATAGACACTAAAAAAGGGGACCTTTCACATCAAATATTAATATTATTTCAAATAAAGGTCTTTTGGAGAGGAAAAGTGGTTTTTTGAAAAAAAGCAACAAAAAGCAAAAAATGTGCTTTTTCGAAAAAACAGCGAAAAAGCAGTGAAAAAACAAAAGACACTTTTTTCTAAAAAGCAACAAAAAACAAAAAATGCTTTTTCCTAAAATAGCTCCAAAATGTTATAAAGGGGTTTTGGGCTCATTTGGAGGTTTATGTTGTTGAATATATTTTCATTTTTTTTTAAAACTTGTGCTACTAAGCAGAGTTTCTTCTTGGGGTTGTTTAGCCTCAACTTTTTGAAAATGAAAAAGAGTGGAAGACAATAAAAACATAAAAGAACTCAACACAAGAGATTTTTATACCTTCAGGAGCTTCCAATCTCCCTCACTCCTTGATAAGGTTGAGGAGAATGCACCCAAGGTCTCCTAACTTCACCCAAATGTGATGATTATATGTGGAATGCTCTCAAATTAACACAATTTTGGCATAACCTAGCTATGGAGATATGAAATGAGGAAGGATTTTGACATAATAAACTTGCTTCAAACTTGGATGTGAAAATGACTTGTGGAGGCTTGTATTTATAGGCAAATTGGAGGGAAAATGGGATCTAGGGCTAGAATTGAAAGTTCAAGATCAATGGTGGAGATGAGAGGATGAGATGGAGGGTTGAGATTTCATCAACAATATTGAAGGGTTTAAAAAAAAAAGAATTTTCAATTCACCTTGGGAAGGCTTAGCATTAATTAAGACAAAGACATGTGAGGAAATTAAAAATTAATTTCCTTGGGAGGTGTTGGAATTAAAAATTAGGATTTATGGGTAGAAGAGATGACATGTGATCACATGTGTGCATTTGGCAAACACATGTGTGAGCTCTTTGCACAAAAAAGAGCTCTAACATGAAAGAGGAAAGGTGAGGTGGAAGGGTCATGTGTCTCTTTGGAATAAAAGATAAATTTTAATTCAAGGGGTGTGGGAGAAGATGTTAAGTGGGATTTGACCTATTTAATCAATTGATTAACTTAATTAATGTGGTTGGGAAAAATTAGGGATGGGCTAATGAGGGGTTAAAATTAATTAAATAATAATTTAATTAATTAATTTTGATTTAGGGGTCATGTATACTAGGGTAGCTAATTAAATAATTAGTATTTATTTAATTAGACTAAATTTAGGTTATAAGCTAGGGTAGATTAATTAAATAAACATGATTTATTTAATTAATTAGGATTAGGAAGGTGGAGAATTTAACTAACTAAATATTAGAAATCTTTATTTAATTAATGAGGAATGAAGTTGTAAGGTCTAGTGATGAATTAATTAAATTAATTCATTATTAAGGATGAATTAGGGGTAAATGGTTAAGGGTAGATGGTTAGGGACAACTTAGGGTTAATTAACTAAATAATTATTTAATTAGTTAAATAATTATGATTTTTATTTAATTAATTGGTGAAGGGGTTAAGCTGGTAGTGCAAGGATGTAGGAAAATGGTTAACAAGGTCGAGACATTTTTAGGTGTCTACATTTTGCCCCTCTTTGATGTGGCGTCGTGACCAAATAAGGAGTGGCGTCAGGTCAAATAATTTTGCCCCATCTAACAGGAAGGAGTAGAAATGGATGAGGGATGCCCCTAGAGAGGTCGAGTGAAAAAAATTAAATTTTTCGGGTGAACTCTCGAAAAGAAGGGAACAATGGTGAAAAAGGTATTCAGGACGGAAAATGGAGTTGATAGAAGAAGAAACGAAGGAAAAAAAGGTTAAGATTTGTGGCATGGAGAGAAGAAATGGCGAATTAGGGCTAACATGGCACCTATAAATAGATAAATGTGGGCCCAAGATGCCACATTTGCACACCTTTGCTGCCTAGACTTGAGAGACTTTGAGAGAAGAACGATAGCAATGTTGCAACCGACCTTCCCACGATACGAGCACTGATCTGAGCGTGTACGGGAGTTCCAACATATGGCAAAGGTTGGACCATGAGTATGTTGTCTAACCTTGCTTTGTGTTTTTTTGGGTTTCGAGTTAGTTAGTGGTCAGGAAAGGGTAGGTTAGTAGTTTAGTGCTATCATGCAGCTACGTAACAATCGAGGGGCGGTTTAGTGCCATTGGGTAGTTTAGCACCAAGAGGCTAGGGGGTAAAGGAGTCATTTTAGCGCCATCTGCTAGCAGATTAGCGCTATCGGGTGGTTTAGCGCCAGGAATGTCAGGGGCTTCGACAGTTTAGCACCAAATCCTAGGTTTAGCACAATCAGGTGGATTAGCACATAGGGTAGATTTAGCGCTATTAGTTGGTTTAACGCCAATTTTTAGGGTTTAAGGTGGATTAGTGCCATTAGTTAGGGTTTTAGCACTATCCGATGGATTAGCGCCATTGGTTAGTGGATTAACGACATTGGCTGGGATAGCACCTTTGGCATAGGGATTAGCACTTTTGTCTGGCTTAGCGCTATTGGGTAATGGTTTAGTGCCTAAGCGCTATTTTGTAGAAAAGGGGGTTAACTTGGGTGATTTTTTGGATGTAGGTTGAGTGGATTGAGATTCAGTTGTGAGAGCGATGGGTTCCGTCAGTTGTGGTGTTGAGAGATAGACTGATGCTAGTGCAGTAGCTTTGTTCACACGGGTTTGGATTGTGACATGTATCAGATATGCCCCAGTTGAGGGCTCACAGGGCTATGATGACAGCCTTAGTGGAGAGATGGCGGAGCGCGACATGCTCATTCCTATTGTCAACGGGTGAGATGACGATCACCTTAGAGGACGGGTGAGATGACGATCACCTTAGAGGACGTCTGGAGGATCCTTAGGATCCCTATAGTTGGTGAGCGAGTTATATATGATACTACACCCAGAGTAGCGACACTGGATCTGACTTTCGCAACAGTGCAGCTGGTGTATACCCAGGACCAACGGGAGATGTGATATGCTTCCACTTGTGTGAGGGGTGAGCCATTGTGTTATATTTGTGTGGGTTGATCGAGGGGATTCTAATGCCAGATTGGTGCATGCGGGGGTTTCTGGTTGGTTGGGGGTAGGTGATTAAGGCAATGGTGACACATGAGACTGTATATGTTTGGGGGCCTTGCCTACTGGCCCAATTATACCATGATATGCACCTGGTGGTATATAAGGTGGAGAGAGTCTTGGTTGTGGAGTCACATTGTTTCATGTATGGGTGTGGGGAGCATATAGCCATTACTAGGCCCATATGCCCGCATGTTAGGCCACAGTTCAAGCCATGGGTGATGGCGTACAGGGGTACTCTCCAACATTGACAGCTGGAGAACACAAGGTACTGGAGGCGACGGTTAGATGAGGTGGCGATAGTGGTATGGCGACCGTATATAGGCTGTGAGGATTGGATCGATGCCGATGTTCATATGCCATTCAGTTAATAGCCTCAGTACCTTATAGGGAGGACCGAGCACATCATCAATCGCTACCTTGCTTCTCGTGTGCTACAATAATTTAGTAGACAGCAGGACCTGCCACAGATCACAACTATTTTTGCACGGGTGTGGGCAGACTTGCCATTATGGCCACCGATGATGGATGCTCAGTTAACACTACTGGATTGGGCATGATTGCAATTGATGATGTGGGATTGGGAGAGTATGGTGGCAGATGCGGGGACTACCCCGACTTATGATGCGTGGTGGGCACATATGAGACTTGTGCGGTTAACGCTTTCAGATGCTGATCTTGGTGCAGAGGAGGAGATCATAGAGGAGGAGGTAGAGGAGGAGGGGGATGGAGATAGGAGAGATGGAGGAGATGCTGGGGGAGGTGGAGGAGATGACGGGAGGGATGGAGGAGATGATGGGGGAGATGGGAGAGATGGGAGGGATGCAGGTATTTAGGTTTTGGCTGAGGCGGCGGCGGGTGAGGCAGGGACATCAGGTGTAGGGCCTTCTGGTACAATTCTTGATCCATCCACTACTGGCTGACACCGAGTTCGGCAGAGGAGGGGGACGAGGAGGAGGATATGGCTTCATTGAGGGCTCGGGTGTCGATCTTGGAGGACCAGGTGGCGTAGCAACAACATGAGCTAGCTTTAGTGACTGCAGAGCGAGATAGTGCACAGACTGAGTTGCAGAGGTTGTAGGCCCTGTTGGATGAAGTAGCTAGTGGAGATGGTGATAGAGGACAACATGTCCAGATATTACTGGCACAGATTGGGCAGCTGCAAAGTCAGTTGCAGGCTCAGATTGCACATGTTATTGCAGAGCGGGATTCTGAGAGGGTGTTGAGGTAAGGTGCTGAGATTAGACTATAGAGAGTGGAGGCACAAGTTACCCATCTGCAACAAGTTACCCAGCTATAGGGGGTGATTGATGGGACTAGCATGGCACATATGTGGTAGGACTATACTGCATCACAGAGGGAGCTATCCTAGGTGCAGAGAGAGCTGACAGATGCGAGAGCCCAAGCTAAGTACTACTATGAAGCATATCAAACAAATGTGTCCGAGGGGCAGAGGGTTCCTAGCTACAGCTAGCGGAGCCGGTCAGGTGCCTCGGTGTCTCACAGGTCAAGGCGATCCCAGAGATTAGTCCAACAACCATTGCCACAACAGCAAGTACCTCAACAGTAACCACCTCAGCAACAACCACCTCAACAACAACCACTTATGGGGCCACCTCCTCCACATCCTACATGTTCTATAGGGCCACATAGATCTCCTCTTGGTTCTCCTACTCCTTCCCACTAGGGGAGCTCTATGTAGTCATATTGTATATGCCTTCGGACTTTTGATATGTATTTTGGCCCTATGGGTATTTTGTATCATGACCATCATGTACTGGATTTTAATATTATGCGAGATGATGATTTTTTGGCGGCGATTATATGGATGTGTTATGATGTTTATATGATGCTTATGGTTATGATCATGCATTATGGATGTTTTTATGATTATGATGTGATGGTTATGATTATGCATTATGATGTATGGATGTATGATGTTTATGGATGCACTTGGTGGATGTTGTATGTTTTATTATGGATATGTGATAATGTATGCATATGGATGTTTTATGGTTTTATGGTTTATGATGTGGATTATGATGTGATGTTTTTGGATGATTATGGTAAATGGATACATACTTAGATTAATACACATATATTATGGATGGATTAATGCAATGCAAATGAAATATATGCTTAGATTAATAAACATATGAAATGCAAATGAAAATATATGCTTAGATTAATAAACATATATTATGCAATAGATTAATGAAATGCAAATGGAATATTTGCTTAGATTAATAAACATATATTATGGATGGATAATGCAATGCAAATGGAATATATATTCAGATTAATAAACATATATTATGGATGCAAATGGAAATATATGCTTAGATTAATAAACATATATTATGTTATTCAAAGTGTAATGATATGGTAAATGGATGATGATTAATGCAATGATAGATGAATAATGATTATGACGTGGTTTATGTTCTAATGATGATGTTGTGTATGCAAGGTGGAAGATGTTGGTCATGATACATGCGATGCTTAGAGCCATGGTGAGGAGTTGGTTGAGGGTTGTATGCAGGCTTAGTGGATGGTTAGGAGGGGATTGGGATAGATTGGGGATGGCGTGTCGTCGGTCACTTGAGCCACATTGTTAGAGGGGTATTTTTGGGTTGGGTGGAATTGGATAGGATTGGTTATGGGATGGGGTTGGTTAGGATTCGGTAGGATGGGAGGGATGGGTTGGGTCTTTTTCCTTTATTAATTCTAAGCCAAGGTGAGATGATAATCACATGGTTTGATGGATGGGGGATGAGGGTAGTTTATGGATGATAGGTTGGGGTGAGAATTGTCTTAATATTTTGAGAGCAAACTTAGATTTATTATAGCAAAGAGGATATTTTCACGAAGGTATGAAGGACCAAGGTGATGATCTATATCCATTGCGTGGACTAGACCCACAAACAATAGGATGATCCCATACATGCCCAAGATAGTACAACCTTGTCTAGATGAGGGAAGGGGACTCATAGCATAAGTCCTTAGTACATGAAAGGTATGATGAACCTTAGATGCAAAAGGAAATTAGTATATGCTAGAATCAACCCTACGTTTCACAAGATATGAATACGAAATTGGAGTAATGAGACCAACACACAAGCACATCATACAAAAGCAATGACCATGCCCCATTCTAAGCATTTTCGCCACATACCATGATATAGTGAGATCAAGGTAGTTTTGAAATGATCCTTGGAATAAGACAAAAGATAAATATCAATAATCATAAAGACCAATTAACCAAACAAACAACCATTGTATCTCTTGCCAAGATAGATGTAGATTGATTGATTCTACCTATTGTAGGAACGATATATCCATTAAGGCAGGGATCGATTGGATGATAAGGATAAAAGTCAAAAGATGGGCAAAAAGATATAGGCCATATGTCATGATTGAAGTTGATTTGATGATTGATAATTTTTGCGTGAAGTGATGATGCTTTTGATAGTATGTTGAGTGAGTGTATTATGCAAGTATAGTTAACAATCTGAGGGAATAGGGAACATTCAAATGGGTTGGATGGGTGCATCTTATGTACCTATGTACTAGATACTTCCTTCATATTCCAGACTGCCTACATACCCTATATCTACAGGATCAAGGCACATTAAGATGCGGGTGATGATGATATGTAGTTTTGATTTGTGGTGATAATGTAGGATGGTTCGAGATGGGTTGGATGTATGATGGAATGTTGATGTAAGATGGAATGGTGTTGATTTTGGAATGATATTTTTGAGATTTTTGTATTTTCTAATGTTGGGTTTTTGTGGATATTTGATTTTTTTAGATTTTCTATATTTTCTATTTTTTTTGGATTTTGATGTTTTTGGATTTTTCTGGTTGTCTGCTGTACAAGGACATACAAGGATCCACTTATTCAGGAATCTACCTCAGGTGGATGGAGGGTGGGATGTTGGATGTTTATAATTCCAAGCCATGGGATGGAAGTGAGATGGAGTGATAGTGAAGGTGAAGACTTATTAGATGGTAGAATTGACCACTACACATGGTGCCCGAGACAGGTTTTCACCATGGTACTTATCCAAGGCATCACCGAAGTGATTTTCACCATTGGATGACTGTAATGAACTCAATTTTTTCTTGATTTTTTGATTTTAGTTGATTTTTTGCTTTTTTTGTATTTTTTGATTGGGATATCCAGATGGGTCAAGCATATAATTTCTTTAGGTGCATGATATTCATAAGCTCATCCAGAGGCTGCCCCTCAGATGTTGCAAGCTGATAGGCTCCTGATCCATAGCTAGTTGTTATGACATAGGGTCCTAACCAATTAGGTTTGAACTTGCCTTTCTTGTGACACTCTTGTAGATTTCTCTAATTTTCCATAAGGACTAGATCACCTATCTCAAACTGGCGGCTCTTGATCTTCTTGTTATAACTTCTACGGAGGCAATTTTGATAGGCTTATAGATGACTAAGAGCGTTGAGGTGCTTCACATCCAGGAGTTCTAGCTCATTTAGGCATGCAACCCAATACTCCTCATCAATGAGATTTTGCAGTGAGATTCTAAGAGAGGGGAGCTCGACCTCGATGGTGAGGATGGCTTCGGAACTGAATACCAAGGAATATGGTGTGGCTCCCATGGGGGATCGGATGTTGGTACGGTAGGCCCAAAGGGCAGGGTTAAGTTGCAGGTTTCAGTCACGGCTAGCTTCGTTTACCGTCTTCTTCAGAATTCAAAGGATGGTTTTATTTGAAGCTTTGGTTTGACCATTACCTTGAAGGTAATATAGAGTGGAGAAATGATGTTGGATATGGAACTTCTAACAAAGGGTGCATACTTCTTGATTTTTAAATGGTTTCCCATTGTCAGTAATGATGGCGAGAGGGATGCCATAATGACATATGATGTAGTGGAGGATGAATTGGTGATTTGGATACATGTGGTGTAAGTGAGTGGAATGGCTTCTACCCACTTAGTGAAGAATTCAGTAGCTGTGATAATGAACTTGTGTCCATTAGATGATGGCGAGTGGATTTTTCCAATGAGGTTGAGTCCTTACTATGAAAAGGGCCACAAAGTCGTTATAGGTTGCAATTCTTGTGATGGAGCATGGATAAGATCTCCGTGTTGCTGACAAGGAAGGCACTTCTTAACAAACTGGTTGGCATAATTTTCCATGGTCGGCCAGTTATATCTTGTTTTTAGAATCTTGTTAGTGAGGGTAGGTCCACTAGAGTGTGCCCCACGGATACCTTCATGTACCTCTTGTAAAGTTGTTTCGACTTCTCGAGAATCGAAACACCTTAGAAGGGTACCATCAAGACTCTTTTGGTATAATTTGTCACCAATGAGGGTGAAATGGGAGGTTCAATGGATGAATGATTGACATTGGTTGGATGATAGGTTAGGAGGGATAATGTTATCGTGGAGATATTGGTAAATATCTTGATGCCACGGGGATAAAGGACCAACAATGTCGCATACTAATTTAGATTGTGGCACATCATAAGCTGGCACTTGTAGCTCTTTAATGAGGAACTCACACTTTTGGCTATTCTTCTGCATGTCGACCAAAGATCTTATGGCACTGGCCATAGCATCTGCTGCTTTGTTCTTTAACCTCGGGACCTTCTCAAAGTGGATTTTATGGAAATACTCTTTGAAGTCATCTACCATTTGCTTATACGGCAAGAGCTTATCATCTTTTGTCTTATACTCATTTCTTGACCTATTTAGTGACTAGTTGGGAATCAATGTAGACCCTTAGCTTCTCAATTTTCTATTGGATGGCCATTCGAAGTCCTGTGATAAGAGCTTCATACTCTGCTACGTTGTTGGTGCATGGAAATGTTATTTTGTAGGATTTTGGTATACAATCTCTTTGAGGGGTCACAAATAAGATTCCTACCCCTGAGCCTCAATGTGTTTAGGATATGTCAAAATACATTTTCCACTCTGTTGTAGGTGCCACTGGGAGCATTGACTCATCTAGAAATTTTGAAAGAAGTGGATACTCTGTAGGGATTGGTACATCGACTAGCTGGTCTACAAGGACTTGTCCTTTAATGGCCTTCCTTTATGTATACTCTATATCAAACTCACTTAAGATCATGACCCACTTAGCCATTCATCTTGTAAGAGCTACATAAGACAACAAGTACTTTAGTGGATCAATTTTTGCTATGAGCTTAGTCTTGTGATTGAGCATACGGTGTCTTAGTTTTTGGGATGTGAAGACAATTGTAAGGCACGCTCCTTCAATAGGGGTGTATTTAAGCTCATACACCACTACGGTACGACTGATCTAGTAAATAACTCATTTTTTCCCTTGATCATCTTGTTGTGCTAACAAAGCTCCTATTGCTATTTCTATTGTCAAGATATAGAGTAGTAGGGGTTGTCCTTGCTTTTGTGGAATGAGGACTGGAGGCGTAGCAAGATATTCTTTCAACTATTCGAAGGCCTTTTGACAATTATCATCCCATACGAATGCTACATTTTTATAGAGAGATGCTGAAATGGTTGGCACTTGTCGGCTAGTTGGGCTATGAAGCATCTTATTGATTGAAGCTTTCCCTGAAGGCTATGCAACTACTTGAGATTCTTAGGTGGAGGTATTTCAACTATTGCTTGTACTTTTATGGGATCCACTTCTATGCCTTGTCTTGATACAATGTATCCTAGGAGCTTTCCCGAGGTGACTCCAAAAACACATTTCTTAGGATTGAGCTGCACTTTGTATTGCTCTAGCCTATCAAATATTTTAGCTATGACTTGAAGATGTTCATCTCTTGTTTTGGATTTTCCCAATAGGTTGTCGACATAATCTTCCATGATGCTATGGAAAAGGTCATGGAATATCATGGTAATAGCTCTTTGATAGGTAGCTCCTACGTTGATGAGGCCAAAGGGCATGACAACCCAACAATATGTTCCCCATGGACAAATAAAAGCTGTCTTGTGTTGATCTTCTTCATCTATCCTGATTTGATTATATCCACAGAATCTATTCATAAGTGATAACATTTCATGTCCAGCTGTTAGATCGATGATGATGTCAATGTTTAGGAGAGGAAAGTCATTCTTAGGGCATGCTTTGTTGAGGTCCCTAAAGTACGTGCACACGCGAATGTCTCCAGCGACTTTTGCTATGGGCACAATGTTTGACACCCACTTAGGATAGTCAATAGGATGGATGAATCCATGTCTAGGAGCTTTTTGAGTTCTACTTTGACGAGTAGTGCCACTTGTGGATTCATTTTCCTTAGTTTTTGCTTTACCGGTTTTGCATCAGGATGAACGTTAAGATGATGGACCACTAGTGTGGGGTCCAACCCCGACATATAAGCATAGGTCCATGCAAAGTTTTGACTTCTTTGTTTGAAGAAGGCCAAGAAAGCTTCTTGTTTTGCTGGTGTAAGGGAAGCAACCCGAAAGGTGATCTTTGGTGACTCCTTGGTGCCGAGGGTCATTTCTTGTGATTCCTCTACAAGGATTGGTGACCTTTCTTGATATAGTTTAGGGACCTCAGGGAGATCTAGTCTCCCATCTTCTAGCACCTTAGGGAGGTTTTCACTAGAAGATACGTCCTTTATTTTAATTTTTTCTTCATTTGAAAGTGCTAGGGTGTAATTTTTGTGTGAACAAGAAAAATCAGGTTAATAAGATCAAGCATTACAATCAAAACCCAATCCTACCACCTTCAAAGAATCCATCTAAATGACACAAAATAAAAACAAATCAAAGAACAATGTCACCTAGATTGTATTGATTCCTTGGTTGAAATGTGGATTGCTTCTTAATAGTGAACAACTATAGTTGCCAAAGCTGCCATGATGATAAATAATATGCTCAAAGTGCTCAGTGAATGCTCAATGGATTCAATATGCATGAGATAATAATCTGGATGCTATAGTGATTGTGGGTTGTCTTGGAATGAAATAAGAGGGTGCATATATAACTCTCAACTAAGATTGATCAACGGTGGAGAAAATGTGGCTACATGGACGGTTGAGATAATTCAAGAGGCTTGGATGAATGTGTACAAGACATGTCTCCATAGAGATAGGTTTTATTAAATGATTTAGTTGGCTTTGTTTGTGGAGATAAGATTGATTTTCTTAAAATATGATGCTTTTCTAATTTAAGAGTTGGATGACAAGGATAATTGATTTTAGAACCAGTTAAATAATTTTTTATATTTTATTTTCAACAAACTATGGACAAAGCCAACTTGTACACATAGAAGAATGTGATAAGAGGGGGAAATGATAAGATATGATGGATGAAAAAGCTAAATTTAGAAAATTAGAAGAAAATATATAAATTAAATAAATTTATTTAATTTATGTGCATGATGAGAGGATAAATAAATAAAATATTAATTTTATTAATTTAGAGAGGGGAAATTAAAAAAATTAGAAAAATTATTTAATTTTAGAAGAATAGTGGGATAATTAAATAATTAAAGATTATTTAATTATATATAGAAAATAGAAGAATAATGATAATAGATGGAATTAATTAAATTAATATAATTTATTTAATTAATGATGGAAATAGATGGTTTAGAAGAAAATTGATAACTGATACAAGTGTACTAGACATAACTGATATATGCAATGGTGGATAATGCGACAATTTGATAAATGATACGAAGGGTCAATTTTGGGTGTCTACATTTTGCTCCTCTTTGAGACAATATACTTTAGAACATTTCAAAAAAGATATAATTGATACACTAAATAAACAAGCTATGCCTCAGCGAAACTGGTGGGTGATGCCCCTCAAGAGGAAATCTAGGCTATTGAGAAAAGAATGGGTTGACTCGCGATTAGATGACAAAACAAGGATTAGGTTGAAATGAGGAATGTGGGGATTATGTGGGATAAACGAGGGATGGAAAAGAAGAATTAGGGTTTGGCTTAGAAGAAATTAGGGTGATGTATGTCTAACGCACTTGTTTTACAGGATGAAGGTAATGAAGACAAAGATGATGAAGAGAAGAAAATAGGTGAAATTCAATTGATCAATCCTTGTGAGAGCTATAAGTTTTCTTGTGGGATGAATGGATGGATAATAGATAATAGATGCAACTTTTTGACAACGGCTGCACACAAATTTAGAGATTGCAATCCTTATATTTGATATAGCATATGGATATTATGCACCAAGGTATAAAGACCAGAGTGACAATATATCCCATGCATTCAGTATAATACAATCTTGTCTATCGTATGAGGTCAATATGTTGATCCACCATACACAAGATATGAATATTAGTTGTTCTGAGATGGACTTTGACTCTGCAAGCAAACAATTTAAACTTATTTCCACTAAAAATAATGAAACTTTGTTGGTTATATGTATGGGAAATAGTCTTAACATAGAATAGTCTTAGTACATAAAAGGCTGTTTAGCTCCTTAAATGCAAAATATATTGATATGCAAGTTGCTAATTCCAACACGTACAAGATACCATTAGGCATAGTAGGAGAATAAGATCATCCCACAAACACAGCATACGAAAGCAAATGACCATGCCCTGGTCCATACTTCATTGCAACGTACCAAGATATGATGAATCAAGGTAGTCTACATTAGGTATTAGAAAGAGACAAAAGATAAATCAAAAGAAAAACAAAATACACAGCCAGCATGTTCTCTTGCCAAAAGAGGGTGCTCATGGATAGATTGGATAGTGCCTTGTTGTGAGGAAAGATATATCTTGTTTAAGGCTGAGATGCTGGATTTATATAGCAAATGTTGGCTAAAGGCATGTGGAAAAATGTCTTTGCTTACCCCTAATTTGATGAGTGCTTGAGCTATCGAGACATGCGTAGTTTGATTCTGCTTGTGTTAGTCAAAGTAAGATGGGAGATGGAAGAATGAATCGCCTGTGCTTGCGTATTGGATACCTCCTTCGTATTCTAGACTGCCTACATACCTCATATCCACGGGATCAAAGCACAGTACGATGATGATGAAAGTGATGATATGTAGTTCTGATTGTTTATTGATGATGTGGGAGATAGATGATTGAAGAATATGTGATGGATGAAGATGATGATTGGTGAAAGTTGGATGAAGGATAAAAGATGGAAGAAGTATATCGCCCGTGCTTGAGTCTAGCTACTTCCTTCGTATTCCAAACTGCCTACATACCCTGTATCCATGGGATCAAGGCACTTAACGATAGAGATGAGATGTAATTCTTATATGTTTTGGTGGTAATGATGAAGATGGTTTGATCAGATTATGAATGAATGGGATTGGTTGATTGTTTGCTGACATGAGATGTTGATGATATGTTGGGTGATAATGCCTTAAGTATCCACTCCAAAAACTAAGTGCAAAAAAGTGCCCCCAATATGGAAAAGACTTATTATGGAAGATGATGAGGTAGGTGACCTAACTCTAGATGGATGATGGAACGAAATGATACTTCAATTCTGACAATTGCCACACCATGATAGGAGTAAAACAAGGATGGAGTGGTCTTATTGTGGAAAAATAGGTTTATTGTGAGGTAGGTAGAATTTATTATGGATGGGATGGATGGGATGGTAACATGGTATGGTAAACCAAACTAAATAGATGGTAGGAACTAGTTCTACACATAGAGCCTATTTGCCATGTTTTCACTATGGTACTTATCCAAGGCGTCTGTTTACCAGGTTTTCATCAAAGGACGAATTATTTATCTTTACTTTTTTTAGGGATGTTCTAAGGACCAAGCATAATTTTTTTTGAGATGAACAGTATTGATAGGTTCATCCAAAGGAATGCCTTCAAGTGTTGAGAGAGTATAAGCTCCTGATCTATAAACCACTGTGATCACAAAAGATCTTAGCCAATTTGGTTCAAATTTGCCTTTCTTTTCACAATTCTGTTGATTTCTTTTATTCTCTTTGAGGACAAGGTCACCTACCTAGAACCTTCTTTCCTTGATCTTTTAGTTATAGCTACAACGAAGATGGTTTTGATAGACTTGAAGATGATTGAGTGCAGTGAGGCATCTTTCGTCCAGTAGCTCTAGATCATTCAATCTGGATATTCTATACTCATAAAAAATGATATGCTATAGTAAAACTCTCGATGATGGGATCTCAACCTCGATAGGTAAAACAACTTCAGTGCCATATACAAGAGCATATGGTGTAGTGCTAATAAGAGTTCTGACACTTGTTCGATAAGCCCACAAGGCTGGATTAAGTTGTAGATGCCAATCATGACCAGCTTTATTGACTATCTTTTTAAGAATTTTGATGATGGTTTTGTTAGAAGCCTTAGCTTGGCAATTACTTTGGGGATACTAGGGTGTGGAAAACCTATGCTGGATATGGAATTTATTGCATAACTCACAAACTTCTTAGTTTTTGAATGGGCGTCTATTATCGGTAATGATGGCTTGTAGAACTCCATATCGACAAATGATATAATGGAGGATGAATTTGGATATTTGCTTTCCGGTGATATAGGTCATTAGTATAGCTTCAACCCACTTTGTGAAGTACTCAGTAGCGGTAATGATGAACTTATGGCCATTGGATGAAGATGGATGAATCTTTCCTATGAGGTTGAGTCCCCACTGTGAAAAAGGCCAAGGAGTAGTAACAGGTTGTAGCTCATGTGCTGGAGCATGTATCAAATCCCCATGTTGCTGACATTGTAGGCATCTCTTAGCAAATTGTTGCGCATCTCGCTCCAGGGTTGGCCAATAATATCCAGGTCTCAAGAGTTTCTTAGTAAGGCTAGGGCCAGCGGAATGCGAACCATAGACACCTTCATGTACCTCGCGTAAGACACCGTTAGCTTCTTCCGAGTCAAGACATCTAAGAAGGATACCATCGAGACTCTTACAGTAAAGGGTTTCTCCAATGATGGTGTAATGAGAGGATCAGTGGATAAAGGTTTTGCGTTGTGTGTTGGATAATTGAAATGGAAAAGTACCATTATGAAGATACTTGTATATATCCTCATACCAAGGAGAATTGGGACCAACAATTTCACATATAAGCTTGGATTGTTCGACTTCAAAAGCTGGAATCAAGAGTTTCTCAACTAGAAACTCACATCTCTACGCATTAGTGGACATATCTAGAGGAGAACCGATTGTAGCCATAGCATCTGCTGCTTTGTTGTTTATCCTAGGAATTTGCTCAAATATAATCTTAGAAGAGTACTTCTTGAAGTCATCTACCATCAACTTGTGTGGAAGAAGTTTTTTATATTTTGTTTGATATTCATCCAAAACTTGTTTGATTACCAGCTGAGAATCTCCAAAAACTTGTAGCTATTTGATAGCCCATTGTATAACTAAGCGTAATCTGGTGATCAAGGCTTTATATTCAGTAATGTTATTGGTACAAGGGAAGGCAATCCTATATGATTTTGGTATACAATCACCTTGAGGGGTGATGAACAATATTCCAACTCCAGATCCATGTTGTGTATATGAACTATCAAAGTACAATTGCCAAAGTACTGAAGGATATAGATTAAATAAATCTTCATCAGGAAACTCAAGATGGATAGGATGAATATCTGTCATTGGTGCTTCTGCTAGTTGATTCGTGATCACTTGTCCCTTTATGGCTATCCGATCCATATATTCTATATCAAATTTGCTGAGAATCATTATCCATTTTGCTAGTCTGCCTGTGAGTACATCTTTGGACAAAAGATACTTGAGTGGATCAAATTTAGATATGAGCTTCGTGCTTTGGTTCAACATATAGTGCCACAACTTTTGGGAAGAAAACACTACAGCTAAAAATGCTTTTTCCATAGATGAATAATTATGCTCATAGCCGGTGAGAGTTCTGCTGATGTAGTAGATAGCCTATTCTTTCCCTGAGTCATCATGTTGAGCTAAAAGAGCACCTAGAGTTACTATTGTTGAAGAGATGTATAATAGTAATGGTCACTCAGGTACATGAGGTACCAGTATAGGAGGTGTAGCTAGATATTTCTTTATTTGATCAAAAGCTTGTTGACACTTATCATCCCATTTAAAAGGTTCTCCCTTCTAGAGCAAGTGTTGAAAATGATGACATTTATCTACTAGTTAAATGAACCTGTGGATAGATTTTAATCTGGCTTGAAGACTGCGAAGCTATTTCAAATTTGATGGTGGAGGCATGTTTACTATAGCTTTTACCTTATTTGGATCCACTTCTATGCCTCTTCAAGTTACAATGTAATTCAATAGCTTTCCAGAAGTCACTCCGAATACACATTTCTTAGGATTTAATCTTGCTTGATACTTTTCCAATCTGTCAAAGATCTATTCTAGTACTTTTAGATGACCTTCTCTGGTTTTTGATTTGCCCAAGATATCATCAACATAATCTTCCATTATGGTGTGAACAAGGTCGTGGAAGATAACAGTCATGGCTCGTTGATATGTAGCTCCTGCATTCTTAAGACTAAAAGACATTACTTGCCAACAATAAGTACCCCATGGGCATGTGAAAGCTATTTTATGTTGACCTTCGGGAGTGATTAGGATTTGGTTGTATCTAGAAAATTCGTTCATTAGTGATAGCATTTCATGTCCTGTTGTAAGATCAACAATATCTATGCTTGGAAGTGGAAATGTAATGTGCCGTACCTGTTTGTATATTTTAATGATCTTTTTATGTGTTATTTTAATTTTAATTTTGTTTTCTTTCAGCCTAGAGAGAAGAATGCAGAAGGGGTTTTAAGTTTTCCTGCAGATGTGTTGCCGAAGCATACAATATAGAGCATAGAGATAAAACCCAGAAAAAGTACAATAGATATAAAGAAAGTAACAAAGACCCAGATAGCAGAATAGCCAAATATGAATTACTATGACATAACCATATCAAAAAATGCAACTTGGTACATGTGCTGAGAGTGCACCAGCAACTGGGTATAGTCGGAATCACTCCAAACTCCAGAAAATATGAGATTGAGCTTACAAATGATATCAGGAATATAAATGGGCTCTAAACACCTCACACAATGTAAAATATGTGATACCCACAAGAGGAAATGATACTCTAAGACTTCCACGTTACTCCTTGAGCAGTACAACCATGGCTGAAAATGCAAACAACAGCTATGAACAATGCCCACACAATAAACTACCTTCAAACCCTCTGAAATCTGCACTCAACAATAATGGAGAAATGCTATATATCAAATCAGCTCAAACCTCCTCCAAATGACTCCATTGCAAGCACAATGTGAATGCTGAATACATCCACCGTCAATGGCACCGTTGGGTGGTCTCTTACACTTGTAGAATGCCGTTACCTATGAAGGTTTCTGTCTCCACAAGCCTCTGGTTCGAATCCTCAAACACTCATAATAGCAAACTCTAATAGAGCTCCCAAGAAGAAAATATCATAAAGCAAGCATAACACAAATGAGCCCCTCAGCACCTTTTTATAAACTCTCGAAACCCAACGCCTCTTTTTGGAGGGAATTTGCATTTGTTTTATTATTTAATTTTCATCCCCTTATGACTCCCATCGGCTCCGACCTCCTAGAGGGTCACTTTTAAGTTATAACTTTATAAAGTGACCAGATAATATTTATTTGTAAAGTCCCAATAAATAATTATATTAAACTTTGGACTTTAAAATAACTATGAAAACAGTGTCGGATTGCTATATTCTTTAGCTTGTCGGAAAGGTCTCGACGAAACGCTTCTGACCCCACTCTGAAAACCTCGAACTGACATTGAACCCAGACTTACTAAAAATAGTAAGTAATGCTCAAGATCAAACTAGGCCAACTCTGAAGGTGCCAACTGGATCCTCTAAACTTGAACCATCTTTCCTCCAACGACACAACCTCCAATGCCAACTAAACCTAAGTCCCTAACCAAGTTGCTAGTCCACGGGAACTTTATGATGGACTAACCATGAGCCTAGAAGGGGACATTACATGAAAGTCATCTTTATGACAGGCTTTGTTGAGATCTCTAAAATCTGTGTAGCAACGAATGCCCCCATTCAGTTTAGAAATTGGTACTAGATTTGAAACCCATTCAGGATAATCAATAGGTTGTATGAACTTAGTGTAGACACCTAAAATTGACTTGCTCTGCAAACTAATTTATGCCCCCTGTTAATTGAATAAATTCAATTAATCCCTAACCATCTGTCTATCCCTTGTGATCAATTAATTCATTTAATTTATCACTAGACCTTACAACACTATCCTCATCTATTAAATAAATATTTCTAATATTTATTTGGCTATTTTGTCCATCTCCCTGATCCCTATTAATTAGATAAATCATTCTTATCTAATTAATCTAGCCTACTAATTGACCTACCCTACCCTACCCTAGCCTACCTCATCCTAGCCCTAGGATTAATTAAACAAAACTTATGTTAATTAATCATAACCTCTCATTTGGGTGGTCAAACCTAGTTTAACACCCTTCCCCACATCCTCCAAATAAAAAATTGAAACATATCACACATCACATTTACTTCTCTTACAAACCCCTTACCACCCCATACCTCATTTATCACCTCCTATCCCTAATTCATTTGCCATTCCCCATATGAATCTTTAATTCAAAAATAATCCTTCACCCCCATGCTCATTTAATAACTCCTTTTCCCAAAATGAATAAAAGATTCACTTTTATTCTTAGCCCTTGATCTCATCTTTTGATCTTCACCCTCCAATCATTTCACCAAAAATCTATAAATGAGACCCTTCTCTAAGTCATTAAGGAGAAACTTTATATTGCATCCAACTTCTGCCAAAATCTCTTCACAATCTCCTCATCATACTACCATAATGTCAAAATCATGCCTCATTCCTATCTCCATCTCCATCCAATCCCTTAATCTATCAATCCCCATCTCATCTACATTGTGTTGCAAGAATTGAGCAATCCACATTTCAGTCATCATGGGTAAAATCTGAGGAGCTATCGGGTGCAACTCCTTCCCTCTCTTAGATTTGTGAGTCAAAAGGAAGGTATAATCATTTGTTTTTGCATTTGATTCATATTTCATCTTCATTTTGTTCTCATAGATCACATTTGGCACGCCCGGTGGGACTCACAAGGTCCCAATCTAACTATCTTGTGAGTTTTTTTTGTGAAAGACATTTTTTTACATATTGGCGCCATCTCTCTATGTAATGGCGCCATTTTACTTACGTTTTGGCGCTATTCTCTATCTGTTTTAGCGCTATTTGTAGCACATCAATCCCCTCATCTTCGACTCAAATCTAACTCTCTTTTTCTTGTTTTCTAGCTTTTCAAGCATTTTATCTCTCAGGTTTTACAGGTTTTATGCAGAAACAAGGAGAAATTATGGAAAATTTTTCTTAAAATCATCCATTGACCAACTCTGTATCGTATTGGCGCTATCGGCACCCAGAGCAGTGCCTTCGTCTGAGACAAATCGACTAAACCAAACTCCTGTGCAAAGTGGCGCTATCTTCTATTTTAGCACTATATTGCTTATGTATTAGCGCTATTTTTTGTATTAGCGCTATCTCTTGTATTAGCGCTATATTGCTTCTGGATTAGCTCTATTTTATACATTAGCGCTATCTTCTGTATTAGTGCTATGTTGCCTCTGGATTAGCGCTATTTTCTGTATTAGTGCTATCTTCTGTATTAGCGCTATCTTACCTCTATTTTGACTCTATTTTTCTGTACTAGCTTAGGGATCTGTGCAGGGTTGGGTCTATTTTCTGCAAATCATCCAAGACCATCATCTCAAAAACTACTAACATCTTTTACAGGGATTTAGTAGATTAGACACATCTTCTTTGGTGCACTAAAAGGAACCTTTATTTTTCTTAGCTTAGAAAACACTTGAATTTGGTGCATAAAATCAATCTTGCTTGACAAACAAACAACAATCAAACATTTCATTTGGTGCACCTAAAAAGAATCCTTGTGTGCCTTAGTGTAGAAAATATTTGATTTTGGTGCTCTAAAATTAATCATTGCTTGCCAATAACTCTACAAAACATTTCAATTTTGGGCTTTAAAAAGAACCACAAATTGTATCAATGAAATCATTGGATTAAAAAGAACAACAATATGCATTCTTCACTCATATAATCAAGAAAACCAATCTAAATTGTGTGAAGTGTTTTTGTGGTTTGTGTTGGTAGTGTGAGAAGTGTATGCTCTTCCTTCACACCATTTGGTGACCTTGGGAATAAAAAGCTCCTCACAACACTTGCATTAATTACCCCCAACATAATCCAAAGAACTAAAATGAACCATGTTTAGTGTGATGCAAGCACAACAAATACGTATGCTCTCCCCTCGCATCTTTGTATGAACTTGGGGATCAAAAGTATTTTTGTGTTTGTATTACTTTTGTTAATCCTTAGAGGGCCTGCCACCCTGCTTCGAAAGGTGGGAACGACCCAAGCGGCAACAAGCTAAAGCCAAGCTTTTTCAAGCCGCTATATAAAATAAGATGTTTGGGACGAAAGTCACAAACAATAGGTGTTGTGTTATACCGACAGCCAACCTCCCCCCAAACCCTCCAAGGCGTAACCCTTGGAGGCTGGGAGACTCCATAACAGAGAGTAGCGTTGCCGCATGTATAACCACCTGAACGAAAGCACTTACTATGAACCTTTGTTTTAGTGGCCCAAATCCCTCTACTTGTTCAACAAGTATTGTCCTTGCTTCACCTTAGGTTGTGCATGCTTGATAAATCTTTCACAAACAAAACCTTTGGCCATTGTGTTTTCTTTCTTGATTGTTTGTCTACTTGCCAAGAAAAATCAAATTCATCCATCAATCCAACCATTCACATCCTCTAACGACATTTTCTTCTGTTTTAGTGCCATCTTCCATCTATTTTAGTGCCTTCTTCATCCATGTCCAAAAATTAAAATTTCCCATCAAAAGCATCAATTTTATAAGCCCCATTTCAAAAAAAATTCCAGTCGGGGGCTACGCCCCAGAACCCCTATCAGCGGGGGGTCGCGTCCGGCCCCTCGCACCCCCCCTCACGTCGAGCTAGGTTTTCCTCCCAACACCGCTAAACCATCCCCCCATTTATCAAATCCCATCAATTGAGCTTATCCAATCCCTTTATTTGAGCTTGATCAAATTCATCGTAATCCACTTCATCCCTAGTCATAATCATCTTCATAATCCTTCATCCAATTCATTATCATCATCTTAATCCCATTCTTCCATCCATTTGATCAACATTATCCAAATCCTCATCCCAAAATCAAGCCCAAGTCAAAATCATAACATCAATCCAAAACCAAAATCAAATCTAACATCAATCATCCCTCATCCATTGTCAACTCTAATCAAACATTTCAATTCCTAATCCTTAATCAAAGATCATCTTTTGCAAATTAAACCTTGGTTAAGGGACCTAGTTTCCTTCATCCTCCATCAATCCCCTCATCCAAAAGCCCAACCATAATTATCCACATCATTAACAAAATCTCCCAACATAATTATCAAACTCCAAATCCGAATCAACCCAATAAAAAATCAAGACCTTAATTGATCACCTAATCAAATCAACCCAATCAACCCTCTTGCTTAAGATCATTAGTCTATCTTAAGCATAGAGAACCATTCATCAAAATAAATCAAATCAAATCAAATCATCCTAAGGTCTTAAAATTTGATTCCCAACCTCACAATCATCCATTATCCTCCATTTCATCTCATATCTCTCCAACAAAATGGATCCTTATGTAGCAATGCAACAATTACAAAGACTTAGAAAAGTCTATGAGAACATGGATCCTAATGCTAAGGAAAAATGCAAAAATAACATTAAGGATATATCCTTAGCACACCTCATCATTAGAGAATCTCAAGCCCCTACCCAACCTTCATCATATCACCAAACACCCTACATATCATCCCCATCCACATCATATCAATATTTATTCTTTCAACCTTCATCATACCAACCTTCATCCTATATACCCACACCATCAACCTCCTATCAACCTTCATCATATCAACCTTCAACATCCTACATATCCACACCATCAACCTCATACCAAATTCCATCATATCAACCTTTACCCTCATATCAATATTCATCCCCTTATACATCCATGCCATCATACCTACCCCACCAATCAATACCTCCAACTTACCCATCCCCCAACCTTTATCATGCTAACTTTGATCAAGGGAACACCAATGTAGCACACCTTATCTCCGAAATCCAAAGCTTATATCAACAACCATCTCCCCATGCAAATCCCCCATCCTCTAATCCCCATCCTATCAACCTTAATCCATCACCCTACCTACCTTACAATCCATCAATCCCAACCCCCCCATCACAACATCACTCCAACCTTATCAACCTTAATCCATCACCTTATGTATCTCCCAATCCACCAACCCCTATCACCCATCCACCATCAAATCTTCCAAATCCTAACACCACGACATCCAACGAATCCTTGTGGGATTTCCTCCAAAGAACATCACCAAGCAAAGCAAAGGATCCCCCAAATCCTCCACCCCTCCAACACCACCATCTAGTCCAACATCTATCCTTGAACCCACCCAAGAACCATCACTACCTAATCCCATCACCCCCTATCCAATCCCAATCCTAATCCCACACCAACCACCATCATTATCCATCCATTATATTGTTCTTCAACCCATACACTCATGAAGGATGCCATCCATTGGCTAGTAGCAAGGAATCAAACACCCTCATGCAAACCAACATCCACCAAACCTCTTGAACAATCTCCTATCATAACTCAAGAACCATCATGCAGCCATGTTCAAGAATCCATAAGTCAAGCACCCATTGCATCCATCCAAGCACCTATCACATCCATCCAAGCACCCACCACATCCATCCAAGTCACTCCCACTTCTATCCAAACACATGAACAATGTCAATAATCAAATCTAAAGCATGTTGAAACATCCACCCCTTCTCCTAATCAAGATCTAACCATCCCATCCAATCCCATCCCCGATCCCCTCCCATCTATTGATCAACATATTGATCCCACCCCTTCTTCTACCACCCTTTTACCACCCCACACGAATCCTTCACCTCCATCTACCAATCCCATCCCAAATCCATCCTTTTATCCACTTGGAAAAAGCACCTTCATCCGTGGTAAACCCCTTGTAGGATGTGAACAACTTCCATCCACCACCTATCTATCTCCAATAAATAATGGACTCACGTCTTCTTTCCAAAGCACCAAACATCCCATTGCATATTGCATACTCCAACATATGAACTACCAAGGCAAAGGCTTAGGCCTTCATGAACAAGGCATATTGGAGCCCATCCACACCACATTCCATCCATCCTCGCATGGCCTTGGCTATACACACCAAGAAAAATAATATAAACATGTTGATACCATCCACCCACCTTCCAAAATCCATTCATCCAATCCCAAACATGGTGCATCTCATCGCACCCCTAAAGCATATGTCACCATCCCTCCTCCATCATCCTATCATTTGCAAAAGCATGTGACCATCCATCTCCCTCCATCAAATTTACCTCCACTACTTCCAACTCCAAATATTCCTATTAAATCCACTCTACCTCCGATCCTACCAACGCCAAACATCCCTATCCACAAATCCTCTCATCCTCCCATCCTCCCAACTCCTAATATCCCTATCCTCAAATCCCCTCATCCATTTATCCATAAATCCACTTTTTACTCCTTCACCCATAAACCCCCTAAAATTTCCAATCAAGACCAACAAAAGTACACATCTTTCAAACATGAAGCTTCCATCAAACCCATGGGATTCAAAAGTAATAATTTGAATGCCTCAACTCATAAAGCACAAAAGCCTAAAGATGTTATCCCTTCCAATCAAAATCAAAAATCCAAAAGGCTATCAAAAGCCCACACCATCACAAGAAAAAGTAAAAACAAAAATGGTTGGGTCCCTAAACAAAAAGCACCAAACTCTAATGAGGCATCCACATCCCAATCCACTCCAAACTCCCAAACATCTCGCTCCCCATCTAAAAATCCCCCAAATCCTAAGTCCATTTAGGTCCCTAAAACCCCAAATCGACCATCCAAAAATCCCCCATCCCGATCCCCATTACTCCCAACTCCACATCCAAAGTACAAGCTTCCAAATACATCACGGTGTGTGCAACCGTTGGTCTTGGTTCCCCTCCACCACTTGACATTCCCACATATCCCCATTTCTCCATTTTTCGTCCACTATCCTACCTATCTTCCCCATCACATTCCTATGGTCCATGCTTTTGCATAATCCACATCATAATCCGCATAATCCACATCATAATCCACTACCCACCATACATTCCATCTTCTCCTATCTACCAACAACTATGCAATCATCATCCAAAATGCTATCCAACATGGGACCATCTTCACCTTGCTATGGAAACAGACGCTAGAGTCTCCCTTCCATCAAAAAAGTAAAAAAAATAAAAAAATCAACAAAATAGTAAACAAAAAAAAATCCGTCCAATGGTGAAAACCACTCCTTGTGGCGCCTTGGGCAAGTACCATGATGAAAACCCCTTGTGGGCGTCATGCGTAATCCCTTCTCCATCCATTTTGTATCCCTACACTTGGGGGCAAAACCATCTAATCATCCACATCCATAACATCCTTTTGCATATCCTATCCATGTATTCTTATCCTATCATATTCCTATCCACCATCCCCTATTTATCCTATCATTCCCCATCCATTTTACCCACTATATCCCCCTCCTTAGATCTTGATAAAGACAAGGGGGAAAATATCAACAACATGCTTTGGAGACCTCTTGGCATACTCCCTTTGTAGGTATATCCTCATCCATCTACTGCAAAGTCCATCCATTCAAACATGAACCCATCATGCAAAATTCTTTAAGCATTGGGGCATATGATTCCTTGCAACCTAGCCCTTGGAGAAAATCCTTATCCCCATCTCCCATCCATCTATCTTGCATCCATAGCTCTATCTTCCAATCCATCTATCATGAATCTCCTCCCTCTCCAACCCCATCACCTTCACCTCTAGACTTGGTGTTCCCTTGTCATTGGTATCTAGCGCAAAGGTTATCCAAACGAAATCCAATGCAACCATCTCATAATAAACCATTCCTTTTCCAAAATCATGAAAATCTAAAAAATAAAAAAATCATGAAAATCCAAAAACAATACAAAATCTAAAAATCCAAAAATCCATAAAATCCCAAAAATATCCACCCCAAAATCAACATCGTTTTATCAACATCTCATCATCTTCCAACATCATCACATCTATCCTTAATCATCCCACATCATCATCACAAATTAGAACTACATATCATCATCACTTGCATCTTAATGTGCCTTGATCCCGTGGATACAAGGTATGTAGGTAGTCTAGAATACGCAGGAAGTTTCCAATACTCAAGTACATAAGATGCACTCATCCAACCCGCTGAGCTTACACTAGATCCAAGCATCACATCACCTATCAAAGCATCATCCCATAACAAAAATCATCAACTATCAAATCAGCATCAACCACAACTTGTCACCATCATATTTTGAGCCAATCTTACAAAATCAACTAAACATGATCCAATCATCAATCGATTCCTGCCTTAGGATATATCTTTCCTACAATAGGTAGAATCTATCAAATCATTATCCATCTTGGCAAGAGATACAATGGCTACTTGTTTGGTTCGTTGATCTTTTCGTTTTTTATTTTTATCTTTTGTCCTATTTGAAGATCACATCAAAGCTATCTTGATCTCACTATATCATGGTATGTGGTGAAAACATCTAGAATGGGGCATAGTCTTGCTTTTGTATGCTGTGCTTGTGGGTTGTTTTCATTACTCCAAGCTAGTATTCATATCTTGTTGATCATAGGGTTGGTTCTAGCATATTGATCCCCTTATGCATCTAAGGTTCATCATACCTTTTGTGTACTAAGGACTTATGCTATGAGTCCCCTTCCCTCGTCAGGATAAGGTTGTACTATCTTGGGCATGCATGGGATCATCCCTTTGTTTGCGTGTCTAGTCCATGCAAATGTTGGATAAACATCATCACCCTGGTCTTCTATACCTTGTTGAAAATATCCACTTTGCTATATCAAACCTAGGATTGCTCTAAATCATTTTCAACACAATGATCATCCACCAATCAATCTCCCAACATTATCACACTTTCATCTCGCTCCTTATCCTCCAACCACTTTTACCAATCTGTTCCATCCATTTCGAGAGCACAACCGTGTTCTCGCAACCCACCTATCCTCTCGAGGAGGCATCACCTTTACCAATTATCCCCAAACCTTACCCTATTCTTCTAAGCTAAAATCTTTTTTC
The DNA here is from genome assembly GCA_027924645.1 of Cunninghamia lanceolata. NCBI lineage: Eukaryota > Viridiplantae > Streptophyta > Pinopsida > Cupressales > Cupressaceae > Cunninghamia > Cunninghamia lanceolata. The sequence goes on along the minus strand of BSBN01000232.1, from coordinate 5,583,192 downwards.
TATCCAATCCAACTCTATGTTTTAATTTCTTTGAAATGATGTTATTTAGCCACAACACCATCTCAAAGAGGGGCAAATGTAGACACTTAAAATTGACTTGCTCTGCAAACCAATTTATCCCTCCTGTTAATTGAATAAATTCAATTAATCCCTAACCATCTGTCTTTCCCTTGTGATCAATTAATTCATTTAATTTATCACTAGACCTTACAACACTATCCTCATCTATTAAATAAATATTTCTAATATTTATTTGGCTATTTTGTCCATCTCCCTAATCCCTATTAATTAGATAAATCATTCTTATCTAATTAATCTAGCCTACTAATTGGTCTACCCTACCCTACCCTACCCTAGCCTATCTCATCCTAACCCTAGGATTAATTAAACAAAACCTATGTTAATTAACCCTAACCTCTCATTTGGGTGGTCAAACCTAGTTTAACACCCTTCCCCACATCCTCCAAATAAAAAATTGAAACATATCACACATCTCATTTACTTCTCTTACAAACCCCTTACCACCCCCATACCTCATTTATCACGTCTTATCCCCAAATGAATTTTTAATTCATTTGCCATTCCCCATATGAATCTTTAATTCAAAAATAATCCTTCACCCCCATGCTCATTTAATAGCTTCTTTTCCCAAAATGAATAAAAGATTCACTTTTATTCCTAGCCCTTGATCTCATCTTTTGATCTTTACCCTCCAATCCTTTCACCAAAAATCTATAAATGAGACCCTTCTCTAAGTCATTAAGGAGGAACTTTATATTGCATCCAACCTCTGCCAAAATCTCTCCACAATCTCCTCATCATACTACCATAATGTCAAAATCATGCCTCATTCCTATCTCCATCTCCATCTAATCCCTTAATCTATCAATCCCCATCTCATCTACATTGTGTTGCAAGAATTGAGCAATCCACATTTCAGTCATCATGGGTAAAATATGAGGAGCTATCGGGTGCAACTCCTTCCCTCTCTTGGATTTGTGAGTCAAAAGGAAGGTATAATCATTTGTTTTTGCATTTGATTCATATTTCATCTTCATTTTGTTCTCATAGATCACACTTAGCATCTAACAGTTTCTGAATTTCTACTTTGACCAAGAGTGCTATTTGAGGATGCATTTTCCGTAGCTTTTGTTTGATAGGTTTTGCATTTGGGGATACAACTAGATGATGTACCACAAGTGAGGGATCCAACACCAATATATTTGCATAGGTCCATGTGAAGTTGATTGACCTTTTCACGAAGAAAGCCACGAAATCTGTTCTTTCCTGATCTGATAATGATGCTGCTAGAAATGTGATCTTTGGATTTTATGTTGTACCTAGATTGATCTCTTGAGATTTCTCCACCAACAAAGGTGACTGTTCTTGATATTCTGTGGTCAAAGGAAGGTCAAATCCTCCATCCTCAGGCACCTCAGAGAGGTTTTCACCCTCAGATACATCCTTTATTTTTACTTTTTCATGGTCAAGAGGTGCCTTTCAGTTTTCACCTAGTGATCTTTATGTTTTGATTTTATTTATTTCAGTTTTGCGACTGAAGGATTTGACACTTCCACCAAAGTATGCTAACTGAGGTAGATCCATCATGAAGCCCACTTTGTGATCTCCCAATGGTATGCCATTTATTAAGCCCATGAACTTTGTTAAGGCTTCATCATTCTCAAATGTGTCTAGAATAGGTGCCCCCTGTTGGTCCCAATTGATGAGGTTAGGATATACGAGTTGAAGGTCGGGTGATGTAGGTTGAGAGGTGATGGAGGCAAATGATAGCATAAAGATGGCTTGGTCTTGGAATAGTTTGGTTATGTGGAAAGAAGAATCATCAATGGCATCCTGATTAGAGGTCTCTTCTGTGGGAAAAGCTTTGGCTACCTCATCGAGAATATACTTAATGTCCGAGGAAGGCGGAACCTCCTTACCATACCCTAAACCTTGCTTATTAAACTTCTTGGTGACAATGATAGGTTTAATAGGTCCTTGTCCATGTGGTCCTAGACCTCCTTTCCCTTTGTAACCCATGTTCTTGATGATCTGAAATCTATTGTTATAGCATTCCACTTCTAAAGTAAGTTGATCATTTTCATCAAATAAGAGCCAAGAGTTGACATCATCGATATTTTCATCTTCTAGCATTCCCGATTTGATGAACATGGTTAGAGGAACAAGGATAGTAGATTTGGATGTCGAGACGTTGGAGACTGATGGTTGACCATAGGATTTAGGTGATAATGGCAAGGTTCCTATACAACAAGATTCTTGTAGAGTGTATTCACCAAGTCCTTTTTCTTTGTATTTGACATCAATATTGGGGATGGATTTACTAGATGAAGGTTTATTCAAACCAGATGGATCAACATAGGATGTAGATGGATAGGCTTCGACGTTGATAGGTATGCGGTTAAGATCTTGATATTTAGCTTGGAAAGTTCGGTAAAATTCAAATGGATTAGGATCAACATGGATTGTGATTTCTACACCATTATAGGGGAATTTTAGACATTGATGGTATGTGGATGGAACTGCTTTTATGGCATGTATCCAAGGATGACTAAGGATAATGTTGTAAGGAAATTCAATGTCTATGACTTGGCAATGGGTATCAATAGTAACAGGACCAACTTGGATAGGTAGATGAATAATTCCCTCAGAATTTCTCTCTACATCATCATATGCTTTGATATTTATGCTCTTGGTAGTGTCAATGTGATTCTCAGAGTATCCCAATTGTTTTATAAGCTTTAGAGAACATATATTTAAGACAACTCCACCATCTATTAGTATTTGTTTAACTCAGTGTTGGTTTATATAGACTTCAATATGGAGAGTGTCATTGTGGGATGGATCAGATGATGAAAGGTCTTTGTCAGAGAAGGTCAGATGATATGGTGATGCAATACTCACTATCATGTCTTGGAATTTTGTAGTATCAATATCATTTGGTACCGATGACTCTTTTAAGGCTTTATCTAAGATAGCTCTATGGGCAGGTGATATGTGCAATAGTTCCAAAATGGAAATATGAGCGGGACTCTTACCTAGATGGTCAAGGATATTGTATTCAGAATTTGGATGAATGATAGGTAGTGCTCCTTGGATAGTAACATGACCTTGACGAGTGGTGACAACACAATCAGGTTCTTTTCCTTTTATGGTAATGGGTTCTTTTCCTCTTATGGTAATGGTAGATATGTGATTTTGTTCGATATAGCCAATAGTGGATGACTCATAGGTATAATGGACATTCTTCCCTAGATTAGAGGCACTTGCTTTATCGTGTGGTGAAAGTGGATTCTTGAAAGCATCAAGGTCATAGTTTGTTGTTTATTTTGGTAGATCAACAATGATTTCCCCTTGATCGAGAAGGTTTTGAATCAAATATTTCAATTTCATACAACCAACTGTGTTATGTCCTTTCACCCTATGATACTCACAGTATTCATTGTCTTTATACCAATTAGGCTTAAACTGTGGTTCTTCATTTGGTCTAGCTTTATGTAACGTGATCTTGCTAGCTTGTAGTAGCTTTTTGAGGACTAATTCAATAGGCTCTCCTAGAGGAGTGAATTGACGTCTAGGAAATGCATTTGTTTTAGCTTGATCTCTTGGAGCAAAGGGCGTGCTCTTAGATGCTGCTTGGATATGAATGGGATCTTTCACAGTTTGGACATTCTTTGCAACAACAATGCCATCATTGACAACATTTTTGTTCTTGTTCCAAAAGTGAGATTTGTCATTTGAAGATTATTGTTGTCTTTTGTTTCCTTGAAGATTTTAATGAGACCTTTTGTAATTAAAGATTTTTCAATGTTTGTGGCCTTGGATACGAGTTCATCAAAAGTGATGGCACTTTGGAGTTGTAATTTGAATGATAGTTCGGGGTGGCGATTTTGGACAAAGATGTAAACTTGTTGTTTCTTGGGCATTTGCCATGGAAGCTTGCTATCCATATTTCACCATCATTGGATAAAAGATGAGAAGGTTTCACTATTTTGTTGTTTGTTGTTGACAAGATCGTTCATGGATATCTTAGTTTCTATATTGAAAGTAAAGCTTGATGCAAATTTGCTTGCCAATTCTTTGAAAGACTTGATGCCTGGAGGTAGATGAGAGAACCATTCCATAGCTTGTCCTTTGAGACTTTGAGAAAATAGATGTAGAAGATATGTGTCATTATATGCAATGTCAAGACAAGCTACATAAAATGCTCTAAGATGGTCATTTGGATCACCTTTTCCTTTGTATTTTACAAATTGTGGTATCTCAAAATGTGGAGGAAAAGGTATCATTTGAAGTGACTTATCAAAAGGATATGGGCATACATCCTCAAAGGAAAATGTCTTCTTTGTTTGGCCCATACTCATATCATCTAATCATTGTTGTAATTGATATAATCACTTCTCCATATCATTTGGGTGTTGATGCATAGGATTTTGATGGATTGGATGAGGTATTTGGTTCGTTAGAATTTGATTTGGAGGATATTATTGTGATGTGTTATATGGTGGAGTGTATGTGTTTTGGCCTTGATTATAAAATGGTTGGAATGCGTAGATGTTTAATGAGGAATTAAGATTTGGAGTTTGTATCACATGTGAACCATAGGATGGATTGGTGTAGGACATATGTTGGTTGGAAATCAGTGGAACTTGGGATATGGCAGGTGGATTGGCATAGGATATATGAGATTTGGAGATTAATGGAGCTTGGGATACAACGGGTGGATTAGCATAAGATTTGTGTTGGTTGGAGATTAATGGAGCTTGGGATACAATGGGTGGATTGGCATAAGATATGTGGTGGTTGGATGGTTGTGGTCCAAGTGAAAGGAGTCAATTGACATATGATATGTTGGAATGTGTTTGTGATCTGAAAGGTTGGTCAATAATGATGTATTAGGATTGGATAGCACATGCGATGTATGGGAGGACACATTAGATGGTTGGGATGATTCAACATGCAACACACTTTGATTAGGAACGTGAGGTGCTTGTGTTGCTTGTGGAGAAGTTATGTTCATGGAAGAGGATACCATGGGATACGAAACATGGGATGCAACAATATGTGGCACACTTTGATTAGGGACTTGAGATGCTTGTGACACATGTGGAGGAGTTATGTTGATGGAAGAAGATGGAATGGGATGAGACGCACGAGATGGAGTAACATGTGGTACACTTTGATTTGGAATTTGAGGTGCTTGTGTCACATATGAATGGATAACATTAGATGGTGTTAACAAAGGCTCTATTGATGTGGGTATAGAAGGTGCATGGAATGGAGGGATGGATGGATTGGTCAAAGATGGTGTTTGGATGTTGTGGGTTTGGTGGACATGGTAGTAATGGCCTTATGGGTTTCCTTAGCAACAACAACATCATTGATTGGATTTTGTTTTGTGATCTTAGATAGGTCAAAGCCGCTTGGCAATTTAGCTCCTCTTTGAGCTAATTGTAAGAAAAATCTGTTGGGGTCAGAGTCTAAGAGCCTATTAACATTTTGTAATGTCTCAAAGTCTTATAGGTCCTCTAAATCGTCTTGAGATTCCTCATAGGTAGATTGAGAAAAATGATATTGTGGCACTTGAGTTGAGGATGATGGTCTAGCGGTGCAACCTTCAGGTACAAACATATCTTGAGGAATTCTAGTCACGAATTTTGAAGCATCCTTAAGAGGTGTAGATTGAAATTCTTTGAGATTAGCCTCCATAGCTACCTTATATTGACTCTTAGTTTGAGGCATTGGTTGATGATAGACGAAAATTTTGGACTTTTGTGACAAAGTTGAGACTCTTGGATTGATTGATTGATTTGATTGAATGATGGTTGGCTTGATCAATTAATTGGATTGATTGATTGATTGGATTACTGATTGATTGGATTATTGGTTTGATTGGATTATTGGTTTGATTGGTTTGGATTTTATTTTCCCCCAAGAGATAGACTCATGAACTCAAGGGTAAACAAGATTGATTGATGATGATGATATAGACCAACTCAAAAGGAACCACTCTCTCAAGCTGGAAAAGATTGCTGTGATATGACCAAAAGTTGGATAACGATCAAAGCCAAAGGATGATGTTGATTTGATTGATTAATTGATGTTGATGGATGTTTTAGAGTCTTAAGAGGATGTAAGGGCTCAAAAAGTCCAAAGGTATGATGTGATCAGGCTGAATAGGATGTATGTTGGCTGTAGATGATCAATGTATTGTCTAAAAGCTGATGACAAGGCTATGGACTGGCTGGAAATGAGATTTTGGATTGGATAAGTGCTGACAATCTGTAAATTACCAAAGGCAAAATTGTGTCAACCAAAGGTGAGTTAGGATAGCTCAAAGGCAATTCAAGATAAGCCAAAGGTGAAATTCTATCGATCAAAGATGATTTTCTGCAGCTCAAAGGTGATCTGATATGATGTAAAAAGCAACATAAGATAACTCAAAGGCATTTTGCATGATAATCAATGGTAAATCCAAGATGACCAGAGGTGAGTTTCTATTGATCAAAGGTGACTGGTTGTGATTCAAAGGCGACTATGAACTATGCAAATGCAAGTTTCTGTGACAGTGACTAGGTTTTTGATAGATAATTGGCAAGAGAACACACTACAAAGACACAATGGCTGATGTTCTAGATGACTCTGATACAAAATCAGAGGAACATCTGAATGAGGGCCTAGATTAGCCCAAATTTTTGCACGGGTCTTGAAAATTTGAAAACACTTTTAAGCATGTACAACCTAGGCTAGAAAGTGGATACTACTTGTTGAGTCCCTACTTGGATTTCTCCATATACTAAGATAAAGTGGATAGCTAGAGATATTGGTGACACTAGCTCCTCCACCACGGCATGGGCGCACCAAATCTCTTACTCGAAGATTCGAAGATCTTATGAACTGAGGGATTTTTTATCTCTATAATGAATAATACTTATAGGGTGGCTTTGAAGGTCCAACCTCGTACACCAGCAAGCAAAAAGGATTTTGGCCTCTACAACAAGTGGTTTCTAGTGATAATTCAGGGGACCAGCACGTTACAGGTGTCCAACAAGCTACTTAAAGCTTTAATTAGTCCTACTAGGAGTCTTATATATGCAAGGTACACCTCTTTTCAAACCAGCACTGTATGGTAAGCACTAATACCAGTTAGACTTGGCTTTCACCTTATCCTTTTTTATATAGCAGACCAAATGAAAGTACTGATTGAGGTTGTTCCCTTGGGATGAGTACCTCTTTTCCCACCAAGGCAAACCTCTCTAAAGATAATAACAAGTTCTCTTGCACCCAAGATCCATTTGATACGCAAGAAGAGAGAATACTTTTGTTATTAGCTTAGGGATCTAACAACACAAAATATCTACAACAAACATAGCAAACAAGCACACAAAGCAAATAAAGACAACAAGCAAACCAACAAACAAGTTATTTTTAAGCACCAAATGAAATGTTCCTAAATTAGTGAAAATGATGTAAGTCTTTGACTGATTGATCCTGCAATAGATTTATTAGTAGTTTCTGATCCACCTTTCTTCGACAAACGATAAGAGGCTGCACCAATAGATGTTAGCTTCAAAGAAATCAAAGTTACAATAGTGCAAACCAAAAGCGGTGAAACAGGGTGCAAAGGTGACTATCTGAAAATTAAAAGTGACTGTATGTATAACAAAGGTGATTTTCTATTGTTCAAAGGAACTCAGATACCTAATGTCTACAAAATTCAATCAATAGGGTAAAACAACTGATCATGCAATGGATATATAAAGCCCTGATAACCCAGAAAGATGAATTTGTTGAATCAGACCTGTACCCTGCAACCAAAACACAAAAGATCCAACAATATGATATGATTTGGTCAAAGATAAATCAAACCCCAAATAAACCAGCTTGAGGATTGAAAAGAAACTAAGGTTAGCAAATAAACTAGCTTGTAACCCAAATTAGACAATTAAAATTGGAGAAAACCCTGCAAAGACAAATGTGTCAAAAAAAACCCTAATTGACCAAAGGCGACTCTCTGCCGATCAAAGGCGATTAACTGCGGACCAAAGGCGACAAAAGACTATTCAAAGATAATTTTCCCATGATCAAAAGTGACATAGAGCTGTTCAAAGGCGATTTTCCATGGACCAAATGTGATTTTCTGCCGATCAATTGCGCTATTCCGTACCTAGACTTCAAAAAATAACTTTTCAAAGAAAATCAATCAAGGACGTGGGTCTCATCGGGCGTGCTAGAATGTGTGAGTAGGAAAAATTAGGTTAATAAGATGAAGCCTTACAATCAAAACCCAATCCTACCACCTTCAAAGAATCCATCTAAATGATACAAAATAAAAGCAAACCAAAGAACAATGTCACCTATATTGTATTGATTCCTTGGTTGAAATGTGGATTGCTTCTCAATAGTGAACAACCATAGTTGCCAAAGTTGCCATGATGATAGATAATATTCTTAAAGTGCTCAATGAATGCTCAATGGATTCAATATGCATGAGATGATAATCTGGACGATATAATGATTGTGGGTTGTCTTGGAATGAAATGAGAGGGTGTATATATAGATCTCAACTATGATTGATCAACAGTGGAGAAAATGTGGCTACATGGATGGTTGAGATAATTCAAGAGGCTTGGATGAATGTGTACAAGACATGTGTCCATAGAGATAGCTTTTATTAAATGATTTAGTTGGCTTTGTTTGTGGAGATAAGATTGATTTTCTTAAAATATGATGCTTTTCTAATTTAAGAGTTGGATGACAAGGATAATTGATTTTTAGAACCAATTAAATCATTTTTTATATTTTATTTTCAACAAACTATGGACAAGACCAACTTGTACACATAGAAGAATGTGATAAGAGAGGGAAATGATAAGATATGATGGAGGAAAAAGCTAAATTTAGAAAATTACAAGAAAAGATATAAATTAAATAAATTTATTTTATTTATGTTCATGATGAGAGGATAAATAAATAAAATATTAATTTTATTTATGTAAAGAGGGGGAATTAAATAAATTAGAAAATTTATTTAATATTAGAAGAATAGTGGGATAATTAAATAATTAAAGATTATTTAATTATAGATAGAAAATAGAAGAATAATGATAATAGATGGAATTAATTAAATAAATATAATTTATTTAATTAATGATGGAAATAGATTGTTTAGAAGAAAATCAATACCTGATACAAGTGTGCTAGACATAATTGACATATGCAATGGTGGATAATGTGACAATTTGATAAATGATACGAAGGGTCAATTTTGGGTGTCTACAGTTTTCACTTGGGGATATCTTTTTTGTTTTTATATTTTTGTGATTAAGAAATATGGATGCCTCCCTGAAGTATGTAGATGTGTTTAGTTCCATGATGTAGCCGACTTTATGATCTCCGAGGGTAAGTGGTCTCTAACCCCCATTAGTTTGACTATTGCTTCATCATTTTGTGCGACATTGAGGACCAGAGGTCCTTGTTGTTCCCAATCAATGAGTTGTGGGTGGATGAGAGGAAGGTCATTAGATGAAGATGGTGCGGTTGATAGGCTGTAAATGGTGTAAATGGAGGATTCAAATAATTTGGCAAAATCGGCGAAAGAGTCTTGATAATCCTCTTCATTAGTGTTGTTGATTGCAGGAAAAGCTTTGGCAACCTCACTCAAGATATATTCAATGTCTATGGAGGTGGACTCTTATTTTCCATACCCCAATCCTTGATGATGAGGATTCTTTGTTTCTTGGATAGGTTCAAGGATCCCTTGCTTGTGTAGGCCCATACCACCTTGTCCTTTATAGCCCATATGTTTGACAATTTCTAGACCCTTGCCATAGTTTTCAATGGATAGGATAGGAGCTGCTCGTTCTTCATCTTCATCTTTGTAGAGCCATGATGACACATCTTGTTCCATCAAGTTTTTTCTTTCGAAGATGGGAGATGAGTTACATTTGATGGTCATCGTGGAGATTTCTTTAGGTGCACTGAATTTGTTGGGGGATAATGGAAGTTGCCCTACACAAAAGGTGTCGTGTAGGTCGTACTCTCCATACCCTAGGTCGCTTGCTTTGATCTTGATCTCAGGAATGGGTGATGGTGATGAGGTGAGTGTATTATTGGAGGGCTCAATGTAATTGGTGGATGATTTTGGTTGGGAAGTGGATGGTTTTGTGGCATTGTTGTAGGGATAGAAGGTTTTGTCATGTCCTTCCAAGAAAGTGCAATATTGAAAAGGTTATGGATCGACATAGATTGTGACTTCCCTGCTGCTGTATGGGAACTTAAGGCATTGATGGAATATGGATGGAATGGCTTGCATGGCATGGATCCATGGGCGTCTGAGGAGGATATTGTAAGGGAGATCAAGTTCAGGCACTTGACATTTGGACTCCAAATTTTTCTGTCCAACTTGGATAAGAAGCTTGATGGTTCCTTCGGATAGGTTCTTAGTGTCATCATATCCCTTGATGGTGATGATCTCACTTGAGTCTACTACCACATCGAAATATCCCAATTGTTTTATTAATTTAAGAGTGCAAAGGTTTAGGCCAGAGCCACCATCTATTAAGACTCTTTTTATGGTATGTTTGTGGATGTGTACTTCAATGTGGAGAGCTTCATTATGAGATGTGCTTCTAGTGGGAAGGTCTTGCTCAGAGAAGGTGAGATGATGTGGCAATGTTAGATGTACCACCATGGCTTGGAATTGATTAACATTAAAGTCAGTAGGGATGCAAGTCTCCATCAAGGCTTTGTCAAGGGCTTCCTTATGGAGAGGGGATGTGCGAAGTAACTCTAGGATAGAGATTTGAGTGGGGGTCCTCCCAAGGTGCTCGAGAAGGTTGTACTTGTTTGTGGGTGGGTGGCTTGTGGGTGCGGATGTGGAAGGTTGATAATTGGTGGTTGGGCCTCCTCTAATTGATATGTGGCCATGATGGGTGGTGACAACACAATTAGGAGTCTTAGCTCTTATGGTGATAGTAGTTATGTGGTTGGAAGATTCTTCTATGTGACCCACAATAGAGTCAAAAGAAGAGGGAGGGGGGAAAACATTATAGGCTTGATTAGATGAAGAGGTTTTAACTTTGTTGTGATTGGGGAGGGGATCCTTGTATGCTCCTAGATTTTCATTAGGCAATCATTTGGGTGGTTCATCAATGGTGATATTGCCATGATCGATGAGGTCTTGAATGCAATTCTTTAGCCTCATACAATTAGATGTTTTGTGTCCCTTGATGTGATGGTATTCACAATATGCATTCTCATTAAACCAAGAGGGTTTAAATTGGTTTCCATGATATGGTCTAATGGTGGGTAATTGGATGAGGTCAGCCTTCAAAAGGTTTCTCAAGATGTTCTCAATGGGTTCACCCAAAGGTGTAAATATTTGTTTTGGTGGGTTAGATTGTCTTGGGGGAGCTTTTGGAATGATAACATTGTTATTTCTTGTTGATGGATTGGATGATGTGGGATTTTGTACATTGTAAACATTCTTAACATCGGTGACACTGTCGTTAAGGGTGTTTTTGTACTTTCCCCAAAAGAAGGGTTTTTTTATAGGTGTTGTTGTTGTTCGTGTTGGTGTTGCTATTGTTGTTGTTGTTGTTGTTGCTATTGAATTTGTTGTTGGTGTTTTTGATGTCATTTTCTTGGTAAATTTTGATATCTCCCTTGGCTATGAGAGCTCTTTTGACTATGGTTCCTTTATCAATAACCTCTTTGAAGGTAGATGCACATTGGATTTGAAGGTGGAATCCCATCTCTTGATTAAGGTTTGTCACAAACATAGTGACCAATTATTTTTTGGGGATGGGCCATGGGAGCTTGCTAGCTAAGCTTCTTCACCGTTACAAGAAGGTGGCAAAGGATTCCCTATTTAGTTGTTTGGTGTTGCAAAGGTCTATCATGGACACTTCATGTTCAAAGTTGTAAGAGAAGTGATTGACAAACTTCTCCATAAGTTCATGGAGTGTTTTGATACTGGGGGGAAGGTGGGCAAACCATTTGGTGGCTTGGTCTCCTAAGGTTCGTGGGAAAAGTATTATTAGGTATGTGTCATTATAGGAGACTTCCAATAAAGCTATGTAAAATTTTCTAAGGTATTCCCTAAGGTTCCCTTTCCCTTTGTATTTGTCAAATTTGGGTGTTTCAAAATTCTTAGGGAAAGGAGGCATGGGGATGGTGCGATCAAATGGATATGGGCAAATGTATTTAAATGAATATTATTTTCTCTTATGCCCATGTTGTATGTCCTCAACTTTTTGGATTAAGGTTTGCACAATGCTTGATAAATCTTGGGTAGGTGGTGGTTGTGGTGTGTTTGATTGTTGTTGTTGGATTAAATGTTGGAGAAAGTTGGGGATTTGTTGTTGATATGTGATTTGATTTTGTTGGTGTTATTGGTAGACTATAAGTTTTTGTAGGATATGTGGCAGAATTTATTGTTGTTGATTTTCATTTTGTTGTAAGGTTTGGGTGGTATTTTGCACGGAGGATGATGTAATAGGTGGTTGTGAAATAGGAGGTTGTGAAACGAGGGGTTGTGTGTATGTGAAGTTGGATGTTTGTGAAGGGTTATTGCATGAATTATTGTTAGGGATGTTGGACGTATTATAAGGTGGTTGGAAGAAACGTTGTGTCATGAAGGCTATGGTGTTGGCATCAAATTGTGGCACACTTGTGGAAGCGTTGGTGTATGTGGCATTGTTAGGTATATTGAGGGTGATTTGAGGGGTAGATGTGGTTATGGTTGATGTTGATATAGAGGTGGGGATTGATGTGGTTGATGTGGTAGTGTTAGATGATGAAGGTTGTGATGTATTAGGGACATTATTTGAGGAGGATGGTTGTGATGTGGTAGGTACCTTAGCACCATTTTCGATCAATAATTCAAGATATTTATTAGGGTCTGACTTTAAGATGTGGTCTAATAAATCCATTGAATCAACGTCTTGCATACAATCTATTACATCTTGATCGACATTGTTGGCGTTAGATTGTTGTGGTATTTGTTGGGTTCCCCAAGGGTTTATCATAGCATTGTTGTCAAAGGATGTTTGTTGTTGAACTATTGGGCGATTGTTTTGATTGGTAGGTGTCATTCCCCATGGCCTATTTGAGTCCATTTCCTTGTTCTTCCTAGATTGAGACCTTGTTTGTGGCCTGCAATGAAAGGGTATGGATTGGTTTGATTTTGGTGATGATAAGGTGGGTGAAGGTTATGATCTTAGAGATTGATTTTCAAAAGATTTTGGACCAAAGGTGGATGAATAAATGGATGATTTAGTGATAGGATATGGGGATGATTTTAGGTGAGTGATGAAAGGGTACTTTGGGTAAACTTGGATGATGATTTTGGATGGATGATTAAGGGATACTTGGGATAAATTTGGATGATAAATGATCAAGGGATACTTGGATACTTTGGATGATGATTTTAGATACTTTGGATAATGATTTTGGATGAGTGATGTAAGGGATACTTTGGATGAGTTTGGATGATGTTTGATAAGGATAACCAAACCAAAGGAGGGCTAAAAATAAATCTAGATCTTATGGATTTCAAGGATATTCCTCTCTTTACTTAAGGTCGACTAAGACACTTAAGCAAACAGGGAATGGGAATTATTTTACTTGGGATAGACAAGACCTCCAAGCAAAATGGAGAACCTTAGAATTCACTAACTTAGGAGTAGTCTAGGCTCCTAAGCCAATTTATCCTAAGATTAATAAGGCTAATTTATAAAATAACTTAAGGTAGACAAATGATCAAACTTTATATAAATTAGGGGGTGGAGGATGAGATCTAGATTTAGGTTTGCACAAATTTGATTTGAGAGATGATTTTTTAGATATTGATGTTGGTTTGAGTTGATTTGGTTAAGGTTGATTGATGTTGGATGATGATGATTTGGTAAAATTTGGATGATTGGATGATTGGATTAAGGTTGGGATGATTATGATCAAGGTTGGACTAAGGTTATGATTTGAAGGATACTTGGGATTTGATTTGGGGAATGATGATGGAAGGTTTGAATCATGATTAATCAAAATTAGAAGGGATGAAATGGGTATGAAGGTCCAAAATAAAAATAAAAATTCTCCCTAAGGTCAAAGGGATGGATGTGGGATAATGGACTTGGACTAGGGTTTGGATGGGGTGAAAGATTTTTTAGATTTGAATGGAATTGAGGTGAAATGTTAGGATAATGGTTGATTTGGATTAAAGTGGATGAAATGAGTGCAAAGTTCCAAATTGAAAATCAAAATGTTTCTCTAAGATCAAATGATATGGTATGGGAGGATGGAAATTTGACAAGGGATGAACTTAGATGGATGACTAAATGATTTTGGGGTGATTTTGAAGGATTGCCATGTCACAAGGATGATAAAATTTCTACTAGGAAGATCAACTAAAGGTCAATGATTTTGACATGGAGATAAATGGTGCTAAAAGATGGCCCAAAGGCGCTAACAAAGTAACTGAAATCACTGAACGGTGGAATGAAGGCATTGACATAGGGTATAATGGCACTAATAGTCAGGCATAAGACACTGACATGGATTCCAATGGTGCTAAATAGAGGACTAATGGTACTGTTTGTCTATTCAAAGGTTGGATTGGATTGATTTTGGCAAAATTTTTGGATCTTTTGGATTTAAAGGTTCTTGGAAAGCATTAAATCAAGCAAGAAAACACAATGGCTTGACTCCAAAGGTGGACTCAGATAGTTGGTTTGTATGGGTTTCAACAAAGAAGACACACCATTCACATGAACATCCTAGAAATTAGTCAAGTGGGAGTGTCATATCTTGTGGATCTCACAAAATGGCCGTGGGTCAATCTTAACTCAAAAGTGAACCAAGATTCCCACCCCCATTAATACCACAATGCCATAGCTTGAATAGATAGAGAAAATAAAGTCATGGACCACCTTACCCCCTTACCTTGGAGACTTTTGTCTTGCCCAAAGTAGACCCTATCTCAAGTATAGCAGTATGGTGAACATCTTCCCCTCCTACTGTAGTGGTGCACCACAAGATATGACAACTGAAAGATCTTAAACTAGGTTAGTACAATATTCTAGGGAGTCCTCTATATACACAAGGTATGTGAGGCCCAAACTATGAACACTAGTCCATTAAAGGGATGTGGCACCAAGTAGTTAAGCAAGCACCACTTCACCTTATGTTCGGAATCACCTGGGGCCCCAAGGCTATCCTAATGAAAATGCAACTAGATTGGGGTACAAGTTTCCTTCTCCCCCCTTTGATATACCTCTCCAATACACATGGTTGAGGTTGTCCCTTGGGGTGATGAAATCCCCAAGCAGGGCTCCTAAGAAGAAATTATCCCTTGCTTTTGATCACCCAAGATCGCACAAGGTATGAGGGGAGAGCATACACAATAAAGATAACCCTTTTGGGATACACTTAAAAGCAATAAAAGGTTTGCAAGTAGACTTTTGATCCCCAAGATCACCCTAAGGTGTGAGGGGAGAGCATACGTCTACAAGCAAACAAGACATGACAAACAAGGTTAATTTCCAACTAATCTAACTTTAGTGCAACTAAGATCTAGTGATAAAAAAGACAACTTGGTCAAATGAATCTGAACCAAATAAGTTAGCAGTTTGAGAAATTAGTCTTGGACAAATGTTCTTACCACCTGCATGAACAAGTTAGATCCTTGCACAGACCTACAAACTTTATCAGGAAAATGGCGCTAATATAGAGACAGATAACGCTAACAGACAGACAAATAGCACTACATAGACATAAATGATGCCAAAATAGACACAAATAGCGCTAAAACAGACACATATTGTGGTAACAGAGGCACCAATTGCACTAAAACAGTAAAAAAAAGCTTTATATCTCTCTATCACTTGTCACAGAAACTGATGGCGTGATTCTGGATTCTGATAGTGCTAAATCGACGAAAAATTGATAACCTACACAAAAATAGAGACTCCTTTACAAAAAATGATCAAATAAAAGGTTAACTATGTATCTTTTCAAAATAAGTTGAACAAAATGATAATAAAACATTCTAAGACCTAGGAACCCTTTTAAAACATATAGCCTCAAACTTGGAGACAATGTTCAATAAAGAAAACTAGAGACATAAGTGTTAGTGAGGTAAAATCTTTTGACAATGTCGCATAAAATAGTGCTAAAATAGTCACAAAATAGCGTTGAAATAGGCGCAGATAGCATCGATAGAGCTATAGATGGTGCTAAAATAGATGTAGATAGTGCTGAACTAGACACAGATAGTGCTGAAGTAGTCCCGGAAGGCGCTAATCTGTGAACTGAAGGCGTGACTATGAGAGAAAACTACGCTAAACCTAATCTGCACGTCAAAAATCTTCACAAAAACTCACACAAATAATTAGTTCAAGACCAATAGTCCCATTGGGCATGCCAAATGAAGATGAAAAAGAGTGGAAGACAATAAAAACATGAAAGAACTCAACACAAAAGAGATTTTATACCTTCACAAGTTTCCAATCTCCCTCACTCCTTGATAATGTTGACGAGAATGCACCCAAGGTCTCCTAACATCACCGAAATGTGATGATTATATGTGGAATGCTCTCAAATTAACATAATTCTGGCATAACCTAGCTATGGAGATATGAAATGAGGAAGGATTTTGGCATAATAAACTTGCTTCAAATAAGGATGTAAAAATGGCTTGTGGAGGCTTGTATTTATAGGCAAATTGGAGGGGAAATGGGATCTAGGGCTACGATTGAAAGTTCAAGATCAATGGTGGAGATTAGAGGATGAGATGTAGGGTTGAGATTTTATCAACAATATTAAAGGGTTGAAAAAAAAAGAATTTTTAATTCACCTTGGGAAGGCTTAGCATTAATTAGGATCAAGACACACGAGGAAATTAAAAATTAATTTCCTTGGGAGGTGTTGGAATTAAAAATTAGGATTTATGGGTAGAAGAGATGACATGTGATCACATGTGTGAGCTCTTTGCATAAAAAAAAAGCTCTAACATGAAAGAGGAAAGGTGAGGTGGAAGGGTCATGTGTCTCTTTGGAATAAAAGATAATTTTTTATTCAAGGGGTGTGGGAGAAGGTGTTAAGTGGGATTTGACCAAGTTAATCAAATGATTAACTTAATTAATGTGGCTGGAAAAAGTTAGTGGATATGCTAATGAGGGGTTAAAATTAATTAAATAATGATTTATTTAATTAATTTTGGTCTAGGGGTCATGTAGGCTAGGGTAGCTAATTAAATAATTAGTATTTATTCAATTAGACTAGGTTTAGGCTATCGGCTAGGGTAGATTAATTAAATAAGCATGATTTATTTAATTAATCAGGATTAGGAAGGTGGAGAATTTAACTAAATAAATATTAAAAATATTTATTTAATTAACGAGGAATGAAGTTGTAAGGTCTAGTGATGAATTAATTAAATTAATTCATTACTAAGGATGAATTAGGGGTAAATGGCTAAGGGTAGATGGTTAGGGACGACTTAGGGTTAATTAGTTAAATAATTATGATTTTTAGTTAATTAATTGGTGAAGGGGTTAAGTTGGTAGTGCAAGGATGCATGAAAATGGTTAACAGAGTTGAGACATTTTTAGGTGTCTACACTTTCATTTGATTTTAGTTGTGAAAGATCAACCCTAGTTGGATATCTGGTGATTTTATTCAGAAATCACAAGGAGCTTTAATGGATTCATCATGCAGAGATTTTGAGTTGAATGGTTTTGATGTGTGAGGGTTTGCGATATTTTTCAGTGATATTTTTGGATTATTTTGTGCTAAATATTGAGGTGAGTTGTGGTGTGTGAAGGGTTTTGGGGTTGTGAGTAGTATTTTTGTGTATTTCTAGTTTACTGGGTTTTGTATTAGACCTGAGTATTTTGCTGTTAGAGGGCTTTTATAGGTGTATTTTTAGTGTTTGAGCTCCATTACATCCATAATCAACAATAGAGATTCATGGGTATGCTTCAGGGTGATGTTTGGTGACTTCTTAACTCCTCATATTCTTATTTTTAATGCTACAACAATTTATTCCAGTTTTGATCATAATTAATAAAATATTGCATTGTGCCCTAACTCTTGTGTTTCCTTTATATGTTGCAATAAATCTGTGAATGTAACTTTGGATGGTATAACCACTAGTGGAGTAGTTGTTTTCTGCTCATTTCTCACCCCACTGAATAAGTGGTTTAATTGTTAATGGCTTACCGTTGAATAAGTGGATGTGCCTAACTTTACTTTCAGTTTCCCCCCAGTGAATAAGTGGTGATTCCCATGATTAAGTGGATGCCTTCTACATAAGCAGATGCCCACTGAATAAGTGGAAGTTATTATTGTATGTTGGTTTGAAATGCTAACTCAGAAGCACTTGTATGCTCTCACCTTGCCTGCATAAGGATCTGGGTGATCAAAACAGTGTGGAAGAACTTATCCAATTGCATCTTCTCTGTGTGTGGAATTTCAAAAAAACTAGGGTGCTCATTATAGTGGTATCAGAGCTAGTTTTTTGCTAGCCTATATGTTTTTCCAACTCTACATGCAACAAAAAAAAGTGAGAGGGAAAGAGATATCAATAGAGAGAGGAAAGAAAATTGAAATCAATGTTGGGTTCAAAGGGTTCTATGAAAGAAACTCCAAACATGGCAGAAAGGGACAAGGATACTTGTCGACTAAATAGTCCAAGTGATAGAATTGAAAAGAAATTTGACACAATGTTTGACATGATGGCACAACTTATAAACAAGATGGATCACAACTTGAACAAGATGCAGAGACCAAATGTCGATGCCATTAGCTCCCAATGTAATGGTTTCTATAGTAACAATACTGTGACTACTAGAACGTTAGTGGGATGGGCTGCTAGGCTCCTTTAACTTGTTTTCACTCGAAGGGAGGAGGCACCTCCGATGCAAAATAAATAATTTGCGTTCATTGATAAAGTTATGTATTGTTATGATTAGTATAACACGCTCCCTGATCAAGTCCGCTGGATCTTGACCTTCGATCAATTAATGAATCAAAAGAAGAGAAATAGAGGAAGATAAGACACTAGAGGTAATGGAGTTCAAAGGGATTATCAACAGACGTTGAATAAAGTTACCCTAGCTCACTATGGTAGAAGTGAAAAGAGCACCATAATTAGTAACGAGCATCTACCCCATTCTAGTGATGGCAATCCAGATTTTGAGTGGGTATTTCCCATGCAAGAAATACACCAGTCTGACTTCTCAAAGAATTCTATAGAAGCATGTTGAAATGGAGCTTGTCAGAGGTTTTAAAACAACACCCATTATGTTGCAAGTATGGGCCTAACCGGTGTTGTGATTGATGTCAACATACTCCTGTTGCATTAATGATAAGGATTGGATGGACTGTTTGCTGAGGATATTGAGAAAATTGGTCATATCAGGAACAGTGAAGAATAGTGAATATAGTAAGGTAAAAGTCCAAGATAAGATAAGGATCAGAGGATGCGGTTTAAAGGGTTTGTAGATATGTGTCTTAAGGTGATCCAGTAAAGATTTCAGAGGTCCACATGAAGATCTGAAGAATTTGTGGCCGCTCAAGTCAAAATGGTTCCGGCAGGTGTTCAGAGGTGATAGAGTGATACAGATAGGTCCGGTGAGATCCAGAAATGCATTATCTTATTCTGTAGATTTGAGTGAGTGTTGAGGAAGTCTTTGTGAAGTGTCAACTTGATTGGTTCGTGGTTTGAAGGTCCGCAAGCATCTATTCCTTTGTGACAATGATGACTGACTGTGTTCTTAAGGTTCTGGATGAAGGAGAGAAAGATTTCAGTAAGCAGATGAAGTATGGACGTTCTTTGTGATTCAGGCAATCTTGTGGAGGTCTTTGGATCATGTCCAGTTCGTGTTGGTGGTCCACATTAGAGTTGGAGCTCGCAATTGAAGAATAACTTCTGGATGATGGTGTTCTTCCTGAGACTGGCCGACCAGATGAGTTACACATCTTGTGGATGATCTTGTAGATGTTTGTCGACTTAGATGATTATTCCTATGTCGATGTCTTGTATATATATGGAGTTGTAAAGTCATTTCAAAGGGTGTCTAGTGGAGATGTGAGTGTGGTAGTGAGGAGGAGAGCGAAAGGCAGAGCAGAAGTATTAGACTTAAATGGAACTGATTCAAGCATTGTGAAGATGCTATTCTCCAGTTCATGTATGTAATACTTATTATTTTGTAGACAGGTGCCTCTTGTAGGCAATGGGCCTCTTGTGAGCAGTGTGCTCAGGCAGTGAGCTCTAATTGGTATGTGCCATTTTGTTCTTTCTATTCTTCTAATAGACAATACAATCTTGGGTTAATCATCCTGTGGTTTTTCCCTTAACTAGGTTTTCCACATCAAAATCTTGGTGTCCTGTGTGTTAATGTGTTTCTGCTCTTGATTTAATGCACTATGTTTTCATAATTGATTTATCATTATGCTGCTGAATTACAAAGTGGATTTAAGTGTTTAATTGGAAGAAAGTTTTGGATAACTGATTTACCCCCCCTCTCAGTTGTCTGCCCTAAATCTAACAATTGGTATAAGAGCTAAGTTCCTCTAAAAGAGCTTAACCGCTTGAGGAGATCCAGGATGTCGTCCTACAAGAAGGATAGTCCAAAGTTTGATGGAACCAATTTTAATCTTTGGAAAAGTCGCATGAAATGTCACTTGCAATGTATGGGAATGCAATACTGGACCATGGCTTTAACGAAGTATACTCCTCCACAAGCTGGCTCGAAATCCCCAAATGAAATCACAGATGCTGAAAACAATCTGCAGACTATAGAAGCTCTTCTAAGTGCATTATCTGATTTAGAGCTTTCAAATGTTGTTGACCTACCAACTGCTTTTGAGATTTTGAAAAAACTAGAACTTTTGCATGAAGGAGACAAGTATGTTAAATGTGCAAGGCTATAGAGTCTGAAAGGGAAATTTAAAAATCTGAAGATGAGAGAAGATGAAAATATCACTACTTTTATGCCAAGAGTAAATGAGCTTGTTTGTGGAATTAGATGTGCTGGTGGAGTCTTGGATGAAGATGAAATTGTTGGCAAATTTTTTAGATCCCTTCCTGCTTCTTATAAAATCAAGGTTGCTGCCATTGAAGAATTTAGAGCCCGTACAACTATCACAAGAGATCAATTGGCTGGTAAATTGGCTACATTTGAAATGACCGAGTTTGGAGATGCCCCTACCAAGATTGAATCTGCATTCAAAGCTAGTGCCTCTATAAAAGGTAAACAAAGGTTTGATCCGGGAGAGAACTCTTCAAGGAAACTATCATGGTATGAAAAAGCAAGAAAAGACTTGGAAGAAGAAGAAGCAAAAACTGCTCAACTTGAAGCCCTTATTGCAAAAAGACTGCCAAGAGGATCTGGTAAGTATGAAAGAAAATTGCCTTTTAAGTGTTTTAACTGCAATAAGATTGGTCATTTTGCCTCAAGATGTCTGGAAAGATTTTCAAGGACAAATCCTAACAGATCAAGGTTCCAAAAGAATTGTTACTATGTGCATGAAGAAGATGGTAATGAAGGAGTAACAGATGATGAATCAGAGATAGTAAACAAATCCGGAAGTGATTGGGTGTTTATTGCCATCAAGGAAGAAGATCTAATGCCCTCTGAATTTGTCAATCATAAAGTTGTAGAAAGAGCTCTGGCTGCCTAAGTTGAAGAAAAGAATGATTGGGTCATTGACAGTGGTTGCTCTCACCATATGACAGGTGACAAAAATAAGTTCATAGATTTGGAAAGGTATGAAGGAGGAGTGGTAAAATTTGGTGATAATTCTGCTGGTAGAATCAGAGGTAGAGGAACTATTTCTATTGATGGTAGGAACAAAACTGGTAATGTACTGTATGTTGAAGGATTGAAGCACAATCTTCTCAGTGTTGGATAGTTGGTGGACAAAGGCTATGATCTCTGATTCAAGAATGGAAAATGCAAGATATTTGAAAGTTCTGAAATAGAGATTGCATCCGGTACTCAAACAAAAGGTAATATCTTCCATTTAGTTGGTACTGGTAAAAGTTGTCTGTTTGTGCAAATTGATCAGAGTTGGTTATGGCATAGGAGAATGTGTCATGTGAATTTTGATAATATCATCAAGATAAGCAATACTCAGGCAGTAAGAGATCTTCCAAAACTAGTAAAACCTACAAATAGTTTGTGCAAAGAATTTTAGTTGGGAAAACAAAGTGGAGTCTCATTTAAAAGCAAGGAACAATCTTCTACCAAATTATTAGACTTGGTTCATACTGATCTGTGTGGTCTGGCAAGAATCAGGAGTGTGCAAGGTGATAGATATTTTATGTTACTAATTGATGACTACTCTCGGATGATGTGGGTAACTTTTCTAAAAGAGAAATCAGAAGCTCTTGAGAAATTCAAAATACTTAAGGCTATGGTGGAGAATGAAACCAGATTAAAATTAAAGTGTCTGAGGTCTAATAGAGGTGGAGAATTCACATTTGGTGAGTTCATAGAATTCTATGAAAAACATGCAATAAAGAGACAGTTGTCTGCTCCTAGGTCTCCACAGCAGAATGGAGTAGTGGAGAGAAAGAACCTGACCATCCAGGAAGCATCTAGGACAATGATGATGGAAGAAAATGTTCCTCAGATCTATTGGAGAGAAATTGTCAGCATTGCAGTCTATACTCTCAATCGAGTACAAATTAGAAGCAATACTAGTAAGACTCCTTATGGACTTTGGTTTGGCATCACTCCTATTGTGAGGTATTTCAGAGTCTGTGGTAGCAAATGTTACATCAAAAGAGATGAAGATCTAGGCAAGTTTGATGCTAGAAGTGATGAAGAAATATTCTTGGGTTACTCTACTCAAAGCAAAGCATATCGATGTTATAACAAGAGATTGAGAAATATTATAGAAAGTACAAATGTGAAGGTTGATGAAGGAATTGAAAAACCCTCAAGGTTTTCTGAATATGATGAAGATGATTAGAATGGTGTTTTGATTCAAGGAGCCCAAGTCCCTTCTAAAATTTAGATTCAAACTGATTCGGTAAATTAGGAAGAAGAGATGAGTTTTAATGAGCCTGATCAAGAATCAGAAGTGCAAGAAACTCCCAAAGTTCCCAGGTATGTAAGACTGAACCACTCTGAAGATCAGATCATAGGTGATAAAAGCAAAGGTGTACAAACAAGAAGGAGAATTGCTCAAGATTCAGATGAGTATTGTCTAATTTCAAAGATTGAACCTAAGACAGTGAATGAAGCTTACAATGATGAAAACTGGACTAAAGCAATGGAGGAAGAGCTGATGCAAATTGAGAAAAATCACACTTGGGATCTTGTTCCTAGACCTAGAAACAAGAATGTGATTGGAACAAAATGGGTCTTCCAGAACAAGTTGAATAAAGTTGGTGAAGTAATCAGAAATAAAGCCAGATTTTTTTGCAAGGGTTACTCTCAAATAGAAGGAGTTGATTTTGAAGAAACTTTTGCTCCGGTGGCAAGAATTGAAGTAGTCAAACTATTTCTTGCTTTTGCTGCCTTCAAGGACTTCAAAGTATATCAGATGGATGTTAAGTCTGCCTTCCTGAATGGTGACTTGGAAGAAGAAGTATACATTGAGCAACTGGATGGATTTGAATTGTCTGATCATGGTGATATGGTCTGCAAGTTGAAGAAAGCAATGTATGGACTAAAGCAAGACCCAAGAGCCTGGTATGAAAGATTGGATAAGCATCTTTTGAAGATTGGTTTCAACAAAGGTATTGCTAACAGTAATTTGTATTTCAAAATTGATCATGAAAACATCTTGATTGTTGAAGTGTTTGTTGATGATATCATTTTTGGAGGAAGAGATAGTATGTGTAAAACTTTTGCAAATCAAATGAAAAGTGAATTTGAGATGTCCATGCTTGGGGAAATGAATTTCTTCTTGGGTCTACAAATCACTCAAACAAAGAAAGGAATCTTCATTTCTCAAACCAAATATGTAAAAGAATTGTTGAAGAAATTTGGGATGGAAGACTCAAAACCAATGAAAACTCCCATGGCAACCGGATGTAAATTGGGCAAAGATGATGACTCTCCTAAGGCTGATCAGAAAAAGTACAGGTCAATGATTGGAGGATTGTTGTATCTCACTCAAACTAGACCTGACATTATGAATGCTGTGGGTCTTACTGCTAGATTTCAAGCTGATCCTAGAGAATCTCATGTCATGGCAATCAAGAGGGTTTTTAGATATCTAAAAGGAACAGTTGAGTATGGATTGTGGTATCCCACAGATCATGATTTCTCTCTTCATGCATATACAGATGTGGATTGGGTAGGAGATGTGGATGACCGGAAGAGTACCAGTGTTGGAGCATTCTTTTTGGGGAAGAGATTGGTTTCTTGGCTGGGCAAGAAATAAGAGGCAATATCTTTGTCCACTGCAGAAGCAAAATATATTGCAGCAGCAGGTAGTTGCACTCATGTTTTGTGGATGAAGCAAATGCTAAGAGACATAATAGTGGAGTATGAGGAGCCTATCACAATCTTCTGTGATAATTCAAGTGCAATAAATATATCTAAGAATCTGGTGTTGCATTCAAAGACTAAAGATATATCCATCAATTTTCACTTTTTGAGAGAATAAGTGAACAAGAATGAAGTCAGATTGGAGTTTGTACCTTCCAAGGATCAGATTGCAGACATCTTTACTAAACCTCTACCTAAGGACTCTTTTGAGTATCTCAGGGAGAAGTTAGGGGCTATTGCCCCTCCGGTGATGAACTAAGGTGCACTGATGTGCATCAGTCCAGTGGATATCACAGTCATATCTTGTGATCTAGATTGATGATGGAGAGCTGCTACTTAGGGGGAGCAGCTAATATGATTCTAAAATGGTGGAATTGCAAGTATGTTCCCTTTGCCATTGATGTCAAAGGGGGAGAGAAGACATGTGAAAAATAAGTGTTTGCTGATCAAAGGGGGAGCAGGAAAGGAAGAGAAGACATGTGAATGGTTGTTGCTGATAGGGGGAGTTGTGACAGTAAGGAGAAGTTCTTGTCTTGATGATCATAATAGTTTTTCACATCATATGTTGCCATCAATGACAAAGGGGGAGATTGTTACAAGTATGGGCCTAACCGGTGTTGTCATTGATGTCAACATACTCCTGTTGCATTAATGATAAGGATTGGATGGACTGTTTGCTGAGGATATTGAGAAAATTGGTCATATCAGGAACAATGAAGACAGTAAGGTAGAAGTCCAAGATAAGATGAGGATCAGAGGATGCGGTTTAAAGGGTTTGTAGATATGTGTCTTAAGGTGATCCAGTAAAGATTTCAGAGGTCCGCATGAAGATTTGAAGAATTTGTGGCCGCTCAAGGAAAATGGGTTCCGGCAGGTGTTCAGAGGTGATAGAGTGATATAGATAGGTCCGGTGAGATCCGGAAATGCATTATCCTAATCTGCGGATTTGAGTGAGTGTTGAGGAAGTCTTTGTAAAGTGTCAACTCGATTGGTTCGTGGTTTGAAGGTCCACAAGCATCTATTCCTTTGTGACAGTGATGACAGACTGTGTTCTTGAGGTTCTGGATGAAGGAGAGAAAGATTTCAGTAAGCAGATGAAGTATGGATGTTCTTGGTGATTCAGGCAATCTTGTGGAGGTCTTTAGATCGTGTCCAATTGGTGTTGGTGGTCCGCATTAGAGTTGGAGCTCGCAATTGAAGAATAACTTCCGGATGATGGTGTTCTTCTTGAGACTGGCCGACTGAATGAGTTACACATCTTGCGAATGATCTTGTAGATGTTTTCTGACTTAGATGATTATTCCTAAGTCGATGTCTTGTATATATATGTTGTAAAGTCATTTCAAAGGGTGTCTAGTGGAGATGTGAGTGTGGTAGCGAGGAGGAGAGTGAAAGGCAGAGCAAAAGTATTGGACTTAAATGGAACTAATTCAAGCATGGTGAAGATGCTATTCTCCAGTTCATGTATGTAATACTTATTATTTTGTAGACAGTGTGTCTCTTGTAGGCAGTGGGCCTCTTGTGAGCAGTGTGCTTGGGCAATGAGCCCTAATTGGCATGTGCCATTTTGTTCTTTCTATTCTTCTAATAGAGAATACAATCTTGGGTTAATCACCCCATGGTTTTTCCCTTAACCAGGTTTTCCACGTCAAAATCTTGGTGTCTTGTGTGTTAATGTGTTTTAATGCACTATGTTTTCATAATTGATTTATCATTATGCTACTGAATTACAAAGTGGATTTAAGTGTTTAATTGGAAGAAAGTTTTGGAAAACTAATTCACCCCCCCTCTCAGTTGTCTGCCCTAAATCTAACACATTATTGATTCTTTTCTCGAGCATAGTGCTGTCATATCACTTGGTCAAACAAATTGTGAGGAAGTTGATTTTTAAGATCTTAATGCACCCACAAATGAAGATATTTTAGGTTCTTTGTTGCAAGGAGTACCAAGTTACTTGGTTGATCAAGGATCTAGTGAGTTTCATGTGTTGAAGAATCAACTCTTGGTCACAAATGAGGAGATTCAAGTCCTCACAAGTTTGGACAATACACACAAAGTCCTTGAAGACCTCTTGCAAAAAGGCATTGAGAGTAAAGTTACTTCAAATTTGCAAATTATCAAAGATTCCTTGGAGATGGTGAAATTGGAGAACTTGCAGTTGATTAGAGACCATGGTTATGCTATCAAGATTGCAGAAGAGGCCATTGGTACATACAAAGAAGAAGAGAGGAAGGTTGATGAGCTTTCTCTTGAGCGCAATTCAACAAAGCTCATATTAGAAAGTACCCAAATGGAGCTAATTGAGGTAGAAGATTAGCTAGCTAGTATAAAACTTTCCAGGGAACTAGACAATGAAGAAAAAGCTAAAGAGATCAAGCAAGTAATTGATGAGCTTGATAATCTTCAAGAAGAATTTGATTTGGAGATTCTTCTGAAGAAATCAAAGGTTGCATGTGAAGCTTTGAATCAACAAGATGGGTTTGTGCAAGAGGAGGGGAATGAATTTCATATTTTTGATAACCCGCTCTTTGAAATGGGTACAGAGACAATTTATGATAATCCACTCTTTGAGATGGATGATGAAACATCTCCTCCATGTAGCAGTACAATTAGTTACAACATCAAGATATGGAATCTGAGAGAAGTTTAAAAACATGAGTTGGAGCATGGTTTTTAGCTTGCTCAAGATTTGCAAACATATCATGAGGATGTGCCAAGCGTTGTGGTTTGTAATTCTTTAGGGAGACCACCTGATGAAGGTGTAAGCAAAAATAAAGATGAAGTTTCCACATGGAATGTTGATGTCTCTATGAAACATCAATACTATTATGAGATAGGGAGTTGTGTTGAGTTTTTTCTTATCTTTGAAGGAATCAAGGTGGATATCAGAATGAAAAAACATAAGCATGATAGAGACAAGTTTTGTGTGAGTCTCTATACAAGAGGACATCAAAAAGGATTATTGAAGACTAATGATGATGGTAGGAATATACCTTGGAAGGATAAAATTGTAAATTTCAGAATTAATGCTACTGTTTCTCTTTTAAACAACTATCATATGATTCCATTTGTTGATTCACAAGTGGATGGGAGTGAGATTTTACGTAAGGATTGGATCAACTCAATTGGTAACTCTTGAGAAGACATCAATTGCTCTTAGTTCCTTAGTAGTTGATGATTTCATGGTTGAGTTGCAAGAAAAGATCAAAGATGAAGCAGTTTTACATAAAGAAAAAGAAAATGAGATTAAAATGAATGCAATGTTTTATGTTGATCTTGTTGCATATGTGTTGTCATTAATGTCAACAGTAGTGTGGAGTGCTGATCAGTGATGTCAACAAATATGCCAAAGGGAGATTATTATTGGATGGTAATTAGGAAAGACAATAGTGTAAGAGATCAGAAGTGTTGTGAGGCAGAAAGAAAAGTGATGTGTTTATGTTGTGATGATTAGAGGAGCAGACATAGAAGTGTTGATCAGAAGAGTTGTGAAGGAGATGGATCAGTATCATCTGTACACAGTTGTACCTTATCTATTAAAGTTCATGGAAAGATGAAAGTTGTGCTAACATAAAGATTCTGTTTTTGTTGAAAAGAGTTGTGATTATTGTGTATGGTGTTATGAATGAAGTCTTTGATGTGGCAAATGTTGTACTCTTTGTTTCCTTATGAAAAATTTACTTTAGTTTTGAAAGAAAGTTTCAAACAGTCCAAGGCACAAGAAGTTGCATTAAAGAAGCTCGATAGAATGCTCCACATTCCTCCGCATTTGAAGATTTGGCCTTGTGGTGTGGAAGTTTGAGAGAGACAAGTGTGAAGTGTGTATATTCTTGATTTATGAGCATGAAAGTTACCACATAAGATTCTAGAGCTTGCAGAGTGAAGACAATGATTCTGTGTTGGTGCAGTCAGAGAGAATCAGAGAAATGCTCCGTATTTTTCCGTAGTTGAAGATGTGGTTGTGCGGCTTGGAGGATAGGTAGATGCAGATGAGAGGTATGATATACTAAAGTTTCAGGTAATAAATCTTACCGCAGAGGTTCTCTGGAGTCAATAGAGCAAAGATATATCATGTTGCTGATCAGAGTTGTCAGGGGGAGAAAGTAAAAGCCATTGCATTTCACTGCATTACATTGTGTTGTGTTTTTGTTTAGAAGTTGAGTTCAGATGGTCTGTATATTTTTTAGTTCTAGGTTCCAAGTGCTGAAGTGCACCACAAGGCTATTTTTTAATGTTCTATCTCAAGATTGTGTGATTAGAGTTTGCATGTGATACCAGGTTTGATGTCTGTTTGTTTGCGCTAGCATGAAGTTGCTTGAAGTTGTGAAAGGAATGTTTGAGAAGATTCTTACAAGTCATATAATGTTTGTGAAGTGATCTGTATGATGCTAATTGGTCTCTCTGGTACCGCTTTTGGTCTGGAGCTAATTTGTGGAAGGATAAGTGTTGGCTGGTTGACTTGATGCATTTGATGATTGTGTCAGATCATTGGAAGTGTGCACTAGTGTGGAAGAGTGTGATGAGGAAGAGTAGGTCATGGTTATCACTTAGTTTGAATCGCATTGAATTTCTACATGTTTTTGGGTGACGACTTGTTGTGGCCGTTGCACGTTTCATGTTACATGTTTCATCTTGGCCAATGAAGGAGAAAGTTTTTGAAGATTGCGGAGGATATAAATGAAAGATCTTGTTTGGTATGAAAGTGATGAGGTAGTGAGAGTGTATGAGCATGTATGTGCGGGTGTGGATGTGAGTGTTTGTGTGTGTGGAAGTGTGTTGAAGGTAGCAGTGTTTGTGTGAGTAGAGATTCAAGTTTCATGTCAGTGTGGAAGGTGTTGATGTTACAGAGGTGATTAATCAGTGGAATTTGTCAAGTGTTATGTACTAAGGTTGTAGCCTATATTGTAAGTGTTGTTGCATTATAATTCAGGGAGTTGTATCTTCCTTTGGATTGTAGCCCATAAAATCTGTTGTAAATATGTTTTTATTATTTGTGAAGTTGGATTTGGATAATAGATCCAAGCAACTTACTCACCATGGTTTTTCCCTTTTAGGATTTTCCATGTAAATTTGGTGTTATGGTTGTGTGCTTATGCATTGTGCTTTGAATTGTTTAATTTTCTTTATTATCTTTTTAAGACAATAACAAGATTTGATTGATAAAGTTAATTTGGATGAAGTTTTAGGAATATTAATTCACACCCTCTCAGTATATCAATGTGTTCAAACAATTGGTACCAGAGCTGAGTTCCTTGGTGCAACCTAATAGATGAAGGTAGATCTTGGAGTAGAACACATGGCTCAGAAAGACTCCTCTTCTAAAGCACTAAAAATTTGATGGAAGCAACTATGCCTTCTAGAGTGTAAGGATGGAATCCTATCTTACCTCGCTAGGGTTTGATGTTTGGAGAACTACAATGGATGCTTATGCTGAACCTAAATATCCTATTACAGATTCATATGCGAAGAAGGCTCATGAAAACAATGCCAAAGCCAAGAATGCCATCTTAAGTGGTTTGACCAGTTTAGAGCTTGTCAAGGTAGTGCATTGCAAGACAACCAAGGAGATATGGGATAAGTAAAAAATCTCTATGAAGGAAATGACACTATAAAGCAAGCAAAATTATAGTCTTACTAAATAATGTTTGAGAATCTAAGGATGAAAGAAGAGGAAAACATTGCTAGCTATGTGATTCGAGTAGATGAAGTAGTCAATGGAATCATAAGTCTAGGTGAAGATCTAGTTGAATTAGTGGCTGTGCAGAAAGTCCCGAGAACTCTCTCTCATAGATTTGATTCAAAAGTCTCTTCTATTGAAGAAGTCAAAGATCTAAAGAAAATTACTACGGAAGAGCTTTTTGGGTCTCTCACTACCTATGAGATGAGAAATGAAGTTATAGGTCCTTATAAAAGAGAATCTGCTTTCAAAGCTGTGAAGAATGAAGGAACATCTGATTTACATACTAAAGTTGAAGAAGAAGACGCAAACTTTGTGAGAAAGCCATAGAGGGCATCAGGAAAGTATAAAGGTAAGATACCCTTCAAATGTTTCAAATGTGGAAGAATTGGTCATTATCCCTCTAAATGTCCTTTTGGAGAAAATGAAAATAGTAGCAAGGTTTCAAAAGGAAGAACTTCAAGAGGAACCTCCTCTCCAAAGAAGATTACAGTTCAGTAGAATAAGCAAATCATTACTCATCAGAGGATGAAAGAGGAGAATCCCTATTCATGGCCATGGTAATCTCCAATGGTTCAAACCAAGCTGTAGATGAAAAAGAATACATGGAGTTGATTTTGAAGGTGAACTTATTTCTTCTCTTGAAGACTTCAACTTTGTAAGGAGAGAGAATCAAGAACAAAGAGCTCTGATTGAAGCTAAGACAAGAGAATGCACAAGACTTGAAAAAGAAATTCTGTTACTCAAAAGGGAATTGGAAAAAGAAAAGTTTAGAAGTCCATAGGATACTGAAGGAGTAGATCTCATGTTGCCTCAAGGAAGATCCTTTCATGCAAGACAATTCTCCATGAATAGGTTTAATCATGATTTCTTTGGTTATTGTTTTATCTGCAATAAATTTGGTCATAAGGCTATGGATTGTAGGTTTGAAATAAATTGAAGAAATCTTCTAAGTAGAAATTATCTTGATTCACTAGTGAATTTCAATGTGGTATGTCAAATTTGCAACAATGTTGGACATATAGCAGGATATTACAGAAGTAGATTAGCAAAATTAGAATCTCGGTTGGTAGATGTTGTTGAGCATGCCAAGGAAAGTGATTCTTCCAAAAGATAGGAAAATTTAATGATTGTTCAAACAAAATTTCATGCTCAAGGACAAACAAATCTTTGGGTGATAGAAAGTGGATGTACAAGGCACATGATAGGTGATAAGAGGAAATTCATCAATTTTGTTAAGTGGAATGGTGGATCAATCAGGTTTGGAGATAACTCATCTACAAATATTAGTGGGAAGGGCACCATAAGTATTGATGGAAGATCTAAAACACATGATGTTCTGTATGTAGAAGGTCTCAAGCATAATCTTCTCAGTGTAAGTCATATGTGTAGCAAGGGATACAATCTCATATTTCATGATCAAGGATGTGAAATCAGAAGAGCAAAGTCTAGTAAATTGGTGGTAGAAGGTTCTAGGATAGAAAGCAACTTGTATAACCTAAAGGGAGTTAATGAAAGGACTTGTCCTCTAGGAGAGACAAATGAATGCTAGCTGTGGTACAAAAGGATGGGACATATCAACTTTAATAATCTTGTAATGATAAGCTCCATGCTAGCGATAAGAGATATGCCAAAGTTCATCAAGCATGTAAGCACCTTATGCAAGGAATATCAGTTTGGGAAGAAGACAATTATAAGATTCAAGTCTAAGGAATATTCTTTTACAAGGCCATTGGAACTGGTTCATACTAACCTATGCGGACCTACTAGGAAAAAGAGTCTACAAGGTGAAAGGTATTTTATGTTGCTCATTGATGATTTCTCTAGAATGACATGGGTTACATTTTTGCAAGAAAAATTAGAAGCTTTCAATAGGTTTAAGATTTTGAAGTCCATGGTTGAAAATGAAATGACTACTCGAATCAAGTATCTAAGGTTTGATAGAGGCACTGGTGAGTTCACATCAAGTGAGTTTGAGGAATTTTGTGAAGAACATGAAATAAAGAGGCACTATTCTACTACAAGAACTCCTTAGCAAAATGGAGTAGTTGAAAGAAAGAATAAAATAGTTCAGGAGATGGCTAGAACAATGTTGAGTGAAGCCAAGCTGCCTGATACATATTGGAAAGAGGCAGTCCATACTACCGTCTATATTCTCAACAGAGGGAAACTAAGAAGTGCACAACACTAGGACACCCTATGAGATATGGTATGGAAGACCAACATCAATCAAGTATTTTAGAGTTTTTGGAAGTAAATGCTAAATTAAAAGAGATGAATAAGGTCTGGGAAAATTTGACTCAAGATTTGATGAAGGAATATTTCTTGGATACTCAACTAGGAGAAAAGCCTACAAATGCTACAACAAAATACCGAGGAATATAGTTGAGAGTGCAAATGTTAGGGTTGATGAAGAGTCATGTCAAATCACAAATGAGAAAGAAGATTGTTGGTTAGATGAACCTGCCTGCACAGAAGAAGTAGAAGAAGTTGAAGAAAGGGAAGAAACTCAAGAGAAGACTACCAAGACTCCTACCAAATATGTTAAGAAGAATTTTTTGGAAGATCAGATCATTGGAGACAAGAATGAAGGAGTGTAGACAAGAAGAAGGTTTGCAAGAGCAAATGAATAGGTAAATTTTTCTTTACTGTCAAGAGTAGAGCCTAAAAAATTTGCTAATGCTATTAAGGATGAAGGATGGATACAAGCAATGGAAGAAGAACTAGATCAGATAAAGAAGAATCAAACTTGGGAATTGGTGCCAAGGCCCACAGACAAAAATGTGATAGGTATAAAGTGGGTGTTCAGAAATAAATTGAATGAAGATGGAGAAGTGGTAAAGAACAAAGCAAGGTTGGTATGTAAATGTTATTCACAAGTAGAAGGAAATGATTTTGAGGAGACATTTGCTCTGGTAGCGAGAATGGAGGCAATTAGAATGTTTCTTGCATTTGCAGCACACAAGGGTTTCAAGGTATATCAAATGGATGTCAAATTTGCATTCTTGAATGGTGACTTAGAAGAAGAAGAAGTCTACATAGAATAGCCTGATGGATTCTAGTTATCAGAAGACCCAAATATTGTATGCAAACTTAAGAAGGCTTTGTATGGTCTCAAACAAGCCCCTAGGGCTTGGTATGCAAGGTTGGACAAGTACTTACTCCAACAGGGCTTCAAGAAAGGTACCACATATAATAATCTTTACATCAAAATTAAGGATGAAAAGATTCTGATTGTTGTTGTTTATGTTGATGATATAATCTTTGGTGGCAATGATGAAATGTGTAAGAAGTTTGCAGAAGAGATGCAAAAGGAATTTGAAATGTCTATGATAGGTGAGTTATCATTCTTTCTTGGATTGCAAATTGCTCAATCAAATGCTGTCATCTTTATCTCTCAAGCAAAGTATATCAAGGAGATTTTGAAGAAGTTTGGCATGGAAGATTGCAAACCAGTGCGTACTCCTATGGTAATAGGTTTCCATTTGAGTAAAGATAATGAGTCACCTCAAGATGACCAGACTTTGTATAGGTCTATGATTGGGGGCCTACTGTATTTAACAACATCAAGGCCACCATTATACAAGCTATGTGTTTGGTTGCAAGGCTTCAAGCTAATGCTAAAGAAACACATGTGAATGCAATCAAAAGAATTTTTAGGTATTTGAAGAGCACTCCAGAATATAGATTGTGGTATCAAAAGGGTGAGACTTTTCCCTGAGTGATTATACTGATGAAGATTGGGATGGTAGTATTGATGATAGAAGAAGTACCAATGGTGGAGCTTTCTTTTTGGGAGACAGATTGGTCTCATGGTTGAGTAAGAAGCAAGACTCAGTGTCCTTATTAATAGCACAAGCAAAGTATATAGCTGCAGCAACCTACTGCACTCAAGTATTGTGGATGAAGTAAAATTTGAAGGATATCAAGATAGTATATGATGAACCCATTCCTATTTTTTGTGACAATACAAGTGCCATCAATATTTCAAAGAATCTAGTGATGCACTCTAGAAACAAGTACATATCTATCAGGTATCACTTTTTGAGAGAGAAGGTTGCAAATCAAGAGGTCAGATTGGAATATGTACTTACAAAGGATCAAGTTGTAGACATCTTTACAAAAGCACTTTCTAAGGATAGATTTTAGTATCTCAGACATAAGATAGGGGTTGTTGCCCCTCCTTATAACTAGATGCATAGATGGTGCATCTATCTAGGGGAGTAGTTCAAGACATATCTTTATCCTTGGATTGATGGAGGCTACTTCTCAGGGGGAGCAGGTAGAAGGATGACAAGGATGAAACAGTTAGGGGGAGTTGACAGATGAGGAGCAATAAAAGAAGATCAGGACTAATGCAGACAGGGTGAGCTAAAAGAAGATTAGTTCAGAGCAAGACCACTAGCCCTTTGTCCTTGATGTTAAAGGGGGATAAATTTGTATATCAGGTCAAGTGTTACTATCAATGCTAAAGAGGGAGATTGTTGCATATGTGTTGTCATTGATGTCAATAGTAGTGTGGAGTGCTGATCAAGTGATGATCAGTGATGTCAATAGAGATGCCAAAGGGAGATTGTTGTTGGATGGTGATCAGTAAAGACAATATTGTAAGAGATCAGAAGTGTTGTGAGGTAGAAAGCAAAGTGATGTGTTTATGTTGTGATGATTAGAGGAGCAGACATAGAAGTGTTGATAGGAATAGTTGTGAAGGAGATGGATCAATATCATCTGTACATAGTTGTACCTTATATACTAAAGCTTATGGAAAGATGAAAGTTGTACTAACATGAAGATTCTTGTTTTGTTGAAAAGAGTTGTGATTGTTGTGTATGGTGTTACGAATGAAGTCTTTTATGTGGTAGATTTTGTACTCTTTGTTTCTTGATGAAAAGATTTACTTTAGTTTTGAAATAAAGTTTCAAACAGTTCAAGGCACCAGAAGTTGCACTGAAGAAGCTCAGTAGAATGCTCCACATTCCTCCACATCCCTCTGCATTTGAATATTTGGCCTTGCGGTGTGGAAGTTTGAGAGAGACATGTGTGAAGTGTGTATATTCCTGATTTGATAGTATGAAAGTTACTGCAGAAGATTCTAGAGCTTGTAGAGTGAAGACAATGATTCTGTGTTGGTGCAGTCAGAGAGAATTAGAGAAATGCTCCACATTTCTCTGTAGTTGAAGATGTGGTTGTGCAGCTTAGAGGATAGGCAAATGGAGATGAGAGGTATGATATAGTAAAGTTTCAGATAATAATTTATATCGTAGAGGTTCTCCGGAGTCAGCAGAGCAAATACATATCATGTTGCTAATCAGAATTGTCAGGAGGAGAAAGTAAAAGCCACCACATTTCACCACATTACATTGTGTAGCTTTGCTATTTGGAAGTTGAGTTCAGATGGTTTGTATGTTTGTTAGTTCCAGGTTTTAGGTGCTGAAGTGCATCGTAAGTCTATTTTTCAATGTTCTATCTCAAGACTGTGTGATTAGAGTTTGCATGTGATACCACATTCGATGTCTATTTGTTTGTGCCAGCATGAAGTTTCTTGAAGCTATGAAAGAAATGTTTGAGAAAATTCTTACAAGTCATATAATGTTTGTGAAGTGATTCACATGATGCTAATTGGTCTCTCTAGTACTGCTTTTGGTCTGGAGCTAATTTGTGGAAGGATAAGTATTTGCTGGCCCACTTGATGGGTTTGATGATTTTGCCAAATGATTGGAAGTGTGTGCTAGCATGGAAGAGTGTGATAAGGAAGAATAGGTCCTGGTTATCACTTGGTTTGAATCGCATTGGATTTCTACATGTTTTTGGGTGCTGACTTGTTGTGGCCGTTGCATATTTCATGTTACACGTTTCATCTTGGCTGAGGAAGGAGAAAGTTTTTAACGCTTGCGGAGGATATAAATGGAAGATCTTGTTTGGTGTGAAAGTGAT
The DNA here is from genome assembly GCA_027924645.1 of Cunninghamia lanceolata. Taxonomy (NCBI): domain Eukaryota; kingdom Viridiplantae; phylum Streptophyta; class Pinopsida; order Cupressales; family Cupressaceae; genus Cunninghamia; species Cunninghamia lanceolata. The sequence goes on along the minus strand of BSBN01000232.1, from coordinate 5,547,051 downwards.
GAGGGTGTGAGAGTGTGTGAGGGTGTATGTGTAGGTGTGGATGTGAATGTTTGTGTGTGTGGAAGTGTGTTGAAGGTAGTAGTGTTTGTGTGAGTAGACGTGTTGAAGTTTCATGTCATTGTGGAAGGTGTTAATGTTGCAAAGGTGTTTAATCAGTGGAATTTGTCAAGTGTTCTGTACTGAGGTTATAGCCTCTTTCTGTAAGTGTTGTTGCATTGTAATTCAGGGAGTTGTAGCTTCCTTTGGGTTGTAGCCCATAAAATCTGTTGTAAACCTATTTTTATTATTTGTGAGGCTAGATTTGGATAGTAGATCCAAGCATCTTGCTCACCCAAGTTTTTCCCTTCTAGGGTTTTCCATGTAAATTTGGTGTTATGGTTGTGTGCTTATGTGTTGTGATTTGAATTGCTTAATTTGCTTTATCATCTATTTAAGACAATAAAAATATTTGATTAATAAAGTTAATTTGGATTAAGTTTTAGGTGTTAAACACAAGGAATACTAAGAGGGGGGTTAATCAGTATTCTATAAAACCTTTCTTTCACATATTCATTAATCCATTTACCAAATTCAATAACATGAAAGCAAAGTAAACATGAGAAGAGTAGCCACAAATTCATAACACATAGACACCAGGATTTTTATGTGGAAAACCCAAAAAGGGAAAAACAATGGTGAGTGTTAACTCATAATATATTATGATATCAAAACTGAATTACATGAAGGTTCACTGCCCAAGGACCTACTGTCCAAAGAAGTGCTCACTGTATAAGGCTCATTGCCATGAAAGAAAAGAAGAGAAGAGAGAATGGATCACTACCAAGATTGAACTGCTATAGATGCATCTACAAAATGTTGGATTACAGTTCCATTGATATCTCAGTATATGGATTCAAAAGTCTTCATAAAAATTGCCCTGCTTTTCTGCTGTGCCTTACATATATTCTGTTCTTCTGCCTTCTACACTCTTACTGTATTTTTTGCATTAAAAATTTGAAGTAGGATTGCACATACACAACTATCACACCTCATTGCACCAAAATCCATTAGGTATTAATATCCACAACAAGATCTAACTCAAAATTTGGTCGGCTTGCCAATGATGAAACATGTACACAAAAAGCTCATACTCTGTCAGCTTGAATTCTTTACATGAAGTTATGTGGAACAATAAAGACCTTCAAGGATCTTCATATAGGTATGGACCTATTATCTAACCACTTAGAATAATGATCTAAACATTATCTCCTTACCGCACATCAATCCAATTGTGTGTCGGCCTTATCCCAAAATACACACTTAAAACTTATTGTTTGTCATATCATAACTTCTAGTGTGGACCACATGAAACTTCAAAATTCACATCAAACATTCATTAGAAATCACTAATGATACCTTCATAACCTTAGATCATAACATTTTTGTGTGGCAATATGTGGATCTCAGAACTGTTACCTTTGTCTAAGTTAAACATGTCAAATTGACTGCCGAAACTTGGAAGCTTGTAGATAATTTTCCAGTGGACTTTAGATACTACACATCTAGAATTAGATAGTTATCATATGTGTTTACAACACCGTCAAATTTCATATCAAAATAATCAATAACGGAGGAATGCAGAGTGAATTACTCAAGTGTTTTGCACTGTTCCTCACTGCACTCTGCTTACCTGACTTAGGCAATTTACAATATGACTTTCGAAGATTGTTAAGACATGAAACTTAGGATTAACATTGTATAACATCTAAGTATAACATACCAGAACCACATGGTAGGATCTTCATCTACGGAGGAGTATCAACTGAATCACTATCACTGTCTTGGTAAGCTACAAACACTTAGTCAATTTTAGCTAAGTTAGTCTTTCTAGACCAAAAATCTACACACAACTTTGTCTCAAGAACTATTACAAATCATGTTTGATTGTTTCCATAAATGACAACATTAATTCTTCAACATATTAGTAGTGGATCTTGACCATGTTGCCAACAATCTCCTCCTTTGGCATTAATGGCAACACTTACTGAAAAAATGCTTACCTGCTTCCCCTTACTATGTACACTCTTTTTTTCTTCTTCCCTTAAGATGTTTGGCCATTTTTCACTGGATCTTCTTCTCCCCCTTTGATATCAATGGCAAAGGTGTATGTACAAATAACAAAATTATATTGTAAAACTATTATACTTAGCCGCATATGTACAAGTGTAATCAAAAGCTTACTAACTAAAAAGTGGAGAGGATGTCTGAGAATATGAGTTTCAATTGAGCTATCTCTCCATCCCATTTTGTCTTGGCACTATTCAAAATTTGAATGTTTCCATTTACTTGAAACACCAACTCTCCTGCCTTATCAATAGTTGTAGGCACATTAGTTATTGCCTTTATCCTTACTGCCTCTGGTTGCAGACCAATCATAGAATCAAGCTTGGATTCTATTATTTCTCTTACTTGACACATTTTGCTCTTGGTGGCCTTTTTATTACTCTGCAGACTACTTATTTGTGCATGAATGACTTCTATTTTTGACCTTTTGTTTGAGATAGAGTCAGTTGCTGGGTCAAAGGTTTCAAAGATCTTTAACAGTTTAAGCTCCAATTCATCTATTTTCTCCTTCAGCTCTTTTGTTGACTTAGGCCAAGATATCACTAGCATCCTTAATGGCAGTTTCTAAATTCTTGATGCTATTATCTAACAAAATTGCATCTTTAGCTAACTTATCATTTAGCTCAACTAGCCTCTTATCACTGATTTTTACTCTAACCTTTGTATCTGCCACTATTTCAAAGGATTCAAAATGAGTACTTACAGAGTTTATGAGCTCTTTAAGTTGCCTAGATGGTGCAAGTGTTGTATCTTTCTGTAGTCCAGGCATCAATTTCTCCAATACATTGGATGCCTTATCAATGAGCTCACTATCTTGGACATAGGATTTCAAAATTTCTTCTAGAGCTTTGGCCTATACAATTGATCCCAGTTTCAACTGCTACAAGGGAGACATTAAGTCCAAGTTGATTGGACCTTGCAGAAACTTAGGTGCATCCAAAACTTGTGTTCTTTATTGCTTCTCCAAAAATTCCTTGATAGTATTTATCCGGTCCTGTGTGGTAGCAGTGTCTCTTGGCATATCATCAAACACTTCTTCTTCTTGATTCTGATTTGGTGGTTCTAGGTCCATAACTTCTTTTTCATCAATTTTTTTATTTACAAAGGAGGGTTCTTCTCAATTTGTTCATCCTCTTGATCATCAGCTTCTTTTTGCTCCGCAGGGGTTTCAACATTCTTAGGAGATTTATCTTCTTCTTTCTCTTTCATGTCTTCACCTTTTCCTGGGCTTATCGGAGGAGTCTTTGTTTGATTTAAACCTTAATCAGAACTGACTTCTGGTAAAGAATTGTCATCACCAAAATTTTTTCTTCTTTGTCATATATAGTTGGGATGTTAAGATCTTTTAGGATATCAAGTATTATTTGCTCTATGTCCTTCACAAATTTCTTTGTGTTCCCTGATATCAGAGTGTTGATCCTCCTCTTTATTTTAATTTTATCTCCAAGGATCTTGAAGACTTTGGTTCTCTCCTCAGGAGTCACATCTAGACAAAATTTTAGTAATGCATTTTTTCTTACCTCCACATCTTTAGCCATTGCTGCTTCCTTCTTGGCAGACATTATGCTTTCCAAGTTGTCTGGGAGATCAGTGACTACCTCAATGAGGGATCTATTGTATATCTCCAAATATTTGATTACAACAGTCTCAATGATGCCTTTGTCTACATCATCATAATCATCATAGAATTGAGCTACAGGCTTTAGATTTCCATCAACTGTTATAACCTTCAAGACATCTTCCAAATTTATTGTAGCTTCTCCTTTCCCAGTCTCAACTTGTCTTGGCTTTTGATTCTACCCTTGCTGGAGGGCTTCTCCTTTTTGCTCCTAGAGGCTTTAGTAGCCTTAATTTTCATTTTCTTCACTTCCTCATCTGACTCAGTTTCCTCATCATCAACTCCAATACTCACATACGTTCTTTTCCCCTTGGTTTTCATCCTTTTGTGCTCTCTTGTAGTGGTTTCCTTTGTAGGTGCTTCCACACTCACAAAAGGTGTGGGACTGGAGGATGCATCAGTAATTTGAGTAGAAGTTGTAGTTCTTGTTCTTTTCCTTGTTACCGCAGGCTCCTTCAATTTCTTCTTAGACTCTTTTGGAGCCTTTTTAGGCTCACCTTACTTCATTTCTTTAGCTTCCCTAGTTGCTTTGGCCCTTGCTTTTGTTTTAGCAATTTGTTCTTTAGTAATCCCTATGCTTTGGGCATATTCCTCTACCATTTTCTTCATCCTTTTTTGGGTTTTTGGCTTTCTCAGTTCAACATGAACTTTTATAGATAACTCCTCAAAGGTACCAAACCTTGCCTCATTGGTGTCCTTGGGTTTGCTCAACATGAGCTCAACATAACCATCCAGTATATTTTCAGCCGCTTCATAACACATTGGAAGGACCCATAAGTTGTCCTAGGCTCAATAGCCTCCATCATGCATTGATCTTTGTTTACAATAAAACATATATCATTCTTGTATTTCTCAACTATTTTCTCTGGTATTCTTTTCCTATATTGCATTGTCTTTTGAAAATTCTTAAAGTAGCCCCACAGGGCTGCATTATGTGCATCCCGACTTCCTATGCTATTCAAGTGGTTTCTAATTTGTATAGCAACTGGTTGACTACTAGACCAAATAAACTTCATCCCGGTAATTCTTGCATGAAATATAAAATAAGCAAATGATCAACATACCAAACTTGAAGGGATATTTGTGTTCTTTTGTGTTCTTTAGATTTTCCATTAATTGTTGCCAGAGCAACTCACAAAGGTCATAATCTGCATTCTTCTTAACCATCTCATAGGTTGTGTATATGGCAGTACCAGAGATGAGTTCTCCCGATTTGTGAAGTAGATCTTGTAATTGATCACTATGGATGCAAACCTAACTGCATGGTCTTCAATGTCATTCATTATTAATGCCCTTTTGTCGAATTGAGCACATGTGGCTTCCGTCACTGTGTTATTTTTCACTGCTTTCAACACAGGCACTAATCCAATAGAATTCAACATTGTAACAACCCTTATAGCATCTTTTGTGATCATGAAATAGACACATAAAATCATTGTGAATTCTGCTCAATACATATCAGACCCATGACTCATTTGCAAATGACAGAAAGTCTATGTATTACACAAATTTCTTCTCTTCTAGGGATTTATATTCCTCCTTAAATTCGTATCTCTCGCCACACAGATGATTCATATATAATTCCCCAAGTTTTCTATTTTTGTGTTCATCTAGGGCAATGTGGATGTAATCCCTAATGTCTTCCTCATGCATCACACCATAGGGCACTTCTGAAAATGCACCGTCAGGATCGACTTTCATAGATTTGTGTGGATGTTTCTTAAATTTCAGTCATGGTCTCTTAGTGATATCAATAACTTGTGGTGTCTCCATTTCTGTAAGAATTCAAACAAGTTCATGATAGGGTTTCAAACTGTAAATACCTCTTTTGTCGAATTAGGGTTTTCTTCACTTGAAATCACTTTGAGTTGCTTTGAATCACTAGAAATCATTGAGGTCGCTTGGAATTCTGCTTCAGTTCTCCTTAGACACTTGATATCTTGAATGCAAAGTGGTTAGTTTTTTGAATGTGACCTCTTTTTAACCCTCATTATGCAAAAACCTAGTCGTCATAAAAGCTGTCAAATGCTTCACTGTTAGACATGGTCAGTTAAGATTGCTTTGCAATGTGCCACATTAGGTCTTTTTCTACCAGTTTCTTCTCCAAATGATTTGTCTAATACTGCTTTAACTCATACCTTAGTGCTGGATCTCAGCACCCACTATTTGGCCAGGGGGATCAAAATGTTCATAAAAAGCTCCACCTGAGCTAAAGCTCCCAATTTACTTCCCAGAGGAAGTATCTTCACCAGAGGCTGGTGTGGGTTCATTCATGACTTCTTTTACATCCTTCTTAATCCAGAATTTCCTCATTTCCTTCTTGATTTTTGTTGGATCAACCTTGATCTTTCCTTTGTCTTCCCTCTACTCTGTTTTCCCCTTCTTTACAGGATAGTTTCTTTTCTCATTCTTGCTTCTGCAGAATTTTGCAACATGTCCAAGTCTATTGCAATTATAGCATACCACATTCTTCTATCCTTGATTCCTTCCATTAATTGGATTCACTCTTGATCTGCATTGGTTAGCCATATGCCCAAATCTGTTGCATGCAAAACACTTTCCATTAAAAGATTGAGTGTTCCGTATATTGTTAAAACCATTCCTTACCAGACTTCTGCATTCATTTGATCTATGACCAATTTTTTTGTAATTGAAACATTGACCAAAAAATGATGGAACATTTTGACTTTTTCTAGTCCTACATTGAGTAGCCTTATGACCATACTTATTGCAATTAAAAAATAGCCATTGAAAGATGGGTACCTTTGTGCATTTGGTTGTCTGACTGGAGGTCTTCTAGGTTTGTTTGTCTAATTTTGGACCTAATTGTCATTGACTTTCTTCATCTCAGTGTTATCTTGTCTTGACTTAGAACTTTCTCCTCTTTCAAAATCCAAGCCTTGCTTATCATCTAGACCTTTCTAATTTTCAATCAACTCATCAAGCTTTGCAGAACTTAGTTTGAACTTTTCTTTATAACTATTAGCAACTTCTAGGTCAAATTTCAGAAGCACAACATCTTTTGCCAATTTTTCACTCTTCAGACTTGTCTTTCAAAACTTGATTTAAATGCTTCTCAGCCTTTTCTTTCTCTTTAATTAGCATTGATAAGTCATTTAGGGTTTCATTTGTTGCTTTCAACTATTCACTTAGCTCTCTACTCCTATCTTTTGATCTCTTAAATTTCTCTCTTAGCTTCAAGATGCAATCATCAACTATCTTGTCATTCTCCTTCAAATCCCTGATATCAACTTCATACTAATCAATATCTTCAAGAGCTATTTTCAGTTCTTCATTTCTGACATATGTGCAACCATCAAATGTGACACTACTTGGAATTACTTTTGGAGAAGTAGGATATCTTCTGGATGCCATGTGTTGACTTTCCTAGATCTTCCTTAAGCTGTTAAACTTCTTCCAAGGAACCTTGCTCTGATACCAATTGTTAAACACAAGGAATACTGAGAGGGTGGGTGAATCAATATTCTATAAAACCTTTCTTTCACATATTCATTAATCCATTTACTAAATTCAAGAACACGAAAGAAAAATAAACATGAGAAGAGTAGCCACAAAGTCATAACACATAGACACCAGGATTTTTACATGGAATACCAAAAAAGGGAAAAACCATGGTGAGTGTTAACTCACAATATATTATGATATCAAAACCAAATTATATGAAGGCTCACTACCCAAGGATTCACTATCCAAAGAAGTGCTCACTGCATAAGGCTCACTGCCATGAAAGAAAAGAAGAGAAGAGAGAATGACTCACTACCAAGATTGAACTGCTTTAGATGCATCTACAAAATGCTGGATTACAATTCCATTGATAGCTTAGTATACATATTCAAAAGTCTTCATATTAACTGCTCTGCTTTTCTACTCTGCCTTACATATATTCTGTTCTTCTACCTTTTGCACTCTTACTGTATTTTTTGCATTACAAATTTGAAGTAGGATTGCATATACACAACTATCGCACCAAAATCCATTAGGTATTAATAACCACAACAAGATCTAACTTAAAATTTGGTCGGCTTGCCAGTGATGAAATGTGTACACAAAAAGCTCATGCTCTGTCAGCTTGAATTCTTTACATGTAGTTATGCGGACCAATAAAGACCTTCAAGGATCTTCATATAGGTATGAACCTATTATCGAACCACTTAGAATAATGATATAAACATTATCTCCTTACCACACATCGATCCAACTGTGTGTCGGCCTTATCCCAAAATACACACTTAAACCTTATTGTCTGTCATATCATAACTTCTAGTGCGGACCACATGAAACTTTAAAATTCACATCAAACATTCATTAGACATCACTAATGATACCTTTATAACTATAGATCATAACATTCTTGTGTGGTGATATGCAAATCTTAGAACTGTTACCTCTATCTTAGTTAAACACTGTCAAACTGACTGCTGAAACTTAGAATCTTATGGATGATCTTTAGGTGGACTTCAGATACTACAAATCTAGAATTAGATAGTTATCATATGTGTTTACAACACCTTCAAATTGCATATTGAAATAATCAATAGCGGAGGAATGCAAAGTGAATTACTCAAGTGTTCTGTACTGTTCCTCACTGCACTCTGCTTACCAGACTTAGGTAATTTACAATATGAATTCCAAAGATTGTCAAGACATGAAACTTAGGATTCAACATTGTATAACACCTAAGTATAACATACCAGAACCGCATAGCAAGATCTTCATTTGCGGAGGAGTATCAACTGAATCAATATCACTATCTTGGTAAGCTACCAACACTCAATCAATTTTGGCTAAGTTATCTTTCCTGACCAAAAATCTACACACAACTTTGTCTCAGGAACTGCTACAAATGATGTCTGATTGTTTCCATCAATGAAAACATTAAGTCTTCAACATATTAGCAGTGTCTCTTGACCATGTTGCCAACATCAGGATATATTTATTCACCCCCTCTTAGCATATTAGTGTGTTCTAACAGATCTTAGTACTTTGGAGGTGCAGTTTGTAGATGACACTTGGACATGTTGCATGAGAGGCATTTTTTGGGAAAGATGCCTATGGGTACTTTAGGAGGTCTTCTAAGTAGGCACATATAAGTAGTAGAGTTGTGTACCACAAACATAGTGGAGCTACTTCATTAATTCCAATTCAGCATAGTGGTCACCAACAAAGTATGTTGGAAGGGTACGGTGACCAGAGAGATGTACCTTGGAGGAGGGAGGTTCTAATATGTGGTTTTGCTGCAGATCGACCACCTTAAACTTAGGCTTGCACTTATCCATAGGGGTTGTGGCAAATAAATTCATACTTGGGAAGGAGGAATTTTCAGCTGGAAGATGTGTGGGAGTTGTTTTCAGCCTTACCCAAGTTGGTTTTGAGCATTTCAATGATCAATTTTCATGATTAGACTTGGAGATTCCTTTGGTGTAGCAGTTTCTCCTTGTGTAGGGAGTTAAAATCAAATTGTTCATCACTAATTTTAGTCATGAACAACAACAAGTTTATGTTTTTTCAGACCTTCCAAACCTTGAGGATTTATCTTACGAAGGTTTGTGATGTAAACTATGATTGTTTACCTTTAGAGTTCATTTAGGACAACAAACTTCCACATGCTTTGGTTCATCATTCAGAGACTCTTGAAGTAAGAACAATGAGAGTTTTCATGAGTCTTCATGATTATATTAGAATGGTTTAGAGGAGGCATGTTAAATCCAAGGGATGTTATGATGAAGAGTTCACTGAATTCTTGCAAAGGATTATTTTCCTTTTTACAAGAAGTGTGGAGAAGGTTATAATTGCTATTGTGACATAGCATGGCACATGGTATCTGGGGGTTCAAAAATCTCCTAGACTAATTTGGGATCTTGGGGTCACATTATTCAGGATGGCTGTGTTGGTTATGGTTCGTAAATTGCTTGAGGACAAGCAATTCTAGGAAGGGAGGATTGTAATGTCCCCTTTTTGGCACATAGACCTTTTGTGCGCATTATGCTTGTTCCTAGTCTTCTAGGGGCTATTTGTCATGTTTGGAAGAACCCTAATGTTGGCAAGAGACACTATATGGATTCATGGTTGTTGTCATTGATGGCAACAAAGGTCATCCCACATATCCGCAAGTCATGATGTGTCTCTACTGGAAGTCAGAATAAAGATTGTTGTGGTCCGGTGAACAAGAACAGAGCATATGGCAAGGTCCGACAGATTGGTCCGGATCTCTCAGAGGAAGTGTCTTGGTACAGTACGGATTTGGGGAAGTCAAGAGGACTACCTTGAGTGGTATATTCCAAGGATTAAGCCTCCGGTGATGGACAAGGAAAAAGATATGAATAGTTGAGTTTCGGATTCCTGAGAGACAGTGAAAACAGAGGAAGAACTGACTGACAGAGTATCAGACTACTTTCCGGATGTGTTACTGTTGATGGTAAAGACTGTGAAGGCATGAATCATGTTTGGCCGACATGATTAATGATATCTACAAGTATATGCTTGATCCGCATTGCTTGGTGAGGAAGGATTCAGCCGACAGAACAAAGTTTGTAAGAAACTAGACTGTTCCGGATGCCGACTAGAATGATGATGAAATTACTTGTGCGGATATATATATAGAGGATGGATTTAGTTGTGAAGTATGTATGATGTGATGATATATGCGAAGAAGTGCAGAACAGAGCAGAAGTACCAAGACAGATCCGGAATGTGAAAGGATAGCAGAATAAAGAACAGAGAAAAGATGAAGTGCAGCAGATCAGTGTACTAAGCCTAACCGGAACTGAACTCCAGCATATGCAGATGCTTCCAATCAGTTCAAGACTGTGATTTTTATCACTTTGTAGACAGTGTGTCTTATTGTAGGCAGCGGGCCTCTTGTGAGCAGTGTGCTCGGGCAGTGAGCCCTAATTGGCAAGTGCCATTTTGTAATTTCCTATTCTTCTAACAGAGAATAATTTTGGGTTAATCACCCCGTGGTTTTCTCCCTTAACAGGGTTTCCACGTCAAAAATACTGTGTCATGTGTTTCTTATTTCATGATAATGTTTTTGTGTTTGATTCAATGTTGCATCAATTAAAAAGAAAGTTCAATAAGGGAAATAATTAGGATAACTGATTCACCCCCCCCTCTCAGTTATCAACAATTGGTATCAGAGCTAAGTTCCTCCTAATAGAGCCTAACAGCTTGAGGAAGATCTGGGAGTTCAAATGGATGCATATGGTTTAAGAGAGCAACTCAAGACTGCCCTTGAGGATCTTGAACAGTCAAATTCTGAAGTCAATGAATTAAAGGAAAGACTCAAACAGGCTGATGAATTCATGAGAGAATTAAAAGACAAATTAAGTCTCTCTATGAAAAAGAGAAAGGAGCTGCTCCAACAATTGGCAAGACAAAGTGATGAAAGCAATACAAATGAAGAATTGACTGAGCAAAACAAGTTATGTGAAAAGTTATCAAAAGAAGTCATTATGTTAAGACATGAAATGGAATCAGGAACTATAAAGTTTACTCAAGAGATTGAAGAAAAAAGAAAGGCTGAAGACAATCTAAGACAATCTCTCAAAGAAAAATCAGAAGAATGCCACCAGATGGACAGGATTATCAGACATCTTGAATCTGATCTTGAAGATGCCAAAGATAATGAAGAAAAACTTGAGGATCAAATTGCCTCTCTCAAAAGAGACCTTCAAACAGCAAATGAATATAAAGAGAAATTCAAGATAAGTTCTGCTCAACTTGAAGATCTTCTTGGAAGTCAAAAGAGGACAGATGACAAGTATGGTTTGGGATATGAGAAAGGAGAAAACTCCGGATCCGGTCAAAAGAATTTTGGATCAGAAAATCCAAGGAGCAGGCCTAGAAGACCTTCGGTAAGACAGCCCAATGCCCAAAGATATCCATCTTTCAATGGATACTGCCACAGCTGCAACCATTTTGGTCACAAAGCTAATCAGTGCAGAAAGAGAATTAATCAGATTAATTCATCCTTCTCCGGACAGTGCTTCAACTGCAAAAGGTATGGACACAAATCCCATGAATGCAGAAATATGCAAGTAAACAAATCATTCAAAGGTAGATGCTTTACATGCAATAGAGTAGGTCATATGGCTAATCAATGCAGATCAAGAGGATATCAGTCAAATATGCAAAGAAATGTTATTTGCCAAATCTGTAATAGGTCCGGTCATAATGCTAAAGTCTGCAGAAGCAAGAATCAGGACAAAAGAGGTCCGGTGTATAATCAGAATCAAGACAAGGGTAAACAAAAGATGAATGCGGATGAAGTTAGGAATCAGATGAGCAAGATTTGGGTGAAGAAAAGTTCAGAGAATGTAGAGGTTGGATCCGCACCAGACTCTGGTGCTGATATTTCTTCCGAAAATTAAAAAGTGAGCTCTGGCTCAGGGGGAGACTCAAAGAAAATCCTGTTCCCCCAGCCAATCAAGTGGTGCCGGATGTGGCACAAGATGCGGAGTAAAGGGTTTAAATATATAAGTCCTGAGATGATCCAGATAAGTTTTCAGAGGTCCGCATGGAGTTATGAAGAAGCTGTAATCGATCAAGTAAGACCTGTTCCGGGAGATGCTCTGGTATGACAGATGATTACAAACAGGTCCGGAGAGATCCGGAAGTGCACTATCTTATTCTGCGGATTGGACAGAGTGTTTGGAATGTTCTTGTAATGTGTCACCTCAATTTATTCATGATTGAAAGATCCGGATGATGTTCACAGATCAGGACTGATCCGGGATACTCCAAGCTATCCGGACAAGGCAAACCGGAATAATATAGGTGAAGCATTTATTGCAAACAGATATTAGGGTTTACGGAGCAATATAAGGGATTTCTCAAAAATCATTTGCTCATTCTGCACTCAAGAAGAAGCAAAAAGTGGAGCTCTGCAACAAGATTCATCAAGCACACCAAAGATCTCCTGCCGAAGTCATTGCATAAAGAAATCAATCCCACCACTCCGTGCAAACCGAAGGCGCATAAGGTATTCTCCGTTTTTCATTATCTCACTACAAATCTTTGAAGAATGGCTACTCCAAATATAGTTAAGATCTCTGATAGACCTCGCCCCACATTCAAGAAACATCCTTACAAATCATTAGAGGTAGATCCACTAGGAGCCTTCTCTAGTGTTCCTCATGGTGTATTGCATACGGAAGATATTAGGGTTTACATCCATGCGAATCTTGAAGACTTTGGAGAATCAAAGCTGATGGATATCTATCACAAACAATTGATAGATGACTCCTTTGAGATCAAACCTCAGTACAAAGCCATCCGGGACAAACACTTTGCACAGTGCATTCATTTCCCCTGTTTTGAAGAAGATGAATGGGTCCGGTATGTACTAAGTAGAGTACATGACAATTTCCTATGGTTGAACCAGCCCTTCAAGATCACCAAAGATGCAATTAGGGCTGTAACCGGTCTGCACTCATCCGGTGGATTACCTGTTCTCAAGTCTGTCAAAAATCAGACAGTTAGTGATGCAACCGGATCCAAGTTTGACAAGAGAGCTATGGCAGTTGATGACATCACTGAACCGGATGTCAAATTTGCAGCTATGATAATTGGTTACAAAATCTATCATTCCTGTAGGGAAAATTCAGTACCGGGAACTGCAATCTACACAGCTTATCAAATGTTAAAGGAGAATGCAGACTATGACTTGTGTGAGCTTCTTGTGAACCAACTCTTTGAAAATCTGCAGAAGATCAAGAAGGACAAGAAAAACTCCTTCAAGTATGGCAATCTGATCCTTTGTCTCTTCTTTTACTACATGAATGAGCTTCCCGGATCCAGTGGATGGGTATGGCAGAATGACAGACCGGTTGCCATCCAAATCAGAGACTATTTGCATGGACTTGGGGATGCCAAAGCAAGAAATACAGCTCTATGGGGATACTTCAAGAACTTCCAAAGCATGATGCATGCAAGAGAAAGAATACCCCAATCCCTTGTTGAAAAGTACAAAGACACAGTATGCTTCATGGTAGAAACAGATCAGTGTCTAATGGAGGCAGTGGAGCCAAGGACTGTTTGGATCATGCCCATGGGGTATGAAGTGGATGAACATATAGTAGAGCTGCATGTTCAACACATGCTAAGCCAGCCCAAAGATCCTAAGGCAGAAAGGTTTGGAACCTTTGAGGAACTGAGTGTAAAGATACATGTAGAACTCAGGGAACCGGAGATAAAGAGGAAGGTAAGAAAAGAAGTTGAGCATATTGCTCAAGGCCTAGGCATCTCAAAAGAGGCACTTGATGCCAGCCGGGAAAAGAGGAGGAAGGCTGAGGAAGAAGAGAAGAGTAAAGAAAGTGTTCCGGTTGAAACTCCCACCCGGACCAGATCATCAAAAAGATCTGCACCTCCCTCAACCAAAAGTTCAAAACCGGAAGTCCAGGCATTCGGTAAAAGATCCAAGACAAAAGCCACAAGGGTTTATGGAAGCCAAAAGGATGAAGAGGAAACAGAGTCAGATGAGGGAGTAAAAGAAATAAAGAAGCAGAAGAAGAAAGGATCCGGTAAACCCTCCACAGGACAAGACAAGGATGAAATGGCAGAGGTATCTGTTGAAAAGCCCACTCTGTCTCTAGAGAATGTAATCAAGTCGGTCACGGTGGATGGAAATCTTCAACCAATGACTGAATCTTATGATGACTTCAGTGAGGCTGACCAAAAGACTCTGCAGGAAGCCACAGTCAAATATCTGAACATATACAATAAGGCTTTCATTGAGATCATATCTCTTATTCCTAAAAGCCTAGAAAAGGAATTAGAAGTAAGAAAGAACAATGCTCATGCAAAAGATCTTGAGATCCGGGAGCAGATAGCTATTCAGCTATATCCTCAAATTGATCCCAAGACAATGAACATAATCTTCAAGGACTGCAAAGATGAGTTCAGAAGTAAAGCCAGGATGAATCAACTCATGCTTGGTGAGACTGACAAAGTGGCCCAAGAGACAGAAGAGATCCTCCGGAAGGCCTTCAAAAGATTCAATCTTCCTGTTGTAGAGGACTTAGGTGTAGAAACAGCTGCGGATTTAGAATCATCTGTTTCGGAAGAAGTGGGCCCTGAACAGACAAGCATCTCTCCTCCGGTTTCCCCTACAGTCTCCGGATCCAAAGAAGAAGAGAAATTACAGGAGAAGGAAGCAGGGGTGGAAGACAAAGAGGTTGACAGTTCCAAGACTGCAGAAGAAAAGAAACATCTGTCTCCGGCAAGAGACACTACACAAACTGTTCAACAATTTTTGAGCAAAGCCACTATAGAAATTGATGAACCGGACCTGCTAAAAGGACCCTTAGATTTTGACTCTTTGTCACCGGTGCAAACAATGAAAATAGCCTCATTTGCAAATGAGAAAGTCAAAGAGAAGCTGCTGAAATCTCACATGGAAGACTGTGAGCTTATGGAGGTAGCATCTGGAGTGCTAGAAAAGATCATGCCATCCTTTCAAAAGGATCCCACAGCCTCCTCTTCCGGTAATCTCAAAACCTTAGTCAGCAGTGTTAGTACACATTTTGAATCTCTAGAAAAATCTGCTGAAGAAAAGGTCCGGAAGGAATTTTTGGATAAAAGATTTTCAGAAGTATTAGAATTAATCTCTAAAGATAAGAAGATTGTGAGTATTGGAATAAAGAGCTTAGAGAATGCTCTTAAGGATGGCGGTGACATTTACAAATTTTGTATATCCTGGTCAAAGGCAACAGCAGCAATTGATAAGAAAATAAAAGAGGAACAGGACAAGCTACAAAGCTTATCTCAAAGTTTTGATCCTCTCTCTTCCTCCATAATAAATCAAGAATGTCAGACTATTGCAGTCTTGAATGAAATAAAGAATCTTGAGAAGGAAAGGAAGAACATCACTAACCGGATGGGAGAACTTAGACGGATTATAATCCCTAAGTTGGAAACTATGCATGAGGCCATCAGTGATGCTCAGACCACCGCCCAAACAAATGATCCGACAGATCTCAAGTGGGCAGAAGCTTTTGCATTTTTGTTGAGTGGTCACATTTCAATTTTGGATAGAATGAAGCAAAGCTGGGCTACAGAAATGATCCAATTGCAGACATCCTTTGCAGACATTCTTCAGTATATGTGAGTATATAAATATGCGGCTGTGTATAGAAAATTTTTGAAAATTTTGATGTGCGGACCCTACCCTTTGCCATTGATGTCAAAGGGGGAGTGAGGAGCAGTGAAAAATGAGGAATCCAATTAAAGGGGAGTTCCAGAAATTGTATATAAAGACAGAGCATCAGCAAAGGGGGAGCATAGTGTAAACACTTAGTCATTTTTCACTAAGTGTTGCCATCAATTCCAAAGGAGGAGATTGTTGGCAAGAGACACTATATGGATTCATGGTTGTTGTCATTGATGGCAACAAAGGTCATCCCACATATCCGCAAGTCATGATGTGTCTCTACCGGAAGTCAGAATAAAGATTGTTGTGGTCCGGTGAACAAGAACAGAGCATATGGCAAGGTCCGACAGATTGGTCCGGATCTCTCAGAGGAAGTGTCTTGGTACAGTGCGGATTTGGGGAAGTCAAGAGGACTACCTTGAGTGGTATATTCCAAGGATTAAGCCTCCGGTGATGGACAAGGAAAAAGATATGAATAGTTGAGTTTCGGATTCCTGAGAGACAGTGAAAACAGAGGAAGAACTGACTGACAGAGTATCAGACTACTTTCTGGATGTGTTACTGTTGATGATAAAGACTGTGAAGGCATGAATCATGTTTGGCCGACATGATTAATGATATCTACAAGTATATGCTTGATCCGCATTGCTTGGTGAGGAAGGATTCAGCCGACAGAACAAAGTTTGTAAGAAACTAGACTGTTCCGGATGCCGACTAGAAAGATGATGAAATTACTTGTGCGGATATATATATAGAGGATGGATTTAGTTGTGAAGTATGTATGATGTGATGATATATGCGAAGAAGTGCAGAACAGAGCAGAAGTACAAAGACAGATCTGGAATGTGAAAGGATAGCAGAATAAAGAACAGAGAAAAGATGAAGTGCAGCAGATCAGTGTACTAAGCCTAACCGGAACTGAACTCCAGCATATGCAGATGCTTCCAATCAGTTCAAGACTGTGATTTTTATCACTTTGTAGACAGTGTGTCTTGTTGTAGGCAGTGGGCCTCTTGTGAGCAGTGTGCTCAGGCAGTGAGCCCTAATTGGCAAGTGCCATTTTGTAATTTCCTATTCTTCTAACAGAGAATAATTTTGGGTTAATCACCCCGTGGTTTTCTCCCTTAACAGGGTTTCCATGTCAAAAATACTGTGTCATGTGTTTCTTATTTCATGATAATGTTTTTGTGTTTGATTCAATGTTGCATCAATAAAAAAGAAAGTTCAATAAGGGAAATAATTAGGATAACTGATTCACCCCCCCTCTCAGTTATCAACACCTAATGTTCTTGGAGTGGCCGTGGCTCAGTCTTACAGAGTAGTTGTTCATGTTTTTAAGTGCGACTAGTCATTTGGAGTTCATAGATGCTTTCAGAATTCAGTTCCAACCTCTTGGGTGCTCTCCAACTTTTTTGGAGAAATATGGTATTTTTAGACAGTCATTCGATGGCCTTTGATTTTCATTTTGAGTCTTCAATATCCTATTGGTATAATTATAATTGCAAAATTATATCATTTGGATGCTTTCCACAACTTGGGTATATTATTGAGTTATTTAATTATTTATTCACTTAAGTTGTCTAAGGATGGGATATATTAAAATATAACTTAAGTGTAATAGCTCTTCGAAAAGGTAATTAAGCGTTTTAAAAGATAGACACTTAAAAAGGGGACCTTGGACATGAAATATTAATATTATTTCAAATAAAGGTTTTTTGGAGAGGAAAAGTGCTTTTTTGGAAAAAACAACGAAAAAAAGCAAAAAATGCTTTTTCGAAAAAGCAGTGAATAAGAAAAAAGTGCTTTTTTGAAAAAGCAACAAAAACAATTTTTCAAAAAAGCAGCGAAAAAGCAAAAGACACTTTTTTGAAAAGCAATGAAAAAGCAAAAAATACTTTGTCCTAAAATAGCTCTAAAATGTTATAAAGGGGTTTTGAGCTCATTTGGAGGTTTATGCTATTGAATATATTTTCATTTCTTCTGAAAACTTGTGCTGCTAACTAGAGTTTCTTCTTGGGGTTGTTTAGTCTCAACTTCTCATCTAGTTTCGGTGGTGGAAGATCAACCCTACCTGGATATTTGGTGATTTTGGTCAGAAATCACGAGGAGCTTCAATGGAGTCATCATGCAGAGATTTTGGGTTGAATAATTTTGATGTGTGAAGGTTTGAGATGTTTTTCAATGATAACTTTGGAGTATTTTGTGCTAAATTTTGGGGTGAGTTGTGGTGTGTGAAGAGTTTTGGGGTTGTGAGTATTATTTTTGTGTATTTCTAGTTTCTTAGGTTTTGTATCAGATTTGAGTTATTTGTTGTTAGAGTGCTTTCAGAGGTGTATTTTCAGTGTTTGAGCTTCATTACATCCATAATCAGCAACAGAGCTTCATGGCTATGCTTTAGGGTGATGTTCGACGACTTCTCAAGTCCTCATATTCTGATTTTTAACACTACAATAGTTTATTTCAGTTCTGATCAAAACTAATAAAATATTGTAGTGTACCCTAACTCTTGTGTTTCCTTTATATGTTGCAATAAATCTGTGAATGTAACCCTGTATGGTATAACCACTAGTGGAGTAGTTGTTTTCTTCTCATTTCTCACCCCACTGAATAAGTGGTTTAATTGTTAATGGCTTCCCGTTGAATAAGTGGATGTGCCTAACTTTACTTTTAGTTTTCTCCCACTGAATAAGTGGTGATTCCCATGATTAAGTGGATGCTTGCTACATAAGTGGATGCCCACTGGATAAGTGGAAGTTGTTATTATTGCATGTTGGTTTGAAATGCTAACTCGGAAGCACTTGTATGCTCTCACCTTGCCTGCATAAGGATCTAGGTGATTAGAAAAGTGTGGAAGAACTTAACCAATTACATCTCTATGTGTGGAATTTAAAATAAAACTAGGGTGCTCATTACAGGTTTTGCCAGTATCCTAGTTTTCATATTTGCAACTACCCTTTGTACCAATGTCCTGGTTTTCATAAAGCAACTTTTATTATAGTAGGGAATCCACTAGCATCCCAATTTTCAAGGTCTCTACTACCATCTATGATTGTAGGTTTTCATAGATGGATTTTTAAAAAGAAATTATGAGGGAATTGAGCTAGAGGGAGCACATGAGGCATGTGTTGTGACCTCAATATTTTCTTGCAACTCAACATTTAAAAAAAAATCCTCTTTGGAAAATGGTTTGGTATAGAGATGTAGTTGATGACTATTCACAACAAGTGTCATTCTTGTGGAATCCATAATGAACAATTTAACAACACTATTATCAAACACATGCTCAATCTCGTATGGCCCTAACCATCATTTATGATATTTTCCTTTAAGTTCCTTAAAGCGGGATTAAAAAAGGAGGGCCCAATCACCTGCTTTGAAGAGCTTGGGCTTGATGTATTTGTTGTTAGATCACCTTGGAGTGGAACACAACTTCTCATCCGAGTTCATCTAGAGCATGTAGTTAATTCATTCTTTCATTTCGAGCTTTAGAGATGTCCATTCCTAGCTATGTTTCCATTCATAGTGTTTGACTTCAAATTCAATAGGAAGAACAAATTTATTCCCATAAACAAGCTCAGAAGGTGTAGAGCCTATTGTATTCTTCTAGGTGGTGCAATAGACCCATACTACTTCTAGCAACTAGTGAGCCCACTTCTTTTGATATAGAGAAACAATCTTTTTGAGAATGTTTTCTAACTCATAGTTGGTGACTTCAACTTGTCTATTTGCTTGAGAGTGATATGGTGAAGATTTCTAATATCTAATTTTATATTCTTTTACCAATGCAACTATCACTTCTAAAGTGAATTGAGGCCTCTAGTCAATCACCATCTCTTTTGGATCCATACCTAGTAAAAATATCTTCATAGAGAAATTCTACCACCTTCTTGTCATAGGCATTTTTTGTTGCTCTAACTTCCTCCCACTTAGTCACATAGTAAATACAAACTAAAATGTATTCTTTATGATTAGATGGTGGATCAATAGGTCATATAAAATCTAAACCCCACTTTTCAAAAGGTTCTATACTTACATAGGGATGAAGAGGCATCTTGTCAGAGTGTGTTGGATGTCCCATGCATTGGAATCAATAACAATTTCTATTATAATCCCAAAGATCTTGATGTAATGATGGCCAATAACATATTGCATGTAAAATTTTTGTACTAGTTCTCGCAAAGAAGTGCCCTCCACAAGGCTCAATATGACAAGCATGAATGATATCATAAACTTCATCCTCTCAAACACAACATGTCATCACATCATCTAAACTAGTGTGGAACGACATTCGGTTAATCCATGTAAATTGATTACTACGAGCTACCAACTTCCTTTATATTTTGGAGAGAGATGCTAGAGAAGTTTACATGCAACCAAATAGTTTGCAATATTTGCAAATCATGGATTCTTAAGTGAGACGGCAAACAATTGTTCATTAGGAAAGAAGTCATCAATGGGTACAAATGTATCTTTAATTTGAAGTCGGTGTATGAAGTTGACAACACCATTTTCACATGTAGGCTTATCCATTATAGTGATGTCGAATTCCTACATTAGTTAGGCCAATTTCTTATACTTTTATGGCATGGCATGACATGACTCCAAAGATGTAGAATAGTCATAATACCCCATTTTTTGATATATTTAGCACATGGAAGATATCAGAGATCCAGGTAGTAAGAAGAGTGACCATAAACTTGTGAACTACATATGTCATTGAATATGAATGGCTATTTAGGGATGAAGAATGCGGCTAATCTTCTTAGGAAGCTAACACATGGAGTCACAAATTTGATGTTGTCCAAAGAGAGTTGATTGGAAGATCTAAAGCAAAAGTCTAATCACCATTGTCCTGAAGACTCAAAGTCCTAATTTGTTGCCAATTACTTTCCAAGAGAGGGAAAATTGATAAGATTTCATGATAAATAAACAATATTAGGCAAAGAAAGTAAGGTTTATGATAATGTATACCAAAAATAAGGTTGCTACAATGCTGAAATGAGGAATGAGACCCTAATAGCTACAATATTATATCTTGGTGAAAGAAAAATAAAATAAGATTGTTGTGAAGTGTCGATCTATCTATGAGAGTTTCTTCAAATGCCACCAAATATCCTTCTTGTTTAATTGAATTGTATAGGAAGATGGACATTGAAAGAGGGTTTTAGAAGATGTTGGTGCTAATGTCAATGGGGCCCTTGTATGCAGGTGGTAGGGCTAAAGAGAAATAAACTTATGATTCCATCATGAGGACAAGGAAAGATTCTATAGCTTGAGGTATTAGTGGGATGAAGTCTATTTGACCTCCTAATGAAGAGATCTCTCCTTATATATGATATCTAAAGATAAAAAAGTCTTAAATGGGTGATTGCTTGAAATTGATTACACATCAACATTTCCCACATCCCAAAATAAAGTGGTCTCCTATGTCTTGAAAGGGTGTTGAGATAATTTTATCATTTAAGGTGGAAACCATGGTGTAGAGAGCTTTAATATAGGAAGAATTACTTTGTATAGATGCCACATAGGATTTGAAATACCTTATAAGGAGGTTTTTTTATGATAGAGGCACTTGTGTCTAGGAAATAATGTTGGAGACACTTGGATAAAGTGCTACATGAAGACATGCTTGGAGAAGGATAAACACACACCTTGGAACTCATGCCATTATATGGATTGTGAAGATATGCTTGAGATGCCTTTGATTTGAAGGAACCCATGGTTGCTAAATATTAAATTATTATTTATTTTAGGCCATAGGATATTTTTTCTCTTAGCCTTTGACATTAAACTAAAATTTATTGTTTTTGCCTAGGGTGCTAGGATAAATGAGATTTTTTTGCAAGTTGCTATGCTATATATGCAAAGCTAAAACTTTGTAAAAGGATTGTAAAGTCTTTGATTTAATAAGATTTTAGACTTTTTACTTCTTTTCATTTAGTTTTCTGAGCTTTCCAAACATGGGCTATGCTAGTCTAATGAATCTCTATACTCCACTTGAATGATGATGAACTCTAATAAGAGGTTCATCGAATATCTCAAGAACTAGAGGTTGTGAGGGATATATGTACCTGATTTGCACATGTATATGGTAGTCATTTGCATCATCTTTCATTCCTAATTTTCCTTAGATTCATTCACGTTTCTTGTCTGCATGGTTGTGTGTAAACTGACCAAAAAAGGATAGTTTTATAATGAATTGATTTTCAACAGAGGCATATTTGTTATCTCCACAAAGCAAACTCATTTTCTTTCTTCAAGCCCTTATTTCTTTTACAATATTTACACATATGATAGTATAGGATTAATTCTAGGACAATTTTTTTTATAATTTACTGTTATAGAGTTGAATCATGTGTTTGCAACTATGTTTATTATTGTTTTATAAACTCTAAATTGACATCTAAGAGTAATGAATGTTTTGACCAGTTTATGATATAGGCTATATCTAAAAACACTTAACCACATATTTATTTGAACAACTTCTAGGGCACCACATGTCCCTTGAGTGTACACTTAGTGCTTTATCTGAGTTGTTGAGTGTGTCAAGTCACCCATCAACAAATATCAACATGGAAGAAATCATTTCATTTCTTAAAACACCAAATTATAAACTAGATGGAGAACTTGCCACTACATGGTCCTTATTAAGAAACATACCAAGGGAAAGAGAGGACTATATCATATCATGGGGAGCAATTTAAAAGTTAAATTTGGACTCCATTCTATAGGTGACTTGGAACTCTACAAAATGTCAAAACTCAATGAAAATAAAATGTTCTAAAGATAATAAAATCCAATTAAACATTTTGAGGACATTGTGTTTGTTAAGTATTCTCAATAGGATTGGACATTTTCATAGACTTAAATCTCATGAGTCTAAGCTTGAGAAACCCACACTTTAGTATTGTGAAAAATTCTCTAGGCATTTTGTCTAAGCCAAAAAATTAACTTTGTTAGATTTTGATGAAAGTTTGCAGGTGAAATGTGTTTTTCAATCTAAGTTCACTAGTGCAACTGCATTTTGGAAAAAAATATATGGGCTCAAAGTGCCAAAAATGCTCCTTTGGTGTGCTAGGTCAAGCAAATGATCAAAGTGAAGTTAAAAAAGGAAGAAAAATTATTTTGGTGGAAAAGTGTACAAAGTGACACATTTGAAAAAAGTGCCAAAATCACACCTATGCATTCCAAAGGCATAAGTGAAAAGAAAAGAAAAATTAAAAAGGAAAAAACACTTTCAACACAAGTGATGTGGCAAGATGACACGTTATCACAAAGTGTCAAATGTTTCAATCTAGGCATTTTGCAAACTCTTGTCCATTTGACATTAAACACAAAATAAAAAACACATTCATTCTTTCAAACATTCCATGAGAACCACATGAAAGGGAGAGTAAATAAGGTTTTTTGCCATTTTTTATCCATTTGGAGCTTGAAATCTTGATTTTTATGACAAGTGCATTTCCAATCATCTGAAAAACAAATAACTCCATTAGAAGGTGATTAGATGGATATTTTGTTTTTTTTAAAACTTGGAACACAAAAGGAGGTGCATATGTTAGCACTTATACAAGATAGATATTGGACACATTTTTCTTTTCCCTTGGTCCAATTATTTTCAAATTTGATATACATTTTTCCTTCATAATATGAAGTTATTTATATATGATTCCAATTCTATTTTTGGGTTTTTGAATTTTAAAACCCTAGTTTACAAGGAGAAGGATTTTTGCCTATTATTTTATCATAAAACTGGGCAATAGTGGTTATTATAAATGGTTGGAAAAATTGTACCAAGGCTATTGAAACAAGATGCCAATATCATGTTATTCATCCCCTTATTTCCTTTAGATTAAATTGACCAATATTTTGGATATCAAATAGGGCATGCAAGTTTGCAAAGAATTTAATAGAAAAAGCCCAAATGTAATGCCTCGCCTTGGAACCCAAAGAACAACACAACTATGCTATACTAAAAGGACAATTTTTTTTAAATGAAAGAAAAGATAACAAATAACGTAATTCATAACTATACATATCATTTAGGTTAAGCTTAATCCTCTAGGGTTCCATGGATGCATTACTAACAAAACTATTAACAAAATCTAAACAAACATTATGAATTAACTAACAACGATAGTACATTCTAAATCTCTTGCATTAAATGAATAAACACATACATCTCCATAATATAGCATTAGTTAAAAATCATCAAGATCTTGTATATAGAGCTAAAAGTACATATACAATTTCCCTTACATGAGAGTACATCATTACATCGTTTACAATATCCCTTTCTGAAAACATTGGAAAGTATACATCAATATAACAGTTCCTAACTTAACTGATATACAAGACTAGAACATGAACATGAGTAACTGTCTCCTCAAACTGGTACAAGATTTTGGAATCTGCTTCATGAGATACATCCTTCTCACACATGAATAATAGAAAAAGAAACCAATAGAGATAAAGCACAACCACTTGACCATGTGGAACCCTAGGGTCCACCCCCCGTGATAGGAGATAACAATAAGGTCTCACAGTCGTAAACAATCAAGAAGACAATAGGCTAACAAGTGCAAGGACTACACATGAGACCAAAATAACATGGGTCAATATGAACATCACAAGCAACTCAAACATCACTTCTAGAGGCAATCACACAACGAATGGGGAAAACACAACTAGGGAATGCTAAGCTGCAGTAGGGAAGAGTGTCATCGCATGGCCCTGACATGGGTTACCCTGATAGTCTCTCACTAGACACTGGCCCCCATCTATGGTTACCCTGCCAGTCTCTCACTAGACGCCGACCCCATAGGGTGACACATGTGGAACCAACATTCCTTTCGTGGGGACAAGGAAGTTGGTTTTGCAAACCAGGCCTTCTCATCCCATCCTTAGTCTAAATTAGCACTACAGGCATGGGTGAGGAATCCAATTATCTTGTTTAATGTGGAATCTACCCTTTTCCCCCTAATTCATTTTAGGTTATCACTTGGTTGCCAACTTTCAATGGGTTACCCTGGTAAGCCACTTTGGGCCTCGACCCCACATTGAAAGCCACTCTCCTACCTGCGTCTAGAAGGCCCTACCCATCAAGCAAGACAATTACCATCATAACGACAAGTATACATATACAATGCAAGGCATTTACCTTCTTGCAGACTAATCATATTCACAAGGACCAACTCTTAATCATTGCCCAAAATTTTCAGTTGAAGCAAGCACAACAACCATAAACAACATACTCCCCTAAGCCTCTGGAAACTCAACACATTTTGCTTGCAAATCATAACAACCGTTCAATCATAACCTTACTCATAAACCATCGAATTAACATTTTGTAATCTTATCGAAACATCAAAAAAATCATAACATAGCTAATGATCTAATTATATTTATTAATATGGATCATTAACTATGACAATTATATTTAAATGGTTATATAAATATATGCTCAAACAACGTTTAATTAAATTCTTAAAGCATATATTAGTTTAACAATATGTATATATGTTAATTAAACAGTTATATATGTGAGTACAAAACAATTAATTATATATTAATTTAACAGTATGGTTAAAATAGTAACTAAGATTATATATATTTTATTTAGCTATGAGATATAAACAACATCGATAAGGGCTATGATCAATGGCGAAGGGCATAATCGCTACTTGTTTCCTCATGTTTTTATTGCTCACACCACCCTTTGCTTTTGCTTCTGGTAATATTTATCGTTCTTCTCTTCAATATTAGTAGATGAATTGATGGGTTTTATTTATTGATACCATTGAATTCTGAAATACTTACTGATTAGTGATATGGTGATAACTACAAGATTTTGTGGCTACTGACTACGACGGGAATTGTCAAAGCTACAACGGTGTATTTAAGGGGATATGGGATTGGTTTGTTTATGCTATCATCACCGTTAGAAAAGAAATGTTATGAGGTAGCCATCCTATTGAATAATGAATATTTATTCCATTAAGTTTATATGTTTCTTCTATAATGGGAGGACACAACTGCTTTTATAACTGTGATAAATAAATAACAACATATTTCTTCTGTGATGGGTGGATACCACTGCTTTTATAAATGTGATAAATAAATTATAATATAAATTTATGTAAAACAAAACATTATAATGATTAGATGCACGGCCTAAATTTGAATGTTGTATGGTTGTATTTGGATTTTTTTACTCTAATACATGCAAGACCTCATATAAGTCAGATTTGATCTCACTTCGCATCTGTTTTCTCTAAAGATGCCTAAAAATAGCTAAAGCAGTGGATTCTTCTATGCAACACCTAACATGACTGATTTTCAAAGTTTACAAACTGACAATACACACCCAGACATATTGGTTCACCTGACTGAATTTGAAACCATAATTAAATCTAGGGAAACATAATAAGGACCAAGACAAACAAGGAGAAAAACATGTTTAAAATAGGGCTATTCTTCAACATCATCTTTTTTTTGAATTAATGAAACACTTTGGAACACATTCTAACATTGTAAGCTTCTTCTGGGTTCTAGGCACACGTAGCCATGCAGGTCTGTGGACGAAGGCTACACATACTTCAATCACATGTATAACTCTTATTGCATTATGCCTACAGTTGATCATTAAGCGAGTTTGATTGACTTGAGGATACCTTAAACTTTAACATAAACTGCCAGTTAAGACCTGCGATGGTTGTATGGATGTGTTTTCTCAGTGCCAAGAGATCACAAATGAATATAGGCTGAAAAAAAACTTTAGAAACTTTCAAACAAATGAAAAATTGGAAGAATCATCTCTGGCGAATATGCAGGCAAAATCTGGATGCATAGATAAGGTATGTGAACTGTTTAATAGATGCCTCATAGAGATGTTGTCTCATGGATTCTATGATTGTAGGATACACACAAAATGGATTTGTTGAGAAGGCCTTTGAAACTTTTAAGAAAACACAATTGGCAGGTGTAAAGCCAGATCCACAACCTTTGCCAGCATCCTTTCAGTCTTCGCCAAAATAGGAGCTTTGGAGTAGGGAATGAACATCCACTAAAGCATAACAAAAGGGGAAAGTATGTCAGATGTTGGAGTTGCAACTTCCCTACTAAATCTGTATGCAAAAAGAGGAAGCATGCACAAGGCACGCGGTCTCATGGAATACAATGACTATAGGATATATACAAAAAGGATTTGCAAGGATGCTCTTAAAATCCTTAAATTAATGAAACACTCTGGCACACATCCTAACGTTTTAAGCCTTGCTTGTGTTGTAGGTGCATGCAGGTTTAGTGGATGAGAGCTGTACATAATTTAATCACATTTGTAACCCTTATTGCATTACACCTACAGTTGATCATTATGTGTGCATGGTTGACCTTCTTGCTATTGCTGGGCTATCTTAAGGACACCATAAACTTTGTCATTAAGATGCCAGTTAAACCTGCAGTGGTTGTATGGATGAGTTTTCTTAGTCCTGGCAGATCTCATAAGAATATAGGCTATATTTAATTAAAAAAAACCTTAGAAACTTCCAAGCAAATGAGATTGGGAGGTAAAGATAATTTTTAGCGACCCAAGCCAGCAAGCTATCAGCCTGTGCTAGTCTGGGAGACCTAGAATAGGTTAAAAACATTCACTAAAGCCCACAATGGAGGGAATAATCACTGGAAAAGCTTTGGCTGTTATGTATACAAAATCTGGACTCATAGACAAGCACACAAACTATTTGACCGTTGCCTTAGAGAAGTAATCTCTTGGGATGCATTAATTGTAGGTTATGCACAAAATGGATTGTTGAAAAGACTTTAGAAATGAACAAACAAATGCAATTGGAAGGTAAATGAATGAATCTACCTAGATCTGTCGAAGCATAAAGAATCATGGAATTTGTTTATCAAAAGAAAACTGAGATAGAATTCAGAAACAAGAAACCTAGTTTTACTTGCTTGACAGGGTTGAAGATTTGATGCTGCTCCCAGATCCCAGCTTGTAGCTCTAACCTCCTCCAAAAGCCTCCTCCAAATTAGATCCCCGAATCTCACAAACCCCACTCATTTTACAAAAATTCTGACACAAATTTTCATGCCCAATTTCCGTTAATGACAACAAATTCCATTTTTCTTTCTCTCACATTTTGCTATTTACTTAATTTACAACCATACAATATAATTTTTATTTTTATTTATTTTAATATTTATTATATATTTGTTTTATGACAACTTATAATTATTTATAAATTTATTCTTATAGTCATTTCTCAAAACATATTACTTGTTTATATATTTATTTTCATATAATTCCAATTAAATTATTTATATTTAATAAACAACTTCATAATCCATCCTTTTATGACATTTATTTATCTCCTTCTTATTATTTATTTAACTTTAGCTTGCATTTAAATTTATTTTAATGTAGCAATAAACTAGAGCATAAATCAAACACTTCTAATTTAAATAACCCAAATACCAAACAGTACCTGACCACTATGCACGATCGCAAGGCATGACCACAATGATAGTGACTGACTATCATGCTCATACTGACCACACTGACTAGATACAAAACCAGATACTCATCCTTTTCGAGGATGATGGCTAACTAGGGGACCTTACATTATCTCTGTTCAACAATTTCCATTGGGTTTAAGGCATGCTCAAACCTATCAATTCAGGTGGAGTCGATGCTTGATACCTACAACCTGCAACAAACAAAAATGGTTGAACATATAGATATATATAAGCATATAGTCAAACACACCGTGGAAGGGAATCGCAGCATAGCAGGGTACTCACGCATGAGTAATTCGACACTGTCCCTTTCACAACAACAACACATCAAACAAGTAACCACATCATGCATAACAATCTGTAACTGATCAACTAGATAAGAAACATCATCAGATAATCACATGATGCACATAATAAGAATAATCCACAAAATCAATTAAGTCCATTAACTAGTCATAACATAAGCATAACACACCAGTAATAGAAGTATCATCAAACTGTCATCGTAGCAGTGAGTCCATCATCAAATAAAATATCATAATGTCTCAATCCAAACAAAACAACTGTCAATCTAATAGAGAATAACTGAAGGGCATTACATCCTCCCCCTAGAATCAGGCTTACTCCTGGAAGCTTGCAAACAAGTATGGATATAACTCTCACATCCGGGATGCATCCTCCCAGGTAGTTGAAGCCTCATCATTAGGATCCCACTAGACCCTTACCTGCTCCACGTCTCTGCCCCTAAGGGTGAGTCTCTTGTGCTGCAAAATGCATATGGGCTCCAAAGCCAGCTGCCCGTCCTCTACCTATAAAGCATTCTAGTCAAGAACATGAGAAATATTTGGATAATATGGCCTAAGAATGGAAACATGAAATACATCATGGATGCATGATAGACTAGGTGGCAAAGCAAGACGGTACGCAACAAGACCGATCCTCTCCAAAACTTTGAATGGCCCAACAAAGTACGGTGTGAGCTTAGAGCCTTTTCCATAACGGATTAGACTCTTTCGTGGATGCACCTGCAAGAACACCCAGTCTCCAATTGAAAAATGGCGATCAACCCTATGGACATCTGCATATTTCTTCTTCCTGTCCCGTGCTTCCACCAAATTCTCTCTAATATGATCAACTGGCTGCTCCATTTCCTGGAACATCTCCGGTCCTAGGAGAACTCTGTCCTCAAGATGATCCCAACTCAGTGGTGTACGACAAGGACGACCATACAAATCCTGAAAAGGGGACATACCAATAGAATTGTGATACCCATTATTGTATACAAACTCCACCAAGTAAAAATAATCCTCCCAGTAGTTCTGCTGATCCATGACATACATTCTAAGCATATCCTCGAGGACTTGATTAACCCTCTCAGTCTGTCCATTAGTCTCCGAATGATAAGCTGAACTAAAGTTCAACTGAGTCCCCAATGCATGCTGTAAGGATGTCCAGAGAGCTGAAGTGAACACTGGATCCCTATCAAAGATGATCTTGCGAGGAATCCCATGTAATTCAACTATATCTTCCATGAATATTCTGGCCACAGAAGAAGCATTATATGAAGACCAAACAAGAGAGAAGTGTGATACCTTAGTCAGCCTATCCATGGTGACCATAATGGCGTCATGATGATGAGTGGATACAGGTAAGCCAACTATAAAGTCCACTAAAATGATGTCCCATTTCCATTCTATAACAAGATGCAACTGAAGAAGACCTGCGGGATGTTGATGTTTTGCCTTAACCTTTTGACACTCTAGACACCTCGAGACAAAATCATTAATATCCCTCTTCATTCTGACCCAAAAAATACAACTGATGGAGGTCTATGTGCATCTTTTTGACACTCAGATGTGCTGAGTAGGGTGCCCGATGCACCTCTGGCATAATTAGGGTATGAAGACCCTCTGAAGGAGGAACATAGATGTGACCCAAGTGCCGCAAGAGACCATCCGACTCAAGCAAGTAATCAGAAAATCTACCCTCCAAGGGTTTGCTTGATTCAACCTTTGACTTCACTTCCTGATACCAGCTATCAGTAGGAAGCTCTACAATAATCTGACCTCTCAAATCCACTCCAAGAGTGACTACTGTAAGCTCATGTCTTTGTCGACTAAGAGCATCTGCCACAACATTCTCCTTACCCTAAATATACTTCACCTCAAAATCATACTCACACAAGAACTCC
Source organism: Cunninghamia lanceolata (assembly GCA_027924645.1). Lineage (NCBI taxonomy): Eukaryota > Viridiplantae > Streptophyta > Pinopsida > Cupressales > Cupressaceae > Cunninghamia > Cunninghamia lanceolata. Next base: position 5,516,445 of record BSBN01000232.1, on the reverse strand, counting down.
ATCCACCGCCTCTGCCTAGCATTCAGGTTTGGCTAGGTGAATATGTACTGTAAACTGGGGTGGTCACTATGCAACTCAAACCAATGCCCCAACAGGAAATGCTTCCATCTCACCAAGGTATGCACGACAACGATTAACTCCAGATCATGCGCGGGATAGTTCAACTCGTGATCCTTAAGTTTATGAGACTCATAGGCTATCACACGACCCTCCTACATCAAAACTGCTCCTAGACCCTCCAAAGATGCATCGGTACATACCACAAAGTCTTCGGTAGGATTGGGAACTACCAAAATGGGTGCACTAGTCAATCGCTCCTTGAGAGTTTGAAAGGATGCCTGACACTACTCCGACCAAATGAACTTCTTCCCTTTCCTCTGAAGAGAAGCGATAGGGTGAGCTATCCTTGAAAAACCCTGCACAAATCGTCGATAATAGCTTGCTAAACCCATAAAACTATGAACCTCAGAAACATTAGTGGGTGCATGCCAATCCATGATGGCTTGGATCTTCGAAGGATCCATAGCAATACCCTTATCAGAAATAACATGCCCCAAATATCTCACCTCTGTCTGAAAGAATTCACACTTTGCCAAATTTACATATAGTTGATTCTCTCTCAGACACTGCAAAACTTGCCGCAAATGCTCCTCGTGCTCCTCCATAGTCCTCTAATAAATCAATATATCATCCAAGAACACAAGGACAAATCTATCGAGGTAGGTGCGAAATACACTATTCATCAGGCTCATAAACACAGAAGGTGCATTCGTCAAGCCAAATGGCACAATAGTGAAATCATAGTGCCCATAGCAAGTGTGGAATGCTGTCTTATGAATGTCTCCCTCAAAGATACACAATTGATGATACCATGACTTTAGGTCAATCTTCAAAAATACCTTAGCCCCCTTAATCTGATCAAAGAGGCCATCAATCCGTGGTAATGGATACCTATTCTTCACAGTCACCTTATTCAGATGCCGATAGTCAATACATAACTGAAGGGATCCATCCTTTTTCTTCACAAAAATGATAGGTGCTCCCCAAGGAGAGACACTATGATGAATGAACCCGTTTTCTAACAAGTCCTCTAATTGCAGCCGAAGCTCCTTAAGCTCCTGAGTGGTCATCCGATACGGAGCTCATGAGATAGGTTCTGCTTCGGGAACAAGATCTATCTTGAAATCAATGTCACACTTATGTGGCATTCCCAGAATCTCACTAGGAAAGACATCTACATGCTCCTTAAGGATAGGATGATCATTGAGGGACACCTCTCGATTCTCCCCTAACTCCAAATCATTAACCGTCACGGCAAACAACTGGCAACCTTGATGCATACATCTCCTTAGCTGCATGGTAGAAATCATATGCAAGGAGATGGGCCTCTAAATGCCAACTACTTCTACCTCGTTGCCTGAATCATCCAAACACCACACTTACTTACACCAACAATCTATCACTGCTCGATGAGCATCCAACCAATCCATACCCAACACTATACATAAGATCCTGGGGGTATGATGCAAAGATCCACCGTGGTAAAGAGAGAACCAATCCTCAAACCACAACCATAGACAAGGGATTCTACCACTATTCTAGCTCCAGAGGCCAATTCGACTTGCCACCTAACATCCTGCTTTGCTACCACCAATCCACAACGCTCCACTAAAGAAGGGGAAATGAAATAATCAGAAGCACTAGAGTCAAAAAGAATGGAAATAGTAATACCTTGCAACACACATGTAGTCTCCACAACTGTGCCTTGATGTTCTACTTGGCGGTTATCTACCACTGCAAACACCCTGTGAGACTTGCCTGCATCACCCATGGTCGGCTCTGAGACTGCCAGCCTCTGACTAAATCATGTAGTATTCTTCTTTGGATATTGCCTGGCTATATGGCCCTACTGGCCGCAAGAGAAACATCCTGTACCTCTGCCATATCCTCCACCACCTGTGGGTACAATGGACTACTGGAAACTACCCCTACTAACTGCAGACTATGTGCTTTGAGCTAGCTGATCAGAATGATTATTCTTGTTTCACAGCCAACTTTGATTTTTCCTAGACTGAAATCTACTACCTTGCAGAGACTGAGAATTCTTTGGTTTCAACTGGGAAAACTGTTGTTGCTGCTACTGTCCACCCTTAGCGGACGTATGATGGCTCCTCGAGGAACCCACTGCCTGAGATTGACCACTTCGAGACCTGAAGCCTGCTAGAGGTGCACTACCAATCTGCACACCTGTATGACCTCCTAAAGCCATGGCCAAATTCTCCTCTACCAGTCAAGCCTTCTCAAATGCCACCTCCATGGTCTTCGGCTCAAAGACACGGACTCCTCCATTGATATGGGCATTCAAGCCCCTAATGAAGTACTCAACCAACATGGCCTCATCATTGCCAATACTTGCGTACTGCTTAAGCTCATAGAACCTACGCTCATACTGCTCCACTAACATAGCCATCTACCTCAACCCATGAAACTCGTTAGTATGTCATTGCCTCCAGTGCTCTAACAGAAAATGAGCTCTGAACCCCTCCAAAAATAATTCCCAAGAAACTGTGCCAATATCCAAATGTAACTTCTACTCCTCCAACCACCACCATGTAGAAGCAAAACCTCTAAGGTGTTACTACCATACGGATGCATGGAAAAACACATGTCCAAATCTATCAACCAAGTCTCTACCTCCAAACCACCACTAGAACCATCAAAAGTGGGAGGACGTGCCCTTAAGAGGTCTCTCATGTGACCTACTAAGATAGCCTCCTGATTTGCTATAATCTCTCTCCTCCTAGGAGACCTTTCTCTTTCCCTCTCCACAGGCTGATCATCCTCTTGTCTAGGACCTAGGCGAGAAAGGACCTCCTCAAGTAGATGACACAACTGAGCTCCCTTTGGTTAACCCTGATTCTCTAGATTCTGACTCCCGCCTTCCTAAGCACTCTCACGAGGGGAACTAGGAGGAGGGCTACCACCACCACCTCTCCCGCATCCCCTACCTTGACCTCGACCTCGTCCTTGACCTCTGGGCATCTTCCTACACAACCACCACCCAAGGACAACCTTAGGTTGTTAGGCAAGGATGACAAAAAAGGGAAAACATAATCTCAAGAAACTAAGTAACTAAGACAACATAATGGGCTCATATAAAACTAGAGTACCTAGTGTTAAAACTTGGCTCTGATACCAGATATAACACCTCGCCTTGGAACCCAGAGAATAACACAACTATGCTATACTAAAAGGACATTTTTTTAAATGACAGAAAATATAACAAATAATGTAATTCATAACTATACATATCATTTAGGTTAAGATTAATCCTCTAAGTTTCCATGGATACATTACTAACAAAACTATTAACATAGTCTAAACAAACATTATGAATTAACTAACAACGATAGTACATTCTAAATCTCTTGCATTAAATGAATAAACACATACATTTCCATAATATAGCATCAGTTAAATAATCATCAAGATCCTATATATAGAGCTACAAGTACATATACAATTTCCCTTACATGAGAGTACATCATTACATCATTTACAATATCCCTTTCTGAAAACATTGGAAAGTATACATCAAGATAACAGTTCATGACTTAACTGATATACAAGACTAGAACATGAACATGAGTAATTGTGTCCTCAAACTGGTACAAGATTTTGGAATCTGCTTCATGAGATACATCCTTCTCACACATGGACAATAGCAAAAGAAACCAATGGAGATTAAGCACAACCACCTGACCATGTGGAACCCTAGGGTCCACTCCCCATGCTAGGAGATAACAATAAGGTCTCATAGTCGCAAACAATCAAGAAGACAATAGGCTAACAAGTGCAAGGACTACACATGACACCAAAACAACATGGGTCAATATGAACATCATAGCAACTCAAACATCACTTCTAGAGGCAATTACACAATGAATGGGGAAAACATAACTAGGGAATGCTAGGCTGCAGTAGGGAAGAGTGTCATCACATGGCCCTGACATGGGTTACCCTGACAGTCTCTCACTAGATGCCAGCCCCATAGGGTGACACATGTGGAACCAACATTCCTTTCGTGGGGACAAGGAAGTTGGTTTTGCCAACCAATCCTTCTCATCTCATTCTTAGTCTAAACTAACACTATAGGCATGGGTGAGGAATCCAATTATCTTGTTTAATGTGGAATCTACCCTTTTCCCCCTAATTCATTTTTGGTTATCACTTGGTTACTAACTTTCAATGGGTTACCCTAGCAAGCCACTTTGGGCCCTGGCCCCACATTGAAAGCCACTCCCCTACCTGCATCTAGAAGACCTTACCCATCAAGCAAGACAATTAGCATCATAACGACAAATATACATATACAATGCAAGGCATTTACCTTCTTGTAGACTAATCATATTCACAAGGACCAACTCTTAATCATTGCCCAAAATTTCCAGTTGAAGCAATCACAACAACCATAAACAACATACTCCCCTAAGCCTTTGGAAACTCAACACATTTTGCTTGCAAATCATAACAAACTTTCAATCATAACCTTACTCATAAACCATCGAATTACCATTTTATAATCTTATCAAAACATAAAAAAAAATCATAACGTAACTAATGATCTAATTATATTTATTAAACTCATTAACTATGACAATTATATTTAAATTGTTATATAAATATGTGCTCAAACAATGTTTAATTAAATTCTTAAAGCATATATTAGTTTAACAATATGTATATATGTTAATTAAATGGTTATATATGTGAGTACAAAACAATTAATTATATATTAATTTAATAGTATGGTTAAAATAGTAACTGAGTTTATATATATTTTATTTACCTATGAGATATAAACAACATCGATAAGGGCTATGATAAATGGCGAAGGGCATAATCTTTTCTTGTTTCCTCATGTTTTTATTGCTCACACTGCCTTTTGCTTTTGCTTCTGGTAATATTTATCGTTCTTCTCTTCAATATTAGTAGATGAATTGATGGGTTTTATTCGTTGATACCACTGAATTCTGAAATACTTACTGATTAGTGATATGGTGATAACTACAAGATTATGTGGCTATTGACTATGACAGGTATTGTCAAAGCTACAACAGTGTGTTTAAGGGGATATGGGATTGGAAAATGGGATTGGTTTGTTTATGCTATCATCGTCGTTAGAAAAGAAATGTTACGAGGTAGCCATCCTATTGAATAATGAATATTTATTCCCATAAGTTTATACATTTCTTCTGTGATGGGAGGACACCACTGCTTTTATAACTGTGATAAATAAATAACAACATATTTATTCTGTGATGGGAGGATACCACTGCTTTTATAACTGTGATAAATAAATAATAATATAAATTTATGTACAACAAAACATTATAATGATTGGATGCACGACCTAAATTTGAATGTTGTATGGTTGTATTTGGATTTTTTTTTGCTCTAATACATGCAAAACCTTAGATAAGTTAGATTTGATCTCAATTCGCATTTGATTTCTCTAAAGAGGCCTGAGAATAGCTAAAGCAGTGGATTCTTCTATGCAGCACCTAACATGACTAATTTTCAAAGTTTACAAACTGACAATACACACCCGGACATATTGGTTCACCTGACTGAATTTGAAACGATAATTAAACCCAAGGAAACATAATAAGGACCAAGACAAACAAGGAGAAAAAACATGATCAAAATAGGGCTATTATTCAACATCATCTCTTTTTTTTTTGAATTAATAAAATACTTTGGAACACATTCTAACATTGTAAGATTCTTCTAGGTTCTAGGCGCACGCAGCCATGCAAGAAGAGGGCTACACATACTTCAATCACATGTATAACCCTTATTTTATTATGCCTACAATTGATCATTAAGCGGGTTTGATTGACTTGAGGACACCCTAAACTTTGACAAAAACTACCAGTTAAGACCTGCGATGGTTGTATGGATGTATTTTCTCAGTGTCGGGAGATCACAAATGAATATAAGTTGAAAAAGAAAACTTTAGAAACTTTCAAACAAATAAAAAATTGGAAGAATCATCTCTGGCGAATATGCAGACAAAAACTGGACGCATAGACAAGGTATGCAAACTGTTTAATAGACGCCTCATAGAGATGTCATCTCATGGATTCTATGACTGCAGGATACACACAAAATGGATTTGTTGAGAAGGCCTTTGAAACTTTTAAGCAAACGCAATTGGCAGGTGTAAAGCCAGATTCGCAACCTTTGCCAGCATCCTTTCAGTCTGTGCCAAAATGGGAGCTTTGGAGCAGGGAATGAACATCCACTAAGGCATAATGGAAGGGGAAAGTATGTAAGATGTTCGAGTTGCAACTACCCTACTAAATCTGCATGCACAAGGCATGCAGTCTCATGGAATACAATGACTGTATGATATATACAAAAAGGATTTGCAAGGATGCTCTCAAAATCCTTAAATTAATGAAACACTCTGGCACACATCCTAACGTTGTAAGCCTTGCTTGTGTTCTAGGTGCATGTAGGTTTAGTGGACAAGAGATATACATACTTTAATCACATTTGTAACCCTTATTGCATTACACCTATAGTTGATCATTACGCGTGCATGGTTGACCTTCTTTCTGGTGTTGGGCTATCTTAAGGACACCCTAAACTTTGTAATTAAGATGCCAGTTAAACCTACAGTGATTGTATGGATGAGTTTCCTCGGTGTTGGTAGATATCATAAGAATATAGGCTATATTTAATTAAAAAAATCTTAGAAACTTCCAAGCAGATGAGATCGGGAGGTAAAGATAATTTTCAGCAACCCAAGCCAGCATACTGTCAACCTGCGCTGGTCTGGGAGACCTAGAATAGGTTAAAGAAATTCACTAAAGTGCACAATGGAGGGGAATAATCACTGGAAAAGCTTTGGCTGTTATGTATGCAAAATCTGGACTCATAGACAAGCACACAAATTGTTTGACCATTGCCTCAGAGAAGTAATCTCTTGGGATGCATTGATTGCAAGTTATGCACAAAACAGATTGTTGAAAAGACTTTAGAAATGAACAAACAAATGCAATTGGAAGGTAAATGAATGAATTTGCCTAGATTTGTCGAAGCATAAAGAATCATGGAATTTGTTTATCAAAAGAAAACTGAGACAAAATTCAGAAACAAGAAACCTGGTTTTACTCGCTTGACAGGTTGAAGATTTGATGTTGCTTCCAGATCCCAACTTGCAGCTCCAACCTCCTCGAAAAGCTTCCTCCAAAGCAGATCCCCAAATCTCACAAACCCTACTCATTTTACAGAAATTTTGACACAAATTTTCATGCCCAATTTCTGTTAATGACAACAAATTCCATTTTTCTTTCTCTCACATTTTGCTATTTACTTAATTTACAACCATACAATATAATTTTTATTTTTATTTATTTTAATATTTATTATATATTTGTTTTATGACAACTTATAATTATTTATAAATTTATTCTTATAGTCATTTATCAAAACATATTACTTGTTTATATATTTATTTTAATATAATTCCAATTAAATTATTTATATTTAATAAACAACTTCATAATTCATCCTTTTATGACATTTATTTATCTCCTTATTATTATTTATTTAACTTTAGCTTGCATTTAAATTTATTTTAATGTAGCAATAAACCAGAGCATAAATCAAACACTTCTAGTTTAAATAACCCAAATACCAAACAATACCTGACTACTATGCACAATCACAAGGCATGACCACAACAACAATGATAGACTATCATGCCCATACCGACCACTAACTGGATACAAAACTAGATACTCATCCTTTTCGAGGATGATGGCTAACTAGGGGACCTTATGTTATCTCTGTTCAACAATTTCCATTGGGTTTAAGGCACGCTCAAACCTGTCAATTCAGGTGGAGTCGATGCTTGATACCTACAATCTGCAGCAAACAAAAATGGTCAAACATATAGATATATATAAGCATACAGTCAAACACACCGTGGAAGGGAATCACAAGGTCGTAGGGTACTCACGCATGAATAATGCGATACTGTCCCTTTCACAACAACACATCAAACAAGTAACCGCATCATGCATAACAATCTGTAACTGATCAACTAGATAAGAAACATCATCAGATAATCACATGATGTACATAATAAGATTAATCCACAAAATCAATTAAGTCCATAAACTAGTCATAATATAAGCATAAGACACTAGTAATAGAAGTATCATCAAACTGTCATCGTAGCAGTGAGTTCATTATCAAACAAAAGACCATAATGTCTCAATCCAAACAAAACAACTGTCAATCTAACAGAGAACAACTGAGGGGCACTACACCAAAAGGGTGATATGTTGGCTAAGAATTTTTGTTCTTTTGGTGTTTTTGAAGCCATGATACTCTGTAATGTCCCCTTATCACAAGTCAAAATTTTTCAACCTTGTTCACAAATTTCAACTTGCAAAAAGAGAACATTACTACACTAAACCCTCTTTGATTTCCACTTATTGCAATAGATGTAAGAAATATTCAAATCACATAATAACATTGTCCTTATACTCTTTATGATCAACATCAAATGTATATTTTCACATCTTCTTATCAATAAACTTATGATCACTATCAATATGTAATCATTATCATTATGTATTTCACATGTTCCCTCATTAACCTTAAGTTCACTATCAATTTATATTTCACATTCTCTATCATTAGATGTTATGATCACTACCAATATAGTTTTCACATTCTCTATCATTAATCATTAATTTCATATGAGAGGAGTGATAGGATGTCTTTTGCCAATTACCATTATGGGTCCAGTATCTCTATCCTTCGACTCAAGGAGTACCTTTTGTACCCATTGAGTCAAGGCCTCTATGAGAATTCTTGGTACGAGGGATGCCTTTTGCACTAGCTATAGCCAAGGCCACTATATAATAATCCTTTTCATGATGGGTACCTTTTGTACCAGCATGTGACAAAGGCCACTATGATAATCCTTTGGCACGAGGGGTACCTTTTGTACCACCGTGACAAAAACCACTATCTTGCCTCAAAGAGTACCTTTTGTACCAGCTGAGACAAGGGCATCTAAATACCCATGGTTGGCCATTAATCATCTCATACTCATCCTTCTCATATGAAGTTAATGCTTAATATGTTTCACCAATGATATGTCTTATCCCATGTAATGTCTTACATTTCGACTATGTGAGTTTCACTGCTTAATGCTTATCAAAACAATGGACAATTGCAACAGTGATACATAAATATAAATAACAGAATCAAATATAAATGACATACCTTGAGGCTCTTGAGGAAGTCATGAATATAATGTTTGTCTACAATACAATGATAAACTTGATGCTATAATGAGATCAGAATTAATTCGATTTTCAAGTGTGAAGAGATGGGCGAATGGATGGCCTCAATCAGTTGCGATGTAGTTATTGTTTGACTGGAATTATATATGTATCTCCTCTGCTGTATGATTTGGCTAAGAATATATATATTCGGTTGTAATTAATGACTGAGAATAAAATGATTGAATAGTAATGATATATGGTGATGGTTATCACTGCAATTCTCTTGATATTCGATTCTTTGTAAATCGATACTCTTTATTAATGATGTTTTTTGCTCTCTGATCTGATACTTTTCCCATCCATTCGCTCCTCCCTCTATATTTGAAATATTCAAATGGACATGATACTTCCGAATGGGTGCCACCTTTTTGTTAGTCAATCATTTGTTAAGCTTAATTATGTACAGCCGATCCTTCTTCTTCATCCTTGAATTGTATTATATATTGATAATCATTTATATTGTGTAGTTACTTGGGAGATGCCCATATTGGATTTGTTGATGCCGATAGTTAGTATAAAATGCCAAGTACTTATCGGATCTTTCTTCTTATCCTTATGATGCTTGCATAATGGAGTTTATGATGTCTTTATCACTTGTAAGGAAATCGGGTTATGACATACTCCTTGGTTAACTTTAGCCTCCCAAGATGGTCCTAATGGTTATAAAATGTTATAATCAAGATACAAGGGAAACACATAGGATTTGATGGATAAATATTGGCTAGATTCATCCCAAAGACCTTTAATGATTGATTAGGAATTATTGTCATATATTTGTTGGGATTATTATATCAAGTCCATAAGTTAGTATAGTCTAGTATTAAATAAATAAACATTATAAATGTTAATAGTGTTAATAAATGTTTAGTAATTAGTTTGTAGGTTAGTTATTAGGAAGTTTCCTATACGGAGTGAATTGGTTGGAAAATTTGTATAGTAAAACAATGCTCTATAAGCTAATGCAATCATTATAAAATCTATGTTAATGAGAATTAATGTGGTACTAAATATTTGGTGTTATACCTATGTGTTTTTCATGATGAAATAATGGATTAGTTTTTTTTTATCATTCAATGTTATCAGAATTGTCAGTAAGATTTCATTTTTAGGGTTACTATGGTTGAATGTCAATCATAGTGAACTTTAAATGAACAAGTGTGTCTAAATTAGGTTTCTCATTGTTCATTGGAAGACAAAAAGAGGGTTTCAAGGTTGTTGCACAAATTGTTCAGAAGAGGTGAATTTCATGATGTTCTTGGTGAGATATCACTTTGTTAAGCATGGTAATAAAAGCCCAAGGGCAAGGAAATTCCATCCATGTATTTTCTATGTGATGAACATGGTCAGTAATGTAACTCATAAGATTGAATGGGATTTCCTCATCGGTTAAAGCATACATTAACAATTGTGTACCTTTTCCCACACACAAGAATTCTATATGATGCCATATTTGATGTAAAACTTGGTGTGTGTAAGGATATTCCTAGTCTTGAGAAAAGTGGGTGATTATGGGCCCACTAACCATATCTATAATTATCTTCCCTAGCTACACTATGGTAAATCTCTTACTTATTATGGGAGAGTAAATGATGCATTCACTAAGAACTTGATTATGGCGATGGAAAGACCATGCAAAGAGTGACTTTCGTAGGAAGCCAAGAGGGTGATTCATGAAGATGGGGTTTGATTGATATAGTTTCTAAAATTTACTTGCATATAGATTGTAGGATTCAAAAATGGGATTCTTATTCTACCTAAGTACATGTATGAAAACAAGAAGTATAGTTTATAAAGAAATTTTTTCTTTAATGGTTGGACAAGGAATGTTGTAGTTTTGAAAATTTTACAAGAAGTGTGATAGTTTAGTAGAAAATATTTTTGTTTAACAATTTTATAAAGGAATATGAATGGATACCTTGCTAGGAATGCACTAAAATAATGTAAAGATGTTACTTTTCTTGTTTTCTTGTAATGATAACAAGAAACGGTTGATAATTGAGTTCATAATGTTTGGTAAGATATTATTTTGATATGTTTTGACAATGTTTGATAAGTTTTAATTATTTAGAAACAACAAAATTATTTGCATTAAATTAACATCTATCCTACTCTAATATAATTATGATATATGTACTAATTTGAATTTAAACTAGAATAGTTCAATTAACTAGTATCTAACCAACAAATAAAAGTAATCTAATAAAATATAATAAAATAGAATGATAAATACACAAATAAATCTAAGAATGAAACAAACTATTGTAGGTTTAGATTAGGGATTTGGAAACTGTTCTTAGTTTAACACCTTGTTCTTTGAATTCATTGTGAATAATCGATCACATGGAGTTCCCAAGACTAGGAAAGGGTAGGGAAAGAATATTGAGATGACAAAATGGTGAAAATTAGTTGACAATGGCTATACCAGAGGTTTGATAGAGTTTGGGCTACGTTCTCCTATATTTTCACCTTTTCTCAATCTCTAAATAATAAAAACAAAGTGATTCTATTAAATATCCTGGTATAGATAAGAGAGGAGATTGAAAAATAGGCCAAAAGATTAATTTGGTAAAGACAAAATTAAAAATACGTGACTATTATCTTTTAACAAACTCATTTGGCCAAATAGATATAAATCACCACTTTTCAACAAGTGATGTTTCATAGTTATCATAGAGGATCGATAAAGGTCATGATGATTATGTATCACTGGGGTGGTCACAGGATTGCCATGCTAGTTTTGCAATCACCATCACAACTTCTTGATTGTTGCTTGAGAATAGTTGACAATGTTTCCTAGATCATAGAAAGACAAAAAATGACCCTAAAAAGTGGGGCAAGGCATGAAGGTGGTAAAGTGGACTAGGAGACATGCCAAGAGATGTTTGGGGGATTGAATGATGCTATTGTCCTAGGAATTGGGGGTGATTGCCACTTTCTATGCCATGTAGGCAAGTAGTGTTGATGTTTAATCATCATAGGATTAAAAATTTCAACCTATGCATTTTGGGTACTTATATATTTTCCCCTCAGAATATGCATGTTACAAAGTTTAACAAGTATCATTTTCCAAAATCAAGTGGGGAGTGGGGCCTTTGGCTAATTTTTACCTTCATCTCTGTCATCTTGCCATGAACCTACACAAATGACAAATGCCACATTACAAAATTTTGAGCAAAATTTTAATTAAATTAGAGGACAAGAAATTGTACCATTTGTCTCACTTGCTATCACAACATGCAAAACTTGTAAAACCCGATTCATGTGAAGCACTTTAAAAAAAGATTTTTTGGTAAAAAACATCAAATAAGAGGACTTACCATCTATAAGGGGTTTTAGAAGGCTACTTGGGTTGGTTGTGTGCCAAAACCTTGAAAGGGGTTAGTTTTTCATGGCATAAGGGGCAAATAAAATGTCACACCCCAAATTTGATTATGTTTTACTTTTTACTTTTATGTAATTAGTAGATAATTTTGCATAAATTAGTGATTTGACGTTCAGTGAAAATATCAGGAAAATTCAATGATATCATGAGTTTATGTTTGTATGAGTAGAATTTAGACATGCGATATATGATGTTATGATTTCATAAGGATTATGAATTGACTAACGATACACTAATCCCAGTTGGGTGATTGCAATTTGTAACCAGGAAAACAGGTTTCTGCCCTATGAGAAAGAGAGAGAGCATCATCGAAGAGAAGTGAATAGACGTATGGATAAGAATAGGTTGTTTCCATCTAAGTCTCATACTTCTTTAGTTTAGTGAATTTTTTCATTGAGTTTGGTAAGTTATGTTCAACCCATTTGGTCTAAGTTTGGTTTCAACTCGACAATTGTTGACTTGTCGTCAAGATCCATTAAGCATAGATTTTTTGGAAAAACAAAGTCAGGAAGGTATGACCATTGAAAATGAGTGGTCGATATTCTTAGGTGATATGAATATAGTTATACTCAAGAGAAAATATTTATTAAGGGTTAACAATTTCATTATTGGTAATTTTCGATTGAAATTCCATTATGATAAGCCATCTATTTTGGTGTTTATGCAAGATAGAGAGGGGGAGAATACCTCGACCCCATTCTTGTATCTTGTTGAGTGCTCGAAACAACATAACTATACCTAGTATGCATCTACATCATGTTGTTATATATTTATTTAGTTGTTATGAATTTTTAGTCTAAACCTATAGTTTTGTTGTCAACGATTTTCTTAAAGAGGGTGGTATAATTGCAAATTTAATTGCAACCACTTCTTGTTAAGTTTTAAAGACTTGACCCCTTTATCTCCATGGTGGCTTGGAGAGTATGGGGGAGATCTTAAATAGAATGGGGAGTGGTCATAATGACTAATCACTCCACCACTGAACTATTTGCACCATGAAGAGAAATTTTAGGCTCTATTTTGGCAAGGAATTTGTGGTAAGGGAGAAGTTAAGCCTTGTAAAGGCTATATCGTCATAGAGAATTGATAGTTGAGGGGACAATAGTGATATCATTGAGTGATAATAGTTTTTTTGGAGATAATTAAGAGAAGATATAATACGTGGAAAACGGGTATAAGAGTGAGCTCTGCTAACACAGAGAGCTTTGCTCTTTTCTAGAGAGTTTGTGGGATCAAGGGAATGCTGTGATTCAAGAAACCTCTGCAGAGGAAAACAAATTCTAAGAGCACGGTGATCAACATGTATATAGAGTGTAGTGCACCAAAAGTTTAAGAAGAAACATAGTAGAGGTAGGAGATTCCAAGTTTAAAACAATTTGTTTCATTCTTACTGTGATATTTGTATCTTGTGGAAACTTGCATGATATAGTTACATAGATTTTTCTAGATATACAATTAGTAAGATTAGAATCTATGCTGCTATGTAAACTTAGATAGTGTTGAATAAGAATAGTATTCTTATGAGTTATGAATTGAAAACACACTCAAAGTGCAAGAGACTTTAGAGCTTGAGTCGTGATAGAGTTATATCATTGCTATAGTTGTCAAACAATATAGTATAAATGATATATTACTAAGCAGAATACTTCTCTTTCTACTATTCAATATCCTCATAACTCTGATACTTTGTTAAACTCAGAAACATTATCATGCCAACGTAGTATCATCAAACCTAAGAGAATATATATATGTTTGAACTTTTGGTAGACTTAAGTCTAGGTCTGTTAGACAGTAGACCGTATGTCAGATGACCTAGTATCATATGCTGATTAATCTAAAATGATATAAGGAGTTCTCGAGCACTTAGTATAGAAGTCTATTTCTTTTACTATTTTAGTGGTATAATGAGATACGATGTATATAAAAGCCAAGACTAAACTTGTTGAAGACTATAGTATTAACCTAGAAGTAAGCTTGTTGGAGTTTAGGTAGAGATAGGTTTTCATTTCTAAGATTTATATATACAAGTGACACTATGTACTATCAAAGACTTAGTGATAGGTTTCACTTATTCTAAAGTATATATAAATGTTATAGATATCATTGGAAACACCTAAAGATGCTATATATATTAAGATATATGCATTCTTTAATCATGATAAGTATAATTGTTATATGCAAGGATGATGTGCATGAATTCATATCCTTTCTATATCTAAAGTCGGTGGACGAAAGGAGACCAGTAGGTCAAAAGCATTATTTTATTATTTTTGACTCAAAACCTATTTGGATTGAAAGATTGTATTTAAATCAAGAATACTTACACTATTGATAGTATTCATCAAGATTTTATATGAACGAGGATAAAACCTCATATTCTATGTTTATACATAATATGAGAAATGAGTATTTGAGCAATACCCAAGTGGTCAAGAGTAGACTAGGGGTTATTACATTCATGTTATTTTATTACAACTTATTAACTTTGGAAAACAAGGGTTTTTGATATTTCATTGTATTGGGGTTAGAGAAGTCATAACCCTAGAATCAACCCATAAGGGTTTAGAAATCTTAAAACTCTTAAGTCAATTAAGACTTTGTTTTAGTCTATTGTGCGTTATGGTCAATAGTAAACAGTCAAGAAAACCATAGTTTAAAACAGTATAAATTAGAAAAGAGTCTAAGTAGCACTTTGATAAATTTAAATGATTTCTTGATAGAGTCAAAACTTGACATATAGCACAAGAAGTGCTTAATCTTTGAGTCATTGAGTAGAATGACAGGAAGTCATACACCCTAATTTTTGCAAGAATGCAATGAGGGGCTCTCTAAAGAGTTAAAATTACCTGAACCTGCATATAGCATGAATATGATAGATTAAGGATTAAATTCTAAGTCAAATTGACTAGGAATTGAGTTTAGTCAAGACATTTCATGTCTAGAGTTACTAGTCAAGCAAGTCAAACTATAGGATGAGATAGTTTCCAAGTTGAGTTAGAGGTGTGTGAACACATGACTAAGTTTATTGCAAATGTCTATTTATATAGAAACTTTGGCCAAAGTGATGCATTTGTCTTTGCATGCATTAGTTGGTTCACAGTGTCTAGACGACATGACCTGTCAGAATGATCATACTTAGCCAGAAGATTGTCTAGAGTTGTATGGTTGATTGAGGACTCAAATGGAAACCTGTTGGTTCTTTATTTCTATAGTCTTTGTGAATGGTAGGGCCACTTCTAGGAAGGAAGGTGTGCAGGGGACCACCGATCTGTGGTGTGAGGTAGAGCACTCGGATGATGCTCTCCCTTTGTAGCAGAAGACTCACTGAGACTTGTGAGATAGATGTCAAGATTCCAGATGCAGTACTCTTTATGTTATGACCTATGATTAACAAACTTATGTAAACTTATTTATATTGCCAAGTGTAAATTATTTGTAAATGTATAGTGATGTAATTCCACTATGTTTTTATCTTTCAATATATTGTTATTTTTCAAGGTTGAAAAATATTTAGAAAAGATATGCATTTTAATGTGATTATGTAAATGTTAAAAAATAAATTTCTTTCATGTTTACCATGTTCATTTACTTTTTTAGCAAATTGTTGTGTAATTCTAAGTAATATGAGATGGAATGTTACATGTGGTATTAGAGATGCTGGGTTCAACACATGGATCTAGGCGTTCACTACGAGAAAACTTGTCAATGTTTAGCAGATTGGCTAATGTTTGAAATTGGTTTTATGCCAGAATGACATGGAGAAGAACCAAGAAAACTGTCAGAAAGTCTGTTCCCCAGCATTTACGCAAGATAGAAGTTAAGAAAGAACCTACTGAGGAGATTAAACTGAAAGAGCATATTAACTATGTTGAGGGTGCATGGATAAAAGATTTTGAGACTTTGACTAATTCTCTTAAGCGTATTCAGCTAGAAAAAATAATGAAACAAACTAACCAAGAGACCTATTGTTCCTACTTGTGTAGTTAAACCAAGTAAACCTTTTGCTAGTCATGACATGCTGTTTGGGTGTGGTCATGATGCCCTTGTTTTAGGAAAAGAGGTGATGGAGGAGTACCTATGTGTACATCCATCCTCTAAGTTTGTTTTACTGGATTTTGATGGGGAAGAGGAACTTGAGGAATATCCTTTAACCACAATGACATGTATTCTTGTTGAGTTATCTATTTAAATAAGGATGTAATTGTACCCATAATAAACTATAATAAAGATGAGATTGTTTTGAACAAATTTGAGTTTTGTGAATAGATTTATTGATGAATTTTGATGACGTACCTACATGTACATCCACCCTCTAAGTTTGTTTTACTGGATTCTGATGGGGAAGAGGAACCTAAGGAATATCCTTTAACCAAAAGTGACATGTAGTCTTGTTGAGTTATCTATTTAAATAAGGATGTAATTGTACCCAGAATAAACTATAATAAAGATGAGATTGTTTTGCATAAATCTGAGTTTTGTGAATAGATTTATTGATGAATTTTGAATTAATGAGATGCATTATTTTTGAATTCTAATCTATAAAATGATATGAATAGCAGGTGTGATATAGAGTATCATCATGGTTCAAAATCAAACAAATCTTAAAGATAGTCAAGGAGAGTCAAATCCTTCTAAAAACCCAATGACTAAGCTAGATCAGATTTTGACCATGCTGAATGAAACCAAGGAGAGTCTTGGGAACCTGGAACAAGATCTTAGGGGCCAAGGTAGAGCCGAAGGAGAAAAAGAGGACTCTCATAAAGGGGATGTTGATTTTTTTCACGAACCCAGTACTCATAGTGAATGGAGGGAGGATGTGGGTAAGACTAAGTCTCAAGAAGAAAAGAGAAGTAGACTTGCCTCTGAGCTGTCAAGAGATATGAAGAAAGTGACGCCACCCAAGTTTTATGGAACAATAAGTGGTGAAGCTGTAGAAGATTGATTGATAGAGATGGAAAAGTATTTTGAGATCAAAAATTACTCTGAGATAACCAAGGTAGTATGGGGTGCCTACCAGTTGACAAGTGAAGCATCCACTTGGCGGATGAACAAGAAAATGGAACAAGGGTTAAGTTCTCCAAGCTTAACCTGGGATCAGTTTGTGGTCATATTTTTCTAGAGGTGGTTACCACAGTTTTTCTTCGATCAAAAGCTATCAAATTTTTAGAATCTAAGACAAGAAGAAATGTCAGTGGTTGAATATTGGGAAAAGTTCACCCATCTCTTGAAGTATGTGCCACAATATCAGAAAGATGAAAGGTTCAGAATCAGGAAATTCATCATGGGTTTGAATGCCCAAATAGGTGGAGAAGTGGATGTGCATGGTCCTACCACTATGGACCAAGTTTTTGAGAAGGCAATCAAGCAAGATTAAAAAATGAAGTCAATTTCTACATATCACGAGAAGAATCACAATAGGTTTAATAAGACACCAACCTATCAACCTTTCGAGAAAAGGAATGGAAAATGAGATGTGACTAATAAAAGTGACAAGGGTTCTAGAAATAGAAGAGATGGACTCATAAATGAGAAGAAGAACAATAGCAATGTTTGGAGGAATGATAATAATTCAGGTAAACCTATTTAGAAGTGAAGACCTCCTGGAGGATGTTTCTCTTGTGGTGGAGATCATTACACAAATTAATGTCCAACCAAGAACCAAGGAATTCAATGGTGTGGTAACACATTACCTATCCAACAATAAACTTTCTAATAGAGGATTCCATGCTGCATTAGATAATTGCCATGCGAAGTACCAGATTACCTCCATAGAGATGACAGGTACTTTGTTTGGAGTTCCCATTTCTATTTTAATTGATACTGGAGCAATTGAGAGTTTTATTTCTCCAAGAGTATTAAGTAAATTTCATAGAAGAGCTAGATATATGGCTAAACCCTGGTCAGTTGAATATGCTAGCTAGACTAAAGCTCAGGTAGAGTAATGCATGTTTGAAGCCCAGATTGAACTTCCTAGTTTTTTGACTGAGGTGAATTTATTTGTATCCCCCTTAGGTTCCTATGATGTTATCTTACGGATAAATTGGCTATGGAGACATAGGGCCAATGTTGACTATTATGCAAAAACAATTGAGTGTCTAGACAATGTAGGAAACAAAGTCTTTTTACAAAGTACATAAAGAGAAGTCAAGATTAGACTAATCTCTACTATGCAACTAAAGAGGACTAGGTGAAAAGGATGTCAAATTTTTGTAGTCAAAATGGAGCAAGTAGAAGAGGATCCTAGTAAACAAAATGTACCTTTGGAGAACTATCCTTTCCTTCAAGATTTTCAGGATGTTTTTCCATATGAACTTCCAAGATTACCTCCAAAGAGAGCTTTTGATTTCTCTATTGATATAATACCTGGATCTGAGCTGATTTCAAAGGCACCATACTGCATGACTACTATGGAGTTAATGGAATTGAAAGCCCAAATTTAGGAGCTGTTGGCTAAGGGGTTGATTAGACCCAATGTTTCTCCTTGGGAAGAACCTGTGATCTTTATCAAAAAGAAGGATGGAACCTTGTATTTGTGTATAGACTATCGTATGCTTATCAAAGAAATGATAAAGAATAAGTATCCTCTAACGCGTATAGATGATCTTTTTGATTATATGAGTGACACAACATTCTCTAAGATCGATTTGTGATTCAGATATCATCAATTGAGAATAAAAGATGATGACATTCATAAAACAAATTCTAGAACAAGGTATGGACATTATGAGTTCACAGTTCTACCTTTTGGACTTACGAATTCCCCTGCAACATTCATGAATTTGATGAACAATGTTTTCTAAGATTGCTTGGATAAATTTGTTCTAGTGTTTCTTAATGACATTCTTATTTATTCTAAGAATGAGGAAGAGCACTTGTAGCATCTGCAGTTATTTCTACAGCAGCTGACAGAGCATAAGTTGTATGGGAAACTTTCTAAGTGTACCCTCTTTCAGAAAGAGATATAATATCTAGGGCATATAATATCATCTGAAGGGATTTCGGTAGATCCTGCAAAGATCAAAGATATACTTGAGTGGCCTATGCCAAATAATGTGCATGAAGTGTGTCGCTTCATGGGGTTAGTTGGATATTATAGGAAGTTCATTTTGAACTTTTCTGAGATTGCCAACCCAATCACTTCGATTTAGAGTACACCAAAATTTAAAGTTCTTAATCCTTAAAGTCAATTTGTTGTAATAACTAATGCCTTAGAAGAAGGTTTGGGAGTGCTTATGAAGATGGTAGCCTATGAATCTAGAAAGATGAGGGCATATGAGTAGAATTATGCTCCTCATGACATAGAGTTAGCTATAGTTGTGCACACTTTGCAAGTGTGGCGACACTACTTACTAGGAAAGCCTTTTGAGTTGAAGTCAGACCAACAAGGTCTTAAGTACATATTTTTCCAACCTAATCTAAATGCTTGACAAAGAAGATGGTTGGAATTGATATCCAACTATGAATTTGAGATAAGTTATATCAAAAGTAAAGAGAACCGAGTAGCGAATTCTATGAGTTGACGAAGGCATATCTCTTCAATTGTCTCTATCCACTCGAACTTCAAGGATTTAGTTTTACAAAATCCTACAGGTGATGAGTATTATGAGCAAGTTAAGTTGGCTCTCACAGTAAATCCTCAAGACTTGAGGTATGATGGGTTCTATTTTGAACCAGATGGGATTTTAAGATATAGAGGAAGGATGTATGTTCCAAGTTGGCAAAATTAAGAAACCTTGTGTGGAAGGAAGTTCATTTCACACTATATTCAGGTCATTCTGGAGTAACCAAACTCCTAGCCAATGTGAAAACTTTTTATTTCTAGAAAGGAATGAATAACGACTCTGCAAGATTTGTAGCAAGTTGTATAGAGTGCCAGAGAATCAAGGCTGAGCATCAACATCCAACAAGAGTTCTATATCTGCACGATATTCCTAAGTAGAAGTGGCAGGTCATTAGTATGGATTTTGTGCAAGGTCTCCCAGTGTCTTGAAATAGACATGATGTTATTTTAGTGGTCATGGACAAACTCACCAAGGTAGCTCATTTTATACCTAGGAATCTAACGGATGGAGCACCATTTATAGCTCGCAAGTTTCTGCAAGAAGTTTTTAGATTACGTGGAGTTCTTGAGAAGATTATCTCAGATAGAGATGCGCGTATGATGTCAAGATTTTGGCAAACTTTGTTCTTAGCACTAGGAACTCAACTTAATATAGCTCGGCTTATCACCCTGAGATAGATGGTTAGAAAGAAAGGGTAAATCAAGTTCTTGAAGATTTGTTAGGAATGCATTGCATGGATCAACAATACAAGTGGGAAGAGTACCTACCTCTTGTGGAGTTTTCTTGTAACAACTCCTATTATTCTGCTATCAAGATGGCTCCATTTGAAGCATTGTACAAAAGAAGATGCCAAACTCCTATAAGATGAGATAAGCTAGAAGATAGGTAGCATTGGTCTAGAAATGTTATCAGAAATGGAAGAACAAATCAAGCTGATCAGAAATAGATGGGTGGAAGCAAATATGATAAGACAAAAAAGTTACACCAATGCTAAGCATACATCGAGGCAATTCTCAGTTGGAGAAAAAGTTATTTTGAGGGTCAAACCTTATTAAAGTTCTATAAAGTTTGGAAAGTCTTCCAAACTCACTCCTCGATATGTAGGACCCTTCAAAGTTCTTGAAGTAATCAATCCGATTGCCTACATAATCACTCTACCACTAGCTCTTGCTGGGATACATAATGTTTTTCATGTTTCATATTTGAAAAAGCATATAACAGGTGATAATAATATTCTTGATTGAAATACTTTATAGGTACATGACCCAGGAGTGGTCATGATCGAGCCTCTCAAGGTGCTCAAAGGTCGCAAGCTCCGCTTGTATAATAGAGAGGTCACTCAGTGCAAGGTACAATGGGACCAATATGTAGAAGATAGTGCCACATGGGAAGATTACCATGATTTTTATCAAAGATTTCCTCATTTATTTTATGCTTTTCAAAATTGAACAAAAAATTTATCATATTATTGTTTTGGACATATTGGATCATCGAGGATGATGAATCTTATGGGGGGAGATATATCACACCCCAAATTTTGATCATGTTTTACTTTTTACTTTTACGTAATTAGTATATAATTTTGCATGAATTAGTGATTTGACGTTAAGTGAAAATTTTAAGAAAAATCAATGATATCATGAGTTTATGTTTATATGAGTAGAGTTTGGACATGTGATATAAGATGTTATGGTTTCATAAGGATTATGAATTGACTAATGATACACTAATCCTAGTTGGGTGATTACAAGATTTGACTAGGAAAATAGGTTTTTGCCCTATGAGAAAGAGAGGGAGAGCATCATTAGAGAGAAGTGAATAGACATATGGATAAGAACAAGTTGTTTCCATCTAAGTCTCATGCTTGTTTAGTTTAGTGATTTTTTTTCATTGAGTTTGGTAAGTTGTGTTCAACCCATTTGGTCTAAGTTTGGTTTCAACTCAACAATTGTTGACTTATCGTCAAGATCCATTAAGCATAGGTTTTGTTGAAAAACAAAGTTAGGAAGGTATGACCATTGACAAGGAATGGTCGATAGTTGTTAACTCTTGGGTGATATAAATATAGTTATATTCAAGACAAAACATTTATTAAGGGTTAAACAATTTCATTATTGGTGATTTTCGGTTGAAATTCCATCATGATAACCCATCTATTTTGGTGTTTGTGCAAGATAGAGAGGGGGAGAATACCTTGACCCCATTCTTGTATCTTGTTGAGTGCTTGAAACAATGTAAGAATACCTAGTATGCATCTACATCACATTGTTATATATATATTTATTTATTATGAATTTTTAGTCTAAACCTATAGTTTTGTTGGCAACGAGTTTCTTAAAAAGGGTGGTATAATTGCAAATTTTGCAACCACTTCTTGTTAAGTTTTGGAGTCTCAACCCCTTTATCTCCAAAGTGTCTTGGAGAGTATGGGGGAGCCCTTAAGTAGAATGGGGAGTGATCATAATGACCATTCACTCCTCCATCAAACTATTTGCACCATGAAGAGAAATTTTAGGCTCTATTTTGGCAAGGAATCTCTACGTTAAGGGAGAAGTTAAGCCTTGTAAAGGCTATATCATTGTGGAGGATTGATAGTCGAGGGGGCATCAGTGATATCAATGAGTGATAATAGTTTTTTTGTAGATAACTGAGAGAAGAGATAATACATAGAAAATGGGTAGAAGAGTGAGCTCTACTAATACAGAGAGATTTTCTCTTATCTAGAGAGTCCATGGGATCAAGGGAATGCTGTGATTCAAGAAAGCTTTGTAGAGGAAAACAAATTCTGAGAGCACGGTGATCAATGTGTATACAGAGCGTAGTGCACCAA
This sequence comes from Cunninghamia lanceolata, assembly GCA_027924645.1. NCBI lineage: Eukaryota > Viridiplantae > Streptophyta > Pinopsida > Cupressales > Cupressaceae > Cunninghamia > Cunninghamia lanceolata. The sequence continues at coordinate 5,493,297 of BSBN01000232.1, read as the reverse complement.
AATTTTAAGAAGAAACAAAGTAGAGGTAGGAGATTTTGAGTTTAAAACAATTTGTTTCATTCTTACTATGATATTTGTATCTTGTGGAAACTTGCATGATATAGTTACGTAGATTTTTAGAGATATACAATCAGTAATATTAGAATCTCTGCGGCTGTGTAAACTTATATAGTCTTGAATAAGAATATTATTCTTATGATTTATGAATTGAAAATGCACTCAGAGTGTAGGAGACTTTAGAGCTTGAGTCGTGATAGAGTTATATCATTGCTATAGTTGTCAAACAATATAGTATAAATGATAGATTACTAAGTAGAATACTTCTCTTTCTACTGTTCGATATTCTCAGAACTCTGATACTTTGTTAAATGCAGAAACATTATCATGCCAATGTAGTATCATCAGACCTAAGAGAATATATATGTTTAAACTTTTGGTAGACTTAAGTCTATGTCTATTAGACAATGGACTGTATGTCAGATGACCTCATATCATATACCAATTAATCTAAAATGATATAAGGAGTTCTCAAGCACCTAGAATAGCAGTCTGTTTCTTTTACTATTTTAGTGGTATAACGAGACAAGATGTATATAAAAGCTGAGACTAAACTTATCGAAGACTATAGTATTAACCTAGAAGTAAGCTTGTTGAAGTTTAGGCAGAGATAAGTTTTCATTTCCAAGATTTATATATACAAGTGACATTATGTACTATCAAAGACTTAATGATACGTTTCACTTATTCTAAGTATATAGAAATGTTATAGATATCATTGGAAATACCTAAAGATACTATATATATTAAGATATACGTATTATTTGATTATGACAAGTATAATCGTTATATGCAAGGATGATGTGCATGAATTCATATCCTTTCTATATCTAAATTCAGTGGACAAAAGGAGACCATTAGGTTAAAAACATTATTTTATTATTTTTGACTCAAAACCTATTCAAATTGAAAGATTATATTTAAATCAAGAATACTTATGCTAATGATAGTTTTCATCAATATTTTATATGAACAAGGATAAGAGCTCGTATTTTATGTTTATATGTAATATGAGAAATGAGTATTCATGAAATGCCTAAGTGGTAGAGAGTAGACTAGGGGTTACTACATTCATGTTATTTTATTACAACTTATTAACTTTGGAAAATAAGGTTTTTTGATATTTCATTGTATTGGGGTTAGAGAAGCCATAACCCTAGAATCAACCCAGAAGGGTTTAGAAATCTTAGAACTCTTAACTTGGTTAAGAATTTGTTTTAGTCTATTGTGCGTTATGGTCGATAGTAAATAATCAAGCAAACCATAGTTTAAAACATTATAAATTAGAAAAGAGTCTAAGTAGTACTTTGATAAATTTAAATGATTTTCTGATAGAGTCAAAACCTGACATATAGCACAAGAAGTGCTTAACCTTTAAGTCATCGAGTAGAATGACAGGAAGTCATAGACCTTGATTTTTGCAAGAATGCAATGAGGGTCTCTCTAAAGGGCTAAAATTACCTAAACCTACTTATAGCATGAATATCCTAGATTAAGTATTAAATTCTAATTCAGATTGACTAGGAATTGAGTTTAGTCAAGACATTTCATGTCTAGAGTTACTAGTCAAGCAAGTCAAACTATAGAATGAGATAGTTTCCAAGTTGAGTGAGAGGTGTGTGAACATATAACTATGTTTATTGAAAACATCTATTTATATAGAAACTTTGGAAAAAATGATGCATTTGTCTCTGCATGCATTAGTTGGTTCATAGTGTCTAGACGACGTGACCTGAATGATCATACTTAGTTAGAAGATTGTCTAGACTTGTATGGTTGATTAAGTTACGTAGGACACAACACTAGGACTCAGATGGAAACCTGATGGTTATTTATTTCTATACTCTTCATGAAGGGTAGGGCCACTTCTAGGAAGGAAGGTGTGAGGGGGACCGCCAGTATGTGGTTAGAGGTAAAGCACTCGGATGATGCTCTCCCTTTGTAGCAGAAGACTTGCCAAGACTTGTGAGACATATGGCAAGATTCTAGATGCAACACTCTTTATGTTATGACCTATGATTAACAAACTTATGTAAACTTATTTATATTGCCAAGTGCAAATTATTTGTAAATGTATAGTGATGTAATTCCACTATGTTTTTATCTTTGAATATATTGTTATTTTTCAAGGTTGAAAAGTATTTAGAAAATATATGCATTTTAATGTGATTATATAAATGTTAAAATAAAAATTTCTTCCATGTTTACCATGTTCATTTACTTTTTTGGTCTATTGTTGTGTAATTTTAAGTAATATGAGATGACATGTTACATAGAACAAAATCAACCCTAATAGAGTTCAATTTTACCTTTAATCTTGTAAGATTTTTGAGCTTTTTGGTGCAGTGACCTAAGAGCATTTTGATGCATTTTGAGAAGTTATGGTTTTTGTTCAATGTGTTTGGTAATAAGGCTTTTAGCCATTGTTGTTTGGTCCATTTTGTATGGTCAAGAGGTTTGGGGTGACTATATAAACCTCAAATCCTTCTTAGTCCATTTGGACCCTAGTTATGCCACTTAGGCCTAGTAGGTCTAATGTTGGTTTTTTGTTTGTTTTGAGTCTAATTGGAAATTTTTGTGTTTTGGCATGTTTTAGAGGGAATGGTGGTTGGTTAGGTTCCATTGGACAAGTTGAACCAATCGACCTCTTTGTGTTATTGCAAAATGTCATAGTGACCAATGTTGTCAATGTTGTCAAATGACACATTTGGTCGGTTGCAACCCATTTTTGGAAGTTGAATCTGTTTTGAAATTTGAAAACCAACTTGGGTCAAGTTATTTTCTATCCTCTCACCCCAGAATGGGGGAGGAGATTTTGTATGCAATTTTGGGCACAAAAATCAAGAATTTGACTATTTTTCTGAAGAAAACGTGTTTCTGTACAGACTGTATGAACTGAACTCTTGGTCTAATGTACTTTTTCTGAAACTAGAGTGAGTCTGGGTTCGAATGCAACTAGTTTGAGGTCTTGAAGTGGTCGGAGTCAAAAGTTATTGAATTTTCTTTCAAAACTGGTCTAGAAACCCTATTTTCTAGGCTGTCCCACAAATTTGGCCCTAGAATGCATTCCCACCAATGAAATTTCATTCCACTTTGTGAAATGTAGGCTAGGGGTGTATACTACTTGATTCCAAAATCTTTTTTTTGGGAAAGGAAGTCTTCTATTTTTAACGTGATGCCCTAGGTCAAGTATTCCTATGTATTTGGCCAGAATTGTGCAATTTATTGATGTAGATGACAAAGTCTAATAGGTGGGCGAATGAAAGTTGGTTTGGGAGTTGTTTGTAGGTCATAGAAGAGATCCAAGTTCCTACCCCAGGTTTATGACCCCAACTTTGACCACTTGTAGTGTAACCTAGACCTAATATGATCAATTAGGCCTAGAGACCAAATGAGTGTTTTGAGTTGCTGGAGTGGAGTTGGGACTGGAGGCTTGGAGGTCTGTTAGGATTCCTTAAAGGGTATCTAAAACCATCATTTACTTACCTGGTCATTTGGGATTTTGTCAAGTTGTGTTGAGAAAACCTAGTTTGGAGGGCTAGTAGCCTTACTAGTCAAGGTATAGGTTGGAGAGTTGTGTGAAGTTGGGGATCAAACCACCTATTGAAAAGGTGTTTGCAGACCTACCTTGAGGTGTGAAAGAAGCCTTGGAGGTTGGACAATATCCTAGACCACCAATCCTTCATATGCCCTTGTATGTGCCTTTGGTTGCTTGGTTGAAGGCTAGGTGAAGTGGGTGAGTGGGCAAAGGACAATAGAGTAAACCCTTGTGTGTTGCTTCCCTTGTGCCACTCTGCATCACTTTTGACATTCAATCACCATTTTTAGTGAAATTAAAATAATCAAAGGGAGTGTAGAGAGTTTATTGTAGAAATGGTAGGCACAATAGAAACATTTAAATCTAGGTTGTTATGACCAAAAATATTCTTTGTTGATTAAAATATAAATTTGATCACAAACTAGGCTAGGAGTAATGAAATTTAGTAAAACTAGTGTCAAAATGCTACATGGTTTTAAAATTTAATTATTTTTGTGTTTTTTAATCTTTTTTGGGGGGACTGGTGGCATGACTAATAACATCATCATTTCATGTTGAAATCACTAGTGGGACCACTATGATGGTTATGCAACCACCAAGGCAATATCAAAATTGTTAGGAAAGCTGTAAAATTGCAAGTGACAATTTTATAATTTCTACCAATGATCATGAAATTGCCACCTACTAAAATAGGCACTTTCATCCTATGTTTAATTCTTTTATATTTTTCTATTTTAAGTTGCACTTTTGATAAATTTTACAATTAAGTTGTGTTTGATGTCTCTTGTAGGAAGAGTACATTAGATGGAGTAGAGCTACAGAGTAAGGAGTGAATCCCAAGGATCCTAGATCTTGTTCTACCAATAATTTTTTTTGTATTGTGTCAAATTTTAAGTTGTCATAAGTGCAAAGCCTTTAGGACTCATCTTGTTTGCTATGTATTGTCATCCTTTGTCCTTTTCTCATCTTCATAAGATTGTGGAATTGAGAATTTTAAATTGGAGGAATGAATTTCTCAAAGGAGAAGTCTGGTAAAAAACTAGAGCCCAAGGGCACACTTGACTATGCAAAAAATAATCTTTCAAGGAAAAAATTAAAACACCATTCACAAGTGTGCACTTGGAAAATTTTAGACGCACACCTAACTAAAGAATGTTGGTTTTTAAAATACAAGTCAATGTATTGAGGCACACACTAGGGAAGAAAGGTTAACCTAACAATGGATTTACTTCAATATCATTATACACACATGTGCAAGTCAAGGGTCTAAGATGTGCCAATTAAAGGAGGATAGAAGATGTCAAAAAATGAGGTCTAGAAATGCAATACAGAGATGTGCACCTAAAAGGTAAAGAAACACTAGATTGAAGATTTTGAACTTCAAAGTGATAGTTCATAGGAGTGATAGTTTAGAAGTGTACACCTAGAGGCTAAGGCACATGTGATAATGAAGTTAAGAAATTTTAAAAATTTGATTCCAGCATAGAGGTGCATGCCTTAGGACAAGGGTAAACTAAAATACAAATTTTCAAGTCTTAATTTTTTCTAACTTCAGTATAAAGGTGTGCATCAAGGATTAGATATGTGCATATACAAGGTGCAGATGTATGCATAGGAATGTAAGGTTGCACACACACCTGATAATATGGATGCAGAAAAATGATTTCTAAAAATAATAGTTCATAGGCACACACCTAAAGGCTAAGCTCAACCTATGTAAAGGTGAAATTCTCACTTAAATTTACATAAAGGCGTGCATGAGGCCTTCCAGAGGTGTTTAAAACTAATATATAGTTATGCCAGACACATATAATAGAGGATGATAAAATTTCTAGTATGTAGGTGTATATGAGCTACGAAATGTGCACCTATGAGAGGAGAAATTTCCTATTAAAATGTGCCTTTAGTTCTCAAACACATAGCTTGTAGAAGCATGCACCTCAGATAGAAATTCACATTTTAGAAGTTGTTTAAGCCAACACACAGGTGTACATGGGAAAAATAAATGCACTTGAGGGGTCAATGCCAAATTTTATTTTCCTTATATGTGGTTGAATCATCTCCAAAAAACATAAATGATTTCCTAATTTAAATAGGAACCACCTTTGATAAAGTCATCCCATTTAAAAAAATAGCCTACAAGTTATTTGTAACACAAACATGGATAATATAACAACTATAAATAAAAAGAGAAGTGCCACTTAAAGAGTAGAAATTATTATTTTTGGGAGAGTAGCACTTGATTTTGAAGAAAATTTAATTATTTAAGAATCCTTTGACTTATATTTCTCCACACAACAATAATAATAATAAATCCAATCTTTTGCAACATGTCACAGGGAAAAAATAATAAGTAGAATGCTAAATTATAACAACATATTTATTCACTTTTCTAGGATTTTGACAATTTTCAACAACAATAGGGTGCCATTTTTTAAAGAAAAAATATTCAAATCATAGTAGTGATCAACAACAAATAACAATAGAATTTCATTTTTTCACCAACAATAGGTACACTGGATTTATTATCATTTTTTTTTAAATTTTCAAGTACAAATAGTCATTACAATTGACATATTCCTTCTAATTATTCCATCCTTTCCCTAACATCTACAAAATTCAAGTCTAAAGTAGTCCAAGTCATTAATTTCAGTCATAACAATAGTATGGTGTGTTAAAAAGGAAACAAACCAATATATTTATACTTATAATATGTAGTATTCTTCTCTTTCTTTGGAGGTATACTTAGTCGTATTCCATGGATATCCCAAGGTGCAAAAAAATGACTTATGTCACGTTTACTTGGAGGGATTTAATCTTGAAGAGAAAATAAAAGAAGGGAGTAAAGTCGCCAAGAAGTTGATGGATAGTGGCCTCATTCAAGATGGGTTATTCCCAATTGCTATACAAAGTCTAGAATTCATTCTAGCTTGTGTAAAACATTATGGTCTTGAAAAGAGAGAGATCAAATCCATGGATGGACAAGTCTTGTGTAGCCTCAAATCAAATGAAATTGAGTTGAATTTTTCCATGCTTCTATATGAAGAATTGCATGAGGTATATTTGGAAGAATGTGGGAAGGCTTTATAGAACCATCTACCGGATTGCTAGAGCCAAATCACCAGCTTTGGTTAAAAGAGAAGAAGTTAGATTTACTTGAAAATCTGAGCTAAGGAGAATTCAAAGAGGAATTTATGAGCATGATCACTCTTCTCAATTGAATAATATGTTAAGAAGAAGCCCACTATTTAAAGAGCACTATATGTAATGGTAGTGAGCATTTTGATTGGTCTACTTTGATCAATGATTATTTGCACAAACAATTGATAGAATTCAAACAAGCTCATGAGTTCTAGATGACACCTTATCTTGTGTTCTTGATGGCTTGTCATGGCACTTTCATAAGGTTGAACATTATAGGGTCATTTCAACACACTCGTGTGTATATAAATTTCCTATAGTTGGAGTATACCGAATCCCTTAAGCATTACATAAGGGTGAACAATGCTTTCATCATAAATTCAATACAAGAGATGGAGAACTAAAAGCATATTAATATTTATAAAGAGCTAGAGTTGTCATATTTGATTGGGATGAATGACACATTCAATCACTAACTTTCACTTATATTCAAATGTTTGGATTCACATCCCACCCATACATGCTACCAAGATGCCCAAATGACAAAGTAGTATTTATGGAACATCTTCATCAAATTTTTGAGATATATTTTATTTTGAGAGGAAGACATAGACCTGGGGTGGGTTTCCCAATTTAGTTAAGAATATACAAGTGTAAAATGACAATGGATTATAAATTGATCAATAAAGAAATGACTAAATTTAATTTAAAATTCATATACAAAAAATGGAACAATGACACAAAGAGTATTGTGCAAGCAAGGTTGGGAATCAAGTATATGCATGTTCCAAGGATTAAAGATTATTGGGATAATTATGCAAATGAGTTTGAAGTAAGAGGGAGAGATTTTAGTTGCTTAATGGTTTGTCAATTTTTGTTGACATTCTTTTGCAAGATGTAGAGAGAATTTTTCAAAATAAAGTTGAAATCTTATCACCATAGTTTGTAAGGAATAAGATGGATCAACAACCTTTTCCCTTGGTGAATTGTTCAAACAAGGAAGTTTCTTCAAATCATGAAAGGACCAATATAGTTTTAAATCACATTAGATTTTTCTTGAATTCAAAAATGACAAGGAAATGAATAGTTTTGAAGGATGAAACCTTAGTTTCAAAACTGCTAGTAGGAAAACACTTTATCTTCTTCAAAGACATTGATAAAAATAAAAAAGAAACAAAAGAAAAGGAGAAGAAAAGGAAGAAAGTAATATGGATACCAATTCAAAAGGAGGAAAGTTGAGACAAATCACTAAGAAGACGATTGGTATTGCCACACCAATTCAACATGAACAATTGATGCCTATTTCCCCATCACTAGTTAGAGAATCTTCTCTGAAAGATGTCATATTTGCACCCATTCAGTCAATGCCTCATGTGCTATCTCTAGTGCAAAACATTTATTCACCTCAAGAACCTCCAGAGATTAATAGTGTAGAAGAAAGAAGGGAAGAGGTTCCTACATGTGTAAAAGAGATAGTTGTGAGGAAAAGAAAAGTGCCTTTGTATAAAATTAACTTTGATACACTTGATAAATTAGTTGAGGATCTAGTTGTAAAGAAGCCAAAGTGGCAATCTAGAATGACAAAGACCACAAAAGGTAAGGTTATTATTGAAACAACCATTCCACCAGAAGATAAATCCATTTAGATTTTAAAGCCCACTATTTTTCAAATTATCAAGAAAAATTTGGGGCTGAGTTCTCGTCATGGAGATGTCAATATGCTAGAGGTTGTCATAGGGAATATTAATGAGAGGGTAATTGAAGATGGAGAAAATAAAGCAACCTTGAAGGCCAAAGTTAAACAATCCAAAGAGTATATCAATCATCTTTTACAATCCAAAGAGTATATCGACCATCTTCTACAATCCACTTTAGATCCTATAGTTATTATGCCTTAGATCTTGGACTCTACCCAAGATCAAAAGAAACTAGATCAGCTAGTTGTGTATGGAAAGAATTTGGAGAAATAGTTATAAGAAATTTGTCATCAAGGTACTAAAGTGTTGGAAAATTTGTACCAAATGATAGTAAATGAAAAAAAGGTTATTCATGGGATTGGTGATATAAAAAAATTCAGGGGATTAATGATATAAAAAAGTGCACAATAGAGACATTTTCATCCTATGAGAAAATTGCTAAAAGACTTAAGCAACTAGGGGCTCTAAAATTGAATAAAGAGCAAAAGAATAGGGTATTACATAAAAAGGGCAATATTTTTTCCTCATGAGGATCCTAAATGAAGCTTTATCCATTTTATTGAACAAAAATCCTCATGAGGAACAAATATTATGGATTACATGATGAAAACAAAAGTCCAAATTTCTCAACTTCAGTATTGCTAAGATCAACTTGATCAACTTGATAGGATTGTCAAGTATCTAAGAAAAGATACCACTCTTACATAATCAACTCTTCTCAAATCTTCAGTATCGGTAGAAGAAAAACCAAAGTCATTCTATATATTATTATATATTGGTAGCCATAAATTGAGTGACTCTATCATTGATTCAAGAACTTCAAATAATGTCATGCCACTTCAAGTAATGAATGTTTTGGGATTATCTTGTACAAAAACTTTTGGAAAGTGTTACTCTCTCAAATCAAAATTATTGTTGACGGTTAGTCAATTGAAAGATACTCAAGTATTTCTCACCACACATCCAAATAAATGCATCATGATGAATATATTGGTAGCAAATACTATAGCTAGTTATGGAATGTTGCTAAGCCATGGTTTTTGCAAAGGATCTTGGTATTGAAATTTAATTTTATTGGTTGTTGGAAACCATTCTTATCAAAGATGGAAAAATCAAGTTAGAACTAGAACAAAAATCCCACTTCGTAGTTGTGAAGTCACAAGATCCTAAAGCTAAAATTTTATATCAAGAAGTAGGTTTTGGCACTTATATGATGATGGATGATGAATAGATTAATGGAGAAGATTTGGTTTGTTCCAAATCAAATCAAGAATAAGAATCAGGCTTATGGACTATGCAATTCAATGGAAATTGCTCTACAACAAGTTTTAGAGCAGGAGTAGTGTTGGTATCACCTAAAGGTAAGTTGTACCATTTTTCTTACCATTTACAATTTGATTGTACCAATAATATTGTAGAGTATGAGGCATGCTTTTGTTAGGTCTTAAGAATGCTCATGGCATAAAAATTAGATTAGTAAAAGTCCAAGGAGATGCTGAATTAACTATCAAACAAAGAAAAGAGAAATTCCAAGTCAAGAAGAATTGTCTTTGACATTACAAAAATCAAGTTTGGGATGCAATAGAGTAGTTTGATGATTTTTCTATAGAATACGTTCCATGTGTAGAGAATGGTATAGCTGATTCTCTTGCTTAAAAAACCTCTTTGTTCATACCAAATTCAAATTTTTGATAGACTGCATTCATAATCGAGTTAATCTCTCAACCGATAGTACCAGATAATTTAGAGAATTAGTAGGTTTCATTTGATGATCTTCATATTGTTAATTTCCTAGAAATTAATGATCACTTCAATAGATTATTCTTTAAAGGTAGCTCTTCTCCTTACTCTGAATTAATGATTCGAGTTTAGGGAAAAGGTAAAGCTAAAGTTAATCTTGTCTAGAATTATTCAGTTGAAAGGTAACAAAATTTGAAGGGCTTAATGTCCAGAGAATATTTTTGATAGGCATGATTGATATATTTAGGATCAAATTGGTTCTTAATCATGGATGTACATTGAATATGAGCAAGTCAATATTGGTTCTATTGAAGAACCCAAGATGGTTAATTTGGGAAAGTGTTGTTCTCCCAAATAAAGTGAAAAATTCATAATGCTTTTTCAACAATATAAAGATGTGTTTGCATGCTCTTCTGGAGATTTGAATGTATCCCAAAGGATTTGTCTCATATAATTCCTCTGAAAATAGAAGTCAATCCATTCAGATAGAAGCAACATCATTACAATCTATGGATACACGGAACTATCTATGCACAAATTTAAAAGATGTTGGTACCAAGGATTATATTCCCACTACACCATTCTACATGGGTTTCTAGCATAAATCACGACTATAAAAAGAATGGAGAAATTAGGATATGTGTGGATTTTTGGACTTTAAATTAAGCTTCATTAATGAATAAGTATCCCCTACCCATTATGGATCATACTCTTCAAATGGTGGCAGGTTCATAATGTTGTCATTACTTGATGGATATTTAAAATATAACTAGATTGTAGTTGTAGCTAAAGATTAGTATAAGATATCATTCATTACTCCATGGGATATTTTTACTTTTGAACAAATTTCATTTGGTCTTATCAGTGCAGGTGCTACTTTTCAACGAGAAATGGATTTAGTATTTGGTGACTTGAAGGATAAAATAATTTGTGTATTTGGATAATTTTAAAATTTTACCAAAGAGAAGTAATGATTAATTTGAGCACCTAGCAAGTGTATTTGCAAGATGCAGGTTTCATGGTACTTCATTGAACCCAAAGAAGTCTATTTTTATGGTACCTGAAGGAAAGTTATTAGGTTATATAGTCTCTAAGGAAGGTACAAAGATTGACCCTAATTAGGTTGATGCTATCCATAATTTATATTTTCCAATGAGAAAAACTAGTGTACATTCATTTTTTTGGCAAAGTTAATTTCTTGCAAAGGTTTGTACTTGACTTTTTAGAACTCACAAAGGACATCAACAATGATGAAGAAGGCCATGGTTTTCAAATGGACCAAAGAAGGGAAGAATTCTTTTATAAAGATCAAATAAACTATTAGCAAAGCCCTAGTGTTGGTGCATCTATATTTTGATAAGAAGTTTATACTTTATTGCTATGCTTCAGAGCATACCATGTTAGCTATTGTTACACAAAATTTGTAAGAAGACATGGAATCTCCTATTGCTTTAATGAGTACTAGTTTCAAGGATCATGAAATGCAATATTCATAGATGGAAAAACATGCCTGTGTCGTGGTAAGAGTAGTCAAGACTTTTATGTTCTATATATTAAACTCTCACATTAAAGATTTTGTGCTAGATCCATTAGTGAAAACCATTCTCACTCAACAAGAGATGCATTCCAAACTGGGTAACTATATTGTGAAGGTTCAAGAATATGACCTTGAAATTAGGCCTACAAAATTGATACATGAGAGAGGATTATGTCAACTTCTAGTTGAAGATGGAGATAAAGACAATGAAGAGACTATTGATCCAATAAGCAATGAGAAACCTTTGGTGTTGTTTGTTAGTTCTATAGATGAATGGTATACAAACATAGCCTATTACTTGACATACAAAGATTGTCCAAGCTATATGGATAAGAAACAAAGAAGGGCATTGAAGTTGAGACCTCTCAAATACTTACTACAGAAAGATGTGTTGTAAAATGAAGTCTTGATGGCATGTTCTTGAGGTGTGTGAGTAAAGAGTAACAATCTAAGTTGTTGGAAACCTTTTATAATAAAGCTTGGGGTGGCCATTTGTCATCACAAATTAGAAATCTCAAGATATTGAGGGCACAATATTATGGCCATCCATGTTTTGTGATACATATAAGTGGGTGCCAAAGTGTTAATTTATTAAAAAATTATTGGAAAGCTTAAGCTGGAAACCTTTCCACTCAAATTAGTTATCATTCAAGTCCCTTTTAGTAGTGGGGGTTACATTCCATTAGGCCTCTTAACTCAAATTCTAGTAAAGGACATGTATACATTCTTACTGATACATATTATTTTATAAAGTTGGTCGAGGCTATCCTATGAAGTGATCTACATTAGAGGTACTGTATGATTTAAACATTGAAGAACTTATGGAAAATAACTATGGGTGCTTGTTTGAATCAAGTTTTTGTATCACATTCCATGATCCATCATCAAGAAGAAGATCACACTTAGCTAATTCCTCTTCTTGATGATGGATCATAGAGTGTGATCCAAAACCTTGATTCAAAAAAGATCACATAGTTTTTTCTAGAAGCTCTTTAGTGTTTATACATGGATTGTGGAGATTAAATGTCTCTAAGTGTGTGATTTCTTGAAAGAGAATATTCTTTCATTCTTTAGAGTGCCTCAAAAAATTGTGATTCAAGTTTTTTATTCTAAATATATTATAGAATTTATTTTAAATATGCAATTACCCTATCTCACTCATTAGATTATTACCCTCAGGGTAATGGGCAAGCTAAATCTTCTAATAAGAACATAGTGACAATCATTAAAAAATTGGTTGACACAAATCAATGCACTTGGCATAAGAAGTTGTATGATGCTTTATGGGTAGACAAGATTACTCCCAAGATGGCCATTGACATGTCACCATTTATTATTATCTATGGAACATAAGTAGTATTGTCAATTACTTTGGAGATATTACAATTACAACTAGCCATGATATTTGAAGATAGTGAATTCAAAGATCCTATTGAGAAAAGGATAATATACTTAACCAAGATTGAAGAAGATAGAGCGAAAGTGGTTGATAGGATCACTGATCATCAGGAGCCAATAAAAAAGATCTCTGATAGAAAGGCTCATTAGAGGGATTTTAAATCTATCCATCTTGTTCTACTTTGGGATATGAGACATGAGACAATACAAATGAATGGAATTGATTCCTTATGGTTAGGACCTTGCAATATTTTTTGATTAAATGGAGACACAACTTACTTTTTCTTGCACTTGGAAGGTACACATCTGCCATTGCCCTATAGTGGTCAATATCTGAGGCACTTCATTCCTTAGAGATTGGAGGGGGTTCTCCTTATTTGTGTTTCCCCATTTTTTATGTATTTGTAATGTCATATTGTATTTCCCTTTGTGTATTTTGAAAATACATGTTTCATTAGTGATCTAGAATTCTATTTTTAGGTGTGAAGAGAGTAAAATGGAGATGATATTAGAAACATAAAGGAAAACACAAATGACAAGTTATACCTTCAAAACTTCACTCCATTCTAGTCTCCATGATAAAGTGCAGAATTGATGCAGGAGCATCTAGAGGTGTAAGGGAAGTCTTACATCACCCAAAAACAATGTGATTCAAAATTGATGACTTTGTTTTCATTTCTTTTAAAAAATTATGTTTTTGGATACCCATTTTCTTGAATAATGATTCAGAACCTTCAAATTTTCCAATAGGGCCAAAGATACCAAAATATACTATTTTTAGTAAGTCTTTATTAGAGAATTGGTTGAGCTCAAAATTTTCCCCAAAGCTTCGGAATAGTCAAATAAGCATTCTTGGTAAATTTCAATTCAAGATCATGTTTGGATTTCAAGATATTAAAGTTTCAATTTTGTGAGGTACCTTGAAAAGTTTTGAAACCAGATTTGAGGCACTAAAACGTCCCATAATGTCTCAAAAAGTTTATGAAAATCTATTTACTTTTTTACAATATGATAGTTCACTTCACGAGATTTTCGGTGCTTCAAACGGGTTGTCAATCAAACACCCAAATCAAAAGTTATGCTTCCTGGAAGTTGACCTGTTTTTGGAGGGAGATGCAAATTTTAAAATTTGGCTGTTGGCTACCAAAAAGGGCTATATTTATTACTATTTTTTTGAACCCTGGGTAGTAGTAGAGATAAGGGGGAAAGTGTAGAGTCAAGAATAGGTGGGAAAATAGAAACCCTAGCTGATTTGGGGTTATAGAAGGCATAAGGTTCCAGAGTCTTGAGATGGGAATTTGTAATGTGTTGCAGCCCGTGGAGGATTGATTCCTCTGATTGTATTTGAGCTTCTATAATGTAATGGGTTGTCCAAATGAATAAAAGAACATTCTATTTTCTATGTGCAATTTCTATTGTTGTGTGTTTTATGATTTACCCCCTTCATCAAGTGGTATTAGAGCAAGGGTTTTTGAGTGTGTAGACAGATAGCCGACCGTGAGGCAGTTTGCACCAAGACTTGAGGTTGTGGATTTGCTACACAGATTAAGATGGCTCCATGAAGAAATCATGTTGGGAGAAATTCTTTGATGGAAGAGGGTTTTAGAGTCCTGCAAAGGCAAATCAATGCATTGCAAGAGGAGCTGCGAAGAGGGTTTGAGCCGAGAACAAGAGAGGAAAGTGAAGATGAAGCTGAAGAAGATCTATTTGAGGAAGAACAAGAAGTTCCTAGAGATCCTACATAAGTTAGGTTGTTGAGGGCCATTTTGAAGATTGGAAAGAGGCCCAAGATTGAAGTTTCTACCTATTCTAGAGATTTGAATCTAGAACAACTTATTGAGTGGATCAATGATATGGAGGAATATTTTGAGTATGAAGATGTGGAGGACCCAGATCGGGTCAAGTTTGCAAAAATGAAGTTGAAGGGCCATGCCAGTATTTGGTGGAAGGAGGTCTAGTTAGAGAGAAATAGGAGAGGAAAAGGAAAGATTACCAGATGGGATCAGATGGTGGAGAAATTGAAAAAATAGTTCATTCCTGTGAACTATGAGATGGAGTTGTTGAAGAAGCTGCAAGGATTGAAGCAAGGTAACAAGTATGTTAAGGAGTATACAGTAGATTTTTATAAGATTACTATCAGAAAAGGCCATGCAAAGGCCAACAAGGAGTAGGTAGCCCATTACATTAATGGGTTGAGGTCAAGTACTCAAGAGGAGCTCAGCCTGGTCAGAATGACCACCATAGAAGATGCGTACCAATTTTCCCTGAAGGTGGAAGAGAAGCTGAATAAAAGATTCGACAATAAGAAAAGGGGAAGAGGGCAAGGCAGAAGGACTGGTGGAAGACCTTATGGAGGCCAAAATGAAGATCCAAAGAGAAGTGAAGAAGCTGGCACCATTCAAAATCAGAGAAGAGATAATACCTACCGCCCTCGTGACCAGAATAATGGTGAGCAAAGAGGAAGAGGAAGAGGCAAACTTGGGCAAGGACCTGGAAGAGGAGGTTTTAGAGGAACCTCTTTCCAATGTGGAGAAGAAGGGAATTGAGCATACGAGTGTCCGCAACATCAAGGAAGGATGAATAGAAGACTTGAAGGTAATGCATGAGTTGCACATGTAGATGAAGATGCACAGTCTGAGCATTCTGAAGATGCTGAAATGGGAGAAACCCTAGTTGTTAGAAGAACCATGTTGAATGAGGAGAAAGAACCAGATCAGAGGAAGAATTAATTCCACACAAGGTGCAAATGTGAAGGTAAGTGTTGTGATATTATTATTGATAGTAGAAGCACTGGCAATCTTGTTTCATAGGAGATGGTTAACAAGTTGAAGTTGATAAGAAGAAAGCATCCACATCCATATCGGATCACATGGTTGCAAAAGGACCATAGAGCTTTGGTCAATGAACAATGTTTAGTCAAGTTCAATATTGGTGACTACCATGATGAGGTGCTGTGTGACATCATACTGATGGATGCATGTTATATGTTATTGGGAGGTCGTGGCAGTATGATAGGTGTGCTATCCATGATGGCCATACAAACACATATTCCCTAACAAAGGATGGAGTTTGTCATAAGTTGAAGCCCTTGAAGGAGGTGGAAGAAAATGTATGTAGTACTGCCAGAATTTGCTTGGTAGATGGTAGAAAACTTTTGGAGGGTATGAAGCGTGAGCGTCATTTCTTTGCACTAATTCCTAAGATTAGTCAATAGAAATGTGAAGATGTACCTATTGAAATGCACCAGACAACTGAGGGGGGGGTGAATCAGTTGTCCCAAAACCTTAACTACTTTTGCACTTTAAAACATTAATCACTTGTCCACTGATATTATGATTAAAACATGAAAGCATAAAATCATAACTTTAAACACAGTTACAAGATCAAACACAAGAGACCATATTTTTACGTGGAAAACCCTGTTAAGAGAAAAACCACAGTGGGGGTTAACCCACAAGATATATATGTAAAGCTCAATACTGAAAAATAGAGGCTCACTGCCAATAGGGCTCACTGCCTAGAGCTCACTACTCAAAGAGGCTCACTGCTAGGGGAGGCTCACTTCCAAGGGTTTTGAACTGAGATGATAGCATCTATTTCATGCCTGAATTCAGTTCCATTGAAGTGCAATATTCTTCCTTTGCTTTGCTCTACCTTTTACACTTCTTTCCTTAACTTCGCATCTTTACTCGAGGACATCTTTTGTACAACCAAATTACAAGTATATATATATCATTCATCAACCTTGGAATGTACATCAAGGTTGGCATTGCATTCATCAACCGTTGCAACAATCTCCAAGGTCGGCATTACAAACATTTACAAAATAGGTCTTGACCTAATACAAAAATTAAGCTAAGGAAGTATAGAAAAGATGTATGCAGATCATGCCATTCCTTAGCTGGGACTCAAACACGATCTTCCATGCCACAACATGCTTTTGCAATCATCAAGAGATCTCTGTAATTACTGGAATTAACCAAGTCAGCTAAGATTGGTTACACGCTACCTTGACTGGGAACACTCTTCATCTTTGATCCAAAATACTCCTTGCGGACCAATGTAAAGGCATGAACATGATCAGGAGGTATCCACAAGAACATTGCAATCACCAGGAGCAACTGCACAAATTCTAACCACTTTATCCATGAGATTCTTCACACTGGAGCATATGAACTTTACTATCTTCAACTATCATAAAAGAAAGATATCTTGCAGACCACCAAATCACAAACCATTGGAGTTGTAGGAACTTATCATCATCCCAAACTTCCCTCTAGAACTGCAGAGCAACATACTTCAATGCGGAGGAATGCGAAGTAAAATACTTTCTCCATCTCACTAGTGAATAATTAGAAAAAGCAAGTTTTACTCTGGTGATAGTAACTCACTCAATTCTTCATATCAGAGGCTCAAAATCAAGATTTAGCATCTTCAGACATGCCTCTAAAGAACTTCCAATCCATAGACAAAGATCTTCAATATACAAGAAATGTGGAGCAATCTTCTGGACTGTTCTTCAGTATGCAATACACTGTCTTCACTGTACTTCACTACAACTCTATTCCTTCCGGAGGAGCAAATTTTCTGAATATCCTCAACATATAAAGCTTCTAGACTAATAGCAAGATAGGATACAGTTGACACCAATGACAACAAAGATATGTTGACATCAATGACAACACTGATTAGGCACATACTTGCAATAATCTCCTCCTTTGTCATTGATGGCAACATATGATGTGAAAAACTATAGCAGTCATCAAGACAAGATTCTCCACCTATCACTTTACACACCTACACTCTTTCTCTCTAATTTTTTCACATGATTTCTCTCCCCCTTTGACAATAATGGCAAAGGGCACATACTTGCACTCTGCTGCTTTAAACTAAACTCTCTTCATCTGACTACTCCCCTTGAGAAGTAGCCCATACATGCATCAATCCAGATCTGGATGTAGAACTTTGAGCATCACTGGACTGATGCACTCTTGTGCATCTTAGTTTAGAGCAAGAGGGGTGATGACCCCTATCTTTTCTCTGAGATAATCAAAAGTATCCTTAGGCAGAGGCTTGGTGAAAATATCAGCAATTTGATCTTTTCTAAATACATACTCCAAGTTGAATTCATTCTTTGTCACTTTTTCTCTCAGGAAGTGATATCTTATGGATATGTGCTTTGTCCTTGAATGCATTACTGGATTCTTTAATATGTTTATGGCACTTGTGTTGTCACAAAAGATTGCAATTGAATATTCATACACAACTCTGATGTCCTTCAATATCTACTTCATCCATAACACTTGAGTGCAACTGCATGCTGCTGCAATAAACTCTACTTCTATAGTAGATAGAGATATTGAGTCTTGTTTCTTACTTAACCAGGATACTAGCCTTTTTCCCAAGAAGAATGCACCTCCACTTGTACTTTTCCTGTCATCCACATCTCCGACCTAATCCGCATCTGTGTATGCACTGAGAGTGAAATCATTATCTTTTGGGTACCACAAACCATAATCTATTGTGCCTTTTAAATATCTCAGTATTCTCTTAACTGCCATCACATGTGATTCTTTAGGTTCTGCTTGAAATCTCGCCACAAGACAAACTACATGTATTATGTCAGGTTTGTTTTGGGTCAGATAAAGTAATCCTCTAATCATAGATCTATACCTTTTCTAATTTGCCATAGGTGAGTCATCATTTTTGCTCAACTTACAACCAGTTACCATGGGAGTGCTTACCGGTTTAGAGTCCTCCATATTTAGACTGACAAATGAAGATACATTTATCCGATTGATTAATTTGTAGACCTAAAAAGAAATTCATCTCACCAAACATTGACATTTCAAATTCATTTTGCATTTCCCTAGCAAAAACTGTGCACATACCTTCATTGCCTCCAAAGATAATGTCATCAACAAAGACTGCAACAATTAGGATTTGTTCATCATTAATATTGAAATAGAGATTGCTGTCGGTAGTACCCTTACTGAACCCTAATTGTATCAGATATTTATCCAATCTTGCATACCAGGCCCTGGGGGCTTGTTTTAGTCCATACAAAACTTTCTTTAATTTGCACACCATGTCACTCTAATCAGATGATTGGAATCCTTCTGGTTGTTCAATATAGACCTCTTCCTCCAATTCTCCATTCAAGAATGTAGACTTCACATCCATTTGATATACCTTGAAATCTTTGTAGGCTGCAAAAGCTAAGAACATTCTTATTGCTTCAATTCTTTCCACGGGTGCAAATGTTTCCTCAAAATCTATTCCTTCAACTTGAGAGTATCCTTTGCATACTAATCTTCCTTTGTTTCTTACCACTTCACCATTCTCATTCATCTTATTTCTGAAGACCCATTTGGCGCTAATTACATTTTTATTTGTTGGTCTGGGGACAAGATCCCAGGTTTGATTCTTCTCTATCTGCATCAGTTCTTCTTTCATAGCCTTTACCCAATTCTCATCATTGCAAGCTTCATTTATAGTCTTAGGTTCAGTCTTGGAAATCAAACAAAAATTTACTTGCTCTTCTGTAGCTCTTCTTCTAGTCACAATTCCTTTGCTCTTATCTCCTATGATTTGATCTTCAGAATGATTTAGTTTTATATACCTTGGTGTCTTGGTGACAATTTCCAGAGCTTGTTCCTCTTCATCTAAACTATCTTCATGCTATACCATTTCTTTGCTTGCAGAAGCATCTGGTTCATCTGATTCATATCCACTTGATACCTTTTCCTTTCTTTCATCAACTTTGACATTTGCACTTTCAATGATCTTCTTCAACCTGTTATTGTAGCACTGATAGGCTTTGCTCTTGGTGGAGTATCCAAGGAAGATGCCTTCATCACATCTTGCATCAAACTTGCCTAAATCTTCATCTCTTCTGATATAACACTTGCTACCAAAAACTTTGAAGTATTTCACAGTGGGAACTTTACCATGCCACAATTCATAAGGAGTCTTTGAACTGTTACCTTTGACTTGAACTCTGTTTAGGATGTATACAACAGTGTGAATTGCCTCTCTCCAATATACTTCAAGTAGGTCAGCCTCTATCATTGTTCTAGCAGCCTCTTGAACAGTCCTATTTTTCCTTTCCACTACTCCATTTTGTTGTGGAGTCCTAGGTGCAGATAATTGTCTTTTTATCCCTTGATCCTCACAGAAGAAGTTAAACTCATTTGATGTAAAATCTCCACCTCTATCAGACCTCAAGCACCTGATTTTCAAATCTATCTCATTCTCAACCATTGCCTTGAACGCTTTGAAATTTTCTAGGGCTTCTGCTTTTTCCTTTAAGAAGGTAACCCAAGTCATTCTAGAGTAATCATCAATCAACAACATGAAATACCTATCTCCTTGCAAACTTCTTACTCTAGTAGGCCCACAAAGATCTGTATGCACTAATTCTAGTAGACCTTCAACAGATTGGTCCTTGCTCTTGAAGCTTGTTCTTGTCTGTTTTCCAAATTGGCACTCCTTGCACAATGTATCAGCAGGCTTCACAAGTTTGGGCAAGTCTCTTATAGCCTGGGTGGAACTTATCTTCACAATGTTGTAAAAATTGATGTGACACATCCTTCTTTGCCATAGCCAACTTTCATCAACCTAATAAAACAAGCCATAGTTATCATTTCCTTTCAGATGATAGATATTGCCTTTAGTCTTCTTACCAGTTGCAATCATTGTTTCGAAGCTTTCCATGATCTTGTATCCATTGTCCTTGAATCTCAAGTCATAACCCTTGTTGCACATCTGACCAACACTCAAAAGATTGTGTTTTAATCCTTTCACATACAAAACATCTTTAGTGTTATGCTTGCCATCAAAACAAATGGATCCTTTTCCACAAATCTTACCAGCTGTGTCATCTCCAAATCTAACCAGTCCTCCATCATATATTTCCAGACTTACAAGCTTACTTTTGTCACTGGTCATGTGATGAGAGCATCTACTATTAATAACCCATTCATCTTTATCTTCAACAACATGAACAACCAATGCACTTTCCACTGGTTTTTCTTCCTTCACACAACTAGTAGGATTAGTAGACACAGGTTCTTTAATAGAAATAAACAAGCATTCATTACCATAAGTACTAGCATTATCTAGATCACCATCTGATACTCCTTCATCATTATCAAGATCTTCAACATAGTAACATTTCTTTGGAATCTTAGGTCTATCAGGTCTTGGCCTAGGAACTCTTGTGGGACATCTAGAAGCATAATGACTAACTTTACCACAATTGAAACATTTAAAAGGTAATTTTCCTTTGAACTTACCAGTACCTCTGGGCAGACTGTTAACAAAGTTGGCTTCAAGTTCTTCAAGCTCATAATCTGGTTCCACCTTGTACTTGTCAGATCTGGGGGTTCTTTCTGAAGTGCTAGCCTTGAAAGCGGTCTCTATCTTTGGAAGGGAATCATCAAGTTCTCTCATTTCAAAGGCTGTCAACTTCCCAAGTAGCTGATCTTTTGTAATCGTTGTTACTGTCGTTATTTCCTCAATTGCGACCACTTTATGACTATGTTTTAGGAAGTGATCTAAGAATTTTGTTTATAATTTCAATGTCCTCAATTTTTCCTCGCACACTTTTAATGCTGCTCACAAGTTCATCGATCTTTTGTATTAAGGATGTCATGTTGTCATCTTCTCTCATCTTCAAACATTCATATTTTGCCTTCAGACTCTGTAACTTGGCACACTTCACAGATTCCTCTCCTTCATATAGATTCTTTGACTTGTCCTAGATTTCATGAGCAGTTTCCAGCTCCATAACCCTTGTTACTTCAATATCGGATAGGGCACTTACCAAGGCATCTTTGGCTTTGATGTTCAACTCAAATTGCTTGATCTCATCTTTAGTTTGCAGACCATTCTTTGGAATTTCATACATGTCTTCAGTTATTTTCCAAACACTGTAACCCAAGCAGAGGAGATGGGTTTTCATGCAAATTTTCCAGACGGAGTAGTTTATCCCATCGAACCAGGGACTTTCCTTTTTATATGACATTTTGGATCAACCTCAAGTGGTTAAGATTTCTTCTGAGGTACTTGGATCTGATACCAATTGTTGAAATGCACTGGACAACTAAGAGGGGGGGTGAATCAGTTGTCCCAAAACCTTAACTACTTCTGCACTTTAAAATATTAATCACTTGTCCACTAATATTATGATTAAAACATGAAAGCATAAAATCAAAAATTTAAACACAGTTACAAGCAAACACAAGAGACACCATATTTTTACATAGAAAACCCTGTTAAGGGAAAAACCATGATGGGGGTTAACCCACAAGATATATATGTAAATCTCAATACAGAAAAATAGAGGCTCACTGCCAATAGGGCTCACTGCCAGGGGGGGCTCACTGCCAAGGGTTTTGAACTGAGATGATAGCATCTATTTCATGCCTGAATTTAGTTCCATTGAAGCGCAATATTCTTCCTCTGCTCTACTCTACCTTTTACACTTCTTTTCTTAACTTCGTATCTTTACTTGAGGACATCTTTTGCACAACCAAATTACAAGTATATATATCATTCATCAACCTTGGAATGTACATCAAGGTTGGCATTACATTCATCAACCGTTGGAACAATCTCCAAGGTTGGCATTACAAACATTTACAAAATAAGTCTTGACCTAATACAAAAATTAAGCTAAGGAAGTATAGCAAAGATGTATGCGCATCACACCATGCCTTAGCTGGGACTCAAAAATAATCTTCCACACCACAACACACTTTTGTAATCATCAAGAGATCTCTGTAATTAATGGAATTAACCAAGTCGACTAAGACTGGTTACACGCTACCTTGTCTGAGAACACTCTTCATCTTTGATCCAAAATACTCCTTGCAGACCAATGCAAAGGTAGGAACATGATCAGGAGGTATCCACAAGTACATTGTAATCACCAGGAGCAACTATACAAAATCTAACCACTTTATCCATGAGATTCTTCACATTGGAGCATATGAACTTTACTGTCTTCAACTATCATAAAAGAAAGATAGCTTGCGGACCACCAAATCATGAACCATTGGAGTTGTAGGCACTTATCATCATCCCAGACTTCCCTCTAGAACCATAGAGAAAAATACTTCAATGCGGAGCAAAATACTTTCTCCCTGTCACCAGTGAATAATTAGAAAAAGTAGGTTTTACTCTGGTGATAGTAACTCAATTCTTCATACCGGAGGCTCAAACTCAGGATTTAGCATCTTTAGACATGATTCTAAATAGCTTCCAATCCACAGACAAAGATCTTTAATATACAAGAAATGCGGAGCAATCTTCTGGACTATTCTTCAGTATGCAATACACTATCTTCATTGTACTTCACTACAACTCTCTGTTGCTTCTGGAGGAGCAAATTTTCTCAATATCCTCAATATGTAAAGGTTCTAGACTGATAGCAATATAGGATATAGTTGACACCAATGACAACAAAGATATGTTGACATCAATGACAACACCGATTAGGCACATACTTGCAATAGCACCAATAGAAGTCTCAAATCTGTTGGAAGAATTTTGGGACATTGTCTCTAATAATGCATTATAAGGTTTACCACTAGTGAGGAAGATAAGTCATCAAATAGATTTGATACCAGCAACCAGTTTGTCGAATAAGTTAGCCCACAGAATGACCCCTGTAGAGAGTGAAGAGCTGAATAGACAAGTTTAAGAGATGTTAAAGAGAGACTGATAAGAAAGAGCCTAAGTCCATGTGCGATACCTGCAGTACTAGCACTAAAGAAAGATGGAGAGTGGAGAATGTGTAAAGATTCTGGAGCCATCAACAAGATCACGATCAAGTACAGATTTCCATTGCCCAAAATGGATGACATAATAGATTTTTTGAGTGGATCCAAGTACTTCATGAAGATTGATATGAAGAGTGGTAATCACCAGATCTGAATCAGGGAAGGAGATGAATGGAAGATAGCCTTCAAGACAAAGGAAGGTTTTTATGAATGGTTAGTCATGCCATTTGGGCTAATCAATGCACCAAGCACATTCATACGGCTCATGAACGAGGTATTGAAAGAGTTTTTGGGAAGTTGTGTTATTGTTTATTTAGATGATATTTTAATTTTCAGTAAGACTTGAGATGAGCATTTGATGCATATCAAAAGAGTTTTAGAGAAGCTGAGGGAGGAAAAGTTGTTGATTAATTTGAAGAAATGTAGTTTTGCAAAGAAGGAGTTGGTATACTTGGGATTTGTTGTCTCAGAGGAAGTTCTTAAGATGGACCTAGAGAAGGTGAGGGCTATCATTGAATGGCCTACGCTAAGGAGTGCTACAGAGGTATAATATTTTCATGGTTTGGCAAGTTTTTATAGAAAATTTATCAAGAATTTTAGTAGCATTTGTGCACCCCTAATTGAGACAATGAGAGGGGATAGAAAATAGTTTAGATGGACTACAAGAGCAAACAAGATTTTTGATACATTAAGCATAAAGTCATAAAACAACCTCTTTTGGCACTTCCATATTTCAATAAGGTATTTCAAGTAGATTGTGATGCTAGTGGTAGTGCTATAGGAGTTGTTTTGAGTCAAGAAGGCAAGCCCATTGCCTATTTCATTGAGAAGCTTAATGTTGCCAAGAAAAAATATTCTATTTATGATCAGGAGTTTTATGCAATAGTTCAGGCTTTGAAGAAATGGAGACATTATTTGTTGCCAAAAGAATTTGTTTTATATATTGATCATCAGGCTTTATAGTATCTTAATAGTCAAAGAAAGTTAAATCAAAGGCACTTAAAATGGGTTGAGTTTTTGTAGAGTTATACTTTTGTTTTGAAGCACAAGAGTGGGAAGTCCAACAGAGTTGTAGATTCCTTGAGCAGAAGGCAAAATTTATTGATAGAAATGACGATAGAGGTTGTTGAGTTTGATGAGCTCAAAAGTTTGTATCTTGAAGATTCAAATTTTGTAGAGGCTTGGAAAGCTTGCTTAGAACCTGTTACTTTGGACATGACAAAATGGTTGGATTTCATAATCCAATATGGCATGTTGTTTAGAGGAAGCCAACTGTGCATTCTAAGGAGTTCCATGAAAGAGAACCTGATTAAGGAGAAGCATAGTGGGGGATTAGTTGGACACTTTGGTTGAGATAAGACCATTGCTATTGTTGGTGAGAATTATTATTGGCCACAGTTGCAGCAGGATGTGAGGAAACTTGTGTAGAGTTGCAAAGTGTGTTAGATGGCAAAATGAACAAGTTAGAATACAGGGCTATATCAGCCATTACCTGTACCAAAAAAGCCATGGGATGATATTAGCATGGATTTTGTTCTTGGTTTACCAAGGACACAAAGAGGACATGATTCCATTTTTGTGGTGGTTGAAAAATTCTCGAAGATGGCACATTTTATTCCTTGTAAGAAGAGTAACGATGCTATTCATATTGTAGAGTTATTTTTCAGAGAGGTGGTGAGACTACTTGGTCTACCTAAGAGCATAGTTTCAGATTGAGATACCAAGTTTGTTGGTTATTTCCAGAGCACATTGTAGAAGAAGTTGAAAATAGATTTGAAGTTTAGTTCTGCACACCATCCATAGACTGATGGATAGATAGAAGTGGTGAATAGGAGTTTGGGTAACTTGCTACGATGCTTAGTAGGAGATAAGACCAAGGGATGGGATTTGATTTTACCACAGGTAGAATTTGCTTACAACAATTCTGTCAATAGGAGTACTAGTAAATCACCATTCTAGATTATATATGGGAATAGTCTAAGAAATAATTTAGAGTTAAGGAAGCTGGACAAGAGAGAAAAGACAAGTATCGAAGCTGAAGACTTTGCAGAGCACCTGAAGAATGTGCATGAAGAGGTGAGAAAGCACATTAATAAGATGAATACTCAGTACAAGGCTAAGGCAGATTAGAAGAGGAGATATAAGGAGTTTCAGGTAGGAGATGAAGTCATGGTTCACTTGAGAAAAGAAAGGTTTCCAGTTGGAACATATAATAAGTTGAAAATGAAGAAATTTGGACCATGCAAGATTATGAAGAAGCATGACTCAAGAAATGGATATGAGGTAGAGTTGCTGAGTGGGATCAACATTTCCCTTGTTTTCAACATTGTTGATTTATCAAAATATCATGAAGGTGGAATAGGGGATGGGCCAATAGAAGAACAATGGAGTATTCTAGCATCTACTTCAAAGGAGGAGATAGAAGAGATCTTGGATAGCCGTGTGGGAAGGAGTACTCGGAATAGGCAATATGAAGAATATCTAGTGAAGTTGAAAGGAAAGCCTATTGAAGATTCTTCCTGGTTATCTAAGGCAGAAGTGGAATGTTTGGGGTTTTCCTCAAACACCTGAGACGTGACGGGGTCACTTCTCAAAACTACCCTGGGTGTCTAAGGGAGGAGTATCCAGAGGTGTAAGGGTAGTCTTGCATCACCCAAAAACAAAGTGATTCAAAACTAATGTCTTTGTTTTTATTTCTTTTCAAAATTTGTGTTTTTGGATACCCATTTTCTTGAATAATGATTCAGAACCTTCAAAGTTTTCAACAGGGCTAAGGATACCGGAATATACCAGAATTTACTATTTTTAGTAAGTTTTTATCAGAGAAACGGTTGAGCCCAAATTTTTCCCCAAAGCTTCAAAATAGTCAAATAAGCATTCTTGGTAAATTTCAGCTCAAGATCATGTCTATATTTCAAAATATTAAAGTTTCAATTTTGTGAGGTACCTTGAAAAGTTTTGAAACCAGATATGAGGCACTAAAACATCCCATAACATCCCAAAAAGTTTACAGAAATCCATTTACATATTTTTCAGTGTGATAATTTACTTCGCGAGATTTTTGGCACTTCAAACAGTTTGTCAATCAAACACCCGGATCAAAAGTTATGCTTCCTAGAAGTTGGCCCCCAAAAAGGGCTATTTATGACTATTTTTGGGAACCCTAGGTAGTAGTAGAGATAAGGGGGAAAGTGTAGAGTCAAGAATAGAAGGGAAAATAGAAACCCTATCTAATTTGGGGTTACATAAAGCAGAAGGTTCCAAAGTCTTGAGATGGGAAGTTGTAATGTGTTGCAACCTGTGGAGGATTGATTCCTCTGATTGTATTTGAGCTTCTGTAATGTAATGGGTTGTCCAAATCAATAAAAGAAAATTCTATTTTCTGTGTGAAATTTCTATTGTTGTATGTTTTATGATTTATCCCCTTCATCAAGTGGATGTTCCTACATCAAGAATGCATGCACCCAATGCATCCTTGCTATAGTCTATGTGAAAGGAAGCAAGGTATGTGGAAAATGCTTCTTACACTGATCTAATGAGGAAAGACTTATGCAAATTTTTACTTTTACAGTTATAGATTAAGATGCACATTAACACAAAGATAATAACAACTTCCAAATGCAAACACAAAACTCACAACACAAGATATACGCGGGGAAAACCCTTTTCAGGTAAAAAACCCTACACTCCAAAGCTGCCCAATATATTATTTAGAAATCACAAAGATTACAATATACTTGCAGAGCAAGCTTTTACAGGAGTATATCCAACTAGAGATCTAGGAGGTAACTCGACATCTATAAGATTCTTACATACAACCTCCATCTCAAGTCCTTGATATATAGGAGATACAATACAGTACACCACCAACGGTAATTACAAAACCATGAGCTAAAACCACCCAAACGTGGCACCCAAATTATCTCCAATAAAAAATGCCTTGTGATATGCCAAACCACACACCAAAATGAGTAAATCTCCTGTTTATAGCTCTTTTATGTGTCCAACACGTTTTTACATTTCCTAAAATAGAAGGTCCAACTTTCAGAGGCCATAAATTTGATCTAAGTGTCTGATTGACGAACCATTTTATGTATCAGAAAGCTCGTGAAGTGCTCTATCACCCTGTACCTGCTACGCCAGTTATGACAATTTTGGGGACATTTAGAGAAGGTTTGTGTCATGCCCACATTTCCCATGCGGTCACAACACGCATCACATGTGTCATGTCCACATTTGTCATGTGGTCATGACATGAAATATCAAAAAAATTTCCACGCTTCTCTAGAAACCCCCTCGCACATGTAAGCGTGCTCGATGGCATACGCTTAAGGCGTAAACAAAACAGATGAATGCGGGGTAATACGTACACGCGCGCATACCAATCGCAATGAAGGCCAACAAGGGGGTCATCGCAACGCAATTAACGTTGCCAATAGGGTTAAACTTCACTAACTTAACTAAACCCTAAATTCTGGGAAATTCTAGCAGTATAACGCCTCACAGACGTGAGTAGGGTTTATTGTACTAAACTAATTTTAATCAAAAGGTTTACTAATTTGGATTAATAAATTACTTACATCTCCCTAGTTGCATTGGTAATACAATTGATTAAGTTAAATGAACATTTTTCAACAAAGTCTGATCATTTGTTCTCCTTCACGTTTTCTACAAATTAATATTAATTTGTTCTCCTTCACATTTTCTGTAATTTAATATTAATTTGTTCTCCTTCACATTTTCTATAATTTAAAACATTTTTCAACAAAGTCCGATCATTTGGTCTCCTTCATATTTTCTACAATTTAATATTAATTTGTTCTCCTTCACATTTTCTAAATTTAAAACATTTTTCAACAAAGTCCGATCATTTGTTCTCCTTCACGTTTTCTACAATTTAATATTAATTTCTTCTCCTTCACGTTTTCAATCAATCAGAGTTATCTCTGCATCATTTACATCATTCCTAATTTCTTGGTAGATCAGATCTCAGAATCAGGATTTACTAACTTCGTTTGATGAGGTTTACTAGGTTTCCATTCTAGGTTTAAATCAACGTTTAAATTAATTTTGTTAATTAAAAAGGTCACAACATGCTTAAAAGAGTATTAAATTTTAATTAGTACTCTTAGCCCTAAATTCCTCCATCAATAAAATAATATTTTCTTTATGAGTGAAAAACCTATTTTCTCATTTTCTCCTCTTTGTTTTCACTTTTATCTTTCTTTTTTTTTTTCTCTCATTTTTCTTATTATCTCAATTTGTCTTTTTCTCATGTTGTTGCAGGGTATAATGGCCACTTATGAAAAACATAAGATGGCTTCATTTAATTATAATTATATAAAAATAAATATATATATATATATATATATATATATATATATTTATTTTATTGTGTTAATGAATTAGGTTTCCTTTTTTTTTATAAATATATGTATATTTTTATTTTCTTGTTTCCATTTGAAAAATGCTGAGCCCTAAATATATTTTTTTGTTTTGTTATTGGCAGGTCTGAGAGGAAATGGCGGCGGCGGTATTGAAGAGGCCGTAGGGTATGATAGCCGATGGCGAGGTGGAGCGGCGGTGGTGAGAATGGTGGTGGAGACTCGTTGGTAGGGTCGTGTGAGGGCCGTAGAGAGGGGAGTTCAGGCGGCAGTTGCGTAGGAGGAAGGACGACGAAGTGTACAGAGAGGGCCGCACGACAGAGAAACCATGGCAGAGGAGACATGCTGCGGTGGTTCGATCGATAGAGGGAAGGTCTATTCGTAGTAGCGAACGCTGCTAAGGGGATGCTACGGGGTGCAAAGGGAAAGGGGAGTATGGGGAGGGGGTGGAGCCCCCTCCACACACCCAATGTAAGAGCAACAACGGTGGGGGGGTTTGAACCCCCCCACCACTCCATTCAATATTATATATATATATATACCAAAAACTGCAAACTATCATATTTTTTGTTGACAGTTTATTTACTGTGTTTCATTTACACAGCTATCATTTCATTTCTTCAATGGATTTTATTTATTAATATATATATACATACACAGCAGAATCACAAATTAATACAAATCACAGTTTAATTAATAATAATATATAACTATATATATACACACACAGTAGAATCACAAATTAATACAAATCACAGTTATAGTTATATATTATTATTAATTAAACTGTGATTTGTATTAATTTGTGATTCTGCTGTGTATGTATATATATATTAATAAATAAAATCTATTGAAGAAATGAAATGATAGCTGTGTAAATGAAACACAGTAAATAAACTGTGTCAACAAAAAATATGATAGTTTGTAGTTTTTGGTATATATATAAAAAAAATATTGAATGAAGTGGTGGGGGGGTTCGAACCCCCCCACCGTTGTTGCTCTTGCATTGGGTGTGGGGAGGGGGTGGAGCCCCCACCCACACCCCAGGTTGTGGGATGTGGGTGGGTGCTTCGCCCCCTCCCTACACTCCCCTTTCCCTTTGCACCCTGCGGCATCCCCTTAGCAGTGTTTGCTGCTACCAATAGACCTTCCCTCCGCCGATCGAACCACCGTAGCCTGTCTCCTCTGCCATGGTTTCTCCGCCGCGCAGCCCTCTCTGTACACTCTGGCATCCTTCCTCCTATGCAGCCGCCACCCGAACTCCCCTCTCTGCGGCCCTCACATGACCCTGCCAACGGGTCTCCACCACCATTCTCACCACCGCCGCTCCACCTTTGCCATCGGCCACATACCTTGCGGCCTCTTCAATACTGTTGCTGCCATTTCCTCTCAGATCTGCCAATAACAAAACAAAAAAATATATTTAGGGCTCAACATTTTTCAAATGGAAACAAGAAAATAAAAATATACATATATTTATAAAAAAAAGGAAACCTAATTCATTAACACAATAAAATAAATAAATAAATAAATAAATAAATATATATATATATATATATATATATATATATATATATATATATATAATTAAATGGAGCCATCTTATGCTTTTCATAAGTGGCCATTATAACCTGCAACAACATGAGAAAAAGACAAATTGAGATAATGCAAAAAATGAGAGAAAAAGAGAAAGAAAGATAAAAGTGAAAACAAAGAGGAGAAAATGAGAAAATAGGTTTTTCACTCATAAAGAAAATATTATTTTATTGATGGAGGAATTTAGGGCTAAGAGTACTAATTAAAATTTAATACTCTTTTAAGCATGTTGTGGCCTTTTTAATTAACAAAATTTATTTAAATGTTGATTTAAACCTAGAACGGAAACCTAGTAAACCTCATCAAATGAAGTTAGTAAATCCTGATTCTGAGATCTGATCTACCAAGAAATTAGGAATAATGTAAATGATGTAGAGATAACTCTGATTGATCGAAAACATGAAGGAGAACAAATTAATATTAAATTGTAGAAAATGTGAAGGAGAACAAATGATCGGACTTTATTGAAAAATGTTTTAAATTATAGAAAATGTGAAGGAGAAGAAATTAATATTAAATTGTAGAAAACGTGAAGGAGAACAAATGATTAGACTTTGTTGAAAAATGTTTTAAATTATAGAAATCGTGAAGGAGAACAAATTAATATTAAATTACAGAAAATGTGAAGGAGAACGAATTAATATTAATTTGTAGAAAACGTGAAGGAGAACAAATGATCGGACTTTGTTGAAAAATGTTCATTTAACTTAATCAACTGTATTACCAATGCAACTAGGGAGATGTAAGTAATTTATTAATCCAAATTAGTAAACCTTTTGATTAAAATTAGTTTAGTACAATAAATCCTACTCACGCCCGTGAGGCGTTATGCTACCAAAATTTCCCATAATTTAGGGTTTAGTTAAGTTAGTGAAGTTTAACCCTATTGGCGACGTTAACCGCGTCGCGATGACCCCCTTGTTGGCCTTCATTGCGATTGGTATGCGCGTGTGTACGTATTACCCCACATTCATCTGTTTTGTTTACACCTTAAGCATATGCCACTGAGCACGCTTATGCGTGTGAGGGGGTTTCTAGAGAAGCGTGGAATTTTTTTTGATATTTCATGTCATGACCACAGGACAAATGTGGACATGACACGTGTGATGCGTGTCGTGACCACATGAGAAATGTGGGCATGACAGTTTGATACCTAAAAATTGAGTTCAGAACTTTTCCGGCAATTTAAAAAAAATAGAAACTTTAATATCTCACAATCCAAATATGATCTTGAGTCGAAACTCACCCGAGATGTTTACTTAGTTGTTCCGCACCTTCTGGAAAAATTTCAGGTCAACTTGAGGTCAATTGAAGGACTTACTAAAAATAGTAAGTGTCACTATTTTAAGCTCGTTTGGAGACTTTTGGAAAGTTTGAAGGTTCCAGACCATTCTCCAAGATAAAGGGTATTCAAAAAGACCAAAACTGGGAAGAATAGTAATCTTTCAAAGTTACAAGGTTGAGACACTTTTCTTAACATTCTCCCACTTGTTGAACACCTTGCAAGAGCAAAGGGAGCATCAACACCATGATTTAATTTCTAGGGGCCGTAAGGCCCATAGACTCTAAACACCATCTGAACTTCTCTGTGCTCACAGGTTTTGTCAAGGAATCTGCAACATTCATCAAAGTTTCAACTTTTTCTAAGTTTACCTTCCCATCCTCTACCATGTCATGAACAAAATGGTATTAGACATCAATATGCTTAGTCCTTGCATGTAAAGTAGGATTCTTTGCCAAACATATGGCACTCTGATTGTCACAACAAATAGTAATCTTCCCTGCATCAAACCCAACATCAGAACACAATCTCTTAAGCCAAATGGCTTCTTTACAAGCATGAGTTGCTCCCATGTACTCAGCTTTAGTAGTGGACAAAGCGACCATAGGTTGCCGCTTACTCACCCAACTAATAGCACCACCAAACATAGTGAACACATAAGCATTGGTGGATCTCCTTCTGTCAATGTCACCCGCCCAATCTGAATCCACAAATCCACGAATAGAAAGTGAATGCCGAGGTCCTATAGGATAACCATGATAACATAAGGAATACTCATAAGTACCCCACAAATATCTAAACACTCTCTTCACTGCATCCCAATGTACCCGTCGAGGATTAGCCATAAATTGACTAAGGACTCCCTGCTTGGGCAATGTCTGGTCTTGTGCAGACCATCGCATACATCAAACTACCAACCGCACTAGCATAAGGAACTCTACTCATATCCTCTATCTTAGAAGAAGACTTTGGACAATCTTCAATAGATAACTTTGTCCCCATTGTAACAGGAACAGTCAAAGGTCTACAATCCATCATGTTGAATCTCTCCAACACAGTGTTAACATACTTACTTTGGCCTAACCAAAGTTTTCTGTTTGCTCTGTCTCTTCTGATCTCCATTCCCAGAACGTACCGAGTTGCCCCTAGATTTTTCATCTCAAAATGTGCTGACAAATGAGACTTCAAATAAAAAATCAAACTTTTACCATTCCCAATGAGTAACATATCATCGACATACAATGCAATAATGAGAATGTGATCATTGTCAAACTTGTAGTAAACACAATGATCTGATTTCAATCTTTGAAATCCAATACTCAACACAAAAGCATCAAACTTCTGGTACCACATCCTAAGAGACTGTTTCAAACCATACAAAGGATTTTTCAACTTGCAAACTAGATTTTCTTTACCTTTCACCACGTAGTGCTCTGGTTGTGACATATAGATCTCCTCCTCCAAGTCACTATGAAGGAATGCTGTCTTCATATCCATCTGTTCCAGTTCTACATCATACGCTGCTGCAAGAGATAACATGAACTGAATAGATGTCAGCTTTGCAACGGGAGAGAAAATCTCACCATAGTCAATTCCCTACACCTGAGAATACCCCTTCGTAACCAATCTAGCCTTATATTTCTCAACACTACCATCTACACTGAATTTCTTTTTGAACACCCATTTGCATCCAATAGGTTTTCATCCTTCAGGCAAAGGCACCAAGTCCCAAGTATTATTCTTTTCCAAAGAAGCCATCTCCTCTTCTATGGCCTCCTTCTAGGAGCCTACATCTTTCATACCCATAGCCTCTTTCACAGTTCTAGGCTCATCAGTGTTAGAAATCAAAGAAAAAATACATCTGGAATCATGCAATGAATAACCAAACCTAGTAGGTTGTTGCCTTATTCGCGTGGACCTCCTCAAAGGTTGAGGTTCTTCATCTTCTTCTGAACTTTCAGAGCCACTAGAGCTCTCCTCATTATCAAGTCCAATAGATGTTTTTGGTTCAACTTTCTCAGGGGTGGAAGGAAGCTGAACCACACCATCTTTCTTCTCTTCTTTCTTTGGCTGCAAGACAACAGAAGAAGGATTAAGCTCTCTGAAGATCACGCTTCTACTATACAGAACTCTCTTAGCTACTGGATCCCAAAGCTTGTACCCTTTCACACCGATACCATAACCGATGAAGATACACTTTATAGCCTTGTTCTCCAACTTAGACCTCTTCTCCTTAGGCACATGTGCATATGCCTCACAACCAAATACTCGAATGTGTCTTAATGAAGGCTTTTTACCAAACCATACCTCCATAGGTATCTTATCAATGAGCGCTGATGTAGGAGACCTGTTAACCAGATAACAAGCGGTAGCAATAGCTTTAGCCTAGAACTTTTGTTTAAGACCAGCTCCACTTAGCATACTCCTTGCCCTCTCCATCAACGTTCTATTCATCCTCTCTGCAACTCCATTCTGTTGAGGGGTATACAGAGTTGTCTTGTGCCTCTCAATCCCCTGTTCTTTACAGAACTTGTCAAAATCTGCTAAACAGAACTCACCACCATTGTTAGTCCTCAAACACTTAATCTTTCTATCCTTCTGATTCTCTACAAGAGCTTTGAACTCTTTGAATCTATTAAAGACTTTAGATTTACTTCTAAGGAAATACACCCATGTCCTACTGTAATCATCAATGAATGAAAGAAAGTAAACATATTTTGAAATCAAAGGAACATTAATAGGACCAAACACATTAGAATGAATCAAGTCCAACACCTCAGAAGATTTGTGAGAACTGGAATAAAACTAAACATGGTTTTGTTTTCCATAAATGCAATGTTCACAGAAATCAAACTCAAGGTTACAATCATTCATACCCTCAACAAGATTTTTATTCTTTAGGGTTCTCAAACCCTTTTCACCAATGTGACCAAGCCTTTAGTGCCATAACATTATCTTCTCAGCTGGGAGTTTCATCTCCATAGAATGAGCACCCTTAGGTACCCAGAAAGCACGACCATCAGAAGTAGATGCAACAGTCTTTTTCACTGCTGGTTCCAATGGTGAAGATGAAGACTCTGAAGCTCTCTTCTTTGAAATAGAGGCACTATTGCACTGAACTGCACATGCATCAAGCTGAAATAGAGTGCCAATCCAAACACCCTTAGCCAACACCATAGATCCTCTAATCATCTTGCATCCTCCATTCGAGAAAACAACCTGCACACCCACAACATTCAATTTACTTATAGAAAGAACGTTCCATGTCAAACTAGGGATATGCAGAACTTCATTGATTCCCTTTACTCATCCATTAGGGAATCGAATTAAGACTCTTCCACGACCAACAATATTTAGGTGAGAATCATCACCCAAGTACACCTTTCCACAATCATATTCTTCATACTTCAAAAACCAGCGCCGATATGAGGTCATGTGAAAAGATGCACCGTAGTCAATAAGCCACACATCCTCAGATGCATGCATTGCCAAGGCAGCAACAAATGCTTCTTCATCCTGAGAGGACTTGTCAGAATCCGAATCATGATT
The DNA here is from genome assembly GCA_027924645.1 of Cunninghamia lanceolata. Classification (NCBI taxonomy): domain Eukaryota; kingdom Viridiplantae; phylum Streptophyta; class Pinopsida; order Cupressales; family Cupressaceae; genus Cunninghamia; species Cunninghamia lanceolata. Next base: position 5,457,591 of record BSBN01000232.1, on the reverse strand, counting down.
CTTCTTCTTTTTCTTTTTCTCCTCCTTGTACTCCTTGCATAAGTGACCAGGTTTGCCATAGTTCCAACACAGGGCCTTGGACTTTCCAAGAGACTTAGATTTCCCACGGGATTTGGATCTTCCTTTTTCATCCTTCTTCTGATCCTTTTTCTTTCCCTTCTCTTTAGATCTACCACGAACCGCAAGAGCCTCCTTAGCCGATTCAGAAGATTTTCTCCGCATCTCTTTAGACAATAGTGAAGAAACCACTTCATCCATCTTGAAGGTGGTAGTGGTACTCCCAGTGGCCATAACAAGGTGGTCCCACGAATTTGGTAAGGAACACAGTAATGTCATACATAGATCCTCCCCCTCCATCTTCACACCAATAGAAGTCAACTGGGAAACAAGCATATTGAATGTATTTAGGTGATCAGCGACAGATCCTCCATCTTCCATCCTTAGAGAATATAATTTCTTTTGCAAGAATAACTTGTTCACTAGGGATTTAGCCTAATAAACATCTCCAAGTTTCTTCCAAAGATCCTTTGCCGTCTTCTCTTCATGGATATTCAGGAGCACTGAATCAACTAAACAGAGTCTTATCAAACCCTTGGCTTTTTGATCTTTGAGATCCCAGTCTTCTTGAGACATTGCTGTTGGTTTTGTACCAGATACGGCTTCCCATAAATCCTGATCTACAAGCATGTCCCCCATTTTGAGTTTCCACAACTCGAAATTACTGCCACTAAACTTCTCTATCTCAAACCTCCTAGTGTGCTCGCCATCTCTTACCTGCAACAAAGATTTTAAAATCCTCTGCACAAGCTCCCACTCAAACAAAGATCAGCTCAAAAAACCCTCTACCCAACAACTAGAACCAAAGGTGATCAGGCTCTGATACCAACTGAAAGGAAGTAAGGTATGCGGAAAATGCTTCCTACATTGATTTAATGAGGAAAGACTTATGCAAATTTTTACTTTTACAGTTACAGATTAAGATGCACATTAACATAAAGATAATAACAACTTCCAAATGCAAACACAAAACTCACAACACAAGATGTACGTGGGGAAAACCCTTTCAGGTAAAAAACCCCACACTCCAAAGCCGCCCAATATATTATTCAGAAATCACAAAGATTACAATATACTTACAGAGCAAGCTTTTATAGGAGTATATCCAACCAGAGATCCAGGAGGTAACTCAACATCTATAAGATTCTTACATACAACCTCCATCTCAAGTTCCTGATATATAGGAGATACAATGCAATACACCGCCAATAGTAATTACAAAACCATGAGTTAAAACCACCCAAACGTGGCACCCAAATTACCTCCAATAAAAAAATGCCTTGTGATATGCCAAACCACACAACAACATGTGTAACTCTCCCCTTTACAGCGCTTTTATGTGTCCAACACGTTTTTACATTTCCCAAAATAGAAGGTCCAACTTCCGGAGGCCATAACTTTTGATTCGGGTGCCTGATTGACGAATCATTTTATGCGTCGAAAAGCTCGTGAAGTGCTCTATCACCCTATAACCCGCTACGATAGTTATGCCAATTTTTGGGATGTATAGAGAAGGTTTGATACCTGAAAATTGAGTTTGGAACTTTTTTGACAGTTTCAAAAAAATGGAAACCTTAATAGCTCACAATCCAAATATGATCTTGAGTCGAAACTCACCTGAGATGTTTACTTAGCTGTTTCGCACCTTCTGGAAAAATTTTAGGTCAACCCAAGGTCAATTGAAGGACTTACTAAAAATAGTAAGTCTCACTATTTTAAGCTCATTTGGAGACTTTTGGAAACTTTGAAGGTTCCAGACCATTCTCCAAGATAAAGGGTATTCAAAAAGACCAAAACTGGGAAGAATAATAATCTTTTGAAGTTGCAAGGTTGAGACACTTTTTCTTAACACTATGATCGAGATATAATGTAGATTGATCTCACTAAGCATAAGCTAATGGAAAATGGAGGGGATGAGAGTATATTTGGACAACATAATAGTACTATCTAGTGAGCCCCCTTTTGGCTTAGATGAGGGTTCAATTTATAGATAGTTGATAAAAGGATGAAGGGTTAAGATTGAAAGTTTAGATCAATGGCTAGGATTGATTGGGGATTAGGGTTTGGATTGGAGTTGTAGTCATGTGACAAGTGTCCATGAGGGTTGAATGAGAGGAATTAGGGCTTGGATTAGGGTTTGATAAGAATTTCTAGGGCATCCTTATGTGTGAAGGGTCAATATTAAAAGATGAATGGAGGGTGGAGATTAAGTTATAGGTTTGACTTTGATTTTTGTCCTCTAGTGGAGGAATTTTAAATTTGGTTTTATTTCTGGAGTGGTGAGGATAGTGACATGTGTCTAGGACAACTAATTAAATAATACATATTACTTAATTAGTTATGGGGATGTGATTAGATGGATGTTAGGATTAATTAAATAAGTTTTATTTAAGTAATCTAGCTATTGGAAAAGTTAGTTGAAGGGATGTTAATTAAATAAATGAAGTTTATTTTAAATTAACATAGGGATATGAAGGCTTGGGAGGTCAAATTAAATAAATAAAGGGGAATTTAGTTAATTAATTTAGGCTACTAGATAAAGGGATAAGTTAATTAAATAAGTATAATTTATTTAATTAACTTGGGATAAAGGTGGACATAAGGCAAAATCGAGGTTAGGTGGTGTCAAAAGGAAACAATCAATTTTAGGTGTCTACATTTTACCCCTCTTTGAAATGGTGTTGCAACTAAGTAACATTATTTAAAAGAAGTTTAAAACATAGTGCTGGATTGGATAGAAGAAGACTTTCATTTAGAAGAATAGGGTTAGGCTTAGGGATGATGGTAGAGGTCATGCCCCCTCGAGAGGACATGTGGTTTGCAAGAACACATGTGTGCTCTCGAAATGGTTGAAATAGGTTGGTTAGGAAGGAGGAAGGTTAAGGGATGGAATGGATGAAGGGGGTGTTATACTGTAATATAGTGAGAACAATCTAAATTTTTGATATAGCACTAGACCTTATGCACCAAGGTATAGAGACCGGGGTAACAATGTGTGTCGTGCATAAAGATGGATGCCTCAACACAACACAAGGAGTTTGACAACCCTGATGGATATTTTGATGAGACAACCTGATGAGGTCACAAGAAAACATATGCCATTAGGCACCATGATATGGCAAACCATGATGCTGTGGTGACAGTATGCTGCAAGGATTTGATACAAACAAAGGGGTGTTATCATGCCCAACGTAATACAACCTTGTCTAGAGGTGTGAGGAAATAATCTTAGAGCATTAAGGTCCTAGTGCACAAAAGGTATAATCCTTAGATGCAAAGGATGAATGTGATGCAAAAAGATTAGTACAACACACACAAGATATGAATATTAGCTGGAGTAATAAGAATATCCAATAAACATGCAAAATACTATACAAATGCAAGATGAAATGATAGTGCACACAAGCAAGCAAGCATGCATGAAAGATAAAAAAGAATGTTGTTGCCCCTGTCAAGCTGAAAATTGATGAGGAACTAGGATGGATAGATAATTTCTATACTTAAGATAGCCTTACGTTCTTAAGCAAGAATTGATTGGGTTTGATGAAATGATGGACAAGTTTCCAACAAGACTGGAAACAAAACTATTGGATACTTTTGGGATGACTGGATAGATAGCTTGGTGAGATGTGCATGGGTTAAAGATGACTTGCATTTGGATATATTGCTTGGATTTTTAGATATTTGATTTTTTTTTGGATTTTTTGGATTTTTTTGGATTTTAGGATATTTTGATTTTTTTTTAGATTTTTGGGATATTTTATGGAAATAGTGAAACATTGGGTTGCATGAGGATAGCCTAGGTGCTATATACCAATGATGAGGGAATACCAAGTCTAGAGGCGAGGGTGGAGGTAGGATTGGAATAAGGTGATAGGATTGGGTGGAAGGAATGGTGATTGAATATGGTGGATAAGAGATTCAGGATAGATGGATGGATACATGGTGATAAGGGATAGGATATTATAATACATGATAGATGGATGGAGGGGTTCAAGATGATCTCCAAAGACTATGTCGCATAGGAATCATATGCCCCACTATAGGTATGATGCTTAGGATTTTATGTGATAATGTTTATTAGAATGTATGATGGGTGACTACTTGGAAGGGATGGGTGGATGTTTGAAGGATGTTCTTAGAAAGGGATGTATGCCAAAAAGTGTCAAAAGCATATTTTAGATATTTTTCCCCTATCCTTATCAAGATCAATAGGATAAGGAGGACAACATAGTGGATGAGTAATGGATGGAGATGGTAAGATATGCAATGATGGGATGAAAATGATATGTGGGTATAGACGAGACAACTTTACCCCCAAGTGTAAGACACTAATGGGTGGAAGAAGGATTACACATGACACCTTTTTGCCAAGTTTTCATCATGGTACTTGCCCAAGGAACCACAAGGAGTGGTTTTCACCATTGGATGGATTTTTTCTCTTTACTTTTTTTTTGTTTTTTGGTATTTTTATGCTTTTTGGATAGGATGGGGACTCAAGCATGTGTTTCCATAACAAGGTAGATAATGTCCCATTTTGGATGGATGGCGTACCTGGACCATGTCGAGTGGAATTATGCACATGGATGGTGGTAGATGATTGCAAGAGATGAAGATGGAGGATAGTGGATTATGATGTGGATTATGGAGGGATGGAGGATGGTGGATTATGATGTGGATTATGCAAAAGTATGGACCATATGGGTGTGATGGGGGAGAATCGTGGAATAGGGGATATAAGATGGGGGATGGATGTATGTGGAAATGTTGTGGGTGGAGGGTAACCAAGACCAATGGTCACACACACCGTGATGTATTGTGAAGATTATATTTTGAATGTGGCATGGGGAGCATTGGGGATTGTTGATTTGGGGATTTAGGGACCCAAATAGAGTTATGATTTGTTGGATTCTTTGATGGGGAGCAATTTTTTTGTGTTGTAGGGGTGGAGTGGGATTCAAATGCTTCATTTAGATTTAATGTTTTTTGCTTGGGGAACCACACCATTTTTGTTCTTGCTTTTAGGGGTGTGGGCTTGTGTAGCCTTTTAGATGGATTTTGTTGTGAGTTTGGATAACAATATGCAATGGCATGATATTCCTTAGGCTTTTGTGGATTGTTTGCATTATGTGTGAAGGCATTCAAATTTTTATTTTAGAATCCCATGGGTGGTGTGATAGCTTCATGGTTGGATGATGTGTTCTTTTGTTGGTCATGGTTAGGGATTTTGGGGGATCAAGATTTTTGGATGGAGGGATGAGGGGAATTAAGGATGGGGATAGTAGGTGTTGGGAGAAGTGGTGGTAGAGTGGATGGAGGGAGATGTATGGTCACATGCCTTTGGGATGTATATGAAGATGGAGGGGGGATGACAACATATTATTTAGAGTTGTGATGGGATGCATTGGATTTGGGATTGGAAAAAGTTGATCTAGGAGGCTTGTGGGTGATAGCCACATCTTTAGATTGTTTGCCTTGAAATGTTGTTGTGCCAAATCAAAAAAAATTTCTTCATTAAGGCATTTTGTGAAAGCCTAGAAATTTTTTTGCAAAAAAGTCAAAAAGTTAAAATTTCTAAAAATAGACGTCAAATTAGGTTTTCTGGGTTTCTTGAGATATAGATGCTGGAAAAATTTCCTAAAAATAAAAAGTTTCTAAAAATAGAATCTCTAATTCAGGTGTCATGCCTGATTCTGATTGGCTGATTTCACTTCATGATCAAGGTCCAGACGAAATCTGCAAAAGGTCGTGTTTTCTCAACTAGGTCAATTCTACTTTTTTAGATGGCAAAGCATGAGCTCTAGAGCCATCGATGGAGTAATTTCATCTGCCAGAGATCAATTTCAAATTTTTTGGGTTGTTCAGACAATGCAGAATTGTCAAGCAGTCGTCGACAAATGAAGAACAAAAAATGGAGCATGGTGAATATAGAAAGTATGGAAAAGTTAAAAATCTTCAAAAAATGGTTAAGTTTGGATTTTCCAAGTGCCCCTGGAGGCCGGGGGCACTCATCCCACTCAGACTTAGATTTTTTCTCATGTTTTTCAGAAAATATGAAAAATGCCTCCGTCAGTCAGTTTCTAGGTGGAGAAAAGTAGTCATTTTGGTCAACTGGATCTGAAAAGTCAGGAATCACGTCAAATATACCCATGTTATCCAATCTATCCTTCATTCAGTGGCAGTCGTATGACAAATCATCGAAATCAGTAATAGGAAGCAGCTGTCGGCACAGGAAATGAGGTAAACTGCAAGCAAAAGTTTAAAATCATGAAAATTGACTAAGGCATAGATTTTTAGGTACCCCTAGAGGCTGGGGGTGCCCATCTTTTCCAGTGTTAGAATTTTTCTCACATTTTTTGAGAAATGTCAAAAAGTCTTCATCAGCCTGATTCCAGGGGGTCAAAATTAGTCAAACTCAGTCGAAAGGCTTGTAAAAGCTGGAAATTCATCTCAGGTATGTTCAGACCACTCAAATCACCTCCCATCCTACTTCAGTAGTTAGCTAGACGACCAAAAATGAAGATCAAATAGCAGCTGTCGGCACGAAAACTGAGAAATGAAATAAAAATTGAAAAATTCAAAAAAAATTCTAAGGCATGAAATTTTGGGCACCCCAGGAGGTTGGGGGTGCCTAGACTCACCAAACTTAGAATATTTTCTGTGTTTTTCAAAGAACGTGCAAAATCTCCTCCGTCAGCCCGGTCATATTCACAGAAAACTAATTTGGCTCAGTTTTCGAGATAGGCACAAGGTACAATTAACTTAATTTTCATTAGGATTGCCTACCTACCAGATCATCAGTCTCAGTTTTGCTCTGGTAGGCAAGATTCAACATCTGAACTGGGTCCAACGGTCACCGAAATGTGCTCAAAAAATGAAAAATTGGAAAAGTTAAAATGTCACAAAAATGGCTAAGGCATGAAAACCCAGGTGCCCCTAGAGGCTGGGGGCGCCCAAGTTTTTAAGTGTTAGAAAATTTTCATGTCTGACAGTGTTTTTTCATAGCTATTTTCCGTTCTTTCTCTGGCGACAATTTTCAGGAGTCAGATTTGCAGTTAGACGTCAGATCGTCAGTTCGAGGCTGGGGATGAAATCAGATTTGATAAATCTTCAAGGTACCATGATCAGTCAGCTTTTTTAATCAAATGGTGACAGTTTTCCATCTTGTTGAAGTCAGAGGCAGGCCATGCAAGAGTCAAAACGAATGCAAAAGTTTTAAAATGAAGGAAAAATTGGCTAACACTTTTGCAAACTCACGTGTTTGATGACATCATCAAAAAAGATATTTTTAATCATCTCACACATGAAGCCATATGTAGCTATAAAATAGGGATTCTTCCTATTCGAGTATATCTACTTGGATTTGTGCTTTAAAAGATGCTTTCTTCATGGATAAGATTCAATCTTTATTCTGTCACAAAGAAGGCTGCTTTTTGCCCTAAAGTTCTATAAAGACAAGCTTTTGGCCTCTTTTATTCATTACTTTTGAAGGTTGCATCCAGAGGAGGAAGATTTTTGTTTTCTTTCCATGAAGATTTGAAGACCCAAATGGAGTGCTTTTTCAGCGTTCTTCATAGTTTCGGGATGAGGAAGCACGAAGGCATGCTTTTTCGAGGTCCATCTTTCTAGGGGATCATTTTTTTAGAAACAGGGCCGAAGCTTTTTCAATTTTCATTGAGATGGGTCCATCTAGAATTTCATCTTCTTAAAGATTGGGAAATTTTATTTTTCTAGGAATTTGCTTTTTTTGCTGCTTTTTTAGGAAATTCTCAGCTTTTTCAAAATTCGATGATCTGGGTTACTTCAAAATGGGATTGCCTACAAAATCCATGTGCCAACTTTTTCACTCAAACTATACTTTTTGGAGGATATTATTTCCCAAAATATCCATGGATGATGTCACCAACGGGACAACAATGAAGATGAGACACAAAAAGTAGCTTTAACTCAATGCTTTTTGTTTTAAAGCATTTGCTTTCATCCAAAGCTTATCCATCCTTAAAATAGTAAAAAGCCACTTTGTAATAGTTGGAGCTTTCTTTGCTTTAAAGCAAATTGTTTTAAAGCATTTGTTAGTTGTAATATTTGTCTTAGAATAGAAATAAAGCTTGCGAGTTGGCAAGTTAGTTAGGTTAAATCAAGGAGATTTTAGAGTTCCCTACTCCTTTGATTTAGTATAAATAAGGGCAGCCTTGCCCATTGTAAGTAATGGTAATTGTGATAGCAAAATTTGCTGTGCCTATTCTAGCCTACAAAAATTGTTATTTCAAGTACTTGTTCACTTTGTGTTTTCTATTTTCTAGTGTTTGATCACATATTGTATGCCTGCCTTTTGCTACAATATTGTTGTCCTGAAGTTGTATCAACTTTATGATATTGGGAATAGAAGTCTTATACATGCCATTTGCTTTGATTTTCTATCTCTGATCATCTAGTTTTGTCGTCAGATGTGTGGCTTGCGTAATCCTATTTCAGTTTTCATCTTAAAGTACAATGAGTCTTTTGATGTGAATCTGGAAGAAGTTTATTAAAGCTTTTATGTTAAAAACAAATCATTCCTTGTCAACTTTTGATTCCTATGCTCTGTGTTTACTTAGGTAATCAAAAGTGTCATTTAGTTTAGGCCTAATTGTAGTTAGAAGTTTTAAAAAGAAAAAACCTCTGTTGAAGCAAATAGAGTTTTATAACCTTTTGCTCGCAGCTAAGAAACAAAAAAAGATAGGCAAATTTAATTTATTTATCTTTTTAGCAAACATCATCAAAAAAGGGAACTTCCCCTCATAATAGAAGAGCAGTTTAACTATGCATAGCTGCCCATTTCCAACTTGCATTCCAGAGGTGTGAATTGAAACACCAACAATTTTCTGGCGCCCACAGTGGGGCACGAGGCATAAAACTTCAAGAAAGCTTAAGCTTATGTCACGGGAATGATCATTTAGCATCCTACTACTATTCAACAACCAAATCTTACACCACCTACTATTCAACCAAATCTTGTACGTGTGGAAGGAGAGCAAACATACATCATTAGTAGCTTGAGGAGTTTCATATTTGCACAAAAGGAAAGTCCTGCTTAGTGGAGAAATGCGGCTGCTATTCTTGACGAAGAAGAAAATAAAGTAGATCTTACATCCGGAAGACCAGTACTACCACCTCCCGCATGACAGTAGATAATCCTGGCTCACAGGGTTTATACAAGAAGGGGAAAGACAGTACTACAGATCCATTCTTCTAAGATCTTATTCCTACAAAAGTTGGAGAAGCATCCAACACAGTTCCTAGAATTTAGCAAGTTCCTGAAGTCAAGCAGGAAGAACCTCAAGAGGAATCTGTAATCCAGCCTAGAGCAATGGGTGACGCAAACAATAATAATAATTGCATTAATCAGAATCAGAGGCGTCTACCCCCATTACCTTGGGGTAACAACATTGGACCTTTGGCACTAGCAGAATATCGTGAGCTTCCTGAAGGATCAAGAAAAGGTTTTCTGAAGTTTCATGGTGATGGCAAGCAAAATCCTGATGAGTACATTTATGCCTTCACCACCACTTGTAGGATTCTTGGTGTTGCACATGAAGATGTTGCAGTGCATTTGTTTGTGGAAACATTGCAAAGCTCAGCATTTGAATAATTTAGTCACCTTGCTGCCAACTCTATCACAAGTTGGGAGTTGATGAGGGAGAAATTTCTTGCCCATTTCAAACCTGCAGAAGATAGTCATGTCTTGTTTGCATGACTCTTGAATATCAAGAAAGACAGAAGTGAGTCGATGCGAGAGTTTGTGGCCAGATTCAACCATCTGGTTGGAAAAATCACGAACACCTTGAATCCTTCATCATAAATTTTACTAAGTTGTTTCATGAATGCATAATCTTTAGAAATTTATTTCTACCTCAAGCAAAGACACACTACAGAACTGCAAGAAGCTCAGGAGTATGCTATTGAATTAGAAGATCATATGATCACTTTAGGAAAGATCCAGATAGATTCAATCAAACCACTGGTGCCCTTGAATGTTGTACCACTTCGGCAAGTTCCATCTCCTTCAAGTATACCAGTTTCTTTCATTAACTATGTTAGTGATCAACCTGCTTCACCTGTGCATCAAGTATCACCTATGCGTCAAGAGGCAGATGTGTCTTCTGTAATACAAATCTACTGCTTTTTCCATGCAACAAATTAACATGATGGAGAAAATTGCCCTGAGATGAGAAGATTCATGCAAATATTAAAAACATCAAATGAAAATCAAGGATTTTTAGATATTCCTGAACGTCTCTTTAACGAATCCGATGGTGGCTCTATGAAGGGATTTTACCATTGTAAATCACATATTAAAAGGGATCATTTTCCTAACTCTGTTTCAAATGACATCATGTGTTTGCATATGGAACATGAATGTTCATCGGAAGTTGAAAATTTGCATAATTTCTTCGAATATGAAGAAGGATCGTTGATGGAAGAACCTGAAGAAATGCACGACTCACATACTTTCTATGAGGAAGAAGAAGTGCAACAATCTTCTCAAGAGCAAAATTACGAGGAAGAGACCAAATATGATGTAGAGAGCAATGGTGAATCCAATTTGTTCTTCTCATCTTTTGAAGCTTGGTTTGAAGAACTTGTGTCAGATACATTCAAAGGAGAAGAGACCAAAGAAGCATTGCAATTGGACCAAGCACAAGATCATCTTCATTTTGAAGATGATTCATCATTAGAGATTATCGACAGTTTTCTACATCTCTTGGAGCAAGAACAAGATCTTCATTTCGAAGATGATTCATCATTAGATCTCAATTATTTTCTACATCATTGGGCAAGTGATTCTTCAATAGAGGATACCGTAGATCTTCCTTTACAAGGTAGCCCATCTTCACCATTGTCTCAAGAAGCTTTCATAGACACAAGTGAAGAAGACAATGATGAATTCATCTATGAACCTGTACAAGAAAGAGGCTTCACCGATACAATACAACCAATACAAAATACAACATATGAAGAGGCTTGTGGAGAAGAAAATTTCATGGAATATTCAGTCTTGGTCACTAAAGAGGATCATATTGAAAAGTCAGAAATTCTCGACAAATGTTTTGTGAGATACGCCGTATGTGAAATTGATTAAGAAGATGAAGAAGAAGCATATAGCTCAGATGAATATGTCTTCGATTCCGCTTACTTACTAGAAGAAGAAAGGTACATGATTGCTGAAGATGAGACGATGCCGAATATCCACATTGAAGAAGATTACTCTATGGAGGATGACGAGATTCAAAATAATGAATGGCAAAGTGAGCTGTCAGGTGAAGATGTTATCAATAATGATCAAGAGCTCAAGCATTCAGATCTGGATGATTTATCAGATTCTGAGGATTGGATGGACAAAAACATGACCAATGAAGAAGAATAAATTCTTGAAGCACTAGAAAAATGGGTGACAATAGTTGTGGCCCCGGTAAGCCAAGAAGTAGTAATGAGGATTGTGTATGAGCAGCTTACACCTTTTCCAGAAGATGATACATTGACTGAGTTCAAGGTTGTGTGTGTTCAAGATACAATTGAAAGTCAAGTTCTATATGTGGTGACTACCATTCCCACAAGCATACTTTGGCCATGAGACATTCCTTCATATCTTAAAAAGAGGTTCTGTACCTTCATCTGTTACAGAGGTTGCTTACTTTAGAAGAAGATGCTCCACCTAATCTTTGGCGTATCAACTAGTTCCTCATGAACTTCTCATGGCCTGAACATGAATATCCTCTTGAATCGTGGCTCTTTGAGGAGATGTTGCAGAGAAAGAAAAGTTTTGTGCTGCCAAGACAATCTTCACAACTAAGGAGAGATGGTTCTTACTTTTCTGAATCAGTTGATGGTTTTGTGTGACAGTCTTTGTTCTTCTCGTCCTCGCTCAGGAAAAAGAGCATCTTTGTGAACACTTTATGTTCTCGTAATGTGTTCCCCTTTCTATAATGTGATTGTTATGTCGTAATGTTTTTCCCCTTTTTGTAATGTGACAGTTGTGTTATGGGAAGTTCCAACTCTTAGGTGATTTTAGGAAGTCTGCTTTTAGGTGATTAGGAAAGTGACCTAACTCTATTGCCCAATGGATAAGACACTGGTCCAAGCTAGAAAAGTCCAGAGATTCTTGATTCTCCTATGTCGTAAGTATTTGACATGGTCCCTAGACAGAGCCAATTGTTGTGCCAAATCAATTTTTTTTTGCTTCATTAAGGTATTTCGTGAAAGTCTAGAAAATTTTTCGTACTAAAGTTAAAAAGTCAAAATTTCTAAAACTAGAAATTTCTATTTTTAGAAAGTTTCTAAAAATAGACGTCAAATTAGGTTTTCTTGGTTTATTGAGATACGGATGCTGGCAAAATTTTCTAAAAATATAATCTCTAATTCAGGTGTCATGCCTGATTCTGATTGGTTGATTTCGCTTCACGATCAAGGTGGTCCAGACAGAATCTGCAAAAGGTCGTGTTTTCTCTACTGGGTCAATTATGCTTTTTCAGATGGCAAAGCACAAGCTCCAGAGCCATCAATGGAGTAATTTCATCTGCCAGAGATCAATTTCAAGTTTTCTGGGCTATTCAGACAATGCAAAACTGTCAAGCAATCGTCGATGGACGCAGAATCAAAAATGGAGCATGGTGGATCTAGAAAGTATGGAAAAGTTAAAAATCTTCAAAAAATGGTTAAGTCTGGATATTCCAAGCACCCCTGGAGGCTGGGGGTGCTCATCCCACTCAGACTTAGATTTTTTCTTGTGTTTTTCAGAAAATGCCAAAAATGCCTCCGTCAGTTAGTTTCTGGGTCGAGAAAAGCAGTCATTTTGGTCAACCGGATTTGAAAAGCCAGGAATCACGTCAAATATACCCAGGTTATCCAATCCATCCTTCATCTAGTGGTAGTCGTCTGACAAATCATCAAAATCAGTAACAAGAAGCAACTGTCAGCACAGGAAACGAGGTAAACTGCAAGCAAAAGTTGAAAATCATGAAAATTAACTAAGGCATAGATTTTTAGGCACCCCTAGAGGCTGGGGGCGCCCATCTTTTCTAGTGTTAGAATTTTTCTCACGTTTTTCAAGAAATGTCGAAAAGTCTTCGTCAACCCAATTCCAAGGGGTCAAAATCAGTCAAACTTAGTCGAAAGGCTCGTAAAAGCTAGAAATTCATCTCAAGTATGTTCAGACCACTCAGATCACCTCCCATCCTGCTTCAGTAGTTAGCTGGACGACCAGAAACGAAGATCAAACAGCAGTTGCCAGCAAAAAATTGAGAAATGAAATAAAAATTCAAAAATTCAAAAAAATTTCTAAGGCATGAAATCCTAGGTGCCCCAGGAGGTTGGGGGTGCCCAAACTCACCAGACTTAGAATATTTTCTGTGTTTTTCAAAGAACGTGCAAAATCTCCTCCATCAGCTCAGTCAAATTTGCAGAAAACTAGTTTGGCTCAATTTTCGAGGCAGGCACAAGGTACAATTAACTCAGTTTTCATCAGGCTTGCCTACCTACCAGATCATCAGTCTCAATTTTGCTCTGGCAGGTGAGATTCGACATCTGAACTGGGTCCAACGGTCACCAGAATGCGTGCAAAAAATGAAAAGTTGGAAAAGTTAAAATATCACAAAAATGGCTAAGGCATGAAAACCCAAGCACCCTTGGAGGCTGGGGGTGCCCAAGTCTACAAGTGTTAGAAATTTTTCATGCCTAATAGTGTTTTCTCACAGCTATTTTCCGTTCTTTCTCTGGCAACAGTTTTCAGGAGTCAGATTTGCAGTCAGACGTTGTTAGATTGTCAGTTCGAGGCTGGGGATGAAATCAAAGTTGATAAATCTTCAAGGTGCCATGATCAGTCAACTTTTTTAGTCAAATGGTGAAAGTTTGCCGTCTTGTTGAAGTCAGAGGTAGGCCATGCAGGAGTCAAAACAAATGCAAAAGTTTCAAAACAAAGGAAAAATTGGCTAACACTTTTGCAAACTCGCGTGTTTGATGACATCATCAAAGAAGATAATTTTTAATCATCTCACACATGAAGCCATAGGCAGCTATAAAATAGGGATTCTTCCTATTCGAGTATATCTACTTGGATTTGTGCTTTAAAATATGCTTTCTTCATGGATAATATTCAAGCTTTATTCTTTCACAAAGAAAGTTGCTTTTTTGCCCTAAAGTTCTATAAAGACAAGCTTTTGGCCTCTTTTATTCATTACTTTTGCAGGTTGCATCCAGAGGAGGAAGATTTTTGTTTTCTTTCCATGAAGATTTGAAGACCCAAACGGAGTGCTTTTTCAGCGTTCTTCATAGTTTTGGGATGAGGAAGCACGTAGGCATGCTTTTTCAAGGTCCATCTTTCTAGGGGATCATTTTTCAGAAATAGGGCCGAAGCTTTTTCAATTTTCATTGAGATGGGTCCATCCAGAATTTCATCTTCTTGAAGATTGGGAAATTTTATTTTTCTGGGAATCTGCTTTTTTGCTTCTATTTCAGGAAATCCTCAGTTTTTTCAAAATCTGACGATCTGGATTACTTCAAAACGGGATTGCCTACAAAACCCATGTGCCAGCTTTTTCACTCAAACTATGCTTTTTGGAGGATATTATTTCCCAAAATATCCATGGATGATGTCACCAACGGGACAGCAATGAAGATGAGACACAAAAAAATAACTTTAACTCAATGCTTTTTGTTTTAAAGCATTTGCTTTCATCCAAAGCTTATCCATCCTTAAAATAGTAAAAAGTCACTTTGTAATAGTTGGATCTTTCTTTGCTTTAAAGCAAATTGTTTTAAAGCATTTGTTAGTTGTAATCTTTGTCTTAGAATAGAAATAAAGTTTGCGAGTTGGCAAGTTAGTTAGGTTAAATCAAGGAAATTTTAGGGTTCCCTACTCCGTTGATTTAGTATAAATAAGGGCAACCTTGCCCATTGTAAGTAATGGTAATTGTGATAGCAAAATTTGTTGTGCCTATTCTAGCCTGCAAAAATTGTTATTTCAAGTACTTGTTCACTTTGTGTTGTATATTTTCCAGTGTTTGATTGCATATTGTATGCCTGCCTTTTGCTACAATATTGTTGTCCTGGAGTTGTATCAACTTTATGATATTGGGAATAGAAGTCTCATCCCTCCCATTTGTTTTGATTTTCTATCCCCAATCATTTAGTTTTGTCATCAGATGTGTGGCTTGTGTAATCCTATTTCAATTTTCATCTTAAAGTACAATGAGTCTTCTAATGTGAATCTGGAAGAAGTTTATTAAAGATTTTATGTTAAAAACAAATCATTCCTTGTCGACTTTTGATTCCTATGCTCTATGTTTACTTAGGCAATCAAAAGCGTCATTTAGTTTAGGTCTAGCTGTAGTTACAAGTTTTAAAAAGGAAAAACCTCTGCTGCAACGAATAGAGTTTTATAACCTTGTGCTCGCAGCTAAGAAACAAAATAAGATAGGCAAATTTAATTTATTTATCTTTTTAGCAAACATCAGCAAAAAAGGGAACTTCCCCTCATAATAGAAGAACAGTTTAACTGTGCATAGCTGTCTGTTTCCAAGTCGCATTCAAGAGGTGCGAATTGAAACGCCAACAAATGTATAGCCAATGACATGCGTGCGTGGATGGATTTTGACATGTATGGGCTTTAAGGTACCTTGGTCATATAGGCCTAAGCCTTTACCTTGATACTTCATGTTTTGGATCATATGATATGCGATGTGATCTGTTGGCTGTTTTGGAAACAAGACATGAGTCCATTATTAGGTGGGGGAGGATGAGTGGTTGATAGAGTTTGTTCCTTTCCTACGAGAGAACCACCATAGATGAAGGTAGCAAGACCAAGGGGATAAGATGATGGATTTGGGATGGGATTGATAGGGGATGATAGAGGATCAATAGGAGATGGATTTGGGATGCTTGGATCTTGACTTTCATTATGCTCAAGAGGATGCGAGATGATAGGATCCAAGACGTTTATTTGATTGTCTATGATTTCTTGGGGTACAAGAGTATTATCATGTGAGTTGTATGTTGTTGGATGAAGGATAGGACTATTTGGAGGATGGATAGGAATGGTGGGTGTTTCTTACTCATGGATAGGATCTTGGTCATCATAGAGAGGATTATCATGGATAATGAAATATGGGGCTTGGATAGGATTAATGGGGAGGCTTTGATCTTGATTTGGAGAAGGGTTGATGTTTCCACATACTTTGGATTTAGTTATTGACACTGCTATTAGATTTGGGTGGAAGTGGAAGACTCTTGGATAGGCTAAACAACATGGTTAAACATGATGGATCTTGAATACATGATGGTGTTAGAGGTTCTTCAAGAGGCTTGATAGGTGTTGGATTAGAGGATGATAATGGAGGGATAGTCATGGTGCTTGAAGGCTCCTTGGTAGGTTCAATGATATGTGTTGGATTACATGGTGGATTTAGAGAGATATGCATGGTATTTAAAGGTTCTTGTTCATGGTTGGTGGGTTTGGGCATGCTTGTACTAGAGGGGGATGACATTGGAAGAGTGTATTTGGGAGACTCCATAGTTTTTCTTTTATTTTTTGGTTTTGTGAATAATCTTTGGAGAAGATCCTTCACAGATTCTTTGGTTGATGGATTGGAAGGTATGTAGGCTAAGGGATTAAGGTTAATAGGATTGGAGGGGTATTGTAGTGGAGGGATAAAAGGGATTGATGGATTGAAAGGTGGGGGAATCACATAGGAAAATGGTTGTTGGGACATGGATGGAGGGATCTATGTTGGTAGGGGATGGACTTGATTTCCCTTGTCATATGGTATATCATTAGGTATATGTGCATGACTTGTGCTAACCAATGCTTGCATGTTTAGGTATGGATGCATGACTTGATAATTTGGATTTGGGATGGTGATGTTGAAGTGATATGATTAGGAAAATCCCCAATGATGAGATGTGCAAGGGGGTTATCATGGATGGCATTCCTGTATTTTTCCTTAGTGATAGGATCAAATCCCTCATAGATACTTTTTACTCTTTTTATTTCTTGTATTGCTGCATAAGGATCCATGGTGGTCATGATGATGGATGACTAGGGATCAAATGTCAAGAACTTAAATTGATTTGATGTGATTAAAGGATGATGACGATTCTCTATGCTTAAGATAGACTAACAAGCTTAAGCAAGAGGGTTGATTGGATTTGATGTTGATGAGATTGGATTCCTATACTTAAAATAGACTAATGATCTTAAGCAAGAGGATTGATTGGATTTGATGTTGATGAGATTGGCTTACTATACTTGAGATAAACAAATGATCTTAAGCAAGTTTAGACTAGATGATAATGATGATCAACTTAAGGTCTTGATGCTTGATTTGGATTGGATTGCAAATAGATGATGATGGATTAAGGCTAGGATAATTATGATTGTGATTTGGATGAAATGTTGATGGAGTATGAAGGAGACTAAGTCCTCAACTAGTTTTTAGATTTTCAAATAATAATTTGCTTATTAACGATTAGGGGTTGGATTATTTGATTCGAATGTATAATGGATGATGGGTGATTGATGTGGGATGAGGGATAAATGGATTAGGTTAGGATTGGATGAAATGTGATCAAGTGGATAAGGGAATTGGATTAAGATGATGATGATGATGATGAATTGGATTAAGGATAATAAGTAGATAGAATGGATGACTAGGATGATTAGGATGAATAGGATATGATGGGTGAGATATGATTTGGATAAGTTGGATGATAGGGAAATGAATAGGATAGGTGGTTAGGATGTTGATGTGGATGATTAAGGATGAGGTGGATATGATTAGGATTGGCAAGTGATAAGATGATTGGATGATGATATGGATAAGGATGAACGATTAGGATGACTATGGATGATGTGTAAGAGAATTAGGAGATGAGATGGATAAGATATATGATTATGAGGATGAAGTGGTGATGAAGGGGGTAAATCACAAAACAAACAACAACAGGAATTGCACACAGAAATAGAATGTTCTTTTATTGCTTTTGGACAACTCATTACATTATAGAAGCTCAAATGCAATTAGAGGAATCAATCCTCCATAGGCTGTAACCCATTACAACTACCCATCACTAGGCTCTGAATCTTCTACCTTCTATAACCTCAAATCAGCTAGGGTTTCTATTTTCCCACCTTTTCTTGATTCTATACTTTCCCCCTTATCTCCACTACTACCTAGGGTTCCCCAAAATAGTCATAAATAGCCCCTTTTGGTGGCCAATAGTCAAATTTCAAAATTTGCATCTCCCTCCAAAAATAGGTCAACTTTTGAGAGCCATAACTTTTGATTTGGAGTTTGATTGATGCACCGTTTGATGCATTGGAAATATCATGGAGTGCTCTATTGCCCAGGGTTCCCAAAAAATAGTCATAAATAGCCCCTTTTGGTGGCCAATAGCCAAATTTTGAATTTTGCATCTCCTTCCAAAAATAGGTCAACTTCCAGGAGCCATAATTTTTGATCTAGGTGTCTGAGTGATGCACCATTTGAAGTGTTGGAAATCTCATAGAGTGCTCTACATGCCAGGAACCCACTTTGTCGCTTCCGGCCATTTTGGGCTCGTACGAGACCGTTTAGTGCCTCAAACTTGAATTTGAATAATATTCAGACATTTTTCAGGAAACAAAAACTTTAATATCTTTCAGCTCACAAATGGTCTTTGCATGATTCCTTCACCAAAAGTATTATTTTTCATTTATGAAGCTTCCTGTAAATGTTTTCTTCATTCTAGCCCAAATGTAAACTTTCCTAAAATGACAGTTTTCTATTTTTAGCAGTTTGGAAAAATTGAAAGTTCTACATCATTATTCAAGCGATTATGGAACTAGAAATACTAGTTTTGAAAAGAAATGGAAATAACATCAATGATTTTGAAACATCATCTTTTTTTGGGTGATGCAAGATTGCCCTTACACCACTAGGTGCTCTTACATTAGACACCCAGGGTAATTTTGAGAAGTGACCTTGTCACATCTCAGGTGTTTGAGGAAAACCCCAAATGGTCCACTTCTGCCTTAGATAACTGGGAAGAATCTTCAACAAGCCTTCCTTTCCACTTCACTAGATATTCTTCATATTGCCTATTTCGAGTTCTCCTTGCCACATGGCTATCCAAGATCTCTTCTATCTCCTCCTTTGAAGTAGATGTCAGAATACTCTACTATTCTTCTATTGGTCCATCCTCTGTTCTACCTTCATGATATTTTGATAAATCAACAATGTTGAAAATAGGGAAAATGTTGATCCCACTTGGTAGCTCTACATCATATGCATTTCCTGAGTCATGCTTCTTCAAAATTCTGCATGGTCCAAACTTCTTCATTTTCAACTTATTATATGTTCCAACTGGAAACCTTTCTTTTCTCAAGTGAACCAAGACTTCATATCCTACCTGGAATTCCTTATATCTCCTCTTCTGATCTTCCTTAGCCTTATATTGAATATTCATCTTATTAATGTGCTTTCTCACCTCTTCATGTAAATTCTTCAGGTGTTCTGCAAAGTCTTCAGCTTGGGCACTTATCTTTTCTCCCTTGTCTAGCTTCCTTAACTCTGAAGCATTTTTTGGATTATTTCCATATACAATCTGGAATGGTAATTTACTAGTACTCCTATTGACAAAATTGTTGTAAGCAAATTCTGCCTATGGTAAAATCAAATCCCATCTCTTGGGCTTATCTCCTACTAAGAATCAGTCGAGGATACATAACTAGTGTACAGTACTTGCATGATCAGTCGCCACCTACCAACATTAGGTCCAAAATTAATCAAAAAACCAAGTGTTAAGACATCAATAGGGTTAGATCTGAGTGTTAATCATAAAATCATGAGGAAAAACCCTAAAAAATCTAAACAGAGGCACAAATGCTGAGTCAAGAAGTAGAGGTGATGATGAAGGGAGCATAGGTGCTATTTTGTGGAGCATAGGCACTAATGCAAGGAGCATAGGCACTGAAGCATGATGTATATATGCTGACAGAAGGTCCAAATGCACTGACAGAAGGATTAGAGGCGCTAACCTATAAGAAAAAACATTAGTTTGTAGCTAGAAGCATTAATCCGTAACCTGCACATGAAAAAGCATGAAATTTCTTCCACAACAAGATTAGTTTAGGGACATGGGTACCACTGGGCATGCCAAATAAAGATACTAGAAAGTAGGAGATGTTAGAAACACAAAGCAAACCAAAAGCAATGGGTTATACCTTTAAATCTCCTCCATTCAAGTCTCCTTGATAAGGTGGAGGAAATGCATGCATCCAATATAAAATCCTAGCTTTACCCAATATAAAACAATGTGGATTGCTCAATCTAATACCAACATAATAGAGGTAAGGATTTGGATGCAAATTGGCTATAGTTTGGTTATGGAAGTGAGGGGATTTTGGAGAGGATAAATGCAATGGAATAGTGTAATTGTAATGTAGTGTAGTGTAAAAAATGGCTTAGGAGAGGCTCTTATTTATAAATTTTTGAGGATTTTTAGATCAATAGTGTAGGTTCAAAGGTGAGATCCTAGGGTGGAGATTCCATAGTGAAATTAAGGGCTAGGATTTCATCAACAAAGATGAAGGGCTCATAATATTTTGGAATTTTAAATTCAACCTTGATAAGGCTTTGCATTTATGAGGATGGAGACATGTGAATGAATTAAAAATTCATTTTAATGGGTGAGTGGGGTGAGAAATGACAAATGCATGGATTTGAAAAGATGAGGTGGAGACATGTGTGAGTCAAATGAATTAAATAATTCACTTGCATGGATTTGGAAATGTGAGGTGGAGACACATGTGACTCCCATTAATTAAATAATGTTAATTATTTAATCAATTGTAGGGAGATGGGATAAAGAGGATTAGGTTAGTTAATTAAGTGATTAACTTAATTAATATGGTTGGTGGAAATTAGGAGATGCAATAATTAATGGATCAAATTAATTAAATAGAGGTTTACTTAATTAATTTGGTCATAGGGGCTATGTAGGGTATGGTAGCTAATTAAATAAATGATATTTATTTAATTAGCTTAAGTTTAGTGATAAGCTAGGTGGATTAATTAAATAAATGGACTTTATTTAATTAATTTAGGTTAGTGACAAATGATAAGATAGTTAATTAAATAAATTGTAATATTTATTTAATTATGGACAATGGTTAGGTGAGAGTAATTAATTAAATTTAAATTATTTAATTAATTACAGGCAAGTGATTATGGGGGTTTGACAAATTAATTAAATAAATTGATTTATTTAATTACTTATGAGAAAGGGGATAAGTTAGCATGACAAGGGATGCAGGAAAATGACTGTATAGGGTTTGTCATTTTTAGGTGTCTACAAAGTGAGTTAGGAATAATCTAACTCTTTTTTCGAATTGATAAAGCAACGGTCTACTACAAACCTATAAATTCCATAGTTCTCCTATACCACAAGTATATGCCATGGTCCCCAAATAGAGCCAATTTTTGTGTCCATACACAAATTTTATAGTGTGTTGAATTTCAAGTTGTCTTAACTATAAATCCTTCAAAACTCGTCTTGTTTGCTATGTCTTGTTGTCCTTTGTTCTTTTCTCATCTTCATAGAATTGTGGAATTGAGCATTTTGAATTGGAGGAATGAAGTTCTAAAAGAAGTTTGATAGAAAACTAGAGCCCAAGGGTACAATTGACTATGCAAAAAAAAAAAATCAAGGAAAAATTTAAAACACCATTCATAGGTGCACGCATGGAATCAAACACACACCTAACTAAAGGATGCTAGTTTTCAAAATACTAAGTCAATGTATTGACGTGTACACTAGGGTAGCAAGGTACACCTAACAATGGAGATACTTCAATATCATTAAACACACAGGTGCAAGTCAAGGTCTAATCTATGCCAGTTAAAGGACAAAAGATGTCAAAAATGAGGTCTAGAAGTGCAATACAAAGATGTGCACTTGAAAGGTGAAGATGCACTGTATAATGATTTTGAACTTCAAAAGTGATAGTTAAGAGGTTTGCATCTATAGGCTAAGGTGTGTCTAGTAATGAAGTTAAGAAATTTTAAAATTTGATCCCAATATAGAGGTGCGCACCTCAGAAAAAGGGTGCACCACAATGCAAATTGTAAAGTCTTAATTTTTTTTGACTTGAGTACAAAGGTGTGTGTCAAGGATCAAAGAAGCGCATAAACAATGGTTCATAGGTATGCACCTAAAGGCTAAGTACACACCTATGTAAAGATGAAATTTTCATTCAAATTCACTTTTAAGGCATGCATGAGGCAATGCAGAGGTGTTTAAAACTAATACATAGGAGCACCAGACATGGATGATATAGGATGATAAAATTTCTAGTATGCAGGTGCATATGAGCTCATAGATGTGTTCTTATGAGAGGAGAAGTTTCCTGTCAAAATCCTCAAATATGCCTAACATGTAGAAGAGCATGCCCTAGAAAGCAATTCTCATTTTAGAAGGCATTAAAGCTAATACACAACATGCATGGGAAAAAATAAGCACGCTTGAGGAGTCAAAAACAAATTTAGACTACCTTATATTTGGTCGACTTATCTCCAAAAAAATTTTAGTGATCTCTTGTTTTAAATAGGCGCCACCTTTGATAAATCCATGCCATTTTGAAAAAATAGCCTACAAGTCATTTATAACTCAAATGGATAATTGAACTACTATAAATACAAAGAGAAGTGCCACTTAAAGAGCAGAAATTGTTATTTCTGGGAGAGCAGTGCCTAATTTTGAAGGAGATTTATTCATTTAAGAAGCCTTTAACTTTCCACACAACAATAGTAATTATAAATTCAATCTTCTACAACAGGTTGCAAAGAAGAGATAATCAACAGAGCACCAAATTACAACAACAGATGTATTCACTTTTGTAGGGTTTTGACAATCTTCAACAGCAGTAGGGAACCCTTTTTTTTTGAAAAATTAGTCAATTATAGAATCGAGCAAAATTTTAATTTTTAGTAGTAGGTTCAACAACAAATAATAGTAAAAATTCATTTTTTCAACAATATCAGGTACAACAAGTATAGTAATAGGTACTCTAGAGTTATTTTCATTATTTTGTTTTTCAAGTACAAATAACAGTGGTTGCATTCCTTCTAAGTTCTTCCATCTTTTTCCCTAACATCTACAAAATTCATCTAAACAAATCCAAACACATCAATTTCAATCATACCAGTAGTGTGGTGCATTAAAAAAGTAATTAAATTAATATATTTATACTTACAAGATGCAATATTCTTCTCTTTCTTTGGAGGTATCCTCAGTCTTAATCCATGGATATCCTAAGGTGCAAGAAACTTACTTAAATGTCATGTTTTCCTATAGGGATTCAATCTTGAAGATAAAATAAAAGAATAATATAAAGTGGACAAAAAGTTGATGGATTGTAGCCTCATTGAAGCAAGGTCGTTCCCAATTGCCAAACAAAGTCTAGAATTTATTCTAGCTTGTGTAAAATATTTCGATCATGAAAAGAGGGAGATCAGATTCACAGATGGATGAGTCTTGTACAATATCAAATCAGATGAAATCGAGTTAACTTTTTCTATGCTTCCATATGAAGAACCACTTGAGGTGGATTTGGAACATGGAAGAATGCAAGAAGGCTTGGCTAAACCATCTAGTGGATTGTTAAAAGCAAATTAACATGCGTTGGTTGAAAGAGAAGAAGTTTTACCTAAAAAATTGAGTCAAAAAGAATTCAAAGAATTTGCGTTTATGATTGCTCCTCTTAATCAAATCACAAGTCAATAAGAAGCATGTAGTTTCAAGTTGTTGATGTTTTACGTCATAAGCACTATATGTAATGGGAGTGAGCATTTTGATTGTTCTTCATTGATTAGTGGTTGTTTGCACAAATAGTTGATAGATTTCAAACAAACTCATGAGTTTCAGATGACATCTTATCTTGTGTACTTATGGCTCATCATGACACTTTCACCATGTTGAACATTATAAGGTCACATCAACACACTTGTGTGTATAAAATTTTTCCACAATTAACCAAATCCCTTAAGTACTACAAGAGGGTGAATGATTCTTTCCTCATGCATTTAGTACGGGACATGGATAACCAAAAACATATTAGGATTTCAGAAAGAGCTAGAGTTATCATATCTGATTGGGGTAATTGGTACATTCAATTCCTAACTTTCACTTACATTTGGGTGTTTGGATTCACATCCTACCCATGTTGCTGCTAAGATATCCAAGTGATGAAATAGTATTCATGGAATATCTTTATCAAGTTTTTTTGATACATTTCTTTTGAGAGGAATACATAGACCTAGAGTGGGTTTCCTAATTTAATTGGGAATATACAAGTGTAAAATGATAGCAGATTCTGAATTCATTAATGAAGAAATGACTAGATTTAATTTCAAATTCTTCTAGAAAAAATACACCTATTACAAAGGATATTGTGCAAGCAAGATTAGGAATCAAGTATATGCATGTTCCGAAGATTGAAGATTATTGGGCTAATTATGTAGATGAGTTCGAGGTAAGAAGAAGAGATTTTAGCCATTTGATAGTTCATCAGTTTCCTAACATTCTTTTGGAGGATGTAGAGGGATTTTCGAACAATGAAGTCAATATTTTGTCATTGTTTAATAAAAAATAAGACGGATTAGTAGCCTTTGCCATTGGTGAACTGGTCAAACAAGAAGGTTTCTTCAAATCAAGAAAGGACCAATATAGTTTTAAAGTGTAGTAAATTCTTCTTGAATTCAAAAATGACAAGGAAATCAATGGTTTTGAAGGAGAAAACCCTAGTTTCAGAATCACCAATAAGAAAAAAACTTCTTCTATCTTCTTCAAAGACATTGATAAAAATAAAAAGAAATGGAGAGAATACAAAATAAAAGGAAAAGTAAAAAGGAGAAAGTAATATGGATACCAATCCAAAATAAGGAAAGTTTAGAGAGTTCCTCCATCACTAGTTAGAGAACCATCTTTGAAGGATGTCATTTTTGCACCCATTTAATCAACTTAGGTGTTATATCTAGTGTAGAAGATTTCTTCACCTCAAGAACCTCTAGAGATTGATAGTGTAGAAGAAAGAAGGGAAGAGGTTCCTACTGTCGGTAGGTGGCGACTGATCATGAAAGTACTGTACACTAGCCATGTATCCTCGCCGGGGTTCAGGGCCGGGCCGGGCCCCGAGTCGGTTACAAAAATAGGTTTTTTTTAGAGCCAACATAAAAAAAACCCTATTTTTCTAACCGACATAAAAAACCTATTTTTGTAACCGACAAAAAAGATTGATAAAAGCGGCTAAGGGTTAGGGCTTTGATTGATATTGTATTGTAGCATTTGTAGCGGTATTGAGTTGCAGGAATTGCTAGTTGTAATCAGTTTGATTTACTGGATAATAATATTGGACTCTCTGTTGGTGGATGTAGCCCAAGTTTGGGTGAACCACGTTAAAACTTGTCTCTTGCTGTTATTATTTCTGTGTATTTCCATTCCTCTGTTTAATCTTTATTTGCATTTAATTGATATCTTTTGTCGGCTAACCCTAACAAGTGGTATCAGAGCGGGTTGTGTTCAATTATCATCTGCAGGAAGGTCTCACAGTTGAGTGGGAGTCTCACGGTTGAGTGGGAGCAATGGCGGACAAGGGTAAATTGAAGGTCGATAAATTCAATGGGCAGAACCATCATTTATGGAAGATGCAGATGGAGGATTACCTCTATCAAAAGGATTTATGGATGCCGTTGGAAGGAGTAGCCAAGAAATTGACAACAATGTCTGATGAGGATTGGAATCTTCTTGACAGAAAGGCACTCGGAACCATTCGGTTGTGCTTGGCACCATCGGTGGCATTCAATATAACGGAAGTGAAGACAACAGATGGTCTGATGAAATCTTTGGCTAAATTGTATGAAAAACCCTCTGCCTCAAATAAGGTATTTCTCATGAAGCATTTGTTTAATCTGAAAATGGTTGAAGGTGGATCTGTGACAAATCATTTAAATGAATTTAATACGATTGTCAGTCAATTGACTTCTGTAAATGTAAAATTTGATGAAGAAGTTAGAGCTCTCTTGATATTATGTTCATTGCCTGAAAGCTAGAATAGTTTGGTAATGGTGGTTAGTAACTCTGTTTCTGGTTCAAATACCCTGAAATTTGATGATGTTGTTGGTGTTATTCTGAGTGAGGAAATTCGTAGGAAAAGCTCAAGTGGATCCACATCAGGCAGTGTTTTGAATGCAGAAAGCAGGGGCAGATCAAAGGAGAGAGGAAAAGGTTCTGGAGGTCATGGGAAGTCACGAGGAAAATCAAAGGATAAGAAATCCCAAACCAGAGGACATAAGGATTGCTGGTACTATGGGAAACCAAGTCATCTAAAGAAAGATTGTTGGTCTCAGAAAAATAAAGGAGACAAACAAGAAGGCAATAAGGAGGCAAATGTGGTAAGTAATAAATCTGAAGATGATGCTTTGATTCTTTCCCTAGATAATGCTGATGATTCATGGGTTTTAGATTCAGGGGCCTCATTTCATGCTACGCCCCATAGAAGTTATTTTCTTGATTATGTCCAAGGGGATTTTAGGCTAGTTTATTTGGGAGATAACAAACCCTGTCAGATTGTTGGAAAGGGAAGAATCAAGATTAAGTTGTAGAATGGGAATCATTAGCTACTACAAGAGGTAAGGCACGTTCCAAGGCTCAGTAGGAATTTAATTTCAGCAGGGTAGCTAGCTGAAGAAGGTTGCATTGTTACATTTACTGATAAAAATTGGAAGGTTTCAAAAGGTGCCTTAATAGTAGCAAAAGGTGTGAAAGTAGGCACCTTATATCTTTGAATAGGTCATATTGTTCCTTCTACTTTAGCTATTGCAGAGAAAAAACAAATAGGTTCAAGAACAGTTGCTGCGGGTTCAAAGGAAGAGACTGAAATAGTTGTTGCAGGTTCTGAGACAACATTGTGGCATAACAGACTTGGGCATATGAGTGAAAAAGGTATGAAGGTACTTCATTCTAAGAAAGTTTTACTAGGTCTGAAATGTATTAATATAGATTTCTGTGAAAGTTGTGTGTATGGAAAACAAAAGAGAGTCAATTTTCTCAAGGATGGGAAGCAAAAGAAAAATAAAAAAGTTGGAGCTTGTGCATACCGATGTATGGGGATCGGCTTAGGTATCTTCTCTCGGTGGCTCTTGATATTATGTTACATTCATAGATGATGCAACTAGGAAGGTATGGATTCATTTCCTTAGGCAGAAATCTGATGTATTTGAAACATTTAAGAAATGGAGAAGCTTGGTTGAGAATGAGACGGGTAAAAGATTAAAATGTCTCAGATCTATTAATGGCGGTGAGTATTGCAGCAAAGAATTTGAAGATTATTGTTCCTTTAATAGAATTCGTAGGCAGAAAGCAGTTCTAGGGACTCCACAGGAAAATGGAGTGGCTGAACGCATGAATAGGACAATAATGGAGCGTGCAAGGACCATGAGATTGCATGTTGGGCTGCCTTTAAACATGTGGGCAGAGGCTGTTAACACTGCTGTATATTTAATTAATAGAGGTCCTTCAGTTCCTTTGGGCTGTGGTATTCCAGAGGAAGCATGGACAGGTAAGAAGGTGAGTTATTCTTTTCTAAAAACCTTCGGCTGTGAAGCATTTGCACATATAGATTCTGAAAATAGAACCAAGCTGGATGCAAAATCAAAAAAATGTACCTTCGTTGGATATGACATTGATGAGTTTGGTTATAGGCTTTGGGATTTTGAAAATTAGAAAATTGTGAGAAGCAGGGATGTTATATTCACTAAGATGTTGTACAAAGATCAGTTGCAACAGCATGAGAAGAAAGAAAAAGATTATGTGGTGTTGGATGATACTCCAAATAGTGATGTTCCGGTGGTTTCTCATGCTCCGCAACAGTAACCAGAAATACTACAAACTCTAGTGAATGTTAGACGGTCAACAAGGATAAGTAGACCTCCTGAAAGGTTTTCTCCCTCTTTGTATTCTATTTTGTTAACAGATGCTGGTGAACTAGAAGGGTATGATGAAGCTATGTAGGTGGATACACAGGTTCAGTGGGAGCTTGCAATGAAAGAAGAAATGGACTCCTTGCTGAAAAATCAGACTTGGGAATTATGTAAGTTGCCTGCAGGTAAAAAGGCTTTACCAAACAAATAGGTTTATCGGCTGAAAGAGGAAGATGGAGGTAAGAAAAGATTTAAGGCCAGGTTAGTTGTAAAAGGATTTGCATAGAAAAATGGCATTGATTTTAATGAGATATTTTCTCCGGTTGTCAAGATGACTTCTATTCGTATTGTTTTAAGTATTGTGGCTGCTGAAGATTTATATTTGGAATAGCTAGATGTGAAAACTGCCTTTCTCCATGGTGATTTGGAGGAGGAGATATACATGGAACAACCCCAAGGATTTGAGGTCAAAGGTAAGGAGAAACTGGTGTGTAGATTGAAGAAGAGTTTGTATGGCCTGAAACAAGCACCTCGGCAATGGTATTTGAAATTTGATAGTTTTATGGCTGAGCAAGGCTACAGTCGGTGTAATTTTGACCATTGTGTTTATTTTAAGAGGTTGGATAATGACAGCTACATTATTTTATGTTTATATGTTGATGACATGCTTGTAGCTGGGTCTAACATGGATCACATAAGAGAGTTAAAATAGCAGTTAGTATAGTCATTTGATATGAAGGATTTGGGGGCAGCAAAACAAATCCTTGGTATGAAAATTTGTAGAGATAGGAAGAATAGAAAATTGACTCTATCTCAGGCTGCTTATGTTGAAAAGGTGTTGCAGAGATTCCATATGGAGAATGCAAAAGCTATTAGCACACCTTTGCCTAGTCATTTGAAATTGACTAAGGAGATGTGTCCAAAGACACCAGAGGAGGAAGAAAAAAATGTCCAAGGTACCATATGCTTCAGCTGCAGGAAGTTTAATGTATTCCATGGTATGCCCGAGACCAGATATTGCACATGCTGTAGGAGTTGTTAGCAGGTATATGAGTCATCCCAGATTGGAGCATTGGAATGCGGTAAAATGGATTCTCAGATATTTGAGAGGTAAATCCAATAAACACTTATGTTTTGGGGGCTCTATTACTGATTTAACAGGTTATGTAGACTCAGATTTGGCAGGTGATATTGATACCAGGAAGAGTACTACAAGTTATGTCTTTATTGTAGGTGGGACAGTAGTGAGTTGGATCTCGCGGTTGCAAAAGGTGGTTGCTTTATCCACCACCAAGGCAGAGTATGTAGCTGCAACAGAGGCGAGCAAGGAGACGATATGGCTGCAATCTTTCATGGAAGAATTGGGTAAACAATAGGATAACAATTCTTTGTATACAGATAGTCAGAGTGCCATACATCTTGCAAAGAATTCTGCCTTGCATTCAAAGACCAAACACATACAGTTGAGGTATCACTTTATTCGGTCGGTGTTAGATAATGGACAGTTAAGGCTGGAAAAGATACATACAGATTAAAATCCAGCGGATATGTTTACAAAGGTAGTGACAAGGGAGAAGTTGAGCTCCTCTTCAGCTTCGGTTGGTCTTTTAGACTGAAAACAACAAAAATAGAATAGCAGAGTCTAGGGTGCTTATTACCAGTGGGAGCTGCACGCACAGCGGTGTCGTCCAGGATCAGTCTCCAAGTGGGAGATTGTTTGGTGTGGAGCCTGATCAGTCTCCAAGTGGGAGATTGTTGGTAGGTGGTGACTGATCAGGAAAGTACTGTACACTAGACATAAAATAGGTTTTTTATGTCGGTTACAAAAATAGGGTTTTTTTAGAGCCGACATAAAAAACCCTATTTTTGTAACCGACATAAAAAACCTATTTTTTGTAATCGACAAAAAAGCTTGATAAAAGAGGCTAAGGGTTAGGGCTTTGATTGATATTGTATTGTAGCATTTGCAGTGGTATTGAGTTGCAGGAATTGCTGGTTGTAATCGGTTTGATTTATTGGATAATAATATTGGACTCTCTGTTGGTGGATGTAGCCCAAGTTTGGGTGAACCATGTTAAAACTTGTCTCTCGCTGTTATTATTTCTATGTATTTCCATTCCTCTGTTTAATCTTTATTTGCATTTAATTGATATCTTCTGCCGGCTAACCCTAACACCTACATGTGTAAAAGAGGTGGTTGTAAGGAAAAGAAAAGTGCCTTTGTATTAAATTAACTTTGATACACTTGATAAATTAGTTGAGGATCTAGTTGTAAAGAAGCCAAAGTGACAACCTAGAATGACAAAGATTGCAAAAGGGAATTTGATTATTAAAATAGTCATTCCACTAGAAGATAAATCCATTCAAATTTTAGAGCTTGTTAATTTTCTAATTATTAGGATGAATTTCGGACTAAGTACTCATTATGGAGATGTGAATATGCTAGAGGTTGTCATAGGGAATATTAAGGAGATGATCATTAAATATGGAGATGATAAAGTAGCCTTAAAGGATGAAGTTAAAAAACTTAGAGTATATAATTCGTCTTCTACAATCCACTTTAAAGCTCACAATGTTTATGTGCTAGACCTTGGAATCTACCACCAAAGATCAAAAGTGGCTAGATCAACTAATTGTGTATAGAAAAAATTGGAGAAATGGCTATAAGACATTTTTCATTGAGGTACTAAAGTGTTGGAGAATTTGTACCAATTGATAGTAAATGTAGAAAACACTATTCAAGGGATTGATAATATAGAAAAGTGCATAATAGAGCCACTTCCATCCTATAAGAAAATTGTTGAAAAGAGTAAGCAAGTAGAGGCTCTAACATTGAATAAAGAGCAAAATGATATGGTATTTGCATGGAAATGGAAATAATCATTCCTCATGAAAATCCTAAACGAAGCTTCATCCATTTCAACTAAACAAAAGAGTAAGTTATTCCAAGTAGAAAAGTTCATTTTCGGATTCATTACTCAAATTCTATGTAAATATGTTGATAATGAAGGGGTTGTCCATGACATAGATGAACTAGAAGGGGAATTTTAGTAATTAATCATAGAAAAAGTGTGGTAAGGATCAACAAGTGGACAAAATATATAGTGGTGAGTATTACAGTTCATTTATAGAAGGTAGAAAAAGAATCAGAAAACTTTGTAAAAACAATTTCTAAAGTTGAGTTCATTTTTTAAACTCAGATTGTGAAACTAGATTTAGTGTCAGTACCAGTATAACTTAAGGTGGATCAATTGCTTCAAAGTTTGTAGAAGATTTCAACACTAGGGAATTTTCTAGTGGGGATGTTGGGTAGCTATTTTTTTAGCTTGGTGGGATATTTCAATGGAAATCTATTCTAGGAGATAGTTCTATTTTTGAGAAAAATCTATTCTTAGATTTCTTATCATGCTAGTGGTGTGGACTTTAAATATATGTTTCAATGGTTTTTGTAATAATCTAAACTCTTAGTTTAAATTATACATTGCATGCTTTATATTTATTTTCAATGGCTAGGATTAATTTGTAATAAAGCTTGCATTCATGCAAACAAGCTATTCCTAGGATAGAAATACTAGTCAATTTCCCTTATTTATTTTCATGCAATAATTTGTAAACAATATAAATAAGTGCCTTTTGCACTTAGTGGGTTAATAGTGATTTTCAAGCTTGCTTCGTGTTGAAATTAGAGTTATTATTTTGAAGTTGTTCATGTTGTGAGTTAAGTGTTCCCACTAATTTAACAAGTTTTGTATTGTTGAAGTCATTGGAAGGAGTGTTGTGGCTTTGTACACAATCCTTCATATTTAATTCATAGTTTTTATTTACATCTATGTGGTTATTCAATGAATCATATCTTGTTCCAGATATGGTTTTCAATATCTATGTTTAATTGAAAATCATAAACATGTTTGGTTGTGCTAGATTAGTTTCTGCAGTATATATCTTTTACATATAAAAACTTCTTATCTAGTGCAAACGTGCCAAAATCTCTTTATTCTCTAGATTGAGAAAATAAAAGATAAGTTTTTATTAAGTTTGTTGCATACTCTCTGAAATAATTAGATTCTAGATTAGAGGGAGGTTCCCCTAATAATTTGAATAATAGTTTACTGCGCATGCTATTTTGTTTTGTGTCACATTGAAAGGTGGGAATTAAATGCTATCAGATCTCTTGATAGATGACAATAGGACAATGTTAGAGAGGGTTGGTTTGGTGAGGGTTGCTATGACCATGTTGGTTCCACCAACTAGTAGAGTTCTTTGTGATGTGATTCATTATTGGGACAGAAATCAAGACACTTTTTGGTTCTCTTAGCTATAGGGAGAATAGATGATCATTCTTCTAGATGTCTACAAGATCATAGGGTTCCAGTTATGGGTAGTAGATTGGTGTTAAGTGATCTTAGAGATCATTGTGAGGCTAAAGGTTGGGTTAGATGATTTGGGAAAGAGAAGGATGATAGGAGCAATAATTGAGAGATTCACCTTCACACCATCAAGTGGGCCTCTAGTTTAACTATTCATAAGGTGATCATGGGGACCATTGCCACTAGACTAATTGCTGACAAGGGATCTAACATATTCCTCTATAGATAGGATCCCATTGTCAAGGAGATAGAGTACCATGGATGTAGGTTTTGTTGGAGATGGATATCTTGGCCCATACATATTAGGATCTATACAAGATAGTTCATGGTTGAGGTCCTAGTCACTTAGCTACCCCACCCTAGCTATGGGGTGGTTCTTGGAACACATAGTACCATACTAGCATGATCTAGTCATAAAGGGATGGGACTGTGCTGAGAGTGACTAGGTAGGGTGTCTACCTACTTTTTAGAGATGGATTCAGGAGAAGGGCCTCATTCACTATGTTTGACATCATTGTAGACACCTATGCTAACAAGATGGGGTGTTAGGATGAGGATGCCATGCAATTTTTCATCTATCACATCATCTCATATTTGATAGATAATGGGGGTAGGTGGAGGTTTAGTTAGCAAAAAAAGTTCCCTAGCAATTCAAGGGATCCTTTTTGGCACACTCCCCCATGTGGATCTAGTACACAAGATTATGAGGGAGGATAGACCAATTATAACATGATGGTTGGAATAGAATCATATGACCTTAGGAGTCCTCATCACTTCTTGATAAGAGAGGGGTAGTGCCATCACAATTCTAGTACCAATGACAACACTAACACCACCAACACCACCTTCACAATAGATAATACTAGTTGCAAGGGCAAAAAAGGGAGTATATGAGGAGGAGTATGCCCCTAATGGGGATTATTTATGAGAGGAGGTTGAGGTGGACCTTAGTTGGATAGAGAGCAATGCTCATGAGTTAGTATTATAATTTTGTTGCATCTTTCTTTTTATAGTAACTCATGGCTTAGAGATATGGCTTGGCCAAATTGGTTCTCTATGTGTGTGAAGGCATAATGGATGAGTGGTAGGCCTTTATCAGGGAAATCCTTTTGAACATTATTTTTTGGTGCTAGAGTGACTAAGGAAGGATCTCCTTATTTATCCTAGACTTCCAAATTTTGATGGGATGCATACTAATGTCTTCATTTTAGGTCCTATTAATTTTGAAGGTTCAAATCCTTTCATCCCAGGCGAAACAATATTATTGAAAAAAAGATTTTTTTTTCATTTCTCATCCTTTCATAGACTATACTTATAGAAGCGAAATATGATTTCAATTTGATTTCGATCAGCTATAGTGTCGAGGAAAGGGGCCCCTCTTCTTTCATAGAATTGTGGGAGGGCCCCCACCCTTACATACCTTTTCCTTTGAGATAGTTTGAGGAAAATAGTGGCCCTGTAAGTAAAGAACATTTGTATAATGGATGAGTGGTAGGCCTTTATCATGGAAATCCTTTTGATCATTTTTTGGTGCTAGAGTGATTGAGGAAGGACCTCCTTGTTGATCATAGACTTCCCACTTTTGTTGGGATGCATTGTGATGTCTTCATTTTTTGTTTGGCATAGTTTGAGGAAAATAGTGGCCTTGTGACTAGAGAACATTAGTTTGAGAGCTAGGTTGTATACTTTGAGGAGCATGTAGAGATAAGGCACCAAACCTACTCATGGGGGGACTGGTTAGCACATAAATCCCATCTCACAGAGTTTCATAGGCTAGACCTAGCCAAATACAAGAGTGGAGTAGGAGTCCCCCAAAATCAAGAACTTAAGGTCCACATGGTGTTGAATCCTAAAACTACAAATCCCCAATCCTAAAGCATATATTACCTTTAAGGCTAGGTGTTGTCATCATGAAGCTAAAATAGGGGCTCATCAACAAATTAGAGATGGTTAAAGGCCAATTGACAAGAGTGGATAATAGCTTCTGCACTTTGAGCTCAACTAGGCTCAGGAGGGTGTTTTTAGAGGTATTCCTTAATGGGATTAATAATAACAAAATATTGAATAGGATGAAGCTTTGTAGTTATATCCAGAATACGCTTGACCTTTAAAGTTGTCACTAGGTCATAGACTAACCAACTACACTTAAAACCTCTTGTTAAGTTGATGAGAGCATCATTGCGAGAACTACAAGATGAAGGTATGCACACATGATTCTTTAGAATGAACACTTGAAATGGTTTGGTAAAGATATTTGCCTAGTTATAGTGTTGAATTGTGAACAACATACAAACTAAAACCTAATCATAAATTACTATTTGAAGATGTTTTTCATTTTAAGGAGTATGATTGATCACAACTTCTAGGACCAATGCCTATCCAATGGACAGAGTCACAATTTATCAAGAAGAACAATGAAGTGAAAACACACAGGACTAGGTCTAAGCACACACACACATAAAAGATATAGCATCAAGTAACAAAACATGCTTAATAATCCATCATCAAACTACAAAAAAATTCATATGTAATATAGAAATGACCATCACAAGGCTTGTAACGAATTAAAATGATGTTACATTCATCAACTTTGTATTACATTCATACCAACAAATGTGGTAAGAGGAAACCCTAACTATGAAATGGAAATTTCCCTAAACATCTACAAAGAAGCATGGAGACATTCGATTACAAATACCACTTACACAATTATGACCATCATGTGCTTCATAAACACATTACCTTCTGGATGAATAGGAAAAACAAGGATTGGAACCCTAGAAGAAACTTGACACTTGTAGACATCCCTAGAAACAAAGAATGATCAACCCTTTTCATGAAGAACAAATGTGCCTTTATAGCCTTTAAAAATTTATGCCATAAGTTGTTTGAAAAAAAATAGATGAATAATAGGAGGTTGCAACATTGAATGCAAAATAGGGTTCCGACTGCCAAATTTGTGGAGTCCACACCAACTTTATGCGAATCTTCCTTGAAACATGAGATAATCAACTAGAAGAAGTAAGGGTGAATTTCCCACTCAAACTGGGTAGTTGTAGAAGTCAAATTGTGCATTAATGGTGACCCAAAAGGTTGTTGGAGTGATCTGGAGTATTACAGAGAAGTTTGAGAATTTTGTGGGAATCCAATGGGGAACAGAACATGGGAACTAGATTTGGGCGAAAGGAGGATGTCCTACAGGATGAAGGAATTTCGTGGAGGAATGATGCAGAACTTCACATTGGAAGTGGATGTAAGAATATGAGGAGATCAGTGACATCCATTAGGATGTTAGGTTCTTGCAAAGTTGAGGAAGAGAGTAAATAGGATGTTTAGAAGTTATGTGGAAGGATGTAGGAGAACTGGATATGAAAGTGTGAAGGGGATCCTGCAACCCATTGTGTTTCTACAAGGTTAAAATTGAATGTTTTGAATGGTTGGAAGAGTACAAGGATTATACATGGAACTTCACATCAAGATCCAATGTGAGTGAAGGAAAACATAACCTAAAGTGAGGTGGATGTCCACATAGAGGAATGGAGTGAAGGAAATGAATGAAGGAAATGTTGTAGTAAAGTAACTTCGAATATGATGTGAAAGGTGGAGTGAAGAAAAGAGAAGGGTACGAGACACTGTAGGGAAATAGCATGGAACTGGATGAAGGATATTGTACTTGGAAATTGACATCCTACAACATGGTGGGAACCTACAAAATAGAGACAAAGTAGAATGAAGACTCAATAATAAGATAATCTCATGCAGGAATATTGTGTGGAAGTGAAGTAAGATATCAAATGGGAAGAAGACTTAACACATGTAGTATCTGGTTGGAAACCCGCATCATGTAGTAGGGTGAAAACCTACAAAACTCAAAAAATGATAAGGAAACACTCCAAATTCAAAAAGATTTTGAATTTTTTACAACCTTCAACACAAAAGGAATATGATGGATTACAAAATGCAACACCAAGGAAAATTTTTGACAAAATGGGCAAGGATAGATAAACTTTGCAATTTTCAAATTGGGTCCCAACACATAGATAGGCTAGCTAGATTCTCTACTACCCTTAGTTTTTTGGACTTATAGTGAGCTATTGTACAAAAAATGATTATGTATAGAATTTCATTTATATAGATTGTTTTTTGACCCATATTGATTGTGTTATGGCCTTATGTGATGTTTTACTTTCTATTTATGAACATGTGGATGATTTATTTATTTTATGCTTATATACATAAATGAAACTCAACTAATATGATGTATGGCTAAATTAAATGTATGATATTTTTATATCAAGGTTCAACTATGTGGTTTTTGAGTCAAACATATGACTTATATTTCATGAGTAGTGGTTCACACAAACCCATCTCTCATGAGAATGAAAGGTCCACTTAGCACTCATTGCATCTAGGTGATGCTCATAGGGGTGAAGCATCGAGACTTCCCAAGAGGTCACCCATCCTAGTACTAGTCTAACTCAAGTGTGCTTAACCATGGAGTTTCCCCAAGATCAAGCCTGCTTAGTTTGCTACCCTATTTGTAAAACCTTCAGCAAGTGTTGTGCCTTAAAAACCACTACTCATGAAATATGGGTAATTGTGTTTGACTTAAAAACCATGCAATTGAACCTTGATATAAAAATATCATAATTTGACACACTGTGGAGAATACCTCCTACTTATAAATTAAATGTAGTTAAATTTACTTCTTTGTTTTCAATATTACTTTCCTTTTATCACCTTATAAGAAAGACTAGATAATAATATTGCTAAATATGGTCTACAAATTTTTGTGGCCTAGGAAAGGTTATTGTTCACGAGGGATGAAGGGAAAACGTAGAATGGTAAAAAATAATTTTGTTCCACAATGATTATGAAAATATGGAATCTGTTAACTTCAAATTTAGGTCTTGGTCTAGACTTTAATCAAAAGATGGCTAGCAAATCAAATTAAGGGAAATAGGGAGACACTAAGAGGAATCCACCTAAAATGATTGTGGATGACAAGGGGAATCTTGTTTATGCTATTAAAGTATCTTTTTCTTTTTTTCTTTTTCTATTCTTAATTGTGACTCTTTAAGCCTAAATCTATGCAATTAGGAAGATGTAAGGGCTCATCACTGAAGGCTAGACCTAGGTGAGTAATTATCGATTGTGCTCCCTTTCCTTGGCCTCACACAACTAGAAGATGTGAGGGCTCACCATCAAGGTCCAAGGAAAATAAGAGTGGAAATAATTGACTAAAAAGAACATGCTTCCTAGTCCTAACCCCACACAACTAGGAATATGTAAGGGATCATCACTTAAGATTAGAACTAGGAAATCACTCTCTATGGAAAGATTAGAAACTAAAATAATTTTAATTAGGATTCTTTTATCTACTTGGTTCAACATTAGGCTAACTATTTAGGACTCTACTCTCGTTGAGGTATGTAAACTTGGAGGATTTTCCTGTTAGCTTCTATATTAGATTGTAGCCTTAGATGTTTGATAAGGGAAATTGAGAAATAATATAGATATGGACCAAAATCACTCTCTTGGCTCATAATAAATTAGGCAAGATTCTAAGAATCAAGGTTAAATGACATGAATTTAGGAAGTCACATAGTCTAGAAATTGTATAGAGCAAGAAGACTATTTGTGATTCTATTAGTGCAAGAATTGAGAAAGAACATTTTTTATAAATGAACTAAGATACCATGCAACTTTTGAGTTTGAATTTTTTTTCATAACATGATTCTAGAATAAAATGCATTAATTAACTAGTTATTTTACTTTCTAGTGTGCCTAATTATAAAATTTGCATCATTTAAATTATTCTTTTAGAAATGTAGCGGTCTAATCAGCCTAGATTAGAACTTAGACTCCTATGATTAAGTGTTTGGTAGAAGACCTTCTAAATAGGATATTATGGAACTTATAAATCTTCTTGATAGGATAACATATCATTGAAAGATGTTGACTTAGATTGATCCATTTCAAGAAAAGGAGGGTCCCCAATCCTTGAAGTTCCAGTCATACAAGCATTTGAGGTTTCATTTATAGGTATCAAAGCTAAACCTATGGGTGCATAGGTTCAAAACAAATAAGGGTCAAAAGAAAAGACGACGGAATGATCCTCCTGTAGTAAATTGAGAATCTTAGCTATGGTTTTGTGGAAATAATAACAACTATATACAAGCTGTAGACACTTAAAAATGCCCTGGGCTTGCGAATGACATTTTCACACATAATTCATCTCAATTTCATATTCTGCTATTAATTAAATAATTTTTAATTATTTAATTAATTCATATCCCTTCTTACGCTTTTAATTAAATACATTTTATTTATTTAATTATTTAAGCTATGTTCTTCTAAATTCCTCAATAATTAAATAATTTAATTATTATTTAATTATTCACTACTATAATGTCCATATTCCCCCTTTAATTTAAATACATACCCATTTATTTAAATTATCAACTTTACCCTAATTAAATAAGTCCCCACTTATTTAATTAAAACCACCTTAAATTACCCCTTTCCTCTAAAAAATTACATAAATGCACACAATTTATTTAATTTCAAAATCAATTCCCACCTCACCATTTCTTCTAATTTAAAATTATCTTTTGTCCTCTTGTGGCTGGAAACCCTAAATCATTCTCAACCCTTGATCTTGGCTCCAAGTCAACTCTTCATCTCAACCCTCCATTCACGTATCCTCTTCTATAAAATCACTCTTAACCTTTCATTTTCATCTCACCACTTGCAAAATTGACTTGTGCCATTGTCAACTCTTGAGCTCTCCATCATATTTGCAGACCTGCAAGTCTGAGTGCATTAGATAAGCTAGCTTAGATAGCAACAAGGGAGGATTTGCACTATTAACCTAGGGTTTCTTGCTTCCATGCTTAGTTTGTTAGATTCTAGGTTGATTTAGGACTCCATTGAATGGTTAGGGTTTGAAATTGTTGTTTGCAGGGCTTTTGCAGTGTTTTTACCCGACTACACAAGCATTTTCCTTTTTGGGTTTGAGGTGTTTTAATATTCTTGATCTCAACATAAGGTTTTGGCTCACTCTTGGATGGGGTTTGACTATTAGTGTAGTTCCTATCTGACTTGTTGAAGCCTCATGGGTATTAAAGATATTTTCCCTTCTCTTAACTTTCTTGGCTCTATAAAGGTCAAAGGGATCAAGATCCCCTTTAGTAACATACACTTGTCCTAGATGAAGAAACCATACTTCTTGAAAAAGAGTACATGGGACAACCTTCATCTTATGAATTGAAGGTTGTCCCAAGATCATATTATAGTCCATGTATTTAGCTATGATGTAGAACTTGGTGGCAATCATGTTCATCCCTAAGGTAACATGAAGGATAATCTTTCCTAGAAATGTGGCCTTTAATTTGTCATAACCCCTTAGTGTACTTTGGGCACTGATGATGTTGGTTTCATCACACCCATTTTTCTAGAGCATGCAAAATGAGACAACATTAACTACAACTATGTCATCAATCATGACTCTTAAAATAATTGTTATACACCCACACTTTTAGATATAATACATGACTCCCTTTCTAGAAATATCAACATCATGGGGGATTAATTTGATATTCCAGAAGAAGTTTTTATCCTTGAGCTTAGAATTAGGTAGATGCACATCAAGGTCAACATTGTTAACTTGAGGCTATATAGGAAGAGTAATGTTCACCGAAAGGCCTATGTCTAAGGACTTAATAAGAGAATTTTTGTGGGAAAGATAATTTATTAGAAGTTCGAGAAACAAGATATGGACAATGATCTTGCTTATGTCTTCTATCAATTCATGACCCTATGGGATAAAACAACGTTTTGGTTCGGTTCATATGATGCATGGATCTCTTGGTAAATTTCTACCTCAACAAGTCCCAACATGTCTTGACCATAACCATTGTCAGCACTTCCATATACTTTGAGGAAGAAGGATTATGAGGGATGTTTTGCAAAGTTTGGTTTTGGTTCAAGTAGGAATTTTGATAAGTTCTCTTATTCTGATTTTGAATTGGTTCTTAGTTGGTATGTTCTTGATTATTTTGAGGGTGTAAGAAAATATCAATGAACACTTGTTGTTTTGATTAAGATAATCGGGAAGGGCCCAGACCCTTGCAAAAAAGCCAAAAAGGCAAATAGAGAGTTTTACAAGCAGTAAAACAAAGAACAACCCCAACTAAATAGCAAAGAAAAAACTAAATAGTAAAGACCAGCATAAAACAAAAAGCCCAACGAGAAAGAGAGCCACTACTATTCGAAGAGATGCTTCAGGTCACTAATAGCCTGCCATTCTCGATTCGGGAACTCCAACTTGTCTTTAAATGTAGCCTCCTTCAAAGTGTTGACCTGAACATCTAAATCTCCCAAATCCACATCTTTACCTTTGGTCTTATGACTCTTCACTCTGGGTCCATTGGCTAGACTAGAAAGAGTGGCCTGCTAATTGGAGTGACCAATAGGAGTGCCTGAACTCAAACCCTTAGCAGCTTTTCATTTCTCCAACTCAACCTGAAATACATAGAGGGGGTTGCCGAGTTCTTAACTGTTTGTTTGTTGAAAGCAATTATCTCTCTTTGGTCTGTTATTTATTCCTAGAGGTTTGATTCATATTAGAACTTGGGAGAGTTAAGAAGATCAAGGGTGAGAGAGTGAGCAATTGTGCAAATCATTGTGTGTATTATCTAATACTAGTTTTGATGGCATGAGCCACATCCTTTATGTGAGTGTTGTTGGTGGACTTTTGGATGCTATGGTTGGCACCAAACTAAACATTGCCCTTGTAGTGACAATCTTAGGAGGTATGTACCCTTGATGGATGTGGTTACATTGGACTGTGGTCTCTTTAGAGGTATCTTTTGGTTACCTATAACCAACCTATTAAAGTGTTATAGGTCACTTGCAACTTACTTGTAGAGGTTCTATGGGTCACTTTTAGTAGTGCTAGAGTGGACTCCATGTAGGACAATGGATATACAAGGACTTGTAGATTGGGTTCAGTATATTGATATCAAAAGGTCTACTAGTGGGTGTGTTCACCCTGTTTGTGGTGCGGATTAGTTGGATGTGAGCGATTGGCTATGGTTGCTATTCTAGATAGAGTTAAGTATGTGGTACATACTCGATCTTGTTTTGGAGGAGATTAGACTTTTGAGTTCATGTTCAAATAATAGGTTGAGGTAGGCTACAATGGTGTGTGTGTGTGACATTTAGTGTATCATTTTGGCTTGAGATTTTTATCTTTCATGCTTGGGCATGATGGAGAATGAGAAGACAATTGTGCTTGAGATAGTGGTCACTTGGTGGATATTGTAGATGCCTCGTTGAAGCCCATGAGCATATAAGAGTCATTTGGTGCAACATGTTTATACCCTTATTGAATAGTTCATGGATTTGTTGGAGATTCTCTTTTTTTTCTTGCAAGGTATATGACAAGTGGGAGAATGTTGGGATTAAGTGTTCCCTACACCTTGCAAGTCCTAATGTTTGAATTATTTAATTATTTATTAATTTATAATATTTTGTGCCCTCATGGAAAATGGCATCCCACTTATGACTGCCATTATACCGTGTGTATTTCTTGGTATGACATGTGTGTAAGAATATGTAAGAGCATAATGTCACGTAAGATGTTTAAGAGCATATATGGCATTGTAAGTATGTACGAGATTCTATGACATGTATAAGAGCATGTAAGAGGGAGGTTACAAAGTAGATTGATAATCTTGACCAACTTATGATATATTATGCATGCCATAAAACATCACGGAAAAGGAGGTAAATGACAAAATTGTGCACCCAACTCCGGTGGGTGGCTATGATGCGTAAGAAGAATATGTATCCCATCATGCAAGTTAGTTGTTGGAATTTGTGCCATGAGATTTGTACACCATATTTGGAGTGTGGTTTTAGCACATGGTCTTCCATAAACCATTGTGGTTTGTTGTTTTGATCTATCCTATATATTTAGGTGGTTGGGTTGAAGTTGAGAGAATGATGCAATATAGAGGTTATGTTGCTAGATTTCCTCTAGAGGAGTAGGATGTAATGTCCCCTTCTGGTAAGCCAAACTTTCACAACCTTGCACAATTTCAACTTACAAGAGAGAACATTAGTATTCAATTTTTTTCCCTTTTTTCAGATCATAATTAGAATTTACTAGTAAAGTATTGATCTATATGCTTTCCACATTTGTCCTTAGACTTATAATCTCATAAGCACATAATTCATATTCATAGTCATATTGATATTGATATTCATATTCATATTTGTATCCATATTCATATTCATATTCATACACTTCTCATGCACCACCTTGAGCATATTCTTAGTCGCCCTCTCATTAATCATTCTTACCTTCCATAGGAGTATAGTCGTATTAGGGCACAAACCATCCCTACGGAGGCCCAAAGGTTTCTCCCAACACCCGGGGTCCTTCACCATTTGGCTCGATGGAACTTCACACAACACCCGGAATTCTTCATCCCATCGAGAGTCACCTCACGTCGGGCACATTGTTATGAGCTCATAACTACCATAGGCCCAAGAGCTTCACTCACACCTGGAGTTCTTCGTCTCTTGGCTCAAGGGACTTCACACACACCCGGTGTTCTTCATCCACTTGAGGGTTACCTAGGTCCAATAATACATCCCTAATTCGATTTCTACTCCGCTCGATGGTAAGACAATTAATGAGGAGGCTCGAACACCTCTCTCGGTTAGATTATGAGTCGTGTCCTAAAATAGTCTAATGTTCTCATCTTGTGATCCCCCTTGGATCGCAAGATGCCATGATTTCATAATGAAGCTTGTCAGTTCCATATGTTCTTATCATAGGGTCATCTTGACCTCATACCATAATCATTTATTCACATATGCTTAAATGTCATAGATGTCATATATTTCTATCATAATATTATGTGTATCAAATCGTTCTCATGTCTATATTTGATTAAATATCCAGCTTATGACAATATTGCTTTAATCATATGAATCAAGTCATAATTCACATACTAAAGTGTAGTCCTACATTGTTTGATAGATGATTAGTTTATGAGAACATGTCAGCAATAATCCATATCAGTTTAAACTGTTAAATGTTATTCCTAGAGCATCTAAGGTTAGCATTAACGTCACAATGTAAACATATATATACAGATCACATTATGTACTAGAATGCAGTCATACTTATTCATTTGATGCAGCAGCGTATTCAATAATGTAAATAATATCCATTTTCTATTTATGATAAGGACCATATACATATCGACTTAAGTCAGCAGATGGAAGACATGGAAATGACATTATGAATAGAATGTATTTCATACCTTTGAACTCAATTCAGAGAGTTTGCTGATGGCATTTCTATTTGATCTGATATGATGAATTGGGTTTATTCCTCCCTGAGATATCAATTAGATGAGGCACTTGATTTGCTATCTGGATTCGATTTATGATTTCCTTATGAGTGCGCTGGACTGTGTATGGTTTTTATCTCTAAATCCGATTGCTAGATTATGTTGGATCGGATGTAGATAGATATTTCTGCTTCCTAGTAATTCTTCTTCTTTTAAGAGTGATGGAAGGGCGTGAGATCCTAGGAGTCACATTGTTTCAGACTCAGCACCTTTTATAATTCTTAATTACTTATTGTTATCTTCCCTTGTGGAATCAGTGCTCCTTAGGGAATACGATCAGCGTTAGTGAATATTATTTTGTCTTTTAGTATGTTTGTCTTATGTGTCTTTTTGTCCTTTTCCTTATTTTGTCCTTACTCTTATTTTGTCTTTTCCTCTTGGCCCAAAATTTGATTAAGTATTGAAAAATAGAGAGAGTCCTAGGATAGAAATGGATTGTAAACATCAAATTATCAGTTGAGATTGAGGGACATGACATAGGAAGTTGATCTCCATGTTCAAGCTATGAGCTTGATGTTATGTTATAGAAAATTTGTTGGGAATACATTGATTCATTGCTTTGGAGGCTAGGGTTTTCTTGAAAGGATTTGCCAAGTTATATCTTT
This sequence comes from Cunninghamia lanceolata, assembly GCA_027924645.1. Taxonomy (NCBI): domain Eukaryota; kingdom Viridiplantae; phylum Streptophyta; class Pinopsida; order Cupressales; family Cupressaceae; genus Cunninghamia; species Cunninghamia lanceolata. Next base: position 5,413,141 of record BSBN01000232.1, on the reverse strand, counting down.
TGTCCCTCTCCTTTATGTGGTTGTTTTTTCTTCTCATTCTAGCTTATTTTTAAGTTATAATTTACATAATATTATATTGCTAAAATTTTTGTAGATCTAATATCTTGCAATTCTCTCCTCAAAGTGTTAATGTAGGAAATGAATGTGTCCTATTTCTGCTTTATGGGCATAATTTATTTGCAACTATATCAAGCTTTTGTTCACTAAATCTTTCAGTACAAGTTGTGCATGCATGGTTTTTCCTCACAAAAGACACGTTATTTAAACTTTTAAGGCATTTGAATTCAAGTCATCATTTGACCCAACGAGTTTCATGGAAGAAAAGCTAGAAAAATGCATGCTAATATACTCAACTTACAAGATTTTTGGGCAAACAAGCAAATGAATCTCAAGTTAGAGAAAGGGGTTATTACCACCTTACTATAACTCAAATAAAAACATATCAACTATTTAAATGCCTTGAGGAGCTTATTAGTATTACAAAGTTTCCAATAATAAATTGGGCTAATCCTTCTATTATGTCCTTAAGAGCATAGAATTGAGAAGTTATCGAAATAACTTCTAAATGAATATAGAGGAAACTATGAGAGCCCAAGAGAAGATTATAGATGCATCTCCCTCTAGGGTTTCTAAACCACCTAGAATTCAATCACACTAGTGAAAGCAACAAGGAAAGTACAAGTTGTGGCTCCATCTTTTGTCCCATAGGTTATTCTTACTAGTGGCTTAGAGGAGCGGCATACTAGTAGTGTTGTTACGAAGGCATAAGGGGATGCACAATCCAATAGAATAATTGAAATCCATGCAAAGACGATTGTAAATCCTTTTCCACAAATGAGATTTACTACCTCTACAATAGATCCTCTAGAAACATATACTAAAATATCACTTGATAGAGGGAGCATATTAGAAATCACTACTATCACTTCATAAAAAGAGTCTCTTTCCTCCACTTTAATCCTACCTCCCCTCGTATTCCTTTATCTAGGATTTCACCTGCTCCTTTCCCTTCTCCCCATCCACCTTTGCCTCTACTTTCAACACATCCACCTACTTCCTCTCAATTCACCACTCCTACTTCTGCTCCCCTCACTAATCCACCTTAATTACCATCTCCACCTCTACACCTAGCTAGATCCACTACTCTTCCTTGTGGGCAACCTCTCTTCACATCCATTATAAAAAAGGAAAAAAAAACCAACAACAAATTCCCAAGTTGTTAGCTAAGATGGTAAGTAGAAAAAGGAAAGTAGTCAAAACACTGCTATTGAACATTACAACAAACACTTCCTTATCCAAGGGCTCTCTTGCAAAGAAAGCAAAGAGCCAAGCCATATTAAGGAGGAATGATCAAGGGCATATCTTTGCCCAAACAACCATACCTCCACTTGATGTGAATATTTGGGGTGTGTAACTAACATATTGCACAATTATAGAGACTCCCTTAGGTCAGTGCACTAGATAGTAAGATCTTAATTTGAATGACATAACAACTAAAAAAAAAGAATAATAAAGGTTAGAAAGGATAAGGCCAAGTTGGAGGAACAAATTAGAAAATTGAAAAATTTTATTATATCACTTGGTCAATCCAATCTTAGGCACTTCTTTAGTTCCACCAAGTGTGAAAGATCCCACAAGTACACAATTTGATAATATTGCATCATATGGTAGAACAATGTAGTCTTGTATTGAAAAGTTATTACTAAAATTAATCGATAATTGAATGAAGTCGTAGTAGGTTTGACATCTAGAAGGTGATAGGTGATCAACAAAAGAGATGGAAGATCATAAAGAATGGGCAAAGGATATTCTTGACATTAAAAACATGGCTAAAGTCGAATACGAAGTTTCAATAAGCCTCAAAAATTTTCTCACTTGCTAGGCAAATCATTCTTTTAACTAGGATGAATCAATTAGGTTCTTTATTGAGATGACACCTATTACTATTACTTCTTTAAAATAAAGAAACAAATTAGAAGAAATGAAGTACAAGATCAATTCATTCCTAGATTTCATGTCTTATTCTCCAAAGGATGCAAAAGGAAACATACGTGAAAAAGATGAGTTAGAAAAATAACTTCACAAAGCATGTGAATGAGGACTTTTGCAAATCTTAGATTTCAACAAGAAGATAGAGCTAATGGAATTAATGAAAATAATAGAGTTTAAAGCATTAACAAAAATATCAAGGGTTAATTTTTTGCAAGTGTTGAATAATTCATGCGTCAAAGGCTTTAAAGTATTGCATTACCAAATCTAGATGAAATGAAAATTGCCATGAAAGTGTTTACAGAATAAGATGAAGGAAAAAACAATCAACAAGAATTCATTTTATCATCTAAGTAACCAACACAATTATCTCAATAATTGCTATTTTTGATAAGCATGAAAATTGAATCAACTTTATTTAAACCAAGTTATTTTAGATAGCAATTTTATTTTTAGAAGACGTAACATTGTGCAAAGTGATTCTTTCATACCTTATATATATATGGGTATTGTACTTTAGACAAACTAATAAACTTCCAAACCTTATATATATGGGTATTATATCTAGACAAACTAATACTAAATTTTGTTACATTTTATACAAAAAAATGATATTGATTGTGTTGTAATAATAAATTAACTTCATCATAGATTCATAAAAAGATAAAATCTCTTGTTATAATCTAATGCTTATATCCAAAAAATAAAATAAATAAAGGTGATAAACTAATTTATTTTTTATTATATATTAAAATCCTTAAAAACAAGTTTTGTACACTTAAAAATTATAAGTTTACCTATAAATTAATTTTCTAAAATATTAATTAATTTTTATTTTACAACTAAACTTCCCTTTTTAATTTAAAGGAAGGTTTAACCTCGTAAACTGTATACAAAAAGACAACTTAAACACTTAATATATATTAAAATCAAAATAGGCATTCATATTGCTTGTAGGTTCAATATACCTTTGAACTTTCCATTTTTTGGTAGGTAATATTATTTTGAATCTTTTGACGAGGCAAACAATTTATATAATCTTGATAGCCTCGTTGATAAAATTCCGATACGGAAGCAATGCACAATAGTCTGTCTCTTTTACACACATTCCTTGATCTGCAAACTTAGCTCTTTCAAATGAATTAAGGCTCGCTTGGACAAAATCAACCAAATTATTAACATGAATTTTAATTTGAATAAGCAATGTTAGAAATAATTTATGAGATTATGGGCAGTAATAGTTGCAGAAATGAAGTTGAATAATAGTACAAGCACTTAATTTGCATTAATAATCAAAGATTCATGAGGAGCCGTTGTTATTTCGACTGTTGTTGAATGACTACTGCTCAGTGGGTGTTGCCAAGGCTCGCCATCCATTTGCATATAAGCTCTTTTTCTTTCCCCTCCCCTTAGCTCTAGTTTTAGAGCTGCAGCCTGCAAAAGCATCAGACATGTAAGTCAACTGAAATTGATAACTCAACCTTGTTTAAGACGTCCGTTATTACAGATAAGACTAGCTTTAAAAGTTCAGTCACTTCAGCTGAGATTCCTGAACAAACTGTAAAATATAATGCAATGTGGTACTAGTGGAAATAAGTTCCTTAAAAAGAATGACTCAAAGGACCTGAGCAATGTGCTTTGCTGTAATCAGATTGACCATTACAAATGATGTATGCCACCCATCCTTTAAGCCGAATATTTCAATCAATCCATCATTAACATGGGCTTTCACAAGCCCCTTCTGTAGATACAAATTAAGAATGTTAGTAATATGCTTATAATATTTTATGGAGCAATCATTTGAATACAACAGTTAAAGTAAACCGACCAAAAGAAGGCTATCTTTGGTTTCTTAAACGGGGTGCAAAAGCTAAAATGTCATGCTACCAATATATCACAATTTATGCTATATTTGGCTTAGTAGAAGTTTGAGGCGATATCCCGAAAACCTTTCTACGGCTTGAGGGCAATTATCTTTCTTTAAGACAAGTATCTAGCTATGAAGATAGAAAAATAGGATAATAGACCCGCAAGTTTATGTTAAATTGCAATTTTTCTGTTTAGAAGATTGCGCAGCTGGCCGATTCGTGATTACTTGCAATTATAACTACGGTTGGTTCTATATGTTCAGAATCTTAAATGTGTAAATCATAGCAGCAAATCAAAAGATAAAGTTTTTTGAAATTAAAAAATGTTATTAAATTCATATAAATATAGAAAAAATACTATTTTAAAAAATTTCATGTCAGTTTTGTAGAGAAAATCATGATTTAATTGTAATTTCTGAAAAAATGCAATTAAACTAAAAATTTTGTCTTTTTTTTGTACCTTTTGGTTGCTGGAGTATGGAGAAAAATTTGGCTCTGATTTAAGTTAAATTATTGAAATTTGGGCAGAGTTATAAAAGCCAAACAAAAAAAATTTATACACAAAATAACATTGTGTTTCTATTCATTTCCTTCAATACCTATTACATATTTATAGGACTTGCATCTCCTATATTATAGGCGAGCCCCTATAACAACTCCCTTACATAGATGAGCTGTAACAACTCAAATCGCTACAAACACTCATACAACCAAATACAATATTATATTATCCTAGATAATATAATTCTTCACACACATATGATAAACTATTACATATCATAAAGACACATTAATGATGTAATATTCCTAACACCCCCTTTATTACATCATTCTCCAAACAGAGATAGTTGGATTAACAACACTATGCTTCTTCAGTAAGATTGACCTTACTAGATTTTATCCAAAGATAGGGACAAACACATCCATCCAACATTGAAGTTATGAACATGAACACACACATCTACTCACAACAATTATGATTGTGGACAAACACATCCAATCATAATCACCCAACAAATGTGATTCGGCACAAACACATCCAATCACTCAACAAATGTGATTGGGGACAAACACATCCACTCAACAACCAGCAATTTTGATTGGTGACATGTCATGTCCCTCGATGACCGATTCCAATTAAAGATTGGAATAATATAATAATATCATCATGATATCATAATCAAGTCCAAAATAACAAAGGGAACACTCAATATGCCCATCAATATCCAGAAATAGAATATGATTATCATTGCACGATCATTGAATGAGTAATACAGATACACATCGGAATTGCCTCGTGTTTTGGCATCGATTCATAATGAAGATACATTCCGTCGATTAGAAGGAGCAAGCAATAATAAAGATGACTTGCAAGAGATTGATCAAAGATCCCACACATCATATTTCAGTCCGCAAGCAAAGAGTAAAACGAAAAGAAAAGACAAAGGCACATAAAGACAAATCCACAAAAGACAAATTTGCTGAAGACAAGGATATAACTATAATAATGGTTGTTAATCAAACAAGCCACGCCGATCCTTCCCTAAAGGGTTGTGTCTAGACGGAAGAGTCGTGGCTAATAAAAAATGATGATATTTAAAGAGGATCGATGGGACCTCATTGGGGGATCTCAGAAATCATACTCAGCACAAGAAACAAAGCATTCGATACATTGAAGCAGCCAAAGAACAGTGGCAATCATCTGCATTTAGTGAAATTAGAAATCATCTTCGGCCCTCAGTGACAACAGCAAACATTACATATAATCACAGCCATCACCAAAGACGAATATTAAGAAGAATTCAGTAAGCAGTAGCACAGTGTTACCGGCGATTCAGGAACAACAAAGGTATGATCTTGGTCCCTGTCTCCCTATATCATAATATCATCTGCTGTTTAAATTAGCAGAATATAGGATAAGAGTCTAGTAGTATCATAATGAGGATTAAATTAGATATAGTGCATATGAAAATCTGATTAACTAGAATTTGAAATTGAGTAACAAATGATAGATAGCAAATCACAGCAGTAATAAGATATGTCTTCTAACCTTATAATGATGAATAAGAATACTAATCATAGGCTTAGATGCTATGTTAAAATTAAAGCATAGAATATAGTGAAATTGCTATCGTAGGTTGGATATGCAACATATAAGAATAAGTTCTTAAGACAGTCATGACAGATAAGGGATGAGAAGTAAGGGATCATGGTCAATCAACCAACACCCATATATCGAGACAAAGGGGTAAGGGTAAGCAATATGGTGTAATCATGGTTGATGCCCGAGTTGGTCAAGAGCACCTTCCGGGCTAAAGACCAATAAATCCTTATCTCAAGTTGGTCTAGAGTACCCCTCTGAGATAAGTGCCCATTGTCTCGTGTTGATCAAAAGAACCCCACCGGGACAAGGGATAGGCCCTTGTCTCGTGTTGGTCTAGAAGACCCCACTGGGACAAGGGATGTGCCTTCAACTCGAGTTGGTCTAGAGTACCCCTCCGGGTCAAGGAATGGAATATGGAACCCATGATTGCTCCCTTATAAGCCCTCTCTCGTGGGAAGTGGTTTGATGGACATGTAGACCCAAGTATGCCTCTCCCAAGGAAAACCATGAAACATGTATAATAGATATTGTGAAAGATAGAATGCATATAGATTATGATCATAAGACTTGATTTAATATATCTTATGGTTAATATGATTAGATAAGAAAGATTGAATACTAATGTTCTCTTTTACAAGTTAAAATTGTGTGCAAGGTTGTGAAAATTTTTGGCTTGCTAGAAGGGGACATTCAAGTGGTATCAGAGCATCGACCTGCCATCCTGTGAAGAAAATTAATGCAACACTATACAAGACAATCAGCCCGTAACAACAACAACAACATGGAAATGAACAATGAGGTAAGAGCATTTATGGAGATGACCACTAAAGCAATGATGGAACAAAATGAAAGAATCACTAAAGCCATGATGGAGCAAGGTGAAAATCAAAAAACCACTAAAGCCATGATGGAGCAAGGTGAAAAGACAACACAAATGTTTCTTGAAGCACTCCAAAAAGTGGGGAACACTACGGACCATCTTAAAACTCACTCAACAAATGGAAGAGAGGTGGGATACAATCACTCCGAAAACAGCAATACTTCATCAAATCCAAGAGTTCCTATACCATCCTTTATTCCCAAATAGGAAACATCCAGAATGGAAGAGTCCGCTCCAAACTCAATAAGTGCGGATGATATTGCAAGAGCATACGCAAGCTTGGAACCCGAAGTGAGGAGGGTAGTGTCATTCAATGATTATAGCAACTCAAGAAGGAATGAATTAGCAAGAAGAGATAGAAGACCCATTAACAAAGATTTGAAGCAAAAAGCCAACAAAGTGAACCTCCCAAACTTTGATGGAACCAATAAGATCACCCCACAAGCATGGCTTCAAAAGTTAAACAACTACTTTTAACTCAGCCCAATGACGGAGAAAGATGCTCTCCAATTTGCCATCCTACACTTGGAGGGATTGGCCTACGAATGGTGGCATAATGGGAAGCATACTCAAGGCCATGAATCCATCACATCCTATGTGGAGTATTCCAAAAGGTTCATCAAGAAATTTGAGAGACGACATCCACAACAAGATTTCAAAGACTCAACCCTAGTAAGACAAAGAGGAACCGTGGATGAATATGTACATGAATTCGAGAAGATAGCCATTCGAGTTTCCGGAATTGATGATGAAAGACTAACATTCCTATTTATTGAGGGATTGGACGAAAAGCTAAGAGGTTTAGTAGGAGCACTCAAACCCACAACGTTAGATGGTGCCATTGAAATGGCGACTCTAACTAGAAAGAAGCAAATCATACCAATCATCCACGAAACCATTCCACAAGAAAGGAAGATTTGATAAAACATCATACCATAAGGACGAAAGAAGGGTTAAAAATCCATGTCGCAAATGTGGAGAAACTTGGGAAGGGGGTCATACGTGTCAAAACTTAAGAGACTTAAAGGAAAGAGGTTTATGTTTCAAATGTAGAGAAAAATGGGAAAAGGGTCACAAATGTGGGCAAGTCCATGTCATAGAAGCCTTGTCCGATAATGAGGAAATAGAAAACCCAACAAAAAGGAGAAAGAATGAAACCGAATAGAAGGTCACCTTGGCTGCTATATCCAAGGTATCTAAACATCATCCATTTAGGCTTAGAGGCATCCTAAAAGGAAAAAAGATAACAGCCCTAGTAGATAGTGGGGCCACACATAACTTTATAGACGAATCCTTAGCCAAAAGAATGAAACTTGACCCTCAAGATTTTGAAGGATTCATGGTATCCTTAGCCGATGGATCCACCAAGGGTTGTTCAAAAATGTTCTCTCAACTTAAGTTGGCCCTAGCGAGGCACCCCGTTGAAGATGACTTTTATGTAGTAAACATGGGAGACACGGATATAATCCTTGGCACACATTGGTTGCACTCACTAGGACAGGTCACACTAGACTTTCCCAAATTAGAACTTTCCTTTACAAACCAAGGAGAAAGGATTACCCTACATGGCTTATCCAATGGATCACCTCGTGTGGTCTCTTCAAAAAGGATGGAAAGGACATTTAGGCATAACCAAGTAGAATGGGCAGCCCAATATTTAATACTAGACAAATCAACTCCAATGGGTAAAGCCATCCATATTGACATCCAACCTATCCTTAGGAAATATAAAAAGGTATTTGATGACATACCAACCGGTTTGCCTCCCAAGCGAGGGTTTGAGCACATAATTGAAATGGAGAAAGATGCAAAACCCGTCATCACAACCCCCTATAGACATCCCCAAAAGTTTAAGGAAGAAATAGAGAAAACAATCAATGAACTTTTAGAAATGGGTCACATACAACCAAGTTCTAGCCCATTCGCCTCCTCCGTGCTTTTGGTTAAGAATAAAGATGGGACCATGCAAATGTGCATGGACTATCGAGCCCTAAACAAACAAATTATAAAAAACCGATACCCTATACCATGAGTAGACAAGTTAATTGATGAATTACATAGAGCAAAGTATTTTTCAAAGATTGACTTAAGATTAGGCTATCATCAAATCCAAATGAGAGAAGAAGGCATTCCAAAAACCGCATTTAGATGTCACCATGGTCACTTTGAATTCTCGGTTCTACCTTTTGGGTATGTCAGGATTTTCCGTAAGCAGAGACTTAATATAGCCTGGCGTGGCAATAACAACTTGGGACCGCTCCATCAAGGCCCGAGTCTGAGTGATCAAATTCATCCCGCCCACCACAGTGTGCATGTAATGCCCCCATTTTTCGAGTGATCATCTAGCAGGGTCCATTAGCCTATTTTATTCCCATAGGCTAAGTTGGGAGTTATAAGGGAATAATTTAATTAATTAAATATTAAATAATCCTAAGTCATTTTTGGGTTATTTCTATTTAATTAATTAGCTGGACCGTTTTTTATTATAAAAGTGACTTTATAATATTATATTGAAAAATTATAAAAATAAATCACTTTCGAAGAAAGGAAAATATAAAATAAAATAAAATAATAAAAGTGAGTCTTCTAGAAGTTCTTTCTAGAAAGTTCACTTGTGGCTTTAAAAAGAGGTGAAGACAAGTCATTTCCATATCTTGGATTATTATTTGCATATTGGAGTTTTCCTTATGAGCTACAACTACAGGTTCAACAAACCCTAGGACGAAAACCCTTGGGATTTTAGGTGGATTGGACGAAAACCCAAGTCTACCCATTTGGTGGATTCACTTTAGGATTCACATTGTGCTTCATTGATTTAGTTTTGAAGAGAATTAGGGCATCAAATATATATATATATATATATATATATATATATATATTTCTTGAAGGTTGAAGATGAAGAAGAATATCACCAAATTTATGAAGATTTGTATCCAAATATAAATTTGGTTATTGCAGGTTTTTATGGAGGATTCTATGAATTCATTCATTGAAGGAATTTATGAAGTTTGATTAGAGTTTCATAGGGTTTCATGTTCAAACCCTAGCGCTAGGTTATGGTCATTGGAGCAATAGCGCCACACATCATTGAGCTTATATTGCAGATTACAATTATCAATTGGTGATAGTGACTTGTGTAAAGACAAATCACAACATTTTAGAGTGAGTTGCACCCTACTAAAGTTGGATCGCAGCCTCTAGGAAGACATCACAGGTCTTTGGAGAGTGTGTTTGGTGAACAATTCAGGCTACAGCAGTCAATATTCCATATCAAACATTTAACTACAACAACTTGGTTGTAATCAGATTTTTGGGTATATATGAAGTTATAGCTTGCTAATATAAAGGTCTGAAAATTCTGAGTTTCATTACAGCCATCCTGGTGTTTGTATTTCATTAAATTGAACCAAATAAAAGGCAGATCTGAATTACCATATTGTATGACAAATGTTTGATGTAATGTCTTATCATTTCCTTCATTAAATGTATATATTTTGGCATTAGTTTGAGCATAATTATCTGTTGTTTCAAACAAAACAAACTCATAAACAAGGCCAAAAAGCTTTCAGCAAAGTGTTTGACAAAATGTCAAGACACTAGAAATCAGAAAATTTAGGGGCTTAAAGGCAATATAAGATAGGGATCTTACAGTGGTATCAGAGCTTAGCATCCTACCAGCGTGTTTGGGTGTATGATTAGAAAATTTCAGAGATATGGCAATGAATTTCAGTAGAGATGAAGATTTGATCAAGAAGAAATATGAACAAGAGGCCATCCAAATTTTTTATGAATACCAAAGCACTCCTGATGAGTTTAAAAAACATGTTTCTTTTGATTATTTCTTGGGTTTAGTTGTGATATTGAAACCTGGTAAAAAGGGCCTAGTAAACTACATAAGAAGATCAAGGAAAGAAAAAGAAGAAGAAAAGAGGAAAGAGAAGAAAGAATGCGAAAAGAAGAGCTTTAAAATTTATAAACCATTTCAGAAATCTTCTAATCGGCCCCAAAAGAAGACCAAAAATCAATTGAGGAAAGAACAACGTTGCTTCACATGCCAGGAAGTTTGGACACCTAGACATACATGTGAAAACAATAAAGAAGATGAATCGGTAAACACATGTTTATTTCAGTAAGGTGATGATATGGACAAAGAAAATTCATTTCATGCATCCACAAGTGAGGAGTACACGAGTCTTCATGACAATGATGAGATTGAAGGGTATGCTGATATGGAGTCTGTCAGCAGTTATGATCAGCCATATGAAGGTGATATTGTTCATAGATACGAAGGCAATACCGAAAATTTGTTATGTGATGAACAAAGTGTCATGTCCCCAACGGGATTTGCCCTAATTTTCTGCACTTCAAAATCTCAAATTCTGCCCTAAAGTTCTGTACTTTAACTTTCTGCTCAAAACCCTAAATTCTGATATTTATTTCTGCACTTTAAAATTCTGCCCTAACCCTAAGTCTTCTGTAAAAATCAGACTTGAAACAATTTGAATATTTCCACCATAAATCATGACAAAAGTCAATATGATCACATCAAAGGATTCGCCCAAAAATATAGATTTTATCTACCATCAATCATCCATAGAACACATCATATTACATCAAGAATTTAATATGAAGTCTGCTGTAATTATCTGCTGCAAATATTAAGTTTGAGAATACAAATGATGATAATAAAGCAACCAAACAACCCAGCTACGAAGTAGTTTTCAATGCCAACAAGTACATACCAAAATAATGCTAATGTAAGCCTCAAAGAGTGCTAAATGATGATGAATAAGTCTGCTGCTATAGGTCTGCTTTAAACCCTAGTGCAGAACAGTCCTAAACCTGCCACAAACCCCTTCCAAAGCTGGTCACTCTTCCTCAAAAGGGATTTGCTGCCCTTAAGGATAATTTGCTGATGCTCTAATGATGTATGCTGATGTTCTATGCTACTTATCTGCTGATATTACTCCAATTTCGGGTCTGAACTTGCTTCTTCTTAAGCAGATCTGCATGAATTCTCCATGGATGGGGTCATCTCCATCCCATGTTGAGGGGCCACCTCCTCAGAGTAAGACAAAGGACTGAAATCCTTATGTCAATATGTAGAGATCAGAACACAAATCGATGCTTGAATGATCCCTTTTGGATGCCAAGTGATTTGATATATATACATATTCCATCTCTCCTTCCTTCCTAGGCTGACCTAGGGATTAGTGTTTTGGATTTGCATTATAATCTCCTTCCTTAGGAGGCCGACCAGCCTTATGATGCCTAGACGCCAAAAATAAGGGATATTACTTTATCAGCTTCTTTCTCCTCCAAGCGCCCGATAATATTCCTCCCTTCCAAGTCGTCCAAGGCATGATAATCTCCATAATGTGGCGCCAAATAATTAATTATTATTTTATTGTTCCTCCATGAGCGCCCAAGAGAAATATATACTATCCTTAGCCTTATGATGAAATCCATCCACCCAAGTAGAATCATGAGGAGCGCCTTAGGAAGATAGTAGAATAATGTGTTACCAATGTGCCCAAGGTGAATAGTGACTTCCATGATAACCTCCATAGCAATGATAAGTCTCCAAGGCATCAAAGGTGAAGTAATGGTTCCGAGGCAAGATACCCATATGTGATGAAGTTCAAACTCCCATACGAATCCGTATGCAAGCTCTGAAGAAGGCAAGTCATCATGAGCCAAGTTGTCTAGGAGAAAGCATCCAAAAGTGAAATGATAGCCCCAATGGTGAAACCCAACCTCTCTCAATACCTCGAATCCACTGGAAAGCACAACAATGTACAAGATGGTAACCATTCCGAAGAAAGGGACATGACACAAAGTTACTTTGATTAATTTGATTAAAGACCTTTAACATTGCAAGATTTGAAGGATCAATTTATGGTTAAGGAAGAGAAAGTTGTATATACACTTTTTGAATCAGCAAATAATGATGCACATACAAAAATTGAAGAAGATGTACATAAGATCTATGAAGACACCATCAAAAGGTATGAAGAAAATGTTGATTTTCTGATTGTGAACAGCAGTCCATTATCTTCACATGATTTGGTTAATCATAAGGTGATAGTTAAGTTCTATGTGGATGACATTGGCAAGAAGCGCTATCTTGTTGATATTCAAGATTTGATAGCTAAGCATGAGATAGCATTTGTGGATCCAAGCTACATACAAGCTGATTTTGAAAATCATAGCATAGAGGATGTTGTGAGAACTCAAAACATGTGTGGTGAGTGGCTAAGGAGAGCTAAGGAAGCCAAGTTGTTAGCCACTCAAGAAAAACAACACCTACAAGAGATTAAGGAAAAAACTTGTTCACATAGATCATGAAAGGCAACAACTAGGTGCATTTCTTCATCAATCTTCAATATTTCATTGGGAAGAAACTATGATGGTAGAGCATGAAGAAAAATCAAATTTGCAGGATGAACCTTTCGAGAGGTATATGCATATGGATTTTGGGTTTCAGCTGGATTATGATCCAAGGCATGAAGTTAAACATGGAGATAGAAAAATTTCAGACTATGATACAGTGGTTCTCAGCTCACACATTGAGGTCTAGTAGTTGTTCTATAATGCTGATCATGACATCTTCAAACTTTGCATTGACGATTGTAGCTGATTGCATGGATTTGTGTGCATGGGATTGTCACTACAACACTTGGAAGTTGAATGATGATGAGATCTTATCAGTTTATGACAACGGAAGCATTCCCAGGATGATTATAGATCTGATTTTCAGTTTTAACAATGCTGTCATTATTTGTACCAATAGTCTAGAGAGAATATGCATGCTTGGTTATGCATACATGATGAACACCTTTCAAGTCCATATGAAACAATTCAGATTTAGATGGATAACTTGTGATGGTGACTTGATAAGAGACACTTATCCTTTCGTTTTCAGTTTATATGATGGTGCAATAAATTGGGATCTAGGCATTGGTATGATTGGTGGATTGTTTCACAATGATTTGTTGAATGACAGTCGTGTTAGAGTGGAGCAGCGGAAACTTGGTGGAGCATTCTTCAGATTAGTTTGGGATCCTGGAATCTCAATGATTGTATGTTGGAGTTGTTTGAGTTGTGATTGCTTGGGGCAAGCAATCTTTGAGTGGGGAGGATTTGTAATGTCCCCATTTTTCGAGTGATCATCCAGCGGGGTCCACTAGCCTATTTTATTCCCATAGGCTAAGTTGGGACTTATAAGGAAATAATTTAATTAACTAAATGTTAAATAATCCTAAGTCATTTTTGGGTTATTTATATTTAATTAATTAGCTGGACCTATTTTTATTAGAAAAGTGACTTTATAATATTATATTGAAAAATTATAAAAATAAGTCACTTTTGAAAAAAAGAAAATATAAAATAAAATAAAATAATAAAAGTGAGTCTTCTAGAAGTTCTTTCTAGAAAGTTCACTTGTGGCTTTAAAAAGAGGTGAAGACAAATCATTTCCATGTCTTGGATTGTTATTTGCATATTGGTGTTTTCCTTGTGAGCTACAACTATAGGTTCAGCAAGCCCCAGGACGAAAACCCTTGGGATTTTAGGTGGATTGGACGAAAACCCAAGTCTACCCATTTGGTGGATTCACTTTAGGATTCACATTGTGCTTCCTTGATTTAGTTTTGGAGAAAATTAGGGCATCAAATATATATATTTCTTGCAGGTTGAAGATGAAGAAGAATATCACGAAATTTATGAAGATTTGTATCCAAATATAAATTTGGTTATTGCAGGTTTTTATGAAGGATTCTATGAATTCATTCATTGAAGGAATTTATGAAGTTTGATTGGAGTTTCATAGGGTTTCATGTTCAAACCCTAGCGCTAGGTTATGAAGGTCATTTGAGCAATAGTGCCACACATCATTGAGCTTATATTGCAGATTAGAATTATCAATTGGTGACGACTTGTGTAAAGGCAGATCACAACATTTTAGAGTGAGTTGCAACCTACTAAAGTTGGATCGCAGCCTCTAGGAAGTCATCGCAGGTCTTTGGAGAGTGTATTTGGTGAAGAATTCGGGCTAAAACAGTCAATATTCCATATCAAACATTTAACTGCAACAGCAACTTGGTTGTAATTAGATTTTTGGGTATCTATTAAGTTATAGTTTGCTAATATAAAGGTCTGAAAATTCTGAGTTTCATTACAACCATCTGGGTGTTTGTATTTCATTAAATTGAACCAAATAAAAGGCAGACTTGAATTACCATATTGTATGACAAATGTTTGATGTAATGTCTTATCATTTCCTTCATTAAATGTATGTATTTTGGCATTAGTTTGAGCATAATTATTTGCTGCTCCAAACATAAACTCATAAACAAAACAAAACATCTTTAATGCAAAGTGTTTGACGAAATGTCAAGAGACTAGAAATCAGAAAATTCAGGGGCTTAAAGGCAATATAAGATAGGGATCTTACAGTGCAACACATATGAAGTGGGGAGCTAAGAGCTCTAAACTGCTCCACCAATTGATACACCAATTCCCTCGTAGGAGTAATCACCAATGTAAACACCCTGTATGGATTCTCTTGAATTGTGATTCTCTTTGCAAGATCTACGACAAAAAATTCTTGATGGAAGGTGACCGCATTCTCCAGTGATATGAACATAATTGGAATCATATATTGCACATTCAATATAAACCCAATAGTCTTTCTAAAATTTCCTGGATCATTGAGATCCTTGAACAGTGTTACGCCACCTGACCACACATCTGCAACCTTACCATCGTATTATTTCTTTGATATAACCTTTGGAGCTATGTAGGCAAGCATTCCCATAGTGGATTTAGGCTGAAGCAAAGATGACTTTGAGTAACCGAAGTCATAGATTTTGATATGAGGAGCCAGACTCCCATCCAACAACATGTTTTCTAGTTTCAAATCTCGGTGACAGATTTGCATAGAATGGTAATGGCTCACCCCTGATATAAGTTATTGGAGCAACTATGCAGAGGAGTGAATCCCTCTCAACCTCTCGTTCTTCCACTCATGCCAGGTTCTATTCTGACAAAATTGATCACACTTTTTCAAAACACTTCTACAAAACTACATACTAAACACAATACTAATTGCTTATTCTAAAAATATGGCTCTCACAAGATCTCATAGCCCGAGGCAAGCAAAGAACTACAAAATTGCCCCTTCACAGGTTAATAGACCATTACTATTACCCGCTCTGATACCATATTGAAATTTGGACAGAGTTATAAGCCAAACAGAAAAATTTTATACACAAAATAACATCGTGTTTCTATTTATTTCGTTCAATACATATTACGTATTTATAGGACTTGCATCTCCTATATTATATGAGAGCCCCTATAACAACTCCCTTACATAGACAAGTTGTTCTAACAACTCGAATCCCTACAAACACTTGTACAACCAAATACAATATTATATTATCCTAGATAATATAATTCTTTACACTTATGACAAACTATAACAAACATAAAATTCCTAACACAAATCACCAAATTTGCACCTTTTTTTGCAAAGGTTTTCTACATTATTATAAATAATTGAATATACATGTATTTTTACTATGATAAACGGGGATGGGTCCCCTGCCCTTTTGGATGTGTACCCATGCCAAGGATGTCCCAGGGACATAGGAATGCCTTGGAATGTACCCCTGCCGTCCATGTCTCTCAGATTCATAATCGCTCATTTCAGAAATGTTTCAGAAACACCTTGAAACTTTAGAGATGGAAGAAGGTTGAGGATGTCAATGACATCCCCCAACTGTCTCGGGGACAGCCAGCCATCTCCACTACTAAACACTCAAAAAATTAATAAAAAAGATTCCCTATTTGATTATAATATTAAATCTGTCTATATTAGGTGGGGCCCCACACCTTAATGTTAGCTCTAAACGCCTCTAAACACTCAAACAGCCTTCCATGATTCATTTTATCAGCATTTTAGCATCGCCATCATCAGCGCAACAAGTAGGAGAAAGAAAAAAAGACCATGCAGCAGCAGCTATCAATTCTAAAACAGACTATTACTTGAATCTTTGTTTTGAGGCAGAAGCAGGGTGCAGGCAGCACTGAGGAGGAGGAGGTAAGTGTTGTGTGCATGTTTTTTTTTTCTGCATTTTCAGTTTGCACTCCATTGTTTACCCCACTAAACAACATGGGCAGCAGTGGTTAAAGTGAAATTGAAATAGTTGGCATGGAACAAATAAGAGCTTCAGCTGAAGGTTTGGCATCAGGGTGTGGGATTGGTGTGGATGAAGTAGGACAGCCTCATAGCTTGTTTGAATGCCCTTCCAATCTCTTGAAAAACTATGCAAAGGGCCCATTCAAACCATCTAAATCTCTCTGGAATTTGTAAGAGCTTTAGATAGACAGAGAAATTTGGAGGGCAGTAGAGTTTGGTTGTCATATTTGCAAGACAGGTTTTAGATGAGCTACACTAGAGTATATAGTTAGCTATTGGGCATTAATGGATAGGGGGTTAAAGTTTGTCTAAACATAAACATAGCTGAGAAGGCAGAGGTTAATAGATTGTTTATGGAGGCCAAAGCAAAGTCTAAGTGTATGCACAATCTGCTATGCCATCCATGGTTGCTAGCGGTGATGTCTATACAAGAGAAAGGAGGAAGGCCAGTGGTCGTGAGAGGTCGGGGACAGTTGCAGGTAAGTTCAATATGCAATCACAGGAAGTGGCAGTCTTCCATTGCCAAATTTTTCTTTGCCCATGCCATACCGTTTCATGTGACAAATTCTCTCTATTTCAAATCTCATTCACCCCCTTAGAGAACATAAACTAGGCATTACCCTTCTTTATAAGGAATATTCTAAGGTGAATTTGGTGATGGAGGACATGTGGCACACTTGGATAAGGATGGGCTACTCTATTGTCATGGATGGGTGGACCGATATTAGACATCAGCCTCTCATCAACATCATAGTCACATATGAAGCTGCCTCTTATTTTCTTAGAGTTGTTGATTGTTTAGGAAAGTGCAAGGATGTGTATCTCCAGCTGTCTTAGCACCATTTCACCAATCCATGTTACACTAGCTAGCAATCAACACTGCCAACCCTGCATTCATCATCCTTTGTACCTACCAGTGTTGCCTTCCACACTGTACTCAACAATACCTTCTACAGTGACTGGTACTCCTAACATGCCAACATTTCATATGGAGAATACTCTTAGAATCTTTGACCAAGGGAGCCATGGGCTCAAGCCCCACTACACCATGTCAGCTAGTGCCATGCCATTCTTTGACATGTCATTGCCAAGTCAACGCCACATCACCCCTTCAATGTAAGCTGCCATGTCACTTGGCCATACATCATAGTTACCCATCTAACATCATCATTCATACAATTGATGTCAGCCAACATGTCACCCTCCAGCTCCTGACGTTTGTACATGTTGACGTCATTCTTTGTACTGTTAATGTCGTCCAAGGCTCCATATCATGCTAATGCAGTGTTAAAACATCCTCATTGGCTTGGTAGGGGGGGCCCTCTCTATTGGAGTTTTTGTTTTGCCACCCCAACTTCAGAGGCGTAGGCTTGTTTCTCAATCATTCAAAGGCCTATTCAAATGTAATTTTTTATTCTAGCCATTTTTTTCGCTGGCTACACACCTGTACTATTAGTTTCAAAATTTGATTTCCTAGTTTCCAGTATTTCAATTTTATCAGAAAATTTGTTCAATTGTGCTTTTGAGGGCTTAAAATAATCATAACTTTCACAAATGAGCTCCTTTTTTAACCTTGTTTTTTTTAAGTTGGTATTTTTTTGAGCTCTATACTGTTGTGCAGTTTTTTTGTTCCTATTTTGTAAGCATTTTGTACTTCTAGCATTTCTGAAATAAAGTGCCAAACTTTGTAATTGCTTTGGGGGAGGGGGAAAAGGGTCAATGCACATTTAGTAATAGGGGGGTTGCACAATGTCTTTTGTCTTTCTGTGTTCTCATTTTCTTTCTGCACTATGGATTAGTTGCCAATTCCTCTTCTTACTACATATAATTACTATGAATGGAAGTCTAGAATGTTAATCTCATTGAGAAACAAAAGATTATTCAAGATTACTAAGGGTACAGAGGTAGAGCCTACTCTAGATGTAGAGAAAATTAAATGGTATAACAAATGTGGTGAGGCCTTTGGTCATTTGTGTTCATCTGTATCTCTTGACCTACTCTTCCACATTGAGTCTTTGGATGTGATGTCCCTAACTTGTATTTACACAAACAATTCCAAGAAGATATCAAAGCACCACAAATCCGGGCAATATAAATATGATAAATTCAGATTACCAAGTGTTTCAATTCAATTTCTGATTTCTGCCCTAGATTCCTGCACTTTAGGGTTCTGCCCTAACCCTAACTGCTGTATAAACTCAGACTTACAAACAAATATTGATTTCACCACAATGCATACTCAAAGGATAACATGAATCCTCACAAAATGTGCGCCTCAATGTATAGATCATTTATACCATGTGATAGCAAGGAAATAACATCATAACACAATGCTCAAATACAAATGACTGGCCTGCTGTAATAAATCAGAACTGCTGCATTATATTTGGCTGTAAATATGAAGATGTTCACCACAAATAGCAGTATGACAACCCAGCAAGATAGTTTTAATTAATGGCAATACATACATGACAAAATGATGATGAATCCATGAACATACTGGCCTCTTTCCAAGGCGATTCTACTGTAGCAGAAACCCTAGGCGCAGCTGTGTGAAAATATACCGAAATCTGCCCTTAAATGAAGTTCGCTGCCCTGCTATGGTGTTCGCCCTTGGCTGTAGATGATTTTCCTCCACAAGTCTCCTAAATCTGCTATCTAACTCTGCTCATTGAGCCATGAAGCGCATGTGAACTCCCGTAATGGAATTCTCCTAATGTTGGTGAATGGGGTCATCTCCATTCAAGGTTGAGGGGCCATCTCCTCAATGCATGACAAAGAATTGGAATTCTCAGCCATTGTAGTAGAAAACATACCAAGAACAAGGTCGAATGATGATCCAAATGGCAGCTCCAAGACTTGTTTATATATGTGATTTTAGATGATGTCTTAGGGAGGTCGGCCTTCCTGGATCTTGGCGCCCAATTCTTCTTATTTGTAATTCATACTTCACAATGACCAAGTCGGCCAAGGCAGTAAGATATCCATTTGTTTTGCCAAGACAAGTCGGCCCTTAAGATGCCAAGATGCATTCAATACTCTTCCTTGAACTAAGTCTGCCAAAATTGGTACCAATGCATTCGTTGACCTTCCCAAACCAAGTCGGCCTTAAAGTGATGTTCTTCAATACAAAAATGCATAGGAATATGTCCAAGTCGGCCACCATAAGGAAGATATGTATTTGAGCAAGGAAAACACATGGAAATGAGCCAAAGTCTTCATCAAGTTGGCCTCAGTGGTATTCAAAGTGAAATGCAGTGCTTGGCAAGCTAGAGAATGGAAGAGAAATGTTAGTATCATTCCCTTAGCATCATGTTAGCCTACGAGAATGGATGATGGGCTAACCCAAGAGTCTCTGGATGGCTTACTCCGGAAATGGGGACATGACATTGGATTCACCTAATCAGATCTAAACTACTTTGGCTAGCTTGTTTGTGGTTTAGGATGTTATTAGAGGTCACTAATTGGAGAATGAACTCATTAGTTTGAGCCCAAGCAGTTTTAACACTATCTATGATTTCTTCACTAAACTAAAATCATTGAGATTGCAATTGAAATAGTGTAGGATTGAAAAAGAAGACACCTAGTTGATCCTTAGTATTCTCTCCAGACTTGGTTCAAATTATTCAATTTTGGTTCTATCTTCTAAGCCACAAAGGTTGCACTTGGAACTCAATGCACTATAACATCTCTTTATGACTTTGCTACAACTCTCATCAATGAACAAGATAAGTTCATCAAGATGGGTACTCTAAAATCATCTAAGTCACATGCCTTGGTCGCAAACTAGGACACAAAAGAACAAAAGGGGTCGAGCAATAAGGAAAAGAAACAAAAAAACAAGGAGAAGAATGAGAAAAGGATAAAAAATCCACTACTTACAAAGCAACATCTGAAACCTCCTCTTCAAAAGGTGACAAGCCTAAAAAGGAGAAGGTCAAATGTTCTTACTGTTAGAGACCTAGTCATGATGAACATAAGTGCTTGAAGAAATAGATTCATCACTTGACACATTTTGAAAAAGGATAACATCAGTGTTCTTGAGTCAATCAAACAAAGACCATCAAATGAGGGATCTTCGAAATCAAAGAACTATAGTAAGGTAAAAGGTAAGGGCAAGGCCCTTGTCACAATTACAACTCCACCTTTCACTTGGATACTTGACTCTAGTGCTTCACACCACATGACTTCTTAACATGATGAATTCACATCTTTGGAGCCTTGTTCCATGCTGCACATATTGTGTCATGTCCCCTTTTCCAGAGTGATCACTAAATAACATAAGTGTTTAGCCTATTCATCATTCCCATAGGCTAAACCACATGGTAAGGGAATGAAGGTGATTTTGGTTAAGCCATATTCATTATAGCTTTCATGCTAGCCAAAGTCATAGAGGTTTTCATCATGTAGAATTGCAGTTCCCTCTGTAATTTTACATATTCAGGGGGGTAGGACCTATAATCAAAGGGATCAAATTGATAAATGTTTTCTTAAAAGATCAATTGTAAAATGGAGAAATGAAATCTTTAATTACATTTCTCTAATCTATTCCTAGATAGGACCTATTAACAATTGTCATGAAGTGTGCAAAGAAATAGGTCCAAGACAATATCAAGGGGATCAACCATCATGACAAAGGTGCAAATTTCCAATTCAAATACAAGATGAGATCAAAGGCAATCGGTTGGATAGGTCCAAGATAAGAAGGAAAAATATTTCAAGTTGGAGAAAGGGGTCATTCACTTCATAAGGAGATAGGTCGTAACAAAAGCAATCAATTACACTTCAAAGGGGCATCGACTCCATACAAGAGGGAGATTCAAATAAAAAACACTTGCTTTAATTTTGGAGGGAAATGTCTTTCAAAAAGGGTTCGACTTCCCAAGATTCCAACGAGCTTGCATGAACTCTAACAGCCATGAATTCGGCCAATATAAATGCATTCGCCTATGGAAAAGAACCAACGGTTGGAAGAAGAAATTACATTCACCTATGCAAGGAATGGTATTTATCGGCCATTGAGGAAGGAGTCAACTTCAAACAAAGAAGGGTGCATTCGCCATAAGGGAGACCCAAACACATTCGCCTATGGTAGATCAAGCCTTTCGCCCATGCAAAGGATAACAAACAGTAATTCACCAAAGATATGGAAGGAGCATTCACCAAGAAAGAGCATTCCCCTATGCCATGCTACATTCTCCAATACAAACAAGGATTCGGCCAAAACAAGGGAAAGAAGCATTCAATGAGGATTCCAAACAGGCATATTCACATTCTCCTAAATCATTCGCCCAAAGCCTCAAAGACCTTGAAGTGCATTCGCCCATGCAAGAGACATTCTTCCTAGGCAAGGGAGTTCGATGGCATCCAAGTATATTCGCCCTTGACAAAAGGAAATCTTCAATACATCCACTAATGAAGATTCGGCCAAGCATAGAAAGAAAGCGGAATTCCAAATTAAGACACATTCGACCAGCCAAGAAAGATAGAAGAAAAGCATTTAAAACAAGATCCAATGCAAACACATCCACCTAGAGGAATTGCCAAACCCAATGCAAGCCATCGGCCATGAGGAGAAAGAATAAATAGAAGATTCGCATCTCAATTGAGGCATGTCTGAGTTTGGTATGTTTTTACATTCATTCCTAAGTTTGAAGGTTCCGATCTTCTTACTTTCTTGCAAGGTGATGTGCCCTTGCACATAGGGTGATGACCCCCTATGATTATGAGGTGATTTTGTGTCTAATTTCACCACTGATTCGAATCTGCAGGTATTGAACAATTGATCCAAGAGGTTTCACCATTGAGGAGCTTTGTTGGAGGGTGTGCATCAAAGGCTTCATTATTCACAAGGGTTTTGCTACATTCATTGCAGACACTTATAAGATCACTAGAGTCATAGAGGAGTAGTAATCAGTGGACATTACCTTCACACATCATTGGCAACATTCAAAGCCACACGCTCGAGTCTAAGTTCCATCATGGGCATTTGAAGAAGGTTCGGCCTTCATTGGAAGGCATTCTTATTCGCTGTCATATATCAGACTGTTGCAACAGTCCCACAGTTATACTTCAGTCACATTTGGAGGTGTTGTAAGGACTCTTGAGAGCTGGGGTCAATTGGCAAGGTTGTCTATAGTTGTTCTTCATTTGGCATAAGTTTGATGGCCATTTTGTAATCTTAAGAAGTCTGATTTCCTAATCGCATGCGACTGTCATAGAAGACAGCGAACTATTGTTTGTAATTGCATCATTTCTATTAAAAGAATAAAGCTAATTGAAGTTGGGTTTCAGTGAACATTTGTGTACTTGTTCAATTTCATTTGACGTGGGTTATTGGTTGCAAGTATTCTTAGCCAAGTTGGAATAAGATTTCAGTCATAACCACTTAGGAACATCACATATTGATGGGTGATGACAATCTACTTGAGTTATGCAGAAGAGGGTTTGTTGAGATGGGTGATGGAATAGTTCAGGATGTTCTTTGTGTGCTCTCACTATCAACTAATCTCCTATTAGTCTACTTGACCACTCACACTAGTTCGGGCAAATAGGTTGAGTTCACTCCTGATGTTCTTTGTGGTTATTCAAGAGATGCACAATAGTTCTATAGTGGTAGTTGGGAGAACAGATCACTAGTCTCGACTATATGCTTTTTCTCATTTTGTTCCTAATTCTCCTTCAACTACATTTCTCTCGCTCATTCCGATGAGGTTAGTAAGTTGTGGCATGAGCAATTTGGGTATTTGAACTACCACTACTTGCAATAGCTTAGCCAACAGGGCATGATTACAAGGTTGCCTTCTTTAATGGTGTTTGCCAAGGCTACATCATTGGTAAACATCCTAAAGAGAAGTTTGACAAGGGAAAATCCTAGAGGGCTACTCATGTTATAGAGTTGATTTAGAATAATTTATCTAGTCCATTTATGTATCCTTCATTCACTACGGCTAGATACATCTTGACCTTCATTGATGACCTTTCCAAGTATACATAGGTGTATTTTCTTTGGCAGAAGTCTAAGGTCTTTGAGCATTTTCAAGACTTCAAATCACTTGTGGAGAAACAACTAAGAAAAGCCATCAGGATTTTACGCATTGATAACGGTGATGATGTAATGACCCAAACTATTTTTTTAAAGATTTTTACAATATAGAGATGCAAATGCAAGTCCTTGCACTTTTTTAT
This sequence comes from Cunninghamia lanceolata, assembly GCA_027924645.1. Lineage (NCBI taxonomy): Eukaryota > Viridiplantae > Streptophyta > Pinopsida > Cupressales > Cupressaceae > Cunninghamia > Cunninghamia lanceolata. The sequence continues at coordinate 5,388,908 of BSBN01000232.1, read as the reverse complement.
CACCTAGATCCTAAGGTGGGTAAGGTGACAGCATACAGTGCTTGGATCACACATTCTAACTAATGAACACACTGCTAAAGTAAAGGCAATAAGCCGACCAGAAGCATACAGGTGACAGAGCCGACCCAAATCGACACCTCTTCGACAGACAAGTATGCTTGAAAATGCAAAGCCACTAGCAGATTCCTTCAAGTTTGATCAAGCCAAATTGATTGATTGCTAGCAGATTTGATCCATGCCAAAACGGGCTATGGAAATGCATTGGGTCTAGTGGTAAACCATCTAGGACCTTACAATATGCTAATCATGAAATGCTACTCCCTAGTGGTACTACCTTCTAGAGTTACAATAGAAATGCAGTATGCACTACAAATATATTATTTCCTAAAAGCAACTACAATACACTACTAAAAAACATACAACCAACTTAGAAGAACACTGCTGCAGCACAGAGGATTAGTTTATAAATAAAGTAAAGAGTATGGATTTTTAAGGCAAACTGAAAACAACTGATCACAACCCCCCAAAACTGATGGAAAATGCAACTACACACTGTATGCTTGCCCAGAACTGATCTGATCATTATAAACTCATCGTAGGCCCTTAAATATGATATGTACGGCCGTAACTGAGGAAGGTACTGTTTGTTGATAGAAGTCAAAGCTTGTTGCAAGTACAATCTGATCGGTACGACCTGCTAAACTTCACCAATCACTGTTGCAAACATGTCTTCATATGGTACGACCCTTCTCTAGAGAAGTACGACCCACAAGGTGACTGAAATTATAGCAAATTCTACTCAGAACAGGTACAACACACTCCAGGTTGGTGCAACAGCCTATTATCATAGTACGGCCACCTTCAAGCATTGAATTTGGATAGCAAAAATGGTGCACTTCAGCCCAAAAACTCACATGCCCTAGCTCTCAGTCTATATGGCCAGAAAAGATGTCTCCAAACAGCCTTAGAAATATTACAACCTAATTTAAGATGGTACGGCTTGAAGAAACTTATCAACACCCACTAAAATCAACGACTAGAACTTAAAACATCAAAAATGAAACTTAGCATCCACTTGTAACTCAAAAACCTCCATAATGGAAATAAACTAGAAAACTGGAAATCAAACTCCACTATTCAGCACACAAGTGATTTCTAGATGAAACCACTCAACCAGCTATGAGGGTTTTTGTCCCCGAAACTAGATTCACAAAAGAGTTTTTTTCCTCAGGCAAATGGAAGAACTCATGTTCAATACAGAGCAAATGGAAATGAATTAGCTAGAAGTTCTTATGTGCACAGATACCCTTTATATAGCCTTGTGAAAGAAAATAATGTATTTTTAATTACTTGTCCTTTTCCCATCACCTTAAGTGTCTAAAAGTGTCATCACCTTTTTGTACCCCATCCCTAACGACACTTTATTAACTCACTTTTAAAACAACCTTTATAATAATAACATAGAAGTTGTCCTTTTTAAAATATAACTTAAAGTTACTTTTCAAACAACTTAAGTTCAATTATAAAAAATATTTCCCTGATTTCACCCCTTTTAGCCTACCGGAAAAATAACTAGATAGGCTAAGGGTTTTCAAAAACTTACGCTTGAGAAGGGGACATGACAGATGAATATGTTAATCATCGTTTTGAGCAGTTTTGTACTTCAGAGGGGATTGATTTGCAACATACAATTCCATACAGTCCTCAACAAAATGATGTGGAAGAATGTAAGAACAGATCCTTGAAGGAAATGGCTAACTGTATGATTCAATCTAGCTCTCTTGCACCACAATACTAAGCAAAGGCCATTAACCGTGCGAGTTACATCCAAAATCACAAACCTCATAAAGCCTTTAAGGTTGCTATTGCTACAACACATCGTGGGGATGTTTATCAGATGGATGTGAAGGTGCTTTTCTTCTCATAGACCTTGAGGAGATATATATGCAGTAGCCACAGGGTTTTCTTTAGGATTCTTCCATGGTTTGTAGACTTTAGAAATCTATCTATGGTTTGAAACAAACCCCTTAAGCTTGGTATGCCAAGATGGATTCCTTGTCATAGTTGGGTTCTCTAAATGCCATTCTGATCCAAATGTCTAGATCTTGCAACAAGATGATTCTCTCCTATTTCTAGTTTTGTATGCTAATGGTTTACTAATCATGGGGAATTCTTTATCCTCCATTGTGGCAATGAAAACTATCCTTCGTGACAAGTCTTCTATGACCAACTTGAGTTTGTTGCATTATTTTCTTTGGATTAAGATATCTTAGTCTACTTTCGAGATTATTGTTGCATAATCCAAGTATGCACTTGACTTGCTCTTGTGATTCCACATGGTTGACTGCAAACCTACTCCAACTCCCTTTCTTTCTTGAGTCAAACTTGAGACACAATGTTCTTCACCGTTGGTTAATGCTACTTTGTACAACATCTTGCTAGCAGCCTCATTTACCTGATTCATACACAACACGACATTTCAAATTCCATTGGCATGGTCTCTTAGTTTACGTAGGAGTCCCATGAGTTGCACTAGAAGGCAGCCAAGAAAATTCTTCACTATATACAAGGTATTCACAGTAAGGGGATTCATTATGCAACAAGTATTGATATTGACTTGGGTGTATTGATTTAGATTGGGCATGCAATTTTCAAGATTGCAAGTCCACTTCAAGCTACAACTTCTCACTTGGTTCAAGTCCTATATATTGGTCAAGCAAGAAGTAGCATACTATTACTCTATCTTCCATTGAGGCCGAGTATCGGGGAGTTGTGAATGTAGCCACTGAGGTCATTTGGCTTTAGCACATTCTCACCAAGTTTGGTATCTAGTTTAAACAACCATCTATCATTTTCTACGACAAGAAAAGTGCTACTCAGATTTCACAAAACCCAGTCCACCATTAGCAGACCAAGCACATAGAGCTTCATATGCACTATATTCGGTAGTTTATTCATGGACAGGTCATTGATGTCCGATACTATCTAATTTTTGAGTAGATTGCTGAAATCTTACCAAACCCTTTACAAAAAGCAAATTTCTTCATTTACACGCTTTCTTGGAGCTGCAAACTTCTTGAGGTAGCTACCTAGTTCTTTCTTTCTCTCTACTTTGGTCTCTCTCTCTCTCTCTCTCTCTCTCTCTCTCTCTCTCTCTCTCTCTATTTGGTGGTGTGGGGGCACGGTGGGGCGGGGATGAGGAAGGGCTTATCTCTCTTTTCTTTGAGGGGTGGGGCCTTCTTTTCTTTCAAGGGAATTTCTATGTACATTGGTACCCCATCAAGCTTCATTTATCGAGACCCATCTTTCACCCACCTAAGTTGCACTTAAGGAGGGTGGGGTGGTGTAGTTGTTAGTGTAGATTTTTTATTTTGCTTAGTTGGATATTATGTATTTTCCTACATGGTTGTTTAGCTTGTTTAAGTAGTTGTGAATGGGTCATTATGAGGGTGGACGGCATCTTCCATGAATGTAACTCCCATTCATCTATCCAAGGGGTTGAGCTTAATTGGTTAAAATGTTGGGTTCTCATCGTGCAGACCCAAGTTCAAATCACTATAGAGGCATCTAATGTGGAATTCCTAGTTGTGACTCTTGGTCTTCCAAAGTTGTCTTCTAGTGTGCATGTGGTTTCTAAATAAAGTGGATTTCGAAGTAGTAACTCTTGGTCTTCGATAGGTGATTTATAGTGTGTTGCTCATAAAGAGCTTGTATTGATCTCATGTTGATGCTCGTATGAGCAGAATATTTGTAAACGATATGCAATATACAAAAAAAAATTATGTATCATCTTGCATGTTTACTCATTCATGTATTGTGAGCTTTTGGTTAATATATAGTGTTGTCATGTCTTGAAATCTTATGCTTGTCTCTCATTCATGGAAGCTATCCCTATTCTACTAGTTTGATTCTAGGATCATTTGTTCAATAGGGTTTGAATGTCTATTCTGCACTAGATCTCAGTTATCATTGCTCATTATATATTCTAACAATTTTTCTCAAGATCAAATTAGGTTGGCCCTAATCAGCCCCTATAATGCTAGGTCAGCCTTAATTAGTAAAAACTACTTCTTTTAAAAATCTTGTAGGGGTGTAACACGATTTAACAACACTTCTATTGGTCACACATGCACAAACAAATTGAAGCTAACATCAAGTATTGTGTACCATGCAACATAACCACACCATCCAATTGCAAATTGATCTTGTATAAAGCTCTTCTAATTCTATCCAGACAATGGGTGTAATGTCCCTTTTTGGAACCATTCCAACAATCTTGGAAAGCTCCAAGATTCTTGGAGACTTCCATCATCCTAGGGGAGCGCCAACTTTCTTTGGATGAAGTTATGTACTGTAGATCGTTAGTTGCAAAGTTATGTACTACAGACCGTAAGTTGCAAAGTAATGTACAGCAGACTGTAAGTTGGGAAGTTATATTCTACAGTACATACCGTAAGTTAAATAATTATTTTAAGTTGTCAAAAAGTAGCTTTATTTTATATTTTTATTTAACAATTTAATTAATGATTTAAAAGGGTACTTTAAGTTGTGCAATTAAGTGGCGCTAGGCACAAGGGGACAAAAGGGGGACTTCTACACACAATAAAATGTTATATTTTATTATTTTGAGGAGCATTTACTATTTTCTCTAAGCATGTTTATATGTGATTTGATAGTCTAACATTGTTGTTGGAGCAGTGTTTCAGTTGATCAGAAATAATATTTTTAAGTATTGTAGAAGTTGTCTACTTCTTGAAAATATATTGTATTGCATTACATGCTTGTGTGAAACCCCGGATGGTAGTATTGTCAAAGGCATCTGATATCATGCATTTCATAATGTAAAATTATATGGTTTACCGCCAGTTAGTATAGCATTTCGTTTTAGCCCATTTGGCATTGAACAATCTTGTTTGTTATCGACCGTTTTGGTCTAATCAAGCTTAGACATTCTACCAGTGCCTTTCATGTATGCACACTTGTCCGCCGAAGAGGTGTAGATTTGGATCGGCTCTGCCACCTGCATTGTAATGTCCTGATTTCTAGAGGGTGTTAGTCTATACTTGGTTCCCATAGACCAACCAATGTGGTTAGGGAACTTTGGGAGTTCGTTTGGCCGTTTTCGATCACCTTGGCTGGAACTTACTATTTTTAGTAAGTTAGGGCTTGGACAGTTTGGGGAAATTCAAGGTTGGAGGTGAAGCATTTTGATGAGACCTTCCCAATGGTCTATTGTTCATAGGATTCCGAGTCCGTTTTTTATTCCATTTTAAAATCCGTAAATTATAATTCATATTTAATATTGGGACTTTAAGTTATAATGTCAGTGACTAGGGAAAAAGGTGTTAAATGCAAAAATAAAAGTCACTAAGGACTTGGACGCTACCCCAAGGGAAATAAAGTAATTTTAAAAATTAAAATGTTATATATGCCCTCCCAAAAAGGGTCAACCCTCATGAAGGAGATATAAGGGTTAAGTGAATGGAAAAAGGTATTCATTCTTAACATTATATTTTCACTATTCATTTTGCTCTGCAAATTAGGGTTTGGAGAAGATTTCAAGCCATGCCTTTTGGTGATGAAAACCACCATTAGTTTCAGTCTTCCGCAGGTGTGAGAGATCACCCAAGGGAACTCTTGGGCAACCATACACAGTGGCTGTAATTGTGCTTCAGTTTGATACATTTTCGACGGGGTTTGAAGAGATCAAGGACATATCTTTTGCAGATTTTTGGTGCAGCTGAGATAAGTACTGGGTGACTGATTTATTGCAGATTTAAGAGGTTTTTTGGGCTGTATTTTCCTTCCTTTACTGGGCCGTACATTCCCTTATGCTGGCCATACTACTACAGACTTGGCCGTACTTTTTGGAGCCATTATTTGGGGTTTTCATTGCAGATTTCTCTCTGGTATTTGGGGTTGATTTGTCATTAGGAGCAGCTGATATCATTGTGTCAAGACTCCTTATCAATGATGCATTGTATGTGATTTTACCCTCATGTATGTTGCTGGTCCATCTACAGCAGAAATGCAAAGTCAAGAATATGAAAGGGGTATGTCACCGTAATTGGTTTTGAACCATTCTATGATCTGGGTCTTTGTTACTATGTTCATATCTAGCATAGTTTTTCTAGGTTTCTATTGCATGCTTATATATTTGTATTACATTGAAAAAACATTACATGCAAAACAAAAACCCCTTCTGCATTTTCCGTCTAGTTTTGAAAGACAACAAATTCTAATTAAAAATAACACAAATATAAATAATCAAAAGAACAAATAGGGGTGGCCTATTTCAGTGGTATAAGAGCTAGTTTTCCTGCCAGCTTGTGCACAGTTACAAGGCAGTTTGAGACTACCCATTTACTTGCATGTCGATTTCTATGGCCGGACAATGATTGCATGTAATATTCTATGAGAGGCAGTGCAAGAGAACAGAGATACCTGGAGAGATTGAGGAAAAAGGAAGCTGAACAGGATCAATGGGAAGAGTGGCCTTCAAGGTTTGAAGAGCAACAACCAGTTTTATACAGTGAACCTTCAGAACCTAAGGAACAACAGGTTAGTGTTTTGTAGAGAAGAAGAACCCATTGCAGAAAACATAGTGCTTTACAGGGAAGAAGAACCCATTGCAGAAAACATAGTGCTTTACAGGGAAGAAGAACCCATTGCAAAAACCATGGGTGATCGAGAGGGTAGGTCTGGTAGAGACCAGTATGACGAAGGGAGAGCAAATATGACCAGCATGTTGCATGCATTAAACGACTTAGCTAGAGGGCAGCGTGATATGTTTGAGAGGATGGATAGATCACAAACAGAACTGACACAGATCCTTGTCTGTTTGATACCTGGTAATGCTGGGAATAATGGCAATAACAATGACAATAACAATGGGGGTATTGATCAGAATGCGGGTGGAAACAATGGAAACAATAATCATAATGCAAACAATGGTAACAATGGAGAACATTTAGTGAATAACCGGACTACCCCGCAACGTACCTTCGCAGGATCAACTAGCACGAGGCCTTTAATGCCTTAGTTTATATAGGAGAACAATCCACCAGAGGAGGTTCATGAGCCTACTAAAATAGTTCATCATGCACAGTATTGGCGGGATTGTAGAGCTATGGATGCTGGGTTCCATGTTGATATGCCTTTCCAGGCTTACCTGACTTTCAAGGAACGGAGTAGACCTTAGGGAGGAGTGAGGCAACAGAATCGGGATCTGCAGAAGAAAAGGGGAAAGATACTACAACTAGAGCATGGGTACAAAAGGTAGATACTTATTTGCGGCTCAACCCAATGACCAAGCGGGATGCCATTGAGTATGCTACTTTGCATCTGGATGGGAGTGCACACGAATGGTGGTACCATGGACTTGTTACATTGGGCCACGATCATATTGTTTCCTATGCAGACTTCACTGCTAGATTGATAGACAGATTTGATAAATGTGATCCCGGGTTGCACTTCAAAGAGCTAGCCTAGCTCAAACAGTATGGAGGAGTCGATGCATACATTACTGAGTTCCAGAGGTTGTCAGTGATGGTCATTGACATTTCAGAGTGGAGACTCATTGTATTGTTTATAGATGGATTATCTGAGCCTTTGAGAGGATGGATTAAGGGGTTCGATCTGCCTTCACTTCAGGAGGCAATCAAAAAGGCCAAGGACATGGAATTTTCTTCCTATAGGAGCAAGTTTCAGTGAAAGAGTTTCTTGCATAAGAAGGATAAGGACAAGAGGTTTCCACCTCATGATATAGGGCAGCAAAAGAAACCCTTACCTAAACTCGACGACGATGCTCTCAATGAATACAGGAGGAAGAAATTATGTTTTAAATGCAAAGGCCCATGGGATCCCAATCATAAGTGTCCAATAAAGGGGCAAGTTAAGTAGTTGGAATACTATTGTACCGAAGAGACTACTTCAGAACATTCAGATCAGCAGAGTGATCGGGAGGATAGTGATGTGGAGAGTGTAGCGAAAGAGGTGCAGGATGTTCAGGATGATGACCCACCGACAGCACATCTTTCTACCATTCAGAGAGAGGGTTCCTTCAGGATACGGGGTGTATTGGAGGGACAGAGAGTGACCACCTTACTAGATACAGGACCCACTCACAACTTCATTGATGAGGGGCTAGTAGCACGTAGGGGACTCAATGTAGGAATACACACAACACTGAGAGGGGGGGTGAATCAGTGTTGTTAACAATTTTAACACTTTTTACACCTTTTGATAAACTTAACTTCACAATTATAGAATTCTTCAGATAGATAAAAAGATTATGCAGAGTATCAACACAAAATTTGACACAAGAAATTTCCCGAGTGGAAAACCCTCCTGGGGTATAAAAACCACTCAACTGCCTCACTAGCTTAACAAAAAATTCAGATTTACAACTGTCTCACTGACATTACAATTTTGCCTCACTCGCATATTGTACTTCTCTGCATGTCTCACTGACATTACAACATCAAAATTTCAATGAAAAATATAACTCGGGGGGTTTCCCTGTTTCAATAAGAACAAAACCTTATTTCTCCCTTTTAAAACAAACAAAAATATATTCTTTGCAATCAACCTTCAACTGTCATCATCATCTACAATCAATCAATTTTGATCTTCAAAATACTTCATACCTCTTCAAAACAATCTCAAAATCTAATTCACCATTTTATGATCTTTCTCACTGTGCAATACTGAACAATTGACTCTCTGAGAAATTATTGTCTTTTAACACTTCCACCTTCTCTGAGCAAATAATGATCTATCTTGATCATTAAGAAAACTTCATCCATTTATTGCACCATCATTATTTCAAAAACTCAACATAATTCCCTGTCCAAGAAGATGTTTCTTCATACCTGCAATATACAAAAATACATCTCATTGCAAAATTCCACACCAAAAATTTCTTTCATTCTTCAAGATTATCTCTCATCTGCTTCAATTCAAACACCTACCATTCAAAATCTCTCTTTATACAAAATGAACTTCCATCATTCAATATCTTCAAAATCGGTTCAACTTCCAACACCATATTATTTTTTTCATATCACATTCTCTAAAAAAAAATAAAAACTAAAACAACATCTTGAAGAACACATTCTTTTCATATTCTATTTCGTAGGAAACCTTCCAAATTTCACTCTTACTCTTACCAAAAAAATCTAACTTGAGTGCCTCTTCATCTTCGGTGAAAGACATGAAAATAGCATGCTTTTATGCCTTTTAGGAACACAGTGGCCGTCAATTTTAGCAAGTCTAACTTACCGTTTGAAGATTCCTTCTAATTTAAACTTGATCCTCCGATCTGCGGTGCCCGCCATTTGAGTTTTAAATAATGATCGTTGGATTTAAGACCTTTGAGAACGACTTGTGTCCACCGCTTCCGCTAGGGCATCGGGTTTAATGAGACCGACCACTCAACGACTAAAGCTGCCTTCAACCAGTCATCATTTGGATAGAACCTGCTGTCGCCGGTCACTGAAAAAATATAACAAAAAGTGCAATATTGATGACGGGCAGTATGGTTAGGAAAGATAAGTGTTGAGCACAATTTTTTAAGACTTGTTAAGTGTTAAGCAAACACAATTACCACTTCAAATACTCTAAACCTCAACATATCTTTAGCACAGAATTGTAAACCATACTTCATTAGATCTGTAAAATGTGATGCCACTGTCATGAAGCCAATTGGATGAAGTTAATATGATACAAGCCCAAGAACCTTGCCCTGATTCAATACTGATAATATGCAATGAATGCCACTGATCAATATGACAAATCATCATATGAGATGCAACATATGACTAGGACAAATGATGTTTAAGATTAAGCAATTGTAGTTCACTGAAATGACCAAGTCACAACAACTTCACTCAAGATCAAAACTGAGAGATCACTACCACACTAACCCACTGAAAGAACAAAACTGAGATATTTGAAAACCATGTCACTGGTGTCACTATCATTTTTGGCATCAATGAAAAGACAATATGTTCAATAGTGCTACACTCAAGACTGAGGAGTTCGCGAGAATCAAGGTTAGAGTTGCAAGACGGTTTTGTCATCACCTGCAAGCGGAGGATCCCCAACCTAACCATCTGGTTAAGTAACTATGAGTTCCAAACCGAGTATTATGTGGTTAGTATGGGTGACATGAATGTAGTCCTCGGTATGAAGTGGCTACATATGATAGGTGAATTCTCCCTCAACTTGAGGACCATGGAGATGAAGTTTGAAGTAGATGGTCAAAAACATATTCTGCGGAAAATGTCAGATGGTGGTTTGAGAGTAGTATCTATTCGGAGGATGGAGAGGATACTGTGGCATGATCAGGTACAGTGGGCAGCTAAGATACTTGTGATGCCAGAGGTGCCTAAGCAGTAGAAGCAGGAGTATGCAGCTGAGATCCAGTCTTTGTTGACTAAACACATCAAAATGTTTAGTGACATACCACCAAGTAGACCTCCTGACAAGGGGTTTGAGCACGTCATAGCTCTCGAGCTGGGTGCCAAACCAATTATTACGGTACCCTACAGACATCCTAAGCGGTACAAGGATGAGATTGAGAAGGCTATTCAAGAGCTTCTCAAGATGGGGCATATCAGGCCAAGTAAGAGCCCCTTCGCTTCTTCTGTTGTTCTGGTGAAGGACGGTACACTCAGGATGTGCATAGACTACAGGGAGTTGAACAAGAAGACTATCAAGAATAGATATCCCATTCTGAGGATTGACGAGCTCATAGATGAATTGCACGGTGCATGCTTCTTCTCTAAGATAGACTTGAGGTCAGGTAACCATCAGATACGGGTACGGGAGGAGGATGTAGAGAAGATAGCATTTAGGTGCCATTATGGGCACTTTGAGTTTCTGGTTATGCCTTTCGGTTTAACCAATGCTCCAGCCACATTCCAATCTTGTATGAATAAGGTTTTCCAAGAGCAGTTGAGGAAATTTGTACTTATCTTCTTTGATGACATATTGATATTCAACAAGACTTGGGAGGAGTACCTGAAACCAGTGTAATGAAACTCGCCAAGACTCACGAAAACTCGGCGAGTCTGAGGCGAGGCACCCTGGTTGAGTCTGGGGGGCCCGGACTCGGACTCAGATTCGCCGAATTTTTGCCCAAAAATCGCCGGACTCGCCAAACTCGCTGATTCCCATCATGCAGACTCAGCCGCTTAGAAAAACGCCAAAAAGTTTTTAAAAACATAAAAAAACTCACTTCAACTTGTTCTTTTTTCCACTTATAGCTCCTCCTCCATCCTAAAAGCAACATTATTTCATTTTGAAGCCAAAGGGGAAGGAGAAAAGAGAGTTGTGAGCAAAATTTGGAGTGCATTGTAGGGAAACCGGCAAGGAGGTAGAGTAAAAATCGATTGTTGAATCGCATTGGGGCAGCTTCGTAGTTACTTTTGGTGCATCTAGAGGTGTCTACAAAGGATTGGAAGGAGCTCTTTATTGATTTCAAGCTATATTTAGAGGTAAGTTTGTATTTTGAAGGGTTTTTTGTGTTTTTTTTAACCAAAATTTGCCTTTTCTTTACATTTCATTTCTTCTTTCTATTTTATTTTAGTAGATCAAAGAAAGAACCCTAGGTGTTTAGATTTTATTTTTTAGTAAACCCTAGGTGTTTTTGTAAGCAAATCCTACATTTTCTTTATTACTTTAATAATTATAAATCACAAATGTTAATTTTTTTTGTATTTATAAATTTTATATGTTATTGCAGCAATGTTGAAACTTGAGATTTTCAAATTTTCAAATCATCTTTATCACAATGTCTAAAGCGCCAGTTAGAAAGGACCCTTCTTGGAAACATGCTGAAATTATGCCTAGCCAAAAGAAAGAAGTAAAATGTTTTTATTGCAAAACAATTTTTCGTGGAGGAGGCATTAATAGATTGAAATACCATCTTGCACAAATACCAATCCATGATGCTAACCCATGCAGAAAAGCGCCTCTTGAGGTTATACGAGAGGTGAAAGTGCAACTAGAAACATTTGAGCAAAAAGAAGAATTGAAAAGGAAGCAAATAGAGGAGATGGCAAGTGTTGGTGGTAGTGGAGAGTCTTCTTCCATGCCTCCATTTTGTCCTCCAGGTGTTGGAAGTGGAACACCTGCTACTGCTACTACTAGTGCCACTGCCAGCGGCAATGTTCTTGGGCCTAGAGTTCGTAAATCTAGGAATCTTGATTCATATATTTTGCCACGCACCACTCCAAGTTCCCAACCGTCACTTGAGAGCATGGGTTGGAACAAGGACGTACATGATACAGCTAAACGTGCAATCGGAGACTTTTGGTACTATTGCACCATTCCATTCCATGCAGCCAGGTAATTCTTTTTTGTTTGATTGTTTTAAAATTTATAGCTTGATTCTTTCTCTTGAGTTTTTATATTTAGAGATATGTCGAATTCAAATTTAAACTCTCCATTTTACAATACTTATTTAATTTAATTTATTTGTGACATATGTTAGGTCTCCTTATTGGCAAAACATGGTTGATGCCATTACTGTTTGTGGGGCGGGGTTCAAAGCCCCTAGTGAAGATGACATAAAGGGCCCAATTTTGACAAAAAAGGTGGCCGATGTAAAAGCCACAATAGAGGAGCAACGGTTGATATGGAGGATGAAGGGTTGCACCATCATGACTGATGGTTGGACTGATAGGAGAAATAGGACATTGCTAAATTTTCTTGTTTCTTCCTCAGGTAATTCTACTTCTTACAATGCATTGATTTAGTGATTAATATTTTTAATTTATGCTTTATTGAATCATTGATTTTGTTTCTTTTTCAGGTGGCACCGTATTCATCAAATCTATTGATGCTTCAGGACATGTTAAAAATGCCACATTCCTTTGTGAAGCTATAGAGGAAATCATAGCTGAGGTGGGTGAGGAGAATGTGGTGCAAGTGGTGACGGATAATGTAGCAAATTATGTTGTTGTGGGTAGACTATTGATGGAGAGGCACCCATCATTATTTTGGACTCCATGTGCTGCCTATTGCCTTGACCTCACATTGGAGGATATTGGCAAGATTCCATGGATCAAAACATGTGCGGAGATGGCAAGATATATTTGTAAATTCATATACAATCACGCAGCAAAAGGAGTTGTCTCGTCCTGGCATAACCCGATTTGCAACAAATTTCATCACATTACAATCCTTGCTTCAGTCAAAAAAAGCTTTGAGGCGCATGTTTGTTGATGAGGAGTGGACTTCCTCATCCTATGCTCATACCAATGTAGGGGCTGAAGTAACAAATAGGATCTTTGATGAGGCAAGATTTTGGACACCTGTTGAGGAGATTGTAAAGGTAAATGAAAATCTAATTATATATTATGTTTTAATTTTTATTCATATTTTTCTTTTATTTGCCTATTTTTGTTCACACTTAAGTTAATGTTTCACTTTCACAATAATTGCAGGTCACTGAGCCTCTAGTAGTTCTCCTATGAGTTGCTGATGGGGAGAAGCCCGCAATGGGCTACATATATGAGGGCATGGATAGGGCCAAGGAGGCCATTAGATCCATCTATGGGGGAGTTGAGGGTAAGTATCGTCCCATTTGGTAGATCATTGATAGCAGATGGCACCACCAGCGTCACAAGCCCCTACACGCAGCTGCTTATTACCTCAATCCAGCATTTCAATTCTGCCCTGAATTCAAGGATGATGAGCAGGTTTTGGGTGGGCTCTACACAGTGTTAGAGCGGATGTCGAATAATTCAATACAAATAGTCCATGAGATTGAGACCTTTAGACTTGCACAAGGAGATCTCTTTTCTCGTGAGATTTGCAAAAAGAATCGGTCAACATTGTAGCCAGGTAAAATCATATTAAAAGCATAATTTAAGTTTTAAAATCCAATAAACTTTTCCTCTTTTTATATTATTATTAAATGTTGAAACTTAAAGTTGGATAATGAGATTGATTTTTTTCTTTTTCTCATCTCAAATGCATGGTGGGATATGTTTGGTGCTAAGGTACCAAATCTTCAGAAGATTGCAATTCGAATATTGGGCCAACCATGCAGTGCTTCGGGTTGTGAGCGCAATTGGAGTATGTTTGAGCACATACACTCCAAGAAGCGCAATAGACTGTCTGTGCAGAGGTTGAATGATCTAGTCTTTGTTCATTACAACCTTCGTCTTCGCCACAGACAAATTTTGGGCACTGACACCACCCCCATCACGCTAGAGGAGGTCGATCCACAATCTGATTGGATCACTGACGCTGAGGATCCTATCTTTAGTGATGAGGACCTTGATTGGGTTGACCAGGTGGATAGAGAGGCTGAGGCTATAGCCATGACAGAGGAGGTTAGAGCACGAGTAGAGTTAGCAGACACATTACATGTTGGTGTGGGTGGCACAGAGATAGAGGCAGATATTATAGTTGCATCATCATCCAGGACCTATCTTAGACGCCTTCGTAAGAAGGGTGCACTTGCAGGCTCCTCTGAGCCATAGTGGCATAGACTTCTAGTTTTTGTTTTGATATTTGTTTGGAACTTTTGATGCCATGGATTTCATATTCCATGAGTTTTGTATACATTTAACAATATTTATATATCTATGTGTTATTTCCTTCAGCTAGAATTTGCATTTATACTTATGTGATCGATGTATACTTGTGTATGTGATCAAATTAGCTTCTATTTGATGATGTTATTGTGTATTTAAGGTTTATTTATTAAAGGGTACATGAAACAAGTTTTAAATCCTTAAAAATCTCTGAATTTCTTGGGTTTTTCAATTTGCCGAGTCTTTGCCGAGTCTAGGCGCCGAGTCCGAGTCCGAGTCCAAAATCAGCTTGCCGAGTCCAAGGCGAGTCCGAGTCTCGTAACTATGCCTGAAACACCTTGATATTGTGTTGGGTATTTTTGAGCAGGAGTCTCTTTCTGCCAAAATGTCCAAATGCGAGTTTGGCATGACAGAGTTATTGTATTTGGTACACATCATCAGTGCAGAGGGTGTTCACATGGATCCGAAAAAGGTCCGGGCAATCTTAGATTGGCCACCACCCAAGAATCTCTCTCAGCTCAAGGGATTCTTTGGCCTCTGTCGCCACTTTGTAAAGGGGTTTTCTCAGATAGCTGCCCCCCTTACAGATTTGACTCGGAAGAGTGCTTTCGAATGGTCTATGAGTGTTCAGCAGTGTTTTGACAAATTTAAGGAGGTGATAAGCACTTGTCCAGTTTTGGCCATACCAGACTTCACAAAACGTTTAGAGCTATAGTGCGATGCCTCAGGAGAAGGCATTGGAGTACTGTTGATACAGGACAAACACCCCATTGCTTTTGAGAGCAGGAAGTTGAGGGGTGTCGAGAGGAGTTACAACATTTATGACAAGGAGATGTTAGCCATTATGCATGCATTGCCTAAGTTTAGGCAGTACCTTGTTGGAGGAAAATTTGTTGTCAATCTGATCATAACATCCTGAAACACTTCCTTAGTCAGAAGGATCTGAATGACCAGTAGCAAAAGTGGGTCAGCAACCTTCAGGCATATGATTTTGACATAGTTTTTGTCAAAGGGAAAAAGAATGTAGTTGTTGATGCCTTATCTAGGAGACCTCACTTGTGCGCTTTGGGGGAGATTGTAGAGGATTGGAGAGATATGATTGTTGCAGAGTATGCAAAAGATAAGTGGGCTTCTGGGATTATTGATGGCACTACTAGGGATGACAGGTACACAGTTGTAAATGACTTGATCATTTACAAGGGGAGGATCTTTTTGGTGCCAGGGTCTGCTATGAAACAGAAGATCTTGAGGGCTTTTCATGACTTGCCTATGGCAGGGCATCCAGGTTACTTCAAAACCTACAGGCAAGTTAGGGAGTGCTTCACTTGGAAAGACCTCAAGACTGAAGTTCAAAAGTATGTGAGGGAGTGCCCGACGTGTCAGCAAAACAAGCATGAGCACTCTTTCCCAGGTGGTTTGTTGCAGCCCTTACCCATTCCTGAGAGAAAATGGGAGTGCATCTCAATGGATTTCATTATGGGTTTGCCCAAAGCCCAGGGCAAGGACTGCATTTTTGTGGTGGTTGATAGGTTAACGAAGCTTGCACACTTTTTTCTATTTCAGCCACCTATACAGCAGCTTAGTGTAACACCCACTCTAATCTAACAAAATTATAAACTTACATCTAACAACAGAATTTCAGCAGAAAGATTAACTATTATGAAGATTGTATCGAATGCAATAAAATTCAAATTTCAACTTTTATTTTCAGCTGAAATAATCTTTTCTAACAGAATACATATAACTAAGAATAAACTAACTTTTGATTAACTATCTTTCTCCAATAAAATTCAAATATTAAGATAGAAAGAGAGATTAAGAAAAGTACAACCTAAATAGTTTCCTGCTGATTTGTTTGTAAGATCCTCCTCTAGATTTTGGAAAAAGGAATATCAACAAGGGCCTTATCCACCCAACCAAGACCAACTGGTCTCCCGTGCTTCTTCAATTGAAGAAACACGACCCTTCACGAGGGTGATTAGCGAGAAATCTAATAACAACAATATGCCTCTGAGCCTAGTGTCAAGAACCTATACCTCCTGATCGATCTTTTCCCTAAAGGTACCTCCTAACTGGAAAGATCACTCTGACCAATGGTCTATCTGGTACTTGATAGTTGACAGATGCCTATACTGCATCGTAACCCTGGCCAAGGATTTCTAATAATTATCTGACACTATTGTGTCGTCAGCATTCACCCTTGCTCGACATTGACATTATTTCATATGTTTCTTTTTGGTTACAGGTTTGGATGAAAATCATGTATAATCCACTTGACATACTTACAGATTCATAAGAGATACAGCATAAGAACATTTAGACAGAAAGGTATCCTTTAACTCAGTGACCGAAGTCAGATTTCTCAATGAGACTATAAATATATAAGTAGATATAAGTATATATTTATATATATATATAGGTATAAAGAAAAATACTCCTGCAGATTCAAAAGATTTGGTATTTGAAAGACACAAACAGATTCAAGAGGTCGTTCATGAATCACAGAATAGAAAATACATAATGACAGAATTAATTGGTAATCTTGGTCAGCTACGGCTACCCAAAATAATGTATTTCTATCCATTGCATGATGAACTATAGTATAATGAAAGGAACTATTGTCTTGCTTGAAAAAGCTTTTACAAGTCGAGGCAGAGGAATATGCGACTGCAAAGACAAATCTTGATTGACGGACTGGTTCTTACGGCCGCTCCTATGATATTGATTCTTACTTGCAACAAAGTAAGAAAAGAAATGTAGCTCACGCACAAGAATTAGATGGTTCGGATTTCTGAGTTGCGGTGACGAGGACACTCAAAAGAATGCAAATCAATGTTCATAGAATAGCTTACTAATCCTGCGAATGCTTTTGGAAAGAGGGTGTGAATGCTGCTTCCAAAGATTGAGTAAATAATGACATGAAAAGGATGAACGCCAACAAATATAGGCATGCCCCCTCCTTCCCCCGTCCACATGCAAGAAGGAACGTTTCCTTCTTGCGTGTGGGCGGAGTGGAGGAGTTACACATCAAGACTCCAGCTCGCACACCACCAAGCGCTCCTCATGAGGTGAGCGTAATATATTTTATTTAATATACATAAGGAAAATAATTCTTACCAACTTGAAATATATACGTATATGTATGTGCCTTGGCCAAGGCTACGATGATATAGTTGTTTAGACTTAGACTTAGGCAATATTGTTGTTTTTCGATTCTCGTAACCACCCCTCCCTGTTGATATCCCTTTTTCCTTGTCAATTGATTTATCCTGCAAACACTTCGACAATTAATGGAGGTTAAATCATTTCCTTGATACGAACATTAATAAATATATTATATCCATGCATACATTCATTCTCACATATAAGTGAAAAATATTCATATATAAAAGAAAATCATTCTCACATAATTATACACATTATCCAACGAATAAATTTCATATTCACATGAAAGCAGTTATACACAACTAACAATATAACCAACGTTTCATTGATCAAAAGAAGGGGATGTAACACTCAGGTTGCTGAGTTATTTTTCAGAGAGGTATTCCGACTACATGGGTTGCCACGGAGCATAGAGAGTGGCAGGGACAGCAGGTTCCTGAGTAATTTTTAGTAGGAGCTCTTCAGGTTGAGTGGGACAAAGCTCACCCCCAACACGAGTTACCACTTAGATAGTCAATAAGTAGGTGGAAGGGTACCTCAGAAACTATATAGCAGGGCAATAGAAGGCATGGATGAAGTGGCTTCACTTGGGTGAGTATTGTTACAATACCACTTTCCACATGTCAATTCAGATGTCACCATTCATGGCACTTTATGGGTACGAGGCTCCAAGTTTCTTAGATTTGTTATTTGGGGATAGTAGAGTACCTAGGGCCAAAGACCTCTTGCAGGAGAGTCAAGATAATATGAGGTCTTTAAGAGACAACATCCAGAAGGCGCAAAACAAATAGAAACAATATGCAGATCAGCACAGGGTTGAGCATTCTTTTGAGGTTGGTGATATGGTGTATCTTATGTTGCAACCTTACAGACAGTCCACTCTTAAGAAGAGTGGTGTAGAAAAATTGAAACTACGGTATTATGGACCATTCAAGATCTCCAGGAGGGTTGGAGAGGTGGCTTATGAGTTAGAATTGCCGACAGACAGCAGGGTTCACAATGTCTTTCATGTGTGTCGCCTCAAAAAGGCACTGGGGCACAATGTGATATCTTCTACAGAGTTGCCTCCTCTTGATGAAGAGGGGAAGTTGGTTTTGGTACCTGAGGCCATCGTTGACACCAGGGAGTGAACGTTGAGGAAGAGGGTTATCAGGGAATATTTGGTTAAATGGAAGAACCTGTCGGTGGAGGATGCAACTTGGGAAAATGAGTAGATTCTGATGCATCCAGATCTGAGATTGCTTGAGGCAAGCAATCTTGGGAAGGGCAGACTGTAATGTCCCCTTTTCTAGAGGGTGTTAGTCTATACTTGGTTCCCGTAGACTAACCAATGTGGTTAGGAAACTTTGGGAGTTCGTTTGGCTGTTTTCGGTCACCTTGGTTGGAACTTACTATTTTTAGTAAGTTAGGGTTTGGACTATTTGGGGAATTCAGGGTTGGAGGTGGAGCGTTTTGATGAGACCTTTCCAACAATCTATTGTTCATAGGATTCCAAGTCCGTTTGCTATTCCATTTTTAAGTCCGTAAATTATAATTCATATTTAATATTGGGACTTTATGTTATAATGGTAGTGACTAGGGCAAAAGGTGTTAAATGCAAAAATAAAAGTCACTAAGGACTTGGACGCCGCCCCATGGGAAATAAAGTAATTTTAAAATGTTATATTTTTCCCCCCAAAAAACGTCGACCCTCATGAAGGAGATATAAGGGTTAAGTGAATGGAAAAAGGTATTCATTCATAACATTATATTTTCACTATTCATTTTGCTCTGCAAATGAGGGTTTGGAGAAGATTTCCAGCCGTGGCTTTTGGTGACAAAAACCACTATTAGTTTCAATCTTCCGCAGGTGTGAGAGATCACCCAAGGGAACTCTTGGGCAGCCATACACAGTGGATGTAATTGTGCTTCAATTTGACACATTTTCGACGGGGTTTGAAGAGATCAAGGACATATCTTTTGCAGATTTTTGGTGCATTTGAGAGAAGTACTAGGTGACTGATTTATTGCAGATTTAAGAGATTTTTTGGGCTGCATTTTCCTTCCTTTGTTGAGTCGTACATTCCCTTATGCTGGCCATACTGTTGCAGACTTGGCCGTACTTTTTGGAGGCATTATTTGAGGTTTTCATTGCAGATTTCTCTCTGGTATTTGGAGTCGATTTGTCATTAGGAGCAGCTGATATCAATGTGTCGAGACTCCTTATCGATGATGCATTGTATGTGATTTTACCCTCATATATGTTGCTGGTCCATCTACACCAGAAATGCAAAGTCAAGAATATGAAAGGGGTATGTCACCATAATTGGTTTTGAACCATTCTATGATCTGGATCTTTGTTACTTTGTTCATATCTAGCATAGTTTTTCTAGGTTTCTATTGCATGCTTGTATATTTGTATGACATTGAAAAAACATTACATGCAAAACAAAAACCCCTTCTGCATCTTCCGTCTAGTTCTAAAAGACCACAAATTCTAATTAAAAATAACACAAATATAAATAATCAAAAGAACAAACAAGGGTGGCCTATTTCATGCGTGCTTTTTTTTATGCACTTGCATTCACGCACGCTTGTCGGTTGAAGAAGTGTAGATTTGGATCGGCTCTGCCACTTGCGTGCTCTGATTGACCTTGTCACCTTCATTTTGTAATTGCATTCATCGTAGCTCGCTGTGTGGTCCAAAGCACTCTATGCTCACCTTGCCCACATTGGGATCTTGGTGATCAGAACGTGTTCAGGCATTGCTTTTGCATCTCTTTATTGCAAAAACTCAAAAAATTGGGTGTGGTTATTACATTGGGAACTTACTAGTGTGGATCAATGTAGCAAAAGTTGGGAATAAATCACGAGTTATTGGGACTGAAACTGGTTTGTTGTTTTTTGAAACTCATGTATGATTCCCAAGGCAGCAAAAAATCAGGAATAACTCACAATTTAAAATGGGAATTGTGAGTTTTTGAATTAATTGAGATTTAGTTAAGACAAACTCATAACTTATTCACGAAAAACTCACCCACAACTTTTTACTCTATTTTATGATTTTTCAGCATTTTTTAGTTTCTTGAGTTTTTCCTAATTAAATCCCAATTAATTCAAAAATTCTTTATGTCTTGATTTGCCAAGTCAATCCTGAGAATTTTTTTTGCTACTATGGCATGGATTTCTTATTTGGCTTACTAATGAACAAGCATCAACACGACTTTGTTTTCATTGTTATTGATCATTTTTCGAAGATGAGGATCATAGTTGCATGTGAGAAATCAATCAACACACCTAAAACAACTAGACTATTCTTCTAGCATGTTTCAACACACTTCAATACTCCTCCTTGTATTTGATCACAAACCTACGTTTATTAGTCCACCTTGACAAGTCTTATGGAAAATGCTAGACACATTGTTTGATAGTTCACAACATCCATATGCAAACTTATTAGTATTTTTCTATGTCGGCTATTAGTATTTTTCTATGTCGGCCTACTTTTGTTAATGCTAATCTATCTCTTGAACATTGTATATATTGAGCGCTTTTGCTCACTTGTAAATATCAATCATCCAATTCATTCGCTTTTTTATCTTTATGGTATCAGAGCAGTTCGACTTTGGGCGCCAAAATTTTTTTTCGAGTTTTTTCTGGTCGCGCGGGTATCAGAGTTGGAACGGAATCGTCATTGGATATACGCTTGGAACGTCCTTGTTTTCGCAGGTTCCTTTGTTTTCGCAGGTTACCCTACGACAGGCTGCGGACTCCTTGCCTCTTTCGCGCCCTCCGTTTCTTCCCTGAGACCCCGTCACTCCTTCAACAGCGTCGTCGCCTATGAAGTTTTGAAGAACGTCGCCTATGAAGACCGCGTTCTTCTTAAACGGCGCGCGGGTTGTCTGAAAATTGCGATTTCTGCACACTTTTTTTCACGATTTTCACCTTGGCTGCGATTTCACTATGTTTTTGGGTCGCGATTTTAGTTTTTTCGGTGCCAATCACGATTTGGCGTCTCTGGAGGTTGTACATTTCAATTCCGGTTCGAAGGTTTCTCATCTAAAGTCTGCTCCTGCAAATCTCTGAGCATTCATGGCCGCCTAGGGCACGGACGTTTTTCGTCTAGGGTTTTGAACCCTCAGCATTTGACGAAAAAAATTTTCGAACACATTCCTTCTGGGTTTTTCGAGCTCTTTCGTGGGTACCTATCAATTTTTTTTCCGTACCTCAAAGTTCGTGCCTCGTTTTCCGTGCAACCGTACCTATCTCAGATTGTATACCTGATCCTGTTTTGCTTCTTAGTTCAAACGCTGTTCAGTTTTCTGTCGTTTTTCCTGCATTGGGAGACGTGCAAATGGCGTCTTTGACCAACTTGATGCTGGAGGGCAGTCAGCGATTCAGTTGTTGTATGTTCCTACCTCGGAGCAGCCAGCAGATATCTTCACCAAGCCCCTCGGTTCTGATAAATTTGTAAACTTCAGGGGGTCTATAGGTGTTGTTGATAGATTGAGCATTAAGGGAGGGTATTAGTATTTTTCTATGTCGGCTATTAGTATTGTTTCTATGTCGGCCTACTTTTGTTAATGCTAATCTATCTCTTAAACATTGTATATATTGAGCGCTTTCGCTCACTTGTAAATATCAATCATCCAATTCATTCGCTTTTTTATCTTTAAAACTGATGGACAAATTGAAGTGTTTGATAGCAAACTTGTCCAATTTCTGTGAATGTATATACTGCTCATCCTTGCATCTCACGAAGATTAAGGACATTCGAGATCAGCTTGAGGCTATCGATCGAAAAATGGAGGAAGAGGATATGGTAGTCATCACCCTCAAAAGTCTACCTAAATCCTACGAGCACTTTGTCGAGACTCTCAACATTACGTCTACGAATGTTGATTTGAAGTTTCTTGAATTATGCAACAAACTCCTGCAGCAGGATCGCTGGAAACAACAGTTTGGTAGCAGTGCTTCCTCGTCCTCTTCAGAAGCAGAGTATCAGGGAGTAGTTAAAGCAGGTTGTGAGGCAGTTTGGCTTCGACGAATGCTTGCGGATCTGCATGTTCCTCAAGCAGCTCCGACTCCCTTGTTCTGTGATAATCAGGGAGTGCTCAAACTGGCCAAGAATCCGGTTTTCCATGAACGAACCAAGCATGTGGAAACTCATTGTCATTACATACGACAGCTGGTTGAAGACGGATCCATTCAATTGCTGTATGTTCCTACCTCGGAGCAGCCAGCAGATATCTTCACCAAGCCCCTCGGTTCTGATAAATTTGTAAACTTCAGGGGGTCTATAGGTGTTGTTGATAGATTGAGCATTAAGGGAGGGTATTAGTATTTTTCTATGTCGGCTATTAGTATTGTTTCTATGTCGGCCTACTTTTGTTAATGATAATCTATCTCTTGAACATTGTATATATTGAGCGCTTTCGCTCACTTGTAAATATCAATCATCCAATTCATTCGCTTTTTTATCTTTAAAACTGATGGACAAATTGAAGTGTTTGATAGCAAACTTGTCCAATTTCTGTGAATGTATATACTGCTCATCCTTGCATCTAGGATGATAATTTTCCTTACATTCAACATGTCTAAAACAAGACTACTAACAACTCTACAAAACAAAGTCCATTCTAGACATGTTATTGGTTCCAACTTGCAACATCTAGAGATTCCTTTTCATACTTCCACAATTCTAGAAACTAGTGTGAAGTCCAAGGAATTGGACAAAGTGAAGAAATTACTCCAATAGATGCAACAAGCACACAACTAGGTTCAACAAATTTTGACTCACTAACAATATAAGGAATGTCGTGGTTCACATCAATCATTGCACACTTTTCAAATTGATGACAAAATTTGGTTGCATCTATAGAAAGAGCGATTTCAAGGTCCTTGATGCAAGATCAAATCACTACAATATGGTTCTCACACCATACTCATTGTTGGTGAGAATGCATTCATCCTAGATTTTTCTCCTTACTTGAACTTGCTTCCAATATTTATGAGCTTCTCACGCAGTATACACCATCTTTGCTTGAGTGTTTCAAAGTACAAAATCCATCTAGTTTGGACCATGAACACCTGAATCCATAGAGAAAGATGGAACTCAATTCACACTATCCCAACTTACAGAGACAATGGCACTCATTTGTTGTTTTGATTTAGTAAGAAGGGGCAGTATGCAAATAAAGCAAAGTGGTATATTTTCTTACAACTCCAAGTTCAATTTCCAATGTTTTTCAAGAAAGGGAGAATGATCCAAGCACAAGAACCTTCAGGTCGGGTTTGCAACATGCTCAACCTACTTGGTACCATTCACAGCCGCAGTTGCAAGCCTACGCAATGGAATACTTTTCTGTCTTTGTAGATTCTTCATGCCTCATGTGAATAGCATTGCTAATCACAGTGTCAACATGTTGAACTTTGCAAGTATTATTTGGCAAGCCATATCATTGACAAGGTCCATGTCATCCAATTACACATCATCTTCTACAATCAATGATGACCAAGGAAGCTGAAGTAGTTGGAATACAAATGGTCTCGGTAACCATTCATCATTGCAAATTGATTGTAGTTATATTTTCTTTATCTCCTCAATTCAAATAAATCAAGAGACAAGATCAAGAGATGCAGGTTGACTCAATGGTGTATAATCCTTCCCAAGATTCTACCCATGGGAATTGCACAACTTTATATTCTCACTCTCGAATTGTATTCTTATGTATCATATTCTATTTAAGATGAATAGAAGAGCTTATTTTACCATCCATTGTCTCTATTGAATATGTAATTGTGCTTCCACATTTCTTCATCCATTTCCGTTGCAAATTCAAAATAATTTCGATCTCTTCATTTGCAGATTGTTCTCTGTGCGATTGCAGGGATCGGCATCAATCAAGTTCTAATTACATTCACAAAAATTCCTTGGAAGAGAACATGTATGTGAAATGCATCTATATCACGTACAACCAGACTTTAGGACTATTGCAAACACATACCTTGTCGAGGTACCTTGGATTTGGATGACCCCAAGGATTTCGCCCACTTGCATAATTGTGAAGATTTAGTGCCACAACTGCTCGCACACTGCAAGGAATGAAAATAGTTCTAAGTTTGCTATAAAAAATTATATGTTCTTGAATGGTACCAAAACAAATAACATAAATAAAATGTTATCGTGTGGATATGGACTCCATTAATTTCTCACAATAAGGGAAAAATGTAAGCATTTAGATATAACAGATTAAGTTGATAGCTTGTGGATTTGATCATTCACTTTACAAAATCTCACTCCACAATTATATAATATTATTGAAAGCCAAATAAAAATGGAAGGCAAGCTTGATACAGATGAAAACATGGCTAGCTACAATATCCAAGATCTGTATAACTTTTAAGGTTTTATCTAAGGTAAAATACAAACAATATTTTAAAATGTACTAGATTGACTAGTGTTTATAGGTTATAACGATATCTGAATGATGTTATACAGCCTAGTTATCTATTATATACTATTGGGAAATAAATTTACTATGTTAGCCTTAACTAACTGTATTGCACTAAATGCATACAAATTAAAGAAGATTACTTGAAGTTCTGCCATTTTCATCTTTATAGTATTTTCTTAAATTACTTTTGGATGATCAGATCGATGAAGCAGTTAGGGATCAAACGAATTAACATTTAATCGACCAATCGATTTACAGTGCACAAGAATACATATGAAAATGTGAAAATAAACAATGAATGAAATATGTAATTTCTATTTAAATCTCATAAATTCCTATGTTACCTCAAGTTTCCAGGATAGAGATTGCAGGGGACGAGTTTTGGGGATGGCTTTTTTTGGGGCCATTTTTTGGGACGGCAGAGGACGGCTATATAAAAAATAGGGAAAATTTAAAATATATAGGGAAATTTCAAATATTCATATGATAACATTGATCAAGCATTCATCATATACATTATAGATCCTTAATACATAACATTTGAGTTGAATTGAGAGTTCACATGAGAGTCGAACAAATTAGCAAATGTCAAAACTTAACTGCTTTCATAATTCGTTGCCAATATGCATGTGATATTTTCATCATGGGAATTTATTTGGCTGAAAGTAGAAGACAATATTTTCAATTTCCTCCTCTGAGGCTAGCCGCTTTATGTTGTCGTCATATTTTCAATGAGTTTTGGGGATTTCCAATGTAATGTCCCAAATGGACAAAAATATGGCAAATTTGGATTTCTGGGGATTCCAAACAATTTACCAATTATAACTTCAATTTTCTGCCCTTCCTAGGTCTGCCCTAACCCTAGGTCTGCTGTAACAAATCAGACTTGAAAAAAAATATACAGTTCACCACAATTTATGCTCATTGAACAATGTAAATCATCACAACAAGTTCGCTCAGGCATGGAGATAATAACCAATGTCAACATTCACATGTAGCTAATAATAACATGATACAACCATGAGAATATGATCTGCTGTAACAAAATCAGGTCTGCAATATATATACTGCTGAAAGTATGAAAATAGGGCATACAAAGAATGGCTAAATAGCCCAGCAATCCAATATCCTCCAATGGCAATAACTACATATCATAAGGATGATGAAACCATGCATATACTAGCCTCTTCAATAGGCGAATCTGCTGTAGCAGGTGCTGATCCAGAAACCCTAGGCCCAGCAGTCTGAAACCACCTAATATCAGTCCTAAATCTGCATATGATGTTGGCGCTCCTCCTCTAGACAAGTCGCCCAAGGTGAGATGATGATGGATGCCCTTAAAGCTGATATATACCTCTGCTCTGAAATCTGCTCCTAAACAATTGAGTGCAAATGAACTCCCGTGCTGGAATTCTCCTAGGTAGTTAGGTTTTCGTCCAACTCCCTTTAAGACGCTTGAGGTTTTCGTCCCAAGCTGCTCCTTGAGATTGCTCTCCAATGTGAATGTATGAAAATGCTTGAATGATGCCTTTGAAATGCCAAATTGATTGGATATATATACACATTTCCATCTTCCTCTCCGGTTGGCCGACCTAGCTTCATGTATATTTTATTTCTCCTGTTTATGGCCGACCTAGGCACAATTCCCTAGGGCCGACCTGGACTTTGCAATATTGTAGTTAAAACATGATCTCCCTTCAAGAGGGCCGACCATCCTCTTCCCACTTGGGCGCCTAGGACAAATCAAATTAAAGATATGATTTGTGTATTATTTTATCTCTCCTTCAAGCGCTAGGAATAATAATTAATTATTTTATTAGGAAATATAATAATCCATTGTGAAGCGCATGATCTTGTCCTTTGCCCAAGGTGTATGATAAGTCTTCGATGAGTGCCTAGGAGAAGCACATGAATGATGTTAGCTCTTTGCCCAAGTGAAAGGTGACCTCCATGATGATCTCTATAGCAATGATAAATCTCCATGAGCCAAGTGTCCATAAAAAGGCATCCAATAGTGAAGTGATAGCATCCATACATATGTGAAACTCGAGCCTCAACCTCAAGACCATACAACAAACCTCCCAAGTAACTAACTCCGAAGAAGACAATCCTCCATATCAACCTGAAAGATGCATTAGAGACAACATACCCAAGTGATCAGCTATCTCCACAACTCATGATGTCCTCGAGATGTCCCGGAGTGAGATGGAAAAGCCTATCCAAGACCTTTGGTGACCATTCCCAAAATGGGGACATTACATCCAAAGCACATCTCTCTGAGATTTATAAGCCCATTGATTTGGAGGACATCTTGTTGGGGCATTCTGGAAGTAGTCTGTAGCCATATGTCATGATTCTATTGCTGAACTAATATAATCAATGTTTTTTGTTTGTATTTGCTGTATTAAATTATTGAAGATAGATCTATAAAGTATTTGGTGTTAGCATCTCCTTTGATTCATTGGTCCCATGATCTCTATTGCCAATATTGTACTTTTTTCTTTTGAATAAGGGTGAGTTCTTATATTGGTTGGAGATTATTCTTCACAAACCAGACTATGCGAGACCTTGCTCTCTTACATACTTTTGAACCCTGCCTAGTTGTTCTTTTACCCCAACAAACTGCGCATATGTTTTCAGACTCATTTTTTGCTCCAATTTTTCCATTAACTTGGAAATTCCAAGTTCATAAGTTTTTTCCATCGTTGGGCTTTTAAAAAAAAAATCTGAACTTTTCATTGAGGATGGTCGATCATCCCTAGGACGATCGAGGTACGTCACCAACGTCCCGACCATCTCAGGAACGGTCGGCCATCCCCTCCGTTTTTCTGGAATGTCCCCATGTTTCCGGGACATCCCCTGCAAATTTTCAAAAATTGGGGATGGCCCGAGGACGTCCTCTAGGAGTCCCCATGTCCCCAGAACATTCTAAAATCGGGGACGCCCAAAAAAATGTTGGGGACGTGTCCCGGGTATCCCTGCCATATACATAGTATTGCTCAATAGAGCCATGATCATATTTTGGGGTTTCAAGTATATCAAGTGGGTGATCAGTCTCATAAGGATTTTTATCATTGACAAAGAACCTAGGATCTTTAACTCTAAATTCTCTTTGCTTTCATGAAGGAGATTAGTTTCAAGTATTCATGTCATCAAGATTGGACTGATGAGGCCTCAGTGTGTTTTGGAGTTACAATTCTCTAGAGGATTCATCAATTTTAGAGCAAGAAGCAGTTTCAAAGTCTCGGAGACCTGTAATGTCCCCATTTTTGGAAGGGTCACCATTGGAGAACAAAGGAGTTGGTTTTCACTCTCCGAGATGTTTGGATGATACACTGTGGGTTGGAAACGTCTTGGTATATTATTTTAATGATATGTTCTTCTCATTGAGTATGTTTCTCTCACTATGGGAACGAATCATACTAAGGTATTCTCCTAATGTTTATTTCATTTACTATCATAATTCTACCTTGGAGCGAACCACTTGGAGGAGTCACAATTATGGAGAATTGCTATGGAGTGTGGAGAGAGGTAATATTGTTTTGTGTGGATACCATTTTGACATAAGGGATGCTTTCATTCATGCCAAGAGAAGTATAAGGGTGCCTTGCATACGCCTCCATTCATGCATATGTTCGAGGTCACATTGTACACATGACATTATGGAGGTCATTATTATACCTTGGGCGACTTGTGATAGATCGAATATTTACTAACACTTCAGTTTGGTGCTTGGAGATGGCGTGGGAAAATAAAGAAATAATAATAAATCATCTTTAATTTGATTTGTCTTGGGTGCTCATGAGGATAGAGGCCGGTCGGTCCTCTTGGAGGGAAAAGGTTCATTCAAAAATTAATATCAATTGTCCTAGGTCAGCCATAAGGAATGGAGGCAAGTTGTGTATATATACAAGTTGGTTTTTGGCATTTGGAATCACCAATCAAGCATTCATTTATTCACATTTGGGAGTTTATCTCTCGAGAGGATCTTGGGATGAAAACCTCAAGCATCCTAGTAGAGGATTCCATAACGGGAATTCACTTGCACTTCATCATTTTTGGAGCAGATTTGAAGGCTTCTCTTTGATTGGTTATGTGGGATAATGCCTAGGGTTTAACCCTCACTTGGAGTGCCCCCCCTTGGGAGTCATTTTGGGCTTGGTTTGTGAGCATCTTTGTGCCATTTTTTCATCCTTTTCAGAGCAGCAGACCAGCAGACCTGTGAGCCACATTTTTGAGTGATTGGAGACTCATTTGTGATAGAAGGTTAGAAGAAGAAATTGTTATTTTGTTTCTGAACTTAGGGCAGATATTTTCTGGGCTATTTCTCATGTGTTAGCCTATATCTATTGATGTATTTGAAGACATTTCATACCCAGTTTATAGCAGCAGACTTCTGCTTTCATTTTCAGTTATGTGTGTTGGTTGAATGAAGTGGATTTAATGTTCTTAGAATGGTGAAATGCAAGTACATTATGATTGATTATGTCTATGGTAAATTCGTGGTGTTTTGAAGTGTTTTATGGGCTGCCCTAGTTGGTATTTTCAGTCTGATTGTTATTTCAGAAGTTAGGGTTTGAGCAGAAAACTAAAGTGCAGAAATTAGGGCAAAATTCAAACTAGGGCAAATCAGAAAAATTCTAAGCAAGTCTCATTTGGAAAGCCCGTAAATCCAAACTTGAAGATAATATCCCCATTTGGGATTATTACAAGACCATTCATGTGCAGATTGTTATTTTTAGCAATTGCTATATTCGCAGTAGTTATTTCTTGTGTTCTATCTCTAGGCAAAGAGATGAGGGCCTATTTTTAGGCTGCTTTATTTTATTATTTGTTTAGAATAGTTTTGTTTTGAAGTTCCTTTCTTTCTTGCTTTTTCACAGTTTTAAGCGTTTGCACTTTAAAACTATGATTTTTGGGGATAATTAATTATTATTTTAAATTCCCAAAATATATATTCTTTGTTAACCTATAAATAAGTACTTTGAGTACAAGACATTTAGAATGATGATTGATGCTATCGCTTATGCTGCCGAAATTGTTATCCAGGATGGTTAACTGTGTTTGTAATTTGATTGATTGGATTGAAAATGAATAAAAGTGTCAGGTTTTGTATTGATGTAGTTTATTCATCTAGGTTGTAACTTTGGGTGCAAACTAGCTATTTAGTCTTTGAAATCGCATGTTGTATATTTCCAATTATTGTATGCACTAAAATGTTGGTCTCTGTTTTAGCTAGCAAGAAGTTGTTGTTTGTGCTTTTAGATTAAATTGTTTTCATTTGTAAAATTTATAAACCTTTCTCACAAGACACATCTATTATTAGTCTAGTGCTTGTATCTAAGGCAAAAACATAGGCTAGTACTCATTTTGTTAATGCAAAACCCCCAAGAAAATAATGTATAGTGGTGATATCTGTATATTTTGTCAATAGTTTGGTGTCTAGGTCAGTTTAGCTTAGGGTTTAGGTTTAGTTTAGATCTTGGGAGCTTCCCCTCCAAATTTGAAGAGAGGTTTCTCTTCACACACTATTCCATTGTGTAATCTCGCAAAAGACAAATTAAAACACTAACAAGCAGCTCATGCTCAGCAAACCACACCAGCAGCATGCAACAACAAAAGGTCTTTGAGCCCCTACACAATGAATCTCAAACCAAATCTCAATACATTTAATAAGAACAAGACACCAAAGTCAGATCCAGGCTCCTACACTACTAATCATCCTAGATTGATGACGAATATTAAGCATGCACCAGCTGATTCTCCTCTGGACGCTGAAAATCACAATGAAAAAGCTGCTTCAAGCACCTTGCAAGCCCATACATACCATACCATTATCCATCACAAAGAGTAACCTTTTCTGTGTAGCACCTTCCAGCTCTTCTTGTAAGCTGCTTTCTCATCTGAAAATTAGTAAGCTGAGTGCTTTGCTTTCAGCTCTTCAGGTTGTTCTTTCATGATGTAATCACTCCTAATAATATCAAATATTTATACTTATTTAAAAAGGAATGCATTCTTATTAAAACAATAGTTGTGTCTTCTAATTCCACTATTATAACGTGGTTATAGAATACTAAGGGTATAGTTAAAGCTTCTTTATCCTTGTAAAGTTGGATCTTCCTATATTTCTAGTTTTTGAAGACATGATCCTTTACATGTATTACGATGTCACTTTCAAACATCTACTTATATGGATTGAATCACATCTTTCTATTCTCTTTATCTCAAAATCAAAGCAGTTGTATTGTTTGAGTATTTAGACATGAAAAACTTGAGCCTATAGCTCTCATCATGAAGACATGATAAGAAAACACCAATGAATAGAAATATTCAGTGCGCAAAGGGTGGCAGACTTTTAATGATTTCCATATAATAATATTTTAGAAGGATTGCACTGAATATTTGAAGTCTACATCATTGGGAGATTTTATTGTGATTAATTAAATAAATGCTGGATACAGTACGTTCACCTAGTTGATATACTGTTCATGATGTTTATAGCTCATCTAGTTTTACACATGTAAGTTCTTTAGTAGTTATGATTGATAAATGAGGATGTCAAAATGTAACTCTTGTTAAGTATTGTTCAGTTAACCTTTTACTTAAGTTTGGTTAGATAAGAATTTATGTAAGGATACCTGAACTCTATTTATTAATTATGATATTTTATTGAGAATAATTAATTAACTGCTTTGTTTCAAAATAATTATTTAGATGATTTAATATTGTTTTCAAAAGAAAATCATTCATTGTCATTTTATGCTTTTCATATTTACATATTTTATAAAGAATTCTTTTATTCTATGCCACTTGCAAGAAATGGCAGTTATGTAATTCAAGAGAGAATCTTAGTAATTAAATTATGTTTTAAAATTATTCAACCTATTTTTAGTTTATAAGAAAATGGGTGTCCATATTGGCATATGAAGAGTCATGTTGTTCGGTTTTAAAAGATCAAGAAATATATGAGGTAAGAAAAAGAAAGATACATTAAATATATATATATATTGATATGGCAGGGAATAAAATGGATGGCTCTGGTTTTTTTTTTTTTTTGAAGAAAAGATTTGGGGAAAAATGGATGCGAGCTGAGAAATTTTGG
Source organism: Cunninghamia lanceolata (assembly GCA_027924645.1). NCBI lineage: Eukaryota > Viridiplantae > Streptophyta > Pinopsida > Cupressales > Cupressaceae > Cunninghamia > Cunninghamia lanceolata. The sequence continues at coordinate 5,356,653 of BSBN01000232.1, read as the reverse complement.
TGAAAATTGGATAGCAGTATAATTTTGGGTATGCACTGAGTTATGGAATTGATTTGTTGTTTGAAATAAATTTCTATTATATGCAAGCTTTATGTTAATTTGTGAATTCTCTTCTGCATATTCCGTTCTTTTTTTTTAAATTCCTTGGGGAATCACTTTCTTGAAACCAATCTCCAATCATATATCAGAATGTTAATTCAACCAGTCTGAAGATTCTGAACCCTAGTTTGTTGCGTCGGCAATAACTTTATTTTTACGAACTGGGTTTCTCTGAAATTTTTATATAAGGTACGCCACCCAGTTTGTCATTATGGAGATATGTAATGTTTAGTGACCGTCTATTTCTTGCCCATTTCGTCTCTGTTAAAATAGTCTGTTGCGTCACCAATAACTCTATATTTCTGAACTGAGTTTCTCTGAAATTTTTATATAAGGTGTGCCACTTAGTTATGTAAATCATATCCAAAAATTAGCATTACCCAATTTGTCAATTTGGAGATGTGTATCAATTAGTGACGGCCATTTCTACGCCCTCTTTGCTGCTACTATTAAATCTGCAAATCCTTGACTCTTTCCCTCTAAAACCTAACATATCCCTGATGCTTAAATTCTTCTCACGACAATAGTTGATCATATTTATTTTCTCCTAAAATTCTTTATTATAGGTCTTTTGATATGTTTGTCATTTTGATAATTGAATGAAAGTATATTAATTGGTCAAGTAATATTTAAGTAAATGATTAGTTAGGAAGAATATGCTTTCTTAGAGTAATGAATCTCTTTTCTTATATGCTTTCTTAGTTAAAATTAGAAATGTGGTTAGAAAATGATTTACGATCTTAGATCTTAGTTCTTGGTGAAAAAAATCATGTTTCAGTCATTATAGATTCGGGATAACCTAAATGAATGACTTCTATGTTATGTAAAGAATATATGTGTTGGCTTTAAATAGAAGAAGAACCCATTATTAAACAATATACTTGTGTTGTTTCAATAGAATTAGGTGAGATAATTTGACAACATTTATTGGAAATAGAAGTTTGAATCCTTTCCTTAATTGTGTGAGATTGGTCGAGTGATGAATGATGTTTATGACTAGTTAAAGACATGTCTTCCGAATTGGTGAATTACCATGAAAGATCATTGTAGATAGCTTCATAAATGATGTATGAGCGTACTCATAATGAGTGAATACTTCTTGCGAAGAAATATGTTTTTTTTTCCACATGTTACAGCCTTCTTGCGATCTCGCATGCATCTTTGGAAGTTGAGTAAAAACATTGTCTATTTTCTGCATTCTGTATGATGTGTTGAGATAGAGAATGGTTGGAATATTTTTGTTGTTGTTATAACTTCCTTATTTTACCCCTGTAGGGATTACTCATAAATATAAATATTGTGTGTACTCTCTAGAACTTGAAAGATACTCTAGAAAATATTATGTGATGAATTAGATTCCTTATGAGTTATTATATCTAAGTCAACCTTATGGTTGCAGAACTAGTTGCTTCGAACTACGAAGTCTCTGTGATGTGCGTATGTAGGCAAGGCCATCATGAGCCCTCGAGACATTAGGTTTGGCCCTTAGGGCCGGGAGTCTCGTCATCTTGTGCAATGATATCTAATATGTTTATTTATTAACTTTGTGGTACTAATGTTTACATTTAGTTGTGCAGATCCAAGACTGTTACTTGTGCAGGGTACTGGTGCTAAGAAAGTATTTTCCCACTTTGCGAATGGATGATCATATGGCATTTACTGTAAATGTGTATAATTGTATAAGAAATGTTTGTATCTTAAATTTTCATTTACGATGAATGATTAAAACTTATGTTTAATATGTATTTTATTAAATTAGAATAAGTGAATTTCCTCCTATCATCGTATTTCATTCATTATTTCTTACTAAATTAATTTATTATTGTTATTTATTGATATTTTCATGGATAGGCATTACAATTTATCCATTCAAACAATCATGGCAACTTAATCTATAGATTTATGGTTTCCTTTATTTGAAGATATTATTTTTGAACATTTCCTTTAGTGGTCAACGGTCTTCTTATTTCTTACTGGGTCAAACCAATATTTTTGTCATGACAAGCACCCTAGATAATACAATGAATTTTTGGACATCTCCTTCAGTGGTCAAAGGTCTTCTTAATTGTTACTGGGTTAAACCAATATTTTTGTCATGACACACACCGTAGATGATACAATGAATTTGAATAACAGAATGATCTTGTAAGATATTCAACTAGTACTACCTAAAAATTTTCTTACTTAGACAAATTTACTTGCACTTAACTTGTCATGTCCCTATAATGATTTATAACTGAATCGTTTACTTAAATAATAAATTAGCCTTATATAAACTAAATATATAATATATTTATTTAAAATATATTATTAATATGTAGTATTTAATAAATAATATATTATAAATATATCTAATAATATAAATACAAATATTATTATCATTATCTTCTATTGTAATATAAATATAAATAATATAATATAAATCATATATCATTTATTATGATATAAATGATATAATATAAACAATATATCATTTATTATAATGATATAATATAAATACAAATAATATAAATAAACATCTTTTAACCTATCCTCTTATGATAAGAGAGTTACTTATGGTTAGAACTAGTTTTACCACAAAAGGGAATTAATATAAATTAATAAAAATTATAAGAGGGTAAGTATGTCTTTTACCACCAAGCATAATAAGAGACGTGCCTCCTCGAATATATCGCTTGAAAGAGAAATAAATAAAGGTTGTGAGATAGAAGGAAAACATCGGAAGATATCATAAATTAATATATAGAGATATGTACATCAGCAGCAAAAGGGAGAAATGATTCAAGTAAAAATAAATATATATATATATATATATAGTAGATAAAGGATGCGATGTCCCGATAGAAATCGGCACGATTAAACATTATTAAAATATTATATTTATACTATAATAATAGTAATATTATAATAATATATATTATATAATAATTAAATGATGTCTATATATGTATATTTATAATAATAATATTATAATGATAATAAATAAGTAATATATTATAAAGCTATGTTAATAATAATACAACAATAGAATTCAAGTGCTAGCAAATATATATACATGTCTGCTGGGTGTATAGAAGAAAATAATATATTTTTGGATTTCTAAGAGTATATAGATATTCTAAAGTGAATTGTGATATTCAGATAAGAACCAAGATACAATTTGAATTAATTACAAAATCATATGGATAATGATATAATAATATTGTGATGACAATAATAATGATCATTATAATAATAGTGATTAATTATTATAATAATAATAATTATTATTATTATATATAAATAATATAAAATATAAATTTTGCATAGTACACACATATATAATATAATATAGAGATTATAATAAATATTATAATAGAGTTATATAATTGGAATCTACATGTATGAAAATAACAATATGAGATTAGTCTTAGAACTGCATATAAGTAAGAAAAGATGATCCACTATGAATGAGATATAAAGGTAGAGGTCTTATGAACTCAAGTAAATATGAGACTAATAGATGTCCTACATAAATGCATGATTCTTGTTTAAATAAGATAATGAGTACAAGAAGGTTATAAGTACATAGTTATGAATATGAAATAGATTTGTAAAGGCATGATTACCCAAGGGGTAGATAATAGTCCTTAAACATTAATCATCTTCACTATAGAGATGGGGTGGAAAACAAGGATTGTAGTTGACCAATTCATGGGATAAATCATAGGCCTTGATTGACAAATCAAGGAAGATAATAAGCCCTCAATCTAGTATTGAAGGGATAGGCTTTGGTAAGAGAACCAAGGAATAAGAGGCCTTGGTTAGAGAACCAAGGAAATAATAGGCCTTGGTTAGAGAACCAAGGAAATAATAGTCCTTGGCTGGAGAACCAAGGAACTAATAGGCCTTGGTTCACGAACCAAGGAATAATAGGCCTTTGATTGGAGAATCGAAGGATTAGGCCTTTGATGTAATAGTCAAAGGAATAATGATGGACCCATGAGAATTGGGGTGACATTACATCCTTAAGTATCTTCTCCCATTAGGTTGAAAGAATGATTAATAGGTTTAAGGTTATCTCACCCAAGGTAATTCATGAAGTATAAACAAGAAAAGCACATAGTTGTGAAAGAAATAATATATAGTTAAATATTAAAAGAAAAAGATAGAATACTAATGTGCTCTTTACAAGTTGAAATTTTTTGCAAGATTGCATAAATTTTGGCTTGCTAGAAGGGGACATTACATAACTCTTCTACTACTTAGTCTACTTAACATCACATATGAAAAGATAACGAAGGCAACTTGCATGAATCAACTTGAAGTTGGGTACTTGTATTATTACTTGATTCAACTCAATGCAAATGTCTTATTACAATGATGATTGCCCACAATGGCATGAATATACAAACTCATTCAAATGATTACAAGAAAAGGCCTTGAAGCCTAGATGTATACAAGCTTTCAACTTCTTCACAACTAACTCTATCTCACTGGTTGATGTAGATCACTTCAATTGAACCCAATGATGTCAACTGGATGTCAACACCTCACAATGCAACAAGGGAGCATCACCTTGTCAGTTGAGGGAGGATCACCCCAACACTTGAAACTCGCAGGCCTCAAGATCACAAGCATAAAGCTTTGCAGAGAGAAAATTCGACAAAAGATAAGATGTTCAAATGAAAGAGCCTCTCCTTTTATAGTGCTCCTCAAGGCAATGAAGGCATGCTTCCCAATGCACAAGAGGAACCAAGGCACGTTTTCCAAGAAGCATATCCTTGGAGAATATTCCATCTAATAACCCAGTCTGAGGTGGCAACCTTACCCACTGAACCGGTACGGATCCCAAGGTCATCTTGTCGACCAATGAGAGCTCAAGTGCTTGTAATGGCATCCTGCTTTCTCTAGGTGCTATATTGAGGTAGTTTGATCATGAAATAGCGCCCAATGTAGAACTAGGCGCCCATTGAGAGAGATGTAACTAGGGAATGCGCCTAGTTGAGAAATTGATTCCTTGTGTTGTCTTCTCGTTCCGTAGGAAGTCTACTAGCTCCAATTGGAAGATCCCTTCATGTTGCTAAATCAATCTTCTTAAGGCGCATCTTGGGTGCTCTAGAGACTTGAACTTGTGCCTAGCACCTTTATTATGATGTTCTACACTATTCAAAACCTCAAACACTTGTAATCATACCTTTTGATGCTCCTTTAATCTAGCACCCTCATTCAGAGTATCAACATCTTGTATGGGTCTTCAACTTCACTTAGGCGCACTTATTGGTAGAAAATGTCTAGATTGCGCCTTAGGAAGAATGTGGTCTTTCCTTGCTAAAATCTCCAACTCAAGTCACATCTGAGTCAAAAACACCACCTTCTATCAAGCGCCTTTCATCTTGCGTAGATTGAAAGCTCTTTTCTTACCTAGGCGCACTTTTGGACTAGATCCTTAGGCGCAATATGGTGTCTGTGGAGGGTGAATTGGCGCCTTCCCTTGAATTGCTCATCTCCCATTCAAGCGCTCACTTCTGGAGACATTGAGGTAAGTTTGGAACATCATCCCTACTAGCGCCTTGATGATTTGGAGAGTTTGGAGTCCATTTTATCAATGAGGCGCATTTTTAAGATAAAATGACATGGATTTGGTGCCTAGTCTTGAATTGTTCAATCTTCCTTAAGAGCGCTCACACTTGGAGTCTTTGTGATCAAACAAAACACTTATCTTTCCAACCGCCCTGGCTTCCTGAGAAGTTTGGAGATCATTTACCCTCTTAGGCGCATCTTCAGGGTCATGGAATCTTGTTTTCGCGCCTTGATGTTCTTAGGCGCACTTGGAGTGTTGCAGAGTGTCATATTGGCGCCTAGGGTCATATCTTCTTGACAAGGCAATATACTTTGATGAGTACTCCAATTTAGAAACCTTCAACTCAATGTCTATCATCATCCATGATAGACGCTCAAAAGGATGTTTCTTGACTCAATGTGTGCCTAACAACCAAGACATGATCATTTCATCTTTCTACTTGATCTTCATTGAGGATGAGACTCACTTGATCTACTTGGAGGAGCCTTGTGCTTGATTGGAATGCAATCTTGATGCTCAGAGTCTAGGTGCACTTTTGGGAATTCTGATGTAGAATGTGTGCCTAGGCATGAAAACCTCATTATACCTTACTCCAGTTCATCTCTAATCTAGGCACTTAGTTGGAAGAACCCATTCAGGTGGAGCGCCTCCTATTGAAACCTCAACTTCAATGCTAGAGAAGTGACTCTAGAAGCTAGGCGCCAGAATGGGTGTGTTCTGCCAAAATGGGCGCCTTGCTCATGACTTAGTGGATTATGACTTCAAAACTCCTTGATTGTACCTGCAAGATAACACCCAGAGTTAGTCAAAACCCAATTCATTCCCTTATCATTCAGAATTAGCCTCCGGGAATGAGGAATAGGCTAATCCATTCTTCACTTCGTGTTCATGCCGGAAATGGGGACATGACAAATCTCATATATGGTGGGGGTGGGTCCTCAATTGGAAACCTTATATCAACATAAATGACATAATGGAGCGCACCAAGATGCATCAAGTGGAATGTTTTGAGTTCCTTCATGTCAGACTCAACCTATGCAAAAGAGAAGATTAGAAGTTTTGCAGCTTATGACATTTTGTTATGATTTATAGAATTTGTATGTTCAGTTTTAAAAATTTACTATTGTTGGGCATCTCTTTTCAAACTCAAAAACTGTCCTTCATAAGTACCCTAACTTTGAGACTACTCCGATTCCTCAAATCAATTTATTTTCTAATTAATACCAGTATACAATTAAGGACAAAATATTTCAAATCCGCATTGTAAAAATGAGCTCCATGTCATTTTTTTTATTTAAATTTCTCTAAAATAGAATTTATCACTCAAAACATATTATATAGAAACATAATCCATAAGGTAGGTTTTAATTTCAGAAACCTTGAAGTGTAGCAGTGTAGCCTATTATAATTTTAAGATCACAAGGCAAATTTTGATACATATGGCATTTTACAGATAAATAAACATATGACATCTCTTTTCAAACTCAAAAACTATTCTCCGTAAGTACCCTAACTTTCAGACTACTCTGATTCCTGAAATAAATTGTTTTTCTAATTAATTCCAGTGTACAACTAAGAAAAAAATATTTCAAATCGACCCGACAAAATGAGCTCCATGTTGTATGTTTTTTTTTTTTTTAAATTTCTATAAAATACAATTTATCATTAAAAATATTCTATATTGAAACATAACCTATAAGGTAAGTTTTAACTTGAAGAAACCTTAAAGTGTAGCAATCTAGCCTATTAGAATTTTAAGATCACAGAACAAATTTTGATACGTATGGCATTTTACAGATAAATAAACATAGAGAATTGTCTACTGTTCAAGGAACTACCTCGATGGAATAGTGATTTGCTCCCATTCAGAAGTTTTTTTTCTTTTGATGCGGAGTTCAAAAATGTCGTTTATTCCCCTGCATAGATTGAATCTTCTTGTCAACATATCACGTGACAACATATGTTTAGAGTCATCATATAATAAGTTAACAACCGAATTTTGAACTTGGGTGAATATCCATCCAGCAATGTAAGATCATTTCTATATTGTTACTAGCCTAGACATAGAAAATCATATCAAGTAAATATCAGAGATATATGATTATAGTTAAACAAAAATCATTCAAATACATTACAAACAAATCCAAGCATGCCATTTAGTAGAAATCCTTATTGAGAAGTAGTGGATAGGCAACAAAAATATTCATAGGTTGAGTGTGTTGTATCTATACGAAATTTTCATATTGCATCCAGTTTTTAAGCTAAACACTTATCTTTTTGACAAACACAAATCGTGTACAGATGTTTTGTCTTCCTTGTCTATATGGTTTTGTCTTCTCTTGAACATATCTTTGCAGAATCAGTGATAGATGTTTATAGATTGAAGGGTGTATGATAAAAGCTTTAAATCCTAAAAATCCCTATATTTCATGGGTTTTTCAATTTTTCGAGTCTTGGTCAAGTCTGAGTGCTAAGGCCAAGTCCAGGTCAAAAATCAGCTTGCCACATCTGTGGTGAGTCCGAGTCTAGTAATTATAGGTTGGAGTTCCACTGAATGAGGTAGTTCCTCATATTAGTGACTCAAAGTCTTACTCTGATTTTAAAGCAATGTTAGTAGATGCTAATTAGGGGCAGTGGCAGATTTTTTAAGTTTTTATCACTTTGTAACTGAAACTTGTAGCCTTCAGCCATCTTCTTCTAATTTTTATATAATATATACACATTGACAATAAAAGGAATGAAATCTTATTAATTTGTGACTTGACTCTCGTGTGAAATCCTAATTCAGCTCTAATATTATGTAATAAGGTCCTATAATGTATATGATAAATGCCTTAACATATGAAGGTTTGAAATTTTCTATATTTTTAAAATTTCCCTATTTTTTAATGGTCGTCCCCTAAAAATGGCCTCTTGAAAAATCTGTCCCAGAAACATGTCGCCCTATCCCCTACTATCCCCATTCCGGAAACTTGGTGGAACATAGAAGGACTATCACTGTCATGTCCCCGTTTCCGGCTTGATCATGAAGTGAAGAAAGGATTTGCCTATTTTTCATTCCCGTAGGCTAATTCTAAATGGTAAGGGAATGAATTGGTTTTTGACTAACTCAATCTTATCATTTTGCAGGATCCAAGTCAAAAACTAACAAATTGGCTAAGTCTGGAAGCCAAGATAAGCATGAACTTGCAATCTAAAGCCAAGGTGCATCTTCTGTCTGTCCGGCATCAAAATTGCACCTATATGAGGAAGTGATGTTTTGGGTTAGCAAAGGCTAAGTAGATGTTGTGGGATTATGTTGTGAAGTGCAAGATTGTAGAATTGGACCTCCGAGTACCTAGGCACCCAAACTTACCGGTGCAACTACCAAATGCGCCTAGACTAAAGGACATCCAAATGGCGCCTAAGTGCATTTTGAGGGAGAGTTTGATTGATGAAGATGATTGAGCTATAATGAATCCTCCGGAGAACTTGGATAGGCATCTAAGTGAGTTGTAAGGTTTCAAAAAAGTTCAACTAGAGTAAGGCACACTTTGCCTTCCAACCTTCCCAAAAAGTGCGGCTAGAAACACAAGGCGCCCCCTTTTGTCAGAATCACCTCAAAATGGCGCCTAAAGGGAAAATGGGTTTCAAGACTTCTTACATAATCAAGGTGCTTGCATTGAAGAACATATTATCACTTCCGGAAGTCTTAGGCTCTCCAAATCATTGGTAGAATTGGCTAAGTTACACTAGGCACAAATTCCATGTCAAATTGACCAAATGAGCGCCTACCTTGTAGATTGATGAAATGAACCACTTTGGGGTCACTGGGTTGAAAGAACATTACTCTAAGAATGCAAAGGTGGAAGATGAAGTCATCTATTAACCAGTTGGGCATCATTGAGCTAGGCGCACTTTCTTGTTCTCACAAACCCCAAAGTGCGCCTAACCTTCATGAGGCGCCAATCCAAGTTCAAACACTTCAAATGGGCGCCTTGATCTGAGATTGGTTGTTGGGTCAATCGAATGACTAAGGAACTTCTTCAAGTGAACTTCATTCTCAAGGAGATCAAGTATAAAGTTGGAATTGTCAAGTAATGGTGTTTTGATACCTAGGCGCTTATTGAGCCAGGAATCCTCCATTTGAGCGCCTAGCCTGGATGATTGATAGATTGAAGACTTTGAAGTTAGGAGAAGTCACTTGGATGAATAATCAAAGTTGAAGAGGGAAACTCCTAGCATAGGCGCCTGTTTGGTCAAAACTCCTCAATTCTGGGGCCTAAGATTGAAGTCTATGTGAGGCGCACATTTTGATGAAAACACTTCCATTTTTGGCGCCTTGACTAGAAGATCACTTTGGAAAGTCTACAGAATGCACCCAAGATATAGAAGGCGTTAGATTGCATAGATCAAGTGTCGGAGACACCTTCCGGAGTAGGATAAGAAGTGAGGCGCACTTCTTGGGCATTTCATACCTCATCTAGCGCCTAACGTCAAAGTAGCGCCTTGATCAACTCCAATGAGCACCTCATGAAGATTGACTGAGTTGAGTGTCAAGGCACTCTTCTAGATCAAATTGCTAACATTGAAAAGCTTTTTCCAAGTTAGGCGCAATCTCATGATGCAATCTCCTCAACTGGCGCCTAGAACAAGCAGGGCGCACTTTCATGTCCCAAACATCTCAACTTGGCGCCTAGATAGAAGAAAAGGTAGTTGTAACCACCTGAACTCTCATTGGTCGACAGAAGGACATTGGGATCCGTTCCACTTCATTGGGTAAGGTTGCCACATCTCACTAAGTTGTCAAGTAGAATATTCTCTTGAATATGCTTCTTGGGAAAAGTGCCTTGGTTCCTCTTTATGCCTTGAAAAACATGCCTTCATTGCCTTGGATGGCCTATAAAAGGAGGAGCTGTCTCATTCATTTGACATCTTATCTTTTGGCGAAATTTCTCTCTGCAAAGCTTTATGCTTGTGATCTTGAGGCCTGCGAGTTTCAAGTGTTGGGGTGATGCTCCCTCAACTGACAAGGTGATGCTCCCTTGTTACATTGTGAGGTGTTGACATCCAGTTGACATCATTCGGTTCAATTGAAATGATCTACATCAACTAGTGAGATAGAGCTAGTTGTGAAGAAGTTGAAAGCATTGTATACATCTAGGCTTCAAGGCCTTTCCTTGTAACCCTTTGAATAACATTGTATATTCATGCCATTGATGGCATCATCATTGTAATAAGACATTTGCATTGAGTTGAATCAAGTAATAATACAAGTACCCAACTTTAGAGTTGATTCATGCAAGTTGCCTTTGTTATCTTTTCATATGTGATGTTACGTAGATTAAGTAGTTGAAGAGTTAAGTGCAAGTAAATTTGTCTAAGTAAAAAAAAATTTAGTTAGTACTAGATGGGTATCTTACAGTGGTATCAGAGCTTGGATCTTGCCAGCATTTGTGGTTTTCATGCAAGAAGGTGATCAACAAAGCGATAGAACAAGACAATACATTGCGCTTGATCAAAGAAGGCAGTTCTAGTGGACTCATCCCTACCCACAACAGGGTACTCTTTCACGAGCAATTGCAGCTAGACAGGCTGACATGGGTGAACGAAGAAGTAGAAGTCCACCTGGTGATAATGAACGTGAAGCAAGGGAGATGTTTAGAAACATTGCCATTGGACAACAACAAACATCTCAAATATTGCAACAAGTCCTACAATCCCTTCAAAACATGAATCAAGGAGTTGAAGGTCAGCAACGTAATGCAGCTACACACGAGAGACAAGAAAGACATGTTGATGATGATGCAGCTAGTGCAACAGGCAAAAAAGTTCGCACACGAACTCCTACAGTTGATAGGCCTCTAAGACCAACTTTCCTTCCACCACCACCTGAACAAGGCAATGAAGCTGATGAAGAGTTTGATGAAGGAGAACATAATCACTTTGAAGATGAAGTGGCACTCTTTGCAGATCTCTATGCCAGATTACCAGATCGTGTTCGAGAAATGATGACTTTTAATGAATATTGCCGACAGAAGAGGGAAGATAGGGACAAGCAAGGTAGAGCTAGAGGCTTTCGTCCTAGAAGGGATGATGATACAAAAGAATATAAAGAAGCCTTGAATTGAGTACCTATTCCTACCTTTGATGGAAGTGGTAAGCTCAGTGCTAGAGCTTGGGTGAACAAGCTCGATACATACCTTTCTCTTAAGCCTTTGACAGAAAAGAAGGCGATTCACTTTGCTACAATGCACCCTGAAGGGTTGGCTTATGAATGGTGGCATCATGGACTAGTCTCTCGACATCGTGATAGGATAGATTCCTATGATGAATTTGTAACCAAGTTGATTCAAAGGTTTGATAGAAAAGACATTGAAGTGTACTATCGCGAACTAGCTCAACTTAAGCAAGAAGGAAGGGTTGTGCAGTATGTAAATGAGTTTCAGAAGATAGCAGTGATGGTACTTGACATGACTGACCGAAGAATCACTATGTTGTTCATTGAGGGATTGAACAGTCAGATTAAGCCATTGGTAAAGGTACAAAGGCCAGCAAACTTGGAAGAAGCAATTGACTTTGCTCTTGATCTTGATAGTACTTCCTCATACCAACCTAAGAAGAAGTTTTACAAAGGCGTTAGTTCAACTCAAAGAAGACAGACATTTCCACCAAAGAAGTTTCAAGACATGACAGTTCTTGAAAGAGATGAGCTCAGGAGGAAGAAGCTTTGTTTCTCATGCAAGCAACCTTGGGAACCAGGACATAGGTGCCTTGGTAAAGGTAAAGCTCATTTGATTGAAGTGGTATCTGATGATGGAAGTGAAGAGGAGTCACTGAGTGAAGAAAAGTCAACTCAAGATGAAGAGGAAGTACATGAACAACCAAGCCTTAATGTCGTCTTGGAAGGGACAACTGACAAAATAACATTAACAACTATTTCAGGAGTACCTAAATATCATGCCTTCCGCATAAGAGGAGTTGTGAAGGGTCAGAGAGTCACATGTCTAATTGACAGTGGTGCTACTCACAACTTCATAGATGAAGGTTTAGTAGCAAGGCGGGGTCTAATAGTTGAAGACTTCGAGGGATTTCAAATAGCAGATGCTGATGGATTCCTGATGAGTTGTACCAGCAAGGTGACCCAACTGCAAATTCAAATGGGTGATTATACTTTACAGGATGATTTCTATGTAGTTGGACTCAGGCATATTGATGTGGTGCTTAGAGTACAATGGTTACATTCACTTGGAAGAATAGTCTAGGATTTTCAGAAGATGGAATTGGAATTCATGCATGAGGGAAGAAAGATCAAACTGAAGTCAATGTCTGATGAGAACCCCAAAGTTGTCTCGGCTAAACGCATGGAAGCATTGATCAGGCATAATGACATTGAGTGTGCAGCACAAGTTTGCATCAAGGACAACCAGATTCTCTTTGCTGAAGAACTTTATCCTGTAGACATCCAAGCAATGTTGGATAAGAATAGTAAGGTGTTTAAGGATATACCCCCAGGCATACCTCCTGATAGAGGTTTTGAACATGTCATTGAATTGGAGGATGAGGCCAAACCCGTCAACATTGCGCCCTATCGACATCCAAGACATTTCAAAATTGAAATTGAGAAGACGATTAAAGAATTGATCGAGATGGAACACATTAGGCCATCATCAAGTCCATTTGCATCATCTGTGGTGCTAGTGAAGAAGGATGGAACAATGCGGATGTGTATTCACTATCTCGCATTGAACAAGAAGACCAAGAATAGGTATCCAATACCTAGGATTGATGAGTTACTTGATCAACTACATGGGGTTGTGTTCTTTTCCAAGATAGATCTTAGATCTGGTTATCATCAAATTCGTGTTCGAGAAGAAGACATTCCAAAGACAGCATTCAGATGCCATTACGGACATTATGAATGCTTGGTGATGCCTTTTGGATTAACAAATGCTCCAGCTACTTTCCAGTCTTGTATGAACCATGTATTCAACAAGCAATTGAGGAAATACCTGTTGGTTTTCTTCGATGATATCTTGATTTACAGCAAGACATGGGAAGAACATCTCCAACGCATAGATGAAGTTTTGAGCGTCATGGAGAATCAATCTTTATATGCAAAGATGTCTAAGTGTGATTTTGGCTTGAAGGATATTCTATACCTGGGTGATGTGATTGGAGCTAATGGTGTGAAAGTTCAAGAAGAGAAGATTGAAGCCATTCGCAGTTGGCCAGTACCTAGGAATGTATCTGAACTAAGAGGTTTCCTTGGCCTCTATAGCTATTACAGAAGATTTGTTAAAGGATTCTCACAGCTTGTTGCACCATTGACAAATCTGACAAAGAAAGGTGCTTTCATTTGGTCAATAGAAGCTCAAACTGCATTTGATAAATTGAAAGAAGTTATGAGTACAACACCAGAATTAGCTTTACCAGATTTTACTAAGTCTTTTGTCCTAGAATGTGATGCTTCTGGAGAAGGCATTGGAGCAGTGTTGATGCAAGATCATCATCCTATTGTGTTTGAGAGCAGGAAGCTGAAGGACACAGAAAGGTTGTACTCAACATATGACAAAGAGATGCTGGCAATCATGCATGCTTTGGCTAAATTTCGTGAGTATCTAGTTGGATCTAAGTTTGTGGTCAGAACTAATCACAACAGTTTGAAATACTTCCTAGGGCAAAAGGATCTGAATGAAAGACAGCAGAAGTGGGTTACTAAAATACAGGCATATGATTTTGACATTGAGCATGTGAAAGGCAAGAAGAATGTGGTGGTCGATGCCTTGTCTAGAAAACCTGCCATTTGTACCCTGAGTGAAATTTCGGCTGATTGGAAATCTCAGCTTCTAGTTGAGTGCTCCAAGACAAAATTTGCTTGTGAGATCATGGATGGAGTCATTCAGGATGACAGATACAAGGTAGTTGACGACATCATCTATTATAAAGATAGAATCTATCTAACTCCTGAATCCAAGCTTAAGCAGCAAATTTTCAGGGCATACCATGATACTCCACTTACAGGACACCCTGGCTACTTCAAGACCTACAGACAGATCCGAAAGAGATTCCCCTGGAAAGGTTTGAAGGAAGATGTTTTGCAATATGTCATGGAATGTTTGACTTGTCAGCAGAACAAGTCAGAACATACTTTTCCAGCAGGATTACTCCAACCACTGCCAATTTCAGAACAAAAGTGGGAGAGTATTTCTATGGATTTCATCACAGGTCTTCCGAAGGTGAATGGAAAAGACTGTATCTATGTAGTTGTTGACAGGCTGACAAAGTATGCTCACTTCTTTGCAATTCCAGTTGAGTCATCAACATTGCGAGTAGTTGAGTTATTCTTCCGTGAAGTCTTCAGACTACATGGCCTTCCTAAGACCATAGTTAGTGATCGAGATAGCCGGTTCATCAGTGTATTCTAGAGAGAACTATTTCGACTAGCTGGAACTTACCTGACACCAAGCACTAGTTATCATCCTCAAACCGATAGATAGACTGAAATTGTAAATAAATGGCTTGCGGGATACTTGAGAAATTATGTATCTAATCATCAGCGTGCTTGGATTAAGTGGCTACATCTGGGTGAGTACTGCTACAACACTACTTTCCACGTGTCAATCGGCATGTCTCCCTTTCGAGCTTTGTATGGGTATGATGCAGTTTCATTTGTTGATCTGGCACTGGATGATAGTAGAGCTCCCCGAGCAAGAGAATTGATGAAAGATACTCAAGACATTTTGAGAGTCCTTAAGGACAATTTGCCAAGAGCTCAAAACCAGCAGAAATTATATGCTGATAAACACCGGGTTGAAAGAAGCTTTGAAGAAGGTGACATGGTGTTTCTGCGCCTTCAGCCATATAGGCAAAGTACTTTGAAGAAGTCAAGTGCAGAGAAATTGAAACCCAGGTTCTACAGACCCTACAAGGTGTTGAGAAGAGTAGGGGAAGTGGCATATGAACTTGACTTGCCAGCAGGAAGCTGCATACACAATGTGTTTCATGTGTCGTGTCTCAAAAAGGCACTAGGACAACATGTGGTTTCATCTGATGCACTACCACCACTTGATGAAGAAGAAATGCTTGCACTTGAACCTGAGAGTGTGGTGGATATGAGGGAAAAGAAACTGTGCAACCGGAGCATAAGGGAATATTTGGTGAAATGGAAAGGGTTGCCGATGGAGGATGCTACTTGGGAAGGTGAAAAGATTCTAGAGCATCCTAACCTTCAATTGCTTGAAGACAAGCAATCCCGGGAAGGGGAGATTGTCATGTCCCCGTTTTCGGCTTGATCATCAAGTGAATAATGGATTGGCCTATTTTTCATTCCCGGAGGCTAATTCTAAATGATAAGGGAATGAATTGGTTTTTGACTAACTCAATCTTATCATTTTGCAGGATCCAAGTCAAAAACTAACAAATTGGCTAGGTCTGGAAGCCAAGATAAGCATGAACTTGCAATCTAAAGCCAAGGCGCATCTTCTGTATGTCTAGTATCAAAATTGCGCCTAGATGAGGAAGTGATGTTTTGGGTTGGCAAAGGCTAAGTAGATGTTGTGGGATTATGTTGAGAACTGCAAGATTGTAGAATTGGACCTCAGAGTAGCTAGGCGCCCAACCTTACTGGTGCAACTACCAAATGCGCCTAGACTAAAGGACATCCAAATGGCGCCTAAGTGCATTTTGAGGGAGAGTTTGATTGATGAAGATGATTGAGCTATAATGAATCCTCTGGAGAACTTGGATAGGCATCTAAGTGAGTTGTAAGGTTTCAAAAAAGTTCAACTAGAGTAAGGCGCACTTTGCCTTCCAACCTTCCCAAAAAGTGCGCCAAGAAACACAAGGCGCCCCATTTTGTCAAAATCACCTCAAAATGGCACCTAAAGGGAAAATGGGTTTCAAGACTTCTTACATAATCAAGGCGCTTGCATTGAAGAAGATATTATCACTTCCGGAAGTCTTAGGCTCTGCAAATCATTGGTAGAATTGGCTAAGATACACAAGGCGCAAATTCCATGTCAAATTGACCAAATGAGCGCCTACCTTGTAGATTGATGAAATGAACCACTTTGGGGTCACTGGGTTGAAAGAACATTACTCTAAGAATGCAAAGGTGGAAGATGAAGTCATCTATTAACCAGTTGGGCATCATTGAGCTAGGCGCACTTTCTTGTTCTCACAAACCCCAGAGTGTGCCTAACCTTCATGAGGCACCAATCCAAGTTCAAACACTTCAAATGGGCACCTTGATCTGAGATTAGTTGTTGGGTCTATCGAATGAGTAAGGAACTTCTTCAAGTGAACTTCATTCTCAAGGAGATCAAGTATAAAGTTGGAATTGTCAAGTAATGGTGTTTTGATACCTAGGTGCTTATCGAGCCAGGAATCCTCCATTTGAGCGCCTAGCATGGATGATTGTTAGATTAAAGACTTTGAAGTTAGGAGAAGTCACTTGGATGAATAATCAAAGTTGAAGAGGGAAACTCCTAGCATAGGCGCCTGTTTGGTCAAAACTCCTCAATTCTGGCACCTAAGATTGAAGTCCATGTGAGGCGCACATTTTGATGAAAACACTTCCATTTTTGGCGCCTTGACTAGAAGATCACTTTGGAAAGTCTAGAGAATGCGCCCAAGATATAGGAGTTAGATTGTATAGATCAAGTGTCGGAGACACCTTCCGGAGTAGGATAAGAAGTGAGGCGCACTTCTTGGGCATTTCATACCTCATCTAGCGCCTAACCTCAAAGTAGCGCCTTGATCAACTCCAATGAGTGCCTCATGAAGATTGACTGAGTTGAGTGTCAAGGCACTCTTCTAGATCAAATTGCTAACATTGAAAAGCTTTTTCCAAGTTAGGCGCAATCTCATGATGCAATCTCCTCAACTAGCACCTAGAACAAGCAGAGCGCACTTTCATGCCCCAAACATCTCAACTTGGCGCCTAGACAGAAGAAAAGGTAGTTGTAACCACCTGGACTCTCATTGGTCAACAGAAGGACATTGGGATCCGTTTCAGTTCATTGGGTAAGGCTGCCACATCTCACTAACTTGTCAAGTGGAATATTCTCTTGAATATGCTTCTTATCTTTTGGCGAAATTTCTCTTTGCAAAGCTTTATGCTTGTGATCTTGAGGCCTGCGAATTTCCAGTGTTGGGGTGATGCTCCCTCAACTGACAAGGTGATGCTCCCTTGTTACATTGTGAGGTGTTGACATCCAGTTGACATCATTAGGTTCAACTGAAGTGATCTACATCAACTAGTGAGATAGAGCTAGTTGTGAAGAAGTTGAAAGCATTGTATACATCTAGGCTTCAAGGCCTTTCCTTGTAATCCTTTGAATAAGATTGTATATTCATGCCATTGAGGGCATCATCATTGTAATAAGACATTTGCATTGAGTTGAATCAAGTAATAATACAAGTACCCAACTTCAAAGTTGATTCATGCAAGTTGCCTTTGTTATCTTTTCATGTGTGATGTTAAGTAGATTAAGTAGTTGAAGAGTTAAGTGCAAGTAAATTTGTCTAAGTAAGAAAAAATTTAGTTAGTACTAGTTGGGTATCTTACAATCACTATGTTGTACCAAATCCAAAACTCGATGGTTATACTAGTAATGACCGTTTGCAATCAATTTCTCGTCATTCATGTGTTGAGTCAAGATCGATAATAGTTGTTTCTAATCTAGAAACAAGGTTGTGATGTCATAGTCCAGTATTTTTACTAATGAATTCTTGCAAATTGATTGTGGTTGCAATATTCCAAGTTGAAGATGAATTTCTTGACTATGGTGGCTGTGACTTGGAGCTAGAAAAGAACATATAAATGAGAGGTGACTTTGTATACATAGAACCACGTCCAAGGCAAGCATGATATTAGTTCAAATGAATAGCACCATGGAGGAGGAATAATTTTAACAATGAAGTTAAAACAGTTTATCATAATATATGAGGTGGCAGTCTAGTCAGCTTGTTTTGTCATGAATTAGAATCATCATAAGGTGGCAATCAAAATAAGAGAATTGCGTCCAAGTTTAAAATATAAACTAAGGCATGAAATCCCACCACGAAAGACAACTCAGGAGAAAGATTAAAGACACATCCTTGGCAACCTAGTTAGTACAAAACACAAAAATATGAATAGAAGCGCACTCTTTAGACTTGTTCATATTTATTTTGAAATTGATGATGAAATATGTAAAGTTGCACCTAGATGAAAGTCAGCAAAAATGGTGCACTTTTCTCTTTGGTTTGTCTTTTCTAATAAAGATGAGTTTCAGCAGGAAATCACACCCTAAAAAAGATGAGTTTATAACTGCTGCACACCTAAAAATAAGAATGCATTCAGTGTGCAAATCAGATGGCACCAACAACAAAAATCGTGCCTGAAAATAAATCTCTCCCAGCAAAATGACGCTCTATTTTTCCACCAGCTCTAAAATGATGATTTAACTAGTAAATCACTCCCAGCAAAATAACGATTTGAGGAGTAAAATTGTGCCAGTTTCAAGAGTAATTCCAAAAGCCTCTTCTAAAGGTTATTTTGCAATATGAGCACAGAAATATAAAAGTATAGACCTTCTATAAAGAGTGCTGATTTATTAAAAAATTGAGTCAGATATGAGATTTTTTTATTTTTTGAATGCCTACTTTTTATTTTTAAAATAGCAAAATCATATAAGGGTTGACAAATTATTCAAAGCATCAAGAAGAATATCAAATTTTCAAAGTTTCAGAAGACTCACCATGAATTAAAACACATAAGAAAGTTTCATCATAATCATCTAGGGCTGCCGCCAGAAAAGTATATTTTTAACACAAGGAACTTTTTGAGGAGTTGGCTATTTTTAGATTGCCTATCTATAGATCAGTTGTTATGTGAGTGATGTGACTTCTAAGTGATAGTTTGTAATAATTTATACCGTTAGTCTAATTGGCAATTGCATGGATTAGATTTTAGTTTTAGTGGATGAAATAATTTGTAATAAAGCTTGCAACTCATGCAAGCAATCAGTAGTTAGAATAGAAGTTCAATTAATTTAATTCATTTATTTTCATGCAATTGCTCTGTAAACAATATAAATAAGTGCCTTTTGCACTTAGTTTAAAAAGATGGTAATTCTCACACCTACATATTGCTAAAATAGGAAAATCATATAAGGGTTGACAAATTATTCAAAGCATCAAGAAAACTATTGAATTTTCAGAGTTTTAGAAGACTCGCCATGAATTAAAACACAGAAGAAAGTTTCATCAGAATCATCTAGGGCTGCCCCTAGAAAAGTATATTTTTAACACAAGGAGCTCTTTGAGCAGTCGACTATGTTTAGATTGCCTACCTATAGATTAGAGATGTGACTTCTAAATGATAATTTGTAATAATCTATATTGTCAGTCTAATTGGCAATCGCATGGATTAGATTTTAGTTTTAGCAGATGAGATAATTTCTAATAGAGTTTGCAACTCATGCAAGTAGTTAGTAGTTAGAATAAAAGTTCAATTAGCTTAATTCATTTATTTACATATACTTGCTCTGTGAACAATATAAATAAGTGTCTTTTTGCACTTAGTTTAAAAAGATGGTAATTCTCATACCTACATATTGCTAAAATTACAGTTCACCAAATGTTATTGTTGTCTAGAATTCGTTATTAACACAATTGATTTTATTATACCTATTTTGCTTTTAAATGCCTATTGAGATGTCTTGTTGTGTGTGCTGAGGTAGATTGAATAGCTACTATCAAATTTGCTAGCTTTGTATTGCAAGTCTACTTGAAGTTGGAGATTGTGGCTTTGTACCATCCTCTTCAATTAATTTACCAAAGCATTTGTGTTTGTGTTTTAACCTATTCAATCTGTATGTGCACTTGCACAATTGTTCAATCTCTGCATTTAGCTGAACAATGCAAGTGTGTACCTGTAGGATTTCTTTCAATCAAAAGGCCCAAAAACCTGTTATCTAGTGCAGAAGAATTCAATCATCTTGTGCTCTAGATTAAGAAAACATAAAGATAGATTTTTATTTAGTTTGTTTGTATTGTATACTCAAAATCACCCCAAAATACAATGTAAAGATTGTGAATGGCAAATACATATTGTTTAGTTTTAGGTTAGTTTTTATTTACAAGGAGCTTTTCCTTCTAACTTGAAGAGTGGTTCTACCACACATCTGTTCCATTTTGTGTCACACTGAAATATGTGAATTGAAACAGTAACACACAAGCAAAAAGATTTGCAAACAATACTGTATTTCATGGGCAACATTTGAGGATTATGTGTGGTAAGTTGGTAACCAAAAGATGTGTCTACTAACCCATGAGACACATTATGGAGATAGAGACATCCTAGATATGGGAAAGATTTTGGCATTGCTAAAGGACATCCCAAATGATTTTGGCATTCTCGTAACATCTCTTGGGGATGCTCCTTGACTTTTAAGAAGCATCTCCTTCAAAGATCTTAGGGTGCCTTTCAAAACAAATATAATGATGTTTTTGTCTTCTCAAGCCTTACAAAAATTATAGGCTCCACCAACAGCTCCTTAAATGCATCTAGATGTAAAATTCAAACCTCAAACATTTCATTTTCTCCCTAGCATTTGAGGACAGTGTAGGCTTTGGAAATATGCAAGCTTCAGAAGCCCTCTATCTATCCATCTCTCCCTCCCTATATATGTGAAAAATTATAAGCCATGCCCATTCTTTTCAAAATATGGCTTCGTCATCCCCTTACCCAACTATCCTAATAACTATGGGACTAATTAGCACATTCCAAAATCTAAATATATTAAGACAATATATCTAACAACAAGGGCCATAATTTTGCACCATAAATTGTTCTTTTTTGAATCTGGGTGTCTAGTGGACGATTCATTTGTGAAAAATAGAATAGAACTGTGTAAATAAAACCAGACAAATTCACATAAGAAAACTTGAAGATTCAGCTTGACAAACATGTTTGAATGATTTTCAGACACAATGGAAAAGAAATATTAATTCAATAAACACCTACAAAGAGAAGTGTAGCTTCAATCTGACCTGAGTCGAGGATTGCTTGAACAGTGTGTGCAAAACCATCCTTGAGTGCAACTATACCCAGAATAGATCATCTGCAAACCAGAAATAATAAAAGATCATATGATGGAAAAATATAGAAAAACATAATCAGCCAGGATATCATCAAAACTGCCTCCTTGTGCAGTAACATACTCAGGCGCCAATGGACATATATGTGGCATTCCAATGAATAACAATAGTTGATAAACATCCATTTAAATAGACTAGACATTTGTGCAAGCATCAATAGATTCATCATAATATACAATTCATTTTATGTCCGTATGCACCACCTTAGGTATATTAGGATTCATGTTTGCATGCTACTGGTAAGCCACATGCTTCAGTTTAGCAAGTTGTTTAGCAGTGGGCTGATTGCAAAGGCAACATGCCCTCCTTCTATAATAACAAAACAATTTATGATAATCAGATACAGAGACTAATTAATTTTAAAATTTTTGTACAAGGATTCAATTATACGCCCTTTCTCTTTTAAAAAGAGGTCAAGTCATACTTTCTGAATCGTCTGCTATCTTATATCTCACAACTTATTAAATTTTATTGGCTTGTCTGCAAGTTGGTTATCATGTAAACTGAAACACTTTAGTCTAAACATTACTTAGGTTAACAATTTTAGTGTCCTAGATTTGAGGTTCAGATTCCTATTAAAAACAGAATCATTGACTTTATAGTTTGAGGACAGAAAAGGTGAAAATAAAATCCAAGGCAAAGTATTATTACAAGTGCAACAAATCAGAACCTACTACATGGACAAAAAAGGAACAAATAAAAAAAAAGGCAAATTTCTTTAAAATAAATGGTCAATTATATTAACGAGGTATTAAAAAGTACAATGACAAGCCCATCAGCCATATATTTAGAGGAAGAATGGGGGTTCAAGAGCTGAAATATACCATTTTTCTTGTAGGCACTGCAACAGAAGCTCAAAATTGACCGAAGTACTGTAACATCCCAAGAAGACACTTAAACTTTTAATATTTCAACCCTGTCCTGGCATAATTTGGACATGGGATAGTGTGATTATATGACTTGGTTGATCATAATTGGTGTCTGTTTGATTGTTGCATGTTGATTATAATTATTTGAAATCACATTTTTGGGATTATGATAATTTGTTAAACATTAATATTTAATTTGAATTATATGTAATGCAATGGTGCTTTTAAATTGTTGTTAAGCTGTGATGATTCATGGGTACATAGAGGGAAGGATAAAAGTAGGTGGGTGTTATTCAAAAAAGGACCTAGCCCTGCTCCATGTAGTCCTAGGACGTCCATCATGTTAATTATTTCATTATGATTATCTTTCTTATTTATGGATTATAAATATTCTGGTGTGTGCATAAATGACTTGTACATTCATAAATAATAAACATAACAATTAACCTATAACCCACTTTAATTAAATAGGTGCCTACATAGAAATAAAACTAAATGAATCAAGATAAAAACAAAAATGGAAAATGAAATAAAGATAAGATCATATATCAAAATAAAGATTAAAGAAAACAATAAAGGAGCCTAAAGTTGAGAAAAGTAAATAAGATAAACGAAAAAGGAAAACCAAAAATTGGAACAGGAAATAACGAATATGGAAACAATGAAAAGAATGAAACTTATTAAAGATTAAAGAAAATAATAAAGAAAACTAAAGTTGAGAAAATTAAATGAGATAAAAGAAAAGGAAAATCTAAAATTGGAAAAGGAAACAATGAATATGGAAACAATGAAAACAAAGAAACCTACAATCATACCATGGATTCTTGGTAGAGCAGTGGTAGGCTTTAATGGAGCACATTGAGGACAATTACCTACACACACAGGCCTGCAAGTTTGCAGGTAACAACATGAAAAATTTAAGAGGAAATTGGTGGGAGACAAATAAATGGAATTGGGAAATAGACGAGAGGGGATCGTTGTCATTATCATTATCTTCCTAGCACAAAGTTTTAGAAGAAGGAAAGGTGGAAGATTTTGGCTTGCAAGGCATGAAGAAGCAAGAGAGCAATGATTTGATCCACAAAGCCTTCTGCTAGCAAGATTAAAGAAAATAATAAAGGAGACTAAAGTTGAGAAAAGTAAATAAGGTAAAAAGAAAAGGAAAGTCAAAAATTGGAAAAGGAAATAATGAATCTGGAAACAATGAAATGAAAGAAACCCACGCTAATACCTTGGATTCTTGGTAGAGCAGTTGTAGACTAAAGATTAAAAAAAATAATAAAGGAGATTAAAGTTGAAAAAAGTAAATAAGATAAAAGAAGAGGAAAACCAAAAATTGGAAAAGGATATAATGAATATGGAAAGTTGAAATAATGAAAAGAAAGAAACCTATGCTCATAACTTGGATTCTTGGTAGAGCAGTTGTAGGCTTTAATGGAGTAGATTGAGGGCAATTACCTACAGCCATAGGCCTGCAAATTTGCAACTAACAAACACGAAAAAATTTATGAGGAAATTGGTGGGAGAAGAATAAATGTGATTGAGAAATAAAAGAGGGGATCATTATCATTATCATTATCTTCCTAGCACAGAGTTTTAGGAGGAAAGGTGGAGGATTTTGACTTGCAAGGTGTGAAGAAGCAAGAGAGCAACGATTTGATCCACTAAAGCTTCAGCTCGCAATGTTTCCTTGTTATTTGATTTCCTTGCCTAAGATTAAATTGCATGTGCTTTGGATTTTAATAAAAGAATGACTTATTATGTAGATCTATTTTGTGCATTTGATTAGAAAAAGAATGATTATCTTTATGCATTTGTTTTAGCAAAAAATAACAAGATTCATTCTGTACAGTTGTTGTAAACAAAAGGAAGATGATAGTCATTTTGTGCATTTGTTTAGTAAGAGAATGATTATATTTGTGCATTTGTTTTAGAAAAATGAAACATTCATTCTGTGCATTTGTTGTAAACAAGAAGAAAAATGAAGGATTGATTATATGAATTTGCTTAGGAAGAGAATGATTAGATTTGTGCATTTGTTTTAGAAAAGAGAAAAGAATCATTCAGTGCATTTGTTGAAGGAAAAAAAATGTTTATTCTGTGCATGCAAGGGAGAATTAGTGTCAAGGTAGGAAAATAAATTTTTTGGTTGCTTTAGCACACATGAACTGTGTGAATAATTTCAGATCTCGATGAATGTCCTAGGAATGAGGGAAATGTTTAAAAACCTTTTCTGATTTCATCATATCAATGAAAAGAAAGAAGTGTAGTAAATGCATGATGAAAAGGTTAGATTTCTGGAAAGAAAGATAGTTCAAAAGGACTGTTGTGAAATCTTGGAATTAGAGTTAGCATTCTAATTTGTTAAGAATCAACAGTTGAAAAATTTTAGATCCTTGTTATGGCAGAGAAATCTGTAAAATGATAAGTTCTGATTTTATACCTATTTGTTTATGTACTGTTAGTTCTTTGAAATATCCCTAACCAGAATATTTGAAATTTTGCAAATGTTTGACGAAATGACCATCAACTCATAACTTGAAATTGAGTTTATTTTTTATAACTCAATGAGACTATAACAACAGATAGGTTCAATACAGTAAACTCAGAATGCTGATTTGAAATAAATTAGTTCTAATGCTTATAACAGCTCACCACAAACATGCAGAACTGAAATAACAAATTTTAACCTTTAAATACTGAAATGGAAAGGCATGCTGGAGGATCACATAGAAAAATATTGTACTTGAATTGATTCAGAAATATACATCAAGATCTGCTCCTTGCTGTTGTACGGCACTATTTCAGCTCACATAAGCTACACTTGGCTGCTACAGAAATTAGAATGCACATATATCTGCCTTCTCACATTGTATGGCCCTGAACTAAACTTCATCAATAGCTGCATCCAAGTTGAAATTCAGGAAAATAAGCAAGAGTGGAGCCGCCGGGGTTCAGAGCTTTCAAACACCCCAAAATCAGATTTTCTCACTTCAACTCTCCTTCAAAACTGGACGGTAGGGTCTGCACTTCAAAAACAAAGCATTTTGATTTCCAAAATCCAATCGCCTCCCTTTCTCCTTGGTAAAGCCTGCACTAGAACCTCTACGGCCTGTTTTGGGTGTAGTTAGAAACTTAGAACCCCCAAATCTGAGTGGCTAGGTAAATATCATACCAAAAAGATGCAATCAGCAGCTGCAGTGAGGAACCTCCGACTAAAATTCAATTATTATTTGCAAGCAAATGTTCTTCAATGAAAACTTCATTCTTCAACTCAATCTAAAACTTCTATCATAACCAAAATCCTAAACTGCAAGCATTCAACTCTTCGGTGAACTCTGGATGAATCCACTCAAATGGGTAGGAGGGTTTTTGTCCTCGAAACCATTCTTTGCCGAAGGGTTTCCATCCTAGAAACCATTCTTTGCCGAAGGGTTTTCATCCTAGGGAAGAAAAAATGAAGTCATCTAATCTCAAAGTTGGGATTTGAAAATAAAATGCCAAAAATGAATTTCCTCTTCTCAAGCTCTCCCTTTTTATACCCCTTCAAAAACAATGTTTTCATAACTTTTCATTTTCCCCCTCAAAATTGACTTTTAAAATTTCTTTTGATTTAACTTTACTTTTTGGGCCCCAAAATAAGTCACTTTTATAATGTCATCCAACCTTTATAATTATTAATTAAACATAAGTTGCCTTTAAAATAAACATCTATAGGCAACTTAAGTTAATTAATTAATTATTCCCTTGCAACATCCCAATTAGCCTACAGGAAATAAAATAGGCTAAGGGTCTCCACAATTCTTCATGCATGCAAAGGGGACATCACAGTCCTCCATTCCCGAAATTGCTTGTCCTCAAGCAATTGTAGATTTGGATGCTGAAGAATTGTAATCCTTCCCAAGTGGCATCTTCTGGAGGCAAGTCCTTCCAATGGATCACGTATTACGTGATGGTCCTACTCCTCAATTTTCTCTCCCATAAATCTTAAATGGCCTCATGAACCAAAATGAGTTTGCCTTCTTCATCCAATGGTGGGAGCTCTGGAGAAGGTGAAATATGTTGTCCAAGTGCCTTCTTGAGGCACAAGAACTGTGTGAATAATTTCAGATCTTGATGAATATTCTAGGAATGAGGGAAATGTTTAAAAACCTTTTCTGATATCATCATATCAATGAAAAGAAAGAAGTGTAGTAAATGCATGATGAAAAGGTTAGATTTTTGGAATGAGAGATAGTTCAAAAGGACTGTTGTGAAATCTTGGAATTAGAGTTAGCATTCTAATTTGTTAAGAATCAACAGTTGAAAAATTTTAGATCCTTGTTATGGCAGAGAAATCTGTAAAATGGTAAGTTCTGATTTTATACCTATTTGTTTATATACTGTTAGTTCTTTGAAATATCCCTAACTAGAATGTTTGAAATTTTGCAAATGTTTGACGAAATTTCCTTTAACTCATAACTTGAAATTGAGTTTATTTTTTATAACTCAATGAGAGTATAAAAACAGATATGGTCAATACAATAAACTCAGAATGCTGATTTGAAATAAATTAGTTCTAATGCTTATAACAACTCACCACAAACATGCAGAACTGAAATAACAAATTCTAACCTTTAAATACTGAAATGGAAAGGCATGCTGGAGGATCACATAGAAAAATATTGTACTTGAATTGATTCAGAAATATACATCAAGATCTGCTCCTTGCTGTTGTACGGCACTATTTTCAGCTCACATAAGCTACACTTGGCTGCTACAGAAATTAGAATGCAAATATATCTGCCTTCTCACATTGTATGGCCCCGAACTAAACTTCATCAATAGCTGCATCCAAGTTGAAATTCAGGAAAATAAGCAAGAGTGGAGCCGCTGGGGTTCGGAGCTTTCAAACACCCCCAAATCAGATTTTCTCACTTCAACTCTCCTTCAAAACTGGACGGTAGGGTCTGCACTTCAAAAACAAAGTATTTTGACTTCCAAAATCCGTCGCCTCCCTTTCTCCTTGGTAAAGCCTGCACTAGAACCTCTACGACGTGTTTTGGGTGTAGTTAGAAACTTAGAACCCCCAAATCTGAGTGGCTAGGTAAATATCATACCAAAAAGATGCAGTCAGGAGCTGCAGTGAGGAACCTCTGACTAAAATTCGATTATTATTTGCAAGAAAATGTTCTTCAATGAAAACTTCATTCTTCAGCTCAATCTAAAACTTCTATCATAACCAAAATCCTAAACCTCAAGCATTCAACTCTCCGGTGAACTTTGGATGAATCCACTCAAATGGCTAGGAGGGTTTTCGTCCTCGAAACCATTCTTTGCCGAAGGGTTTTCATCCTAGAAACCATTCTTTGCCGATGGGTTTTCGTCCTAGGGAAGAAAAGATGAAGTCAAAATCAAAGCCAAATCTGAATATCAAACTCCATTGCTAGCTGAAAACAAAGATCCCTGTCAAACCCTAGCTTGAATGAAGCAAAAACACCATCAAAAGTCACCAATTCAGCCCAATGATGAGTATATGAATTCACCTCTCATGGTGGAATGGGATCATCTCCAAACCACAATAAATCAAGGGAACGCCACTTTGAATCAACTGAAAATCACTTTCAGCCAAGAACAAAACACAAAATGCAAAGCTTACCATATGTCAAAGATGTCAAAAATGAAGCCAAACTCCTCTTTTTATACTCTCTCCAAGGGCGACCCAATTAGCCAAAAAATATAAACAATTTCAAATCCACCAATAATATCAAATCTTTAATTTGATATTTTTAAATGCTTTCACCTTGGACGCCACTATTAAAAACAATTAAATAATAATATTTTATTATTTTTATCCTTATCTCTACTAGGCGCCGATTTTCCCTTGGAAAATAATATTTTTTTATTTATTTTTTCTCCCTCCTTGAGTGCTGATTTTTATTGGCAAAAATAATAATTTTTAATTATTTTTCTCTCTCCTTGGGCGCTGATTTTTTCCAATAAAATAATAATTTATTATTATTTTCTTTTTTCTTCTTTCTTCCCTTTGGCACTGATTTTTATTGGGAAAATTAAATAACTAAAATATAAATAAAAATTACCTTTTATTTATTTTCCCACTTTCAAGTCTCCAAGCCCTTGATTTTTTTGCCTTGGCTAAAATATCATTTTTTTTGGCTTTATAAAAATACTATATAATATTGCTAGCCAAAAATACAAATAAAGTAGAGTGTTGATCCAACTTTCTAGTTTCCAAGCCTTCAAGGTACTAGCTCAACCCAAATCATTCCCTTACCAATAGAGTTAGCCTACGGGAATGGTGAATAGGCCAACCAACTCCATCATATATCATCACTCCGCAAATGGGGACATGACATATAGACATAGTTGCATTACATGTCCATAGTATTTTCACAAATAGAGTATTTTAAGAAAGGCTCATATTCCAAAAACATGTAATATGCTGGTGGGGAACCACTCCGTGAGCTCAAGAAAGTATAATGGAAGCAATCTTCATCATAAATATATCAATTCACTACAAGTAACAATAAGAAGGCTGGCACATTTAAAACAACAGAATCTTACTTAAGGTAAGCAGTCACCTTCCCATGGTACTATAGAGGGTCAAGAATGCTTCCTCAAATTAGTTATCATCTATACCAGTTTGCCCTAGCTGTGATGTCAATTAACATCTGTAAGGGTCATTAACGACAACAATAGGAAAGCAATGGTGTAGGATGGATGTGCAAGAAGGCCTCTTATGTGTTTCTACTCTTCTATAATGCCAATGGGGGAATAAGTGAGCTAGAAGTGTTCCCCTTGTCATGCTTATCAGTACTTATTTCATGATGGATGATGCCTTACAATGTCTAATTGCTTAATGCATGTCACAAGGGGTCAGTGGCTGTCTAATAAGTGTTTTTAAATTTTTAGGGGGGGCTTCTCAAAGATATGGCTCTACTTTGCTTCATCTATCCTTCATGTGCCATTTCAACCACTATCAATGCAATATACGTGCATTGCCTTTTTTGCAATATTGAACAAGAGTATCCATCAATATATTCATGCTCATATGCATCCTAGATTGTCCTTAGCTAGAATCAAACTTTCTTATAGGTGGGTGAAAAAGGAACTCAAATTCAGACAATCATTGAAAAAAATTATATTCATCAAAAATCTCTACCCTCAAGTTTCAAAATCAAGAGTTATACAAACATCTTTGGAAGCATGGAAGTGAAAAAATGCAAATGATTTCACCCTAGAAACAATATCATAATCTTTGCCTTCAGAGTGGGCGGGCCTATGTTTGTTGATCAAAGGTGAGAATTCCATTACTGATAAAGGTCTTAAAAGCAAAGAGGGAATGTGTATGCAAGGTTTATGCTAGAACACATTTCTTGAATGGATGATAAAAAAGGCAAGAGCAACTTATGCACTTTATTTGAAATTGGTCCCCGAGCAAGATACGGCCTCTTGTTGCGTAGATGATGGAATCCATAGGCAACTTGAGCATCCATTCCTACAAAATTTGAATCAAATCAAAGGAATCCATAACATCTAATTGAACTATAAAATCCAATAAAAAGGTCCATGTTAGATTTTGTCAAAATTCTAGATTCTAGTAAATAAACAACAATGCAAAGATGTTATTAAGGTCATTGTTTCAAAAAAATTTAAAAACTAAAATGAAAAAACAGTATAATAACTAAAATACCAATAATGACCATTTCAAGATGGTTCCAGCTGACTAGTGAGTTAAAGGAGACCCAGGGAAAATTTGTGTAGTCATTGACTCCAAACTCAAACTCAAGTAAGCTGCACTCAAAGCATCATTTCCCAGATGTCTGCTTTTGATTTGTGCTCTGAGATTGATTTGCATTTTTTTTTGCAAGCAGTTTCTGAGCTACATTCTTTCTTTCGATTTGTTTCAGCAGTGCTTTGGAGTATGCATAGCTCAGCAGTAGTAGAAATGTTACTCTTGTTAAGTTTTTTGTCTTATCTGTAGGTTTCATTTGGATGTTATGGTCTCACTTCTCAAACATGGACATGAGTTTTGGTATTAACTATAGGATCCTTTTGCGCTTCAATGTTTTATCATAGCCACAGTCATGATAGCCAAAGCACTTGCATACTTTTCAGCTGCATTGTAAATCATTTTTGTATTTTGGGTTAGGGCCCCAGGAATCATACCATATCTTATCTAGCAAAAAAAACAAAAATGATGAACATTTCAAACCTGCCATGGGGTTCAGCTCTTATAGATTTATAACATTTTAGTCAAACAGAGCCCACCAAAAGAACATTGGATTAACCTACTTTGATAAGGCAGCCAACAGTAGTTCTTGTCAAATAAGAGGTTGGGGTATGATAATATGTCACATGGTTATAACCTACTTCAATAAGGCAGCCAAAGGTAATTCTTGTAAAGCGGGAGGTTATGGCATGATAAAATGTCATGAGATTTGATTTCAAGTTTGTGTTCATGTTCGGTGAAAAAAATGCCAAAGAAAAAAATTGCAAGTGGATAAAATTCAGAAAAATAACCATGATTAAGTTCTAGCATTTGAAATTTTCATATTTTCTGTTATTTAAATTTATAAATTAAAATAAATATATATCTCTCTGATAAAATGCATTATAAATTTTCATATTGTTTTAGTTACTTATGTCAAGTTTAAAGCTATCATCTATTGTTTTCCCAAGTGCAAGTTATGATTAGGTCTATCGAATTTGTTTTGTCATCGTTGTGGCTCTATTCTCAATGTTCACAGGATCATGGAATAGAGCTCTTGAAGTCATCCGTCTTGCCAAAGAAAGAGAGGTTGCCATTGGAGTGATTTACTATGTCTAAAGATTAGCGTCTACCCAATATAAGAGAGTTCAAAATTTCAAGAATTGGCATATGTGCCTTTATAATATGTTGGTGCACACCTCAAAATTTCAAGAATTGGCATATGAGCCTTTAATATTCTGAAATTTTTTATACGGGTTTTCAATTGCCAGTATTGTAAGTTTTTGTGCGGTTCACCACCGGAAATAATTAAGGAAAAGTAATAGTTCACTGTTTGTAATAATCCGGAAGGTCTTCCACCAAATTTATTTACTTTCTTGTACTTGCCTTGTAATCAACGTTTGGATGGCGTAGCCGCCAACGTTCGCATTTCATTATCCACCATTTTGGCATCGATCTAGATTGGCTTGTTGTCTGTCATTTTGGCATTGACCTGATCTCTAGTTGTAATCAACCAATTTGGCTTGAGCATAGCATATACTTGTCCATTGAAGAGGTGTTGATCTAGTCAACTTGCCACCTGTATGCTCTAGTCAGCTATGTCACCTATTTACTTTTTGAGCATTGCATTCTTCTAAATAGTGTCCCCAAACACCGTATGCTCTCACCTTGCTCACATCGGTAACTAGGTGATCAAAAAGTGCAAGGGCTTGCATTTGCATCATTCAAATGTTGTAAAATTTCAAAAAAACGTAGTTAGGGACAATATAGTGGTATCAAATCCTCTGCAACTTGTATATGTTGCATGTCAGTTTCAGCAATTGTATGTCAGTGTTCACAGATTGCATGTCAATGTTTAGTGGCTACATGTCAATTTCAATAGTTGCATGTTTTGAGTATCAACAGTGATTCATCATTCAGAGGATTATTAGAGTCTGGATTTTACCAACTTGCGTGATGTGCACCCTAGTTTTTTTTTTTAAATTCCACACACAAAGAAGATGCAATTAGGTAAGTTCTTCCACATTCTTCTGATCACCCAGATCCTGATGCGGGCAAAGTGAGAGCATGCAAGTGCTTCGGAGTTAGCATTCACAACAACAAGTAAACAATAACAACTTCCACTTGTTCAGTGGGCATCCACTTGACCGTGGGAATCAAACTAAAAGGAAACATCCACTTATTCGGTGGGAATCAAACTGAAAGGAAACATCCACTTATTCAGTGGGAATCAAACTAAAAAGAAACATCCACTTATTCAATGGGAGATACAGATATGTAAATCTAGGCACATCCACTTGTTCGGTGGGAAGCCCTAAGCAACAATCCTTTGGTGGTACTACCATCCAGGCTTACAATCCATAATATTGCAATTAATAATAGTTAACACAAGGGTTAGGGCACGCTGCAATAATTTACTAATTCTAATCTGAACTGAAACATACTGTTGTAGCATTAAAAATCAGAATATGGAGAGTTAAGAAGTCACCAAACATCATTCTGAAGCATACCCATGAAGCTCTGTTGATGATTATGGACATTGGTGGTCTGTGCTAAAATTCTAGGGTTTCTAGGTCAAAATCCCTGGTTTCTCCTTAGGTTTAAGGTTTGTGGCGCTTCATGGACTTTGATCTATGCCCTAGGATAAACCTAAGTTGTCCCATTGCTTCAAATGCTCTTGTTATGCTTCGATGTTGACTGTTTAGCCTGGTAACCGGTAGATTAAGTTATAACTTGAGCCTTATAAGTCATGCTTTTAACGGCCCCCTTTGTCCTAGGTTGTCGGTTGTCATTAATCCGTCGAGGAGGTAAATATTAAGATGTATGGGGCTATAGTCGAAAGTCAATATGGTGGTGACATATGGTGACTTAGCGCGAGCCCGTGAGCCTCTTGAGTCTGTACTTGGTCGAGACCGCACTGTTGCGGAATTGTGCCACCTGTCCCATGGTCCCACAATCTTGTAAGCGCTAGTGAAAGAGGAAGTCCTGCTATGCATGTTTCAATTGATTGTGCACTACCACAGAGGACAACCTGTCAAAGCTAAGTCCGCTCTGTGCTGCTACGGTTTGTCACCACGTGTGCCTAGTCAACCACGCACATATGAATAAGGAAAAGTAGTGTGTTCCACGTGGATGGATAGCACAAGCCCGCAGTGTCAGGAAACTGGGACCCAAAGGGGCATGTGGGGCTGCGAAATGTCAACATGTGGTAAGTTTTTAAGACTGACATGGAAAAGGTTGTCTTGCATGGCCGCCGCTGATTGGTTGAAGACTTTTCAATGTGTGCGGTGGATTTTTCAAATCTCCCGGACTATTCTAAACTGTGGATCTTGCCGCAATGAGCCCTGAATCAACGGTTGTTATTCGAGCTCACAAATTAGACTGTTGCAGACGCTTTGTTCAAGCGAACGAGCAATAGTGGCGGAAATGACTGATATCGACAAATTGAAAGGGTCTCCGATGCAAATAAATGGTGTATTGGAATCGTATTGATAGTCATTTCATGTTGAGGAAAGAATTTCTTCGAGACTCGAAGCTCTTGGTGTTTTCTTGTGAAAATTAGGGTTTACGGGTAGATATTCAGGTTGGTGGAATTTTGAGCTTCACTTTGTTCATAGTTGATTTTGTTATCTTTTCAAGTGCTTCTCTACTCATTTAAAAGGAAAATAACTGTAGAAGTTGAGCAATTGACATAGACCCTAGTTTTATTAAAACCCCTCAAATAAGATGAGTCATTCCACGGGTCAGCCATCCACGTCAAAAAGAATGTTGGACGAGGATTTGATGATGCAGTTCCTAGGTCAGCAAGGAGACCTTACAATGTTTGTGGTCTAGGAGGAGTCAATGACAAGTTATTAGATAATGCTCGGGGTTCTAGAGACGCAAATATCCCTAAAGGAGGGTGGGCATTGTTTTACCACTAGTATAGAAAGAGAAATGCAAGGGCCCCCATATCACATACCTAGAATTTGGATTTGGCGAAATTGGTGGTGCCGAATGTGTTCATTGATGCTGATTTTGTATGTGGCTAGAAGATATGACCCAGAAAGGAGAATGGTTTTGGCAAGGAATGGTGTGGGAATGATAAAGATAACAAATGAGTATATTTCTGGAGTCTTTGGATTGAACCCTGCAGCCAGCAAAAGTATTGATTTCAATGTCTTCAATGACAGATACAAGAAAGATAGTAGTTACAGAACTGTGCTACTTCCATGTCACAGGGTCAAAGGGATAGATAACAGGCCCATTAAGATCTCCCCTAGTGAGAAAGAGCCATTGGCAATTGATCTCTTCTGTGATTATGTCATATCCCCAATGGGATCTGCCCTAAAATTCTGAAATTCTGCCCTAAATTTCTGCACTTTAGTTTTCTGCTCAAAACCCTAGATTCTGATTTTTATATCAGACTTGATAACAATTGTATTTTTACACCAAACTCATAACAAGTAACACGGGGTCATGCTCATAAAGTTCGCCTCATCATGTAGAACATATATCGCATTGAATTCACACATTAACATGAAGCAATGTACCATGAAACCATAATAAGAAGGCTGCTGGTATAGACTGAATATTATATCTGATTTATAATAATTACTTCAAATGGTTGGCGAACATGCAAAAAATATATATATATAGAAATCTACTGATATGAATCAGCTTACATACATACCAAAATCTACGAGGGGCTCCAATGATGGACTGATAAAGAAAGATGAGATCTGCTGTAATATATCTCTGCCCAGAACCCTGGTGCGCCTGCTGTAGAAATTCGCCCAAGTCTGCCCTAAGGCAGATCGCCCTCTCTCAAGGATAGTGCACCTAGGTTAGAGATGAACTCGCCCTTGATGTTGCTTTGATAGCTGCTACAAAATTCTGCTAAAGATGGTTGAATGCACAAGTGGATTCCCGTCTCGGAACCCTCCTAAATGCTGATCTGATTTGCTTCTTCCTAAGCAGGTCTGCAATAATTGACTTGATTAGTGGAATGGGATCATCTCCATTCCAAGTTGAGGGGCCATCTCCTCAATGCAAGACAAAGGATCCAAATCCTTATGCCAATATGTAGAAATCAGAATAAAACAAGTCCCATTGATGATGAAAATGCCTTGGGAATCATTTCATATTTATACCTTAATTTTGCCTTCTCAATCAGGGCCGACCTAGGCCATTATATTTGATAATATTTCTCCTCATAGGGCCGACCCATGCACATGAAGGTTTGGCGCCCAAAGTTTCTTAAAACCCAAAGCATTACTTATAAAGTCGGCCAAGGGAAGATGACCTTCGTCCAAATGGATGGCGGCCAAAACACAGAAAACAAGTCGGCCTATGTGTAGGAATAAGTCCAAGTCGGTCCTTATGAAGTAGATGTGCATTTGGTCAAGGAAAAATATATGTGAATGAGCTAAGATCATCAAGTCGGCCACCATCAAGGAAAACATATGGAAATGAGCCAGAATCATTATCAAGTCGGCCTCAAAGATGTCCATATCAACAATGAACCCAGAGATCTCCTCCATGAAGGCCCAAGTAACCTTAATGATAAATCTCCAAAGTACCAAAGGTAAAGTGATGCAAGGTATCCAAGTAGTGAAGTCCAAATGCCAATATGGAACCACATGATGGAAAAGGTGAACCATCCCAAGCCAAGTACCATGAGAAATCACCCGAAGATGAAGTGATGACATCCATGTGTGTGTGAAGCTCAAGCCTTGGCCTTGAACCCTCGTGACAAGCTCTCCAAGTGACTGACTCCAGAGAAGATAATATGCCAAAGGCAATTATCTAGATGATAATCTATCTCCATAGCTTGTGAGATCCTCAAACTGTCCCGAAGTGAGATGGAACGCAGTTCGGAGACCATAGGTGACCATTCCCAAAATGGGGACATGACAGATTATTTTATTAAGACATACCATTCATTATGTCAGGTTTTGGGGCAGGATGCAAGGGGTAACATACCTGTTGCTCTCATGCTCATGGCAACAGATGTTCAGTTCTCTATGGTAAATACTGAGTATGACTATGCTTCATATATTGCAAATAAGATGAATGAGCAGTTGATAGCTATTAGACATAATGAAGATAACAAGGAATTCAAGATGGAATTCAGGTGGTATTCCCTGCTCTGTCACATGTTTTTATATGCAGGAGATCAAGCATGGCACAAAGATTTGTAGGTTACTCAAGTAGATGAGAAAGGTGTGCCACATCCCGTTCAATGTTGGACTTATATATTAGATAAGCATTGCAATAACTTGAGTTATATGATCTTTTAAGAGCACTTCATCAAAAGACTCTTGGGTTACATGCAACTACCACAGGACAGAGTGCCCAAAGAAATTATGGATTTCCTAAGGCCCATGGATAGAACCCCTGAAATGGGAATCCAGCATAATTGGGGTGATTGGTTCTTCCATACTGAGATCACTGCTATTAGGGTGTATGGGTTCCATTGAGACCTCATATACTTCCAAAATATGTTCCGAAAAGACTTGCTTATTTGGAAGTGATATGGTAATTGAATGAGTCAAAGAAGACTCATTTGAGGGGGCAAAAGAAAGGTTCTTTCTTCCCTACTCCAAGATTTGGTGACTTTTGGGCAACCAATAAGGAGGGTCTTGATCAGATTTATCCAATTTTGCAGTCATATAGGATGGGAAAGGAGTCCTCAAGGGTCTTTGATCCAAAAAGGTCTATTAACTAGATCAGATTTAGTATCAAGAGACCTGCATTTACACATCAGAACCTGTTGGATGAAGATTTAGTTAGAAATTGTTTTTCTATGGAGGAGGTGATAGATAAGAGAAAGAGATGGAAGAGGGTTGTGGAGGTGGAGGATCATAAGACTAGGGTGAATCCTAATTATGTTGGTACTTTTGTATCCTGGTACTTTTGCAGAAGAAAAGGACCGTATTGTCCGAATACAAAGGATATTGAATCATGCTGAATTATTGATTGGGCAGGCCCCTGCATTGGAAGAAAGGCCTCCATATGATAAGAATGCACCATATCTGAGATATGTTAGAACAACGAGTGATTCCATTGCCCCTGAGCAGTCTCATGGCTCTGATGCACTACCTTCCTATTCAAAAAAGAGGAAGATAATTGATCTTGAAGGAGGAGAACCAGAGATTGAGGTGGTCGATTTAGAGGGTGCAGAAGGAAATGTGCTTGGAGAAGAAGTTAACCAACCAATGCCTTCACCTGTAAGGGTTGTGGTAAACCCCCCACCTGAGGATAGATTGGATATGAGTCTCAAACAAGGAAAAGATGAAACAAATGATATGCGAGCACTAGCTTGTACACAGTTTATGTCTGATGATGAGTTTGTTAAGTCCCAGGAGTTTAAGGAATTTGTGTTGAGGTTAAGGAGTGCAGAGTTTCAGAGAAGAGTTGAAGAAGTCAAAAGTAATGCACACCCAAATCAGTATGAAGAAATAACTCAAAAGGTGTTGCAAGAGGTGAGCCAAGATATTGGCCAAGTCACTCCAAAAGAAGGAAGGCAAATGGTGGAAAATAGTGATTTGTTGCTGCTACCACACTGGGACACAGCCATTGCACTTGCTTTGGATACAATCAAAAGACAAGATGAAGAGGCGTTTGCTACAAAGGAAAAAGCTAGCCAGGCCTTCTTTGGTTCAGCATTTAACCCTAAGTTTGAGACTTTGGCTATCTAGGCCATAGCACCTAACACAAACAAGCCTAAGGTGGCAAACAGTGTTCATGACCTAACAGGAAATGCCATTATCAAGAGATTGTCAGACACCCCTGCCCCCCAAGCTGCATCTTTAAGTGTGCACATAGCCTTATTCCCTGAAGCTACCACTGTAAAACTACAGGAGTATGACCAGTTAAATGAGAAATACACCCAGGCTATGGCAGAGTTGAACCATCGCATATCTCTTCAGCTTGGAGGCCCTATTCCTATAGTTTCTACTCCTTCACATTCTGCGGAACCTTTTCCATCAGATAGAGAAGCTCTGTTGTCCGAAATAAAAGAGCTTAAAGATCAATTGAGAGGAGCTACACAGAGTAGGATGGAAATAATTGGCAAGGTGGTCAATGATTTAATTCATCACAGGATTGCCAAGATAGTAGCTAAAGCTGATGATGCTTGGAAGGCTTATTCAAACTTAAGAACATCTTTTGATAAATATGTGCAAGACAGGGCAAATTTAGAAGAAATAGTTAATAAGTGGTTGCCTAAGACAGCTACAATAAGGCAAATTCACAATTGTGCCAAGTTTGATCCTGCAGCTCCTACCGAGGTTGCACCAACATATGAGATGATCATAATGCTGGAAAATATTGTTTCCTATCACATAAAGTTTAATAAGAATGTTGGGTATAAATTGCATTTGCTAGAGCAAATCGACAAGAAGATAATGCCTGAGATTCTAGATGAAAATAAACAGGTAAAACCTTTGGATCATTGGAAAGAGCAATTCAAAACATTAGTCCCTGATCGTTCATCTGCCGCCATATGTGCTAATGATGCATTTAGCATAGATCAATTGAACAACAGGTTGGATGAGGTATTCTCCTTAGAGGTGATCCTAGATAATTTCAACAAAGAAACTAGGTCAATCTTGGACGCTAGGTACACAGCCAATAATGATAAGATTGCAAAAGTACTCTCATTCCAATGGCCTACAAAGAGGATATGTGCTACATGGACCAAGAAGTATAGTGACTAGAGTACAAGATTGGAGTCCAAGGCGGTTGGGAATCTAATTTTCGCAAAAGCAGCTCTAAAAGCTTTTCATCAACTTGAGTATTGGTCTTCTTAGCGGTCGAAACTATGACAAGAGCTATTTTTAGATATTTTGTTGTAAACAAAGCGCATGTTCTTATGCCTATTGCATTTAATGTAATGAGAAAAATGTAACCGACTATGTTGACATAGGTCTTAGGCTGACAAGTCTCTTAACTTCTATATAAGAGCTTGTTTTTCTCATTGTAAAGGGTTTTGGAACACAATTTTGGGCCGGTACTTTTGAAATAATACAATCAGGGTTGCAAGCAGGTATTTTGCCAGTGGAAACCTTTGTATGACATTTTTCAATTCATAATGAATCGAATGAAAAATGCATTTTGCATGTGTTTCTCACATTTGTCTCCTTGTATGTTTGCATTTCTCTTATAAATGAAGGAATCAAGGATTTTTGAATTTGTCTATACACATTTGTTGTATTGAATATCTTATTTGTTGCTTCTGTTCAAGTAATGGATTAAATTTCCTTGAATAAGATATAGGGAGTTGTGTATTTCATTAAGGATTACTAAGAAGAGATGTGGGAAATACCTTTTTGTGGATGTGTCATTGTATGGCAGTGATACAATTTAATCCTCTGTGTTTGAAGTTTGCATGTCAGAAGGAGACACTTGCAAGAGGTGGTTTGACTCTATACCCTAAATAGGCACCGATCTAAATCTCAACTTGCCCAAAATCTAGAATAATACCTTAAAGACAAATCTTTTGATTTTTAGTTTGTTTTTGTTTTCTACAATGAGTAAGGTAGTTTAAAATATATGTTCTCAAAGCCAGCAATGAGTTAATCTCCAAAGACCTAGCCAGTTTTGAATTAATCTTATAGCCTTGGTGTATATGAACGAGAACATTTATGCTTAGCAATATCCTATAGCAATTAGGGTTCTGATCAATTGATATTGCA
This sequence comes from Cunninghamia lanceolata, assembly GCA_027924645.1. NCBI lineage: Eukaryota > Viridiplantae > Streptophyta > Pinopsida > Cupressales > Cupressaceae > Cunninghamia > Cunninghamia lanceolata. The sequence continues at coordinate 5,316,603 of BSBN01000232.1, read as the reverse complement.
ATAAAGGGAATACCCCCTAGGTCTAGGAAAGCCTAAAGTGCAGAGGAGATCAACTTGTTGACTCCTATTCGTTGGCCACTGATCTGAGAATCTTGAGCATTAAAGATAAAATAATATCCTTCCTTCAACTTGAATGCCATACTTAGCATTTAATCCTCTCCTGTATTTGAACGCCATGCTACTTGAGGGGCCCACCAAGGTCCAAGTGCTCACTTAAGCAAAAGAACACTTTTAAAAAGAACATAAGTTGTCAATTAAAAATATAAAGTTAAACCAAGGACAACTTAACTTTAATACTTTCAAAGTCATTTCCTTTAAATTTACCTAGTTAGCCTTCGGGAAAGAAAGGAATAATGCTAACGATCACCAAGATAATCACTAACGGAAAGGGGGCATTACAGTCCTCCCTCCCCAAAGTTGCTTGTCCTCAAGCAACTGCAACTCAGGATGATGTATAATCTGCTCATTGTCCCATGTAGCATCCTCCAAAGGTAGGTTCTTCCACTTGATCAAGTATTCAGTAATGATGCTCTTCCTTACATTTCATTCTCTGAACTCCAAGACTCTCTCCAGAATCAACACAAGATTGCCCTCCTCATCCAACAAGGGCAAAATTCTAAAGAAGCTACCACATTGTGTCCAAGAGCCTTCTTGAGGTGTGACACATGAAAAACATTGTGAACCTTGTTGTTCATAGGAAGTTCCAACTCCACTTCACCAACCCTTCGTTTGACCTTGAAACATCTATAAAAACATGGCTTCAACTTTTCTGCCCCACTCTTTTTGAGAGTGAATTGATGACAAGGCTGCAACCTCAAATAAACCATGTCTCCCACCTCAAAGGTGTGCTCAACACGGTGCTGATCTACATAAAATTTCTGCTGGTTTTGAGCATGCAAGAGGTTGTCTTTCAAATCCTTCATAATGTCCTGACTTTGTTGTAGCAAGTCTTTGGCCTGGGGTACTCTGTACTTATCAAAGATTTAATCAACGAAACTAGTAGCATTATAACCATAGAGAGCCATTAATGGTGACATTTTAATAGACATGTGATAGGAAGAGTTATAGCAATACTCTCCCAAATGAAGCCAACGAACCCAAGCCATTTGCTGTCGTGAAACATAGTTTCTTAGATATCCCTCCACCCACTTATTCACTATGTTTCACGGCGTTTCGGGGACAGGGGGACGGGGACGGCAGGGAACGTGTTTCGGGGACGGCAATCCGAGGGCTAATTTTTGGAGACGGCAGGGGACGGCGATATATGAATTTTTCAAAATATATATATATATATATAAGAATTTTTGTAATGTCCCCTTCTAGTAAGCTCAAATTGACCAAAACCTTGCACAATTTCAACTTACAAAAAGGAAACATTAGTATTCCAATTTTTTCTCTTTTCATATCATAATTAACATAGATCCATATTCTTTCCATATTTATCTAGAATTTATAATTCCATAATCACATAATTCATATTCATAAACCTCAAGTGCTATCCTCGAAAGGATCATATGTCGCCCTATCATTAATCCATCTCTAACTCCATAGGCATGGTTCGTTAAGGGGAGACAACCATCCCATACGGAGGCCCGATGGCTTCACACTACACCCGAGGTACTTCACCATTCAGCCCCAAAGACTTCATGCTACACCCGAGCATACTTCATCTATTGGAGAGTCACCCACCATAGGGCACATTTAACATTGATGAGCTCATCATACCATAGGCCCAAGGCTTCACCTCACACCTGGAGGTACTTCGGCACTTGGCCCAAGAGACTTCACCTCACACCTGGAGGTACTTCATCTTCTTGGGGTTACCTAGGTCCAATAACATTCTCCTAACTTACCCATACACCTAGGATGGCGAGATGATTAATGATGAGGCTAATCCTCTTCTCGGATATGGCATAATCCTATGATTTCTAAGTACTTATTAACATTTTGCACATGATGCCTTGTAAATAGTACATCTTGGCCTTATATCATAATTGGCCAATCATATACCCACATGTTCATATTCCATTATCATCATTTAATATTAACAAGATCCCTTACGTTAAGTTCTATATGCAATGCTTACAATTTAATTGTTTTATTTTAATATAGAGATCGCATATATATATATATATATATATATATATATATATATATATATATATATATATATATATATATATTTATATAATAATCTTAACATTTATATTTCCAAACTATAGATTGAACAAGTTAAATATAAATACTTACTTACCTGCTGGAGCTTTACCTCGTATTTCTTACCTATCGCTGCGGTCTTCTTTCTATTTTCCAATGTTTTCCTTGCTCGATGGAATGACTGATATTATTTTTATTATATTGCTGCTATTGTATATATATTTTATAATATATACTTTTCACATCCCCTTTCCCATCATACTCCTTTATGCCCTTTTATATATTTCCAAGGGTTTACCATGGGTAAAAGGATATACCCTTTCCACCCGTTGTGGCTTTAATAATGTTTGTCTTTTTTTTATTTATTATTTATTAAGGTGATCGCTGGTGTCAACCAACTTAATAGCCGCATACATACCTTTATTTATATTTGATTGCCTTATATAAGATCATTGATTTTATTTCATGGGAACTACTTCTTCACTTTATATAATTAAAGGATAATAATAATATTATTATTTATTAAATAATAAGTATTAATAATAATATATATTTACTTAAATATATATTTTACCAAAGCAATTTCACCGACTTTTATATGTTGTTTAAATCTTTAATTTAAACAATGTCTTAATATCGGGTCTTGATAGACTTTATAATATTTATAATAATTAACTTATAATATTGTATTTATATTTATTCTTATATAATATAATAATATATATATTATAATAATATTTATTAATATTTATATTTATAAACATGTATTGTTATATTATAATCATAATAATAATTAATATTAATATTTATATTTATTATCATATATTGTTATTATATAATAATAATATGCTATTTTAATATTTATATTTATATTAATGATTATAATTGTTATTTATATTTAGAATATTTATAGATAATATCTATGATACCGGTTCTCCTCCTACAGGCGCAGGGTCCCGATTCGGTTCGCACCCAATCCTGGTTCTGGTTCGGTCCGCCAAGGGATTTGTCCAGGGCACGTCGAGAACACTGTGGGTTCATCCGCGACGAACCCGGGCGAATTCGTCCTCCTTTTGCTGGTGTGAACAGAACCGCGATGGTTTTTTTTTGAGGTTTTTTAGTTTTTTTTTTTCTTCATTGGAGATTTTCATAGGTTTAAGGAATACGCCGATAGGAACAACCGACGAGTTTAGAAAATTTTCGGGGGTTCAGAAATTTTTAAAGGAATACGCCGATCGGAACAACCGAAACAACCGACAAGTTTAGAAAATTTTTGGGGGTTCAGAAAATTTTTAAGGAATACGCCGATCGGAACAACCGAAACAGCCGACGAGTTTAGAAAATTTTCGGGCGTTCAGAAAATTTTTAAGGAATACGCCGATCGGAACAACCGACGAGTTTAGAAAATTTTCGGGCGTTCAGAAAATTTTTAAGGAATACGCCGATCGGAACAACCGACGAGTTTAGAAAATTTTCAGGCTTTCAGAAAAATTTTCGGCGTGAATTTTGTTTACGACGTGAGACAGTTTTCCAGCGTGAATTTGTTGAATTTTGTTTACAGCGTGAGACAGTTTTCCAGCACTATAATGTTCACATATAAAAGCCCCACTAAAAATTTATATATTTTATATTCATCTTAATATATTTTTGTTTATAACTTTATTATATATTTTGTATTCATATTAATATTAATATATTTATATATTTTATATTAATTTATTTTTATATTTCTTATTTATATTTATTATTTATATAACTTAATATATGTATATTAATATATTTTTTATTTCTTAATTATTAAAATTAATATATTTATGTTTATATTTATATATTTTATATTAATGTATATTTCTTATTTATATTATATATATAATTATTTTTTATATTTCTATAAATTAAAAGAAATATAAAATATGTTAATATATTTATATTAATATATATTTTATTTCTTAGTTATATTTATTATTTAAATATCTACATTATATATTTTATAAATGGATATTAAATATGTCTCTTATATTACTAATATATTTTATTACTGCTATATATATATAAGTAAAATAAATAGATTATAGTAGTAATGATACATATACTTAATTACTGCTGCAAATATGAATATATTTTTGATTTTTATATGTTTTTGTATGGACGAACCCAAAACGAACCCACACCCAAAAAATTTTTGACCGAACCCGCGAACCGAACCAGCAAACCTGAACCCGAACCAGTACCAGAACCGGTAACTTAGGATAATATCATATAATATTATATATATTTATTAATGGACTATGGCTAAATCTTTAATTTAAACAGTTCCTTGATATGGCGACATGACAATTTTTCAAAATAATAATATGAAATAGAGATATCTCATATCATATATGTTAATAACTTAACAACAATATCAATATGTGAATAAATCATGACAGCAGTAGTGTAACATACTAACACATTAAGCATATTGAAGTCCATATGAACTATATTTGACATTGCATTTAAGATGGGATGTTGGAAATGTGATTTGTGAGGAGTGATGATTAGATTGCAGGAATTTTTATGAAGCCACTTGTTGAGGCTAAGTTTACTAAGTTGAGAAGAATTGCTTGGGATTAATGAAGTTGTTGTCATGGGAATGGCAGTATGAGTAAGTGCCTCTTTCAGGAAAAGTATTGATGAGACAATTCCACCTTCCCCCAAGCCCTTTAAGTAGTGATTTTTTTTGGGGGAGTGGGGTGTTAGAGTGGAGTAATCTCTCTTCTCAAGCCCCTTGTATTTTCCTTAATAATTTACATAGTGCATTGGGATTTATTTGCCCTTGTAAACTGTGTTAGACTAGTCAACTTGTCCTACATGTTATTAAGAAGAGATCTATACATCTATCATATTATATCACATTATATTTTTCTTTTATTGAGTATTTTGTGTCCTAGGAAATCTTAGGAGATTCCACCCCAATACTGAAACAGCATTGAAGCTTGAAACAGGCCGCTGCGGTTCATTCACAATCCTTCCTCAGTCGCGTTTTCTTCTTCCTTCGTCCGGCGGCGGCGTTGACTATTGCGTTTTGTAAATTTAAGTTTTAACTTCAAAACTTTTTAGTATTGTTACATTGTAGGGTTTAAGACTTCAGTTTGTATAATTTTTAATATTTAAATGAATCATGATGTTGGCATTTAATTTTTGGCGCATTGTGTAATATTTTATTATATCATAGCGGGCGGAAAATGCTTTAATGTTTTTTGGCATTTAATTTTTGTTTTTACCAAGCATTACTATCGGGGATGTCTAGCCGTCCCTGGGACGGTCGAGGGACGTCTTGGACATCCCTGGCCGTCCCTGATACACTTACAGCCATCCCCTATTTTTTTTACACGTTTCAGGGACGTTTTCAAAATTTTCATTTTTTAGGACACCAAGGGTACGTCCCCAACCGTCCCCCCGTCCCAAAACGTCACTGGGGACGGGGACGGGGCTGGATGAGGTGGGGACACGTCTCCGTGTACCCCTGCTTATTCACAATCTCCGTTTGGCCATTGGTTTGTGGGTGATAACTGGTGCTCGGAGTGAGCTCGGTCCCACTCAAATGGAACAATTCTTGTCAAAACAAACTGAGTAGCTTGTTGTCCCTATCGTCGACTATGTTCCATGGTATACCATGCAGTCTAAACACCTCCCTAAAAAACAACTCAACCACTTGGGCTGCTCTAAAATCTGAATTGATTGCAAAAAAAAGGAACAAACTTTGTCAATCTGTCCACTACAACATAAATAGTCTCTATCTTGTACCTTGGGCAGCCCAGTGATGAAATCCATTGAAATGCTTTCCCTTTTTTGAGTGGGAATGGGAAAAGGTTGCAACAGTCCAGCAGGGTATGTGTGCTCATTTTTGTTTTGTTGGCACACAGAACACTCCCTAACATGATTCATGACATCGTTCTTTAACCCTTTCCATGAGAAACTCTCATGGATTTGCTTATAGGTCTTATAGAAACCTTGGTGACCAGCGAAAGGTTCATTATGAAAAGACCTTAAAACCTTCTCTTTCACCTTAGAATTTGCCACTAAAAGTATAGGTTCTTTGTAGAAAATCAACCCATTGATTACCTTATACTTATCCTCATGGGTGCCACCATCAATGATACTCGAAACAAAAGGATCCGTAGCATATTCCGCAAGGATTTGATCCTTCCAATCTGCTGTAATCTCAACAATGCAGGTATGATATGGTCTTCTTGAAAGTGCATCAGCAACAATGTTCTTCCCCTTCATGTAGACTATGTCGAAATCGTAAGCTTGAAGCTTACTTACCCAATGTTGCTGCCTTTCACTAAGATCCTTTTGATTGAGGAAATATTTAAGACTATTATGATCAGTCTTTACAATGAATTTACCTCCCACCAAGTATTGATGAAATTTGATCAATGCGTGCATGATTGCAAGCATTTCTTTGTCATACATTGGGTAACTTTTCTCACCACCATGGAACTTCCTACTCTCAAAGGCAATTGGATGTTTTTGCTGCATGAGGAGAGCACCAATGCCTTCCCCTGAAGCATCACACTCAAGCTCAAACAGCTTGGTGAAGTCTGGAAGTGCTAACACTAGGTAGTTGCTCATAATCGCCTTGAACTCTTCAAAAGATTTATGCGTTGCATTTGTCCACAAGAATGCTCCCTTCTTGGTAAGATCAGTAAGGGGAGCTGCTAAGTGTGAAAATCCCTTCACAAAACGCCTATAAAAACTGCATAACCCAAAGAAGCCCTTCAAATGTGTGAGTTTTTTCGGTGATGCCCACTCAAGGATGGCACGAATCTTCTCTTGATCCACTCTAACCCCATATGCATTGATCACATGACCAGGACACAAGATCTTAGTCATTCCAAAATCGCACTTAGACTCCTTGGCAAACAGAGATTTTGCCTCAAGAATTCCCAACACTTCATCCAAATGATGCAAGTGTTCTTTCCAAGTCTTACTATAAATAAGAATGTCATCAAAAAACACCAATAGGAATTTACGAAGCTGCTCACTGAAAATCTGATTCATACATGATTGAAACGTGGTAGGAGCATTGGTTAGGCCAAAGGGCATAACCAGAAATTCAAAATGCCCAAAGTGGCATCTAAAGGCAGTTTTTTCTACATCCATCTCACGCATGTGAATCTGATGATACTCGGATCTTAAGTCTATATTAGAGAAATAGACTGCTCCATGAAGCTCATTAATGAGGTCATCTATCCTTGGTATACGCTACTGGTTTTTTATAGTTCTCTTGTTGAGCTCATGGTAATCTATGCATAAACGCATAGTTCCATCCTTCTTCATTAACACAACCGAAGATGCGAAAGGACTCTTGCTAGGCCGAATGAACCCCATGTCAAGTAACTCTTTGATGGCCTTCTCGATCTCATGTCTGTAGGGAGTGGTTATCACTGGTTTGGCTCCCTCCTCCATCTCAATCACATGCTCAATGCCTTCATCAGGAGGCCTTCCTGGTGGCAACCCACTAAAGACTTTGATGTGCTTGGTCAATATTGTTTGCACATCAGGATGGTGCACTCTTTTCCCCTCATGAACAGAAGTGGGCATGACTACACACTCTACAACCCACTCAACTTGGTCTTGCCTCAAAATACGTTCAGTCCTCTTGGTCGTGACAACTCTAGGACCTCCATTTGACATTCTGCAGAGGGTAACCTTATTCCCTTCTGATTCAAACTTAAGCTCCATGGTTTGGAAGTTCAAATAGATCTCTCCCAAGGATTTCAGCCATTGGATTCCGAGAACCACATCGGTGTCACCAATGCTCACAACATAGAACTCATCTTTGACCTCATAGTTTCCCAACTGGATGTAAAGTTGAGAGATCTTCCTTGTGCATGTGAGGGTAAAGCCATCGGCAACCATGACTTTGAACCCATCAAACTCCTCTGTCTTCAATCCACGCTTTGCCACAAGGCCTTCGTCTATGAAGTTGTGTGGCACCCGTGTCAATACGAGCAACCATACACTGCCCTCCTAGAACACCACGAACTCGAAAGGGATTGTTCTTTTGAGTGTTGGACAGTTGAGCAAGTATCCCACTATCCTCCACTTCTTCAACCTCTTCAAAGTCATCTGCATCATCACAATCAACAAATTCAGTCTACTGTTCTGATTTTTCTGATTCAAAATCAGCATCAACATACACCTCCAAATGGCATGCTTGTCCTTTCTCATAGCACTTATGTCCGGGAACCCATGGCTCTTTGCATGTAAAGCACAATTTTTTCCTTTTGAGCTCATTTTTGACTTCATCACTCATTCTTTGCATAGGTGGCTACTGTTGATTTGGAAATTTGGAAAAAGTTATTTTGTCTTTATTGAAGGGAAATGGTGTGGCTACAATCTTGGTCTTTGGAGCTGAAAACTCCATGCTCCTTGCTCTCTTGATGGCCTCTTGTAAAGTTTGTGAGCCAATAGATTTGACCCACCCTCTAATTGGCTCTGTTAGCCCTTCAAGAAACAGGAAGATGAGTCTTCTTTCTGAAACATCTAGAACCATAACACTCAATCTTTGAAACTCGGTGATATAGGCATCAATGGTGCTGGTTTGCTTCAGTTGTGCTAGGTCCTTGAAACTTTGTTCCGGATCTTGTTTGTCATATCTCTCGACGAGTCTATTGGTGAACTCGTCGTAGGTGGTGATAAGATTGTCACCTTGTGTCACCAATCCGTGGTACCATCACTCGTGGGCTGCTCCATCCATGTGCAAGGTGGCAAAGTTTACAGCTGCCTCTTCCGGCATAGGCTTCAAGGTAATGTAGTTATCAAGCTTCTGAACCCAAGCTCTCGCTATACACTTCCCACTTCCATCAAAGTGGTCTAAGGAAACTTTGTTCAAAGCTTGTTGATAATCCTTGTTGGCTTCAGTGTCTTGCTTCCCTCCGTTCCTCTTCTTTTGGTTCATAAATTGATCGAAGGTCAGGATCCGATAGACTTGGTCAGGAAGCCTACTATACTCATCATAGCAAGTCATCACCTCATGAGTGAATGCAGCTTGTTCATTCTACACGGGAGGTGCTTCCTCCCTTCTTATAAAAACAGGTTGAAGGGGCCTAGCAGCTGATCCCACTGGTGTTCTGGCTACCCCTCCATTGTCATGTCTTGAGCCATTGCTCTAGGAGCTGCAGGCATCAGCATTAAGTCTCGGGACATTATTAAAGTTTTGATCCATCTTGGTCATAAACCTTGTCATCATGTCAAACATTTGGTCAAACTTCCTCTCAATTCTGTCGCCCAGACTATGCGGTGGACAAGCATCCTTGTCCCTTTCTGCCATGTTTGAATTTTCTACAACTGAACTCTCTGGACCCAACATTGATTTCAATTTTCTCTCCTCTCTCTGCTGGTTTCTCTTTTCTCTGTCACTTTTTTGTTGCATGCAAAGTTATCAAACATACAGGCTAGCAGGAAACCAGCTCTGATACCATTGTAATGTGCACCCTAGGTTTTTTTTGAAATTCCACGCACAGAGAAGATGCAATTGGTTAAGTTCTTCCACACTCTTCTAATCACCCAGATCCCAATGCGGGCAAGGTGAGAGCATACAAGTGCTTCGGAGTTAGCATTCACAACAGCAAGTAAACAATAACAACTTCCACTTGTTCAGTGGGCATCCACTTGATCATGGGAATCAAACTGAAAGAAAATATCCAATTATTCAGTGGAAATCAAATTGAAAGGAAACATCCACTTATTCAATGGGAATCAAATTGAAAGGAAACATCCACTGATGCAATGGGCAACCACTTATTCAGTGGGAGATACAAAAATGTAAATCTAGGCACATCCACTTTTTCAGCGGGAAGCCCTAAGCAACAATCCTCTAGTGGTACTACCATCCAGGCTTACAATCCATAATATTGCAATTAATAACAATTAACACAAGGGTTAGGGCACGCTGCAATAATTTACTAATTCTAATCAAAACTGAAATAGACTGTTGTAGCATTAAAAATCAGAATATGGAGAGTTATGAAGTGACCAAACATCATTCTGAAGCATACCCATGAAGCTCTGTTGATGATTATGGATGTAATGAAGCTCAAACACTGAAAAGACACCTCTGAAAGCACCCTAACAGAAACATACTCAAGTATGATACAAAAATCAAAAATTTGGAAATGCACAGAAGCACACATAACACCACAAAACTCTTCACTAACAACTTATTCCAGCTCCAAACCAATCCATAAGGCAAAGGATGCCCTAGACGCCTTCAAACAAGGAGGAATATGCCACCAAAGTGGAGCAATCAGGCTGCCCCAACCTCACGCCTAGGTGCTGATGTACGGCCAGCGCTAGGATAGATGTGCTCACAACTCAACGAACGTCGAATACACTTCCCTTTCATCTTCAAGTGGTTTAGAAAGGTTGCATAAGTGTTGGCGCCTCCATTCCCATCTATAGAGCAAGAAACAAGGTTGGGAGTGATTTTCTAAAGCTCACGCCCTCCTTCAGCCTTGTACGTCACTCCTGTTGTACAACCTGCAAGGGAACAACAACCACAATCCCATTTTCTGCAAGGAGTCTCTCCAAAATGGTGTCAATCATCAAAGTAAATTATGCATATCAAAAAACATCAAAGAACTTAGTCCCCCAATCACTGCGACAAGCCTCCATTGAAGCTGTCTAGTGATTTCTGTATAAAATCACACTGTACCAGCTAGGGTAGATATTTCACTACCGAAACCAGCAATCTATTTGAGGCTAAACAACCCCAAGAGTAAACTTTGCTCAACAGCACAAGCTCACAGAAGAACCAAAAATCATATTTCAAAGCATGAAACCTCCAAATGAGCTAGCTAACTCTTTTTATAACCTCCGGTTAGGGCGCCCAAGATAAAATAATAAAATAATATTCTTCCTTCAATTTGAATGCCACACTTAGCATTTAATCCTCTCCTTTATTTGAACACCATACTCCATGAGGTGCCCACCAAGGTCCAAGCACTCACTTAGGCAAAAGAACACTTTTAAAAAGCACATAAGTTGTCAATTAAAAATATAAAGTTAAACCAAGGACAACTTAACTTTAACACTTTTAAAGTCATTTCCCTTAAATTTACCTAGTTAGCCTTCGCGAAAGAAAGGAATAAGGCTAACGGTCACCAGGATAATCACTGACGGAAAGGGGGCATTACAGCTTGTGATTCATGGCATTAATAAGTGAAAAAGATTTGGGAAAGAAGCTTTACAATGCAAGTAGGATACTTGAACACCCGCCTCAGTCAAAGGTTGATATGCTCTGCATTTTGGAGGAAGTGGAAATTTGTTTATCTATGGTAGATCAGTTAGATTCTGAAACTGCTAAGGGTTGTGACTCCATCAATGTCTTATTTGGTTGAGCCCAAGCTTATGAGACACCCAAATAGAGATGTTAGACTTAGAATTACCTTTTGCATTAATGAAATTACAAGAATAACAGCTCCAAAAGATGCTTATAGTAGAAACATCATGAAGGAGATATTTCAGTTGATTGTGGAAAGTTTTCAAGGTTAAGATGAAATCAAAAGTCCTTTTGCTAAGAGGGTTGCGATTTTGGAAACTATTGTAAAAGTTAGATCTTGTGTTATTATGTTAGATCTTGAATGTGTTGATCTTATTCTTAAAATGTTTCAGCATTTCTTTGCTAATGTTAGTAAGAATCATGCAGAAAATCTTGTAACCTCTATGCAGACAATTATGACTTTGATTCTGAATGAGAGTGATGATATTGCCCAGCCACTCTTATCAATTTTATTGGCCAATGTGAGGAAGGATAAGTGGGAAGTTTCACCAGCCGCACATGCATTGGCTAAAAGGGTTGTTAAATAGTGTGAAGAGAAGTTGAAGCCATACTTAACAGTTGAAATGATAGCTGAAGAATTTACTCCAAATAATCAATCGAAAAAAATTTCTCCTCTTGCAAGAAAGAAAGAAGAACCAAAGCCCCTAGAATCTGCCAAGGAGCAAAGGCCTAAAGAATCACTCCTGAAGGAAGAATAACTACGTGGAGCTGCTAAGAGGCAAGAGTCCAAGAAAGCATTCCTAAACGAAGAAGAAAGGCTGGAACTTGTGTCTTCAATGCTTTGGAACAAATTTCATTTTAAGTCACCTCCTTTCAGCCAACAGAAGACCTTCCCTACCACAAAGGAGGAGACCAGAAATGAACTGAGAAAAAATAAATGTTGCTTTTCATGCAAAGAACCTTGGGAGCCAAACCACAAATGTCTTGGCAAAGGAAATGTTCACTATATGGAAGTGATAACTGATATCAGACAAAGAGTCAAAAGTGTCAGATAAAGAACTCAAAAAGAAGGTGGAACTAGAGGATCCTAAATTACAAGAGAAGGTTAAGGAAGATATTGTGGAGCATGAGAAAGAAGAAAAATCAGAGTTGCATGAAATTGAAAGGAAGCAGACCTTGGAGAAATCCACCATTCCAGTGGAAAGTATGGAATTTAATGGAGAGAAAGATACCTTATTGACTTTTGAATTTGTAGACCAGCCAAAGACTTATCTTAATGAAGTCAAGGAGAAGACACCACTTGTTGAATGCACAAGTGGAAAAGATGTTTATGATCAAGATACACCCATCAATCTCCCAAAGATTGAGTTTGTTCCATATAAGGGTGTTTTGGAAGATAGTTGTAAAAATTAAAGTGAGAAGAATCTATTGAGCCACCAGAATGATGATGCTGCTTTCTCAAAAGTATCAACAAAGGAAGATAGCCACTCTAAGCATTCCTATGATTTAAGATTGGAAAATCAAGAAACATATGACAGAGAGTTTCAGGATGACCTTGTTGAAAAGCATGTACATGAGAAAAGTGTCTTAGCAGATGCTAATGTTGGTTTGAGCTTGCTGAAACTTTCAGATCAGTAGCTAATGAGAAGCAGTTTGACTATCTTTGTGATGGTAGAATTTATTCTTGCAAAAGTTTGAAATCATTGCAAGATTTTGGTGATCATGAGAGTAAATGGATGAAAAGAATAACTTGTAGTCAAGAACACATAGATCCTTTGGTGGAAGTTCAAAATTTTTGGTACATATGAATTTGGGATTTGGTTGATACTTTGAGACAACAAATATTGAAGTTTGATGTGGAGCAAGCAATGGGTTCTTATCTAATGACTCATTTTGTTGGTTCATTCCTTGTTCATGGTGTCGTCATTCCTTCTACTTAAGGAGTTTGCAAGGCAACTCACAAGAATGTGAAGGAGGAAATTTTGAAGGAGGTAGTTGATGGCCAAACATTTGATGCTTGTGAAGCTATGAATTCACAAGTAGTGTTGCCTTCCATGGTAGAAAATCAAAATCTAATGATTCAAGATCTTCTTGCAATGGCCAAATTTAATGAATCCCATGAGATTGCTGCCCACAAAGTAATAGTTAATGAGAAATCTGCAACATCAGAATTTCATCAGCTAGAATATGCAGACCACTTTCACAAAGGGAAGAATATCCTTGTACCTGTAGACGGCCATAGTCAGTTAGAGTCGTAGTCAGCTGTAGTTATATTAGGCCAAGTACATAATAATGAACTAAATAATACTTGTGCACAATTAGTTTATTATGAGTGTTATCGGGAATTAACCCCGATAGTTGGGTAGTTGTGTAGTCGTTGCCGACGGTTGGTATCTCAACCAATCTTGGCGAATTATATATCAGTTCAATACTTTGTAGTGAAGGAGGGAACATTGTGTTATTGTGACATAATGCTGATATATTCAATGAATGGAAATAATGTTTTATTCTGTGCAATTCTGGTATGAATCTTATGCTTTATAGTTGTTGCGGTATATTTCCGTTTACTCCATGTTTCTCTGAAAAACCACATAGCGAGTAAACATTTGGTGTCGTTACCGAAGTGAACTTGGTAAACATCACCCAAATGGAGAATGGCGTTGTGATGGGTCAACCGACCGAAGAGCTGGTACAAGCAAACGAAGAACATGAAGACACTCTGACAGAGGATTTGGTCAACCTGTGGGACATCTCGTTGAGGGATCATGTAAAGAGGGAGGCTCTCAGACGAGAGATCCCTCAGGCGGTCATCTGGGACAAACTACATGTCAACCTAGAGGTCGACCACCTCCTCAACCAACTACCAAGGTTGATCGCTCGTCATCACATCATTTTGCAAGACCTTCGGGTTGAGAGTGATCAAGAACGACAAAGGCAACAGATACTACAACGATACGAGGAGAGAAGTAAACGGGAGGAGGAAGAACATGATACTCGCCGAAGACATTCTACTGGTGATTAATGCACGTACGATCGTCAATTAATGCCCATACATTATTGCAAGACTTGCGAGATGATATGGATAGCCAATGGGTAGGAAGATGAAGACTATTGGCTGAGAGCGTTCCCAGCGACACCGAGGGGCATAGCCATAGATTGGTACACCGAGCTTGAAGTAGCACATAAAGCCTCATGGCAAGTACTGAAGAAGGCATTCGAGGACGAATTCAAACTTCTCAGGGATGACAATGAAATTGTAGTAGAGATCTACAACATGAAGCAAGGAGAGCACGAGAATGTGCGAGCCTGTAATCGCGGGCTCAAGGAGTTGTTGGTGAAACTGGAGACTCAGCCAACCGACGGTCTAAAGAAACGATGGTTCATCGAAGGGTTGCTTCCGTCGTTGAGGAAGAAAATGAAAGTCGTACCTTCGTCATCGTAAGCCAAAGCATACAATCAAGCAATGGATAGAGAAAGTGAGAACAAAACATCCTCCCGAGAGAAGAGGAAGACAGATGATGAGGAGAGTACGGATGATAGCAGCGATGGTGAGTCAAAAACTGTCCAAGCACTAAGGAAAGACATGCTGAGGATGATGAAGGAATTGAACCCTGACAAAGAAAGTATGAAAGAAGCCAGAGAATTGTGGTGCACCGACTGTAATGGGGAAGGGCACACAAAAGCAAATTGTCCGAAGAAGTTGTTCTGCGATATTTGCCAAGTGATGGGACATTCCATCAAGGAATGCCCATACAACCTAAAAACAACGAGTACGCAAGTGCTCTTCACACAGGGAGAGTAGTCAACCCTGCCAAACACACCATCGAAACCCCATAACAACTCCAATGCGTCCCCTTGAGGATATCGAAATAATAGAAGTAACACCGACAGTCCTAGAAGCACCAACAGTCCTAGAAGCAAAATTCAATATGATAGCAAAGGGAGGCCCATGATACAATGCCGGAAGTGCAACGAATGGGGCCACTTCGCCAGGGAATGCCAAAATAGTCAAAGTTCAGGGGGAAGACTATGCAAATGGTGTGGACCAAGTGATCATGAAGACAACGACTACCCCAGACAGAAAAGCATCAATATGTTAAATGTGGAGGAGCAAAGCCAAGAAGTACTGGTGGTCACCACCAGAGCGCAAAGCAAGGTGGTCGTCTACCCAGATCCACATACGGAAAAGCAAAGAATGAAAGAAGCAAAAGCAGAAGTGGAGCAGGCGATGACTAAGGAACAAAAGACTGCTTTGGAAACCCCATGTACCTCCTGGCGGTCAGCAGCAGAAAACAATATCATAGGGCAGGTACTGCAGAACACCGTACCCATCAAAGTGACCGACCTTCTCCAGGCTATGCCACAACTTAGAATGGCAATCACGAACGTAGTCGGTGATGACAAACGACAGCGACAGGAAGTTCGAAGGAAGGAGTTAATAGCAGAACCACCACCGCAAGGTGAACAAGCCATCGACCCAATGTTGCTGACGGTAAACATCGGGAAGAGGACGGCAATTGTACAAATGGAGATTGGTGTCATGTCCCTATAATAATTTATAATTGAATTGTTTATTTAAATAATAAGTTAGCCTTATAAACTAAATATATAATATATTTATTTAAAATATATTATTAATATGTATTATTAAATAAATAATATATTACAAATATATCTAATAATATAAATACAAATATTATTATTATTATTTTATATTGTAATATAAATATAAATAATATAATATAAATCATATATCATTTATTATGATATAAATGATGTAATATAAATAGATAATATATCATTTATTATAATGATATAATATAAATACAAATAATATAAATAAACATCTTTTAACCTATCCTCTTATGATAAGGGAGTTACGTATGGTTAGAACTAGTTTTACCACAAAAGGGAATTAATATAAAGTAATAAAAATTATAAGAGGGTAAGTATGTCTTTTACCACCAAGCATAATAAGAGACGTGCCTCTTCGAACATTTCCCCTGAAAGGGAAATAAATAAAGGTTGTGAGATAGAAGGAAAACATCATCGGAAGAAAATATAAAAAGAGTATCGGATAAATACATATATTTACATCTGCATTATATATATATTTCTGAGTCATAAGTAGGAAAGATATCATAAATTAATATATAGAGATACGTACATCAGCAACAAAAGGGATGAATGATTCAAATAAAAATAAATAAGTAAATAAATAAATATATAGTAGATAAAGGATGTGATGTCCCATTTGGCACGATTAAACATTATTAAAAATTATATTCATGATAACACTATAATAGTAATGATATTATAATAACAATAATAAATAATATTATAATAATATATATATTATATAATAATTAAATGATGTCTATATATATATTTATAATAATAATATTATAATGATAATAAATAAGTAATATTATAAAGTTATGTTAATAATAATACAACAATAGAATTCAAGTGCTAGCAAATATATATACATATCTGATGGGTGTATAGAAGAAAATAATATATTTTCGGATTTCTAAGACTATATAGATATTCTAAAGTGAATTGTGATATTAAGATAAGAACCAAGATATAATTTGAATTAATTACAAAATCATATGGATAATGATATAATAATATTGTGATGACAATAATAATGATCATTGATCATTATTATAATAGTGATTAATTATTATAATAATATTTATTTTTATGTAATATAAATAATATAAATTTTGTATAGTACATATATATACATATATATATATATATATATAGAGAGAGAGAGAGAGATTATAATAAATATTATAATAGAATTATATATATATATGGTCTAATTGGAATCTACATGTATGAAAATAACAATATCTGATTAGTCTTAGAACTGCATATAAGTAAGAAAAGATGATCCATTATGAATGAGATATAAAGGCAGAGGTCTTATGAACTCAAGTAAATATGAGACTAATAGATGTCCTACATAAATGCATGATTCTTGTTTAAATAAGATAATGAGTGCAAGAAGGTTATAAGTACATAGTTATGAATATGAAATAGATTTGTAAAGGCGTGATTACCCAAGGGGTAGATAATAGCCCTTAAACATTAATCATCTTCACCATAGAGATGGGGTGGAAAACAAGGATTGTAGTTGACCAATTCATAGGATAAATCATAGGCCTTGATTGACGAATCAAGGAAGATAATAAGCCCTCAATCTAGTATTGAAGGGATAGGCCTTGGTAGGAGAACCAAGGAACAAGAGGCCTTGGTTGGAGAACCAAGGAAATAATAGGCCTTGGCTGGAGAACCAAGGACTAATAGGCCTTGGTTGACGAACCAAGGAATAATAGGCCTTCGATTGGAGAATTGAAGGATTAGGCCTTTGATGTAATAGTCAAAGGAATAATGATGGACCCATGAGAATTGGGGTGACATTACATCCTTAAGTATCTTCTCCCATAAGGTGGAAAGAATGATTAATAGGCTTAAGGTTATCTTACCCAAGGTAATTCATGAAGTATAAACAAGAAAAGCATATAGTTGTGAAAGAAATAATATATAGTTAAATATTAAAAGAAAAAGATAGAATACTAATGTGCTTTGCAAGATTGCAGAAATTTTGGCTTGCTAAAGGGGACACTACATATTGTTGCATCTTTAGTGAGTATTTTTCTATGATATTGTTACCTTTCCATATTTACTTGATTGCAAACATACAATATCAAAAATACAAATCAAACTCTCAAGAAACAAATCAGAAAAATCAGGGCAATGAAGGAAAAAAATTGGTTTAGATAAGACAAGGTTCTTACAATTGGAAGGAAAATTCTAACAAACACTATCGTCGACGAAGAGTCGGTAGTTAACGTACTAACCGAAGACACATGGAAGAGTCTCGAGAAACCTACACTCTGGCCACCGACATTCCAATTGGTGGGCGCTGACCAGCATAGCATCAAGCCGTTGGGAACACTGATGGCGTAGAATGTAACGATCGGGACGTGGCTGTTCTTGTGGAACTTCGTAGTCATTCCAGTGTAGAAAAAGGCGTACGACGCATTGCTTGGAAGAGGATGGCTGGTGGCAACCAAAGCAAATCATAACTAGAAGAGAAACACTCTATCCATAGAGAGCAACAAAAGAAAGTATGTGATCGACCTGATAAATCAAACAGTCAGCAAAGAATTGGCACCGTTAGATTCAGAATCTGAAGGACAATGCAGAATGGAGGAAGAAAGGGGAACTATAAAACTAAACGACAAAGGTATTCTAGACCTCTATGAATGCTCGAAGGACAAGACAAGTTCACTGAATGGATTATTCCACTAGCAAATGGAGGACTATGAGGTATTCCAACAAGACTGTAACATGTTGCAAATCAAAGAAACGTAAGGGGAAGAAGACGGAGCGTACAACTCAAAGAGTTTTTTTTGCCGACAGAAAAAATCATCCGCCGAGGGTTGTACGAAGTTTTTGAGGAAATTTTGAAAACCACCATACAAAGTCTAGAGTTTCTGCCGCCGTACGAAATATGGCCGTACAAGTCTGAAGTACTAGTCAATCTCCATTGTCGTACGAACCATCCCTGGTTGTACCCTACGAGTCATGTCATACGAGTTGTGGAAACATCGTACGATGTTACATCCCCTTCCACTGAACAATGAAATGTTGGTTATGTTGTTAGTGTGTACAACTGCTTTCATGTGAATATGAATTTATTCGTTGAATAAGGTGTATAATTATGTGAGAATGATTTTCTTTTATATGCGAATATTTTTCAATTATATGTGAGAATGGATGAATGGATATAATATATATCAATGTTCGTATCAAGGAAAAGATTTAACCTTCATTAATTGTCGAAGTGTTTGCAGGACAAATCAAGTGACAAAGAAAAAGGGATATCAACAAGGAGAGGGTGGTTACGAGAATCGAAAAACAACAATATTGTCTAAGTCTAAGTCTAGACAACTATATCATCGTAGCCTTGGCCAAGGCACATACATATACGTATATATATTTCAAATTGGTAAGAATTATTTTCCTTATGCATAATAAATAATATATTTTTTTTTAGCTCACCTCATGAGGAGCGCTTAGTGGTGTGCGAGCTAGAGTCTTGTATGTAACTCCTCCACTCTGCCTGCAAGCAAGAAGGAGACGTTCCTTCTTGCATGCGGACGGGGGAAGGAGTGGGCCGGCCTATATTTGTTGGCGTTCATCCTTTTCTTCGTCATTCTTCACTCAATCTTGAAAAAAAAACAGCATTCGCACCCTTTTCCATAAAGCATTCGCAAGATTAGTGAGCTAGGCTATGAACATTGATTGCATTCTTTGAGTGTTCTCATCACTGCAACTCAAAAATCCGAATCATATTTTCCTTGTGCGTGAGCTTCATATTTTTCTTACTCTGTCGAATCAATATCATAGGAGCGATAGCAAGAACCAGTCCGACAATCAGAATTTGTCTTTGCAGTCACATATTCCTCAGCTTCAACTTGCAAAAGCTTAATCAGGCAAGACAATGGCTCCTTTCAATATATTATAGTTCATCATGCGATGGATAGAAATGCATTATTTTGGATAACCGTAGCTATTCCTGATTATAATTCATTCTGTTACTTTGTATTTTTCTATTATGCAATTCATGCATGAATCTCCTGAATCCGTATGTCTTTCAATTCCAAATCTTTGAATCTGCAGAAGTATTTGTCTTCATACCTATATATATTTATATCTATATGTATATTTATATGAATATATATATATATGCTCATTGAGAGATTTGACTTCGATCACTGAGCTAAAGGATACCTTTCTGTCTAAATGTTCTTATGTTGAATCTCTTATAAATCTGTAAGCATGTCAAGTGAATTATACCAGTTGTTCGTCCAAACCTGTAACCAAAAAGAAACATATGAAATAAAGTCAATGCCGAGCAAGGGTGAATGCTGACGACACAATAGTGTCAGATAATTATTAAAAATCCTTGGCCAAGGTTACGATGCAGTTTAGGCATCTGTCAGCTATCAAGTACTAGATATACCACTGGTCAGAGTGATCTTTCCAGTTAGGAGGTACCTATAGGGAAAAGATCGATCACGAGGTATAGGTTCTTGACACCAGGCTCAGAGGCATATTGTTGTTATTAGATTCCTTGCTAATCACCCTCGTGAAGGGTCGGGTTTCTTCAGTTGAAAAAGCACGAGAGACCAGTTCGTTTTGATTAGGTGGATAAAACCCTTGTTGATATTTCTTTTTCCAAAATCCATAGGAGGATCTACAATCAAATCAGCAGGAAGCTATTCAAGTTGTACTTTTCTTAATCTCTCTTCCTATCTTAATATTTGAATTTCATTGAAAAAAGTTAGTTAATTTATTCTTGGTTACATGTATTCTGTTAGAAAAGATTATTTCAGCTGAAAATGAAAGTTAGTTGTAAATTTGAATTTTATTGCATTCGATACTATGTTAGTTATTCTTTCCGCTGAAATTCTGTTATATGTAAGTTTATAATCTGTTAAATAAGAATGGGTGTTACATACGACTTCATCCTAAGCCAGTCATACGAGTCAAAATCCTCCAGAGTTGTGTTTTTCTCAACCGGTCATACGAATTGGATTTTGCCAGGTTTTGCAAGTCATACGGATCCTCAAGAAATCTCATCATACAAGTATCATCATTTCCCTGCCATACGAGTTGATTTTCCAGAAGGTGTTCAATGGCCGTACGAATTGCTCTGTCCCTGTTCTGATCTTTCTGCCCGCAATACGAAGTGTAAGCCGTACGAAGTTGTTTTGCCAAGTCTGAAGCCGTACGAATCAGCCGTACGAGTTCCTCTGCAAAGTGTTGCTAGCCATACGGGGAGGTGTGCATGGTAAAAGGTTGCAAAAGTACGAAATCATCTTACTTCCGTCATACAAGTATCAGAGAGTCTTCTAGTATACTGCCAAAGGAGGAAGCAGCAATTGTAGTAATCGTTTTGAGTGTAGAATTAACTGCCAAGCGCCGAGATTGCCACAGAAACGCCAATATGGACAAGGGGAAAAGAGTAGCCCAGTACAGGCCAAAAAATGCATCGACAAAGAAAAAGAAGATGAGCAGAGATACGGGAGTGGACGCCATGACTTGGGAAATTCTAATGGGCAATGAATGCAAACAATGGAGGAGTACGGAGGACGACCACATCCTGAAGATTGCACTAAGGCACACACAGGTGGACAAGGTGGTTCTCCTACCATTTTTTAACGCTTGGGAGTTCAAGCCCTACTTGAAGGCCATGGTGGAGAACTATTGCCGACACTCACACAAGTCAATACTGGAGTACAGAGGATGCACAGTTACAGTGTCATTCTGGCCACAAGACTTCGCCAGGGTATTGGGCATTCCGGCAACAGGCGCAGGAGTCAACAAACTAGGCAGGATGACACGTCAGCATAAGGAGGCAATTGTGAGGAGGATGTGCAAAAGTGACCTAATGCAGTAGGAAAAAGACAGTATATGGAGCTCAGCCAATCGAGGGCTGCAGAAAAACTTTCTAGCTACGCCAGAATGGAGATGCCTCCTGGACTTAATGAAATGTAGGTTGACAGGGGCAAGCCGAGTATCAGATGTGGCGATTTGGATGGTGGACTATATAGTAGGATTGAGCATGGGCAAGGTATACAACTGGTCACAGCTACATTCAGATAGGATCAGGAAGTTCTTGGCCCAGACACAAGGAATTTTATATGACTCAGCACACGATAGCATTATTCCTTGACGTCGTTCATACACAGGTTCCAACAGATAGATGGGGAAGGTTGCAGCCTTCGACACACTTGGACCCAGGGTTGCCTACTGCTTTCTATTGGAAAGAACTAGATACCAACCAGGGAGATGAGTCTTCACAACGATGAAGAAAGAGAAAGCAAAGGGAGGCATCGGTAGAGAGTGAGGAGGACGAGGAGGAGCCAAGTGACCAATCTTCATCAACATCGGCCAGTGATTCACCATCAGTGGAGGAAGCGTCAGTGGTAGGGGATGCCGAGACTGCACAAGAGATGGACGTCGAGGAAGCAAATACAGTTGCAATACCACCCCTACAACCAGCAACCTTCACTCTTCCTACACTGCCAGTTGGTACATCAGCCCCAGTCATCACAGCATCGACGCCAGTCACAGCGTCAACGTTGTTGGTATCAGACACCACATGGGTGTCGACCACAACAACAGGATCAATGACATCTTGAGGGACGATCATAGAGTCAGTGACAGTCACACCATCTGTTGTAGTTACAGTGACAACATCAACACTAGCAGTGTCAAGCATATTGTCAAGCGAGTTGTCCAGTGCAGTGGTCAGGCCGCCAGCCTCATCAGCCAGACTGTCATCGATGGGACCGCTAGGAGTAGCGCAGATCGACAGTTGGCTGAGCACAGTTGGCTAAGCACAGTCAGCTTCACAGTGGAGGTGCCCGAGTTGCCATCACCAAGCCCTTCAAAGACTTTGGTCGAGGGTCAGGATGAGGATTGCACACTGAGAGTGGCGGAGAGTGCAGACCTGCAGCAAAGTTTCACCGCCATGATGACAGAAGCCGAGGGTACGCAACATGACATCCCGCCAAGCGATGCTAAGCAAGGGATGGAGACACAGCGACTCGTAGCCATCCAGGAGATTGCAAGACCATCACAGAAGTCTCCCATGGCAGTCATGGGTTCACCACCACCCACCCCATCAGGAGGTCCAAAGGATCCTTGGATTTGTTTAGGTGGGGTGCAAGCAAGAGTTTGCACGATGTTTTACCACCAAGGGATGGCCGGAAGTAGAGACGTGCAATGGTAAAGGCATGGTGTAATGTCTCTTATATGAAGATTCTTATTTTTAACCTTGCACACAAGAATGACTTCTTAAAGGAAACATTAGTAATAAATAAGATCAATAAATCATATTAAAATAACCAAATTAGGATTAGTAACCACATAATCAATATCATCATAAATCAATAATTCAGATATTCATTTTCTTAATTCAATTCTTAATCATTCCATTTGACCTCATGATATACTTGGGGTTGTCCACTATATGTTAATCTTATCCATTTATAAACCCTAGTGGAGATGGGGTATAGATGTAGGGCACAGGTTAATAACATTTGGCCCAAGGGTTTCTTTGCACGCCCGGCGATCTCTCACCACTTGGCTCAAGGGGCTTTTTCACACGCTCGGTGATCCCTCACCCACTTGAGTAAAGCCTATCTCCACTGTCATAGGCCCAAAGGCTTCACCACATGCCCGGTGGTCCCTCACCGTTTGGCTCAAGTTCGCTTCACCACACGCCCGATGGTCCCTCACCATTAGCTTCGCCACACGCCCGGTGGTCCCTCGCTAAACTTGAGTCACCTGTCATGTAAGACTTATATACAACTACCGCTCTTCCCTAGTCTAACCCATACTCTCACCGGGTGGCTGATAGATTAACGTTATAATTTGAGACACTTAGACCCTAGTATATCATGAGCTCATTCTTTAGGACCTTGTTTTCATAATCCCATGGATCAAGTCTAGTTGTTCTTTAATTTGACTTAGTCCTATAATGATGGAGTCTCTATGCTTTTATAATCATGTTATTCATAGATGTTTAAGCTATCTATATCATGTTAGTTGTTTGCTCCACCTTGACTATAACATGCTATCATATCCTCTATATGTTCACTTTATCTTAGACAATGCTATTTATGATCATGCAATTCCTTTTATTATTCATGTATGGGTATGAGATTTCATTATAGTATTGAAAATGCATGATTGACTAAGGGCAGGTTATACCTTACCTCTGCTGTGTAGACTGATGAAGTGAGTTGATATATATATAGATATATATATAGTTCTTTTACTTTCTGCATATATAATTCTTTGATCTGTGTTAAAGAGATCCTCTTCTGCTGTCTATATATATATATCAGATACTTATTAAACTTTGCTTGATGTGCAGATCTGATTTATGTAAAAGACTGCTGTATAATAGATTATTGAATGGTTGAGATGATTCCATAATTATATTGAAGTGATTTCATGATTCGCTGGTATGGAGATGATTGCTGCTGATTAGATGCCTGATTGTTGTTAATGGATGCTGAGATATATTTGTATTGCTTGTTTCTGGGTGAATCTGATTGAAGGTGATTCCCCTCCCATAACACAATGACCATGAACCTTTATATCTTTGAACAATTGCTCTTATGGCCCATCGCGTCCCTTCATGGTTCCTTGCCAACCTTTGGTAAGTGCTTAACATTACTTATCATAATAATCGCTGTTGAATACTCATAAAGTAATCTTTCTAGGATCGCTGCCTTTAACCCCATCGTAACTTTGTCTCTTATATAATAATAATTATACTGTCTTATTTCTGAATTCGTTGTATTTCATTCTAAGGCAAAGACACATTATCTTTTGTCTTATTAGAGTGTTGGTGGGACCACCTCAAATCTTTAATTTAGGTGCTTCCTTTTGTCTTACGTAGATTACTAGTAAGGAAACTTGCACCATTATGGATCGCTGCTCTCTATATGCAATTTTTATTATATATGTTTTATAATATTCAGTATTTATATTATTATTAGTATAAATTTTTATATTTATGTTTATAATATAATAATATGTTATAATGATATTTAATTATGGACATATATATATGTATATTGATAATTATAATTCATTTTATTATTATTATAATAATATTTACTATTTGTATTTGTATTTATATATAATATGTTGTGTATTATATTATATTATTATTATAATAATATATAAATTACATTATGATTATTATAATGTAATCATAATGTTATTTATAGATATATTATTATATAATAAAAATCGTTATTATAATTATATTTAATTATTTATATTATATCTATATTAATTTATAATATAATATTTTATTAGTAAATCTATATTTGAGTATGCATTCATATCTTTAATTTGAATGAATGTACGAAATCGATTTAACTAATAGTGGGACATGACACATGGTGGGGAGCATGACCATTGATTGCAGGGAGGGATGGTCAGGTGATAGCAACCTTGTTTAGCATTGAGAGGGGTTTTCGAGATGTTTTTTACCCGATGAAAAGTCAGAGTGTAATGTCCCCTTTTAGGAAGAACAAAATTTCTTAACCCTGCACACAATTTTACTTCTTGTATGATTGATTGCTCTTAGTAATGCTTGCTGATATAATACCTTGTGCTGATCTAATACTTGTATTTAATGGAAGACCAATCTGTTGTTTGTTGATTTATATTACTATATGATCTTTTTTACTTCACACTTCCTTTTTATATCTTCAATAGTGTATGGCTGCAACTATTGCCAAGAGAGGCAACACTTCATAAAGAGAATTATTCCCTTTTAATATATTTCTTTTCTTTTTAACTCAAAGCATATATATTATGTCTCAGATATATCTGATGTTCTTATAAGGCTGCTAATGTACATAAGTATCTCTGAAATGGTATATTACAACTCAAAAATATATTATTCCTTATATATTGTAGATTTAAAATACCATGAATATATTTACCATTTCCAAAAATTCTATATTATATCCTTCTTGCTGTTATATTTATAAATCAGAATTATATTCCTTGTGTATTCTTTTCTATTTTCCTTACCCTCTCCAAATATATATATTTCTCATTCCTTCCTTTCTCTCCCTTTATGTTATCTTCTTCCCATCTTTATACCCTCCTTTAATGAAGGGATGTGTCTTATAGAAAATAACCTTTTTATTAATATGCACCTCTTTTATTTACTAATAATCTAACTTGCTTCCTCTAACATAATTGTTGCATTTATCTTTGTTTTAATAAACTTTGTCTTTTAATAAACTTGGTCTATCTTTATTGATATCTTCCAAGGATATTAGTTAATATTTATTTTATATATATTTATAATATTATATTTATAATGATCATAATTTATATTAATATTTGATTTAATATTTACATTGATAATTATAATTATTATATAATAATAATATTAATATTTATATTTATATTTATTATATTATAAATGATTATAATAATATTTCTTATTTATATTTATATATTATAAGACATTTGTCTTATATATATTATATGATAATTATATTATAATAACATTTATTTATATTTATATTAATATTAATATACATATTTATATTTATATAATATATATATCATATATAATATTATAATTGTCTTTATATTTATTATATATAAGTACAATAAATATATTATAATATTACTTAATAATATTATATATGTTTATTAAGTATTATTATATACATAATTATCCTCCAATTTGATGATGACAAATAATGTCTTAATGTTGGGACATGACAGCCCTCCCCACTTGAAATTGCTTGTCCTCAAGCAATCACAGTGAGTTCTTTCATTACTTTGTGCTACCTTTCGATGTGTTGAGACAAAGTCATAGTTTTTATTTAAAATGAACATGCTTTGGTGAAGAGAAAATGATTGTGATTCATGAAAGAGAATTTGTATGAAAGAGAATTTGTGACCAAAGAATACTTGAAATGTTTAATGAAGACAAATGTTTAGGTAAGCATTTGTTTGATGTTTTTAATAATAAAGTGATGCAAGTATCATAGATGAAGACATTAGGCAATGAAAATATTTTCAATGCTAAAGAAGATTTTGGGAGCATTGAGATTCCAAGATTCCAATCAATGATGAAGATATCTTGATCTTTGATTACGAGATTTGGTCTTATACTTATCATATGTTATTGACCTCAAAATTGAGAAGAGTTGTATTTTTGAGGAGTAATTGCTTATATGATGTCATGAAGAGAAATTTTATGATCAAAGAAGATTTGGTAAGCTTTTATTTAAATAGCGATGTGCTTGATGAAATATAAGTGTTATAAATGATTATGAAAAATGATCCTAGGAATTTGTGGGTTATGGGCCCATAATATAACTTAGTATCAGTTTTAAGAGAAGAACTCAAGGAGGTTGGAAGAATTGATCTAAGATGCATTTGGTTTATGGGTCTTTGTGATTAATAAAATTAACTTTTATGTTCTATACTTCTCCAATGTCCACTTGTAGGTTATACTGGTTTCTTCACCTCAAGTTGATCCTTTGATAGAATCCATAGAAATACTTGCAATTTAGAGTGTGATGGAGGGCACAATTCCTACCTATCACCTCTATAACATTACGGATCAAGAGTGTGATGGAGGGCACACCTCCTACCTATCACATCTTGACAAGAACATGATGGAGGGCACACTTCCTACCTATCATATCTTGATGATGGAGGGCATTCTTCCTACCTATCATCCCTTTAACATAATTTGATGAGAGCATGATGGAGGGCATTCTTCCTACCTATCATCTCTTTAACATTAAGGATCAAGAGTGTGATGGAGGGCACACTTCCTACCTATCACATCTTGACAAGAGCATGATGGAGGGCATACTTCCTACCTATCATGTCTTGATGATGGAGGGCATTCTTCCTACCTATCATCCCTTTAACATAATTTGATGAGAGCACAATGGAGGACATTCTCCCTACCTATCGTGTCTTGTTGAGGTATAATGGAGGACATTCTCCCTACCTATCATCCTCTTAACATAATTAGACAAGAGCACGATGGAGGACATTCTCCCTACCTATCGTGTCTTGTTGAGGTATGATGGAGGATATTCTCCCTACCTATCGTGTCTTGTTGAGGTATGATGGAGGACATTCTCCCTACCTATCATCCTCTTAACATAATTAGACAAGAGCACGATGGAGGACATTCTCCCTACCTATCGTGTCTTGACTTGGTTTGCTCATACTCGGGCAATTATAAACTTTCTTCTTCATTATATTTCTTTGCCTTCTCTTTTGGTTCAAAATTTTCCTTAGTGTATGCTTGCATAAGATTGTTTCAGAGGATGGCAGGATACACTGCTCTGATACCACTTGTAATGTCCCCTTTTAGGAAGAACAAAATTTCTTAACCTTGCACACAATTTTACTTCTTGTATGATTGATTGCTCTTAGTAATGCTTGCTGATATAATACCTTGTGCTGATCTAATACTTGTATTTAATGGAAGACCAATCTGTTGTTTGCTGATTTATATTACTATATGATCTTTTTTGCTTCACACTTCCTTTTATATCTTCAATAGTGTATGGCTGCAACTATTGCCAAGAGAGGCAACACTTCATAAAGAGAATTATTCCCTTTTAATATATTTCTTTTCTTTTTAACTCAAAGCATATATATTATGTCTCAGATATATCTAATGTTCTTATAAGGCTGCTAATGTACATAAGTATCTCTGAAATGGTATATTACAACTCAAAAATATATTATTCCTTATATATTGTAGATTTAAAATACCATGAATATATTTACCATTTCCAAAAATTCTATATTATATCCTTCTTGCTGTTATATTTATAAATCAGAATTATATTCCTTGTGTATTCTTTTCTATTTTCCTTACCCTCTCCAGATATATATATTTCTCATTCCTTCCTTTCTCTCTCTTTATGTTATCTTCTTCCCATCTTTATACCCTCCTTTAATGAAGGGATGTGTCTTATAGAAAATAACCTTTAATTAATATGCACCTCTTTTATTTACTAATAATCTAACTTGCTTCCTCTAACATAATTGTTGCATTTATCTTTGTTTTAATAAACTTTGTCTTTTAATAAACTTGGTCTATCTTTATTGATATCTTCCAAGGATATTAGTTAATATTAATTTTATATATATTTATAATATTATATTTATAATGATCATACTTTATATTAATATTTGATTTAATATTTACATTGATAATTATAATTATTATATAATAATAATATTAATATTTATATTTATATTTATTATATTATAAATGATTATAATAATATTTCTTATTTATATTTATATATTATAAGACATTTGTCTTATATATATTATATGATAATTATATTATAATAACATTTATTTATATTTATATTAATATTAATATACATATTTATATTTATATAATATATATATCATATATAATATTATAATTGTCTTTATATTTATTATATATAAGTACAATAAATATATTATAATATTACTTAATAATATTATATATGTTTATTAAGTATTATTATATACATAATTATCCTCCAATTTGATGATGACAAATAATGTCTTAATGTTGGGACATGACACAGAGGGTAGCAACAGAGGCAGCAGTGCAGGAAAAGGATGAGGCCTTTTAGGTAGCATAGAAGATGGAGGAGTTGGTTGGCATTATGCAAAAGTTTCAAGAACAATTGGCTCAAAAAACTCAGATTAGCAGTACAAAGCGAGCTCGAGCATCGGCCTAAGAGGCCAGGGTTTCAGAGATAGAAAGCGATGCAGCTCAAAAGATGAGGGAGGTGGAGCAAAAGGTGAAGGACTTTAAGGCGCAACTTGCAGCGAAGGGACAGGAGGTGGACTAGGCGAAACATCAAGTGATGGAGGCTGCACGCATGGTGAAGGCAACCAGGGAACGTGAGATTGTGGCCAAACAACAGTTACGACTACGTACAAAGGAGGTCCGGAGATTACGGAAGCTGCGGTTGCCAATGTCCACCCCAACATCCTCGATCCATCCAGGGACATCTCCACACCCCCTTCTTCTCAGTAGTTCATTTTGTTCGTCACTCACCCCCATATTTGGTTGTAGTGTTGTCTGGAAGACAACTTGTTTTGTGGGGGGAATGATGTAGACGGCCATAGTCAATTAGAGTCGTAGTCGGCCATAGTTATATTTGGCCAAGTAAATAATAATGAAATAAATAATACTTGTGCACAATTAGTTTATTATGAGTGTTATTCGGAATTAACCCCGACAGTTGGGTAGTTGTGTAGTCGTTGCCGACGGTTGGTATCTCAACCAATCTCGGCCAATTATATATTGGTTCAATATTTTGTAGTGAAGGAGGGAACATTGTGTTATTGTGATGTAATGCTGATATATTCAATGAATGGAAATAATGCTTTATTCTGTGCAATTCTGGTATGAATCTTATGCTTTATAGTTGTTACGGTATATTTCTGTTTACTCCATGTTTCTCTGAAAAACCACTTAGCGAGAAAACAGCACCTACAAGCAGTTATCTCCCCATCTATGGAGATGCTTCAAAATCACTTTTATTTGAAGATGTTGGAGTTTGCAGCCATGAGCAAGTAAAGAAAGATCATTTTGCAGAGATTAAAAAGCTGCATAAATTGAAGAAACAATTGATTGTTACAGAAAATAGAGAGATGCAAGTTCTAATGGAGTTGGATAGCACAAAAAGGCTTATTGAAGGGCTATCACTAAGATTGAAGAAAGCTGAAATTGAGGAGAAGGAGAAAGGCATAACATATGCGGTAAGTGATTTGCAAATAGTGAAGAAGGCATTAGAAACAATGAAATCTGAATACCTACATTTTGGTAAGAGATAGAGATGCTATCATCAGATTTGCACAAGAGGCCTTAATTTCACCTAAGGAAATAAGAAAAGGGGTTGATGAACACACCTTTGAGCATAGTTCAGGATATTCAGTCGTATCTATTGTGCAGTCCTCTATCAAAGCATATTCAGTGAGTTCGTTTTCTGTTGTACATCTTTGGTAGATTGAATAATATATGCAAAGGTTTTCTGTTGTATTGTTGCTGCCCAGCATTTCATAACATAACAGTATCAGTTTATGTTCAGCATTGTGTGTAAGGGTTTTAATAATCAATATTGGTATTAGTCATTGCTGTCCAGTATTTCATAAGTATTGCATAGATAGGAAACACAAAAAGATTGTAAGGTTGAGTAAAATACTAAAAAGGAACATTATTAATTTGAACAGCAGTTCTACACATCTGTTATGTTTTGTGTCACATTGAAAGGTGCAAATTAAAATGCTAACAGCTTAATGATTTTTTTTCTAATGCATATTTAATATTAGAATTTATAATATGATCATTTATCCACATGTTTATTCATAGAGTTCGTAGTAATATTAGAATTTATAATATACATCCACACTTTTATTGAGTCCATTATAATATATGTTTTAGAGTTAGTAAACATGGGAGATTAGTGATCCTAAGTCATAGTTTGTATTATTTCCTTGTAGGTGTATTTGCTTATCAGGGTTCTCTGAATGAGTTTAGGGCTTTCATCAACAAGAAGTCCTTGAGAAATAATGATCCTTATGACTGATTCCCTCTACAATTTCTCTATGATCGAACAGTAGTCAGGTGAGTGATCATAAAGCATGATGGTAAAGGCATTATTAGACTATTTGAAATTCTTGGTCCTCTTTCAAGCATAAAGTTCTTGGACTATAATTTAGAAGTATTTGCAAATATAATGTCTCAAAATCTTCCTCTAAAAAAACAAAGGATCCTTTCAAAATCCTTGTGTTTGAGACCATCACCCTCTGTGAGATCCACTTTTCATATCAAATTCCTTATGATAGCTAGAGGAGACATTAAATTGAATCCAAAAGTAGGAACTGGAGACATTAAACTCAATCCAAAAGTAGGAACTCCTGAAGATTTAAGTATCATGGGTGGGATGGCATTCCTCCTTGTTATCATCTATAGAAATCGGAGAAAGACAACTTTCTTGGGTTGCTCTACAGTAAAATGATTATTTTCAAGAAAGTGTGTAACCTATCCTTGAATTTCTCTAAAGAAAAAAAAACAGGACAAGAGCAACCTATAATTTTGGCCATCAATATTCTTCCTCTCTTTTAAATCTTTGGCTGACCACCACTTCTTCAAGGGAAGTAGTTAGCCAGGTTGGACTCTTGCTTACATGCCAATCACCGACATTTAAAAAAGATCAACAAATCTTCGATCAAAGAAAAGGGATATTGCTAATGTCGAAAGCTTCAGAATCTATGATTGTCAAAACATAAGACTATGGCATTATGTTAACAAAGGCAGTGTGGATATATAATAGCTTATGTTATACTGACCTATATAAGGCATGTATAGTTTAGTGGCCTGCTCGTGGGGGTTGCAGAAAAATAAAAAATAATAATTTGTTTAATCCTTCAGCTAGATGTTAAAAAATTATAAAAGAAGTTTGGCTAATCATTCATTATGAAACTGAGATAAGCATCCATTCAAACACTAATATGAATGTGTTTTTATATGATTTTAAAATATTTTATGTAAACACTAAATTTAGTTTCTTTTTTCATTTGTAGGGGAATATATCAAGGTCCATGAGAAAAGTGCATGTATCTCTAGTTTAAAGTGGATTTGCAACTTTGGGGAAGTAACTGAAGAGAAAATTTAATCATAAGCTCTCTTCACAAAACAACATATAAATTCTTTAAGTACATAATCTTAGAAAAGGAGCAAAAACATCTTTACAGAACCACATTTGAGATCATTGAGCACACAGATTGCAACTTAGAACAGAGATGTTACAAGATATCATGGACATGCTAATGTTAGAACAGCACAAATAGTGTTCTAATTATTGAAGATGGTTGCATTACATACCTATGCTAAAGTAGTTATAGAAAACACCTTTTGAGCAGGAAACACCTTTTATATTCTCATCCTGTATGTAAAATATACCAGTTGTTACATTAGTCAGAAGCGACAAATAAACATCAAAAAAAAAATTAAATTAATATACTACCATTCAACAATCATGTTTTGTAAAACTCCAAGGAAACAAGAACCAGTTACGAGACTTTCGTGCCACTTGCACAATCTCGATACTTCATATATAACTTTATGCAATTTCTTAAAATGAGACATGATATTCATTCGAAAAGGTATCCTCTATTATATTTTGTTCTACAACATTCCATTGAATACTTGTTTTAAGTAGTGTTCCAAAGGAAAACAATGGTTTATCCAAAGCACCGAAATATCCCAATAAGCTTATCTGTTCAAGTTCATATGTCTTATTTGGGATCAATTATTGGATAACCATATGTCTGCAGGATATACCTTTAATGATAATTGATCCCAAATAAGGATAATCCCACATTAATGATTATCATATATGTGTGCATTGGATAACCCATATACCTTTAATGTTAAGCTGATTTATCATTAAAGGTATATCCTGCAGACATAAAATGAATAGTGTATAAGGAAAACAATGGGTTATCCAATGCACCAAAATGGTACCAAAGGTATATGTTTGTGCTGACATGCCATAGGCGATTTCATGTAGACCACTTTACCACAAATGTACACCGTGCCTGTATAACACAGGCATCCCACCGTTGTCATTAGGATTCAGGAGAATGGAGATGTCATGAGAAATAAGGATAATCCCACATTAATGATTAATCATTAATTTAATTTACCAAATACCAATACAATCAGATATTACTTTGTACACCTCTTTTACTTGAGGAGAACAAAAATTTCAGGTGTGTCAGTGTCATTGGCCCAATCTATTGCTGATTGGAGTGGATTGGTGGCCCCCTTCAAGTGCATTTATATTTACACATACATTTTTCCTGTTTATTTTTAATGTGTAAACATATTTGGTATCAAATTAGACTATCTAGTAGTTTCCATCTCAATGTCGAAAATGCTAACACGTTTGTTTCTCTATTGTCAGATCAAAAGGGGGCCAAAATATTATGTCCTGGCACTTTATTTTCCTCGTTGATTGTTACTCCAAATAATTAAAAAGAGTTCTTTTTCCAAATATTCTCTCAAGATTTGTCATTACCATTGGTGTAGTATGTCCATTTTGTAGTAGAATCAAAAAATGACTTTGTGATTTTATTTAAAAAATAGTGTACCCAACCTTTTCTTATAGACATGTTCATCAAACTCCATATAGCACCTAAGGTTCAAATAATACAAAGAATCCATTTTCCTCTTGCCTAAAACAAAATGCACCACAACATCAAAACATAGTGTAAAAAGTGATAATGACTTCTGCTAGCATTTTAATTCACACCTTTCAATGAACAAATGTGTGGTAGAACCGCTCTTCAAATTAGAAGGGGAAGCTCCCTATCAATAAAAACTAACCTAAAATTGGACAATATCTACTTGTTTATTTATAATTTTTATAGCAATTTTTGGGGTGGTTCACAATCATACTAAATAAAATTTAAATGTGTATTTTTGTGGCTTTGCCTAGGGTAAAAAGTGGAGACACTCTTTCAACACAAAGCAAAGGATTTTATGCTTTTTTGACTGAAAACAAATCATATGCCTACATGCTTATGATGTTCACTTAGAAACGTATACTAAGCAGGGCAAGTATACACGGATTGGATAGGTCTAAGCACATACACAAGATGTTATAAATTAAACATGACAGTTGCATTCAAAGCTACAAGTATCAACCTAACACTTACTGCAATACAAAGCTAAAAGCCTACACTAACACTATCTAGCTAAAAGAAGAGGCTGAATAATACAAACACATAAAGAATCGGATAAGTTAAATACATACACCAAACATTATAAACTAAGCACACTAATTGTATTCAAATCTATAAGAGACCAACCTAACACCTACTGCAATACAAAGCTTTCAGTAATTGTTAAGTTTCAACTCATAAAAGCACAATAACACATAAGGCAAAACACTTTCAACAGTAATTAATAGCAAAATAGGCATAGTAAATTCTATTGAATGAATAACAATCATGAATACTTAGCGAACAATAATTTCAACAACAAGAAAGTGTAAGCATTACCTTTCAAAAATTTAGTGCAAAAAGGCACTTATTTATACTATTTAAAAAGCTATTGCATAAAAATAATAAAAAGCTAACTACTACTTCTACTCTAGCTACTAACTCGATTGCATGCAATGCAATCTATATTACAAAACCCTATCCTTTAATTCTAAAACTGAACTCATGTGACTGCCAGTTAAACTGATGGTCCACATTATTACAAATTGTCACTAAAAACTCACATATCTTGCATGACAAAAGATCCAAAAATAAACAATCTAACAATAGCTAACTTTGAGCTAAAATAGAGAACACTAAGAATAACGAAAACCTATAAATACCACAAGTTATAAATAGTGCATTTCAAAATATGCTCTTCTCCTTTGAAATTGTCATGCCCCCTTTTACGGCCTAAAATAATTAATAATATTATTTTAAGTTGAGTCCAGTAATTTCCAATTTTAGGGGCAACTTAATAACATTATTATAATTAATATAAAAGGTGTTTTTAAAGACTAGTATTAAAATAAAAAATATTTTTAAATACTTAAAACAAAAATAAAATAAAATAATATTTTTAAATTGTAATTATCCCAAATGGGGATATTTTCTCCCAATTTGGATTTACGGGCTTTCCAAATGAATTTTCTGAATTCTTCCCTAATTTTCTGCACTTAAGTTTTCTGCTCTAATCCTAACTTCTGCCCTAGTTTTCTGCTCTAACCGTAACTTCTGCTCCAAAAATCAGACTTAAACAATTGCATATAATCTCCATGAAATATGCCAAATTACCATAATATCATTGCCAACAATATTTCCAATATTATATTTGAATTCCACCACACGATATGCAATTAAATCACTTCAAATGGCAATCATAAATGACTGAAATATAATTCAGAAGTCTGCTGCTATAAAAATCAGAACTAAGCAAGTCTTTAATTTCATCCAAAAAGCATGGGCAACAAGACAAATAGCCCAGCTCAAATCTGCCCTAAACCCTAAGGTTGTACATACCAAAAATAGTGCAAAATAATGATAAAGTCCTCCAAAATGATCTTCAAATCCGATCTGCAATTCTGCTCCAAAACAATTAAGTGCAAGTGAACTCCCATCACGGAATCCTCCACAAGAAGAGCTAGGTTTTCGTCAAACTCCTCCAAGATGCTTAGGTTTTCGTCCCAAGATCTTCAAGAGATAAACTCCCAAAAGGTGAATTAATGAATGATTCATTGATGCTCCAAATGCCACCAAATAACCTCCTATTAATACATGTTTTGTCTCCCTTTAATTGGGGCCGACTTAGGAAGGAAAAAATGCTTTTTATTAATTGATTTCTTCACAATGTAGGCTGACCTAGAGAAATGTGCCTTTATTTTGATTGTTTTTCCCCTCTAAGAGGGCCGACCAGCAATTAGTTAGGTTGGCGCCCAAGAACTTCAAAATAGAAGATGTAAATTTATTATTTCTTGATTCTTTTTCCAAGCGCCCAGGGAATAATATTATTCTATTCTTTTGTCTCTTCATAATCACCAAGGATGTTTTCCTCCAAGCGACGTATACACATGATCAACAATTATTTATCCAACATGGTATTAACATGGTAACAAAATCCCTCTCAATAGCAAGTCTCAATGCCTCTAAATGCGTCGCTCTCATGGAAAGGAGAAGATATCAAGTGAAAGGCACATAACAATCTTCCCATAAAACATGACAAGTCATCTCTGAAAATCTCAATTCTTTTCCCAAGAATCCTCAACGTATGAAAACCAACCCTTCCGCTCTCCCATGGCAACCATTCCAAAAATGGGGACATTACATAAATAATTGGAGAGAAATTTAAATCCAAGGGCTCGTTTTGGAAAGGTATATCAAGGAGGCGCCTAGCTTCATTTCATCATCAAGATTTCAATTTAGCATTCTTCATTTGAGTTTGTGTTCGATTTTGCATCCAATGACGAAAACCCTTGGTTGTATTTCTAATTTTCTACGATCCAAGAGGACGAAAACCCTCATCTTTGGCATTGGCAAATTCCACCTAGGGTTTGCATGTTGAGCTAATACAGAGATTTGTGCAAATTTACAAGGTTAAGGCGATCAAGATTTGCAAGCAAATATTTTGTGGCCATCAAGGGATCGCATTTCTGCATTTTTTTTACTTCCAACAAATTTTTGGTTGTTGATTTCTACTCATTTATGGGCACCTACACTTTGACATATTCCATGCCATTTAAGAGCCTTCTTGATGTGGCTGTACAATATTACAGCATTATTGGAGGGGCGATCAGCATAGCCAAGGATCATTATTTAGGCATAGTTTTGGACGGTCTGTTGCTGCCTTTCAGAGTTGATTAAATTCCTTGTTGAGTTGTTAGTGTTTGGCGAGCTGAACCAGAAACATAGCAGCCCTATCACACAACCTTGTGAGTGGCGATTGATAGGAGAAGGGGATCGCAGCATGTTCCATACCCTGCCGCCTTTTGTTGAGGTTTTTGTGGATGGTTAGGAGTTAATTGCTGGTATTTACAGGCAGATTGCACCCTTCAGAAGTTACATTGCAGGTCTGGCTGCACATAAGACAGTGGTACCAATCATAACCATATAACCTGCCTCTAGAAGATTTGAACCGTATACGTTTAACAAGGGTGCTGATTTACACTCCCGGCAGTCCGCGGCCCTTTTACCAGGCTCATTTCTGCATTGCTGATCACAGAGGTTACCTACAGGTCTGTCGCACCCTACACCTAACTGTAGGTCTGTCATATTGTCTGGGTGGTGGAAAAGTTTCTGAGTTGTTATAACTTGTGAGGGTCTATACTGATCCATATTTACCGCCACAAGGTTGGTGCTGTAAGATCCATGATGGAGGCTTTGTAAGTCCAATTTATACTTCCTTATATAACAAAGACTGTTGGTTGTCCAGGCAACATTGTTGTTAATATAAATGTTATGATCTGAAAAGGGATTTCATATTGTCATAGTTGCTAAGGATGTCTTCCTTTGAACTATTTCAGCTTGTAAGCAATCAGAGATTTCAGTCCATATGCACTCAGAAAATATATTATCAATATATATATATGCCAAAAGTGTATGAAGTTTTGTGGTTGATTTGTTAAGAGGCTTGTTTGTTCCCAGTTGTTTTTTCAGTTCGTACTTTACTCAAAATTCAGAAAATACCAAAAAAATCAGAACATAACAAAATTATAAAAAGGGGACATTACAAAAATGATGACAGCTAAAACTAGATATTTTTAGTGGGGGCTAAAAATAGACTTCTCTGGTAGCTCTGAATAATTTTGATGAAGCTTTCCTCTATACTTATTACTAACAAAGTCTGGCATGCCCTATAAAGACCTCTGAAACTCTAAAAATTCACTTTTGATGCATTGAATCTAGAAACCCTTTTTTTCTGATTGATCTCTCTACTGAACACTAGATGAAAATATTGCTCTGAACTCTCGGAAATTCTTTATAAACTGACTCCTCTGACATGATCTCAAATCTGATTTGCAAACAATTGAGAAAAGAACGGAAGAATTTAAGGAAAATGTAATGCTGATATGTCTGATATAACTGCTGTTATGACCATTTTCCCCCAAAATCAACCCTTTGCTGATATCCGAACTGCTGATTTTGATGTCTGTTATACTCAATCTGTTGCTTTTCTCTTGAAATCATTTAAGGATGATAAAAGAACGGAACTTATGAAGAAAGAAGACTGCTCTTATTCTTTGCTGCTTCTGCTTCTACAGAAAGATGATGAGATTCTGAATATACAAGATTTATTTATGCATAAGTGTCTCTCTAAACTTGGCACCAACTCCTTAAAATATCAGTGTTTGCCTGACCACAAAAGACAAATCTAAAATAAGCGCCTTTATTAACAGCTGATCTCTTGCCTGAGATGAGTCGGCTGCTTTGGATGAATCATTCATCTATCAATAAAGCTTTTCCAAACTTATCTGCTGAGTCGTCTTTTTCACACTACATGCCCCTAATAACTTTGTCCACATGCCAACATGTCCCTACGCGCCTAGCTTAGAATTACTAATTGAAAACTTATGTGTATAGGTGTGCGCCTCTACCTCAAGTGTGCACCTGTATATTGGGTGTTTGATCTTTGTTTTGAAAATGAAATAACATTCTTTAGTGAGGTGCACACCAACAAACTAGGCACACACCTGAATATTGTATTTTTTACCAAATCTAGTGCCTTGCGCTGCTTCCTGTGTAAAATAAAAGTCTTGTCTTCCTATACTCATGCACACGCCTGTACAACTGGTCGCAATTTTGATGAACAAAATCAGTTTTATTTTTTTATTTCCTCTTGTGTGCTTATTGACACTGTGATTTTAACAAACAAAATCCTTTTTATATGCCCTAATTCTATCATGCAGGTCTCTATATGGCCGCCATTTTTGCAAACGAAATTTATTTCATACTCTAGTGTGTGCAACTATGTACACTCATGTTTTTAAACTTCGATAACTCTTTGTTGATGCCCTAGGCGTGCGTGACAAACGGTATAGGTGTGATTTCAGCAAGTAACACATCACTTTTCCTTGGGCATGGTTTAGACTAGCAATGCCACTTACCTTATGCACTGAAAAAGATTCTTCTTTCTTATTTTTGATTGGGCACAATTCATTAACCAATCCACCATTTTATGCATGCTAGGAGCATTAGACTGGCATCATTACCCTAGAAGTCCATCTCTTAGACTTAGCTTCCTTTTCCTTCGTTTACCCAACGCCATTCACTTAAACGATGGCCAATTTAAGTCTACTTCAATTCAATTTTGCTGACCACAAATCTATAATGATTTTGCCATCTCTATAATACACTAAAAGAGTCTTGAAGTGACAACACTGTGACAAAAGCACACCTAATGGAGTTCTTTCAATCATTTACCAATCTATTCCTTCTCAACTCCCAATCTCAGCTACCTTCTGTCAAGAACGTATTCAGAACAACACAACCATGAGCAATCTGCAAGAATTGTTAGTTGAAATACTGAACTGCGACATGACAGCCTTGCCACCTGACTAGAATACATTACCACTGACTTAGACTTGGCACATGAATGTTGATAAATTTTGACAACAAAAACAAACATCTAGTAGTAGAAACATTGAATTTCGAATGGATACAACACCCTACCTGTATCCATAGTTGGAAAACTCAGACTTGGCAAAAACTCGGCAGACCCAAAATTTGCGACTCAGCAAAAACTCGGCAACTTTTAAAAATCTAATTTTTTTTTTTTTTAAAAAAAATTGCCTTAGTTGCTATGTCTAGCGAGTTTTTCGCTCAGACTCGCCGAGTTTTTGGCAAGTTTTCACCAAAACTCAATGAGTTTTTTGCAAAAACTCGTGAGTTAAATGGCAAGTAACTCGCTAGAGCAAAAAACTGGTGAGTACTCACCGAATTTGCCAACTATGCATGTATCCATACCAAATATGTTGGCATGCATTCTAGGGGAGGGGGTGGCTATCTAGTAACTTAGCTTTAAAGTTGTTTTCTTTTCGCTGTTCCTACAGCTTGTGAATGAATAGGTCTGCTTTAAAGTGGTTCATTTGGGATATTTTATTATTATTTGTTAAATCCCTACAAGGTTTTTATTGTAACCTATAAATAAGCGCTTTGAGCACATAAAACCTTAATGATAGTGAAAGTATTATGTTGACAGTTGAAGTTATTGTGTTGTTGTGATTGTAATATAATCAAATAAATTGAAAATAGATTGTATTGAGTCAAGCTTTGTATTGACAACATCGGTCTATTCTAAATTATAGCTTTGAGTGCAGTTTAATTGTTTACTTCTTGAAATCGTGTTGTGTTATTCCTTCAAATACTTGTGTGCAGCAAAATACTAGTCTCTAATTTACCCAGTAGAAAATTGTCATCATTGTTGATGCTTAAATAGTTTGCTTTCCTTGCTATCTAAAAACCTCGTCTTTAGGGCTTGATTATTAATAGTCCAGCTCATGCATCCGAGGCAAAAACATAACCATTTAGTCTTTTCATTTATGCAAAACCCCCATCGATAATCTTGTATAGTGTGCCTACTTGTAAATTTTGTCTATAGCTTTAGTCTAGGGTAAGTCTTAGGTTTAATTAGATATCAAGGAGCTTCCCTTCACATTTCGAAGAACAATTCTACCATACACTCTGTGTCATTTTGTGTTGTCTTGCACAAGAATTAGAACGCTGACAATTTTTGGTGACTCTACTAGGGAAATAGATACAACAAGCCAAGCTTGCAACAAGAAATCACGATAAATATAAAGAACCTTCTCAAAAAATGGGTGACAACATTCACAACAATAATGGTTTGCCTCCACTTCCATTGTCGTGGGAAGCCTGCATAGGTCCTTTGGCTCTTGCAGAGAACAATAAGTTCCCACAAGGCTCAAAGAAAAATTTTCCAAAGTTTCATGGTGATGGCACTCAGCATCCTAATGAACACATTACAACTTTCACCATAACATGCAGTATTCTAGGAGTGGCTCATAAGGATGTCACAGTGTGACTTTGTAATGTCCCCATTTTGAGCTAAATTATATTTGCTAGTTGAGTTTGCTTCTATACATGGAGAACCGGAAAGTTGGTATATGTCTATGCATGGAGAACCGGAAAGTTGGATCAACTAGTGTGTTATTGAGCTATATGGGAAATGCAATATTAAAATTGTATTTCAATTATTTGATTTGAATTTTCAAATGATGGAATAAGAGGGAAAATGGAATCTTTAATTATATTTTCTCTAATCTATTTTTATGGAGTGTTAAGTGGAATAAGGAGTTATTCCAGGTGGGACCTATTTTATAATGTCATCTATTGTAGCCAACATTGAAGGAGAGGATTCGCCCATGAAGAATAGGTCCAAGCAAATTCCAATGATTATCATATTTGATCGATTGGCATTTTAGATGAAATTTCAAGAGGATCGATTGGTATTATGAGGTGGCGTTTCCATTGGTTCTTGTGTCATGAGAAGAATCAATGCTAGAAAAGAATAAAGGCAATTTAAATAATATTTGTGCATTCAAAGGAGAGCCAATGGTTGGAGCATTTGCCAAGTCAAAGATATTCAAAAACAATTACTTTAAATGCAAATTTATTTTATTAAATGCTTGCATTTGGATAGATTGGTTTATTTAATGCATTTCATGGAGTGGTTAGTGATCAGCTAAGGCAAGGGTTTTATTAAATGCAAATATCATCATTTAATGCATGCGCATGAGGTAGTTGTGGATTGATGCAAGTATAGAGGAGCATTTTAAATGCAAGTTCATAAATTGAATGCCAAATATACAATCGGTTATGTCAAGGATCAAGATTTTAAATGCTTTGAAGGATATTAAATGATTGCATGCAAGTTGTTGGAAGACGCCAAGGCAAGTTGTGAGAATTGTAAATTTAATAGATGTATCTCATTTAAACAATTAAAGATTGTTTTAAATGAGTGTGTTTTAGATGTAACTCATTCAATATTGTTCAAGTTCATTGCTCATCATTGGTGGAATTCAAGCTACAATTCAAAATGCCAATGAAGAAGGACATCCATGCTTGAGGAGTTAAATAGAGGACTTGAACATCAATTTGCAATATATGATGCTATGGGTTCTTATGCAAGCTTTGATTGAAGATATTGGCTTGGGAGCATTGTTGACACAAGATATTACATCTAGGGTTCCATCGCTTAGCTTCAAGAGGAGTTTTTGTCATTGTTTTGATCTCTAGAAGATTTCTGAGCATATGTACATTTTGTATCAGACATAACAGCAGTCAATATGATGTAATCAGTCCATTTTATGGGGCTGCAACAGTGATATTTGAAGCCTATTTCCATTGGACATTGATAGCTCTTTCATGTTTTAGGGTTACAAGGACATTTGGTGGCACTTGGTTGACATTTTTATTAGTTGTTCAAGTCTGATCTGATTATGACAGTGACTGATATATACAATCAGCAGCAAGCTTTTGATATTTTTTCATATTGAATCAATGATATATGCAATGGTGTTTCATGGTTACATATATGTATGATTGTATTTGAATGTTTATGTGGTTTTGTGCAAGAGATCTTATCTAAAAGTTGCAAAAATTTCAATCATCCTAGAAAGGGATATTATAGTGGTATCAGAGCTATATACAGAATCATAGCCAATATCCATCAGGGATATTACAAACTTTTTCTTGAGACTGTGATTGGAGCAACAACAAAATAGTTCCATCATCTCACCACCTATTCCACCACCAATTGTGAGATCATGTGCGTGAAATTCCAGTCATGCTTCAAACCGACTGAGAATGGTCATATTCTTTTTGCCCAGTTTGTAATGACCCTTTCTGGTATTTTCATAAAACTCTGAATTTTTTGTGTTTTCTGACTTGTGCAATATTTAAATATTTATAAAATACTCAAACCGCAACAAGTAAATACCAATATTAAACTATTGAAAATCCTTAACACCACAAACAAGATACCAAAATAGAACTAAATCTCTAAATATATTAATATTTTATTTATTTTCTACATAACACAAACTGAAGTGACCAGGTATCAATTACCAACCAATGATTGCAATGACTAGGAATAAACCAAATTGTATGGCTTGAGGATAGAACAGGAATGGCAGACCTTACACTTCAGAATACAGGTTTAGTTGATACAGCACCCATTTTTTAGATTGTATGGCAACCATCAATAATGATACACAACTGCTACAACAGGCACGACAATCTACAATTACTACGGCAGACTTGTAGCTTGTACGGTGGCAATGATAAGTTGTGTTGATTGTAGGTAGAGATATGGCAAGGGGGTGTTGTACACTGCCCTTGAAG
This sequence comes from Cunninghamia lanceolata, assembly GCA_027924645.1. Classification (NCBI taxonomy): domain Eukaryota; kingdom Viridiplantae; phylum Streptophyta; class Pinopsida; order Cupressales; family Cupressaceae; genus Cunninghamia; species Cunninghamia lanceolata. The sequence goes on along the minus strand of BSBN01000232.1, from coordinate 5,272,637 downwards.
AATCTGTATAACCAAAAAATATCTCCAATATTGATAATGATTTGCTGCTCAACAGCAAATAGAAATAAGAGCACTGAAAAACCTTCACAAAACTGGAGCATAAACTACAATCCTTCAACACAACTGAGAAACCTCCAAAATGCTTCTAAAAACCTGGAATTTCTTCAATCTTTCCGCACAAATGCAATCCCTAGATGGAACCACCTCAAATAGACAAGAAGGTTTTAATTCTCCAATCTAAAATGGAAAGTGAGAGGGTTTTTGTCCTCCAAATTCCCTACACCAAAGAGTTTTCGTCCTCGAGTGAGGAAATGAACACAAGTGCTTAAGCTCTCTAACAATGGATGCTTCTCTTTGAGCCTTTCTCTTCCTTTTATAAGCTACTTTTTGGCCCATTAATTTGAATTTCCTTTTCCCTTTGAAAATTCCCTCCAAAAGTGTTCAAAAACACTTTTTTAATAAAATATTACATAAGGCCTTATAATGTCCCATTTAGATGGCCACTTTATCAAAATAATAACAATAATATTTAAGCTGTCATTTTACAATGTATTAGAATAATGTTACTGGGACCGACTTAAAGCATTATTATAAAATAATTTTCCTTCATTAAATTATTTTGAAAAGGGGACATAACACAATTGTCAAATCTAAAGAAGGATAATAATGAGCCAATAACAAACTTTATCGCACAATTCAACCACCTCATCGAAAGAATTAGTTTTTCTTTGAAACCTTCTCAAAAAATCCTCTTAAGTTGCTTTATAAATGTCATTCAATCAAGGATTGCCTTTGTGATCAAATACTATGAGATTGATGGGCTTGATGAAACCTAGGAACGAGCAATTAAGCTCAAAGATGACATGATCACAACTGGCAAACTTAGGAAGGACTCCATCATGCCCATGGTTCCAAGTTCCACTAATCCTTTGTTGTAGAGAGTGGCGACTAATGTAGCCAACATGAAAAGACAATTTCAACAAAATGTTCTTGTGCATCAGTATCAAGGGCATCTTAAAAGAAATAATAGAAATGATAGACCGAGACTACCTTCTCCACTTGAAAGGTTTGCCTTGGAGACTCCTTGTAATATCCCACCCCCTTATGGTTTTTTGTGGTTTAGTTGAACCTGGTGCGTTTTGGGTTTTTTTTTTTGCATTTGACATAGAACTTGCATGCATATATTTTTAGAATATAACATGAAATAGCAAACCCAGTTGTTCATTTTCAATAGAAATGCAATGTATGACAAATAGAAGCAATACCCATGTAAAGAAATGCAAAGAAGGTCAAACAATGGTCATACCCATTTGCTGTCATGTAGATACCAGCCTGAAATAGACTGTCACAACAGCTTCAAGCTTATAAAACCCTTGCAAACTTTGTATTTTCAACCTATAATATCAACAAGGCAAGATACATCATACATCAAGGTGGGACGCCTCCATTGAAGGCAGACATCAACTCCAAACAAGTCGCTGATGTCAAACAAAGCTGACCCACGTCCTCCAAAGTGTTAGTACGGCCTGTGGTGGCAGCAACAGCTATAAACCACTATCCCCAAAGCTTCTAATCACTGCTGAAACTCTGTATTGCATCTGCAGAAACCCCATGCTCAGCTGGGTGAAGGAAACTCCTCCAAAAACACATCAAACACTCAAAATCATGCTCTATGTTGTACGGCCCTGCCTGGGAAGGTACGGCCAGTATGGGAGGATTTAACTACCACAAAACACCACCAAAATTCAGTCTATGAACTGCAATATGTTCTTCAAGATTGTCCAACAATTATCATGCCAAAAACTTTGAGATATGTCAATGAAATTCACTCTGCGACAAGTCTGCAATCTGCCATTGAAGCACAATTGTAACCTCTGAAATGAGATCATCAAAAAACACCCTAGAGATGTCTTTCAACCCTGCAGGTGCTCAAACCAATGAAGGATTTCATCTTCATAGGTTGTTGGTTCAAAACCCTAATACCCAGAGAACAAAGCTCATTTGATAAAATTATGCAATGGTAAGTGAAGAACGAATTCACTTTTCACTTTTATTCCTCTCTTGTTTTCCAACGCCACTTTTAGGGATTTAATCTTTTAATATTATTTCTCCTTTTTATGCCTTGGGCACCCATCTCATAAAGACATGACTTTATTTATTTTTAAAATTCACTAAGTCCTCCAAGTATAATAAAGTCACTTTATTAAAAGATATACTAAATTATATATTTAATTTAACTTAGTTATATCGATTAATAAATAATAATTCGAACGGTCTCTACACGCGAGTTCCGTAGTACCACTGAGCTGGCCAATAGAACAAAGACTAATTTCAAGACCGTTGCACCAACTCACTCTAAGTCCCATGAGCCCCTGTTAAAATAGTAAGTTTGGCCGAATGGCCCAAACTCACTCCAAAAAGTGTCAGATAATACATCCCGCCAAAAGAAGTCCAACTCATCACTCCATGAAAGGTGACCGAGCCTCGATGAACCAATTCTTCGTGGGTCCCCTAACCACCCCTTGTTAGCCTACGGGAACCCGTGTAGTAGACTAACCTGATGTGTTGTGCTAGCCTAGGAAGGAGGAATTATACACCTCTAAATGATACCATTAACATTTTTTGTTATTTCCGTGAGACAAGAGAACAAGATGCTCAACATTGTCCAGAGATGCTTGCATGATGCAACTCATGTCTTCTTCCCAATCAAGTTATCAAAGGTTCCCAAGTAACCTTCAATGACTATGAGAGTAACCTTCAATGACTATGAGATGAGGCTGAGAAGAACTCTATGACAAGATATATTCAAAATGGACCAATTTGTACTCATGGAATTAAATAGCTATGAAAGAGCATATGGCTGAAAAGAGGAGAGACCATGAAGCACATCCATGGGAGAAGCCACCAATGGTGTTTTGTTAACAAGATCTTGTCGATATCTCTTCATCGGCAAATCATGATCACGAGTTAGATTTCCCATCTACCTCACAAGCCTTGCATAATTTCTATGGAGAAGAACAATGTTGTGTTAGAAGGAACTGCATACCATCTATTTTCTAAGGTAGACAAAGTCTCCCAAAAGTCCATAGAGCAAAGTGATGATTCAACTGCTTCCACTAAACAAATAGACAATGATTGTGCCATGGGTGAAGAAGCATTGAATGAGTTCTCCGCATTTGAGAGATCATTTGAAGACCCTGCACAAGACAAAATTGGAGCAAGGGTTGTGGCTTCAAGTTTAGTAGTTCCTAAGACACTCAAGACGAAAGGTCTCAATTTCAACTAATGTCTTCACTCGAGATGGGTAGTTCACTGATAGAGGTTAATGGTTCTCATCTAGAAGTCAGTGAGGCAGCACAATTGGATCAAGCATAGTCTCTTCTTTGTGGGGGCAATGAAGTTTCAAATTTATGCACTAGATAAAATTCAAATATGGATGATTCGTTGCCAATTTTGAACATCTTCTTGCAACAAATCAAGAGCATGTCTTCAGTGAAAGACAAGGGATTTCCTCATGAAGTTTGAACCATCTTCACCCTTGTCCTCAATAGATTTCCATAACATCATTACAAAATCAAAAGTTGAACATATGATAGTGGTTTGTGAGCTTGTACTAGAAGAAGGGGTGTCGACCAAGAAAGATGGAATGCTACTAGTGGCACTTGTTCCCACTCCTACCCTTGTGACATACAATAGCAGCTACGCATTTGAAGATGATGAGTTCAATTGTTTTCTTCTTTTCTTGGAAGATTTCTTTGAAGAAGATTGCCATGGCGGGGTTGAAAAGATCCAATTTGCTCAAAGTCCACCATCACCATGTGAGGATGTTCTACAAGGTTTGCTACTAGAGATTGATGTTTTCCTTCAACGTGCTCACTTTGATGATGACCCCATGATCAAAGAAGATATTGTCCTTGAAGGTTTGCTAGACCAAGTTCCATCATGTACAAATGATAAGTGTTGCAAGCACATGATTCACAACCGACACCCATTGTAGACTTGGAGAGTTGAGGGCAAGGGATGGAGATTTTTCTTCAACATCTTCAACCTATTTTAGAGAATAATGCCTCATTTGAATTCAAGATCGAATATGCCAAACTGACAGGTGAAGACCAAACAAGATGTAAGGTGATCACCATTCCTATAAACATGTTGCAACAAGAGGATTTAACAGCATATCTTCATAAAGAGGTGAGTATCTCCATCTACTAGAGGGGTTTTTCCTTGAGGAAGACTATCTGAGGCTACCAAACATCAATCAATTTGTGCTGGAATTTTCCCTACATGATCATTCCTACCAGCCTAAACCATGGATTTTTATGAAAAGTTTTCAAAGATTTTCAAGATGTGAGTTGTTGTTGTTGGAGCCCCAACTCAAACATAGGGGTTGTTACTTTTCCCAACCCATAAATGGCTTCATCTAGTCAGTTTGTTCCCTTTTGTCCGTAGATAGGTAGGTGTTATCTTTTCTTGCATTCATGATGTCATAATGTTTTTCCCTTTCAGATAATGTGTTCACTTATTGTTTCGTTTTAGAGATTTATCCACTCTCTAATGAGGAATAGACTTACCTCTGCAAGAGCAGGAAACCTTTTTGTTGTATATAGTGTCTTGCATCTCATTGATCACAACACAGCTAAGTATAGGCAAAGCCCAATGACATGGTGGGATGTAAAGCCTAAGAAGCTGTGACAGGTTGATGAGGAGCAAGAGCTACAAACGAGATTGGATGGGCTCACATTGTTCGATGAGGATACAATTCCTTCCAGCAGTTACAGTGATGAGGAGTTTTCAAGTTATCTAATCAATGATGATGACTCTGATTTTTTAGCTTGTTGCTCAAACAAAAACCAGCTATGGATATTTTTTATGGATTTTTTTTTGGCATTCTCATTATGTCATTTTGATGCTTGTCACTTGTAGACTCCAGTTGGTACTTTCAGCTCATTTGTAATGGATTCTGATTTTCAGCTACTATGATATTCAAATGATAATATTTATGATTTGACAATTGGCATTGTTTAATTGTTATAACTTATCAATTATTAGTCATTTCGTGTGTTTTCAATTTTATATTTATTATATAATTTTGTACATTTTGTGTAAATTATGGAATATATATATATATATAGTCATCCCCCACCATCTCCAAAATTTAGGATTTTTTTTGTCATCCCCCTATCATCCCCAAGTCCCAGAAACTCAAAGAAACACTAAAGTAAAGTGCTGATACAATTTTCAAGGAAAAGTCACTCTAGATATATGATTCATGAGAAAAACTAACATGATTGATGTGTCAACCTCAAAACACTCAAATAATTTTAATATGCCAATATGGATTAAGATATATGCCTGATATTGTATTATGTTTCTCATTTAGTATAAATATTTTATTTACCCTTGTTAAAATTTTAAAAAAGGGCATTGAGGAAAATTTTCAGTAAGGCTTGCACTGCAATTTCAGAAATGAACAACAAACAACAGAATCGTAAGACATTTGGTATCAAAAACTGATAAAAAATTAAGAGTTTCATTCATGAATTTTAACTTTTGATAATAGGAATAATGTTAAGCAAATAATTAATATTTTTATTTTACAAAAAAAATAGTGCCATTAGGGATCACCGTATTAAGTATTAAAGTTGATATTTTTATTAAAAAAGGTACCGACCATTCCTTAAGACAATCACAATATATACTTTTTCTGTATAATCCTATTTTTTCTCTAAAAAGATACCGACCATTCCTATTCTTTCTCTAAAACTCACAAACAATATCAACAATTCAAAGGGTAATATCTGCAAACATAATCAATGCTTGTGAAATGCACAATATACGGAACAACATAGCTGCATTTAGATACTAACATATAATTCAACACAAAAGTTCCATGATGTGGAAAAACATAAAGAAAAAAAACGAAAAGCATATAAATTTACTTTAAATACTACAGAATAAAATAAATTGACTAAAAAAACAAAAGTTAAAAGTCAATGCAATAGATGAGGCTTATCCAGAAGAGAAACATACGAGAGAATCGAAGAGAAGATAACCTGAGAAAGGTAAGATTGTTCTTGTATCTTTAGAGCATAAGGAAACTTTACTTCTTTCCCATCCTTAGTTTTCACCGTGACTTGCCAACTGCAACATTAGAAAACAAGCTTTATTCAGCCAAAAGCAATAATGAAAAAGTATCAGTAAGAACATATTCTTTCACCACTATTGTTTCCATTCAAGAAAATACATAACCTAAGTACAATCAAAAATGCGAGTAGCATCATATTTAGAAATGGAGAAAATATTTAACAAAAGGAACAAGTTGCAGCAGAATTAGCAATTCCATAGCTACAAAAAATCACGCACTTCCTCAAAAGCACATCCCATGGCAGACCATACAAATGTTTGTCTACTAAAAGAATAGCAAGACACAACCAGCATCTCAACATTTCTTCAGGATTGTCAATGCATTTCAGCACTGAATTAGCGATGCAACTTAATACAATTTGCACTAGTAAAAAACCCTTAGAAAGTTATGCTCCCCCATGAGCCCAAACATGCAACAATGCAGGGCTGAGTGGGGTTCACTTTCACCTTTCTGAAGACTAGATCCCAATCACAAGGAAGGCTCTAGTCCTCCATAAAAAAACAGATGCTTAGAAAAATGGTATCCATTTGACCAGTTAAAAAATTGGATATCAGATCTCTCAATCCAAGTTCCATCCCCAGAATGTCAGATCCCTCCCAATAGATATCTATGTATTATCATGCCTCCCAATGATAGTATGCTACTATGCAGGGTACTGTGCAAAGTACTATGCCTTTGACAACCTTATAAAGTAAAATCAAGAAAGAATATCAGGAAAAGAAAAACAAGGGAAAATTACATATTCTGCCAGACATATTCTCATACTAACATTGAAGACCAGGATATACAGGATTGATGCAACCATTATTATCCAAGCTAGTCTTAGCTGATTTGGCTTTACAAGTGGCCTTGAAACTCTAGAATCAAATCCAGGAAGTCCACCCATAGGGAAATCAACTAATAAAGATGCTTAGACTGAAACAGGAATAGGAGACTAGGTTCTGTGCATTATTTGCTAACAAATGGCATCATAACAATTACACATCAAGATTCATTCTTTACTCCAACAAGTAGCTTTTCAAATGAAAATTCATTACTCAACTCGCTGTGCTAAAACCCAACTGTGACCCCTTATTACATACATTTGAATATTCTTCTATAACGTTCGAAAAGCCATCGCCAAGGAGATTCCCTTCTCCATGCTTGGTTCAGCTCTATGGCTAGGCCCATGTCACTAATATTGTGGCTTCCCACAGGAGATAGTATACCTTGATTGTCAAAAGAATAGAGAGTATTCTGTCCTCTCTAAGGATTGCTCCACAGGGTCCACTCCATTCTAACCTAAACAATGCCTACACTCCACTGAAGCCTAAATGAGACAAGATATCCAAACCAGAGACGTGAAGAACAACATACATCACATCACACATGATTTTTCTTATGATATCACAAATGACATCATTATATGACATCACACTAGAAAACCTTAACTTGTGAATGGTAAAATAATTTTTTTCTTTCTAGGCTAACCTGACATTAGCTGTAGGCAATAACATATAACAAATAGTATACTGACCATGCCAGCTAGAATCCATGACTGTGTCATATAATGCTTCACCTATGTACCGTGAGGATGCATCCTTTGCATATTTTGACCTGTCCCTTATAGGGGACATTTCAAGGATACAGGGATGGGTAGGAAACATCCCCACCCCGTACCCAATTTCTGGAAAAAAAACAGGAAATGTTTCCGGAATGGGAGATTTGCAGGAGGAAATGACAGCGGACGGCTAGCCATCCCCTACAACCCAAGCAATTTAAAATATTTAATTTTTTAAACAAAAAATTGAAAAAAAAAGGAATTGGATGGGCCCACACCCCTTTACAACAACCTTAAACCTAGAACAGCCCCACTAACAACTAAAAACAAACTAAAAAAAACTCATATTATCATTTTCCAATTTTTGAAGAAGACTAAGAAAGAGAAAGCTATGATAAGAGAAGAGAACCACAGTCAGAAGAAGGCAAGAGAGCATCAAATCTATCATTTGAGGTAACTTTACTATTCACTGTTCATTTGTTCAAATTCCTTTGCATTCTTTTTTTGTTTTTGTTTTTTTGTTCCGAACACTTACGGAGGTTTTTTGTTTGTTTTTTTGTTTTTTGTTTGCACTTGCAGCTGTGTTTTGAATTTTCAATTAAAAAAAAAAACAATGAGCAGCAGTGAGGGTAGTGAGGATGAAGAGATTCAAATTCAACAAAGAAGTCATAGAAGTACTATTGGGGGGTCTTCTAGGAGTGGGAATGTTGCAGAAACTATGAGTTCAAATAACCCATTTGAATGTCCTTTTGAACTCCTCAAAACCTATGCAAACAGCCCATTTAATCCAAAATAATAAAAAAAATCTTTTACAATTTGCAACAGCCATAGACAAAGACAAGAAAAAAATTCAGGGGGGGGTAGAGTACGGCTATGTCATTTGTGCAACAAAAACTATAAGGGCAGCTACACAAGAGTTTATTCTCATCTTTGTGCATAAGTGGACAAGGGGTAAAAGGTTGTGAAAAATAACCCTATCTCAGAAGGCCAAGGTGACTAGGTTGTACGTGTAGGTGGAGGCAAGAAATAAGGGAATGCCAATAGAGACTATGCAGCCTAATAACTCATTTCCTAAAGATGTTTACTATGCAGTCACAAGAGGTTGTTGAGTCTTCTCTTGCTAATTTAAACTTTGCCTATGCCATACAATTTCATGTCACATGTTCTCCCTATTTCAAACAAATGTTCAAAGATGCAATTGTTGTTGACCCCTCATTTTCCCCCCCTGGAGAACATAAGCTATGCACCACTCTCCGTGCTAGAGAGTATTCTAAGGTGAGTGTAGTGATGGAGGAAATCAAGCAAACTTGGATAAGGGATGATTGCTCTATCATCATGGATGGGTGGACCGATATTAGACATCAACAACTCATCAATATCGTCACATGTTCAATTGGCTCTTATTTTCTTAGAGCTTGTTTAGGGAAGAAGAAGAATGTAAACTTCCAATCTTAGATTTTGAACGATGCCATAGAAAAGGTTGGGCCCTCCAATGTTGTACAAGTGGTGACCAATTCAGCCTGTGTATGTAAGTTACTTAGCTTGATAGTGGAGAGTGCTTACAAGCACATTTTTTGGACCCCATGTTGTGTTCATGTGTTGAACAACGCATTGAAAGACATTGGGAAGATAGATCGGGTGAAGGCAGTGGTGGCAAAAGCTAGAGAAATACAAATGTTCATTTGCAACCGTCACACCTCATTTGCTTCATTCAAGACTTTTTTTAAAAAGGAATTCCTAAAGCTTGTGGATACTAGATATGCCAGCTACTTAATTTTGTTAGAGAGGATGCTTGAGGTGCAGGAGCCTCTACAATTAATGATAGTTAATCCGGAGTGGGGTAGACGGCCAGAGGCAAGCACGGCTAAAAGAAAAAGTGTGAAACAAAAGATCCTTGACGATGATTGGTGGTCCATAATGTGGTAAGAAATGGCTGATTTTATTATTAAATAGTTAATTTATTAATGTTTCTAAGTTATAAATTATTTTCATTCTTTGTACATTCACTCTTTGTCATTTAAATCTTATTTTTTGAAATTTTACTTTTTGTAACTTGTTTGTAGATATGTTTGCTCCTTCATCTCACCTGTTGTGCAAATCATAAGATATGTTGATACAGACTCTCCTAGCTTTGGAGAGAATTATGAGACATTTGATAGTATGCATGGGCAGATGAAGCAAGCCATTCATAGCAGGAATCCTACTTTGGGATTTTATGAGGAGCATATTAGGTCCATTGTGATGTGGCGGTGGAACACTATGAACACCCCACTTCCCCACTTCATATGGCAACCTATGCTCTAAATCCCAAATAGTATGTAGCTAAGTCTGCGAGAGTGCCTCCATCTCATGATGAAGAGGTGAAAGAAGGGCTCATGAAGGCCCTTCAAAAAATGTATAATGATGAGGAGTCTACTTTATTTCGCACATAGTGGCTAGCCTTTGTTAATCTCCATGGTCCAACATTCAGCAAACCAAAGGCAAGGATGGATAGAGCTACATTAGCTCAAACCAACCCTAGTGGATGGTGGATGTTGCATGGCAAGGAGGCACTAGAGTTGAGGCTACTTGCCACTCGCCTCCTTTCACAAGTTGTCAATTCCTCTGATGCAGAGAGTAATTGGTCCATATACAACTTCATTTAGTCAGTCAAGAGGAATAGGCTTACCTCTCGATAGGCAGAGAAGTTGGTGGTTGTGCATAATGCCTTGCAGCTTCAAGATCAACAAACTCCTAACCATCATCAGACTTCAACCACATGTTGGGATGTTGATCCCAAAGATGCCACAAGTTGATGAGGAGGCATATGAGGGATTGGTTGGGGTTACATTGGATGAGGCATCCCCTCATAATGGTTGTCACTCAAACTCACACTCCTATTTTGATGCAGTGTTACTAGATGTTGATTAGGGACGACGACATATTTTCACTATTTTTGTAATTTTGTAGTTGAAACTTGCAGCCTTTGGACATTTTGTTGTAATTTTTATATAATATATATGCATATTGTGAAGGAAAGCTAAGTCACAAGGTCTAAGTTCGAGTTCAAGTTCGGCAACGATAAAATTTGAATTAAGTTCGGCAAGGAAAAAATTGGAAAAAAAATCATGATTAAATTCGACTAATATAAATCTAATTTGAATATTTTATTGTATTAAATTAAAATTACTAAAAATTTAAATATAATTATTAAAAAGAAACTAACATTATGTTAAATTTAAATATATTATAATAAATTTAAAATATTAAAAATATAAATAAATTTAAAAACTGTATATATATTAAATATATTAATAATTAAAAATCTAAATTAAACATTTTAAATCATTAAATTCTAATATTGGAAATAAAAATTAAAATTAATAGAAAAAGAAATCATCACATTTTAAAACTTAATGTATTAAATTTTATAAAAACAAAAAAAATAAAATAAAAGCAAAATAAAGAAAAAAGCTATATGGTCAAAACAAAACCTAAAGACAAAAGCTACATGGAACAAAATAAAGAAAAAAAAATAGGATGCAACACCCACCTCTATCGCCTCTCGTAGCCATCTATTACAACAAACACCGCAGCCATTTCTTGCACACTTGGAAAGTGTCGACACTCGCCTCAACGTCGAGCTCACACTATTAACCACTTTGCTAAACTAGTTTAGCCATTGATTGCTATAAGGTAATCCTGAAATCAGCAAATGTATACTTAAACTTTTGCTGATTGTGTTTAGATGAGGTTTTGACCATTTAAGTGCATCAACCAACCATAAATATTGTTAACAATGTAAATCTCAATGTAGACTACAATAAATGTTGTAGTTATCCTATGATAATGTCATGTCCCCTTTTTCGAACTAGAGCCATGGAGAAGACCTCTAGCCTATTTCCATTTCCCGTAGGCTAAGAAGAAAAACAAGGGATATTAATTATAATATTATTTTAAATTGGGCCCGGAAATTTTAATTTAAGGGGCAACTTAAATAATATTATTAAAATAAAATAAAAAATGCTTTTAAACACTAATATTAAAATAAAAAATATTTTTAAATACTAAAAAATTAAATTAAATTAAAATTAAAAGTATTTTTAAATACTATTTGGAGGAAATTTAATCAAAAGCCCAATTTTTGGAAATGTTTAAAAAGGGGCGCTTGGCTTACTTTTTGGCATGGAGATTTCATTTGGCATTTTCATTGTCAGCATTTGCATTTGAGTTTCGGCATCCAAGGACGAAAACACTAGTCCAAAAGGAGGAAAACCCTTTTGGCTCTTGTTTTCAGGAGGTGAGGATGAAAACCCTCATATTTAGCATTGGCAAATTCCACCAAGGGTTTGCATGTTTAGTTAATTCAGAGATTTGTGCAAAATTTCAAGATCTTATCAATTTCGATTTGTAAGCAAATTATTGTTCGTGATTTTTTAAAGCTGACCTTGTCGATTTTCAGAGTTCTTCATCATTTATTGTTGTTGATCAACTAATTTTCAAGCTGTTTGGAGGTGCGCCAGCCATATTGGGAGTGGTACAATCAGACCGTACCATATAATGAGCCATTTTGAGGTCCATACAACATTCATTGACAGCATTTTGGAGTTTCCAACCATTTCAACTTGCACTGCCAACAAAGCGAGGTTTTTCTTGCACAATAAATCATCATTTTCAGATCTATACCAACCGCCATTCATTCTAATCCAGCCGTATAGCATTTATTACCAGCCATACCAATCATTATTGTTGCTCTAGGGTGTCGTACAAGTCTACAGTAGTCTTTAGAGGAGTTGTACCATCACTTTGGAGAGGTGAACAACACTTTAAGTCCCATTTACAAAGGTGCCAGCATTGGGAAAGGTCAACCATAATTTTATTTCAAGAACTTAAGTCGATGTTCATATTTCCTTTCTTTTTTTCTATATATACACTATGTTATTATCCAGAAAGAGGTTTGAGATTTAACATAGGTTATGATGACTTAAGAATAGGAAGAAGTTAAGAACATGACTTGAGCTTTTATGTTATGATTTGATAAAAATACAAACCTGCAAATGGTGATATATTGTTTATTGCTAAATCCTAGGTAGGATTACCTTTATATAATAGAGCTTACTATATGAGCTTAAGCACTCCAAGGTCGTTCCTCTCTTCTAGTAATGGAAGTCAACTGGTACCCTTGAAAGAGTCGAATTGACTTGATATTGATGTGATAATTTTAAACCTTGACAACTATTGTAATTTAGTTGCGTGGTAGGAGTTATAAATATTACCTTTGGGAATTTAAGATCTCTACTTTATACGTAGGTTGGAGTGTGTAAATTCTCTTGTCAATTGAGTGAGATGGCAAGTATAGATGGAGATAGCATCACTATTATTTTGGTCTAGATAACATATGTGATGGTTAGTATGTAATATACACCCCTGTTCTGCCTTGGTTTTTTTTGTTTTTGGTTGTGTTTAAGAAAAGTAGATGGAAATGCAGAAGGTGTCTTTTGTTTATAATAGATATCAGAAATCAAATGATTTGCAACTTTAAATAACTCAGAATTTTTTGCACTATTCAGAATCACATAAGGCTGAAAATTCCAAATTTAATTTCTGATCTAAAAATACAATTTTTCTCAAAAATAAAGGCACAACCCAATTCGTCAAATAACATTACATAACTAAATCAAACATACCTAGAAAATTTGACGGACTTTGATAATTTGTTGTACTTGCAACCAGCAACTACAAGCTCCAAAATTTGAACGTCAAACCTCCAAACTAAGTTAAAATTGCTCACAAGGGATTGAAGATTGATTTCCAGCCCTAGGCGCCCTCAAACACCACAAAAAACTGCCCAAACCCTAGGCGTCTTCATCCCAAACTCCCCACGTCCTCACACTAGTTGTATGGCCGGAACCAGCAACTTCAATCAGCAAAGAAAATCAGAAAACCCTCCTTAAAATCTGTTAATATCACTTCAATCTGCATTCCTATTGAATTCTCCAAATATGCAATGGAGATTGAAGCTCAAATCTGTGAATATAAACAACTGTGAAGCACCAATGTGACTCCTATATGAAGCCACCACTAATGTGAATCCTGTATGAAGCCACCACTGAATCCTCCAGATTGGGTCTCTCACCAACGTGGAAGATGTTGCCTGCAAGGGTTTATGTCCTCACAAACCTTCAGGAAGAACCAGCTCCTCCAGCAAGAAGAAAAACAAATATCAAGTCAAGCATGAATGCCAAATGAGCTCCAAAACTTTACTTTTATTCTCCTCAAAAACCCACGCTCAACTTGGGCTTTTTTTTTAAATTATTTTAATTACTTTATTTCCATCCCTTATGTCTCCCTCTATTTGAACGCCACATTTGAGGAGGAAATAAACTTGACTTTATAACATAAAGTCTTAGCAACGTTGAACGCTCCACATTAACTTTATAAAATATGCCTTCTAATTATTTTTCCCCAACGCCCCTTTTATGAAGTCACTTTAATATTTTAATTAACATTAAATGAAATCTTTAATTTAACCTAAATGACATTAATGTTAATTAAAATAACATAATTTTGCCCACGAACTCCAACAAGCAACCAAAAGAGTGACCAATCATGTAGTGACATGGAAACTGTGCTACATGAGAAGTCGGTGTTGAGTGGAGACCCTGCTAAAAATAGTAAGAATGGCTCAAAAGGTCCGAAAACGCTCGAAAAGACATAACCGCGAACCTCTTGACATTACTGAGCTCAATGCAACCCCTCGAAAGGCCCCGAGATGGCCGAACTGCCATGTCACCAAAACAATGTCTAGACTGACACTTACTATAAATAGCAGTGTTCTCCGAGGACCAAAGAGAACAAACCCAAAAAAACTAGAAAGATTGTCGCCATGCAAGCACTTACTATAAATAGTAAGTACAAACAAGTTGTTTGAAATCCCTCTGGAAAGTGTCATACAGCTCCACTGGATCACTTGAGCACACTGATAACATCAAAATACTCCTCTAATCACGCTGTCACAAACCCAGAAAGTTAGCTCCAATTGTGTTGCAAGAGAACTCGAAAATGGGGACATTACATAGTACACTTTCAATTTGCATCAATAGATGTTGCATTGTGATGTTAAAGTTATTTAATAATGAATGACCTATGTGGACATAACATGTAAACCTAATGACTTATATGTGACTATTAAAGTCAACTATATGTTGTACAATTATTTTAGCATAGAATCCATTATAGGATTGTAATGCATAACGTGTGCATTATTGCTATTATTTTGGGACTATGGAATGATAGATAAGGGCTTTAGCTTTGGATTGATTTTCCATCATCTTAGATGTCAAGTTAACAATATGTGATAAGGGCAATACTTATTGCAATGATAGTCATTGCTCTATATACTGCCTAAGGGGTTATTTGTCATTGATTGGTTGCGCAGGTTTCTGAATCTTCTCTAAAGCTGTAATGTTGAATTTAGGTCCAACTACATCAAGATGAGGTAGTAAGACCTTATTTCCCACTGTATTAGTATTGGGTCGATTTAGGAAATTATGTTATGGTGTGGATTAGTATCCTTGGTGAGCTATGTAGTAAACATTATTACCCTGGAACTATATTATTTAAATTATATTTAAAGGACTAAATGTCAATTATGGACTTGTCCTCTGGATATTTTTATCCATCTTGTTGAATGTCGAGATATCATGGTGAGATGATAGGACATTCTTAAGCTATAGGCATTGATCATACAATTAACCCTAGAGGGTTTTATACTTAATTACTCAATAGAATATGTTCAAAAATACAAGTGAGTTTATATTGTTTCTAATTCGTAAATGCTTGGATCACGAAACCACTAGTTGCATGAAGGGTTTACCAAGGATTGGAGAAAATAGATTAGACTATACCCTTTGAGTCTTATTACTAAAAGGCCTAAAATCTATAACTTAATGAAGGGTTGTGTCGACGAACTACGAAGCCTCTAATCTCAATACGTAGGCAAGGCCATTTCGTATGAGCCCCTGAGGCATAGGTCTGGCCCTTAGGATGGGTCCATCTTTGTGTTTGTGAATTCTTAAGATCCTTGGTGAGATAATGCATCAATTTAATTACTCAAGTAGAGTAAGATGTAGGCTAGTTTGTCTAGCCTTATTATATTATTCATTGACTGGATATTTTTTGGGGATGATATGGTAAAAAATAAATTATATTTGTTTTATTGTTTTATTCTTAGCTTGAAGTTCTTCCTCAACCAAAAAGATTTGAATGATAGGCAACAGAAATGGTTAAGTAAGCTACAAGCTTATGATTTTGACATTGAGTATGTTAAGAGGAAAAATAATGTTGTGGCTGATGCATTATCTAGAAAACCACATTTCTGCTCTATGTCTTATATTTCTGCTGATTGGAGAGTGGCCATTATAGCGGAGTATGCTAAGAATGCACTTGCTAATGATATCTTGGAGGGCAAGTTTCAGGATGAAAGGTATAAGATGGCAAATGAGGTCATCCTTTACAAGGATAGGGTGTATCTTGTTCCTAAGTCTAAGGTGAAGGAAAGGATTTTAAGGGCAGCTCATGACACTGCAGGCCATCCAGGGTATTACAAAACTTATAAGCACGTGAGAGAGAGATTTACATAGAAGGGGCTCAAGGAGGATGTTCTCAAACACATTAGAGAGTGCCTCACGTGCCAACAAAATTAGACAGAGCGAGTATTTCCAACAAGATTGTTGCTGCCCTTGCCTATTCCAGATCAAAATGGGATAGTATTTCTATGGATTTCATCACAGGCCTTCCACAAGCTTAGGCTAAAGATTGCATCTATGTTGTGGTAGATAGACTCACTAAGTATGCACATTTTTTGTTAGTGGTTGATTTGTTTTTTAGAGAGGTGTTTAGACTCCATTGGGGTTACCTAAGAACATAGTGAGTGATAGGGACAGTAGGTTTCTTAGCTTGTTTTGGCAAGAGCTCTTTCGATTAACGGATACAGAGTTGACTCCTAGCACTTGCTATCACCCTCAAACGGATGTGAGGATAGGGATTGTGAATAAGTGGATTGAAGGATATTTGAGGAATTATATAGTAGGGCAGTAGAAGGCATGGATAAAATGGCTCTATCTTGGGGAGCATTGCTACAATTCTTCACACCACATGTCCATAGGTATGTCTCCATTCAAAGCTTGGTATGGTTATGATGCTCCATCCTTCTTGGATGTGGTTGTTTCGAATAGCAGAATGCCTAGGGAGAGTGATTTGGTGCAGCAAAGTCAGGACATCTTGAGAGCACTTAAGGAGAGCCTACAGCAAGCACAAAATTAGCACAAGATGTATGCAAATTGCCACCATTTCGAGAGGACTTTTGAGGTGGAAGACATGGTTTTCTTGAGGTTGCATCCTTATAAGCAATCTTCTCTCATAAGGAGTGGAGTTGAAAAGCTCAAACCAAGGTTTTATGGGCCTTATAGGGTATTGAAGAGAATTGGGGAGGTTGCTTATGAGCTTGAGTTGCCAGAGCATAGCTAGATTCACAATGTGTTTCATGTTTTATGACTCAAGAGGGCTCTTCGACAACATATTATTCCTTCTACAGAGTTGCCACCACTTGATGATGAGGGTAAGTTGATTTTGGTGCCGAAGGCTATTGTTGACATGAGAGAGAATAAGTTGAGGAATAGGAGCATCACAGAGTACTTCGTGCATTGGAGAAGTCTTCCATTGGAGGATGCCACTTGGGAGGGTGCAGAGATTCTTGATCATCTTAATCTATGATTGCTTGAGGACATGCGATTTCGAGAAGGCCAGACTATCATGTCCCCTTTTTCAAAATAGAGCCATTGAGAAGACCTCTAGCCTATTTTTATTTCCTGTAGGCTAAGAAGAAAAATAAGGGAAATAATTTATAATATTATTTGAAGTTGAGCCCAACAACTTTTAATTTAAGGGGCAACTTAAATAAAAAAAATTTAATGAGTGAATTGTGGCCATGCGGGCCACTCCCAATAAATAAAGAACAGAAAATTAGAAATGGCTGCTCCAGAGGAGGGCCTTAAACAAAAACCTTGTACGGGTGATTATATTCAAAACCATAGTTGAAAAACTCAGACTCGGCAAAAACTAGGGGAAAAGCTCGGCAATAACTCGGCAAATTTATCGAACATTTAAACATGCATAATTTTTTAAAAATATTCTTTGCAAATTTATCGAACATTTAAATATGCATAATTTTTTAAAAATATTCTTAAAAAAGACTATCATATGAAAGAAGAGATTTTGGACTATATTATTTATAAAATAAAGTCCAACTCTAGACTGTTTTACAGTGTTATAGACTTACAGTTTTACATCATAATCCTATATCATCATAATCCTAGACTGTTTTAGTATTTTTTAGTGTTACAGTATTACATCATAATCCTATATTTATAAAATAAAGTCAAAATTTATATAGGATTATGATGATATATAAAATAAAAAAGTCTAGAGTTAGACTATTTTATAAATAATAAAAAAATCAAAATTTTAAAATGACTATCATAGATTCATATGAAAGAAGAGTTTTTGAACGAACTATCAAAATTTATATAGGATTATGATGATCCTATATAAATTTTGACAGTTCGTCCAAAAACTCTCCTTTCATATGATATAGTATATAAATTAAAATTCATATGAATTTATATACGATTATTTGAAGTTTTGAACTGTATCATATATATACCTTTATTTAATATACATAATCATAATCGTATATAAATTTTGACAGTTCGTCCAAAGTCTCTCCTTTCATAAATTCATATGATAGTCTTTTTAAAATTTCTATTTTTTTTATAAATATGAATCATGATACAGTTCGCCCAAAATCTCTCCTTCAAACTTCATTCAAGCTATATCGATTTTGGAAGATTCGAAAGTCTAGCTTTCAATTTGTCGCCGGCTAGGGTTTCGTGGGTTGTCATCCGTCCGTCACTGCCACTGAAGATGAAGAAAACAAAACAAAAGTTAAAGTCGCAGGCCGAGTTTTGTGGTTAGGGCTCGCGCATTTTGTGTGAGTCCTGCGAGTTTTTAACCCAAAAAACGCCACGAGTTATTCATAAAACTCGGCCTGCATTTTTGCCTGTGAAACTCGCTCCAGTTTCTGATACGCATGTACTCACGAGTTTAGCGAGTTACATGTGAGTTTTTCAACTATGTTCAAAACATGTCTGATACAAAAAAACATATACTAATGTCTTCCCTATGCTTACTGTGGATAATTACGTATCTATATTATATTGTATTCTTAACCATTTTGCATTCTACTATATAATATTTTCTACACCTAGTCATCGTCGGCTACATCCACCATCTCCACCCCTTCCGTGCCAGAGTCCAAGCTACCAGAGTCGATAGCGAAGGACCAATCTGCACAATGAGCATCTGCCACTCCCAAGAGAACCTTGAGGAATTCCACACCACACCTAGCCTTCTACTTTCACTCCTCATTTTGTCCCACCGCTGCAATCACAAAAGATACCCACGGTCCATTATAGGTCAAAGGATCACTAGCCAGGTGCCATTGTTAGGCAGGAACCCCAAGCCAAGAATAGCATCATCCAAGATCTTCTTCAGTCCCCCCCCCCCCACCAGTGTAGTTTATCTAGTGCCTCCACCACCACCCGAATAACATCTTTTGGCTCCCCCAAATCTAACAGCATAGCAACCAACATAGAGGATATATCAATATTCACCCTATACTTGTGAAGCACCATGTAGACTGCATGCAAAACAATAACCAACCGTGATTTGAAGAATTTTTTCAACCTAAGATCCGAGATATGTCCCATAAAAGCAATTTGTCTCCTCTTTGCTTTGAGACATATTATTGAATCCACATTGTCAACTTCGATGCAAATGGCATTCTAATTAACATATATATTGTTTGTTGCAATACATGGCATAGTTGTCATCATAAATGTGAGCATCTCCTCCGAGCCGTCCTCCGAGCCGTCCTCCTCTGCCATCAAGTGAGCCATCCATCGCGCTATACTAGTTCATGATATCCAATTTTATTGTCAATCGTGTGAAATGGAAGATCGACCAATTTCCAATCTCTTCCATGCTTCTGTCGAGTTGGTGTGTAGATATTTATTTGGCATATCAATTGCCACATTTGCTAGTTTGTCAGCCTCAATGTTAGCCTCTCGGTAAATGTGGCTAACCTTGTATTCCTTAAAATGATCCAAGGTCTCCCAACACTTCGCCAAGATATTTTCGATCTTGTTGATCACTTCCTTATTGCATTTATAATTAACTATGAATCTCCTTCAATGTGTATCTTTGTGAGGCCAAATTTCGAGCAAATGTGAAGCCCAAACAATAAGGCTTGAGCCTTAGCTTCGTTGTTAGTTCCATCCAGCAATTTCTTTGCCGCTGAAGCTATCATTTCCCCGCTATGATTTCTAATGATGCAACTTGCCCCCAACTCTCCCGGATTGCCTCTGGCTGCTCCATCAAAATTCAATGTGTCATTCTCTATCCGGTGGAACCCACTGTGCGTCTGCTCTAGAATTGTGGGTTGGATGAACTCAAGCCTTCCCATAAACAGGGGGGATCACCAGACCTTTCCAGGCTTTCTAGATTCCGTTGTCCCAGCTTGTGAACGAGCTCTGCTTGATTGATTGATTTTTTGTTGCGTTATTGACCACTTCAACGATGGCACTTTCCACTTTGTTGAAAAAAAATTCAATTGTCATTTCCTTGTCTTGGAAGAGTCTTTTGTTCCTTTCTTTCCATAGCTCCCAAATCACTAATGATGCAACTTGCCCCTGACTCTCCCGGATTGCCTCTGGCTGCTCCATCAAAATTCAATTTGTGTCATTCTCTATCCGATGGAACCCACTGTGCATCTACTCTAGAATTGTGGGTTGGATGAACTCAAGCCTTCCCATAAACGGGGGGGATCACCAGACCTTGCCAAGCTTTCTGGATTTCGTTGTCCCAGCTTGTGAACGAGCTCTACTTGATTGATTGATTTCTTGTTGCGTTATTGACCACTTCAACGATGGCATTTTCCACTTTGTTGAAAAAAAATTCAATTGTCATTTCCTTGTCTTGGAAGGGTCTTTTGTTCCTTTCTTTCCATAGCTCCCAAATCACTATTGAAGGGTAAATGGTCCATATGCTAGAGAATATGGCTTTCTTGTATAGGATTGGCCATGCAACAAAGAGGGAAAGAATGTCTTTGGGCAAGGGGCTAACCCAATTGAGTTTCGTCAAAACTTTTCTCCAACAAGCCTCTGCAAATTTACAGTTTAGGAGTAAATGATCCATGGTTTCCACATCCTCCATGCACAAAACACATCTGTAAGGGACACTGAACCCAAGCTTCCTCAATATGTCTTCAATTAGAATCCTCTTCTGCAGAGCCGCCCAAGCAAAAGCTCCTACTTTTGGGAGGCATTGTTTCTTCCAACAAAGGTGAATAGGCCAGTCCTCCTTTTCCAACACGGCCTCTTCAATTTCATATCCAATTTTGACATTATATCTACCTGTCTTAGCCCTACACCACCTTATAGAGTCCTCCTCATCGAAGATGAAGATCGTCCTCCTGTCAAGTTCTTTTAAAATCTTAATTTGATCATCAGCTAAATCTAGACCCAGAAGAGACTTCCATTGCCATATTGGCCCTTCATCACTCTCAACCAAGGATACGTAGTCTTTGACTTGTGTTCCCCGCGCCATAACCAACACCATTCTAGCCTTAGACAGGTTCAGAAGGTCCTTCAATGCTAGGTGCCCATTCCACAAATCCTCCCAAAACAAGGCTTGACGTCCATTTTTTACTTCCCATGTGATATGGGAAGTAATCAGATCTCTACACGACAACAAGAAATTCCAAATTGTAGATTCCTGGGGGGTTTGGTCATTGTTAAAATCCTCTTGGGGTCTAGAGAATCCAAATATTTGTTCTGCAAAATTTTAAGCCACTTTAACTAAGGATTTGAAAAAAGGTTCCAGACTGATTTAGCTCCCAAGGTTGTGTTCATAATCGGCCATTTCCTTATGCCTACACCCCCGGTCGTCTTTGGACTACATATTTTATCCCAAGCTATGAGTGGGAACTTTTTATTATTTGAATTGGCCTTCCAAAAGAAGTCACATTTTCTGATTGATAATGTCACGTTTTCTTGGGCATTTTGAGGCAAGACAAAGTGTAAATTGGGATTGTCAATATTACAACTTTGAGCATTAATATTCTCCTGACAACAAAGAGTCATTTGCCTTTCCAAGAGAACAGCTTGAGAGAGCAGTTTGAGATGAGGGGGTCCCATAATTGAGATTTACATGCTCCTGAGAAAAGAGGGATACTGAGATACTTAATTGGCAAAGAGCTAATTTTGTATCCAAGGATGTGTGCAATCTCCTTTTACTTTCTCAGATCAATGTTGAAAAGGAAAATCTCTGATTTTCTCTTATTGACTTGTTGCCCCGAGGCCTGTCAGTAGCACTCCAATGCCTACTTTATCACCTTTGCTTCTTGGCATCTAGCCAACCCAAACAAGAGTGTAGCATCCGTGAATTGCAGATGAGTTCTTGGGTCGATGTTGGGCGCCACCTTCACTCCTTTCCAAATATCCAAGTTTCCTTTAGCTTGAATGAACCTACCTAGGGCTTCGGCAATGATTATGAACAAGAAGGGGGGCAAGGGATCACCTTGTCTGATGCCCCGAGAGGTTGAAAAAAAACCATGGGGGCCACCATTGATAATTACTGAGAATCTAGGAGAGGAGATGCAACTTCGGATCCACTTGAACCATTCTTGATAGAAACCAAATTTCTCGAGGACATCCAAAAGAAATTGTTTGTCATCCTGATCATATGCTTTCTTGATGTCCAGTTAATAATCATTCTCCCAGCTTTGTTTTTCCTTATGGAATGGATGGCTTTGATTCCATCTATGATTGATCTCCCTGGGGTGAAACCACTCTACTCATCAAAAATGATGCTTGGAAGCAACTCCTTGATTCTATTTGCCATTGTCTTGGATATAATCTTGTAGGTTGTGTTACATAGGGAGATCTATCTGAAATCATCCATTAATTCCATGGAATTGTTTTTTGGGATCATCACTAACAAGGTGTTATTCAAGTCCTTTAGCATTGTACCCTTTTTCCTGGCCTCCTCAACCGCGGCAACCAAATCTTTTGCAATTAACTTCCAGAATTTCTGGTAGAAACTAGAAGGAAAGCCATCTGTCCCTAGAGCCTTGCCAGGGCACGTCTGGAAAGCCGCCAATTTGATCTAGTCTTCAGTAGACGATTGATTAAGGGTTGCATTCTATTCAGACCTTACTAAGCTTGGAATCTGACTCAAAACCAAGTGTGTTGCTTGCTCATTCTTGGGGCCAGAGTCATTTAGTAAGTCCTTGAAAAAATTAACTGCCACCTACCCTATCTCCCGTGGTTTCTCCATTACCATGCCCTCCTTGTTCTTGATTCTGGTTATACTATTTAGATTCCTCCACCTTCGTGGAGTTGTGAAATAATTTCGAGTTTTTGTCTCCCTCTTTGGGCTAACATTCCCATGATTTCTGCCTCCAAAAGATTTCTTCCCTTGCCAAGATTTCTACATAATCCCCCATGAGCTCCTTCTCTTTGTGATATGTTTCTTGAACCATGCCATCCCTAATGATCCTTTCATTCAATGAAGCCAACTCCAATTCAATTCTTTCCTTCTCCCCAAAGATATTTTTGAAATGTGTCTTGTTCCAACTTTTTAGCTATTCTTTTATGTGGCTCATCTTCTTAAATAATTGGAAGAGTGCGGTGCCTTTGACTTTTGGGGTTGAGCCCCACCATTCCCAGATCCTATACTCTATTTCCAAATCCCGAAGCCTCATGTCTTCAAATTTGAAGGGTCACCTCTTGGGAGGAGAACCAGGGAGAAATTTTAACATCAACGAGTAGTGGTCAGAGCCTGAGAGCAGGAGAATTGAGCATTCCTGTAGTTGAGGGATGGAGACCCAGTTTCTATGAAGAAGAAAGTGGTCCGATCTTTCTGCAATGTTTGGAATCCTTGTCTTCGATTAGTCCAGGTGTAGTTGCCATTTATTGGGGGGATATCTAGGAATTGATTTCTAAAAATGAAGTTTTGGAAATCTAACTGAGACTAAGTTAGCTTAAAAATACCCCCTTTCTTCTCTAAGTGTCTAAGGTTACATTGAATTTGCCCCCCTTTCTTCTTGGACAATGGTGGTGATCTGCTTCCAGACTTCCATTTTCCAAGCATTTCCCACAAGACCATAGACATTAATTAATGTGAAATTCAAATTCATGGGAATGTATTTTATTTTGCATTCCTGCCAAGACAGATGGCTTTGAATGTGATAAGCTATCACTGTGTTTGTGCTCCAAATTAACCACAGTCCTCCCGAGGCTCCTCTAGCATCTATGAAGTGCCCACTCTTACATCTCCATTTACCAACTATCCCTCTCATGTCCTCTACCTTCATCTTGGTCTCTTGAATAAGAATTATGTAAGGATATGGCATATCCATAAGGTGATTGACCCAACGCCTCTTGTTAGGGGAATTTATGCCCCTAACATTCCACGTTATGAGCCTCATGGCTCCGTGGGAAGGGTGCTCCCCTTCCCTGATCTTAGTTTCATCTGTCCTCTAGCCTTCCCTATAATCTCCAATATGGCCTTGTTCGATTTCCTTCCTCACTGGCTTTTTTCTCCACTCTTGGGTTTATTTATCTTGTATTTTGTCTAGCTTATCATTTTATCCTCCATTATATCATCTTCATCCTCGGAAAAATCACTTGCCAAACTCTCCTCCACAGTTTATTTGGCAGCCCCAAAAACCCCTATTTGTTGATTGAGGTCGCATTTTTCCAAATCCTTGTTGCATCCAAAGATTTCCATTGCCAAATCAAAGTTGGTGGTTTCCTAAAACTCAACCACATCCTTACTTGGGGTCTTTCTCAGATCAGCCTGTCTTCTTCTTTGTTAGTGCCATTAGCCACCTTTGGAACCTCCACCTCCTTGTTTCCTTCTATCCTTAATGGAGATTCAATAACAATTTTCTTCATGCTATCTTCCTTCTTCTTGCATTCCGAGGTAGAGTGCCCGAGCAAGTGAGAATTCTTGCATCTTACAGGATATCTCTACACCTCCACCTTTTGTCTCCATATACTAGTGTCCGTTCTGGTCTCAATCTCTTCCGGAGGAGGTAAGTCAACATCAGTGGTGACACAAATTCTTGCATAAATACCGAAGTCACCTTCTTCGATTTGATCATCCACCTTGATAAAGGATCCAATTTTATTACCTATCAAATTTAGGCGCCCCAGATCTCAGTATTTTGTTGGTAGGTTGTAGAGTTTGATCCACATTGGGATTTTGGATACTTATGAGAGATGAGATTAAAATTCAGAACCTAATCCTTGATATAGAATCCAACCTTGTCCATCGTCATGGGGCCTTGTGTCATGTCCCCGTTTCCGGCTTGATCATCAAGTGAAGAATGGATTAGCCTATTTCTCATTCCTGGAGGCTAATTCTAAATGATAAGGGAATGAAATTGGTTTTTGACTAACTCAATGTTGTGTTTTTGCAAGAATAAGTCAAAAACTACTTCAATGGAACTATGACAAGACTAGCAAATTTGGCTAAGTCTGAGAGTCATTTTATCAGCTCAAGTGGTCACATTGTCAAGTGATGTTATCATGATGTTTGGGCGCATCTCTAGGCAATTTAGGCTCATTATGGCGCCTAGCTTTCAAGTTCATGTATAGCACTCAGTGAGGGATCTAACTTGAGGAGCTCCATGTGATTAACCTCCTTCAACCTAGCGCCTAGTACTGAGATAAGTGGAGTGGATATGGATGAAGTTTTCATGCTTGGGCGCAAATGTCATGATGAACCTACCAAATGTGCGCCTTGGATTTTGAAGGCAATAATCAAGGGGATGGAGTCATCTTTGGATATGTTGAACATCAATTGGGCAAATTAACTCATCAAAGTTGAGTTTGGGATCAGTGAAGAAGTCCAAGTGAGTTAGGTGCACTTCCTAGCTCTCTTAACCCTCAAAGTGCGCCTAGTCCTCATAAGGTGCAAATCCAGGCTAAAAACATGGGCGTTTGAGTTGAGATGGTTGATAGGATCAAAAGGAGTGGATGAAGTGAGTAGCTCATGCAAAGAGGAGTCTTAAGGCATCTAGGCGCCAATTTCATCACCAAATTCCCAATAGTGCGCCTAGACTCTATTGCACTTTAAACAAGTGATGTACTCCTTCAAGATTGATCAACTCAAACCTCACCTTCAATAAGATCCAGTGGAATGATTGAATTTATCAAGTAATGACATCTTGTTATCTAGGAGCATTTTTCCTTTGGCAACTTGCCAATGAGCGCCTAGTATAAAAAGGGTCTCTTCTAGCGTTGGATAATGATTTTGAGATCAGGCGCTCAAATTAGCTAAGCCTCTTCACTAGGGCGCCCAGATGGATGATGAAATATGGGTGAGGATCTTGAGGTTTCAAGGCCTAAGCGCAGATACCAGTTAAAACTACCTCAAAAGTGCGCCTAAGATAGATGCAAGTCCTCAAGACCAGTTTGGATACAAGGCACTCCATCAGGGGGCAAGATCATATCCATTTGAAGTCAAGTTGCTTTCAAATTGCCTTGAAAAGATGATAAGTTGGAACCTAGGTGCAAATTCCTAAGCTAAACTGAATGTAAGTGTGCC
This sequence comes from Cunninghamia lanceolata, assembly GCA_027924645.1. Taxonomy (NCBI): domain Eukaryota; kingdom Viridiplantae; phylum Streptophyta; class Pinopsida; order Cupressales; family Cupressaceae; genus Cunninghamia; species Cunninghamia lanceolata. The sequence continues at coordinate 5,246,238 of BSBN01000232.1, read as the reverse complement.
TATTTGAGAAAAAGACATCTTCAAGGGGGAAATTGTTGGGCGCTCATTTCATAGGAGTCGATCCAACACTTAGAAGTTTCTTTTGTTTGTGGAAAAGTGTCAAATCCATCTCTAGGCGCCAAAACCTCTGTGAATCCTCCAAATGTGTGCCTACCCTGTAAGGTGATAAGCTAAGCATCCCAAGTCATCAAGTATGGATCCAGAGGAGTTCACTTCATAAGGCAGTATCATCCAAGGATGAGGATTCATGACTTAGGCGCACTTCTTGGTGAGATCCTCCAAATCTGGCGCCCCAGTCAAAAGAACTCTAAAACTGCACCTAAGTGTTTCGAGAAGAGGATAAGGTAGTTACACTACTTGAATTCCCATTGGTCAGAAGGATAGCATTGGGATCCGTGTCAGAGTCTTTGGGTAAGATTGCCAATTTAGGGTGAGTTGTCAAGAGGAATATTCTCCTAAATATGCTTCTTCGAAAATGTGTCTTCATTCCCTTTGGAAGGCCTATAAAAGGAGGAGCTCTCATTCATTTGAGCATCTTATCTTTGGCGAATTTTCTCTCTACAAAGCTTTATGCTTGTGATCTTGAGGCCTACGAGTTTCAAGTGTTGGGGTGATGCTCCCTCAACTGACAAGGTGATGCTCCCTTGTTGCATTGTGAGGTGTTGACATCATTAGGTTCAATTGAAGTGATCTACATCAATTAGAGTGATAGAGCTAGTTGTGAAGAAGTTGAAAGCATTGTATACATCTAGGCTTCAAGGCCTTTCCTTGTAATCATTTGAATAAGATTGTATGTTCACGCCATTGTGGGCAATCATCATTGTAATAAGACATTTGCATTGAATTGAATCAAATAATAATATAGGTGCCCAACTTCAGGTTGATTCATCCAAGTTGCCTTTGTTATCTTTCATATGTGCTGTTAAGTATATTAAGTGATTGAAGAGTTAAGTGCAAGTAAATTTGTCTAAGTAAGACAAATTTTAGTAGTACTAGTTGGGTATCTTACAGTGGTATCAGAGCCTGGATCCTGCCAGCCTTTGGGTAATGCAAGAAGGTGATCAACAAAGTGATAGAACAAGAAGATACATTGCGCGTGATCAAATAAGGCAGTTCAAGTGGACTCATCCTTACCCACAACAGGATACTCTTTCAGGAGCAATTGCAGCTAGACAAGCTGACATGGGTGAAAGAAGAAGAAGTCCACTTGCTGATGGTGAACGTGAAGCAAGGGAGATGTTTAGAAACATTGCCGTTGGACAACAACAAACAACTCAAATATTGCAACAAGTCCTACAATCCCTTCAAAACATGAATCAAGGAGTTGAAGGTCAGCAAGGTAATGCAGCTAGACATGAGAGACAAGAAAGACATGTTGATGATGATGTTGCTAGTGCAATAGACAGAAGAGTTCGGACACGGACTCCTACAGTTGATAGGCCTATAAGACCTACTTTCCTTCCACCACCACCTGAACAAGATAATGAAGCTGATGAAGAGTTTGATGGGGAAGAGCAGAATAACTTTGAAGATGAAGTAGTACTCTTTGTAGATCTCTATGCCAGATTACCAGATCGTGTTCGGGAAATGATGACTTTCAATGAATATTGTTGATAGAAGAGGGAAGATAGGGACAGGCGAGGTAGAGCTAGAGGCTTTTGTCCTAGAAGGGATGATGATACAAAAGAATATAAAGAAGCCTTGAATCGAGTACCTATTCCTACCTTTGATGGAAGTGGTAAGCTCAGTGCTAGAGCTTGGGTGAACAAGCTCGATACATACCTTTCTCTTAAGCCTTTGACAGAAAAGAACGTGATTCACTTTGCTACAATGCACCTTGAAGGGTTGGCTTATGAATGGTGGCATCATGGCCTAGTCTCTCAACATCATGATAGGATAGATTCCTATGATGAGTTTGTAACCAAGTTGATTCAAAGGTTTGATAGAAAAGACACTGAAGTGTACTATCGCGAGCTAGCCCAACTCAAGCAAGAAGGAAGGGTTGTGCAGTATGTAAATGAGATTCAAAAGATAGCAGTGATGGTCCCTGACATGACTGACCGAAGAATCACTATGTTGTTCATTGAGGGATTGAATAGTCAGATTAAGCCATTGGTAAAGGTACAAAGGCCAACAAACTTGGAAGAAGCAACTGACTTTGCTCTTGATCTTGATACTACTCCTGTATACTAGCCTAAGAGGAAGTTCTATAAAGGCATTAGCTCTACTCAAAGGAAACCCTCATTTCCTCAAGGGATGACTCAAGGTACATCCGCAGCGGAAAGAGATGAACTGAGAAGGAAGAAACTCTGCTTTTCTTGCAAGCAACCTTGGGAACCAAGACACAGGTGCCTTGATAAAGGTAAAGCTCATTTGATTGAAGTAGTATCTGATGATGGAAGTGAAGAGGAGTCACTGAGTGAAGAAGAGTCAACTCAGGATGAAGAGGAAGTACATGAACAACCAACTCTTAATGTTGTCTCAGAAGGAACAACTAACAAAATAACATTAGCAACTATTTCAGGAGTACCTAAATATCATGCTTTCCGCATAAGAGGAGTTGTGAAGGGTCAGAGAGTCACATGTCTAATTCACAGTGGTGCTACTCACAACTTCTTAGATGAAGGTTTGGTAGCAAGGCGGGGCCTAACAGTTGAAGACTTCGAAGGATTTCAAATAGCAGTTGCTGATGGATTCCTGATGAGTTGTACCAGAAAGGTGACCCAGCTGCAAATTCAAATGGGTGACTATACTTTACAAGATGATTTCTATGTAGTTGGACTTGGGCATATTGATGTGGTGCTTGGAGTACAATGGTTACATTCACTTGGAAGAATAGTTCAGGATTTTCAGAAGATGGAATTGGAATTCATGCATGAGGGAAGAAAAATCAAACTGAAGTCAGTGTCTGATGGGAATCCCAAAGTTGTCTCGGATAACGCATGGAAGCATTGATCAGACATAATGACATTGAGTGGGCAGCACAAGTTTGCATCAAGGACAACCAGATTCTCTCTGTTGAAGAACTTTATCCTGCGGATATCCAGACAATGTTGGATAAGCATAGTAAGGTGTTTAAGGATATACCTCCAGGCATACCTCCTGATAGAGGTTTTGAACATGTCATTGAATTGGAGGATGGGACTAAACCCGTCAACATTGCGCCCTATCGACATCCAAGACATTTCAAAATTGAAATTGAGAAGACGATCAGAGAATTGATCAAGATGGGACACATTAGGCCATCATCAAGTCCATTTGCATCATCTGTGGTGCTAGTGAAGAAGATGGATGGAACAATGCGGATGTGTATTGACTATTGCGCATTGAACAAGAAGACCATCAAGAATAGGTATCCAATACCTAGGATTGATGAGTTACTTGATGAACTACATGAGGCTGTGTTCTTTTCCAAGATAGATCTCAGATCTGGTTATCATCAAATTCGTGTTCGAGAAGAAGACATTCCAAAGACAGCATTCAGATGCCATTACGGACATTATGAATTCTTGGTGATGCCTTTTGGATTAACAAATGCTCCAGCTACTTTCTAGTCTTGTATGAACCATGTATTCAACAAGCAATTGAGGAAATACCTATTGGTTTTCTTCGATGATATCTTGATTTACAGCAAGACATGGGAAGAACATCTCCAACACTTAGATGAAGTGTTGAGCGTCATGGAGAATCAATCTTTATATGCAAAGATGTCTAAGTGTGATTTTGGCTTCAAGGAGATTCTATACCTAGGTGATGTGATTGGAGCTAATGGTGTGAAAGTTCAAGAAGAAAAGATTGAAGCCATTCACAGTTGGCCAGTACCCATGAATGTATCTGAACTAAGAAGTTTCCTTGGCCTCTGCAGCTATTACAGAAGATTTGTTAAAGGATTCTCACAGCTTGCTACACCCTTGACAAATCTGACAAAGAAAGGTGCTTTCATTTGGTCAATGGAAGCTCAAGCTGCATTTGATAAATTGAAAGAAGTTATGAGTACAACACCAGTATTAGCTTTACCAGATTTTACTAAGTCTTTTGTCCTAGAATGTGATGCTTCTAGAGAAGGCATTGGAGCAGTGTTGATGCAAGATCTTCATCCCATTGTATTTGAGAGCAGGAAGCTGAAGGACACAGAAAGGTTGTACTCAACATATGACAGAGATGCTGGCAATCATACATGCTTTGGCTAAATTTCGCCAATATCTAGTTGGATCTAAGTTTGTGGTTAGAACCGATCACAATAGTTTGAAATACTTCCTAGGGCAAAAGGATCTGAATGAAAGACAGCAGAAGTGGGTTACTAAGATACATGCATATGATTTTGACATTGAGTATGTGAAAGGCAAGAAGAATGTGGTGGCCGATGCCTTGTCTAGAAAACCTGCCATTTGTGCCCTGAGTGAAGTTTCGGCTGATTGGAAGTCTCAGCTTCTAGTTGAGTACTCCAAATCAAAATTCGCTTGGGAAGTCATGGATGGAGTCATTCAAGATGACAGGTACAAGGTAGTTGACGGCATCATCTATTATAAAGATAGAATCTATCTAACTCCTGAATCCAAGCTAAAGCAGCAACTTTTGAAAGCATACCATGATACTCCACTTGCAAGACACCCTGGCTACTTCAAGACCTACAGACAAATCCGAGAAAGATTCACCTGGAAAGGTTTGAAGGAAGATGTTTTGCAATATGTCAGGGAATGTTTGACTTGTCAGCAGAACAAGTCAGAACATACTTTTCCAGTAGGATTACTCCAACCACTACCAATTCCAGAACAAAAGTGGGAGAGTATCAATATGGATTTCATAACAGGTCTTCCGAAGGTGAATGGAAAAGATTGTATCTATGTAGTTGTTGACAGGTTGATAAAGTATGCTCACTTCTTTGCAATTCCAATTGAATCATCAGCATTGCAAGTAGTTGAGTTATTCTTCCGTGAAGTCTTCAGACTACATGGCCTTCCTAAGACCATAGTCAGTGATTGAGATAGCCGATTCATCAGTGTATTCTGGAGAGAGCTATTTCGACTAGCTAGAACTGACTTGACACCAAGCACTAGTTATCATCCTCAAACCGATGGACAGACTGAAATTGTGAATAAATGGCTTGAGGGATACTTGAGAAACTATGTATCTGATCATCAACGTGCTTGGATTAAGTGGCTACATCTGGGTGAATACTGCTACAACACTACTTTCCACATGTCCATCGGTATGTCTCCCTTTCGAGCTTTGTATGGGTATGATGCAGTTTCATTTGTTGATCTGGCATTAGATGATAGTAGAGCTCCCTGAGCAAGAGAATTGATGAAGGATACTCAAGACATTTGAGAGTCCTTAAGGACAATTTGCAAAGAGCTCAAAACCAGCAAAAGTTGTATGCCGACAAACACCGGGTTGAACGGAGCTTTGAAGTAGGTGACATGGTGTTTCTACGCCTTCAGCCATATAGGCAAAGATTCTGGAGCATCCCAACCTTCAATTGCTTGAGGACAAGCAATCCCGGGAAGGGGACACTGTCATGTCCCCGTTTCCGGCTTGATCATCAAGTGAATAATGGATTAGCCTATTTCTCATTCCCGAAGGTTAATTCTAAATGATAAGGGAATGAAATTAGTTTTTGACTAACTCAATGTTGTGTTTTTGCAAGAATAAGTCAAAAACTACTTCAATGGAACTATGACAAGACTAGAAAATTTGGCTAAGTCTGAGAGTCATTTTATTAGCTCAAGTGGTCACATTGTCAAGTGATGTTATCATGATGTTTGGGCACATCTCTAGGCAATTTAGGCTCATTATGGCACCTGGCTTTCAAGTTCATGTATAGCACTCAGTGAGGGATCTAACTTGAGGCGCTCCATGTGATTAACCTCCTTCAACCTAGCGCCTAGTACTGAGATAAGTGGAATGGATGTGGATGAAGTTTTCATGCTTGGGCACAAATGTCATGATGAAGCTACCAAATGTGCACCTTGGATTTTGAAGGCAATAATCAAGGGGATGGAGTCATCTTTGGATATGTTGAACATCAATTGGGCAAATTAACTCATCAAAGTTGAGTTTGGGATCATTGAAGAAGTCCAAGTGAGTTAGGCGCACTTCCTAGCTCTCTTAACCCTCAAAGTGCGCCTAGTCCTCATAAGGTGCAAATCCAAGATAAAAACATGGGCGTTTGAGTTGAGATGGTTGATAGGATCAACAGGAGTGGATGAAGTGAGTAGCTCATGCAAAGAGGAGTCTTAAGGCATCTAGGCGCCAGTTTCATCACCAAATTCCCAATAGTGCACCTAGACTCTATTGCACTTTAAATAAGTGATGAACTCCTTCAAGATTGATCAAGTGAAACCTCACCTTCAATAAGATCTAGTGGAATGATTGAATTTATCAAGTAATGACATCTTGTTATCTAGAAGCATTTTTCCTTTGGCAACTTGCCAATGAGCGCCTAGTATAAAAATGGTCTCTTCTGGCGTTGGATAATGATTTTGAGATGAGGCACTCAAATTAGCTAAGCCTCTTCACTAGGGCGCCCAGTTGGATGATGAAGTATGGGTAAGTATCTTGAGGTTTCAAGGCCTAGGCGCAGATACCAGTTAAAACTACCTCAAAAGTGCGCCTAAGATAGATGCAAGTCCTAAGACCAGTTTGGATACAAGGCACTCCATCAGGGGGCAAGATCATATCCATTTGAAGTCAAGTTGCTTTCAAATTGCCTTGAAAAGATGATAAGTTGGAACCTAGGTGCAAATTCCTAGCTAAACTAACAGTAAGTGCGCCTAGTTGAGAAAGAGACATCTTCAAGGGGGAAATTGTTGGGTGCTCATTTCATAGGAGTCAATCCAACACTTAGAAGTTTCTTCTGTTTGTGGAAAAGTGTCAAATCCATCTCTAGGCGCCAAAACCTCTGTGAATCCTCCAAATGTGCGCCTACCCTGTAAGGTGATAAGTTGAGCATCCCAAGTCATCAAGTATGGATCCAGAGGAGTTCACTTCATAAGGCAATATCATCCAAGGATGAGGATTCATGACTTAGGCGCACTTCCTGGTGAGATCCTCCAAATCTGGCGCCCCAATCAGAAGAACTCTAAAACTGCGCCTAGGTGTTTCGAGAAGAGGATAAGGTAGTTACACTACTTGAATTCTCATTGGTCAGAAGGATAGCATTGGGATCCATGTCAGAGTCTTTGGGTAAGATTGCTAATTCAGGGTGAGTTGTCAAGAGGAATATTCTCCTAAATATGCTTCTTGGAAAATGTGCCTTCATTCCCTTTGGAAGGCCTATAAAAAGAGGAGCTCTCATTCATTTGAGCATCTTATCTTTAGCGAATTTTCTCTTTGCAAAGCTTTATGCTTTTGATCTTGAGGCCTGCGAGTTTCAAGTGTTGGGGTGATGCTCCCTCAACTGACAAGGTGATGCTCCCTTGTTGCATTGTGAGGTGTTGACATCCAGTTGACATCATTAGGTTCAATTGAATTGATCTACATCAATTAGAGTGATAGAGCTAGTTGTGAAGAAGTTGAAAGCATTGTATACATCTAGGCTTCAAGGCCTTTCCTTGTAATCATTTGAATAAGATTGTATGTTCACACCATTGTGGGCAATCATCATTGTAATAAGACATTTGCATTGAATTGAATCAAATAATAATACAGGTGCCCAACTTCAAGTTGATTCATGCAAGTTGCCTTTGTTATCTTTCATATGTGATGTTAAGTAGATTAAGTGATTGAAGAGTTAAGTGCAAGTAAATTTGTCTAAGTAAGAAAAATTTTAGTAGTACTCGTTGGGTATCTTACACCCTGGTTCAAGATTTCCTATTTTCTCTCCCCCGAGGGAGATTCTACAAGGAAGAAACCTCTAGGTAGAAATTTAACCTTAACATCTTTCCCCCATTCATGATCACACCATTTTTTGAACTTTTGCCCTAGAGGGCCAGTCTGTCGCCCACTAAGCAGCTACTAATAAATAGAAGACATGTAAGATATACCTTGACACCAAAAGGAGATTAAATATTATTTAAATTAAAGATTTAAATTTTCAAGAAATAGCAATTATGAATTGGATTAAATTCATGCTTGATGGCCGACTCACCCTAGACAAGCATATAAGACAAATATCTTATGAGTGAAGATAGTTTCACATGTAGCGCCCTGCATATATTGAAGACAAAATCAGTATTTAAATATAAACAAAATTGCTTATGTAGGCTGACCATTATGGGCACTACAAAGCAAAGCTTTTGATTATAAATTAATTATCATGTGGAAGCGATCAATAGAAAAGGAAATGTAGCAATAAAGGAAATAGGTGCAACTTGAATAAATGATAAGCGAGTTAGTTAAAGATCAATAATATTTGTTTTGAGATGTGTTTTGTTAACAAAGGCAGCGATTAGTATTTGTTAGAGGCAACGAGTATGATATGAAGAAGGCAGCACTTGAGTAAAAAGAATTATAAAATAGTTTCAAAAAGATGCGATCACTTCTTTATAAAGGGTGATGACCCTTTAGAGAGATCTCTATATAAAGAGGTGTGTCACTTCACTTGGATATGGAAATATAAAAAGGAGGACATTGATTATTGATTATAACAGCAAGCATACAAATTCCATCCGCAAAGATATATATATTTATTCAGTCATATAAACTAATGTGGGCAGCAAAAGGATACATTGCAATTCTTGAACTAAACTAGAAGTTCAAAAAGAATCACTATTGAATATAAATGCAGAAATAAAATAAGGAACATCAAGGCAATTTAGTAAAAGGACATTACAAATGGTATCAGAGCATCCTTCCTACCATCCTGTGAATGATAGCTGATGCAATGTATATTCAAGTGTATACTTCGTGACTTACGTGTATTCAAGTGTATACTTCATGACTTACGTGTATTCATGTGCATACTTCGTGTATTACGTGTATGCTTCATGCTTGGTGTGTTACGTGTATTTATGCATATACTTTATGTATTACGTGTATGCTTGATGCTTCATGTATTACGTGTATTAATGCATACTTCGTGTATTGCAGTATGCTTCATGCTCCGTGTATTACGTGTATTTATGCGTATACTTTGTGTCTTAGGTATACTTCGTGTATCACGTGTATTTACGTGTATGATTCATGCTTCACATGTACCTATGTGTATACTTCGTATATTACATATGCTTCATGCTTTGTGTCCTGCGTGTATACTTCTTGTATCACGTACACTTCATGTATTACGTATATCTATGTGTTTGCTTCATGTCTAATGTTTCTTCAAAACGTTTACTCTGTGTGTGTTTAAGATTACTTTATGCTAAAAAATTATGAAAATGCCAAATCTATCAAAGCTTTATTTGTCAAACGTTTCTTGGGTTAAGAAGCACTAACAAATTAACTTATGTGATAATGAAGAGTTGTAACTAGTGAAGTGAAAAGTATGACTCTCTCCAACTTGAGATATAAAAGGAGAGAACATTTCATTTAAGAAAGACATCCAAAACATCATTGAGAAATTCAATTGAGAATAGAATCCTAAGTAATATTAGAGATAAATTAAATTAGATAATGATGCAAGAAAGGATGAAACCCCAAATACGAAAAATGTGACCCTTCGAATGTAGGACTTCCTTAACAATAAAATATAAAAGGGGAATCACTTCCTTGTGAAGAAACCATCAATAGGAAATAAATCTAACAATCAACCCAAAGGTAAAGTATTATTCTCGAAAAAGGCAGTCAAGAAGAGTAGTGACTCCTTCAAAAAATAGATATAAAGGATAAATCAATCATCACTCATCCATTCATTAGGAAATCAAGCAATCAAAATATCAAAAGTTTCCCAAGGAACAATCAATCATAACCACTCAACATAGTTGAATCTAATGATATAATTTGACTTCAAATTCTCAATTGAAAATCTAGTTGTCACGGAAACTTAGGCATAACTAAAGATACAAATATGGATTAAGGTTATCTTTCAAACTTCAAGATTTAGGTACATTGTGTTATCATCTTGACCTAGGATGGTCAATCTCTTAAAAACCAAAACAACAATTTTGAGAGAATGTAATGAAGACAACTCAATCCTTTAGGAACCTACAAATTTGGAGAAATGTTGGAAATTTATCAAGCTTCATGGAAGAGGAATATCATTGAAAATAAATTGTTCTATTCCTTTGGAACAAGAGCCAATGTAAAAACAAGTGATCTGTCCCACATTCATTGAAACAATGGTAATACAATCCAGTCCATACCACATATGATCCACCTTGTAACCTATAAAATTAATTTAGTGAACTTGTCTGGGTACCAAATTCACTTCTATATGTAATATCTAGAGTAGATCATTTCATCCAACAGTCTAAGTTCTCTTTCTTGATTAAAGTAACTTAGATAAATTTGATACACATCAAGTTACAACCAAGTTGTTACATAAGCCTATGCTACGTTATATTATGGGCCCATAACCCAAAAATCCCAGGATCATTTTCACCTCTTAAACTTTAGGGAAAATTAAGATTGTTGAACTAGATGGAATAAAACAATACTTTTCTAAGGGATGAAAATCATCCTAGTATTAACATGAGAAGATGTCAAATACAGGAGGAGTGACAACCTCCCATTGATATGGAAATTGGATGTGATGTCCCCTTCTAGTAAGCCAAAATTTTCACAACCTTGCACAATTTCAACTTAGTAAAAGAGAACATTAGTATTCGATTCATCTTTTATTTCAATATAAATTCATTAAGACTCTTGCTCAATTATCCATATTCACATTAGTTGTCATACATTTTCATTTCATAATCATACATTATAACAATTCCATTTCATAGACACATTTCACATACACATTATTTCCTTCATCACTTGTTTATGATATAGCTCGGAAGGGACATTAGGTAGACTCAGACGTTAACCAGCTCTAGATCACCATCCTATTAGAGTATGACTTCACTAAGGAGATAGTCCAACCATCCCTTACGGAGGCCCAAAGGTTTCACTCACACCCGGTGTACCTCACCATTTGGCTCGTGGGACTTCACCCACACCCGGGGTTCCTCATCTAGACGAGGGTCACCTACCGTAGGGCACATAACCTTGCAAGTATACCTTAGGCCCAAGGATTTCACCTACACCCGAGGTACCTCATTTCTTGGCTCAAGGGACTTCACTCACACCCGGAGTTCCTCGTCCAGTTGAGGGTCGCCTAGCTCCATTACACTACCCCTAACTACGTCCTACTCGAATGGTGATAAAGGGGTTAATGATAGAGTCCTAGTCAGCTCCGAGCATATCATAAACTCATTCTTATTGGATCATTTGTCATGTTATTTACTTATTGGCAGCATGTTTGCCATCATCATTATAATATCTTTTATCTCTATGTCACAAATTAACATTCTTAATATTTCATTCTAAGTTAGTAATTCACTTTTATGATGCCATTTTGTTCGATTATAAGTATTATTATTTTTATCATGACAAACGCATATTCTATTTCATTCTTACTTATAGTATTCCCATTCATCTCTACTTATATATATACCTATAAACAATCTTACCATTTATTTTTAATAGTTATAAGTTGACGTATTAAATATCCATAAATACTTACTTACCTGTTGTAGCTGTGATGCCCCGTCATGCAACCCTAGAGTGTTAGACTAACAAGAGCAAAAATAACCAAAAAAAAAATTAAGCAAGAAAATGCATTAATCATTAAATATAATTACACTATTAACAACATTAAATGAAATGAACAGCTAACACCTCTTGGGAACATAACTACACCAGATAAAATTATAACAATACAAGTGGTATGCATCATAATACAATAGAAGAGTATTACATTATACATTTGCAGAGATGGATAATTACAAAGGTTCAATTCAAGATTACAAGACTGATCACATCGGTTTACAAATAATACAATTATGAATGTATACTACAACTCTGAAGGTGTAGAACAAAATTGGAACTGGAACACTTTTGCACTGATCTCGAACCATAACATCCAAGAAGACCAATGGATAGCTCTACCACTCAACCATGTGAAACCCTGAGGTCCACCCCTCTGAGCTAGGAGATTACAACGAGGTTCCACTAAGTCAAAGGATACAAACAACAAATACAAATGAACAGATACAAACTTGACACAAACAAAACAAAATTATCAAGACTGCACAAGACAAGGCAGTACTCCAGAGACAACAACACAAGATAAAGAGGTAAGTAACTAAGCTGCAGTAGGGAGAGTGTCATCGCATGGTCCTAGCATGGGTTACCCAGGCTATTCCTCACTAGAAACCGGCCCCCATCTATGGTTACCCTGGCAGCCTCTCTCTAGGCACCGGCCCCATAGGGTGACACATGCAGAGCCGACACATCCTCTCATGGAGACAAGGAGATCGACCTTGCCAACCAGGCCTTCTCATCCCATCCTTAGCCTGCGAGAGCACTCAAGGCATGGGTGAGGCATCTTTCTTATCTTGTTATGTAAATTACTACCCCAACCCTCCTAAATAAATTATTAAGTTATCACTTGATTACAACTTCCATGGGGTTACCCAGGCAACCACTTTGGGCACCAGCCCCACCATGAAAGCCACTCTCCTACCTACAACTAGCAACCTCTAACCAACCATCCAAAACCAATAACTGCAAGGACAAGGGTCTACAAGCCATCCATTTCTTACATTCCGATCCATTACATAGGCCCTTCAAACTATAACCTCAACAATAAAAGTTCCCTTATCCACTTCAAAACTCGAATCAATACAACATTGGAATAGAATGACACAAATAACAAGTTGAAACCCAAGCAGTTAAACCTCTGGAGTCAGTAATTTGAACTCTTTACCATGTTACAAAAGTACCTTTCCCGATATGGAAACTAGGTTTAAACGACTATGTCTTTCCTTTAGACCAAAATAATTTAAGGCCAACAAGAATAAAGAAGAAAAAGAAAAATAACTCAATACCATCATTATTACAAGTTGATAATAATATACAATCTTGTTCCAAGGCGACTTTACACTATGATAACAATGACTCAACATACCATTTTCGATCAAGGTTTGCGAAAATGAAACACTTCAACGAAAAGGTTAATACAACATTACAACCTATAACCAAAACATTCTTCCTTCCATAGACACGCATTAACGACAATAAAGAGCTCCAAACATTTCAAGACACTAAACCTACTCAAGAAAGAATAATAGTTACACATCATTAGATTAAACCAATGACAAATTTCATTAATACGACAACAATTTTAAGGAACTATTTGAACTCCTTATTTGAATCTAGATTTAACTTCATTTCAATCATTATGAAAAGAGGTAACTTATATTTAGTCAACCAACTTCTTAAGCTCTTCATACAGACATTAGTATAAACCAACTACCAATGCCAAACATAAGATTTTAAAGCTCTAATACTATCCTAATCTACATTTTACTTAACACACCCATAACAATTTTGATCATTTGAAGCACCATAACCATAGTTTTGACTAATACAAAACAAAATTCAATTATATGTTTAATTATAATTTTCTATATATATGCAAGCTTAACCTCTCTATTATAATGTACTATAATCCTAGTAAGCATGGTAAATATATCTATATTAGTCTGTCATTTAAATGTAATTGAAAACCTACTTTCCAAAATAATTGAGACATCAAAAAAAACAAGGGTAAATTTTATTAAATTAAATTCTATTCTAAAAACCATCTTCCAAACCCCATGATTAATTTTTTTACAAAAGCTTGTAAAAAAAACATTAAACTAACTCACGAGGCACTCAAGGACCACAGAATTTGGTTCTAATAATGATTCGCTCTAAGTTAGTTATTAGAGATACCCTATTCGACTAGATAGGTAACACCTAAGGAAAATCGCTGACAACCACATCTAACAGGTTGAAGGAGTACTATACACCTATGAGATCGACTAGATGGGGTCAACGACGCCAAACTTATTTAAGGTAACTAATATTTAGCCACCTAATTCCTAAAGCTCTGCGACTGAGATGATCTTTAAGGAAAAACTTATTTAAGGTAACTAATATTTAGCCACCTAATTCCTAAAGCTCTGCGACTAGATGGGGTCAACGACGCCAAACTTATTTAAGGTAACTAATATTTAGCCACCTAATTCCTAAAGCTCTGCGACTGAGATGATCTTTAAGGAAAAACTGCCTAAGAGAGTCTCAGTGACTGACCCTTCTCTGGCGGAAAGAGGAACATAAACATGAGACAAAACTAAACATATTCGCCATAACTGCCCGATACCTCCACAAAACGAGACATTAATTTAACGCTGTCTAAAACAAAATAAGGAAGGTGATACGACTCTGTCAAACATACCGACTCATATAAAACCACCTACCAACAGCGATTAAGGGAAAACAAATTACAGAGACCAGAGAGTCAAAGCACAACATAGGCAAGAACAAAGAAATTCACAGAATTTAACCATACAGCAATATTGACATACCCGTACCTTTTCACGCTCCAAAATCAAATCCTCCTGCAGAACTTCTCTTCCTTCCCCCTTTCTCTGAATGACCTCTTCCCAAAAATCCCCCCAGAAACAAAATAGCCCCGAGACATAAATGCCCACTAACACCAAATCCGTTCTCTAGAATCCCCTCCACCAGAAGAATTTTAAATTTTTATTAATAACAGAGATTCCCCACTCTGGAATCATAAATGACAACTAACCACATTTAATTATTCCCCAGAATGATTCTATTCATAACTATATATACTAATGACTTAAAATAAAGCTTTTGACCCACATATGTTTTTACAAACATTAGAATAGTTACTTGATTCTGCATTAAAATTTACTTAAATAGTATTCCACTACAAGTATTCCAATTTTACGACAAAGCAAAAATACTATAATGTTTGACAATAATAACATTATAATATTATTGATCATTTATGCATACTAGAATACACATAGATTGACTAAACAAGGACTCGACAATAAACCTACAAACCACATGACGACCAACAAACTGAAGATTGAACTGACCTAGGGAATAAACCTCATGTTATCTCCTTCAACGTTATCCATTGGTGCAAGGGCCCGCTCATACCTGCTAAGTCAGGTGGAGTCGAGGCCCGATACCTGCAACCTGTATCAAAACAATGTGTTGCATACAAATATATATATATATATACCTACATAACACATACACAGAGTTAGGGATTCGCAGTGTAGTAGGGTGCTCAGAGTGAGCAATACTACACTGTCCCTTCTCTGAGATCATGACAATAACATATGCATCCCTAACTAGAAGTTAGATAACATTAAACTACGTAAACAAGATTATATCCATTTGCATAATCCATCTAGTCATCAACTAACCATGTCAAAACACATCATGAGCTGAAATATCAATAATGTCATCATGATCATGATAAGCATCAAACATAAGACATCTCAAATATCCCAACTGTCAAAGTGCAATATAAAACTACTAACTGTATCAAAACTGTCTAAAACAATAGAAAACCAATATCTATCTCAAACCAAAATTGAAGGGCATTACAGTAGTTTTACCTCGGATTCCTTATCTATTGCTGCGGTCTTCTTTCTATTTTCCAATGTTTTCCTTGCTCGATGGAATGACTAATATAATTTTTATTATATTGCTGCTGTTGTTTATATATTATATAATATATACTTCACACCCTTTTCCCATCATACTCCTTTATGCCCTTTTATATATTTCCAAGGGTTTTTTTACCAGAGATCATGGCTTTTAGTGATTTTGCTACTTATTAATAAACTTGTCTTATAATCATTGTAATTATAATCGCCGCATACATACTTTTATTTATATTTGATTGCCTTATATAAGATCACTGATTTTATTTCATGGAAACTACTTCTCACACTTTATATTAGTTTATATAATTATAGTATAGGATAATAATAATATTATTTATATTTATATTAATAATATTGATATTTATATCAATATTTATGTTATTTATATTTATTCCCATATATAATATAATAATATTATATGTTATTAATATTTATAATTATTATTTATATTATATATATAATTTAATAATATATAAATTATTAATATTTATATTTATCATTGTCATTTATGACTCTTGTCAATTAAAATAGATATATTATATTTTAAATATAGAAAGAATATTAATATAGTAATATTCTTTAATATTATTTATTAGATAACAAATATTAATAATATATATTTACTTAAACATACATAATTATCTCTATCGATTAAATTGACTAAATACCGTATTTTACCAAAGCAATTTCACCGACTTTCATCATGTTGTTTAAATCTTTAATTTAAACAATGTCTTAATATCGAGACATGATAGACTTTAAAATATTTATATTTATATTAATAATTATATTTGTTATTTATATTTAATAATATATTAAAAATAAATATATTATATATTATATTTTTATTATATTAATTTATAATATTGATTTAGGATATATATGATTTATTTAATATTAAATTTATTATTTAAATAAATATATTCGTTTTATAATATTCAATATGGATTTTAATATCATTCATATTTAATTATATATTATCAGTATAGGGACATGACATTGGATGTTAGTGTCAATCTATAAATTCAAAATATCTGAAGTGTTCGTAAGTGATAACTATTTGCTATGGAGTCTAAGACTTTGGCACATCCACTAATTTATACTTGAGGATTATCTAGGGAATATATACTCAGAAGGTTATAACATGTTATTAATGAGTCTATGACAAGATCATACATGTTGAAAATCGTTTGCACTAAGTGTTATCAACACCTATAAGATATTTTCAAGTACACCCTCAATCTTGTCTCAAGCCCTATCTAAATGATTAAATGAAATAAAATATACTTACTCCTAGTTAATGGTATAGGGAAAAGGGTGCAAACCGTAGTAAAGGATCTTGTTATTCACAGCACTTCCGATGAAAGATGCAACATTATTTCTATCATTGTAGATTTCCACAAGGGGTAATGAGGAATTTGTATCATTACGATGTGTTGTACCCATACGAAATTTTTCGTATATGTGCCCAAACACACCTCCCAAGCACCATGTAGCCTTGTCATTACTGCGCTAACCTTGTAGGTACAAGACATATCAAAAGATAGCGATCCAAGGCTCAAATGGAGGGAGATTCTGGCAAGCCAATCAGGCCTAGAGCAGTGAAAGAACATCTAAAAGAGGAGGTCAAAGAGATGGATCGAAGGCCAAAATGACAAAGAAACCAAGGGAAGCAATGCAAATACATCTGGCAAATCAAAATTCAATTTTGAAAAATTTCAAAAAAATTTCTAAGGCATTTTTGGGTGTTTTTGGCTAAAATGTGCTCCATCTTGGAGTATAATTAATGGAGGAGAGGCTTCAATGAGAGCTTCGGATCATTTGAGCCTGATTTCCAAGCTTCAATACATTTTGTCATTAGATGAATAAGTTACGGCAAAAATAAGCTCCAGAGGCAGAGGCAGAGGCAAACCGCAGTGATCTAGGTAGCCTCCGTCAAAATGGCCAAGGCAAAGTTCAAAGTTTTCCAAGGTCAAGAATCATAAAGAATGAGCCCTGAAATTGGCTAAGTCTGGTGTCCTAAAGCCTAATGTTCTGAGATCTTGAAAACTGTCTAAGTCTAAAATTTGGTGGATCCTCAAAAATCTAGAATCTGCATGTTAAATCCCATGGATCCGGGACCTATCTCAAACATCCTGGAAGTATATTTCAAATTTGAGCATATACTTAAATATATTTTTAAATATACATCCACCCAAGACACTTCGAAATCGGGCGGAAAAAGTTTAAATCTTGAGATTTGCAAAAGGCGCTCAAAACCAAGAAATCTCACGCCTTTTTCAAACTCCAAAATGGCCCTCAATTTGCCCATAATCCACACCTTTTTGGTCATGGCAAAAGGCGCCTTACATCCCCAAAATCCACGCCTTTTTTGTCCTAGAAAAAGGTGCCTGAAACCTCCAACTCTCACGCCTATTTTTCACCTTGAAAAAGGCGCTCAAAACCTCTCAAAAGCACGCCTTTCTTGCCTTTCAAAAAGGCGCTCAATTAGGCCCATTTGCACTCCATTTTTTGGCACTCAAGATGGAAGGAGTTGGACGTTCTAAAGAGAGAAGATGGAGCACCTAGGAGAGAGAAACTTCAAGGTTATAAATAGAGGTTGATCCCTCACTTCTTCATCCTTTCATTTGTGCATGAAGCCAAAATAAGAGCATCTTATTTTTAGAAAAAGGCACATTGAAAACCCTAGAAGATTGGCACCCACTAACGGAGGACTCATGCATTGATATTGTCATTTTCCCAAGGCAAGAGAAGGGTCTAAAGGTGGTATTCACATAAGGCGGTCATTAATGAAGGACTGAAAGCTTGCAAAGGGCAGATTGAAAGGCTTTGAGAAGTGGATCTAGCATTCCAAGGCAAAGTCTACACATTCTTACATCATTCTATACCTTCCTCTCACATTCCAAGGCTTATTTGTTCACAGGGAGACCATTTTTTTGCATTGGTGGCCATTGATGAGGGTTTCAAGGTTTATTTTTGCAGGTTTAAAGACACTTTTTGGGCCAGCAATATACCTAAAAAGCAGATTGAGCATTCCACGGCACCATTTTCTTCATTCTCCTTCATCCCAAGGTCCATCTTCATGCATACAAGGCAACGTCCAAGTCTAAGGAGCCATTTTTTAAGGATTTTCAAGCTTTTTCTTCGCTGGCTGTGGCTGTTCATGGCCAAAATCACCACCTACAGTCAAAATAAAAGTGGTTTTTGAGGCCTATATGTCCAAAATTTCTCATTTTTGTTGCTTACCCAGCTCAGGAAAAGGCGTTTAACACCATTCTTGACTGTCTATAGCTCAGATCCAGCAACTTTTTGAGGATTTAGCCTCATATTTCACTTTCCAAAGGCAAAATATATATTTTTTCACAAAAATCAGATTTTGGTAAGTGAAAGTAGAAACCTGATTTTCTCAAACAGCATGCGTACAAAGGCCTAGTTTGATCTTTTTAAGCAGAACAGTGAAGAAGAAAGGCTTTTCTTAAAGCCTCAAATCCACCATGCAATATTCTTCTATCACCATGGAAGCTAAATCAACACTCATTCATGAGTATCCGAAACGAAGACGGTGGAGGATGCAAACACCATCTTGCAAACGGAGATCATGCATCTGGATCCTATCATTATCCCAGAAGAGGCTAAGGTTGATGAATTTGAGAGAAATTTTAGTTCTCATACTTAGTCATTTTTCACTATCTGCAGAAGAATTCTATTTTGGGCAGTTGGAGAGATTTCCAAAGCAGTTTCTATTTTGAGAATTGACTTTGCTATCTAGAGTTAAATCTATTTTTGGATTTTGCTTTTAGAAATCATGCAAAATTTTCTTTGAGTGGAACTCATTGTGTAATAACATGCAAGTTCAGTTAATTGAATTGCATAACAAGATATTTTTATTTTTAATTGCTAATAAGCTTGCATGCTTCCCATGCAACATTAGCTCTAGAGTGAAAAGTGTTAGTTAACTCTTCCTTTTATTTCCTTGCATCTTTGCTTTTTAGGGTATAAATAAGTGTATTCTACACACTTAATTTTCCTAATGGTAAATCTTGAGACTAATTTTTGCTCGCATTTTATTGTTCGAGCAGTGTTATTTGTTTTTATCTCTTTGATTAATGAGAATATGCATCATGGTTTATGAGATCTATCTTGTTATCAAAGGTTGTGAGAATTGTTCATGACTTTGTGCATGAACGATTGTTGTCAGATTGTCATTGTTCTTTTGTGTTGAAAATCTACCAGTTGTTCCTTCGATTTCTTTATGCTTTGGATTTACTTAAAGGAATTGGAAGTGTATTTGATAAAAGATTAGTTAATTTCTTCTGCAATATTTTAAAAAAATCTTATAGCCTTGCAGAAGAGCTTCATTGCCTTCTGCTCGTGCTCTGAGAAACCAAAAAGATAGGTTATTTTGTAAACATCTTTTTAATTTCTTTGTTGAAGGAGCTTCCCCTCCGAATTTGAAGAACAGTCCTACTCTACACGTTGTCCGTTTATCTTTCTCGCCGAAAGGTGTGAAATTAACGCTAACACGACGATCAAATGAGGGAAACTTGTCTTAAGTAACAAAATCTTGCCAATTTCCAACTCTTCGGTTTGGTTGTTAAGAGTTATTAGTGTACATGAGCCAAAAAAATTGTCCTCATACTATAGAGGATAGTATTGACCTTATTGGTAGTCAAGTTGATGCAAGTATACTAATAACAATTCTTTGAGAGCAATCAATGTTGATTTGGGATCCTAGTAACTCCAAGAGAATCCTAGTTGTTTGCTTGAGGACAAGCAAAATTGAGTGGGGAGGGCTCTCGTGTCCCATGAAATGTTCTTTTTTTTTATTGCTGGCTGACTAAGCAGCTACAAATAAATAGAAGACAGGTAAGTTATACCTTGGCACCAAAAGGAGATTAAATATTATTTAAATTAAAGATTTAAATTTTCAAGAAATAGCAATTATGAATTTGGATTAAATTCGTGCTTAATGGCCAACTCACCCTAGACAAGCGTATAAGACAAATATCTTATGAGTGAAGATAGTTTTACATGGAGCGCCCTGCATATATTGAAGACAAAATCAGTATTTAAACATAAACAAAATTGCTTATGAAGGCCGACCATTATGAGCACTACAAGACAAAGCTTTTGATTTTAAATTAATTATCATGTGGAAGCGATATATAAAAAAGGAAATGTAGCGATAAAGGAAATAGGTGTGACTTGAATATATGATAAGCAAGTTAGTTAAAGATCAATAATATTTGTTTTGCGATGTGTTTTGTAACTTGTTAACAAAGGCAGCAATTAGTATTTGTTAGAGGCAACGAGTATGATATGAAGAAGGCAGCCCTTGAGTAAAAGGAATTATAAAATAGTTTCAAAAAGATGCGATCACTTCTTTATAAAGGGTGATGACTCTTTAGAGAGATCTCTATAAAAAGGAGGTGTGTCACTTCACTTGGATATGGAAATATAAAAAGGACATTGATTATTGATTATAAAAGCAAGCATACAAATTCCATCCGCAGAGATATATATATTTATTCAGTCATATAAACTATTGCGGGCAGCAATTCTTGAACTGAACTAGAAGTTCAATAAGAACCATTATTGAATATTGTTGTACCCAATCAAAAATTTTACTTCATTAAGGCATTTTGAGAAAGTCTAGAAAAATTTTCGTCAAAAAAGTTAAAAAGTCAAAATTTCTAAAAATAGAAATTTCTATTTTTAGAAAGTTTCTAAAAATAGACGTCAGATTAAGTTTTATGGGTTTCTTGAGATATGGATGCTGGCAAAATTTTCTAAAAATAGAATCTCCAATTCAGGTGTCGTGTTTTGTTCTGATTGGCTGATTTTTGCTTCACGATCAAGGTGGTCCAAACGGAATCTACAAAAGGTTGAGTTTTCTCTACTGGGTCAATTATGCTTTTTCAGAAGGCGAAGCACGAGCTCCGGAGCCATCAATGGAGGAAGTTCACCTACCAGAGATCAGTTTCAAGTCTTCCAGGCTGTTCAACTAATGCAGAACTGACGAACAGTCGTCAATTTGACGAAAAACAGGAAACGAAGCAGGATGGATCCGGAATGAGGAGAAAAGTTAAAAATCCTGAAATTTGACTAAGGCATGGATTTCCAGGCACCCCTAGAGGATGGGGGCGCCCGGCTTTGGCAGTGTTAGATTTTTTTTTTTCACGTTTTTCGAGAAAATGCTAAAAATGTCTCCGTCGGTCAGTTCCGGGGTGGACAAAAGCAGTCATTTTGGTCAACAGACCCTAAAAAGCTGGATTTCACGTCAAATATACCCAGGCTATCCAATCAATCCCTCATGCAGTGGCAGTTGACTGACGAAACGTCGAAATCAGTGACAGGAAGCAACTACCGACACACGAAACGAGGTGAATTGCAAACAGAGGTTGAAAATCATAAATTTGGCAAGGCATTAGAATCCAAGCGCCCCTGGAGGCTAGGGGCGCCCACCTTTTCATGCCTTGGAATTTTTTTTGCATTTTTCGAGAAACGTTAAAAAGCCTTCGTCAACTCTTTTCCAGGAGGTCAAACTCAGTCGAAATGCTGGCAAAAGATGGAAATTCATCTCAAGTATGTTTAGACAACTCAGATCACCTCCCGTCCTGCTTCAACAGTTGATCAGACGACCAGAAACCAAGATCAAACAATAGTTGTTGGCACAAAAACCGAGGTATGTAAAGAAAAACTGAAAAAATCAAAAATATTCTAAGGCAAAGAATTCCAGGCACCCCTGGAGACTAAGGGCGCCCAAACCCACTAGAGTTAGAATATTTTCCATGTTTTTCCGAAAAACGACAAATCCTCCCCCATCAGCCCGATCAGATTCACAGGGGTTCAGTTTGGCACGATTTTCGAGGCAGACAGAAGGTACAATTAGTTCAATTTTCATCAGGCTTGCCCTATCCCAAATCATCAGACTCAGTTTTGCTCCAGCAAGTAGAAATCGACAGTCAAACAGGGGTTTACATTCACCGAAACGCGCGCGGGAATCAAGAAATTGAAAAAGTTGAAATTTTCATAAAAATGGCTAAGGCACAAAAAACCAAGCGCCCCTGGAGGCTAGGGGCACCCAAGTTTTCATGCCTTAGAAATTTTCATGACCGACAGTGTTTTCTCGCAGCCGCTTTCCATTCTTCGTCCGGCAACAGGTTTCAGAGGTTAGATTTGCCGTCAGATGTCGTCTGATCGTTAGTTCGAGGCTAGGGATGAAATCACGGTTGATAAATCTTCAAAGTGCCATGATTTGTCAACTTTTTCAATCAACGGTGACAGTTTGCCATCTTGTTGAAGTCAGGGACAGGCCATACTGGAGTCAAAACGAGTGCAAAAGTGTCGAAACGAAATAAAAATTGGCTAAACACTTTTGCAACCTAGCGTGTTTGATGACATCATCAAAGAAGATATTTTTCATCATCTCACACATGAAACCATAGGCAGCTATAAAATAGGGATTCTTCCTATTCAAAGATATCTACTTGGATTTGTGCTTTAAAAGATGCTTTCTTCATGGATAAGATTGACGTTTTATTCTTTCACAAAGAAAGCTTCTTTTTTGCCCTAAAGTTCTATAAAGACAAGCTTGTGGCCTCTTTTATTTCATTACTTTTGTAGGTTGCATCCAAAGGAAAGATTTTTATTTTCTTTCCACGAAGATTCGAAGGCTCAAACGAGGTGTTTTTTCAGCGTTCTTCACATCTTCGGGATGAGGAAGCAAGGAGGCACGTTTTTTCAAGGTCCTTTTTTAGGGGATCGTTTTTCAGAAACAGGGTCGAAGCTTTTTAAATTTTCATCGAGATGGGTCCATCCAGAATTTCATCCTCTTGAAGATTGGGAAATTTTATTTTTCCGGAAATCTACTTTTTTGCTGCTTTTTCGGGAAACCCTCCGCTTTTTCAAAATCCGACAATCTGGGTTGTTTTAAAACGCAATTGTCTACAAAACCCATGTACCAGTTTTTTGCTCACTTTCTACTTTTTAGAAGAAATCAGCAAGTAATTTTCAACCTTTTGTCCAAGATTTTTCCGCCATAGGCGTATTCACAGTCATTTTTCAAATCTTTTAGTATGCAGTACTCTCCAGTTGAGATCAAGCCTAAAACGGCGTTGGTTCACGATTACCTAAGAACTTTCGAGACAGACTTGCATAAGGTACTTCCAGTGTTCAATTTACATCCTTTGGAAGATGCAGGAAACAACGCTATCAGGAATTTGAATCACTCCGAGTTGCTTGCAGCAGCTTCGTTCCCCATCACAGTGCAAAGTATCGAATTCGTAATTGCTTGTATGAAGCATTACAATTTAGTCACAAGAGAAATCCAATCAGCAGATGGACGAGTGCTCTGCAGTCTCAAGCCAAATAATATTGAGAAGTGTTTTTCAATACCAATATGGAGGGAAAACTTGGTTGTTTCGAGTGAAGAATGCAAAAGGGTGTGGCACAATGATAAAGAAAAGTATCAAAAAAAGATTGCTCAGAGGTGGTTGAATGAAAAGCAGAATGTTATGCCAAAGAACGTTGAACGTGGAGAGTTCAAGGAAGAACATGCAATAATGATTACTCTGCTAAGCTGGATCACGGGTCAAGCAGATGCTGACAAATTTCAACCTTGAATGTTTTACATCATGTCCCAGATTGTTGATGGAACTGAATACTATGATTGGTCGGCACTCATCAGTAATAGTCTCCACCAGCAAATAATTGATTTTTAAAGGGCTCATGAATTCCACATGATGTCATACCTTGTATATTTAATGGCTTTTCAAGGTCAGTTTAGAGGTTTGAATATTGTTGGAACTCTGGGTATTCAACATGTTTATCACCATTTCCCGCAATTAGAATTTTCTCAGGCTGAGCAACATTATAGGCACGTAAATGATGCATTCCTAATGCATGCAGTGCGAGATCTGGATAATGAGTTGCATATACGATTTTCAGTTGATGCCAGAATGGCGATGGCGGAATGGACTAATTGGTTTATCCAATTTCCCACTTTCTCCTACATCAAAGTATATGGCTTCTCAGGAGAGCCAGCCATGCTGTCGAGATATCCTACAAATGAAGTAGCATTCATGGAATTTCTGAGGCAAGCCTATGAAGTTCATACATTTCTGCGCAGCAGGCGCAAGGCGACTTTCAATTTTCCAACTGGAATGGGTATTTACAGATGCAGATCTGGGGCAGATGCCAAAATAATTGGTAGTGAATCATCCAAGTATGGTCTTAAGCTTTTCGACAGGGGGTCTTCATATGATCCGCGTGGTGTTTTTGCATCACACCTTGGTCAAAATTGTGTACATGCACCTGCAGTTGAAGATTTCTGGGCTAGTTGTGCAGATGAGTTTGAAGTGCGGAAACGTAGTTATAGCAGGTTTACTCTTCAGCAACTGGGTGATATCCTGTCAGAAGATGTAGAGGGCTTGTCAGATGATGGTGAAGTTTTACTTCCCACATATTTCAGAGATCAAGTTAAGCAACAACCATTGCCACCAGTTAATTGGTCAACCAAAGAGGACACCTTGATTAAGGAAAGAATGAGTCGAGTTGTCAAAAATAGTTTGATATTCTTGAAGAATAAGCAGAAAGAACCCATTCCGGTTGCAGAGCCGCCAATTGTTCAACCATCAGAACCTTCCACTTCCAAACCAAAACAAAAGGTTAAAGCTATGAACGTCCTCCCAGAAGGAACAAAGATGGCCAAGTTGAGGAAAAAGGTTGAGTCTCCAGTTCATATTCAGCAAGAACAACCAGCAGTTGCATCAGAAGTTCCCACTGAACTAGCACCGCATGTAGAAACATTGCCTTCTATTCATGTTTCTCCACCTTCTTCACCAAGTTCTTCTCCCATTCACATTGATTCAGAGCCAGATTCGCCGGTTCATAACTCTGAGACACATATTGGTTCACCAGGAGTTGATGAAGTTAGAACCGAGTTTCCAAGAGAAGATGGCTCATCTTGGCTTGAAAACATTCTGAGAAGGAAGAGGAGAAAGCCTTCGTATCAGTTGAACTTGACAGAGCTTAAAAGCGTCTACCAAGATACACCAGACAGGAAACTTAAGAAGCAAGTTCATATTGAAAAGAATGCGGATGGAGAAATGATCCTTGAAACTGCAACACCACCAGAAGATAGAAATGTTGATAATATTGAGGTTGATAACTTCAAGGTTGTCAAGGCTAATCTTGGTAGGAGTACCCGGCATACAAATGTAAATCTCTTCGAGGTTGCAGCGGATAATTTGAAGGAGAGGGTGTTGAAGGATGGAGAAGATAAAGCAGCCCTCAAGGCTGAGGTTAGGCAGCTGCGGCAGTACATTTGCAACCTTTTCCATGGCACATCACAGGCTGATTTACTGCTTCCTCCGAATCATGGATCATCGGCCGATCAGCAGCAGTTCAGTTAGTTGGTCATCTATAGGAGGCACATGAAAGATTGGGTGGAAGAATTTGTGACTAAAGGGAGAGTTGTACTTTCACAGTTTTATCAATTAAAGTATAACGCTCATGATCTGCGTCAAGGCATCTAGGGGTTACAACAGACTATGGTTGAAAAAAGACCGGTGTTTGAGATCATTATCTCCGACTTGAAGATAACATATAATTTTGTTGATTCAACTGAAGATAAGAAGATTGTTTCTACTTGGAAAGCACAGTATCTTTTCACAGTAAAAACTTATGACAATATAATCTCAGAGTTAGCAAAGTGGAAAGAAAAGGTGGTAAATGTTCTCAAGTTCGTCAGATCTTTTGTTTCTCAGATCCCGTGTTCGTATGAAAAAGAAGATGGTACCCTGTATGATCTCAGGGAGGTGCAGACAGAATTCCAGACTCTCGTCCGCAGCAATTTTAATGGTGATATCAGTGCCGGCAAGATGGATCGTTTTGCCACAATGACAATAAAGTTTGATAAGGCTATGGGCGAAGTTCATAAATTCCTTCAAATGGTTGCAAATGGTGAAGAAATGTTAGAGAATCAGAATATCATTCTCGAGAGTATCAATGTTCCTGGCAAAGATGCAATCACTCGCTTTTTAGAAGATATTATTTCCCAAAATATCAATGGATGACATCACCAATGAAGATGGGGATGAGACACAAAAAAATAGTTTTAACTCAATGCTTTTTGTTTTAAAGCATTTGTTTTCATTCAAAGCTCGTCCATTCTTTATTTAGAAAGAAATCACTTTGTAATAGTTGGAGTTTTCTTTGCTTTAAAGCATTTGTTAATTGTAATATTTGTCTTAGAATAGAAATAAAACTTGCGAGTTGCCAAGTTAGTTAGGGTAAATCAAGGAGATTTTAGGGTTCCCTACTCCTTTGATTTAGTATAAATAAGGGCAACCTTGCCCATTGTAAGTAATGGTAATTGTGATAGCAAATTTGTTGTGCCTATTCTAGCCTACAGAACTTGTTATTCCAAGTACTCATTCATTCTGTGTTGTCTGTTTTCCAGTGTTCGAAAGCATATTGTATGCCTGCCTTTTGCTACAATATTGTTGTCCTGAGTTGTATCAACTTTATGATATTGGAAATAGAAGTCTTATGCCTGCCTTTTGCTTTGATTTTCTATCTCAAAACATCAAGTTTTATCGTCAGATGTGTGGCTTGTGTAAATTTTATTTCAATTTTCATCATTAAAGTACAATGGGTCTTATGATGTGAATCTGGGAGAAATTTATTTAAGTTTTTATGTTAAAACAAATCATTCCTTGTCCACTTTTAATTTTTGTGCTCTGTGTTTACTCAGACAATCAAAAGCGTCATTTAGTTTAGGCCTAGCTGTAGTTAGAAGTTTATTAAAAAAGAAAAACCTCTTCTGCAGCAAAATAGAGTTTTATAACCTTGTGCTCACAGCTGAGAATCAAAAAGAAGATAGGCAAATTTGTTTTATTTATCTTTCAAGTGAACATCAGCAAAAAGGGAACTCCCCCTCATAATAGGAAAGCAATTTATCTGTGCATAGCTATCCGTTTCCAACTCGCATTCCAGAGGTGCGAATTGAAACGTCAACAAATATAAATGCAGAAATAAAATAAGGAACATCAGGTCAGATCATTGTGAAAATATATTGACTGTCATTTATCTTTACTTATTGCATATCACTGTCATATATAAAAATACATATAATTTTTCAATAACCTGTCATCAAGGACAAGGAGGAAGTATGCACTATGGGAGAGAACGGCTAAGGGCACCCTTTTACAATAGCAAGTAGGGAGAGAACAGCTACTAGGGCACCCCACTGCACTGTGAAAGGGAGAGAATGGCTAAGGGCACCCAAGGGCAAAACTCTCCTCCTAATCTCCATGTTGAGGGTTTATTGACAAATTTAAATCACTAGTCAAAGAAGAATGGTGGGGGGACTGCATGAAGGGAGAATGGTCGTCTTAAGGCACCCTGCCATGCCTCCCCGTACCCCCTCTTCTATGACTGGATTTCGCAAAAAAACTGTATTAGTTGCATAATAATATATATATGATTTCTCTATAGTGATATTATTTATGAATTTGAATGCAATGAAATCTTATCTAACCCTAATGATTAAAGATGTATATATGTATATCTATATTTTGTATATGTTTTTCCTATGTTATGACTGCAGAATCCAAGTCCAAGAATTATGTAATTTAAAAGATATTCTATGTGATAAATCATAAACCCTAAACCTAACTTGTGGCATTTGAATTTCTAGGGCAATTTAGGAAAGGGACATTACAGCGGGTCTACATAAAGCCGATTTGGCATCATCATAGAGTGGCGATCTGCATTCATGGGCATTTATTCACCATTGTAAGTGGCTGCCACCATCAGTTGTGGAGCGATCAGCACTGTCGTCATCCATCAGTCATAAAGGGGCAGCAATCAGCAGAGCAGATGACTTTGTGGTTCATTGGAAACATTCCTTGGAGTATTTGAAGACCAATTTGATACCTTTCATCATTGTTTGACCCATCTTCACCTTGTTTAGTTGGTCATCCAAAGTGGTATGTTAAAGAATGCATTTTCAGATCTGACTTTGTAACAGCATTAGTATTGGAACTTGGTATCTATATTGAGCATATGCTCTTGATGTAATCTTCATTCTATATCATTACATTTGTAGCAGTAGATTGTAATTCAGAAAATCATATTTGTTCCATCTATCTGCATCTCGTTGTCATACATTGTTAAATGAGGTCATGATTGAAGTCATCATCCTAAGGGTTCATCATTGCTATGTTATTTTGAACAAGTTGTACGCATGTGTGTTTGCTGTCCATAATTGTTTGAATCAGAAAGAGAAATCAGATCTAGGGTTTGAGAAGGAAAATTGAAGTGCAGAAATAAAATCATAAAGCAGTCCTAGGGTTTCATGTTTGAAATTGCAAATTCAGAAATTTTGGTGCGAAACCTAGAATGGGACATGACATAGCTAATCATGGCCAAAGCGCATAGAGCGCCTTACTTCACTCATCCAAGAGTTAAGAAAATGTCTGTATACTTGAAACGACTTTATTTTTTGGCCCGAAATGAAACATAACATAGATGAGAATGTGGCACGATGCTTAGAGTGCAAATGGGCGAAGGCTAAGCATAGTCACCCGATAGGATTGTTGTATTCCCATGACATCTCCAAGTAGAAGTTGGAAGTGGTGGTGAACGATTTTATTGTTGGTTTACCTCTTATGTAATGCAAACATAATGCAATGTTAGTGGTTGTTGATAAACTAACCCAAGGTGGCACACTTACCTCCAACAAAAGATTTAGCACAAATCTATGTGGATCACATTGTGTGGCTTCATGGAATCCCTCTTAAGATCATAACAAACATATTATTTGTTCACGTCACATTTAAGGGCAACGTTTCAAATCGCATTCAGCACAAAGCTCAATTTCAGTACTACATACCATCTAGAAACCGATGGGCAAACTAAACGGGTAAAGTAGGTCCTCGAAGACCTGCTACATATGTATGTGATGGACCAACAAGTCAAATGAAAAAACTACCTACCATTGGTGAAGTTCACTTTATTAACAGCTATCATAGCTCACTTGGCATGGCACTATACGAGGCTTTGTATGGGCAGCCATGTAGGTCCCCTTTGAGTTGGGGCAAGCTGAGGATTGAGTTGTGATCAATCCAGAGATAATTCAAATAACAAAGTGCTTCAAGGAGGTGCAGGACTGTTAGAAGATTCGTGTGAACTCTCATAGGATGCATAGGAGTTTTGGAGTTGGCGACCAAGCATTCTTGTGAGTTAAATCTCGCAAGAGTATAGGGAAGATTGGAGTAGCATCTAAGTTGTCACCTTGATTAATAGGACCATTTGAGGTTTTGGAATACAGGCCCGGATGCCTAGAAACTTGCTTTGCCACCCAATATGTATAAAATGCATGATGTATTTGTAAAAATAATGCCTACCTATCCAAGCGTCACTTTTTTATTTTAAGCAATTTGATTATCCATAATAGGTTTGTACTTCAAATAACCTATGTTTCCAGTTCAGGTTTGATAATTCGCAAACTTGTTTTTCCTCAGGTTCATTAAGGCTGGGTTTGGTCACACAATGCATATATAAAATATTAAGAATATATAGAAATAAACAATGTTTGCACAAAATGTACAAAACTATATACAGAACATAATTGATAATCAATAAGTCAATGTCAATTGTCAAACGCTAAAGATAACGTTAAAGATAAATCAAAATGGTTTATATTACATATAAAATCAATAGAAATCATCATATTGATCTTCATTGAGAGCATCAATGACATCAGCTGGTTAGTTGGAAGGACAAGGAGCGTCGCTGCCACTCCAACTAGCTGCATCATGTAAATGACACTGTGTAGCAGTCCCATGCTCCTCATCCTCGATCGAAACTAATGAAAGTTGTTAGTTAGGGATAGGATTTTTTTATTTTATTGCTTTTTCATTAGAAAATTACTTTTTGGGTCCCAGGCGGATTCTCCCTGGGTTTGCGACCTTGGACAGAATCTCTACCGTGGGCCTCTGGATTCAGCCTGGGTACATTCAGACATATCTGGGCTAAATCCAGAGCCCCAAGGCAGGACCTTGGGTGAACCCAGGCCAGACCCGGACCTGTCTTAGAACCCAGTCTTGACTGGTTCAGGTCCGGACGAGTTTCCTGCAGAACCCAGTAACATAGCAAATAACTGACATAGGGAGAAGAAAAGCTAAAAAGGATAAATATTCATAATTGTCAATAACAGGAAAAGGATAGAACTAAGAAATTGTTAAGATGCTAACAGCGTAAAGGCTGGTTAAAATGAATTTAAATATGGAAATATTTTGCAGACTAATCCAGGAATTTTATTGGAATTATGCAGAAAGGCAATGATTTCATTTGAGAGCCAAAGCTGATAAGCACAAAGATATGTAGTCAACATGAACCAGAACAATTTTATAAATTCTAACACTCAAAAACAACATTAAATGTTACCCTTTTTTCCCAAGTTAAAATCTATCAATTTTTTAAAATGATATATTTCACTGGATCTGACATACCTATCAAGTGGACAACTCAGACCTTTGACAGCCTTGAGCAATGATTTCGTAACTGCAGATTTCCATGCAAAAGGGAATGTTCCACCCTGCGAGCATGCCAACAAATGCCATAAGAGAAAAATTAAAAATAGATACATGACATAAATACAAGTTTTACTATAGCAACCAAAAAGATCAAAATTATCAGCAAACACTCCACATCTCTATTTGAAGAAATGCCCTGCAGTTGCATATGCTCAAAAACTGATAAAACAAAACATAACACCTACCCAACCAAAAGATCGAGCCAAATCATTCCCTGTGCCAAGAGGAATAATTCCAACAGGAGGGACTGATATGCAATTTTCCAAGTTAAGGTCAGAGATACATCCCAACACCCATCCAACTGTACCATCACCTCCTGCAACCTATCCCATTTCAGAATAACTCTGAATTAATTTCCAACTTATGGAAGCTTCAAAAGACCATACATTTCGGCACTAAAAATAGCCAATATAAATTTAGAATAGGAGGTTGAAAAATAAAAGTTGTTCAACAAACTTGACTTCTTACCATAATACGTAATCTATTACGAGTCTCCTGGGCACAATGGTCACCAAAGCTTGCTAACTTTTCCAGGCAACCTAACCCATGCTGAAAAAATTCTTCTGGTCTCACAACTGAAAGGTCAAAGACCTGATATTGAATTTGTTAAAAAAGGAATCATTAAACATTTTGAATGGAAAACAAGCCACTAATATGAACCATGCATCAATAAAATAACCACCTGGCATGTATAACATCAACCTTATAAATAGCATGTAGCAATACAGATTAATAGATCCAGAATCCACACTTATTGGATTTAGAGAAATAAAAAATTACTAGACCGCATGAACAATATTTGTACAACCAAGAAAGCAATATTAACTCTTTACATAAGTTGAAAATTCTGGCCCTTGCGCATATATTGTCGGGCATTCGAGAGCTCTCCCTCTTAGTTGGCAATTCTCGTGTTCTCATTCATTACTGATTATTAACTACAAGCTGCTAAAAACTAACCAAAAACTGTTTGGGAACCCAAAATCTGAATCTCCACAAGAACATGCTATCGACAGATTAATTGAGAAGGATTTACGATCAGTGTCAGACTCCAATCTACAACATTGAAACTACAGCAATAATCTGCATCTGTTAAGGAGTGGTGACGCAAAACTTATGGTAAAGACTGGACAAAGATAAGGCACTACTACCAGAGTCATATGAATACACACCCTAATGTTAGAAATGGATTCTCTCTTGAGGAAAGGATCATACCCCAATCTTTCATGTGTCGTTATTTTCTTAAGGCTCTGAAGTATCTGCCATGCAGTGCACATAACATTTTAGTAACCTTCTAGTAGGTTTGTAGGTTTTCTTATTCTTGTTAGATCAGCCTAAATAGGGGATTACGGGTTGCCCTAACCTGATTGTGGCTATATAAATATGGACTAGAACTTCTTTTGGAATCATCATAGTGAAATTCTTATCTGGGACTGTTATAAATCAAATTCTGCAATACAGAATTTCTTGCACACTAGGAGGAAGTTTTCTATTATGGATTAGCAAGGGTACTCTAGATACAAGAGTCTACCACATCAAATTTAAGGCTGCTAAAAGTATCTATAATTAGATTCCTCTTGGCAAGATCATATCCATATAGGTCTCAAGTAACCCATCAAACCACCAAAAAACTTGATTTTGGGTCCAGATGTGCCTAGCACTAATTTCCTTCAGATATTAGGTATCCTCTATTTTATCATTATGTAATGCTTTAAGGTTCTAAATTTGTCATGGGTCTGGTTTCTGGTTATTTGTGTTTTCGTGGTGTATTTCTAGATTATGGTTTCTAGATGTTGAATGTTGTTACCAGGTTTATTTTCTGATTCATTGCACTTTTGGAGTCCATCAGGTATAAATCCTTTTTAAATTAAATTCACATTTCACATCCAGGTTTGTATCAGTTAATGTTTTCTTTGTCCTAGGAGCCGAATCAAGAATCTGTTACCATTTAACTCTTTTCATATGCACATCAAAACTGAACTTCAGTTTACACAGTTATATATTTGTTTCACATCCAGCATAGTCTTCCACCAAATTTTGTCATTACGCATCCTCTTTGAGTGCAAGCTTTACCTGGATCTGAAAGGCTTTTAAAAATCCAATTTATTAAGTTTCACAACCGGTGTGCCTTGGTTAATTGACTTTTAAACCCAATCCCAGATTTAATCCTGGTTTATTTCATTTCACATCCAGGATCCTTCACTGCACAAATCCTTTGATTTTTATCAGTTGTTCTCCGAAAAGGATTTTTGATCTGAAATCCTTTTGTATTCTGATTTATGTTTGCTTTTTACATACAGATTTAATTGCTTTTGGAGTTTCCCAGAGGTTGACAACTGTCACCTCAGAGTTTCTCAGAGTACCATAATGCTTTTTCAAACTTAACTGGATGTTTCTACCTGTCTTCTCTAGAATTGGTGAAGTGTTGCCACCTATTTCCCTTAGAGATCCTCAAATGACACCATGTGGTCTCTTCAAACCTCACACCTTGAAGCAAGATTAATCAGATTTGAAGTCATTTTAAAACCGGTTATTAATAAAATCTTGCATCTGATATTTGCCTCACAAGAGGAATATTCCCCAATGAATCATTTTGGTGTGAGGCTACAAAATGCTACCTTTCCTCAGAGTCTCTCGAATTGTAACACTCTCCTCTTCGGATTTAAGCGGTTTCTGCTGTGTGTTACCCCTGGCACTCATGTTTTGAACTTGGCTTTCCCAAACCCAAGGTTGCTATTATTCCGGATTTGAATAATCTTTCAGACCCGGATAGCTTTCGGAGCATTGCAAGGTGAAGTTTTATCCCAATCCAAAAGGAAATCAAATCAGGTTAATTTGGCGTTTCAGGTCCTCCTTTGAGGATTTGACTGGGAGGAACTTGAATGTTGTGCAGTGAGGACACCTAGTATACTATCTACAAACCTTCGATAGTGCAGAATACTGACAGGTGTCCCCAATATTTTTAACCCGGATTTTATTTAAATGAAACTTCAGATCTGAACTATTATACACCTGGTTTTAATTTAAACTCGCATTCATCAAACTAATTTTGTTCCACCAGAGCCTATTTGAAGTCCCAAAGGATTTTGGACCCAACAATTTATAAGACATGTTTAGTTGCGTATTTCGGATACGGTTTCCAACCTTGGGAGATTTGAATGTCGTTTAACCTAGTTATTTATAAAGTAATCCCAAATTAAGCCGCAAGTTATGGCTCGCTGCTGAAAAAGTCAGTTTCGAAATTTTGCGCCAAAACGGAGGAAATTAAAATCGATGTGAATGTGGAGACGGTTGGACTTACGGAAAGGGCCATCATTGCCAGGTTTTGTAAGAAGGGAGCGTCGCAAAAACAAACGGAGGATTGGATTGCAAAGCATTGGCCGGCAGGGTCTGGATTATCATTCCTACCGAAAGGTTTTTTTTGCATATGCTTCGAAAATGAAGAGGAGCGCAACTCCATTCTTTCAATAGGACCGTGGTTTTTTCAGGATGTCGTGGTATACATCCAAAAGTGGTGCCCTCTTTTCAATCCCCTATCCTTTAACCCACCAGAGGAAGCAATCTGGATAAGGCTGTATAATCTTCCTATTGAATTTTGGACAGAGGACTGTTTGAGGAAAATTGACGAAAGTCTTGGTTGTTGGATCCAAAATGATGCAAATATATTGCAAAGATATTCCCGTCTTTACGCAAGAATCCAAATTGCGCACATCTCTTCTATCCCTCGCGAAATCACTCCCAACTTCCAAGGGGGAAAATGGAGACAATCTATGGAAGTCGAAACGACAAAATTCTTTTGCCTCTCATGTAGGAGTCGGGATCACATGGAGAAAGACTGCCCCAAAAAGAAGCACAATATGCAGTGGATGGAAAAAAGAAGGATACCTAAAGAAAAGAAGGAAGCAGAGATTCCCAAAGAGGTCAATAACCCTTTGGCCATGGTGGTGTACTCGGCCCCACAGATCAATTTTCAATCAGGGGACCAAAATTTGGGAGGATGAAGTTGTGGAAGAGGACCTGTGGAATGAAAATGAGAATATAGTTTTGGAGGAAATTGGCATTATAGATCAGAGGTGTATTAGCCAATCTGCTTCTCAAATCATGGGCCTAAACATTGGAGTAGAGAAAAAGAAGGGGCGGAAGACAAATAAACAAAAGAGGGAAGAGTTGGCGTAGGAGAAAGGCCAACCCAATCTGAAAGAATATTCGCTGAGATCTAAGGGAGGAAGCACCTCCCTTAGAGAGCTATGAAGATTGCCACATGGAATGTTAGGGGCTGGAACGCCCCTAACAGGAGGCACACGACCAAGCGCCAATTAGAACTATTGTTGGTCAATATCATTCTTCTTCAAGAGACAAAATTAAATCTTCAAGATGCCAATTCCTTCACTAGTCATTGTCGAGGTTGGTCCGGAGTATGGTTTGCAACAAATGGAGCGGCAAGTGGACTGGTGATCTTATGGAACCCTAGCAAATTGAAGATTGATCTGATCTAATCCAACAACAATTGGATGCTATGTGTGGTAAAAAGCCTTCACTCTAATCTGAATTTCTTTCTTTGTAATGTATATGGCCCTACAAAGCCTGAAGATAAAAGTAAGTTGTGGGAAGATATCTCTGTGTTTTTAAAATTGAATTCAAATGAACATGTCATACTGAGAGGAGATTTCAATGCAAATTTGTGCGGGGAAGAAAAAAGAGAAGGCTTAAGGGGCGAATCAATATCTCAAAGAGACTTTGCCCTCTTTGTTAATGAAGCCAACTTGTTTGATGTTGCACCAAAGAATGGTGCCTTTACCTGGACAAATAGGCGCCTAGGGCAGGCCAATGTGGCAGAGAGATTGGATAGATTTTTGATCTTGACTAATTGGTTGAATTCCAACTATGCAATGGAGTCAAATATTAGAGCAGCCTCTGGGTCTGACCACCTCCCTGTTGACCTCATCATTTGGGAAGACCAGGTGCCAAAAAGATGCAGTTTTAAATTTGAAAAAATGTGGTTTCGGCAAAAAGATCTAGTGAGCCTGATAGAAAATTGGCTGAAGGAGGCCCCTACTTGTACTTGTAGAGACACGAAGATGTTCAGATTTGTGAAGAAGTTGAGCTACACAAAAAGCAAACTGAAGGAATGGAATGTGACCTTGTTCAAAAATATTTTTGTTGAGAAAGAGTGAATTGAAAAAGAATTAGCAGAGCTGAATGAGTCATATCTCAAGGGATCTTTCAAACAGATTATTTGAAAGAGAAAGCATTACTTGTTGAGCATTCAGAGATTCTTGCAAAGGAGGAAATTTATTGGAGAACAAAGTCTAGGGAAACCTGGCTCGTGGAAGGAGATTTAAACTCTAAGTTTTTCCATTACACGGCTAAGATAAGGAGATTTCAAAATCGGATAGATAATATTGTGGCCGTGGATGGAAGACAGGTGAGTAAATTGGAGGAAATTGAAGTAGAGGCAATTTTGTTCTTCAAGAAATTGTTGGCACCTAATGATGTTGCAGATAGCAGGGATATGGCAAACCTTATCTCCAATATTCCCAACATTATATTGGAGGCAGATAGGAAGATGTTGATGGATCCCTTCACAGAAGAAGAAGTGAGGTTGGCAATTAAGCAGCTTCACCCAGATAAGGCACCTGGCCCGAACGGGTTCCCAACACTTTTTTTCCACAAATGCTGGCACTTTTGGGGGAAAGAAGTGTGGGAGTTGGTTGAGGATTTTTGGAGTTCAAGGAAGATGCTCAAAGAAGTAAAAAATACTACGGTGGCACTCATTCCCAAAAAGCAGAATTGCAACTCATTTGCCGATTACAGACCGATATCTCTATGTAACTGCATTACAAAGCAATCTCCAAGGCGTTCGCTAATAGACTCAAATGTTTGCTTCCTTGCATCATCTCGCAAGAGCAAAGTGGGTTTACTCCAAGCAAGGAGATTATGGCTGGGATTATAATAGCAAATGAAGCAATCCACTCTAGAAAATTCGCGTCAGAGGAGCATGATGGTGAAGTTGGATATCAATAAAGCTTATGATAGAGTAAGTTGGCGCTTCCTTATGCTAGTCTTGAGCAAATTTGGCTTTGGAGAAGATTGGATGGAGTGCATCTTTCTATGTATTTCCACAGTGAGATTCTCCATTCTGGGTAATGGTTCACCGTGTGGCTTCTTCCAGACCACCAATGGTTTGAGGCAAGGCGATCCTATTTCACCTTTTCTGTTTGTGATTATGGCCAAAGATCTTGGGCAAAGTATAAGAAAAAGCCATGTACTAGGGAGATGGAAGGGAGTGCAAGTGACCAGGAATGTGGGGGAATTAACGCACCAGCAATTTGCAGACGACACAATCCTTTATGGTGAGTCCTGTCTTGAACAAGCTAGAGAGATAAAAGCTATCCTTAACGCCTACATCTCGGCCTCGGGACAGCTTATTAACCAAGACAAATCAAGGAATTTCTTTTTCAATACCAAGACGGTATCCCAGAGGAATAGTGAATGAGTTGGTATTTGGGATTGACCAGATCCCATGTAAATATCTGGGTGTACCGATATTCAAAGGTGAAATCAGAACTAGTGTTTGAGACAATACCATTGAGAACTGCAAAGCAAAGGCTAAGCCTTGGAAAGGGAGGTGGTTGTCTTTGGTCAGGCGTATTGTGATGGTGAAATCAGTCTTGTCTGCAATCCCAATCTATCTTATGTCATGTGTCCAGCTAACTAAGAAAGCCAATTCCAGCATGAATAGCATTCTCAAAAAAAAATTATGTGAGGGCTCAAACGATCAAAGGCGTATCCCTCTTGTGCATTGGAATAAGGTGAGAGACAGTAAAGAATATGGAGGAACCGGCATTAGAGACCTTGGTCTGCAGAATCATGCTCTTGGTGCAAAACTAATTTGGCGAATGCATTCTTCACCAGGTGACTTGTGGTGCAAGATCCTACAAAATAAATACTTAGATACAAGAGATCCTAGTAGAATTCTTACCATTGCTAACCCCCTGAATGGTTCACACATATGGAAGTTCATGATGGATTGCAAACCCATCATAACAGAGCACGTGTCATGGGTAATTAACAATGGCAGGATGGTCAACTTCTAGTCTGACTCATGGAATGGGCTGACCCCCCTGGAAGAGATTGATGAGCTGGCAAGCTATAAAGAAATCATGGAAGATATTTGGGGAGAGAAGGTTGCTAACTATGTGGTGAGAGGGGAGAATGTTTTCGGGTCCAATGGGTTTGGAGAGACGTGACAGAAGCCCAAATTAAAGAGAGAGCTAAATTAAGACTAAAAGAAGAATTAGATAAGCGCAAGATATCCCTGAATGCTAAAAACGACAAAATCATTTGGTGTGGCTCCAAATCTAGCGCCTATTCAGTTAAGATTGGTTATCAGATCCAGAAATTTGGTGTTGGTGGGTATTGGTTGGCCAATGGATTTATGTTGGGGTCGCATGGTGTTGCCCAAGGTAGGTGCCTTTCCCTGGACGGCTATTCAAAAGAGGATTTTAACAGGAGATAGGATGCACTCAATTGCGATTGCAAGTCCAAGTCAATGCCCACTTTGTAAGCAGAATTCAGAGACCATTGATCATCATTCATCTTTTGTTACAACGTCCATTTGCTAGTGAGTTTTGGGACTGGATCTGCAATCAACTTGGATGGTTCGGTGGGCGTCAAAATGATTTGCGCAGCTGGTTCCAAAGCTGGCCACGATTACACACAGTGTTTTGGTGGAGAGGGATATGGATCGTTTGTCCTTCAATGCTAATCTGGCATCTCTGGAAAGAAAGGAACAGGAGGATATTCAATGATACAGAATGCTCAGTAGATCAGGTCTGTAAGAGGATTGAAGTGGCAGTTTGTGAAGTTTTGAACACAAAGTAGAAGGAGAAAAGGAAGGCTTCTTTCACAAGTTGGGATGATCAGATTATGAAGAGATGGCCAGGGTTGAAGATTATCTCTGCATTGGCCGATAACAATAGCAGGGATTCCAAAGAAAGGAGAAAAATAAGCAAGTGGTTGCCCCCCCGTGGGGAAGACTAAAGCTAAACTTTGACAGGCCTCTAGAGGTGATCCCGGGGCCTCGAGTGCAGGGTGCATTATCCACAATGAGGCGGGAATCCTCATTTGGGCTTCCTCCAAAAAGCTCAGCTTCAGAACCAATAATGAGGTTGAGATGGAAGCCTTGAAGGAAGGGTTGAGATTATGCATTCAAAAGAATATCAGGGAGGTAGACATTGAAGGGGACTTGCGTATTTGCATAAGCACGATAAAGAAGAAACAAATTCAAAATTGGAAACTTCAGAGACTGGTTGTAGAAATTCAGGAAATGTTGGATAAGCTGAGTAGTTTCTCCCTACAACATATCTATAGAAAGGCAAACAGGGCTGCCGACTTTCTCACCAATCAAGGCATCAATCAATCAAATCCCTGCGTAGTATCTAATGTGGATGGAGTATGGGACGGATTGGCAGGAATTTTGCCAAGCGATAGTTAGATGGACTAAGCAGTGTGTCCAACATATTTGTTTGCAGGGATTTCGAGTACTGCGGACTGGCCTATGGAATATTTGGCAACCTCGGGCAATTCATTGAAAGTTCCTTATATAGGCGCATTTGTTTTTAGACAGAGACCACTAAAACAATGGCCGAGCAAATGGTTTGTGAGTGCAGATGCAGATGCATGGTGGTCACGGAGGAAGAAGAGGAGGAGAATTCGGAGGAGAGCAAAGGAGACAAAGAGGAAGAATCAGAGGAAGAGGAGGAGGAATCTGAGGATGATCAGATTCGCAGAATCTTTGTTGCCCCATCTGCTGAAACAGTGAGTGCCATCAAGGGTGTGATAGGGTCACACATTTTTGGCAACGGACATGCCTGTGACGGCACATTGTATGAAGAATTTCTTATGAATGCCACAGTAATCTTGGGCAGCAAGCAGAGCAGTAAGCTGCTGGCACACGGCTTCCTTCCGCCACAGCAGCATGAGATGGCATACTCTGCCATTTCAGCTTTCAATAAAAGGCCCTAGTATGGTTGATGGCTGGAATCAAAATACGATAAAAAATAGAACGAGGAGATGCAATAATATATGACTGTTAAACACAGATTTAGTTTTAAAATTAAATATTATGCTTTTTTTAACTTTAGTTAGTTAGGTGTTTTCATCTAATTATAGATAAACTCCATTGTGTTAGTATATGAGATGAATGAACAGAATATAAGTCCTTGGTTTCAAGATGCACATCTTTTGAAATTTGGAGCTTGAATTCTGTAGTTCTATTTTTTGTGTTTAGTTTTTCTTTATTCAGTTCCATCATCTGTGCTTTGTCATTCAATGTGAGCCAAATTCACAACATACAAGGGCTTCAGTGCCTGAATTGCCTCCCCTCTTGTCAATTTTGAAGCAAATTTTGCAGAAACTGCAAGGGACTCTTACCACAAAAAAGAATAATTTTGGTTTACACATCTCATGGAATATTTTTAATTTTATTATATAACCATCTTGGATAATAATATGTTGAGAACACAATATTTTACAATTTAATTATATGACCATATTCTTAAATAATAATAGGTTGAGAAAGCTTTATATTTTAAGGAACATTCTCGAGTCTTGGAACTCATAATTTCAGGCTAAAGACCTCAAGATTGTGGTTGTTGCTTCCTGTATATAGAAAAATAGCCACAGCATTGGACAATTTTAGAGCATAAATACATTTGAAACATCTAAACATCGGAATTGAAAAATGAAAGCAAGGATTCCACGAAGCGCATATACGAGTTTGCAAAATCAAAACATTTGTATAAATTAAAGATCAAATGACTTTTAAGGTCCTTTTAGCCAAATCCGTTAGTGGAACAAATCGAAGTGTTTTTTAACATAGAAGATTATTTCTTATGACTATTTAGATTCAGAATTAATTCCCCAATCCTTGTTATAAACCAGTTTACATGTGTAATTGTGCCTTATATTGTTGTATAGCGGTAAGTTTAGAAGAAAACGAGATTATCCACCAATGTACATCTGAAATGCACTCAAATGCAAAGAGATTGACTATTTAACACAGCTTTATGTTTTCGCCTCACTTCCCACCTTATACTTTTATCAAATTTCAGCTAAATTTATTCAGGCTTTACGTTTCTGGAGATGCGGGCTCCACGACTTACATAATATTGCCTCACAATTTCAGCTTAAAGCTCTCAAGATTTCAGTTGCCACTTATTGCATTAAAAAAATTACTGCAGGGCAACTGACATTTAATTTTAGTGCAGAAATATATGCGAGACACCAGAAAGATCGTGATTTCAAGGACAAATCAAGAATTCAAAGAAAAATCCACTGAAATGCAAAGAGATTGACTATTTAACACAGCTTTATGTTTTCGCCTCACTTCCTACCTTATACTTTTATCAAATTTCAGCTAAATTTATTCAGGCTTTACGTTTCTGGAGATGCGGGCTCCACTACTTACATAATATTGCCTCACAATTTCAGCTTAAAGCTCTCAAGATTTCGGTTGCCATTTATTGCATTAAAAAAATTACTGCAGGGCAACTGACATTTAATTTTAGTGCAGAAATATATGCGAGACACCAAAAGATCATGATTTCAAAGACAAATCGAGAATTCAAAGAAATATACGCACATTTGCATGCGAAAATTTAAAAAAAAAACACTTAAAATTTAAATTAACTAGCACTTCATATTTTGTTAACCTGTTCTGGGCTAAGTAAGTCCTGAAGCGTGGTCTTGAGCTTGGGTCCCTGTCTGCCACCACTCTTAGAGTTAATAAAAACCACAAGCGGAGCCTCCGGCGGGTTCTCTCCACTTCCTTTATGGTGCCCTTCCTCATACACAAATCCTTTTGCGCGAACTGCTTCTGCCATGGCATGTCGCAAATACGCAGGGATCACAGTGCGCCTGCGTAATTCTTCGGTGTTTATATTCAATCCGAAGAAACACGATCCTTGTACAACATCCAGAGATTTAACCTCTGCGCTGGCATTTTGCTTAGCTTTAGTCTCTGATCTTTCTGCCTGCGATTCGGCCATGGCTTTAACAGCTCTAGCTCGAAATTTTTCGATGGAAGCCGCAGAAAGTGCGACGTCGAGCCAAAAGTGCGCAGAAAATATGGTAGACTTCTGGTGAACAGGTTGTACATGATTTTGCCATGGAAAGGAGCTGGTGAGAAAGCAGAGGAGCTGCAAATGCTTTCACCTACTCTCACCCAAGGAATTAATTCCTGCATGCTCTGTTGTTCCGAACATCTTTATTTCTCGTCCATAAACTTTAATTTTTGTAGTTGCCAGCAGTGGGAGCGGTTGGCCACATGGTTGCAAAGTCCTTGGGGCGGGGCTTGGGTTGGCATTAATAAATTTCGTAGTTGCGGGAAGTTTGTATGGCATTGCTTCTAAGCTGGTGGAAACTCGAATCCCCAATTGTACGTCTGAGGTAGTTAATTTCGAATCGGTTTTAGGCTCCTCAATATCTCGTGGATATATCACATACACCCTTTTGCCACAAATGGTAGTCTCAAAACAAGTATTTTGTTGCTTTATGCAATGAATGAATGAAAAGAATGAAAGTTTTTAATGACGTCCACATATCACAGTCTATGGGACCCAGAGGGAAAATAGGGTGCAAAAGAATTCACTAAGAAATTAGGTGATGGGACGACAAAAGTTTGGTTAAACTTTAAAATAGTTGCATTCATTTAAAGATGCAAGGGATAATAGTGCATAACCTACATTTTGTTTTATATTAGTGTTTGGTGTACAAAAATTGACCTCACTCTTAAATTTATTGGTTAAATCGGTGTATTAACTATTTTGTTAGGATTGGTTTGTTTATTAAGGTCTTTCATTAGTTTAGATTAGTTCGTATGTTGTGGCTTTGTCTATGGACTATTGTATGGCACAATCTAGTATGTCTAATTTAAATTTTAGATCGTCTTCTTTGAATCAATAATTCTAAAAATCGACTATTATCTTAATGGTTCGCACATTAAATATCTCAACTTGAATGACTAGTAACATGTATTTATAGACGATCCAAGTTTATTGGCAAAGCATCTAAAAATCATTCCAAAACTAGAAAGCATTAGAGCACTAAAAAGCATATTGGATCACATAACACTCTAAAGCATTACTTATGTGTCACTAGGCATTATTGCATTATATTGCTTGACATGTCTATAGAATGTGTACATCAACTCATTAGGGACTTAGCTTGTCATTCAGACAAGCCAACTTTGTCAACTTGCTACCTCTTAAGCAAGCCCCACTGTGTTGTCAATGCAACACATTCTAAGACAATTGTAGAAGACAAGGGCACATAACTTTCATAGTCCATAGTTGTCCAATACCAAGCTACATCAAAAAGATAGAACCGTGTGGCACAATAAGATCTAAGACCAGGTCGCACAACATGATGTAATTTACAGCAAAGCAATCTCTAATAGAGGCTCATAACATGTGCCTAATACTATATCCGTTACCAAATTTGAGAGTCAAGTTGCCAA
The DNA here is from genome assembly GCA_027924645.1 of Cunninghamia lanceolata. Classification (NCBI taxonomy): domain Eukaryota; kingdom Viridiplantae; phylum Streptophyta; class Pinopsida; order Cupressales; family Cupressaceae; genus Cunninghamia; species Cunninghamia lanceolata. Next base: position 5,202,493 of record BSBN01000232.1, on the reverse strand, counting down.
CTTCAACAAACTTGTAACAACACTATTCATATAGCCCAAGAAAATAACTTAATCATGTAACTTAAACAAGTCATTAAGTAAGAATGGATTACATTATTCAAAATAATTGAAAATAAAGAATTGTATTCCTTAACGTCATTTAGGCAAGTTAATCAATGAAAATATAGCATAGCTTACAATCTGATAAATCATTACATATCCTTAGTGATTACCCATCACTAATCAATACAATATATGCTCTAGGCACCTTAGTCAAATTTTTAATTTACAATAGACAAGTTGGTCAAAATGCACTGTATCTGGGACCATTGACATCTGTCTTCATAAGCCTCGGCTTGTTTCATGCTTGGGAAGAAGGGCATCATCCTAGTGCTTTTCCTCCAACCACAGACCTGCGGTCCCCTGCTCATCTTCCTAACTAGAAGAGGCCCTACCCTTCACAGAAAGGTTAGATATTGGAACCAATTGGTTAGCCATTTAAGTAATTGGTGTTGTGTCCTTCCTAACTCACAATCACACACTATAGATCCACTCTAACTTGTCTGACACTGCTGGAGACACTAGACCATCTGGATCACTGTGGACCGACAATGCATGCAGAGACGGATGCATTACTTTGGCCAAAGTTTTCATACAAAGACGTTACATAATGAATGTCGTCGTATGTCCACCACCCTAACTCAACTTATAAGTTGTCATGTCCTACAATCAGTTCTTAACAACCTTGTCCCTTAGGTCTAGTATGAGTGTGGGATCAATTCGAATCACAATCCAAACTTGGACATTCGACTCCCATCAAGTCAATTATAACAAAATAGGTTACTTTTATAATGTGAAACTAGAGACTCCACGTCACCTCGTTCTATTCAATTCATTTCAAATTCAAACTTTATGACCATCTTGGTCTTCTGTGTTTTCATATCGAAAGCATTTCATCACATATGATGAAGTCGATTTCAAGATGCTTAAGGCATACCCTGCCTTGGTAATTATATATCAGTTTCTTAAGGGTCAATAGCTCTTATTTTCAAAGTGAGCTCATGGGGTTATTCACCAACCCAATAGTTTATACATAAGTAAAAGAATTTAGAACTCATAACGTTATCCGTTAAGTCATAATTCAGTCCCATATAGAACTAGTTTGTTTTCTTTAATAAACTTATTCCCAATTGTCTCATGTAGAGACTATGATCATAATCTTTCATAATCGAAGGTTCATTTAACAATCTTAATGGTTTTAATAGCTCTATTTGTAATTCATTGTTGGCTATTAATGCAAGCTCGACAGGGTTTAGTTTGGGTGTTATATACACATCGAATTACAATTGCCTTCCCGGCAATCTTTACAGTCACTAGACTGTGTTGAAAAAATATAAAAAGCTTCCACAGTTAAAAATACAGTCGAGAGACTGCATGCAAAGAAATGATGCCTACACGGCTATCAATACAGTCGTATGACTGTATCCATTATCAAATAACACATGGAGTCATTCTTAACTCCCTTCAAGAGCTCAAAGGCTCGACCCTTGTCATCATACGACGTGGGTTAAACACAAATGAAAAGAATACATGCTCAGCCACTGTGGCTTTGAGCTCCAGTTATCATATTGAATCATACAATACAGTACAACCGAGTCGAAATACTCAAGGCACATTCAAGAAAGAAACAATCTTTACAAGGCTCAACTAAGCGTAATCTCAAGAATAGATACTTAGTTTCCTAGCTCGGCTCACAGCCTTCAGAAAGTTTTCAAGAAGTTAAATAGATATATTTACTGCTCGGTTCATAGCCTTAAGCACAACTTCAAAGAGGTTAAATATGTTTTTAGCTTGACTCACAGCCTTGAGCAAGTTTCAACAGTTACAATGTCTACAACCTCAGCCCATGAGGCTTTGAGTATAACACTACTCAATGTTTATCTTAAAAGGGTTCGGCCAAACGGCACCCAAACCATAACATATGTGTTATTTAAAAACAAGGATGGCTCAGTCGATTGGCCTGGAGTCACAACTCAAAAGAAAAGTAAACAACATGCCTGGCACCGCCTTGCAAACCGTGTGCCTCATCTAATCAATAACAAGAAACTCAAGTTTCCCAGTTACCTAAGTCGAGCGATAGACGAATGTAGTCTCAGCCTGCAACTCTTTTCACCGCTTCCCAGTTTCCTCCTGTCACTGTTCTCCCATGAATAGTTATTCCACCAACTTTCTTTCCAGAAAACCCAACCTCTCTACCAATTCCCCCGAAGTCTTTTTTTTGGTCTCTTCCCAAAGGAGAGTCTAACACACCCAAAATAACCAATCCCCAAACATGTTGATAATGGCTGTCAACCGCCTTACCACTCGGTAGTGCCCCTAAAAAGGTGGCCCAATCCTTGCACATCATGGGATGGTTGAGCTCGAAGCTCCCATAGATCTTCATGATTGACTAAAACCGCTAAGAATATTCCATCGAATACAATTATCAAAATAAGTAAATAACAATAATATCATTATGGGTAACAACCTATTAAGAGGTTTCATCCTTGATAAAGGATTATCACAAGGGATAATATTCATAAAAAGAAATCACATAATTACGTCGATTATCGGGGTCGAGTGATACTCCCCTGAAATCGACTATTCCCATTAGTCAAAAGACTAGGAATAACATAATGACCCTGAGAACAATAAGCAAGAGACACCTCCTTGTCTCTAAATATTGTTGTCTCTCGGCTCTGAATGATGTTCCCAAAACATCGTCTGGTCAACACGACTTGTTGAGACAACTTCATCAACAAAAGAATAAACCAAGAACATGGAAACAAAAGACAAGAGATGTGACACGTGTCAACTTACGAATGGTTTAGAAGGACATAAGAGTTGATTACTCAGATGGCTAGTCAACTTATGTTTTCACAATGTCTAACCCTTCCTCCAGGATGATATTCTCCTTCCTTCTTTGAAGGATGTTCATTTCACCTGTCACACTCAGGACCACAAGATTACAATCAGTGCATCATTATCAAATCTCATAATCAAAAATCATTTAATTAACAAAACTATATAACATTTGTTTCTACTTCATTATCAAAAGTTAAATCAGATATTTCCACAATATCAAATCAATTAACTATGACTAATCCTCATGATTATCATGCCAAGTTATTGATTAAGTGGAATTGGTAAATTGGGGATGTAACAAAACTAGTGAATCGACATGAAAAGCTCAACATCAATATGTCATTTTGGAAAAGTTAAGAACTCTTATCTTTTCTTGTGTGTTGTCTATTTTTAATTCCACATAAAACTCAATAATGCAATCAACTTTGAAGGTGTTTTATATGTTGGCTTTAATGTTGTTTGTTTTTAATTCAACCTAGACTTTGACCATGCAATCAATTGAAAATTTTAATGTTTTTATAGTTTTAAAGTGGAGGTGCTAATAAAAACTAAAAAATTATTTAATGTTTGTAAGTGTTATTTATATGTTGAGTTTCATATTTGAATATTTTCTAATTTGGGTTTTATTTATGCTGTAAACATACTTTCTTATGGTGTTCACATGTAAGGTTGATTGGTGTGTTGTTTCCAAGCTATATTATTTATCTATATGACTAATATATATTTTTGTAAGAAAACATACCTTTGATACTATTTGGACATTCATTGAGTTCATGGCCCACCTACCCATCTATTTGATTACAATAGACCACTTATTGGTATCATTGTCTTCTAATTGTTCTAGATTCCCTACTAATTTAAAGGAAAAGTATTTGTTTATATTAACATTTGTAATGGTGAAAATTGCATACCCTTCATTTACACCACTTTATGTGGGCATCCTAAGTACTTGGTCTTAGTACATGATTGTGATTGATTTGGTACCCCCTTTGACCCAATTCTCATTTGACCATCAAAAACAAAACTAGATCCATCCTTAGACATATGTACCAACTCTTAGACTATTAGTTCCTCCACCGAGTTTATTTTTGTCCATGTGAAATTGATTTTATTCGTTTCCATGCATATGGATTTGTTATGTGTTGATTTCTACACCAAAGCTTTGTAATAATGTGCCTAAGACTATGAAGTATAAAATGGCATTGCCCCTAGCTCACTTCATCATCTAGAATCTAGAATCCATCTATCACCCAAAATCACAAAGGGATCCTTGTCTAATTGAGTCACTTTTAGATTAACTCTTGTTGGGTTATCACAACATTGCACTATGTGTGCACATTCTAGTTGCATCACCTCTTTATCAACCAGTTTTGGAACCATAATTTCATACTAGGTCTTTGTATCACCCTTTTACATTTTGTATTAAGTTCCAAGTTTCAAGTTACTCTCATTAAGATAGTGATTGATGCATTCATTGCATGTTGTATTACTCATTTTTATCAAAAACATTAAATCATATCCAAGGGCTTGTTGCAAGGAGAATATCGTTGCTTAGAAAGCTCCCAAAGTTGTTTGTCGACACAATAACACATTTATTATAGGTCCAAACATCAAGATAGATCTTTATTTTACAACAAAAGGTATATAGACTCTAGGTTCATTTTCATAGTCAAAGTTCGCTTCCATGTGACGGGTTAAAATTTGCATCCAAAAAATTGATTCTACAAGTTGGAGCACAATTTTAATTTTTACATAATCTAGTTGTCCTAGTTAAATCATCTCAAATCTAGTTCCATAATTCAAATAGCAATCATCTATCACGATATTTTCCATCTCCAACTCTGAGGTATACATTTTATTATTTTATTATTTCATTCTATTTTAAGATCCCATCTAGGCATGCATTTTTAATCCCAGTTATATTATCTAGGGTGAATTATTTATTATTGCTTATATGCATTTATTTACCCCAAATGTTTATGTAGGGATGTTTTATTTCACTACATTAAATTGGTGAACCCATTCAATCTTTTTTTAGATTATTTAGTGAGGGTTTGGTTTTGAAGCTCACGCCCTATTACAACATGTCAACTATGGGACCTTAAAATTTCAACTTGTGAGAAAACGACTCCAATTATAAGGATATGAATGAACACACACTCCAATGTTGTGGTGTCACCTAGAGGATTTCAGCCTAGGCCTCCAACATGGGAACCCTATGGACTAACCAATTGGGCTCAACTCTATAAATGAACCCATTTAATCTTACACCCCCTGCTATTTAGCTTTAGTGTTTATTCCTTCTATTTGTTATTTCATATCATATCTAATTGTTTAGAGATTGGGTCCATCCTTGTGTACTTTCATTGCTTAGATACTTTATCATGGATGTATTTTCTTATTTCCTAACCGATTTTATTTCCTATATCACTTTGCTTTATTATGGTGATAACTCTTTCATAGCTTGTTAACATTTTTATTTGTCTTTTGCAAGACAACACAAAATGGAATAGTGAGGTTAAAAAACTCTCTCCAAATTTGGAGGGGAAGCTCCCTAAGATCTAAACTAAACTAACCCTAGACAAAAAACTATTGATAAGACATACAAATATACACACTGTACAAGATTCACTAAGGAGATTTGCATAATTGAAACGATTGTCTGCCTATGTTTTCATCTTGGATACATTGTAATTTCCCCTTTTCAATTAATTTATATTTGTGGACCAAAAACCCATTCCAATATTTCCAATTGGCTAAAGGGAAATGCTAGGGAAATAATTATTTATTTTTTGCCTCCGTTATTAATTGTTAGAATCTGAAAAGATTAATAACCCAGAAAAGTAGTGCAAAGAATAGATATTTAAACTATGAATGCAAATGATACGAAATCAAAATAGCAACGCAGAGTTAGTCTCCAAGAGAGTAATGCAAATGCTATAAGCAAAATAGCATTAAGAGGATGCAAAAGCAAAAGATACAAAATACAAGCCAGGTAGCATGCTTATATAGACTAGGAAGAGGGAGGAGGTGGCAACACCGACCAATGAGGAGCAACCATCTATCGGACTAAAGATAGCAAAGTATCTTCCCAAGATAGCTAATGGATGCTCACATGTAGGAAGGTGACACCTCGCAACCACTCACCTAATAAGACATGCTTTATTAACCTAAGCGAGATTAATAGAAGTGTAGGAAAAACCTAGGAATATAGGGAAAAATAAATAATCCTCTAGGAAAATAAAAACCTACACTAACACCCCCCATAAGCGAAGCTTAGGTGGATGTAGAAATGGGTCCCGACAAATCAAGCCTAATGAGGTACCTATGTACATAAAATTCCCCCCAAAGAGAGAGAGAAGAGACCCCCCCAAAAGTAGAGAGAGTCAAGACTCCGAGTGAGAGGAAGAAGCCCCCCAGAAGATGAAGCATCCCACACCCCCAGCAAACCTCACAAATGAAGGAACTTGCTCTCAGTGAAGGGTTTAGTGAAGATATCAGTAACCTGCTCGGAAGTCAGACAATAGCGAAGGTTGATGATGTGGCCATGGATGAGCTCTTGGATGTAGTGCATGTGGACCTCTATGTGTTTGGTCCGCTGATGATGGATCAAATTCCGTGAGATCTGAATGGCACTCTGGTTGTCACAAAATATGACTAATGGCCATCTGATCTGGATACCAAACTCAGTGAGAAGATTCTGAAGCCAAATGGCCTTAGTGGTGGCATTCACAGCCCCCCGATACTTGGCCTCAGTAGAAGATAGAGCAATAGTAGACTGCTTCTTGCTCGACCAACAAACAGTTCTTGAACCAAGTGAGAAGCTCTAACCTGAAGTAGACTTGCGATCCTGAGAATCACCCGCCCAATCTGAATCTGTGTAGCCCACCAAGTCAAGCTCAATACCCGCTGCATAGTGAATCCCAAAACTGTGAGTACCCTAAATGTAGTGAAGGATCTGCTTGGCTGCTTTCCAGTGCAGCTCATGAGGCTCCTGCATGAATCGAGAGACCATGCCTACAGCATATGAAATGTCAAGTCTCGTATGAGTCAGATAAATGAGACTCCCAACAAGCTGTCGGTACAAAGTGCCATCAATAAGTGGAGAAGAACACTAAGCCTCAAGTTTGACTCAGAAAGAAAGGGAGTCGGAGCATGCTTACAGTCAGCCATATGAAACTTTGAGAGCAAATCTAGAGCATACTTGGACTGTGTGATGGTGATCTCAGAAGAAGACTGAAAGATCTCAATCCCGAGAAAGTAATGCAACAAGCCCAAGTCAATCATCAAAAACCTGTCATGAAGGGTAGTTTTGACAGCCCCAATGGTGGATGAAGAACTCCCTGTGATCAGCAAGTCATCAACATAAAGAACTAGAAATAGGAGTGAATCATCCTGCTGCAGAATGTAGACATTGGGATCAGAATGGCACCGAGTGAACCCAACTGATAGAAGGAAGGAGTCCATCTTGGCATACCAGGCCCGAGGAGCCTATTTGAGGCCATAGAGAGACTTCCAAAGACGGCACACAAGTGAAGAATCCTAAAGGAACCCCTATGGCTGCTCCATGTAGATCTCCTCCTGAAGGTCACCGTGAAGAAAAGCACTCTTCACATCCATCTGGTGTACTTCCCAACGATTAGCTGCAACAATGGCAAGAACAAGTCGGATGGAATTCATTCGGGCAACTGGTGCAAAAGTCTCAGAGTAGTCAATCCTAGGAACCTAGGAGAATCCTTTGGCTACTGCAAATTTTGTCTGATAGATCCACTTACATCGAACAAGTTTTCTTCTCTTAGGAAGAGGGACAAGATCCCAAGTGTGGTTCCTCATCAAGGAACTATACTCCTCCTGCATAGTTGTATCCCACTCAGGAATACCAGAAGCCTCATGAAAAGACTATGGATCTGAGGCAGTAGCAATGAAGACATGTGGAGCATCGTGGAATTGTGAACGAGTTCGCCTGGTGTTTGATGGATCCCCAACCCAATCACCTGCAGACTGCAAGGTCTGTCTAGCCCAAAGTGGAACCGAAGATGGAGAATCTGGAGGAGAATCATCAACCTCTGAATGATGACTAGGAGAGGAAGGAGGCGAGTCCCCTGAATCACTCTCTGAATCGGAAGTGGAGGTAGAAGACTGCTCAGGTGAATCTGACTCATCAGAAGATCTGTCTTGTATCCCAAGTGACTCCAATGTCAAAGTAGGAGTTGGAGAATTGATAGAAAGTGAGCTCGTAGAGCCCTCCTCAAACTGAACACTCCTCTCAATGAACAACTCATGTGTAGTAGGGTGGAGCAACTGATAACCCTTCACACCATCAGGATAACCTACAAATATGCAAGGTCTGTTCTGTGCATCCAAGGCCTTGCGTTTCTCTGCAGGAATGTGGGCCTATGTAAGAGAACCAAAAACTCGAAAGTGCTTAACTGATGGTTTCCGACCGCTCCAAGCTTCAAAAGGAGTGACTCCCTTCAAGCCTCGGTGAGGAACACGGTTCTAGATATAACAAGCATAGTTAATGGCCTCTGCCTAATACTGTGGTGCAAGAGATCTGGAGTGAATCATGCAGTTCTCCATTTCCTTCAAGGACCTATTCTTCTGTTCTACTACACCATTCTGCTGAGGATTGTATGGAACTAAATGCTGCAAATCAATCCCATCTGAAGTGCAAAACCTATCAAACTGATGGTTGACATACTCACTACCATTGTCAGTGCGCAAAACTTTGATGGCTTTCCTGAATTGCTTTTCTACAAAAGTCTTGAAGTCCTGAAAGTGATCAAATACCTCAGACTTCTGTTTGAGAAAGTATACCCAAGTATATCGAGAAAAGTCATCAATGAATGTGAGGACATATCTAGCCCTGCTGAAAGAAGGATGCTGAAATAGACCAGCCAAATCACTGTGAACTAACTCCAGTATCTGTGAAGCTCTCCATGCCTTACCTTTGTCAAACTTTTCCTTAGGATGCTTACCAAGAATGCAACCTTGGCAAACACCACCTGAAAACTGAACTGAAGGCAACCCTATGACCATGCTCTGCTGGTTGAGCTGTTGTAAGTAGCGGAAGTTAAGATGGCCAAACCACTCATGCCATAATCTATTCACGTCATTAGAATGAGTGAGCAAAACAGTCGAAGGAGGATCAGGAACAAAGTGAGAAAACAGATAGAGCCATGATTGATGATCTGCTCTCCCAACTGCAATTGTAGAACTACTGTGCAACTCACAAATCTCCACTGAATCAGGAGTGAGCTCAACCCGCTTGCCTAAACTTGTGTGAGTGATCTGGTATACCGATAGGAGATTAGTTGATAATAAGGGCACACAAAGAACATCATGGAATGTGCCATCCCCCACATCAATAGACCCTCTCCCACACACCTCAACAGGAGTGTGATCACCCATCAAAATAGAAGGCATAGTATACGGCTCCAAAGTTGCAAGTTCTTCCTTAGATGAAGCCATGTGGTGTGAAGCACCCAAATCAAGAACCCAAGTGGATGGTGAAGAAGCAACTGCAACAATGGCCTTGCCCTTTCCTTTCCCCTTGCTATTTTCTTTTGCCTTGTTAGACCCCTCATTAGAACTCTGTTTGATAGACTCAGGAACACTTATATTATTCTTCTCAAGAATGTGTGTCAAGTGATCAATTTGTTTCTTCAGACATTTATGTTCATCATGACTAGGTCTTTTACAATGGGCACATTGGACCCTCTCTTTCTTAGGCTTGTCGCCCTTGGAAAATTGGGTCTCATTAGTTGCTTTTGAAGCAACCGTTATCTGATCCTTCTTCTCCTTGCTATTCTTTTGTTTCTTATCCTTACTATTGTTGTTACTACTTTGTCCTTTTTGTTCTTTTGTGCCTTCGTTGGTAGCCAAGGCATGTGACTTAGAGGACTTAAGAGTGCCCATCTGGATTAGCTTGTCCTGTTCTTGAGTGAAATTGACAGCAAAATCATCTAAAGATGGCATGGTGAATTGAGTACCAAGTGCACCCTTAGTAGCATAGAAAGTAGAAACAAACACAGAATATTCTGAACTTAGCTTAGAGAGAATACTAAGAATTAGTTGTTCATCTTTCTTTTCAATTCCACATTGTTTTAACTGCAGCCTTAGTGATTTTAATTTAGTGAAGAAATACTGGATTGTGTTGAAATTGCTTGGACTTAAACTAATTAGTTCATTTTCCAACATATGACCCCTCATTAAATCTTGTGTGCCAAATAGTGTTTCTAGCTTTGTCCAGATTTCATTTGGCGTATTCAAAGACTCAATGTGAAAGAGCAAATAAGGAGAAACAGACAAACACAATGTTCCATATGCCTCATCACAATTGTTAAACCACTTAGGCTTATCTTCATCTTTAGCAAGTTCAGTTTCAAGTCCCATAGTTATCCTATTTAATCCAGCTTTCCTTAAGTGAATTGTCATGCGTGATTTCCACTCAAAGTAATTGTATGGAGTTAGGATGGGCCAGATTTGTTTGATCCATGATGAAGAAATGTAGAAAAGAAATGTTGAAAAGAAGAGAACACAACCAAGACAACCCCCCCTTTTTCACTCAATCAAAGAACCCCCCAAGAAAATATGATTTGACACTTTATATTAGTGCATTTACAACTACCACTAGTAAGAAATACTAAGTGGTCTTGATTTCAATGCATTACAAAAACCCTCATGAAGAGCATATGCTGAAAATACAACTTCAGCACAATACTCAGAAATAAATAGCATCACTGCGATCTACTCAAAAAATCATGCACTTTCAAAAAAAGAATCGCCTCGATACAAGGTCGTATGTGAAAGTTATGATCCTCCGAAATTCCTAAAACGAGAACTGTGCAATGTCACGACTGAGAATCTGCATTTTTTAAAAAATATTGGAATTAAAATCAAAAAAGGTCTGCACTAGTGCATAGAGCACGAAAAAATAGCTAAAAAAAAAAAAAATCATCGGAAAAGGAGTCCGTATGAGCAAGAACAAAGCATTTGAAAACTGCTTTCAAAACTTCAACTGCCAATGGAAAGGGGTCCTGCTGTAGCTTTCTGAGCATATTTCTGCAAAATATACAGATGGCATGCAAAAACAGAAAGATACCCAGATGGTTTTTCTATGCTGTGAACAAAACCCAGAAGGCATTTTTCTTGCAGATGTACAGAGGATGTTGCTCCAGTGTAAATAGAATGCTTTTAGCTACAAAAAAATGACCCCAGCAACCAAAAACGATATGCAAAGGCTGAATCAGATGCTGGAACCTGCAATATTGATTCAAAAGACCAAATATGCAAGCTAGTTGTCAGATTTGAGCTCAAAACCCCGGTTTCGCAACTGTGTATGACGATCTCCGATTTCGGTGAAACGAAAGCCAAATCTGACTTTCTCAAGCCTCCTAGACACATTGGAACAGCTGAAAATGCTGCCAGTATAACTAGAAATGTTGCAATCACCCAGATTTTATAAAACACATGTGCAAACCCCAGAGATTAAAAAAAGTTTCCGTCAAACTTTTCTGATTCTCAAGATCATCTGAAGATGCAAGAGAAGAGCATACTGGGTTTTTCAAAAAATTGCAATAAGATTTATCACCCCCCCTCGAATCTTTCAACTATGAAAACTAAAATCTACTCTTGCAGATAGAACAGCTCTGATACAATGTTAGAATCTGAAAAGATTAATAACCCAGAAAACTAGTGCAAAGAATAGATATCTAAACTATGAATGCAAATGATACGAAATCAAAATAGCAACACAGAGTTAGTCTCCAAGAGAGTAATGCAAATGCTATAAGCAAAATAGCATTAAGAGGATGCAAAAACAAAAGATACAAAATACAAGCCAGGTAGCATGCTTATATAGACTAGGAGGAGGGAGGAAGTGGCAACACCGACCAATGAGGAGCAACCATCTATCGGACTAAAGATAGCAAAGTATCTTCCCAAGATAGCTAATGGATGCTCACGTGTAGGAAGGTGACACCTCGCAACCACTCACCTAATAAGACATGCTTTATTAACTTAAGCGATATTAATAGAAGTGTAGGAAAAACCTAGGAATATAGGGAAAAATAAATAATCCTCTAGGAAAATAAAAACCTACACTAACATTAATTATATCTTTACATTTTTTGATAGAGATCATCCACGAGATCATTTTTGCTACCCGTTATGGGAGCACAAGCCTTAAGTTGAACCTCTTCAGCTAAGAGCCAAGGACTGAGGGGTGTCCATTCTGCCAAATTTGCCAAGGGCACAATCTTAGCCTCATCCGTTATGGTGTCAGGGGCCTTATGTTAGAAATGAAGACAACAACTACCCAACTGTTAGTAGACTCCTCCAAGGTGGCGACTACCCTCAATAACTCTTGATTTTGATAGTTACCATCAATAAATGTTACTCCATAACTACCACCGGTAACTTTGAAACTTACTAATGACGTAGTAACTCTGTAATTACTATCCCTGGTAAATAGTTTTTACCACTGTCGGTGAAACTTATACATCCCTTATAGGTGATTTACAAACAAATTAGGAATAATAATTACAAGGATTTACAAGGTTAATGGCACCTTAATCCTAATATTCTTCCACTTGACATTATACATTGTAAATACCCATAGGAAAACATAAAACAACTAAGTACAAGAAACAAGGCCCATGGCCTCCCTACACCAAGTAAACTTCTATGTGCTCACAGGTTTGGTCAAAGCATCTGCAACATTTTCCTAAGTGTCTACCTTCTTTAGCTTAATCTATCCACTTGCAACTATTTCTTGTACAAAGTGATAATGTACATCAACATACTTAGTCTGAGCATGATATATAGGATTCTTGGCCAAACAAATAGCACTCTGAATATCACAACCAATCTGAAGGACTCTGCAATCAAAACCAATACTTGTACACAATCGCCTCAACCAAACTACCTCCTTAGATACATGGGTAGCAACCATATACTTTTCTTCAGTGGCAGACAAAGCAACCATGCGTTGCCTTTTACTCATCCAACTCACTGATCCTCCAAACAAACTAAACACATAGCCATTAGTGGACCTCTGACTATCCAAGTCACCTGCCCATTCTACATCAACAAAACCATGTATGTCCAATGTCTTTTCCACACTATCAGTACCAAAATAAACCAAACAGTAATCAGAAGTACCATCTAAATATCTAAATACCCTCTTCGCATAATTCCAATGCTATCTACCAGGGTTAGACATAAGCCTACTCAAAACTCCCACTGCTTGGAGTTATTTAGCCTAGTACAAAACATTGCATACATCAAACTCCCTACAACACTAGCATATGGCACATTAGTTATATGCTCAAAATCATCCTCATTCTTCGAACACATGTCTAATGAAAGCTTAGTACCAATGGGCAAAGGAATTCTAACTAGGTTACAATCCTACATGCTAAATCTCTATAAAATGGTATTTAGATACTTACTCTCAGATAACCAAAGCTTTATGTTACCTCTATCCCTTTTGATCTCCATACCCATAATATACCTTGCTACTCCAAGATCCTTCATATCGAATGCACATGAAAGTTGGGCTTTCAATTCACTAATCATACCCTTAGTATTGTTGAAAAATAACATGTCATCAACATACAATGCAATGATCAGTATAGAATCATCAATACAATGAATGTACACACAATGATCCTCCTCTTTTCTAACAAAACCTAATTTCAAAACAAATGAATCAAACCTCTGGTACCACATTCTGGGAGACTGTTTCAGACCATAAAGAGACCTCTTCAATCTACAAACCCAATGTTCTTTTTCTTTTACCTCAAACCCTATAATCTATTGCATGTAAATTTCTTCCTCAAGATCTCCATGCAAGAACACAGTCTTAACATCCATTTGTTCAACCTCAAAATCAAAAGCTGCAGTAATGGATAAAATAAATCTAATAGAAGATAATTTAGCAACAGAAGAGAATATTTTATTGAAATCAACTCCCTCTCTCTAGGAGTAGCCCTTGGCTACCAGTCTAGCCTTGTACTTATCCAATCAACCGTCTACTCCAAACTTCTTCTTGAAGACCCACTTACAGCCTATGGCCTTTCTTCCTTTGGGCAAACAAACAAGATCCCAGGTGTTGCAAGAGTCTAAAGCCATCAACTCTTCCTGCATGGCTAACTACCAAGACTCACTATCATCTACATAAATAGCTTCCCTATAAGATCTAGGTTCATCTTCAGTACTCAATAAAGCAAATACACAATGGAAATATGGTCGGCTATACTTGTCAATTGGGTTCCATTGTTGTATGGATCTCCTCAAGAGTGGAGTAAGAGACTCTTCTAGTTCTTTTGGATGCTCAACTTCTTATGTAATAATAGAGTTTTCCTCATCAGAACTACTTCCACTCGAATCTTCTTCTTCTTCACCCCCAATCCATCATTCTGCTCTTTTGGCTATGCATCTTCCCACTCTAAATCAAAATGCACTACCTTTGACCTTTCTTTCTCTTTTGGTTGTTCAGGTTTAAAAATAGCTCTAAGTTCCTTGAAAATAACATCTCTAGAGAAAACAATTTTCTGGTTAGAGGATCCCCAAGCTTATAACCTTTAACATTCTCACCATATCTAATGAAGATGCATTTATGTGCTTTTGGATCCAAATTAGATAGCTTTTCCTTAGGCACATGAACAAAAGCCTCATAGCTAAAAACCCTTAAATGTGAAATAGAAGATTTCTTACATGTCCACACTTCATAAGGTGTTGAATCAAGAGCCTTACAAGGAGTTTTGTTAATCAAGTAACAAGTCGTACACACAGCCTCTTCCCAAAAGCATTTCTCTAATTGTGAATCACTCAACATACTTCTGTCTCTTTCCATGATTGTTCAGTTCATCTTTTCTGTAACACCATTCTGTTGTGGTGTATATGGAGTTGTATTTTGTCTGATTATATTTGCATGCTTACAAAACCCATCAAATTCCTTAGATCAATATTCTCCTCCATTGTCAAATCTTAATATTTTTATCTTTAATCTCAATTGGTTTTCAACTAAGACTTTAAAATCCTTAAATTTAGTGAAAACTTCATATTTGTGTTTCATAAAATAAATCCATATAAATCTGGATACATCATCAATGAAGGTGACAAAATAATGAGATTTTTTGATAGAGTCATTATCCACAGGTCCAAACACATTTGAATGAATAATCTCTGACTTCTCTTTTGCTCTGTTACTTCCTAAAGGAAATGATCTTCTATTTTGCTTACCAAACACATAATGCTCACAAAAATCAAAGTGCTCATCAGAATAAGAGAAACCATCCAACAAATTTTTATTCTTAATTGTTTTTAAAATATTATTACTTGTGTGACCCAATCTATAGTGCCAAAACATACAGGTGTTTTTAGAAGCCTCAGAAATATAAGAGGAATTACAAACTATAGTGGCATCTAGCCTAAACAATGTTCCCAATCTTTTCCCCTTTGCTACCACCAAGTTTCCTCTCACCAATCTACAACCATGCTTATCAAATTTTACATGCATTCGTAAATCATTCAACTTCAAAATTGAAATCAAATTTCTAGCCAACCTAAGAACATGTAAAACACCAAGAAGGGTTTTAATTCTCCCATCATTGAAACACAACATTACCTTGCCTTTCCCAACTATCAGATATGTAGAGTTGTCCCCAAGGTACACTTTACCTCCATCATACTCTTCATATGTGGAAAACCATTCTTTATGTGAGGTCATATGATACGAGTATTTTGAGTCAACCAACCAATGATCATTAGAAACAACATTGCATGCAGAAAGTAAAACATCTTCACCTGCATTCGAGGACTTATCAGTAGCGGAATCCCATTGTCTCTTCTTGTTTCTGCATTCCTTCTTCACATGCCCTCTTTTACCGCAATTCCAACACTTAACTCTATTCTTCTTCCTAGGAGACTTAGACCAACCCTTAGATTTGTCCTTTGATTCTTTCTCTCCTTTTGGCCCTTTTTCCTTGGACCTTCCCCTCACATTGAGAGCCTCAGTGTTACCCTCAGAAGTCTTCTTCCTCATCTCCTATGCCAACAAAGTTGCAACAAGTCAATCTAGATTCGAATCTTCAAGGTTAACAGTAATCTAGCAAGGATAACATTCTCCCGAGATTTAAGTAAAGAACAAAATAGAAGTATACATTTATCTTCCTCTTCAACTGTATCATCTATGGAATCAATTTGACTCAAAAGTAAATTAAAATTGCTCAAATGATCTGCAATGGAATCACCCTCTTTCATTTTAACTAAAAATATTTTTTGCTTTAAATAAAGCTTGTTTACCATGCTCTTGGCTTGATAGATCTCGCCCAATCTCTTCCAAAGTTTGAAGGCAGTCTCTTCCTTCAAGAGATTCAACGAGACATAATCTACAAGACATATTTGGATGGTTCCCTGTGCCTTCTTATCCAACCTTTCACATTCTTCCACACTCACGTCATTGCACTTCTTCTCTTTCATAACAGCCAACCACTGGTTTCTTTCCTCAAGCAAATCCTCCATCTTCAACTTCCACAATTCATACCCCGTACCATTGAACTTCTCAATGTTTAAATGAGTGGATGAGGTAGCGGATTGAGCCATGAATACTACACAAGATCTGCAAAACAAAACAACCAAATCTCCCACTACAGCTAAACAACCTTCACACTACCACCCAAGAATCAAAACTAGCCAGGCTTTGATACCAAACGTTAGAAATGAAGGCAACAACTACCCAAATGTTAGTATATTCATCCAAGGTGGCGCCTACCCTCAATAACTCTTGATTTTGACAGTTACTATCAGTAAATGTTGCTCCATAATTACCACTGGTAACTCCAGAACTTACTGATGCAGTAACTCCATAATTACCGTCCCCAGTAAATAATTTTTACCACTTCTAGTGAAGCTTGTACATCCATTATGGGTGATTTACAAACAATATTAGGAATAATAAGTACACATATTTACAAGGTTAATGGAAGTTAATCCTAACACCTTGCACTCAGCAAGACTTGATCCCTGATGGGCTCATTCAAAACCTTTCAACTTCACCAGCAAACCAAGGGCCCTTTGACATTTTTTTTGCATGTTTAGAAAATGTGTCAAATAAATATTAAATTATTATTTAATTGCCTAAATGGGGCATGGGAATTTATAATGGAACTTATATAACTCTCAAATCATTCGGCATCTTTATTCATGACAAAATCTAAGACGGGGTTATGACAGATTCCATGACAGCTCATAAGTGGCGAGTTACAATTAGTAATTTTGGAAAACAAGGGGAATTATTAAGTTGCAAATTAACAAGAGTTATAAAAATTTAATCTGGGAAGAGAATATCCATTATGACATATTCTATGACAAGTGTTTATGATAGTTGTAAGTGGATGTAAGTGGAGCATCTTTATTACCTAAAAATAGTTGAAAATCAAGTGGAGGCTATGACAACTCATTTAGTTGAGTTAAGTGGAGAGATAGTATTTAATATTTTTAATTTTTTAATATTTTTGGGCATATTTGAATGTTGGGATTTGTGCCCCAACTTCTATATAATCTAGATAACTTCTTCAGTTGATATCTTTTGCCACTTTATCAATTTTCTTCACAACCTGAGCGCTTGCATTCAATTAAAAAATTTCAAGATGAAACCCTTTGGATTCTTGGAGATCAAAGGATTGAACCCCTTTGGTTTCTTGAGGGAAATATCATACAAAGGTTTCATTTGGATTTCAAAGTTGTTTGAATTTCAGCATAGTTCAATAGTTTGTATTTGTAGGATTTGTGAAGAAGGGAGCTTCAGCATACAAAGTTTATTCTTGATTTCATATTCAGATGTATCACCATAATTTTCTAATTTATTCTAGAATTTTGTTGTACATTTCATGAATATAAATTAGCTCTAACATTTTGGTGAAGTTCTATCTCATGTGTGAAAATATCAGTTAATTTTCTTGCATAGTTTATTTGAAATCAACACTATAAATTTCAATGTTTTGGCATCAAACTTGTGTGGAGATCATTTTAGAAGTTCTAAAAAATATGTTATATTAAAATTTGTTGGGTATATTTTATATTTGAGCATATTTACATAAATATTTGGTTGGAGACATTATAGTGGTATCAAAGCTTTGATCTTGCCAGTCTGCAAGGTAAACCAAGTTGATGATGCTTCCCAGTAAAAGAGAGATCTAGAATCATGAAGGGAACTCAAAGAGAAAAAAAATAGATCCTCTTCAAGAGGCACTAATGAAATTGTAGAAGGATGAAAGGGAGTACAACACATTTCTTGAACAATGGAAGAACAAACTTGAGGCTACCAGAATCTTTGAGGATTACCAAGGTAAATCTAAAGCTTTCAAAGTTGCACTACCTTTTGACAAGTACTTGGAGGTACTCAAAAGGAGGTGTCCAAACAAAAGAGGCCTATATGACTTCATAAGAGATTTGAAACAAAAAGAGGGAAAAAAAGAACTGAAGCTATAGGAAGTTGTTAAGGAACAAATCATTAAGCATGAGCAAGGGAAAATGTTCTTGCAGAAAGGAGAGAATTTAGAACCAGATCTACAACAAGCCTCAAAAGATCAAAGGGTATCCACATTGGATGTTGAAGGTAAAGATTCCTTAATTGAAAAACAATATTTCAATGATTTCTAATGAGCTCTCACATCAAGAGAATATTTTTTATATTAAAGTCAATAGGAAATTAATGTTGGATGATAAAGATGAAGATTTAATAAGTGAAGAAGATATCCCAGTTGTTTCAAATAATATCCAAGAAACACCTATTAAGATTTCAAGTATTGAAAAGATGAAACTATTGTCATGTGAGTATAGTCTACAAGATAGCCATATTGATGAGCATGAACTTGTGAAGGATGGTTCAATTGGTTCTTGTTCCATTAATAATAATCATTTTGAGAATGGTAGTAGTGCTACAAATCTTTCAAGGATGTCCAAATTAGTAATAGAAGGTAAAAAATTTAATTGCCTTTTTTATTACACCTCAAGAAATAAGGAGGATAGTATTAGCAAAAAAAATTTGCACTAGTTTCACACCATGTCATTATAAAGTTTATATCATCATAGGAAGCATTCTAATAGGTTTAGAAAGATGAAGGGTACAACTTGGAGAAAATGGAAAGGGGATTTGTTGATGCGGGTTTTGACACACCAACTTCCCTACAAATAGTGAAGCACACAAGTTGGAACGACAAAGGTTCCCCTATTCGAAAGGTGGATAGCCTTAAGAGTCCTCATCAATTATCACATTAGGTTTACCAGAATCCCCAATTGTAGAGCGCTTTGGCTAATCCGTTCAAGAGCTATTGTGAAACATTAGGAATAATCCATACTAAAAAGAGACTCAGTGCATTTATAAACACTATTAGCTAGTGTGAATCATCAAGTTCACGTTCAAAACACATTTAAGATGATTAGTTTAATTAAAAACATCATATGTCCTTTGAAATCAAAGTTGTACCAACTACAAGATGAACAACCATTTATGAAATCTATTCCAACCTACAAGAATTCAATCTTGATTTTAAAACAATAGAATTTTATCATTTAAACCACATAATTTATTTTTATTTTTATGCCTTTTGAGATTGAAATTTATCATCAAATCCTACTCTAACATTGATATAAAAAAGGTAAAAAGAGGAGGGGAGAAGAAAAGGTTAAAGAAAATGAATCCAAACTCATCTTCCATCCTTCTATACATTATTCTATAAATGGACAGATGCAACTTGAAACTAATCTCTATCAAATCCTTTATTTGCAATCCTGGAATGTGAGACAATGGCACCTCCAAAGGAAAAGAAATGTGCGTGATCGTTGTCAAGTTCCTTCAAGCATAAAGTATGTTCATTCAAACACACAAAATACCTCACCATCAGAAAGACATCAGTGGTTTAAATACATGTTGAATTCATCAACATTTAGTGAATTAAATTTGTAGAATTCTGGAGAGAAAACAAATTTAAAATTTAAAAAAGAAAACATGAAAACCCATAAAGATTTGAGCCAAAATAGGTATCTTAGGTTTATGTTTCAAGTTTCATGGGTTTCCACCAAAAAGAACCCAAAATTAAATAAAGAGAATCATCTATCTTTTGAAACCCAAAGAAACCAACCAACCACCCCTTATAATGAGCTATTGAGAAGTATATATATAGGTACTTTTGAGAATAGGGAAGACGAAAAGTCATTCCCTCCAAGAGCCACAAAAAGACAAATACAAGAGAATGTTAACAGTCATTTTGACTACCCCTTCACATTCTAACTTTACATTATATTATAAAAATATGTTACATGTGCAAACTTTCAATTAGCTCTATCTTGCAATTCCTTTTGCTTGTACAAATCAAACTTTTTTACTATTGCCTTTACCAATTTTGGATCCAACCCATCATAATGTATAAATTGAACATTTGCTTGGATGAAATTGTCTAAAGTTGCTTCATGTGCCTACTTGAATTCCAGCCTTTTGTGCTCAAAATGCCCGCATTCCATCCATATTCTCATTATTCTAGTAATAAACGAAGAATCATAATTCCCTCCATTAGGTGACTCTTCTTGAAACATGTTATCAAACTAGGACTTTAAAACTTGTACATAATTCAAAGTATTTTGCTCATTATATACACTGCATTTAATTTTTTTGTAAAATCATTGATCTCTTTCAATATAGGCTTCATAAAGTTATATAAAGCCCAAAATCTATTCTTAAACAACCCTTTAATATACCTTTTCTTGAGATTATATCTTTCTATCAATTTTCTATGAATAAACTCTTCTTTACCATCCAAAATACCCTTGTTGAGAAAAATTTGGAAGTCCACCTTGGTGAGATCCACAATATGAGGGAGATCAGTTTCAATGTCTTTCAATTCTAGATCTATATTAACTTTCATCATTTTCATGGCATCTTCTTCCTTTGTGATTTTGTTGCACTCACTCATAATTCCATCTATTGTTTTATGCCCCAGTGTCAACAATTCATTACTCCATGCCCTAGTCGCTATCGCTACATTCTTCAATTCATTAGCAGGTGGCATTCCTTTTCCTGCATCAGGAGTTGGTTGAGAGGCAAAGGCTGAAGTGGTAGAATCTATTGAGCCAACTAGACTTTCTATACATATGATGTCAAATAGGCAACTTTACTTTTAACTCTTATTTTTATGCATTGTCCTTTTCCATTTTCTAAATCATCCATTCAATGGATGACTTAGCCATTTATTTACCTTCCTCCCTCAAAGGCTTCCCCAGTGAAACAATACTAACTATATATTTTGATGGTTGCATTTTATTTTCTAATACATCCTTCAAAGGGGTCACTATCTACGCTTGTTGGGATCTTTATGCTTCTGTAATGATAGTGGACCTAACCCTTTTTAGAGGTGGGGACATAACAATCATAGACAATAACTGAGTGAAATTGTCTGTTAATGGTTTCATCAGCCTTTTCTTATGCTGAACGATCTAATTAAACCATCGAGATATGTTGTCAACAAATGTTTGTTTCTAAGAAATCCCTTCATCCTGAGTTTCCTATTTCTCTATTCACTAGGAAACTTGGCTCTTAAGAGGACTTGGTGCTGGAGGAGGTGAATGAGATGGACAAGGAATTCTTTTAGAATAGGGAGTGGTTGTCCTCTTGGGAGAAGATGGAGGAATTTTCCTAGGAGGAGTGGGTGATTTCCTTTGTGGGGTAGGTGTTCTTTTTCTTTGGGATGATGGAGTTGGTTCCTTTTGGTGAGGAGTAGATGAACATTTGGTGGGAGGAGAAATATTTATCTTTGGTGATGATACTATATTTATTGATAGGGAGAGGGTTCCTTCCTTCTCTTGGGTAGCTTGAGAAGTGCTTGCTCAAGAAGTTCTAGGAGGAGGAGGAGATGGAGCCCTTTCAAAATCATCTTCCATATGACTGAAAATTTTAAGCTCTGTAGTGGGCAAACCAAATTTTGTCTTCATCTCATTGAGCCATTCCTTAGTTCTCTTCAACACCTTCTTGGTTCTCTACTCCAAATCTTTGAATTCCCTTTTGCTCCATACAACTCAAAAGCAAGGGTTTGGAAGCAATTAGATCCTTTTCATATTCCAGATCCAATGCATTGCCATCATCTTTGATCAAATTGGGTACAATGACAGTTTGATAAATTTTCAATTAAGAATTAAGACAAGTATATCTTCTTCTCCTTACTTCATACTCATCATTGCAATTGGCCTAGAAGTCCTTTAACCTTTCTCTATGTCAGCAAAGAAATTTCAACCTTTTGATAGTAGACCTTGGATTAAATGGGGTTCTTGCCTCATATAGCTTCAAGTTAACTTGAGCCATTTTAATTTCTACATTTTTGGAAGCTTGACCCATCAAACAAAAATATTTATTTATACTATTAGGGAATGAAGGCCACTTCACCTTTATTTCTAAACATAACTTTTAAACTTCAACTAGTTGTTTGCATGATTCTAGCAATACAAATTTATTATCCACATACCTTGGCAATTTGTAGAGTGCTTTATCAAAACCTCTGACCCTAATATATGTGAAGGTGGCAAATTGAGTGAACCAACTACCCCATATCTTTATTTTAGTCGTGGCTTCTGCAAACATCCTTTTTCCAAAATCTCCTTCCAACAATTTGATTATATAAAAGATGAATGCAACATTTACCCTCATGAAATGTTGGGCAACTACTTTGATCTCTAGTTGTGGATAATATTCATAAACCTTCAATTGTTCTTGTCACATGACACCTATTTGTAGCCTAGAAAATTGTTGTCTTATGGCAAGGGCATGAACTAGGTAGGATGTCATGTAGAATTTCCTAGTTTGCATAACTTTGGACAATTGACCATGCAATGTATCACTAATTAGGGTAGCCTAGTCAATAAATTCCTTCTTAATGAGAATTGTAGCAATAAACTAATACATTCATGATTGTAGTTCTCTTGCAGTCTCCTGTCTTGTGACCTTACTCAACAAATTTATTCTATCATTTACTTCCTCATAGAACTCACTTCTAAAGAGTTTATTGGGGAGTTTGGTGGTAGTTGCCTTAGGTTTCAAGAGCCAACTTTTATTGATAACATTGATACATTTGTTCAAGTTGTCTTCATAATACTTATGGAAAGATTCCATGGAAATATTTACATACACATTCCTAGTTGGTAATCCAAATATCTCCTTAATATACTGTGGTTGTATCAATAGCATTGTATTCCCATTTATATCTTTGATTTCCCTTTGGTTTGGGTTATAATAATGTGCATAAGTCATTACTAAATCTATTGATTGCACACTTATCAGGAATCATGTAGTTTGCACTAACCCACATGCTCTTAAGTTCTGAGTTCTGTTAGTCAAATATATATTCACAGACATGCTTGTGTTAAACTCATCCATACCCACATGTCCCAAGTCTATGTCTATTATGTTGTTGAGTTTTTTTAGAATCTTAGATGGTGGTATGACCCCTTTGAACTTATACTTCATTTTTGGTGGGAGAGGTCATACTCAATAGAAAATACCTAAAAATCTTTAACTTAAGTTACATGTTTACCAATTTATTTTACATTTTAAAAATTTAAACCCATAATGCATTTAATAAGTCCTTGTTATGCCATTGTGCATCATATTCAATGTTCAACATGTCACAATTTTCCATTCCCATGTGTTAAAATCTTTAAAAGGAGTGTTTTGTTGTTTTGGTGCATTTCAAAGTTCGGGCCTAGTTTGCATCTTGCATTTTGAGGTTCAAGACCAAAATGAAGTTTGCAACTATGTTTGATTTGTAAAGTGTAAGTTGAAGATAGAATACGATTGGATGTTGGGGTTCAGACCCCAACTACAGTTTGCATGAAGTTGCATGCTACATAATGTTTTGGGTTTCTAGATTTTGAATAGAGTTCAGAGTCTGATTGCAATTTGCATAACTTTTACAACTGTAAAGAAGAATTTTTTTTGGACTATCCACAAGGTTTCAGATCTGGTTTGTAGTCTACATGTGATTTGCAAATTCAAAATTAAAAATGGAATGCAGAGTTTGAATGGAGTTTAAAGTCCATTTGAAGTTTGTAAAAACTTGGGAACTACAAAATCTTTTGGAAATCCAAAGCTTTTTGTAAATTGCATATATTTTTGGGAAATTAGGACCATATTTTAGAGTTTGTTTGCCAAGAATTTGAAAAAGATGCAAATTGAAAACATTTTCCAAGATGAGCTAAACACTTGGATTTTTCACTCAATTTTTGAAATTTGAATTCCAACATTTTTGGCATAGACTTAACCTAAGTTCAGGGTTTCAAATTTGAGGGTCAAAATGCTTTTAAGGCCCAAAACTAGGGCACGAGCTTTATAGAGCCAAGGGTTGAACATGCCCTAACTAGGGTTTCAACTAAAATTTTTAAAATTCATAGATTTAAGCTATCTAAAGCCAATGTAAACACCAATAATAACAATGGAAAGGATGAAATTATAAGACACCACATTGATCAAACTAGAGCTAAACTTTAAAATGAAAACCCCTAAATTACATAATGTAAAAACTAAAACAAAACCAGAGAAAAGGAAAAAGTAAACCTAGATATTACATAAAATTGCCCTCAAATAACTTGAGACTAGTAGGATTTGAAGTGTTGGAGCATTTGGAGGGAGTGAGATTATCAATAGCCATAAGAAGAAGATGAATGGTGAGGGATGGATTGGATTAATGTTTTGTTTACTCCTGGTACACATGCCATTAATGGCACACCAACTAGCATTTTGGCTTTTGGGATGGTTTGGCAATAAGCCATTGTCAGGCCTCGAGGAATTTAAGACAATTTGCAATTACAAGGTAGAGTAGGTTTGGCCTTCAAGGCACATTTGCACTTTAGGAAATAATCCACTTTAATCAAAATGTCCTCTTTAGACCATAAGACATACTCACTAAGACATTTGTGACTTTCAACAATGCAATTTTAACAAGGCAACAACGTCACAATAAGGTAAACCAAAAGCAAAATGAAACATCATCCAAGCATTGTGAAAAAATGGAGGTCATAAAATCTAGCATCAGGGTCCCTAAATTTTAAAATTTAGGGGCATGTTGTGAAGGGTCACAACAAATTTGCCCCCACCCTTTGTTAAAGAATAAAAAGGACTTTTTCCAAGGATAGTTTCGAGACTAGATTTAAAATACAACAAAAAACTTCTTGTTAACTTTGATGGTCACAAAGATTCATGCAATTAATTCCATATTACTTCTGTCAATGTGATCATATTTAATAAAATCCTAATGAATCTAGGATGGAAAAATTATTGGGATGAAATTTAACATTCAGTACATCCAAACGTGTAGAACAATGTTCATACAAAATTTGGACTAGGTTAATTTTATGATAATATCTGCACACTTTCCATCCAAGTGTGTGCTCATGATTCTTTTACCTTCTTTAATTTATAAGACTTGGCTATGATAGCTTCAAATATCAAGCTTTTGTAACTTTAATATTTTTTAGGTAGAGGTCATCTTTAGATATGATAGTGCGTATCATAATATGTGCCTTTATTTATTACTTGGACATAGCTTCGATGTCAGCTAAGTGTTGATAGCCCCTACTGAGGTACCTTTGGTCCCATTCTAGGTATAGCCCTACTACCAGTTAGACATCTATATCCTTGGTAGAGATTACCCGAATCATCTAGAATGAATGATGTGTTTAATAATTTTCTTTTATTCTATCTTTATTTTCTTTTTTTCTATCCTCATCCCGCAAACACTAAAGTTCACCTCTGGGTTTAGGTCCACTACGATAATCATTTGTTTCTTGCACAACAATTTTTCTTGATACCTTGACCACAATTGCCTTACCAGATAGACTTTAAGAATATTTACTGTGTAGAGCGAAGGATGAAAAGGTATGTGAGATATATCTTCAAATGGTCTATACCTCCTTAAGCATGAAAACTAATATACTCATGCAAATGAAATATTTTCCAAAACTTGTATCCTAGAAATTCATCCATCATGAATGCATGAATAAAAGATTGATTGTGAAAGCACCCAAGAAGTACATTTTGATCTTTAACATGTCTTTTGTAACTTTGTCAATTAACAAAGGATAGGGCTTTTAAAACCAATTGACAGTGAAAACAAGATTTAGGATTAACAAGATACCAAGAAACTAAAAAGCGAACAGGAAAACCAAGAACAATAGATTATAACAAAAACCCTAAAACAAAACAAAACAAAGGCAAATCAAAATCAAAGAAAACCAAAATTTCCTATACTAATCGACTAACCTAAGCTAGATGGTTTAGGAACAGGGATGTTATAACTTCCACTCTTCCCTTTCTTAACATTGTCAAGCAAAAGAAGTTGTGTGGTTGCAATCCTAAAAACTACTAGTTTATCCTTAAACTCATCATAGGAAGGATTGGACCATCTAATCCCATGGTCTAGATTCTCTTCGGCAAGAACCAAAAGTTGAGGAAGCTCGTCTCCCTCATGATCTATCCATAAACATGTTCTATCATTTGAATCCCCATAATAATAATAAAAAGGAAGGTTATGCTCTTCTAATTATTTTGATGTTATCATATAAAACCTTTTGATTAACTATCGTATCATGAAAATGAAGATTCTCATTTTTTAATTGAAAATTATGATTTCTTTTGGTGGTATACAACATATCAAAACTTTTATTTCTACTACCATCTAAACATTAAAAACAAGATGAATGACAAATAATAGAAGGTTTAAGAAACTTCCATGTTGTGGTGTCATCCATCGAGAAAGTATGCATGTCATTACATATGTTGTGCTCTTTAATATGCATTTCTCCATCCATGTTGGTAGGATCGTTAGGTACATGCACATCACAAAAAAAAAAAAAGTCAATGTTGTGCGATACAAAGATGAATCAACAAAACATTCTTCAACAAAACCACATTTTTCATATAAGCTAACTTGATGGCTTATAGAAGGCACAATTATTTCTTTCTTTTCAAGATCAACATGAAAATGATTGCCATTAAAGTTTGTTTCATCAATTAAATCATTAGAACCCTTCCCTACCATGATAATGACTTCAGACGTGATATATGATTTCTCATAATCATCACTTTGTTCAAACCAAAGGTTATCATAGGTTTTAACATGCATAAGGGAAGGGTTATTTAGATCAAATTTGCCAGATGCATTACTGCTACTTTCTTCATTATGAATCCTAGGGTTGTTGAAAATCTTAAAGCCTTACAATGATGGATTAGTTGATTCTCCCATCCAAAGTCTCTCATATATCGCTTGCTCAAGTTTACGATTGAGACCATTTAAGTGAATCATAGTGATGTTAACCTTAAGACAAAGCAAATTAGCCTCTTGAACTTGTAATTCCGAGGGATCACTTTCTTCTGTGTTTGTAATCATATCCAAATAAAGTGAGTTATTCATGATTGATTCAATAGGATTTTGGTATTATTGATACATAGGTACCAAAAAATCAACAATACCATCATTTCTTCCTTCATTGCAAGGAGAACATTGTTGGAGTACAGAACAACGCTGAGAGGGAGGGGTGAATTAGTGTTGTATAAAATTTTAAAACCTTTTTACACTTTTAATCCCTAGATAGAAGAAGAGAAAGATCTCAAAGATTCACCAGACTCATGCACAAGTATAATGACAAATGATATGATCAAGTCCTCAAACAAAGACATTAGGACACAAAAACATGAAGACAATTAACATCAACCATAACACAAGATTTTCATGAGTGGAAAACCCTCATAGGGATGAAAAACCACTCAGAAAATGCCTCACTGGCTACACAAAAATGCCTCACTGGCAAGAGAACCTCACTGGTTATAGCCTCACTGGCTAAATAACATGCCTCACTAGTAAACATACACTTGTTCAAAAGAAACTAATAAAGTTCAAAGGGTTACTTTGTATCTCTAAAGTACAATACACCTTATGTCTCCCTTTGCATAACCTTCTCACACATCATCATATGAACATTCAATTACTTTTGTCTATGACATGAATATCCAATCATGAGCATACACCTGAACCATGAAGAGTGAACTTTGACACTATAGATCAAGACTTACTCTGGCTTATCATTGACTGAACATGGTCTACTTAAAAACTCTTAATATGAAACTCCTTACCATAAAGGAATTCAACATGATCAATAACAGATTACTGATTTGTAATAACAAAACATTTACCAATAGTGATCCTGTTGTTCTTTTGACACTATTCACTGATCACAAGAAAAGTATTCATCACCTACAACTGTAGAGAAACATCACCTCATGAATATTCTTTTGTGCCACTGTATAAAGTCCCCTTCATTCTCTTAAACTTCTACATACCCTTTCATAAAAATCTGTATACTTTTATATCTCTGATAGGCATTGTCTTCGGATCATTCTATCTCATAATCACAGGAGAAGAATCCATGTTTTTAATTATGAATTTGAAGATATATCTTTTGAGCACACGGATCACCAACAGTCATCACCTCACCTATCATACAAAACTCACAACAAAAATTCCTGGCCCTCTTAGTCGTTGAAAAACTGAATATGAATAGTTGCAAAGCAGTTGTAACTTCCAATTAGGTGATTGCCGTCAATTTTAATCGCTGAAAAAGAACCGTTGGATTTCAAAAAGCAAACAAAAAACTACCACTCAATCTTCTTTCACGCCATTGAGAACTTTTGATCTGAACCATGGATTCTCCTTTCACACTCAAAACCTTTTGAGTCTCTGGGAGTCACCGGTTCCCTAGGGAAGAGGGGCCGGTTGCCCGATGAGTTTGATCCCTCAAGTGTTCACTTAAGTGAACATGTAACCGGTGATTATAAGTCACCTTTAAATTAAAAACAAAAGTAAACTGTCATAATACTTAAACGTTGACACTTAGGGTTTAGTCTCTAGGTCATTAGAGTTTAGACTCAAACTTGCTTAAACTTGTCTTTTGCTCTTTGAACATGAAATTTGAGATCTGGTCTGCAACATGAAAATATATCTCTAATTTCAACACAACTCCATCAAGCATCCTGACATCACATGACATATGGTCATCACCCTACCACAAACATGCATGAGTATCATATGACATATTGAACATTGGTAGACATAATGAAGACTACTCCATATGAGACTTAAGTCACATCAACTTTTGACATCCTTGAAACATGTAGTTGAGATCAGCATCCTGAAACCATGAGTCTTGATCTTTCACATTTCAACTATAACATATTTTGGAGATACAGTCACAATCTCATCAATGAAGCACTTTTTGCATCCATGAACTATATGATCTCTTCCACATACATCTGTGAGGTAAAGTTGATCACACTAGCATCAAGAAGACCTTCAAGACCCTGATCAATCTCACTGTCATTAAACACTGATCAAACCCTATATCTGCATACCATTCCAACTTATTATTCATGAGTCAAGATAATAACATATGAAGCAAACCCTTGTCAACTTCACTGCATCTCAGTCCTATAAAACTTGTCAACATTGTGAAGCACATGATGTACACAAAGTAGCATTATTACTCAAGAATGACAACTCTCTCAAAGCACTCTGACCACTCACCAAGGACAACATCAAACATCATTTATACTAAACACCTCCTCATCAACCGATGATTCACAATTCCTGACAACATCTTGAAACTCTTGGAATATCCTGACATGCATCCTAGCATAAAGTATGAAGCATGAGAACTACTGAACCATGGCATGATCCTGATCAACATGATTCTTTGACATTTTGAAGAGCATCCTGATGACAACCTGAACACCATGATAGTACATCAAATATCCACTCAACTCATCAACTCCTGATAACCTGATGATCAGCATCAAACCATCAAGACACTTTGACATCAATGACAAACAATCTACAATCTCCCCTTTGGCATTGATGTCAACATTCTCCAAGTTTGCACCTTATTCATTCTCCAATTTTGCACCTTATTACTCCCCCTTTGACAACAATGACAAAGGAACCTAAAAATATCCCCTTGAGACAAACACAAGAATACATATGTATGATGCTTCTGAGAAATGATTGATCAACAACAACCATTGATATATTGTCAAATGACAAATACACTCTCTTAACTTGATTCCACTGCCATAATATCTCTGTCATGATCAACAAGAAGACACAAGAGATATCAACACATCTAACCATATGTCATGAAGGTACACTCTGCAACTCTATTATTAAGACAATGCTACAATCCCGTCTTTCACAAGTCTCCCCCTGTCCTCTGTACTTTCCATTTACACTGTCAATCTTTACTTTGATCACGTACTTGACTATACTGTCAGTAATCCACCTAATCACTGTCTTGAAGCTGTAACACTATCCACTTTATGATACATGACTTCATGAAATATTGTATCACCAAAACAAAACTCATATCACAAGAGATCTCTGTTGCAGATATATATCAAATAACATCATCACACATCCAAAGCTACAACTATGCATCAATCAGACATCATCAAAGATACCATTAAAGTCACTGTCCTTCCAAAACTCAGTCACATGGTGTCAAAAGATATTGATACAATGATTGTCAAGAGTCTCTACAAATCAAATGTCACACACACAAAGCTACTTCTTCTGACTTCAAGTGCAATAGTCATGATGGCAAGATCCTGCCACTGTTAAGAACACATATATCTAGTTCCAATACTCCATCAAACTAACAGAGGTTGCAAAGCCTATGATGTCATCTACTCCATCACAACCATTATGAACTAATTCTTATACCATAACAAAAAGCATCCATTGAATTCTGTCATGAAACATTATCAAGTGATATTGCCCATGTACTGTAAAGCTAACATCTGCCCTGCTCTGTACCCAATGAACAATACACTATATTACTTGTACTTATACCATCTCAGACTCAAATGCATCTTTGCCAGTTAGATTGACTTCTACAATTTCTATTCCACTTAGAATGAAATTGGAACGCACTAAAAACATAATGTCATCACTGGACTGTCCAAACATCACTGTAGAAGTGTATACATGGTCATCTCAACAAAGCAACTTGAGTGGAAGAGATATAAGCAACAAACACTGTCATGTTAAACCATCTGCTGTCCATTCATCATCTAGAGTCACTATCTTGCCACAGATCTAAGCCGTTGTCTGAATGTCAGAGCACAGTTATAGCAAAGAAGCACTCATTAGCAGAAAAATTTGTCATGATTGTAACAGATCCTATCAAGAGTCAAGACATAATCCTTTAAAGTCCTTGTCACTTCATTATGACATAAATTGTCAATATTGTCCACCATTAAAAAAAAAATTCACAAGATCACTGTTGTCATCAACAAAAATAACAACATAAAACTGCTAATACTGCAACAACACTGCAAAACAAGAATGCCAAGGGACTGCAATAGAGAAGTCAAGCAACAAAGGCACCTGCAAATCAATAATAACTTGCCATCATCAACAATAACTTGCATTCATCATAAAATCTGCTAGCATCAGATGACTGCAATACTCAAGCAAAGGTACCATCCAAGTAATGAAGTTGTAGCCATTGAAGAACACCAAAAAAAATGAAGTCATTCTGTATACAACATGCAACAATTCTGATGATAACTGAGAAGTGTGAACCTATTTAGTCTTCTCAACTCCTCACTCCTCAACTCATCACAACTTAATGCAATCATCAAGAATGACGACATTAGTAGCAAGGAGATTAGCACTCCAAACAACCTTTGCATGAAAATGGTATGATGTTCTAATGAGACACACCCCAATCAACCATATATGCACTTCTTTGTCATATATGCACTATTTTTTAAATCACTGTCATACAGTGACCTTTGCAACATCAAACTCAAAGGATCTAAAAGACATTTCACATCTTTGCACACTTCCTAAAGTCTTACTTCTCTTTAGACACCAATGCCCACATACTACATATGCCACTAATACACACTGTCATAGGATTTCAATTACTGACATAGTGCATTCAACACACATTACGTGTCATGACTAGATCATTAGGCATATGAATCAAATTGATATAACACACTTGAATTCATAATCAGACATTGCAACAAAGCAAACACCTATTCATAACTCCTTATCTTTGTGTGCTTTCATTGCATCTTGAGAATAATGACTTTTTGATGGAGGATCATGATGCAACTCCATCACTATGAGACCTTACTGTCAAGTCTGAGACAAGGTCTTAAAATGTTAAGGTATTAAAAACATATAGAAATATGTACTGAACATCTTCCCCTGATGGCAACCTTTCAACTCTTTTTGCACATCTGAAAAACATATTGCTGACAACATGACAATACTTCTCTTCTCAACATGGTCTATATCCTACAAGAAACTCCTTGGACTGTATTCACATTGAAAGAATCACAATCGCCATTAGCATAATGAAGCACTTGAATCTCTAAGAAGCATGAAACAAAATAAACCCAATGTGCTCAGTGAATCACTCAGATATTGAAGCAAAGACAATTCCAAGCAAGATCCAACTACCATCCAAGAAGGTTACTCTATCATAACAATAACATGAGAGCAACTAAAACCTCTGTCAATAGTTTGCTCATTATCTGCCCTTACTACTCAAAATGTCTGATATTAACTTTTCTTGAAGCATTTTGTCAAAAAAAAATGTATGTGCCTTGTCTATGTAAATGAAGTCTCAAACAGAGTATACCATTCTATCAAAGATCAAATTGAATAACAAATCACAATTTGTAACAACCAAGCTATTGCTATTATGCAATGAATGATATCAACTGTTGTTGTCCTGATAATTGAGATTACAGAGATCAAACCATAGTTCTAGTAACACTCCTTGTCTTACTTCTTGGGGATGAAAGATAAAGCAATAAGCATCTCCCCCTGACTTTAAGCTAGTTCTCATGCAAAGGGTAGTGTCTTTTGAGTAACATGCATTGGTTTTGGTTTTTCATCTCCTGGATCTTGTTTTCTTCTCCATATTTGTATATGCCCTTTCTTCTTCTTGTTTAAGATATTCTCTTGCTTTTGTTTGATCACATTGCTCCTGGATGGTTTCATCAAACTATTCCTACACCATTGTGCTTTGTGTCCAGTCTTATTACATCTATAACATATAATGTCATTGTCTAGACCAAAGAAAGGATAATTTCTTCTAGGCATATTATAAGAACTCCTATTTACATTCTTGACAAGATCATGTCTCTCATACATTCTATAATTTCTTGTACAATCTCTTGCTCTATGGCCATAAACATGGTAGCAATAACAATAACCATGAAATTGAGAATAATTGTACCTCATTGAGTGCCTGGTAGATAGAGATCTTGTAGATTTGATTGCCCTTCCTCCTTGATCTTCTGGAGAAGTAGCATGATAACTTAATTCTATCTTCTTCCTAGGTGCATTTCTTGCTTTGGAAAACCCTCCTTCTTCATAACCTAGACCAATAGTGTCCTTGTAATGCTTTTGTTTTCTCAACATGTCATTCAACTTGTTTGTGCTTTCTTCAAACTCCTGATATTTCTTGGACAAAACCTTGAGACCTTCATAATCTTTTCTCAGATTGACAATTTCTGCCTCTAATTTTAGACATTCAATTCTTTTCACCTCAAGATCATAACTTGTTACATCTATTATTCTTTTGGCTTCCTCAATTTCAGTCTTTAGGCTGATAATCAGTTTGTCAGATTCATCAACTTGACTCTTTAAGTTAACAACCTGATTTCTTGCCTCTTCAAACTCTAAAGAAACTTTTGCAAAATCTGAACATACCTTGTCTTTGGAGTCTTTTTCTTGTTGAAGTTGGTCTTCTAATCTCTAATTCTCCTTTCTAAGTTGCTTGATCTGATCTAAGGCACACAAGAGTTCTCCTTCTAAATCAATTTCACAATCATTTTCATCAAACTCCTATCCATCTTCATCCATAAAGAGGTCTTCTTTTATGTCATCAATCTTAACAACAAAATCATTTTCTTTATCACACTTTGTGTCAATTTTCAAGGATGACTCATGCAACAACTCATCACCTGAATTGCCTGGGGTTTGTTGTTAAGCCTTTTGCTTGGCATCTTTCTTTTCTCTAGTTCTTCTACTCTTTCCCATGGTACTCCACTATCAGGACCTACCCAAGCCAGTTAGACTTCTATAGGGAACCTATGCTCTGATACCACTTGTTGGAGTATAGAACAATGCTGAGAAGGGGGGGTGAATCAGTGTTGTATAAACTTTAAAAACCTTTTTACACTTTTAATCTCTGGAGAGAAGAAGAGAAAGATCTCAAAGATTCACCAGACTTATATGCACAAGTATAATGACAAATGATATGACCAAGACCTTAAACAAAGACATTAGGAAACAAAAACATGAAGACAATTAACATCAACCATAACACAAGATTTTCATGAGTGGAAAACCCTCATAGGGATGAAAAAACACTTGGAAAATGCCTCACTAGCTTAATCAAAAACTTTCCTCACTGGCAAGAGAACCTCACTGGTTACAGCCTCACTGGCTAAATAACATGCCTCACTGGCTAAATAACATGCCTTACCGGCAAACATACACTTGTTCAAAATAAACTAATAAAGTTCAGAGGGTTACTTTGTATCTCTGAAGTACACTACACCTTATGTCTCCCTTTGCATGACCTTCTCACACATCATCATATGAACATTCAATTACTTTTGTCTATGACATGAATATCCAATCATGAGCATACACCTTAACCATTAAGAGTGAACTTTGACACTATAGATCAAGACTTAATCTGGCTTATCATTGACTGAACATTGGTCTACTTAAAAAATCCTGATATGAAACTCCTTACCATAAAGGAATTCAACATGATCAATAACAAATTACTAATTTGCAAGAACAAAACATTTACAAACAGTGATCCTGATGTTCTTTTGACACTATTCACTGATCACAAGAAAAGTATTCATCACCTGCAACTATAGAGCAACATCACCTCATGAATATTCTTCTGTGCCATTGTAGAAAGTTCCCTTCATTCTCTTAAACTTCTACATACCCTTTCATAAAAATCTATATACTTTTATATCTTTGATATGCATTGTCTTCAGATCATTGTATCTCATAATCACAAGAGAAGAATCCATGTTTTTAATTATGAATTTGAAGATATATCTTCTGAGCACACGGATCACCAACATTCATAACCTCACCTATCATACAAAACTCACAACAAAAATTCCTGGCCCTCTTAGTCATTGAAAAACTAAATATGAACAGTTACAAAGTAGTTGTAACTTCCAATTAGGTGATTGCCATCAATTTTAATCGCTAAAAAAGAACCGTTGGATTTCAAAAAGCAAACAAAAAACTACCACTCGATCTTCTTTCATGCCATTGAGAAATTTTGATCTAAGCCATGGATTCTCCTTTCGCGCTCAAAACCTTTTAAGTCTCCGGGAGTCACCGGTTCCCTAGGGAAGAGGGGCCAGTTGCTCGATGAGTTTGATTCGTCAAGTGTTCACTTAAGTGAACCTGTAAATGATGATTATAAGTCACCTTTAAATTAAAAACAAAAGTAAACTATCATAATA
This sequence comes from Cunninghamia lanceolata, assembly GCA_027924645.1. Lineage (NCBI taxonomy): Eukaryota > Viridiplantae > Streptophyta > Pinopsida > Cupressales > Cupressaceae > Cunninghamia > Cunninghamia lanceolata. Next base: position 5,166,984 of record BSBN01000232.1, on the reverse strand, counting down.
CTTAAACGTTGAAACTTAGGGTTTAATCTCTAGGTCATTAGGGTTTAGACTCAAACTTGCTTAAACTTGTCTTTTGCTCTTTGAACATGAAATTTAAGATATGGTATGCAACATGAAAATCTATCTCTGATTTCAACACAACTCCATCAAGCATCCTGACATCACATGACATATGGTCATCACCCTACCACAAATATGCATGAGTATCATATGACATATTGAACATTAGTAGACATAATGAAGACTACTCCATATGAGACTTAAGTCACATCAACTTTTGACATCCTTGAAACATGTAGTTGAGATCAGCATCCTGAAACCATGAGTCTTGATCTTTCACATTTCAACTGTAACATATTTTGGAGATACAGTCACAATCTCATCAATGAAGCACTTTTTGCATCCATGAACTATATGATCTCTTCCACATACATCTATGAGGTAAAGTTGATCACACTAGCATCAAGAAGACCTTAAAGACCCTAATCAATCTCACTATCATTAAACATTGATCAAACCCTATATCTGCATACCATACCGACTTATTATTCATGAGTCAAGATAATAATATATGAAGCAAGCCCTTGTCAACTCCACTACATCTCAGTCCTGTAAAAATTGTCAACATTATGAAGCACATGATGTACACAAAGTAGAATTATTACTCAAGAATGGCAACTCTCTCAAAGCACTCTGACCACTCACCAAGGACAACATCAAACATCATTGAGACTAAACACCTCCTCATCGACTGATGATTCACAATTCCTAACAACATCTTGAAACTGATCTTGGAATATCCTGACATGCATCCTGGCATAAAGTATGAAGCATGAGAACTGTTGAACCATGGCATGATCCTAATCAAAATGATTCTTTGACATTTTGAAGAGCATCCTAATGACAACCTGAACACCATGATAGTACATCAAAGATCCACTCAACTCATCAACTCCTAATAACCTGATGATCACCATCAAACCATCAAGACACTTTGACATCAATGACAAACAATCTACAAACATGACTCCCAATTTAGATAAATGCTTGTGTTGATATCCTTAATTTGTATATAATCATATCCTAGGATTTGAAGTAGATTCATGGATTGCAAATTCCATTGCTCACGAACATTTCTTTCATTTGTTTTTAAATTTCCAACATTTTTGTCATGATACTCATCATAACATCTTTTAAAATATCTTGTTACACTTTAATTTTCACATTTGTCCTTGAGTATGCCAGCATCATCAATTGTCATTTCTTTGATTTCAAGTACCATTAGATTATCTACCAAGTCAGAGGAATCTTGGCACTCATCATTTTTTTCTAATTTGCCAGTTGCTATATGTTCATAAACTTCTTCACTCAATGGAGCAATGTCATGTCCTTGTCTATCCAATTTTAAATTTATCGACTCTCCTTCCTTTTCACTTTGAGCATTAAGTATTTCCTTGAGAGTCATATCTAACCTTATAATTACTCCTAATCATGTAACTTCTCCATGCTCAATTGTATCATGCAGTGACATTTATCATGTAATCTTATTTGTTTGAAAGTACTTAGAAATCCAAGAACTCGCATATCATGATTCAATTTTTAAATTGCCTTTAGAATATCTAATTCAAAATCTGGCATGTGACTAGTTGACATGTAATTGGGTTGAAGATTTGATGTGCTGCTAACTTTCTTTGTTGTCATTTGGAATATTTTCAATTATAATTTATACAATCTCATTGTTATCCTCTTCATGTGTCTCCACATTATCATCTTTCTTGACTCTCAACATACATGTGTTTGTTGTTACTTCACCTTGTTGATTCATTTAGTATTATTCTCTACCTTTTTAGTTGTTTCTTACATAGTGGAAAGTTTGTTGATCATGTTTATATTTTAATTGTCAAAATCGTCACTAGAATAAGGAGGATCCACTTTTTCCTTTTCTTGCGGAATAATTGGAGCAACATCTTGACCCTGAGAAGTATTTATATTAAATGGTAGGGGAAGAAAGTAAGAACTTTTTGGTTGGTCATTGGTGATTTTTGAGGCATCCCTTGGCTTTGGCTTTGAAAAATCATTGATCCATTTTGGTTATTATAACCACCAAAGTTATTGAAATCCAATGTCACTTGTGGTCACGCATATTGATTCAATTGATAATTGTGAAATGTCATGTTTTGTTGATAAGCCATTTGATTTGGTTGAGGCATCAGATTTGACTAAGGATAATTATTTGCCTGATTGGATGTCATTCATACATGTTTCGTGAATGTAATATTTGATTTTGATGCAGGGTGCAATAAACTTGACTTTGCATTACTTACGTAAAATCATGTTCAAGATAGGCTAATGTTAAAGATTTTTGAAAAGCACCTTCAACTGTGATTACGCCTGGTGTATCTCTTATAAGGACAACAAATGCAGGATCTAACCCCCATAAATAATGTCTTCATACCTCAATTTGATTTGGCCTATACATAATGCCAATTTTTCCCAAAGCTTGGTAAAATCTTTGATTGAACTAATCAATAGGCTCACCCAATTGTCTTCGTGTTGCCAAAAATTATAGGAATGCTTCTTGTGGATCCATATTATGCCCAAATTGCATCAGGAATGCATTCTCCAACTCTACCCACGTATGTATGGAATTCAGCAAAAGGCAAGCGTACCATTGAAGTGCTACATCATGAAAAGTGTTGACACGCAAAACCCCCATGGTTAGTTTAATTTTTAAATTTGAAATCTCTACAAAATTTTACATGCTCAAATGTGTTTTGTCCAACGTTAGGGGAGAAGGTAGGTAGCCAATTATATGCATTCATTGGGATTTGGTGAAAACCCCTAGGCATGCACATAGGGCTTGCCATCATCATTGAACTACCCCTAATTTGATTGAAAATAATTGATGGACAAACTTTGTTTAGCAATTAATTTTTAAACATTTTCTTGTGTGTTATCATGATAGACACTTTTGCTTGGGTAGATTTTTTTTTTGTGTTTTTGAAGATTTTACATTTTTTTTAATCTTTAGATTTTACAATTCTTTTGTATTATAAGATGATAAATTTAAACATTAAAGAAGGCAGATTAATTATAAAAACAACAAATTTGAGTTATCTTAAAACTTTGTTGTGGCCCTCCTTCTAGTGCCATCTCTATTGATGTGGGTTTTGACAACACCAACTTTCCTATGAATTGTGAAGCATGCAAGTTGGAACAGCAAAGGTTCCCCTCCTTGGAAGGTGGCTAGCCTCAAGATTCTTCATCAATTATCACACCATGTATACTAGAATCCCTAGTTGGAGAGCGCTTTGGCTGGTCTGTTCAAGGGGTTGTTATGAAACATTAGGAATAATCTATATGAAAAAGAGACTCACTTAGTGCAAACAAACACTATTAGCCAACGTGAATCATCAATTTCACATTCAAAACACATTTAAGATTATTAATTTCATTAAAACCATCATATGTCCTTTGAAACTAGAGTTGTACCAACTAGAAGATGAACAATCATTTATGAAATTCATTCCAACCTACAAGAATTCAATCTTGATTTAAAACAACATATTTTATCATTTAAACCACATAAATTTCTTGATTTTTATGGCTTTTGAGATTAAAATTTATCACCAAATCCCACTCTAACATTAATATTAATAAAAGGTAAAAATAAAAGGTGAGAGGAAAAGTTTAGAGAAAAAGAAAATGAATGCAAACTCATCCTCCATCCTTCTATACATCATTCTATAAATGGACAGATGCAACTTGAAACCAATCTCTGCCAAATCCTTTATTTGCAATCCCAACGTGAGATGTAATGCAACATCAAAAGGAAAATCCATGTGGGTGATTGTTGTCAAGTTCCTTCAAGCACAAAGTATGTTCATTCGACCACATAAAATGCCTCGTCATTAGCAAGGCATCAATGGGCTAAACACACATTGAATCCATCGATATTTGGTGAATTAAATGCATAAACTTGTGGACAAAATAAATTTAAAATTCAAAAACTAAAACATGATAACCCATAAAAATTCGAGCCCAAATGGGTATCTTAGATTTATGTTTCAAGTTTCATGGGTTTCCACCAAAAAGAACCCAAAAGCAAAGAAAAAGAACCATGTATCTTTTGGAACCGAAAGGAACCGACTAACCACCCCTACAACGAGTTGTTGGGAAGTATATGTAAGTACTTTTGAGAATAGGGAAGACAAAAAGTCATTCCCTCCAAGAGCCATAAAAATACAAATACAAGAGAATGTGAAGAGTCATTTTGACTACCCGTTCACAGTGAAATTTTACATTATATTACAAAATATGTTGCACATTCAAACATTCGAAGAGATACAAAGGAGGAGGCTATTCATAATGGCTCTATTGTTGAAGAATCAAATGTCTCACAATAGTGTCACTCTGGCAATAGGACATCACACAACAACCACTCTCATCTATCATCTTAGTGCAGGTAGGTACCTCTGTCCCTCCTTCCTCTCCTAGTTCCTCTACTATCATGCTTCCTACTCTACCAATTGCACTAGTGTAACCCCCACCTTTATCATCGAAAGCACCCAAGACAACCCATTCAATTGCAAGGACTCTACTTCATGTCAACCCATTTGGTTCCTAATCCATGCAAGATGTTCCTTCCCCTAGCACTTCATTCCTAATCAGTCAAATCACTCCTCCACCTCCCCTGCCTCTCTGCTCACTTCCCGATCTCTCGCATCACTTCACCACCACCCTTATCATTGGTAATGCTTAACTTAGGGTTCTAGTTACGCCATTGTTTGTGCAATATCCATTATAGTAGTCAACCATGGTTAGTGTGCAATCATTTGGAATAGCTCTAATATTTCTCATGGCTCAATTATTTGCTTCCCCATAATTTTCTCTACCAATTTCACAACAAGCTCCAGTTTCTACACCTAGTCTTTGACCCTTCTCACCATCTACCATGTTGATCTACTCTCCCTTTCCCACTATAGTAGTCTTGGACCAACTTAACAAATGGTGACCTTCTTGTACATGGTGCCCTTGGGCTCCCCAATCGTGGGAGCTTTCATCAATTTTCTATCTGAATTACATCAACAAATGATGATGGTTAGGCAAGCATATGAGGCCAAGATGGATAGCCAGAGGAAAAGAGATGATAGAACCCACACACAAGGGTGAATGCACTCTTTGTATGATCCTACACAATAATCCCTCATGATTGTGCACATAACTCGGACCGTGGACAAGCCACAAGGCTAGATGACACTAGAAGATTATATGGTCCACACTATCAGGACAAGCCTTACTTTTCCATGCCAAAAGATTAGGTAGAGCTCATGGAGGAGACCCAAAAAATGGTTGGCACTCGATTCATCAAGGTGAGATGGAAATTAGAGAAGAGGGAGACAAAACTTGCTAACACTAAGAGCACCCTCAAACAACTCCAAGCCTAGGTGAGATCACAAGATCAACAACTGCATAGTTTGAACAAAGAGCTTTGAACTTGGATAACTGTTGACTAGTGTAGACACCTAAAATTTAACTTACATCTTCGACACTAAAATTCACCACTTCAAAACCCTACTACATTAACATTTCTACATTCATCAATTAATTAAATAATTATGTTATTTAATTAATAACATATCCATTATCCACCATCAATTAATTAAATAATCCTATTATTTAATTAATTTAATTCATTCACCTCCCATTCACAATTAAATAATTTTATTATTTAATATTCCAATTATTCCTCCATGCATAATTAAATAATTCTATTATTTAATTATCTAATTATTCTTGCATCACTAATTAAATAATTTATTTATTTAATTATCCCCTCAAATGCCACCTCACCAATTACTCACTCATCATGCACTCAAAGACTATTAAATTGAATCAATTTAATAGAGTATTGAGGAGTTAACTACCCCATTTAGTAGTTAACCACCTCAGTACATCTAACCACCCACTTTCTCCAACTCAACAACACATCCAAAGACTATTTCAATAATCCATTAATATCTACAACCAAAAATAACAATGGAACTTTAATAAATTAACCATTTTCTCCCTCATTCAATCACAACCATTGATCTTATCTTTTAATCTTGACCATTGATTTAAAAATTAAAAAATCTATAAATTAATGTTATTTCCCTTGACAATTCATCTTTAAATGCGAAGTAAACTTGTGTTGCAAAAATTTCATAGAGCTTCATCTTGAGCAACCACATCCATTGGAGCATATCCAATTTACAATGGAGTTTCATTTGGTAATATTGTTCCATTTATTTACATATTTACTTCAATTTCCATTTGCTTCATTTAAGGTTTGCATCTAATTTGGAAAATAAAATTTTTTGTTTAATTTTAAGTTTTTGGTTAAATGATCTTTTGAATTTTATGTTTTCAACTAGGTTCAAGCTGGGAGGGAAATTCCATGAACCTGCAAACAAAGGTAGATAAGCTCAAGCTCATCGTGGAACACTATTGGTAGATTATTGAGAATAAATGAGAGTTGCCCATCTGGGCTACATAAGAGAGTGAGTGAATTGTTGGACTTAGAGAAGTGATTGAAGGAGGCATTTGTTTCCAAAGATAAAGTAGTCTAGCAACTACAAGAAGATATATAGAATGCCAAACAATTGACAGGGTATACTCCCTTGATTCGGGAATTGTATATCTCATATTAAAAAAGGATCTCACAGATGGCCACGAAGCTTAGCTCTGTGTTGAAATCTATAGACTCCACATAGACTCTTAGCGTGAAAGTTAAATCCAAAAATGAGAAGGTTCTGGAATCACTCTCTCCCAAGGTCACTCAAGCTCAAAGATTCATGCACAAACTCTATAGCTTGCCTAATGACAAGTTGGCTACTACTGAGATTGACAACAAAAGGGTTGTGGCTATGAAAAATAATGAAATCCTTAGCAAGGATAAAGCCACTCAAAAGTGTAAGGCACAAGTGTCCATCCTAGAGTAAGCTATACAGGAGATGAGAGGGCACATTATCCCTCTAGTGCAGTAGGTGCTTCTATCCCCATTTGATAATAATGGCAGGGTATTGCAAGAAGAAGAGTTCAAACTATTTCTTAGGCATAAGCAAGAGACATCCTTTCATATTTGGTCCTAGACATCAAGCATTGTAGAGGTAGAGGTGATTTTTTATCCATTGGCAGTGCCAATGAGGTACAAGTCAAGGCCATGGTTGAAGACTTGCACAATATCTCCTATTCATAGCTAGACAAGGCCTTATAAGCATGGAAAAGAAAGGAGATCCCAACCAAGCTATAGTAGAGCCCACTCTAGGGTTCTCTCAAAAAGCTAGAAATTTTATTGGTGCTTCACACCATGTTTGAAATTTTAGTTTTGTTCTTTTTCTCCATGCCCATGATTTTGTCTGCGTTCATTATTTCAAGTAAGGACCCTATTACAGATTTCCAAAACTGCAGATTATTCACTCTTTATGCTTGCATTGAGTCAATTGGCTTCTCCTTCATGAGTAAGATTCTTGTCACACACTCCTCATATAGCCTGACATCTCATTTAGTAGGATTCACGCTTGGTTTTGTATAAGTGTGGCATGATCAATTGTTTTCACGTGATCTTCTTAACCATTAGCATCCAAAGCTCCCCCTTTGCAATTTTTGGTCTTCAACGCAATTAAATTTTTAGCTTTTCAAAGGTTTGTTGTTCAAATATGGAAGGTACATGAGAAGAGCACTTTGAAACCATTTGATCTTTCTTAAGATCAATGGTCTGTGCATCATATTGATGTTGTCAGTCTGACACCTCAATATCGATGTGCTATTGGCTATCATCGAACACATCAGTAAAGTGGACCCTTTGATCTACACAAGTAAAATCCAAGAGATGGTGGCATCAACTCAAACACATGGCAAGATTTCACACCTCCAAGATATTGTCAATCTAACAATTCATTTCCATTGCACCATTGGTCAAGGATTGCACACTATCATTAGCGGGCCCCTTCGCTCTTTGGATCCATATAATAGAGACGCACCCCAAGAGAACTGCGGAACCATTTGATCTTTCCTAATATCAACGATTTGCACATCATATTGGGGTTGTCAGTTTGACAACTCAATATTGATGTGCCATTAGTTCATATATTCACATACATAATGTTGGTGGCCGCCTCCATTTCCCTGGCACATATATAATTAAAAGGCAAGACCAATATGTAAGCATGACACATGGTGTTTGTTGGCTTACATCCAAAATTTAACTAAATCTAGTGTTTTCACTTGTTGCGTTACCTCTATATTAGCCTAGGTGCATGTTCCAGGCCTTACGTTGTTTTATTGTGCACCACAAGTCTTGTTATCGAGTTATCTTCCTCGTGTCATGTTGTTTGTGACTCCTTATTCTTCCCTTTGTTATGTGGTGCCTTGTTTTTTACCGCGGTGTCTCCCCATCCCTTGCTTGTTAATTTTTCATTCTCCCCTACCTATAAGTTATCACCACAACATTCCTTCACGTTGTTATCATCATCACAAAGGACTTTGTTATGCCTATTAGCCATGCTTATCCCTTGTGATGGTGTTTTTTCTATGTGGTGATTGTTTTCAAGTTGTGGTGAACCCCATGATGTTTTATGCTCATCCTCTAGCTTTGCAGTGGATTTGATCCCTTTTGGTGGTTGGTTCACTTTGCAGTTGCCACAGTCTCCTTAGTTCACTTCGCGATAGATTCTCTTCTTCTTGGCAATGCATTCCTTGACTTGCTATGACTTATCTCCATTCTATGGTGATATTTTGAATGCATGGTGGCTAGTGTCATTCATAGGAGCTCTTGTTCTGACCATAGCATTTATCTTGATGTTTCTCATCTTTGTGATGAATTCTTGGTTTCCTATAGTATTGTGTTGATGGTGGTTTCTTGGTACCTTAACCGTTTGATCTTTAAAGGCAACTAGTCATTTTTTGGGTGCTCGTGAATTGTTGATGTTCTCTATTTCCATGTGGACATGTATCTTTTAAACAGGGTTCAAAATCTTTACCTACCCACCATCCAAAATTCATTTCACCTACCATGATCTATGCTCCAGGTTCATGGATTATTTTTCAAATATTCAAATCCCTGTGTTTGGTTTGGTTGGTGGTCTTCTCATTGTTTAATGGTGTGTCCTTGATTTCTCTTGGAAGATGATGTGTGTTGTAGGGTATGGAGCAAATATCTTTTTGAGCCCTATGCACGATATGGGTAGGCATGTTCATTTTGAAGTTTTCATTATTTATTCTGATATTGTGTTTAATGTTGAGCGGTGTAGTGAGTGAGCTTAAAGAGACGTTCTATATGGGCTTCATGGCTTCCCTTTGCCATGATCATCACTGTTGTTAGAATTCATGATGGTGTGACCTGAGGTCTTCTATGAACCGATTCTCACATGATCCCAAGTCATCTCTCTTGCAGGTTGTTTGTGTCTAGTTGCTGATGAGATAATGACCAATTTGATTTTTTCCCTCAAACTCATGCATCAGAGTGTTATATATATGTGAGTTGGAGATGGAAGCGAGGTTGGGTGGTCATTGATTGGGATGTGATGTAAATGCATAAGAACAACAAGAGAAGAGAGAAAAGTTACTTTGTGCCTCATATGAGTCGAATGTGTTGATTAAATGTATAAATCCAAGCTTCATTATATTAATGCCTCATTACTTTTGTAAATTCTTTGTTGAATAAATAGAAAGTGTAGCTCTAGTCATTTGAATGTCTCTCTAAGTGTTTGTATACTTTTGATAGCTTGAAGACCTATCTTAACCAAATTTTTTGGTTTGAGTGTTGTTATTGATTGGTTTGCTTTCATAGAAGCTCTTAAACATCTACAAGATGTTTTTATGAGGTCTCCTTTTAATACAATATAAGTATGGGAATCTACTTGTGGATGTGTAAGATATGTTCATATAAATGCCTATAATATCTTTTGTTTGTCTTTATTACATATAGAGCCTAGCTTATGTGTGGGTTTGATAAACATGGTCATCTATGCCATCTTCTGTGAGGTATCATTTGTGTTCTGCTTGAGTAATGTTCATTGTTGATGAAGATTGGACTCTGCTACCCATATGAATCAAGTGATGCAGAGAAATAGGACAATTGTTTAAATCAATATTCAATCACCCACAAGGATCCTCTAACCTGCAACCTTCAAACCTTCCTTTCCTACCTGTCCTTAGCCTAGAAGCCCTTCAAGTGCAGCAACTTAGACCTTTTTCATCATAAATTTCATTATAGACCTGATATTCAAAATGTAAGCCCTGCTTTGGATACCCTTTTGACCCTTATCTAACATATATCAAAATGAAATAGGGTTTCCTTGTACGGACTAGGTCAAAAACAAGACTGTTCATGTGCAAACCCTAGGACTGTTACAGAACTGCTCTTAGTAAAAATGCCATAACTCATTCAAAACATAATGAAATAACATGCAACCAAAAGCATTGTAAATTAGAAACAAATATCTTTCCATCCATCTATTATATTCCTTGATATGAGGCCGTACTAGGCTGTACCATGCGTGTTTTCAGACTACAATTTTCAGAAAAACAAACTCGCAAACCCGCCCTTGGTAAAATGATCATAACTTTTACAAAACATAATGAAAATCAGTCAAACCAAAAGTATTAGAAAGCTAACAACATTCTCCAATTTTTCCAACCATTTTCATGCCTATAACTATTTGTACAAGGCCGTACAAATAGAAAGAACAGACCTGCAATGTTGGAATACACAAAAAAACAAGGTTTTTATTCATCAAACTTCAAAATACAATGTCTCTCCTGCCTCATTTGAGTTTGGAGGGTGATTTTTATGCATTTCTCATCAATTCCAACTAATTAGAAATGGTTTCTTGATTTGCTTTAACTAATTCTTGATTTTTGACACCTTTTACCTAAGTTACATGACCACTAACATTGATACTTTTGCAATTTTGAACTAATGAACCTATAACACTCCAAAATGGATCAACATGATCCCAAATGGTCATAAGTGACCTTATTAGATTCCAAAACACTCAAACAACCTCAAAACCAAACATGGCAAAAATTATGCTTATGAGGCCCCTGATACCCCTACATCATACACCCAAGGGGAAGAAAAACTCAAGTCCCACTTGAGTGTAGGTCTACAACAGTATATCCATGTTTGATAATATCAGCTTCAGACATCCAAGTAGTATCTTCCATAGGAAGACCCCTCTATTTGACCAAGTACTAAAAGTAGGTTTTCTTTGTTGTCTTCCAGTTCCTTTACATGTGTGCATTGTGTTATTTTTGCTGGATCTCAACTACATTTGGTTCAACCGGTGCACTTGTTCTTTTTGGTCCAACATGCTTCTTGAGCCAAGGCCAACTTGGCACTATATATCCATGGTTTTGTGTTGGTCTCCTCATTCTAACTTCAACTTTGACTACAATTGGAGTTTTATATTCTCTTTCATCCACTTTGTCTTCTTTACCTGCACAAGAAACAAATATATTAAATAAATCACATTCTTTGTTTTCATATTTCACTTCTTCATCCACCTCATGTTGTTTGCCATACATTCTTTTCTCTTCATTATTCTCCAAAATCTTTGGCTTCACCTCAACCTTACTCAGCCATTCATTTTTATTTTTGAATTGCTCATCGACTCTTTTATTCTCCCTGACATCAACATCCTCAACTCTCAGTTCTTCTCTTGAGAACCCTGCTATCTCCTTATTCTCCATGACTAACTTGTCTCTTTGGATTATCCTTGAGTCCTCTACAACTTCTTTTGTTGTCTCTTCTTCTTCCTGAATATCACCCACTTCAACATCAACATCACCATTACTTTCATTAGTTTGAGCAAATTCAAGAGAAATTTCTTCCATTTCTTGTTCAATTGGATTTTCAATCAACAGGTTGTTTTCAAAATTTGTTACCTCATCCATTACCTCATTTGTCTTTGCTTCATACCATCGTACATTTTTCTTCTCACTTAACAACAAGCTTTTAATTCTTGTACACTCACCCTTCAAGGTTGTTAATGCATATCTCTTCCCGTCCTTTTCCAACTCATATGTGTTGTCTTTCCTGTTATACTTCGCTGCCCTGTTATAATGCCACAACCTTCCAAAGACAATGTGACATACATCCAAATGCATAATATCACAAACTATTTCATCCTTATAAGGGCCTATTTAAAACTCAACTTTGCATTGTTCACTTACGGTTACCTAGTTACCTTTTTGAAGCCAACTCACTGAATAGGGCGTAGGGTGTTGTATTCTTTTCAAATCCAATTTATCTACCATATAATCAGAAACAATATTATCCATGCAATTATCAGAAATCACAACTTGACAACATTTACCTTTGGATTTGCAGGTAGTCCGGAATAGTCTTTCCTTTTCCATCTTGCTTACTTTCTTGGCTGCCATTTCTTCCTCCGCCATTTTTTCCTCCCGTAGCTTCTTTCCCACCTTGAACAAAGTATTTAATAATGATGATGCCCATTGCCCACCTTTCTTCTTATTAAGAGCCATTCTTAAACATCAAATCTCACTAAGCCACATTAGCCAAAAGAATAAATAATTTCCTAGAGAACTTCTAGCTCTGATACCAAAATGATGTAGAGGTATAGGACAATGGTTTAGATCAATCTTTAATCACCCACAAGGATCCTTTGACCTGCAACCTTCAAACCTTCCTTTTCTAGCTATCCTTAGCCTAGAAGTCCTTCAAATGCAGCAATTCAGACCTTTTTGGTCATAAATTTCATTATAGACCTGATATTCAAAATGTAATCCTTGTTTGGGATACCCTTTTGGCTCTTATCTAACATAATCAAAATGGAATAGGGTTTCTTTGTACGGACTAGGGCAAAAACAAGATTGTTCATGTGCAAACCCTAGGACTATTACAGAACTGCTCTTAGTAAAAATGTCATAACTCATTCAAAACATAATGAAATCACATGCAATCAAAAGAATTGTAAACTAGAAACAAATATATTTCCATCCATCTATTATATTCCTTGATATGAGGCTGTACCAGGCCGTACCATGCGTGTTTTCAAATTGTAACTTTCAGAAAAATAAACTTGCAAACCTACCCTTAGTAAAATGATCATAACTTTCACAAAACATAATGAAAATCAGTCAAACCAAAAGCATTAGAAAGATAACAACATTATCCAACTTTTCCAACCATTTTTATTCCTATAACTATTAGTACAAGGCCGTACAAATAGAAAGAATAGGTCTGCAACGTTGGAATACACAAAAAAATAGGGTTTTTATTCATCAAACTTCAAAATACAATTTCTCTCCTGCCTCATTCGAGTTTGGAGGGTGCTTTTTATGTATTTCTCATCAATTCCAACTAATTAAAAAGGGTTTCTTGATTTTCTTGTAACCAATTCTTGATTTTTGACATCTTTTACCTAAGTTACATGACCACTAACATTGATACTTTTGCAATTTTGAACTAATGAACCTGTAACACTCCAAAATGGATCAACATGATCCCAAATGGTCATAAATGACCTTATTAGATTCTAAAACATTCAAACAACCTAAAAACCAAACATGACAAAAATTATGCTTATGAGGCCCCTGATGCCCCTGCATCATCAAGGCACCTGTCTGCTATCAATTTAACATGCTACCATCCCACCACACTTAAAAATATTAAACATCAACCTTAGTAGTTTTAGTATATTCAAGTAACCCACCACATTGCTTGTTTGAATGTCCCATTATCACAAAGTGTCTGCAACCATTAGGGAGGTATTTCATAGATTGACATGATTGCTTTTACTGTTGCATTCATGTGTGATGTGAGATAAAGTATTGTAGATCTTAGGGGGCTAAAAGGAATGCATCCTAGTTTACACATGTCAGATTTGATTAATAGAGATAATTTCCCTTGATTTAAGGTAAACGAGCACATTAGTACTTAGTGACAAATAATAGGAGTCTCATGCGTTTGGATATGGTTTGCCTCAAGGTTTAATTTGTCGTTTGCTTAACACGTACCTTAGGGAACACCCCCTTGGTTTAGCAGAGCCAAAAGAAGAAGGATATATCCATCCTTATCCATTGGTCCTTTCATGTTACAATCTAATCATAAGCCTTGCTTTCACCTTTAATGACATTCCCTTGGCCTTTGGTCGTATCACAAGTCTTTAGGAATTGTGGAGGCACACGTTTGAGAACCAACAGTGTCCCTACGCATCTTCGAAATGTTGTTAGTTTGACAACTCTATATTAGTGCACCATTGGTTCAAGTAATCCAGGTTGGCACTTTTGGTGGGTCCTTTTTTGTCTTCTACAAAGTTTACCATCCAATGGAAAGGAAGAATAGTAGTGTACTCATGGGATACATAGTGAGATTTCACATCTATGAATTGTTATAGGACTGACAATTCATTTTTGTTGTGCCATTGGTGGGAGAAGTACAAGAGATGGACCTTTCAATAGTTGTCTAAGCCATCCAATCTTCCATGGAGGATTTACATCTAATGACGATCACATTCCAAAAGCAAAACTAGTCCTAATAAGAGGATAGTGATGCATTGTTCATTCACTCACTATTTTTAGAGGGCATCGCATCTGAAGGTTTAAAAATCAAAGGAACAACAACAAGAGATACCTCATTCCGAACTTCCAACATCATGATCATTAATTGCCAAGTAGACTTTGAGGGGGATACTCATTTCAAATTTGATTCAAAGTGTAGTTATGTGGCAGTGGTGCATGCAAATAGTGACAAACACTCCTCTTTTCCTATATAGTGGTCTTTCTTATCTTTTGGCTTTTCTAGGCACTTGTTTTATATAAATAAGAGTTTTATGCTTATTTGTAGGTAGAATGTACTAGGGATGCTCATGCCATAAGAGCTTCGCATAGTTTTTATTTTCTTAGATATTTGTTAATTATAGCAACCTTCATGTATTTAGACTTATTTTAGGTAGTTTACAAGTCTATAACTATGCATTGCCAAATGATTAATATTTGAAGTTATGATCATTATGTCCCCTTTCTTTTGTTCATTTGGGTAGCCTCTTATTTATTCTAAGAATGCTTAGATTATAGCTCCTTTTAATCATTGTTGTGCAATTTTTGTGGTTAATAAATGTTAAATCTTATCCAATGGATAGTTTTCCAATCGTTCATTTACATTATCTTTGTTTTCGACATTTTCTTTAGTTCCTTTCTCCCTTTCCTTTGTGAATTGGTCTGAAAGAACTTATTGAAGATATTACAAAGATCCATCTTCTAAAATCCTAGAGGTTGTCCTGCAAACTGTATCCCACATTTCCAGGTTTCCCACGTGTGATGCAGGTTTTCATGTGAGTGCATATTTGAACATCAACAAATAATATTTTACCCAAACCAAAACTTTATGAATTAACAATACAAAACATGACACAATATAAGACTTTGAAGATGTAAATGTTTGGAGATGTGATAACATTTGAAATCAAAAGTGTATATCTATATATGAATCTTCAGATGGTATGATGGCAATGCAATTAATCGATATATGAATATTTCCATAAATATAATGGTAACTAAAAAAACATTTATAAATGAATAAAATTTTCCATTTCCATATAAAAATTTGATGTTATGATTCATATTACTACCACATAGTTATTGTGGGTTTATGGACAAGATTTGAAGATTGGAAATGGATAGGGCATGTACTTAGCTAAACATTATTAAATATTGATAGAAAAAATAGGTGTGAAGCCAAAATAAAATTAAAAAAATGAGCTTACCATCCTCTCAATTTTCTACTATAGTTATTAATTGCAAAAATACTAGGTGTATTAGTCATAGATATTTCAAAAGCTTACTAAAAGCAACTTATCATGTCAGAAAATGAAAATGAAAACAAGGTACCAAATTCAACCTGTGGTTCTACCAAATGTATTAATTATTTCCTAGTATTTAATACTTTCAATTTTTCCTTTGAACTCTTTGTTAAAATCAAATTTATTATTTTAACTTTATTAAGTTTACACTACCCCTTGTGGGAGGCCTAGTCAATGTCCACGTCACTCTCAAAGGCAAACATATGTGAGGGATAATCCCAACCACATTTGTATAATTGTGGTAGTTCCTTTGGCTACAATGTGTCCTATACAATTGCAAGTTCATCCTCTACAACTATGCAACTTCTATAACCTGCAATGAAAGTTTGATATCTAGACTAGGTGGAGCAATAGGAACCTTTGGGGTCTTATATTGAGGTTATTGAATAGAAAAACTTTCTCAATAATGATCAATCACCACAAAGGATTGAAAGGTTGGATAGTGCTTACCTTGGAAAATGTGCAAATTGTTTGAGGTGGGTGTGTGCAAGTATAAGTGCAGTAATGGCTTTTATTGTGTTGTATTATGTTTTTACTTATTGTTGCTTGTTGTGCTTAATGCTCTTTCTTCTTATTCATGTTGTGTCCTCTCTTTTATTTTGTTTATGCAATAATATTCTCTTTAAAAAATAATTTTTGTGATTGTTTATGGTCATTTGGGTGCAGAAAATGATAGGGATGCAAACCGGATGGATAAGATAGGTGTCAAAATTGGAAAAATTAGTTTTTGACTGTTGGGGATGCTAGCATGTATAGTCCTACCTAGGGTACAAAATTGGGAGAGAGCTAGGGTGCTTGAATAGTCTAGGCTAAAGTGGAGTTGAATTATTAGAGGCTAAGAAGACTGGATGTGTAGTGAATTGTGTGAGCAAGGTCAAATTGAATGCCAAATGATCATAAAAGGTCACCATTATGTTTATTAAAGTTGAGGGGCTAAGAATAGGTGTTAAATGAGAGAGAAAGTGGTAAGTAAGAACTTTTCATATCTATAGTATCCAATACTCAATATATACTTTATAAATATAGTTACTTTAAAATTGTTCAGGGGAAAAATGATTTTTAACATTAAATAAAAGAAATTATCTGTAAAATTAAAATAAATAGATTGATTTCTTTTAAATTCTTTTTATCTTTAAATGTTTTTTAATATGGAAATTAAACTAATGCATAAAAATTAGAGTACGTTGTGAGAAGAGATTTCTTATAGAAAATAATAGAGAAGGGTTAGAAGGAAGTAGTCTTTTTAGAGGTTAATGTTATTCTATTATGGTTCTAGACTATGTTGGATTAGACAATGGTATTGGGAAATTGCATCATCTTTTTTTCTCCTCTGCTTGTGATTTGTGTGTCAATAAGAATTTATTGTGTGGTTGTATCATTGCTTGTGTGGTTCTATTTGTAACGTTGTGGTAGCATCTCTTGGTTGTGGTGTTGTCCTATATATTCCTGGTCTTGTCCTCTGCAACTTTGTAACATGTCACCTACAATGAAAGTTTCATATCTAAACTAGGTGGTGTCATAGGAACCTTTTGGGACTTTCCTTAAGGGGGTTGAATAGCAAAACTTCCTTGATTAGTGAAGTCTTGCAATCTATTTGAATGGATCCTTAAAAATGTAGGATGCCTAGGTAATCAGGTCATAGTATCTCTATGTGTGAATGTAGCTAGGGAGGTACAATAATGGAGTTATAAGTGTTTGTCAAACATGTGGCTCCTTCTATGGTGTTGGTTATGTGTGCAGGCTTTGTTATCATCTCTTTTTTTGAATGCACACCTGCCTTATTAAATAAAGCAACTTTACGATTGTATTTTTATCATTTGGGCATGCAAGGGAAAAGATAAGGATAAGAACTAATAAACCATCCTTAAGAATGGAAAAAAATAGGATTTCAAATGTTGTGTACATGATCACACATAGTAGCATCCTAGGTGAACAAATGGGTGAGGTGAAGATTGGATTCTTATTGTCACCTTTTGGAAAAGAAAATGATCAATGAGTTATAGGTTTTACATTAGTTTGCGAATAAAAATAGTGTTAGTTGATCACACAAGCTATTTACTTAAGGCAAGGGATAAATCAGATGTGAACCTGAGGGTGAAAAGTGCTAACTAGGCACTTTTCATCTCTACATTTTACCTCCACTTTAGCATGCAAGTGAGCACAAGTGAACCATGTATCCTAAAGTAAAAATAGATTTTGTGATTGTTATACTTGATTCAAAGGATACAAAAGAGTTTTATTAGTGTTATTTTCCATGTCTTCACTTGAGCAATGCCTTGAGATCTACTAAACATATAGAGGGAGAGATCAATGTACACAGTAAAAATATCACAAACAATCTAAACAAGTTCAAGTAATTCTATCTCATTTTTAAAATTTGGAAGGGAGTCATGGAGATATGACCAATTTGGCCTCCATAGAACCGAGGAATAGAAGTTAGACAAAGAAGTGATCTTGTTGTATGTGATAGTCATGGAGTTGTTACCAAGTTGGCTCCAATAAAAGATACAATCCATGATCAAGTGAGATTGTTGTAGGACCCATGATGGAATCACTTTAACCATTACATAATGGAGTATCCATAAAGACTTCAATTTAACCATTATGTGGTGTAGGACCCAAGGATGTGTGGTGTAGGTATTATAAAGGTTTCACTTTAACCATTACACTTTGTGTGAACATGTGTGTGGGATAAAGGATAGGATATAGGCCAACCCTTAAATTGATTGCATACAAAGTGATGTGATCAATGAGGTAAGGGATCTAAAGGATTGGAGAAGATAAAGGGATATGCATAGCAAATTTGGCCTAGGGTGCATTTTATTTTTGAAAGATGTGATCATTGAAGTTCAAAACATGGGAGCAAGAAAAATGTTGCCCCTAATTTTTCCACCAATTCAAGGACAAGCGTTGTTCAAACTTTAGCATAACAAAATTACAGAATAAAATTATGTGTAAAATGTACTCAATAAGAGACAACATATCAAGTAAACAAGAAATATTTTAAACATAAGAAATGTAAGCATGTCAAAGATAATAAAAGTAGCAAACAATGACATTTGAAAAATGCGGCCTTAAGATTGTATGTTATGCAATTAACCAACAATGTATGTCAATTGCAATATAGAAGATGCCATCATATAAAATCAATTGCAAGAAAGAAAAGTGTAAAATTTATCAATTCTCCCCAAGTGAGAAAGGTATACAAGAAGAGTGATGGAAAGGGAAAATGTCATGATTTTGATCAAATACAATAGGAAGATTAAGGGCCATTGTAGGGAGAAGCAAAATATAGGTGGCACAAGCAATAAGAGGGGGAATACTAGGTGGCATGGTTTCATCTACGTGGGGGAGGATGTTGTGTTAACAATAATCGATAAATCTTAAAGAAGTATGGGAAATAGGAAATGTGTCTCCAGGGGATATCATGGATACATAATGATCTTACATTTTACTAGGATTAATAATGTGTGGGGGGAGATATTCAACACCTTCTTTATCAAAATGTTTTGGAATGTGAATAAGTTCTAAGACGTTGTCCTTGCAAGGACCAGGGCCTTTTCCTTTATATCCATACTTTTGTAAAATTATAAATCTGTGTCCATGGTATTCATTGAGTGAGGAAAGAGAACATGAAGGTGAATTATGGTTAGAAGTAACAATCTTGGAATTATCATTTAATTCATAAGAAGTTTGGAGATTTTTTCAATGTACGTAGTGGGTTAGGACAGAGAGGGTTGGCCAACTGGGGAGGATCCATCATTAGAGGAGGTCGTTCACAACATTGATTTTGTACTCTTCTGCATGTGATAGTGTGAAATCAAGAGGGGTCACCTTGGGTTTGGTAAGATTTGTTGTCAATTGGATTTGGGAAATAATAATGCTTTCAAGTTCAATCAATTTACAATACTTGGAAGGATCTTCATTGGAGTGAATAATGTAAACATTAGCCTTATGAAAGATAGGACTATAGTTGTATAAGACACCACCTCAGATATCTGGGTTGGGTGGAAACATAGGTACCTTTGGGAACTTACCTTGAGGAGGTTGAATCTAGAAGAACTCCCTCAATGGTGGTTGTCCTACAAATCTTTGAAAGATTTGAATTGATCCTTGGAAATGTGTAGAATGCCTAAGTGATCAGGTCATAGTATTTGTGTGAATGTGGGAATGCATCTAGTGATGTACAGTAATGGAGCTATGAATATTTCTCATACCTGTAACTTCTATTATGTTGTTGGTTGTGTGTGCAAGGTCTGGTATCCTCTTTCTTTTTGTGAATGCAAACTTGTCTTATTAAATAAAGCAACTTTATGCTTGTTTTTTTACCATTTAGGCATGCAAGACAAAATATAAGGATCAAAACTAATAAAGCAAGCCTCAAGAATGGAAAATCATAATTTCAAATGTTTTGGACGTGGCCACACTTGGTAGCATCTTGGTTGAACAAATGGTCAAGGTAAAGATTGAATTTTGATTCTTTGACATTGGAAAGGTGAAGAATCGATGAGATTTGGGTTTTACATCAATTTGTGCAAAAAAAATGGTCTTAATTGGATACACAACCTCTTTACCTAAGGTAAGGGCTAGAGTGGGTATAATCTAAAGGCAATTAAGATACTAGTGGAAATATTTACTTGATAGTGGATTTTGAGAGGGTTCTATCCCAAAATTGTTGCTAGTTCATTATGCTTGTGGCAGTATGCTTGAGGAAACGGTTGTGGAAAGGCAAAATTTTCACAGTTGATTGACTCTATTGCATCTCTACCTTAGTAGAGATAGGTGCATGTTGCAAAGTGTTTCTTAAACTTAAAGAAAAGATCCAATCTTTTATTGTTTTTATTTTCTTATTTCTATGGTCGCCAAGCATGCTAATTAATTGATGAAATGCTTTACAAGAAAATACATGGCCATATAATTTTTAACAATAATAAGTAAAAATCAAATTATTTAAGAGTAATTTTTATAATATTATATTCAACTTTTAAAATATTTCTGAGAACAATGATTATATATCCCTTGTTAATTGTTACATTGCATCTTTCAACTCTACTTTTTACAAAACCTAAATCTTAAAAAGTGATTCTCCTTTCATTAACATTGAGAATGAAATTATTATCCTAAAAGGAGTGGGGGCATTCTTCTTCTTGGATATTTTAATACAAGAATGACAATGCCTTGGTTTAATTCTCTTAACTTTAATCTCAATCCTTTATGGAGGAAGAAGATTCTGATTTGATTGTTAAAAATAAATGAAAATTCTGAAGAGAATGAAAAGATCCCATGCAACACCGACCTTCTTAAGTTGGCATCTTGTGACGATTGTAATGGGATACAGTCTTGGCCCAATTTACAACTTATGACATGTTTACACACGATGGATGGAAATATTGTTGACTATGTCACCTTATCCCATTGTTAAACAAAATTGTTTAGATCCAAATAACTGCATGGATAACATACTTGACTATGATCATTGCCATGTATTATAGTAAACTTTAAACATACATATACCATGAGTGTTGTCAATAGCCAATTTGTCTTTGAAAATATAAAATCTTCCTAATTTCTTAATGATTTTAGAAGATGTTCAACTATAATTTAAAGGACGATAGGCCAGCAAATCACATGGTAAATTTGCTTCCAATTTGTCTTATGCTTAGACAAGTATTCCTAAAAATTACATACTAAAGAAAATTGTATTCTATCAAACCCTTGGCACGATAACATAAAACTTTTCTTGCGACAGTTTCATACAGGTCCTACTTTGCTCTATTCTAACAATAAGTACTATTTAGCTTGCTAAAGATCTAGTGTTCCACACAAGGACCGATCATATTTATCATTACATCAAACAGCTTATGCAATAATCCTAAAGAGATGAAATGATTGAGATATATTCTCTCTCTATTTTGCTCTATTCTAACAATAAGAGTGCTATTTAGCTTGCTAAAAATCTAGTGTTCCACACAAGGACCGATCATATTTAAGTTTAACATCATTATATCAAACAGCTTATGCAATAACAGGTGCTTCAACTTGAATACTGCAAGATAGAAGATCAACTTGTGGATATCTTCATCAAGGCAGGTGAGGCCAACTTCGTTTATCTTAGAGGTCTTTTAGGTTTAACCTTTAAGTGAGGTCATGTAAGGTTTTGATAGTTGTCATTCAGCAGAGATATTGAGCACTTACCATATGTAAACATTATAAATATGTATCTTCTGCATGAATATAACAGGCAGTACCATTTTTTGATATGCTTCAACCACACTTCGGTAATAATGCTGACTTGTGTCAACTGCTATGCAACTAGAGTGATAAAAAAGGAAAATCAAAATCTTATGGGGCTTAGCAGACATGATATTAGAGTTGACACACACCATAAATTCAATATGGAGAGAGGAGAAACAACAGATGATAATGAAGACCAAAAGTAAACACTTGAACCAAGATAACAGTTGGCAATGCTGCCATAACCATAAAAATACACCTCTGATTTGAATGAAGGATTATTTAAAATTGAATAGCAAAAAATGGATAGCTCTTGATGTGTCAATCAACAAACATCTCTGATAAGAAAGAAGGTTGGAGGAATGTTGGCAACACACAATTCACTAACAAATATTCTACCACACACTGGTATGCAAATTTCGACCCATATGATCTTGAAGGTGAATTGTGAAATAAATAGAACCAGGTTGTTTAGGATGTCGTAAACATTGTATGAGTAAGGGAAATACTGGAGTTCAACTTTTGATGTAAACTCTTCTTTATCACCTTCCCATCTGCCAGACATGAAGCCATCTGTCCTTCAACTACCCAAATCGTGACTTGAAGTTGACACATAATAAATCTATACAAAACTTTTCAAAACCATATTCACCTTCCACAACCTAAAACTAGAAAATAACTTTATTTCAATTACATGATTATTTAAAAAGAGTCATTACAGTTAGTCTATAACTTAGTTATACAGTATACTAACACTGAAAAAGAAAAACATAGGAAACGAACCTTGTTGACGGAAGAAGAGAAAGCATATAGGAATTTTTTGTTCTTTCAGAAGTATGCTAAGGGATCACAATCTATTTGAGAAGCTTTATAAACTATTGAGACAAGAATTTTTGGGAATGGAAGTCATTTCTGCTCTGCTCTGTTGCAAAAGATCATCTGAATTCAACAGGGACAGAATTCTATTAGGCATAAAGAAGACTTCCCGTGCACCAAATACCTGATCCATGCAGCTTAAGTCACAGGATTCTAAATCAGTTTGAGCACTAATCCATTCAATATTTTGAGTGAGCAAAATGTTAAGAGTATGTTAAAATGCCACGAAAAGTAATTTACAAAATGCAGAATGAAGACTGCTAATGTGCTGAAATGCAGCAATAATCTTGCTACAATTAATGACAGTTGGAAAAAGAACATTCTTTAAATGATTCCTGCTCTTTGTCAATATTACATCCATGACAAAGTAATACAATAATAATTGATAACCAAACTATAATTAGATATGACATCCTTATAACAAAAAGATGAATTTCAGATGTTAAAAAGCTGAAATAGATCAGAAGAACAAAAACTTAAAGTATGATGCATAATTTAATACCCGACAGAAATCTATTACTGTTTTCCACAAATGGATTTTGAGAATCTTTCCAGATATCAGAATTGATCAGAACAACAAAAAACTTAAAGCATGATGCATAATCTAATACCAGAAAGCAATCTATTACTGTTTTCCATAAATGGATTTTGAAAGTCTTTCCAGATATCAAACTAAGTTGAATTTCGCCAACAGGCTAAATGTTTGATCACCATTAATCTTGAACATCTTTTTGGTTGTCAGAGCCCCTTATTATATAGTTGGGAGAAAACCTATGTACTTGCAAAGTGATAGATTGAAGACAAACTACGACCTTGCAAAGTACTGGATGTTGACAAACTACATACTTGCAAAGTGAGATCATCGAAAAAATGGGTTCCAAGCTACAAAAAAGGATATATTATCACAACTTTCTTGATAAGCTATCTACTGCATTACTATTTATTAATAATCCCTCGAAAAATACCTGGAGAGTTAGTATCCCTAGATTGTTACAGTTTTAATTCAGTTCACAATCACATTTCGATGCATTTCTACTCAAGATTTCTGCAAAAACTGAAGTTACGTGGCACCTTCAATATACAACTCACTCTAAATCCCCCCTTCCCCCCCCCCCACCAAACAACTGAAAATGCCCATCACATAACTTCTGCAAGTATATACAGGAGAACCACGGAGAATTCCCTAGACTGAAATAGAGGCAAAAGTGGCCAGAATTATGGCAACATAAGAAACATGTTTTTCATCATAAGTAGAAAACTAATATTCATTTACCCTGCAACACACCAACTTGTGTCTCCATCCGACAATTCTGAATGTAAAGATCAGGTCCATCTTTATCTCAAGCATTAGCCTTTATCAACAGTTACAAATTTAAAATTTCTAATGATGAACTTATCTAAAAATAAACTTTGCTTAATAACTTATCCAGTTGTCCCTAATCATTCTGTTCCTAGAGGATTTACTAAACACGGTCTATGCAACTCAGTGAACATCCAATCTTCTGTATGGCGACCAAAAAGAAACTCTGCTTCATTACTTGTCCCTAATCAGTCTGTTCCTGTATGATTTACTAAACACAGTTCATGCAGCTCAGTTAGTATCCAATCTTCTGTATGGTGGCCACCTAGAACCACCACCCTTGTTCCTCCCACTAGACATGTACTATGTCCTGAGGCATATTTTGGCTGCTGTCCTGCAATATAGACAATCCTCCAAATTGGTTTCTCCTCTGTAGTATCCAAAATATAAAGCTTAGTTTCCAAGTGAGAACCAGCGACTGAACCACCAAAAACAACTACCCGACCGCCAGGCAGACTAACTGCTGCATGATCAAGTCTTGGAGGGGGTGCAGAATTACAGGGAATGACTCCACCAGGTGGCATACTTCCTATAACATATTTCCATCTTGGCTCTTCTTCACTTAGGTCAATAATATAAACATCACTTGACCTAAGCCTTAATGGACCACTTGTAGCCAATCCACCATACATAAGAATTTTATGATTTCCCAAAACTGACAATGTGTGACCAAGCCGAGATGGTGGCCTCCATGACACATTTATTTCCTGCCAAACAGGTTTTTCCACAGTAAGGTCGAGCAGGAAAGTGTCACTCAGAAGAACACCTGAATCTGTGCATCCACCAGAAACTATAAGTTTTGTCCCATCTAACGTGCAAGAGCTGTGCCAGGAGCGTGGTAGAGGCCGAGTACTACAAGAAACTTCATGCCATGTAGGTTGTGGCTCATCCAGATCAAGAACAAAAGCATCATTAAGAAGACCATTTCTTCCACAGCCCCCAAACACAACCAACCGTGAGCCACTCAAGCATGATAAGGTATGCCCCCACCTCCCAGGTGGTGCAGAATTAACATTAACATGTCTCCATTCTGGAAAATCCTCACTAAGGTCCAGCACAAATGTGTCATTCATCGGCTGCATATTGACACCTTCCCCACCAAAGAGAACAACTTTGCTCCCTACGGCACAAACACTAAAATTGCAGCAAGAAGGCTCCACCAATCCACCAACTGTTAGCTTCCTCCATGCAGCTGCTTCAAGAGTTGTCAGTTCACGTGCAATTCTACCCCACTGCAATCTTCTTCGTCTTGTTACAGACTCCAAAATAGAAATGGTTTCCTGCCCCCATATTTTCAGACAAACAAGCTTCCATAAGCTCTCGTCTTTGGTTAAATTATAAAAGCGATGGCATACACTACCCAGTGAGGTAACATCCCTTGGAGTCAGTCGAGCAAATATGTTCACCACTAGAACTTCATCAGAAACCTTATAAAGCGGGCAGCATTTTTTAAAAGAGCAGTTACGACACACAAATAATGACTTCTGACTATGCATGTCCCCCAATATCAGAGTATGAACGGCATCACTTGACTTCTTCCAGACTAAACCAGGCAAAGGACCAAGGTCTAAATTTGCTTCTTTAAATGACTGAACCCCAAGAAAATGAGTTATAATGCCTTCATCATCACATATTGTTTTTATATAAAGCTTGTTCATCAGTGGTGATCCATCTTTTCTGAAATTGAGTATCTCTCCCTGAAACTCAAACCCTTCACTTAGGCACCTGCTTATTTCAGCGGCTACTCTGTTGTCAACCAATGGATATCTCCTTTTGGCAAAAGGACCTCGGTACTGCAGAAATCGACTGACATGGAAAAATAAAAAAAATTAGCCAAATTTTATTAGAAAGAACTGTGATTATGATTCATCTTTTAAAGTCAACATAAATTAGAAAGTTATTATTTTAGCATAAACAGACTTTTGTAATATAGCTATTCTAAAGCAGGATTTTATACAGGATCTGCTGGCAGCTTTTAGGATTTCCCATTGAAGTGCATGAAGCTGTAACTTATCATTAAATTCATCTATTTCCTCAAAATAATGGAGTTAATTGCAGTCTAAAACATCTAAATATATGGTACCAGTCAGGTCTCAAATTTTGCAAAGGTTGGAAGGAAGTCACTGTACACTCAAAATCGTGACTCCGGTTGCCTGGGGCTGTCGGGTTGGATTTCGGCACGCACACGGACCCTTCCCTCCTTGCCACGGGGCGATCCAACACGTCACTCTCGCTCACGTGGAAGTAGCCAGTCGAGAGGAGGTGAGACAAGGCGGGGGTCTGGCTCGTTGGAGAGCTGGACTTCGCGGAGAGGGGTCGGCAAGTACTGTGACCTTTGTTGTTGTGTGCTAAGTTGAATGTTTCGTTCAATTGAAGTTGTAGTTGAGATAACCCTATGACCCGAAGAGTCACTGGTTTTTCTTCCCCTGTTGGGGTTTTTTAGATTCCACCTTTGTGTGGGTAAGTGGTTTCTTTTGTTTATGTCCTCTTGTCTTTCTATGCGTTAAACGATTTCTTATTGTATCTAGAGTTGTCTAGTTTCTTCTAACAATAAGAGGACGAATGGGTCTCCTTGTGGTAGAACAAATGTTTCTTGTTGTGGTCTTGGATTGATCTCTTCGATCTCGTTGCGGATCGCTCTCACCCACTCTCCTCTCACTCCTAGGCACATTCGTGAGCCAAGATGGAGGTAGATGCGTGATTACTAACTTTAACTAGATTTAGGGTTTTGACCTAGGGTTTAGTTGACCTAGGGTTTGACTATGTTTTGACTTGTTTTTACCTCGTGATGGTATCGAGGGTTTGATTGGATTTTTTAACCGTGATAATCTCGTGATGGTATCGAAGGTTTGCTAGTTTGTCTATTCTAGGGTTTCTATATGCATGCAAAGCTAAATGATATGCAAAACGTTTTTTTGTGCTTTTTTAGTATTTTGGAAATGAAAAGTGCTTTTTAATCTATGAAAGGGAAATATGTATGCAAACTAATATGATTTTTCCTAATGCAATCTTAGTCTATGTTTTTGGGTTTTCGATAGTTTTGAAGTAATCTAATCTAAAAAGAGGAAATCGCTTCTTCTAATAATCTAGATCTAGAAATATGAAAGCAACTATTCTAACTTGTAAGATCTGATTATCAAGGAAAAAGCAATGTTTTACTGTTCCCAAGAGCAAATTTGGTTTTCTAATTACTATGAATTGAATAAAACACTGAAGGAACCTGAGAGAAACGAAGATTTGTGTGACTCCACTACCCTCAGAAATCCTTGATATAGGCAACCTCGAGTCCTTTTGTAGCAGCGGGAGATTCTCTTGACGACAAAATGACACAAAGAAGCAAAAAGAAGCTTTGATGAAGCTTGAATGAGCTCAATGAGAGCTTTGGTTGAACACAATGGCATAGAATGAAGCAGCGTAACGATGCTTGGTTGAACAAATAAAGCAAAAGGCACCTTCATCCTGTGAGAGGATTTGAATGCTAAGTTGGAGAGCAAAAACTGGCAAGAGCTGTGTGCACAATGAATTTGCCTCCCTTTGTGCTTGAGGGAGGGGTGTATTTATAGGTTTGAGGAATGGGATTGATTGAGAAGTTAACTCATTTGATTGATGAGTTAACAATGATTGATTAGGGAGTTAACAAGGTTGATTACCCAGTGAACTCAGAGAACTATGGAGTGATAAATCAATTATAGCTTATCACTGAATAGGAATTGAAGATGAGAGAATGCATGAGATTGATTGAGGAGTTAATTATAGATCAAATGGAGTTAATTATGCATGTGTGGGTGCATGAAATAGTCAACTCCATATTAGGCATCAAAAATCATGCAAACTGGAAGAAAAACGGGCGAAAACGGAGCTAAAACGAGTGAGAAACTCGAGTCTTTCCACGGCTGTAAACACGGCAGGGTCGCTCGGATTATAGCTTATCACTAAAAAGGAACTGGAGATGAGAGAATGCATGAGATTGAATGGGGAGTTAATTATAGATCAAATGGAGTTAATTATGCATATGTGGGTGCATGAAATAGGCAACTCCATATTAGCATCAAAAATCATGCAAACTGGAAGAAAAATGGGCGAAAACGGAGCTAAAACGAGTGAGAAACTCGAGTTTTTCCACGGCTGTAAACACGGCAGAGTCACCTGGGGGAGATCCAAGCTGGACAGGGTTTTCTGAAGAATTGCAAGGGGGAGATGAAAGAAGAGAAGAAAAGGAGGGGTTCTGCCTTCGGAAACAAGTCAGTCATGTGCAAGAATCCAAATCTCCACTTGCACCTACAGGATCTCCCGGGGGAGATCCGGAAATAACAGGGGGAGATTTGGATTGGTTGAACGGAATTGAAAACTGAAAGTGGGAGATGGATAGGGGGGGACCTCTAGAAGGCTTCTAGGGGGTGCAGAAGATGAAAAACATAAGGGAAAGGTGAAAACTCACCTACAAGACGCTTACAAGGCTTAAGAGCAAGGTCGAAAGCTCAGAAAATGCAAACCGACAAGTATCGCAAAAAGTGTCGAAAAGTGTCGCAAACGGGGAGAGAGAAAAATCGACAAAGAAGAAACAACACAAGACAAGAAAGAAGACACGTCATCAAGAGGTTTGCTACTTACAGGACATTATTTCACGCTTACATGTACGTGACAAGGATTTGAAATTATCATAGGGGTACTCGTGGAGGCTGTGCATGATTTTTGTGCTTACATATTTGCCTCCTCAGGGACGGTAGCCTACATGAAAGGTAGGTACTATTCCCGAACTAGGCCTTACCTGTTGTCGATTTTCCCGCAATTTGTAGTTGCAATAACTAGTATTATTCCGGCATTTAAATATATCAAAACAAATAATGAAAACTGAAATGACGAACTTACCATGGATCGTTCGAGTTCGACTAGTTGTTTGCCTTTGTTCGTTAGGACCTGTAGGGATGAAAGCACACAAAACGATACACGAAACGGATGCATAAAATCAAAGAACTAATCTAAATGCACAAATGAAACTAAGCTAAGGGCAAACAACGTAAGTCAAAATGTGAGATCGGAGCGAATCAGTGACGGAATCATTCGTGTGAGCAGTTGTTAGAAAGGTATTGTCGAGGAGATCGTAAAGATGGCTGCCTCTTTAGTCACAGAGAATCAGGTATGCAAACAGTACAAAAAACCCTTCTCTAAACCCTAGTTTGAATTTTGTGAAAAATCTCTTGAAATTGTCTGTTTTTGCCGATTTTTCTCGTTGCATTATATCCGTCTCATCGTTTAGAGCAAGATAGGTTTTTCGTTTTCTGAAATCGGCTGAAAAATGAAGTTTTTAGAGCAATTTTTGATTGAGGGATCCTCCTCTAGGGTCACCCCTTTTGTCAGGTAGGTCGCCTGGGGCCGACCTTGTTGGGCTGATTTTGACTGAAATTTCCTGTTGTTTGACGCTTGTTTTACTCTGATCTGACATGATTTGGCCAGTGTATTCGCCTGTTTATTGCAATTTTGAAGGTTTATATTTTTTTTTTGTTTTGTGTAAGGTTTTTCTGCAGTTTTACGATTTTTAGGGATTTTTACGAGTTTACGAGATCTAATCTAAAGTTCTCTTCTGATTTTACAGGACATGCACATCTGATGGAATGCCTGCCAAGAGCAGAGATGGCTTTCAGGGATGTTTGCTTCATTGAACGATGAGGATAGTGCTATTATGAGGAGGGCAGGTCTAGCTAGAGTTTGTCACGTGCCTATTATTCATCCTGTGTCTCGTATATGCTGTGACATTCTGAGATACTGAGATGCAAACAAAAACACATTCAGGTTCTCGCAGATCTCCAGAGAGTGGACCATCACTCTTTATGATGTGTATCGTATACTTGGGGTTCCTGTGAGAGGACAGCCCTTAGTTCTTCCAATTAGTGAGTCCTTCGAGGACAAGGCTTCTTGGGCAGCGTTTATGGGGGTTAGTCACCCTGGGGATCAGACAGGAGTTCAGCTCACTTATGTGCCACGACTTCGCATCCCACTTTTGAGGAGAGTCCTGATTAGATTGATTGCATCGAGGCTGTCGGGAGACAAGGCCTCGGCTCGTCTAAGATGGTGTTGGGCACCCATCATTCGTGATATTGAGGAGGGCACAGTTTATGCTTGGGGACCGGACATCTTGGCCATGGTTTACAGAGACTTCTATCGAAATTTGCGGCGAGGGGCTCTAGCTTTTAGCCACTCTTCTTTGATCATGACATGGATATTTGAGCACATGAGGCCTTATCGGACCGTAATGGTCTAGTTGAGGCCCATCGGGTTGATCATGTCCCACAACAGTTCGGCGAGGACATCCCTGAGGACTTGCCCCCAGTGTCCACTTGCTATAGGACTGTCCTAGAGATGGGTGAGATTGGACAGAGGACCGTCGTTTGGACTCCCTTGACTCATGGAGTCTTCATTACCAGAGTTTCGAGACGAGGACAGAGGGAAGGGAGAGGGACTCCTTCCTGATCTCTCGTTGTGGCTGTGGATTCAGAGTCTACTGACAAGGACTATGTTCTAGATGATGTTGATTCGTCAGACGAGGGCCTTCCTGAGGATGAGAATTTTGATGACACTGATGATGCAGATGATGCTCCTGATATCCTCGAGGGTCCTCCTGTGGTTCCTCGACCTCCTCATTCGGATGATGTGATGCGACAATTTGACCCGATTGGCAACCTAGTGATCCACGTAAGTCTAGTCTATTTGCTTTTCGTACTTTCATCTTTTCTCTTTTCATAGGGAACTGACTTGTTTATTTCTTGATTTGCTCTTTCAGGTAACGTCAGAGAGTGGAGGAACTTTGTTCGCGAAATTAATGTTGGATTCGCTTCTCCCTTCACTAGGATGACTTGTGATCGTTTTTTAGATGACCCTGGTGTGCCTCCTGCTGCTGGGCGACACACTGACATTTTTGCTCCTGTCTATCATGGATGTCAGATGAATGTAGAGTTGAAGACCCAAGTTGATACCCTTAAGGGTGAGAATCAGGTACTCCGAGAGTTGGCTCGCCTTAATTTTGGACGACGTGATGCTAGTATGGCGGGGCCTTCATAGTCACAGGCTCATAGTAGAGCACCTCACTCTCATAGGTCTCATGGAGCGACAAATGGTATTCGTAAACGGAGGAGCCGAAGTCCTGAGGGATCCGTTGGAGGGAACCGCCCTTGACTTCCTTTCTTGAAATCGTGCCCCCTTGCATGGGGAGCCTCTACTACTTTTTTTTTAAAGAGCATTTTGTCCTAGCTCCTTGATACTCTTGGTAAATGTAAACTTCAAATGTATCTATGAAAGTTTATCCTTTTATGGTCTTCGCCTATCGAATTTGTACTCATCTCTTGTGCATGTTTGGAGGTTTGGGAACTTTTTGATTATGTGTTTGATCTTTTCAACTCTTTTAACGATGCAAGTATGACAACAATGACATTTTTGTAATTTTTTTGCGGCATATATATAAGATGCAGTTTACGATATGATAATGCAGGAACACAAGAAATGCTGAAATAAAACGTTTACTTCCATTGAATGTCATGAGATATGACATTAATTTTATTGCTTTGGAACTCTTTTTCTCATTTTTGACATGAATGCAATGTGGAACAAACAATATGATTGCTCTTAAATACGATTTTCGATTCAGGGGATTGCGAGTTGTCCTGATATAAGAGACCTATTCAAGGCTGTGAGATAAGGCTTTTTTTTTTTTAACTCAAGTAGGGAGCGGAAATGAAGATGGAGTGTTTCTGAACTTTGGCTTCGCTAAAGGCTAAACATTGATCCTTATCTAGGTAAAACAAGCTGACAAGCTTTCAACTTGGATAAGTAGCAAATTTTATTGGTGTTCGCTAGACTTAAATCATAGATGGCAAGCAAGGTAGACTCAGGGTAAAGGATAAAAGGGAAAGTACAAGGGTCCCTTGATAGAAGATAATCCTAGAGACTACTATACTCTCGGTTTTGCTCAGCTAGTGCATGTGTGTGCTTTGTACCTTTCTTTCTCTGTTAGAATGTCACCCTTGAGGCTTCGAGCTTAGACTGATCTCCACCCAAGAGTACGGACATTCAACAATCTTCTCTCTTTCACTTTTTTTTTGTATCTCTTTTTTTTTTGCTTTTCACTTTTTTTTTTGTATTTTCCTCACTTGATTTTTCTCATTTTTTTGGATTTTGACTTTTCAAGAAATGAATGCTTTCTGAACTTTTGCTATGCAATGCTTTGATCTCTCAATTCTCACTTTTCAATACTCTTATTTTGATCACTCATTTTTTTTATTCACTCGGATCTTAGATTGCTTCCTTCAGAGTTATGATCTTCTTGACGTTTTTGGCCAGGAAAGATAAGGGGCTGAGCGCCACCTAAAGTTTTTGTAATCTAGTTGGACTTTTCTAATACTAGGGAAGAATTGGAGAGGTCTACTTGCAAGTTTCCTTTGAACACGGTAGGTTTGAATACTGACCTTGTTTAGACCTAATATCTTGACTCATAAGACTGGGATCAGTGTAAAGCTAAGAGATAAGTTTTGATTAGAATCACTGGGAATGAAAGGGGGATAATGGCGATTGTGAAAAATGTGGAATCTTTAGAACCTGAAAGGATCAGGTATACCTAGGCAACCTTAGACTCCTTACTGACGGGAAAATAGTACAAGAGCAAGTCATTCACTGTAATGCAAGATGAACATAATGAAACATAAATGCAAGAAACAAATTGTTTTTGGCATTTTGATTTTTTATAATTTTTTTGTATTTTTCTGTTTTATGATTTTTTTGGTATTAGACATAATATTTCTTGAGGTGAAAGGTATTGACTGTTTCGCCAAATTCCTCTCCCTCCATTGTGCACAAGAGATAGGCACCGTTTCCGACTTCTTTGACCATGTAAGGACCTTTCCAGTCTTCTGAAAAAGCTCTTTTTCGTCTTCTTTTTTTATTCTTCGTGCTACCTCTTCTTAGGACAAGTTCTCCTATTCTGTAGGGTTTGTCATTTGAATCTATTGCTACCAACTCGGTGGTTTCTCTTGGCATTGTGAGACGAAGTAAGTCTCGAAAGGCTTGTTGATGAGGAGTCCAATATAGGACTCCGTCTCAATTTAATAGCTTTGCTAATAGGTCGATTTGTTCTTGCATGTAGATCTTCACATCTAGTCTCTCTTGGATTCTTTGCAAGAATTGGAATAACTCAAGGGGAGTTTGTGGCTCCCTTTGCTCATTATGAGGGACAAAACTTATACTTGTCCTCCCATTTGGTTCTGGTCTCAAGTCCATGGCATATCCGATGTAACTTTTTGGGAGTTCGAAAATGACAGGGTCATCAACACCGATTGTCACTCTCATCTTCCACTCTCTGTGAAAGATACCTTCGCTTTCTTTGTCTTCGTCGAGAAGTCTTTCAACCATTTCAATTTGTACTAGAGGTGCTTCCCATTCACCGAGTTCATTTGATTGAACCGAGGCAGAGGTGGTTGGTTTTTCTTGCGGTTTGGATACCATGAACATCCTAGGTAGCATTCCTATAGCATTGGTTGATTCATTATCAATAGAATGTGCCTCTTCCACGGGTATTGCTGGTTGATATGAATCCTCTGTCGGTGTGAGAGGCTCATACGATTCTGTTTCTTCTGGTGTCTCGGGGACACATGACTCACTTAGCGGTGACAATGGTGTGTAACTTTCCATTATGTCTTCCTCAGCGTCTGAGAAAGCATGTGGGTCTGCATCTCTCAGATCTAATGTAGTCGTTTGAAACACTAGTCCTTCGGTTCTATGAGGCTTCTCCCCTATGCAAGGGATGAGCTTGTAGGCTTCTTGGATGTCGACCATGAGTACCTCTAGGGGAAATTGGAGCGCTCCATCCCGGTCAATCAACTCCATGATCTCAATAGTTTTATCTTTGAGAACCATTTCCTTTTGTTTTGGTAATGTCTTATCCTCTAAAGTTTTGATCTCTGCAGCGTTTATGGTCTTTCCCGGGATTTCCATTCATTTGATGCATACCGACTAAGGCGTAGGATTGGGACGGTTAATTTGTTGGTAGGGAGTTCGTAATTGATAGGGATACCTATACGCTTGTTTGGCGCGTTTGTTTTTAACATGCTGAAAGGTTCTGGGTCTCCCTTTGCGACGTATACCTTCCCTAAGTGTAAAAATCGAGCCTCCTAGAATAATGTGGATGGCACAACTTTCATCCTGTGTATCCACGGTCTTCCCAGGATCAAGTTATATCCCATGTCTTTGTCTATGACGTAGAAAGTGGTAGGAATGGTTTTAGGTCCCAATGTTACTGGAAGGGTAATCTTACCTATGGTGGCAGCTTTTAGATTATCATATCCACTTAGAGTATCTCATGAGGCAGTGATATTAGTGTGTCCATAGCCCATCCTCTCTAATAGGGAGAAGGGAACTATATTAACTGTTGCTCCATCATCGATTAAGGTCCACTTGATGCATGTATCATAGATCCATACTTGAAGATATAGTGCAGGGTCTCCTTTTTTTGTTAACTCTGCCTCAGAAGGCATCTATTGTAAGTCGAAGAAGAGCCTTGGATCTTTGAGTTCTGAGTTTGGTGGGCTGATGTCATAGTCCACATGATTGATTTGCTCATTAGGTGGTGGCGTAATTTGGTCAAGGTATTTTAGACCTATTGCTTTTAGTAACGCTGAGCGATGTGAAGGGGAGTTCCTGAGTAAATCAATGAACGAAATGTGCGCATATGTTTTCTTTAAGTCTTCTATGAGCTCATAAGGCTCAATTGGAGCTGGTATAGGTACTACTACCGAGATGATACCTTCGTATGCTTCTATTTGATCATTTTCATCCTCATGGTCTTCCTCTTCTTCATTGTGCATAATCTCGACTAATCCCATCATCCTAACTTCTCCTTTTTGTCCCAGTTGCGGTGGGATTTCGGGGTTACTACTCCAAGCTGTCTTGTTTTGGTTTGTTGTCTCTGTGTCTTTGTGTGCGGGGAACGGGTCCTGATAAATTCTCATGTTTGCGTTTTGTGGTGCTATTGGAGCTTGATTTTGTCTTGTATCTTTGTTATTCGGCGTGACCTCCTGTGGATTTAAGATCTCTATGAACAAACGTTGTTGGTCTTTTGGTAACCTTGCTATGAATTTGTTATATTCTCTACAAGATTTTGTGTTGTGCCCCCTTGTTCTATGAAAAGAACAAAATTGATTGAACTCGTATGGGGGTCTCTCGTATCTTCCGTTCCCGTTTCCGTTGCGGTTCCAACTATCGTAATTGTCTAGAGGGTAGTACCTATTATTCCTAGGTCAATATATGGCATTCACGTTAGGAGGATAATAATCTCTCCCGTTGTAATCATCTTTTATCTTCTTAATTGGGGGTTGATCTGTCACCCCGTCTATGGTTGCACTCCTATTGTTTTTAAGGATTTTAATGACAGAGGCATTGTTTCCTGTGTCTTCCTTTGTCAGCTTTCCATTTGACCCATAGACCTTTCTACCACTATTGATGGCGGCTTGGTCAATCCTCAAGGCACTTTCCAATGCCTCTTCATAAGATTTGTATGGCAATTTTTGAACATCTTCTCTCATGTCCTTGTTAAGGGCATGCAAAAAGAGGTCGCACAATTCTCAATGGTCCATGTTCGGAGCACTAGTTGAAGAATAAAGGACTTGCTTCCATCGAGTGACAAAGTGGGCTACGGATTCGTTTGGCTCTTGTTTCATTGTGAGGAATTCTTTGATCCCTGATTTAACGAGTTTGTTCATGTTGAATGCCACGACAAACTCTCCGATTAGCTGTCTGAACGAATGGATTGAAGCTTCCGGGAGACGATAATACCAATCCAAAGCAATGTGTAACATCCCGCTACGTAACCCCCTAAGGGGAAGAGCCAAACGAGGACAATGGGCAGCTATATGACCATGCTGCCCATAAGCAAAACAACCACCTCTGCCAAAACCTTGGCCCGAAAATGGTACACGCGACTGCTGGGATCCACCACCCCTAGAACTCTGCTGTGCACTCTGAGAACTCTGTGTCGGACCACTCTGTTGCCTGCTCCGAGAACGATGACGTAGATGATCTCTAGAAAACGGAGTACCAGGGCTCTACCCACTCTGCTAGGACTGAGCAGACCTATGCCCCTGTCACTGACCGGATCTAGAAGGTGCAGACTGAGATCTAGATGGTCCAGCTCCCTAAGACTGGGTACCCCGAGCAACTTATCCTGAGGGAGGGGCACTACCAATCTGAACCCCTGCCTGACCACCAAAGAGTCTAGCCAAATTCTCCTCTATCAACCTCGCCTTCTCCACGGCGATCTCTAAGGTCTTCGGCTCAAACACACAGACACCACCACTGATACGGGCATTCAAGCCCCTGATGAAATGCTGCAAGAAACGATGCTCATACTGATCTATGGTCATAGTCAGCTGACGAAGCTCATGGAACTCATCAACACGTCTCTGCCGGTAGTAGTCTGAAAGAAATCGTGCACGAAACCTCTCTAAGAATAGTCCCCATGACACGAAAGCAATATCCAGGTGAAGCTTCTGCTCCTCTACTCTCCACCATGTAGATGCAAAACCTCTGAGATGCATAATGGCACATCGAGCTCTAGTATTGCTACTATAAGGATGCATAGCAAAGCATCGATCAAGATCGATCAACCAAGTCTCTGCCTCGGTACTTGTACTAGAACCATCAAAACTAGGGGGATGAGCTCTAAGAAGATCCCTCATGTGACCTGCAGCAACACTGTCTTCATCCACCCTATCCCTCACAACATCTTCTCTCAAATGACCCGGACTACGGGAACGCTCACGCTCAGTTCTAACATCCTGACCATCATGACGAGAAGGGTGTGACTCCTCCTCGTGAGATACCTCCTGACGAGGTCCTAATCGGTCCATAATCTGCTGTAAAATAGTTAAAACCTGAGCACCCTCGAGCCCTTCGGCTTGATTCTCAGCACGCTGTTCCTCCTGATGCTCACCCTGATTACCCCGATTGGCATTACACCGGGTGCTACGTCGAAGAACAGTGGCGGGTGCCCACAAGCAAAACCACCACCTCTGCCAAAACCTCGGCCCGAAAACCTTGGCAGAGGTGGTTGTTTTGCTTGTGGGTAGCATGGTCATATAGTTGTCCATTGTCCTCTTTTGGCTCTTACCCTTCGAGGGTTACCTAGCGGGATGTTACATCTGGTATTAGAGCCCATGTTCACTCACTAGGAGCTCTGGCATACTTGAGCCTTCTATGTTTTGGTGTGTTTGGTGTGTGTGGATGAGCTTGTTATATTGTTTTATAATCTGTTGTTATGCTTTCATGCCTTAGTATGGTGTATAGGTTGTCCTTGTGATGATCTATTTGATGTGTTCTTTGTTTCCTTTAGGATGCCACTGTTCTTCGACGTAGCACCCGGCCTAATGCCGATCAGGGTAATCAGGGTGAGCATCAGGAGGAATAGCGTGCTGAGAATCAAGCCGAAGGGCTTGGGGGTGCTCAGGTTTTAGCTCTTTTACAGCAGATTATGGACCGATTAGGACCTCGTCAGGAGGTATCTCACGAGGAGTCACACCCTTCTCGTCAGGATGGTCAAGATGCTAGAACTGAGTGTGAGCGCTCCCGTAGTCCGGGTCATTTGAGAGCAGATGTTGTGACGGATAGGGTGGATGGAGACACTATTGCTGCAGGTCACATGAGGGATCTTCTTAGAGCTCATCCCCCTACTTTTGATGGTTCTGGTATAGGTACCGAGGCAGAGACTTGGTTGATCGATCTCGATCGATGCTTTGCTATGCATCGTTATAGTAGCAATACTAGAGCTCGATGTGCCATTATGCATCTCAGAGGTTTTGCGTCTACATGGTGGAGTAGAGGAGCAGAAGCTTCACCTGGATATTACTTCTGTGTCATGGGGGCTATTCTTAGAGAGGTTCCGTGCACAATTTCTTTCAAACTACTACCGGCAAAGACGTGCTGATGAGTTCCATGAGCTTCGTCAGCTGACTATGACGATAGATCAGTATGAGCATCGTTTCTTTGAGCTTAAGCAGTATGCTAGCATTTCTGATGATGAGCCGATGTTAGTGCAGCATTTCATCAGGGGCTTGAATGCCCGTATCAGTGGTGGTGTCCGTGTGTTTGAGCCGAAGACCTTAGAGATCACGCGGCGAGGTTGATAGAGGAGAATTTGGCTAGAGGCTTTGGCGGTCAAGTAGGAGTTCAGATTGGTAGTGCCCCTCCCTCAGGATCAATTGCTCGGGGTACCCCAGTCTCAGGGAGCTGGACCGTCTAGATCTCAGTTTGCACCTTCTAGATCTGGTTAGCGACAAAGGCATAGGTCTGCTCAATCTCAACAAAGTGGGCAGAGTCCTGGTACTCCGTTTTCTAGAGATTGACCGCGTCATCATTCTCGAAGTAGGCAGTAGAGTGGTCCGACACAGAGTTCTTAGAGTGCATAGCAAAGTTCTAGGGGTGGTGGATCCCAACAGTCGCATGCACCATTTTCGGGCCAAGGTTTTCGCAGAGGTAGTTGTTTTGCTTGTGGGCAGCATGGTCATATAGCTGCCCATTGTCCTCTTTTGGCTCTTACCCTTCGGGGGTTACGTAGCGGGATGTTACATCATAATCCTTTCACCCACTTCTCCCCCACACACCTCTTAATGCTACGACTCCACTTTTTGTTGTTCTTCATTAAAAAATGACTTGTCTTGTATGAAGGAAGCGACTAGTAAATGTTTGCAGCTGTGACCCTAAAAGATATGGCTGCATTGAAGACAATATGAGATATATGCACCTTCAGTCTCATCAACTATAATCAAATGTAGCATTGGGAAATGGGGTATAAATACTATAAACCCTCTACAAAACTTCAAATCTCCAATAGAAAACTTCT
This sequence comes from Cunninghamia lanceolata, assembly GCA_027924645.1. NCBI lineage: Eukaryota > Viridiplantae > Streptophyta > Pinopsida > Cupressales > Cupressaceae > Cunninghamia > Cunninghamia lanceolata. The sequence goes on along the minus strand of BSBN01000232.1, from coordinate 5,127,767 downwards.
ATCAACTATTACAAATTTATTATTGTTTACAATCTCAATAAATTTGTAAATAAACCCTTCTTGGACAACAAACACCAAAAAAACCCGCACAAAAAGATAAATCCCTTAATACACATAAAATACCAATTAGCACAAATACTTAAAATGCCAATAATCTAATTAACTCAATAGAGTTCTCAAACTGATTTATTTAAAAATCACATAAAACCCCATTCATAAAACCACACAAATATAATCATTTAAATCACCAAAATAAACCACATAATAAATTAATGCAAAACCATAATGAAATACCAACAACCCATGACGGGATACCTCGACAAACAATACTGGCAAACCACATAAGACCAGATGGGCAATCCAGATGTTACCGCAGGGTAACCGGAAGGTAAACACAAATCACGGAATCACTGCACTAATCGGGTGCAGTGGGATAGGGTAGGGAATAGGGCCTGTGACTATCTCCAGTAACCACCATCGGGGAATACGAGTACGCTCAGGCCTGTGAAACCAGGCGGAGTCGATACTCAGTACCTGCATCACTCCAATCCCATGCCAAAGCACATGTGCATATAACATATATCATATAGCCGAAGCAACATCAATCATCAGGAAGAGGGTCATGACATCGTAAGCCTCTCCGATACGAGTGTTACGACATCATCCCTTTCTTGTCCATAATCATACAAAAGTAATAATAACATCTAATCATGTAAGCGTAAAATCCATCATAAGTAGTAATCATGTCAACATCATAATAGTATCGAGATTGCACATCATCGGTGCCAATACAAAATAATAACATGACACATAATCCAATACAAAATACATAGTTATCGGAATCCATCAAGGATAAGCAAAAGCAAAATATGAACACGGGGGTTGAACACGAGGGTTGTTACACGATGCCTTCAAGAGTTTTTGGAAAGATTTTTGCTACAACCCCATCCCAAGGGAGGAGTTCTCTTATGGCCGTGGTGTAGGCTTTAATGTGGGAATTTGGATCTACTTCTCCTTTGAACTTCGGGAGATCTGGCAATGGCCGAGGTAGTTGCACGCTTCTTATGTTTTGGTCCAAAGGTTCTTTCAAATATTCGAGATATATTCCTAGAAAGGCATTTTGAGATTGCGGTGTTGATAGTAATAACCCTGTAGGTGGGTTTTGATAACCCATTGTTGGATTTGTTGGATTTGTTGGATTGTTTTGAATAGGAGGATTCCCATTCAGACATGTGTCGTTACTAGTGTTTCGCGAATAATAATTGAGGTAGGGGGATTTTGAGATGCCCCCTGGTCTTGTTCATGAGATTTCTGCCTTTTTTTAGGAGCCGCTTGCTCTGCTTCCAAGATTCTAATTCTTTGTACTAGCATTGCGATCAAGTCTGCAGGAGTTGCAGCTCTAGGTGTTTCTTCATTTCTAGGATGTTCTCTTCGAGTGTTTTCCTGATGATATGCTTCTTCGCGTGCAACGTTTCCTCTTTGCTCTTCTCTCAAGGCAATCCTCAATGCCTCTTGAGCGTCTTTGGCTTTTTGCAAGTGTTTTTCTAATCGTTTAACTTCCTCATCTAGATGAGTACTTGATGTGCTTGTGGAAGGTTGATCGGGTCGATGTATCTCCGACCTTATCCTTCTAGCTTTATGTGGCACATTTGGTATGGCCGGGTTGTTTTCCCAAGTTGGGTTGTTGAAAGATAGAGAATGCCTGGATTCTCTTTGATCTTGTTCATAATCGGAATCTTCATAGTCATAATAGTTGGTGATTGGCGCATCAGGGTGCGGCGGCACATACCTATCGAAGGAAGGAGTTTTTGGTTCCCTTGAGGGAATATTCCACTGGTTTAAGTCAGGTTCTGTCATATTCGGGGGTGCCATAGACACCACAAAACAGATCGAAATGTTTCAAAGTTTTTTTTGGCTAAATGTTTTTGAAATGTTTGAAATGCAAACTACAAAACAAGAAGATTATATATTTCACGTCGGGTTCACCAAAATATGTACATTCAAAATTGTGACTCCAGTTGCCTGGGGCTGTCGGGTCAGATTTCGGCACGCACACGGACCCTTCCCTCCTTGCCACGGGGCGATCCACCACGTCACTCCCGCTCACATGGAAGTAGCCAGTCGAGAGGAGGCGAGACGCGCAAGGGTCTAGGTCGTTGGAGAGCTGGACTTCACGGAGAGGGGTCGGCAAGTACTGTGACCTTTGTGGTTGTGTGCTAAGTTGAATGTTTCGTTCAATTGAAGTTGTAGTTGAGATAACCCTATGACCCAAAGGGTCACTGGTTTCTCCTCTTGTCGGGGTTTCTTAGATTCCACCTCTGTGTGGGTAAGCGGTTTCTTTTGTTTATGTCCTCTTGTCTTTCTATGCTTTGAACGATTTCTTGTTGTATCTGGAGTTGTCTAGTTTCTTCTAACAATAAGAGGACGAATGGGTCTCCTTGTGGTAGAACAAATGTTTCTTGTTGTGGTCTTAGATTGATCTCTTTGATCTTGTCGCGGATAGCTCTCACCCACTCTCCTCTCACTCCTAGGCACATTCGTAAGCCAAGATGGAGGTAGATGCCTGATTACTAACTTTAACTAGATTTAGGGTTTTGACCTGGGGTTTAGTTGACCTAGGGTTTGACTATGTTTTGACTTGTTTTTACCTTGTGATGGTATCGAGGGTTTGATTGGATTTTTTAACCGTGATTACCTCGTGATGGTATCGAAGGTTTGCTAGTTTGTCTATTGTAGGGTTTCTATATGCATGCAAAGCTAAATGATATGCAAAACGTTTTTTTGTGCTTTTTTAGTATTTTGGAAATGAAAAGTGCTTTTTAATCTATGAAAGGGAAATATGTATGCAAACTAATATGATTTTTCCTAATGCAATCTTAGTCTGTTTTTGGGTTTTCGATAGTTCTGAAGTAATCTAATCTAAAAAGAGGAAATCGCTGCTTCTAATAATCTAGATCTAGAAATATGAAAGCAACTATTCTAACATGCAAGATCTAATTATCAAGGAAAAAGCAATGTTTTACTGTTCCCAAGAGCAAATTTGGTTTTCTAATTACTATGAATTGAATAAAACAATGAAGGAACCTGAGAGAAATGAAGATTTGTGTGACTCCACTACCTTCAGAAATCCTTGATATAGGCAACCTCGAGTCCTTTTGTAGCAGCGGGAGATCCTCTTGACAACAAAATGACACAAAGAAGCAAAAAGAAGCTTTGATGAAGCTTGAATGAGCTCAATGAGAGCTTTGGTAGAGCACAATGGCATAGAATGAAGCAGCGTAACAATACTTGGTTGAATAAATAGAGCAAAAGGCACCTTCGTCCTGTGAGAGCATTTGAATGCTAAGTTGGAGAGAAAAACTGGCTAGCGCTGTGTGCACAATAAATTTGCCTCCCTTTGTGCCTGAGGGAGGGTTGTATTTATAGGTTTGAGGAATGGGATTGATTGAGAAATTAACTCATTTGATTGATGAGTTAACAAGGATTGATTGGGGAGTTAACAAGGTTGATTACCCAGTGAACTCAGATAACTATGGAGTGATAAATCAATTATAGCTTATCACTGAAGAGGAATTGGAGATGAGAGAATGCATGAGATTGATTGAGGAGTTAATTATAGATCAAATGGAGTTAATTATGCATGTGTGGGTGCATGAATAGTCAACTCCATATTAGGCATCAAAAATAATGCAAACTAGAAGAAAAACAGGCGAAAACGAAACTAAAACGAGTGAGAAACTCGAGTTTTTCTGTGGATGTAAACACGTCTGGGTCGCCCCTTTTGCCAGTAGGGTCGCCCGAAGGAGATCTGGGCTGGACAGAGTTTTTTGAAGAATTGTAGGGGGGAGATGAAAGAGAGAAGAAAGGAGGGGTTTTACCTCCGGAAACAGGTCAGTCATGTGCAAGAATCCAAATCTCCACTTGCACTTGCAGGATCTCCCTGGGGAGACTCGGAAATAACAGGGGGAGATTTGGATTGGTTGAGCAAAACTGAAAACCGAAAGTGGGAGATGGATAAGGGGGACCTCTAGAAGGCTTCTAGGGGTGCAAAAGATGAAAAACATAAGGGAAAGGTGAAAACTCACCTACAAAACGCTTACGAGGCTTAGGAGCAAGGTCGAAAGCTCAGAAAACACAAACCGACAAGTGTCGCAAACGAGGAGAGAGAAATCAACAAAGAAGAAACAACACAAGACAATAAAGAAGACACATCATCAAGAGGTTTGCTGCTGACAGGACATTATTTCACGCTTACATGTACGTAACAAGGATTTGAAATCATCATAGGGGTCCTCGTGGAGGCTATGCGTGATTTTTGTGCTTACAGTCACCAACTAACAAGTGTCTCAAAAGAGATTTCATTTACATCATAAGAGTATTTTGTTTGGTTGATTCCTTAAGTAACACACCAAGTATACCTTATACCATTAGGAAGGAATAGCACTAACCTACACAACCATCCACTTAACAAAAGAACCATACCCTTCACCATGTTGTTAGGTTCTGAAATTCATGAATGTTCAGTAGGAGATTGTTGTCTCAGGCCTAAATCATAAATTCTCTGGAAAAAAAGGTGTTAATAATTGATCTGCAAGGGACCTTGAGAATGGAAGAAACACACTGGAAATGTACATCAAGAGTGAAGTGGCTAATAAGGTGGATAAAAATACAACTTTTTCAACTTTCCACTACAGTAAGAAGGAATGCTACTAGGACTAAGAGAATATGCCTTTCACGATGGAGCTGCAAGATAATGATAGCATTTGAATAAACGCAATAAACTTCTATGAGACAAATTTGGCAGAAGAATGCAGAGATAGAGCTGTGGTCCAAGATTAGCTGCTGCAAAATTACCCAGGGGCCAGAGTAATATCAAACACAGATAATGAGATGCTAATGAGACCCATCTCTGAAGAGGAGGTTAAAAAGAGTAGCCTTTGCCCAGGGGGTTGATAAAACCCTAGACCGTATTGGCTTCCATGCTAGTTTCTTTCAAAAATTCTGGGAAGTTGTAGACGAATGCAGAAGAAAGAAAGCAATTATGAAGGATTGGAATGCAACCTTCTTGGCCTTAATCCCCAAGAAAAAAGACGTAGAATATTTTGATGCATATCACTCAAGTGCATTATGCAATACAATTTCCAAGATAATAACAAAAGTGCTTGCCCTCAAATTAAAACTCCACTTAAATAATAATATTGAAAGAGCAAAGTGACTTTGTAGAAAAGAAACAAGTCTTGGATGGAATTAGTAATTGTCACGAAGCTATTCATTCACTCAAGCATAGGAAATGATCAAGGAATGATAATCAATCTAGACATGAATAAAGCATATGATACAGTGAATTAGCCATTTCTTGAAAAAATATTGGAGAAATCTGGAATTTTTAAAGACTGGAGAGACTTAATTCACAATAATATATCCCATCGCTCTCCACCTTAGTCAACATAGTCTTTGCTGGCTCATTCCTCACTAGCTATGGGTTCAAACAAGGAGATTCAATATCCCCATATTTATTTATAATCCTGGTTGAGGCCTAGGGAAGAATAATCAAAGAAGAGGTCGGGCTAAAAAAATATTAATCAAATCCAGATGTCCTGCGTACCGTGGAAATCACCCATCTCCAATTTGCAGATGATAAAACTCTCCTAGGAAATCTGTCCATAAAAGAAGCAGCAGATAAAGATTCTTTTGGAGAAGTATAAGATAGCAGCAGGTCAGGAAAAACGCAGATAAGTCCAAGATTTATCTTACCAATGCCCTGTAGGAATTAATTAAAGTAGGAGCTCCACAGAATATTAGGATTTGGGTTGGGAGAACTATTGTCATGTCCCTTTTCCCAAATTAGCAAATATATATTAATATTATTAAAATAAAAAGTGTTTTTAAACACTAGCTAAAAATAATAATAATAAATATAAAAATAAATTTAAATAAAAGTATTTTAATATTGACAGGAAATTAGGACCCAAGGACCCTATTTTTAAAAGACGTATATCAATCAGCTCCAGTCTTTCATTTTGGATTATCCTATTTCATTTTGCATTGTTCAGTTTTGAGTTCAAGTGATCGTGCATTCAAGGACAAAACTCCTTGATTGCAAATTCTGACGTTAGCACGAAAACCCTCACCCCATACTTGGCAATTCCACGTTGGGATTGCAGTGGTACTAATTAGAGTTTTGTTCAAACTTTCAAGTTGGCATTGGAGCATTGGCAAGCAAATCATTCCATCCAAGACCATCTAAGGCTCATCATCATTCAAACCTAGTGCATTGTTTAGTGCTGCTAAGGGAGATCTCACTGAATTCATTGGCGCAGCTAAGGGAGATCTACCATTTCCGCCCAGCATCTACACCTGAAGTGACTCCTTATTTTATGTACCCAACTGTCATATACAAAAGGTATTCTCACCATTGAGCGACTTCATTCCAACTCTTATCACTACCTCAACACACAATGACTGGTAGCTTACCTTGGACAATCAACACATTTGCTAGCAAATCATAATCGACTTGCCCAAGCGGGTGAATTTAGGGCCTTGACCGCCCATGAATCTGCATAAGGCTGCAACAACAAACTATTTTTGCGATTACCAGCCGATTCATTTTCCAGAAAATATTGACTCAATGCCATCCCTAGGAAGGAGGATCGGTTATTATCACAGCCATCAGAAGATGGCTCTAGTTTCATCGTTGGTCACCTCCTTGGGGAGTTGAAATCTCACCGGTCAGTGCTGTCTAAGAATCACCCCCTCGCACTTACATTTGCAACCTTCCTTCAACATCCGCCACTCATACAGCCTTCATACTTCCAAATCTGCGTGGTGAACTTAACCTGCTGCAACAAGCTTAATTGATTCACATCATCCAAGAAGGTTCACAGATCTGGCTGCACTCATACTCCAGTGGCGAAGGAAGTCTGGGACAAAACTCAGTGGATTGTGGAGGATATCCATCACCAGTTGCAAGGCAGGGAGAGACCACAAGTGATCCTCGTACATTTGAGGTCTGCATATACAGAAATATCAAAGAAGCTTAACATTTGTAGAAGATCCTCAGCACTAGGAGAAGATCCGTGGAGTGGTGACCGCAGGGCAAAGGAAGTACATTGGATCCTTACAAGACGCAGTTACCAGTCAGGCAAAGTCATACAGTAATTATCACAGACCTGCTACAGGTAGGAGGTCATACACTCACCATACACTCAGAACTATTGTAATTACTAACTCATCATTGTATAAGGAGATTTCTACAGCAATACATTTTGGTTTAAATTGTAATTCAACACAGTAAAGTAGACTGGGTTGTAATTAAAGCTCCTCGTTTAAGCACAACAACGATTGCATTTGCTGGCCATATTTAATCTCATGGTTACTGTTAGTTAATGTGATAATTTGTTGATTGTTGTTTGATTTCAAATTTAGTGCTCCCAGTATTAAAAAAACCAGGGACATTACAGTGGTATTAGAGCGCATAGACTCTGCCAGCCTTTAGGTCAATTTGATTTAATTAGTGCATGCAACTGAGTCAAAGGGATCTGATAACTTCAGAAAGGGAAAGAAAAACGTTGGAGGCACCACAACAAGAGACAGATGCTGGAATAGGAGGTAGAGGTAAGAAACACATGGTAGACAAGGAAGATAAATTTGATATATTTATCAGGAAGCAAGAGTAGACAAATCAATTACTAGTCTAGATGATGCAACAAATGCAAAACATGAATGCCACTTTAAATTCCACTAGGCCAATTCACAATCCCACTGGTGAGGGAAGCAATTCAAATTAGAATGGACCACCCAATCACACAAATAATAACAGGATATCAGTTGGATCAGCAGCTAGGCCATTTCAGCCTACTTTCTTACCTAGAATAGAGGCACCACCAGAAGAAGAGCAGAATCTAGCAACATATGACATCAATGCTTGCATGGATAAGTACCTAGGTCTTGATCCAGACATCAGAAACCAGATTTCATTTGCAACAGGCCAAGAAATGAGAGCAGTCCTCCTACACATCAACTCTATAGAGATTTGCAGCGGAGGTTGAGTAAATTGACTCTTTCTCCTTTTGATGGTTCGGGGAAAAGTATTGCACGTGCTTGGGTCCAAAAGTTGGATACATATCTTTCACTCAGCCTTATGATCGAAGAAGACATCAAATTCACAATCCTTCATTTGGAAGGCATAGCCCACGAGTGGTGGCATTATGGGTTGATTACACAAGGGCATAACCATATTGTTACCTATGCTGATTTCACATAGAGACTCATGGATAGGTTTGATAGGAAGGATCCCGAGATCCATTTCAGAGAGCTAGACCAGTTTAGACAGCATGGTACAGTGGATGATTATGTTGTAGAATTTCAGTGAGTATCAATCATGATTCTGGATGTGACAGAGAGGAGACTCATTGTCTTATTTGTGGAGGGACTAGCTGAACCACTCAGGGGTTTGATTAAGGCTTTTGATCCAGTATCTCTACAAGATGCCATCAAGAAGCCTTGAATTTGGAGAATTCAGTGGGCAAGAACAAATTTCACTCCAAGATTCCACCTACGAAGCAGCATAAGAAGCCTTTTCAAAAGGTTTTCTCTCAACCTAAGGGACTACCTCAAAAACCAAGCAAGATTGAATAATCCATGAATGAATGCTTTTCTTGTAGAGAGCCTTGGGAACCAGGACATAGATGCTTGGGGAATGGGCAAGTACACTACATAGAGGTTATTTTTTATGAAAATTCAGAGACAGAAGAACCTAAGCCCGAGATTGTAGTTGATGAGATAGAGCATGAAGGCGAGGAAGGAGAGTCTTTGGGAGGCACCCTTGCTACTCTTTCCAAAGCACTCAAATACCATATTTTTCGAGTTCAGGGAGTTTTATAGGGTCATAGAGTGACAGTGTTGATTGATAGTGGGGCCACCCACAACTTCACTGATGAGGGATTGGTGACGAGGATGCAACTGAAGACAAATGATTTTGAGGGATTTAATGTTATTGTAGCCGACGGATTCACTATACCTTGTACCAAGAGGATTCAACATCTTGATATCACTTTGGGAAGGCATAGAGTATGTGATGATTTTTATGTGGTTGGCATAGGTGAGACAGATGTGGTTTTGGATGTGCAATGGTTGCATTCACTTGGCGAGTTCAAATCCGAAGGAAAGGAGGTGGTTCTTTGAGGCTTATCCAACGGAGCTCCTAGGATTGTTTCAGCCAAGAGGATGGAGAGAGCCTTTTGTAGAGACCAAGGCATGCGCAACACAATGTTTGATTACAAATACAAGTTCATCCATTGGTGAGAAATCTTTTTCATGTTGATATCGAATCCATCTTGGATAAGCATAGCAGGGTGTTCAACGATATTCCTCCAAGGTTGCCACTGGATAGAGGGTTTTAGCGTGTCATTGAGTTGGAGGAAAGATCGAAGCTGGCCATCACTACACTTTATCATCACCCTAGGAGGCATAAGGAAGAGATTGAGAAGGTGATTAAGGAGTTGTTGGATATGGGACACATAAGATCGAGCTCTAGCCCATTTGCTTCTTCCGTGGTGCTGGTCAAGAAGGATGGTACCATGAAGATGTGCATTGATTATAAAGTGCTCAACAAGAAAACAATCAAGAACTATCATCCTATTCCCATGATTGATGAGTTGATAGATGAGCTACGTTGCACGGAGACCCGTCTCTGACCCCCTAGTACTCGTCTTGGAGACTGGTACACGTCTCCCGTCTCGAAGACTTGACTGGGTACGTCTCCCTTTGTAGGAGACTTCCGATCGAGTCTCCCACTCGTCTCCAAGTACCCTGCATCAATAAAAAGGTGTCTCCATTTTTTTTTTCTTTTTCTAACTTTCATTTTTTCCGCTGTTTTCTCACAAGCTCAGTGGATTCTTACTCCTACGGACTTCAAACCTCAATACTAGTGTTTACAGTAATATATATACATTAAGCTATATTAAATTGTTACAAGTAAGCTATAAACTTAAACTTTACCAGTTCTCTTGTTTTAAAAGTTCAATGTCATGATATTTTCAGTTTTAATGTTAGCATATTAATAAATTAATAAAATTATTAAATTATATAAAAAAAATGGTGTCTCCAAGTACCCCCGTCTCCTATTTTTCAGAAACAGACGTACCCGTACCGGTACCAGTCTCCTGTACTAGTACCAGTACCAGTCTCCATGCAACCTTGTAGATGAGTTTCATGGTGTGGTGTACTTCTCTAAGATTGATCTTCGATCGGGGTATCATCAAATAAGGGTGAGAGATGAGGATGTGCATAAGACAACTTTCAGGTGTAACTACGAGCATTACAAATTTCTGGTCATGCCATTTGGATTGACTAATGCACAAGCCACATTCCACTCTTGCATGAATCAGGTATCTATTAAGCAGTTGAGGAAGTTTGTATTGGTTTTCTTTGATGATATATTGATCTATAGCAAGACTTGGGAGGATCATTTGAGACACATAGATGAGGTGCTGGGTATTCTAGAGTAGCAATCATTTTTTTCCAAGGCATCAAAATGCGAGTTTGGGTTGACAAAGATATTATATCTAGGGCATAAGATTAGCGCCCAAGGGGTTAGAGTGGATGATGAAAAGATTAAGGCAATCATGGATTGGCCTTTACTTAAGAATATATCACACTTGAGAGGGTTTTTTGGTCTTTGTAGTTATTACAGGAGGTTCGTCAAAGGTTTTTCACAGTTGGTTGCTCCATTGACAGATTTGACGAAGAAGGGGGCTTTCTCTTGGAGTGGTTCAGCACAGAAAACTTTTGATAAGCTCAAGGAGGTAATGAGTTCATGTCCCGTTTTGGCCATTCCAGATTTTTTATTTCCCTTTATTTTGGAGTGTGATGCTTCATGAGAGATGATTGGAGTGGTTTTGATTGAAAACAAGCATCCCATAGCATTTGAGAGTAGGAAGCTCAAGGAGTTAAAGAGGAGATTCTCTATCTACGACAAGGAGATGTTGGTCATCATGCATGCATTGGCTAAGTTCAGGCAATATTTGGTTTGTGGAAGATTTGTGGTGAAGACGAATCGCAATAGCTTGAAGTTCTTCCTCAATCTAAGGGACTTGAATGATAGACAACAAAAGTGGGTAAGTTATAGGCTTATGATTTTGCTATTCAGTATGTTGAGGGGAAGAATAATGTTGTGGCTGATGCGTTATCTAGGAACCCTATTTATGCTCCATGACTAATATATCTATTGATTGGAGGGTTTTTATAATAGCTGAGTATTGCAAGAACACATTTGCTACTGATATTTTGGATGGCAAGTCACAAGATGGCAGGTACAAGGTGGCTAATGAAATCATCCTCTATAAGGACCGAGTGTATCTTGTTCCAAAATTGAAGATGAAGGAGAAGGTTTTGAGAGCATGTCATGACACCCCATTGGCAGGTCATCTAGGGTATTATAAGACATACAAATAGGTGAGAGCATTTTTCTTGGAAGGGACTCAAGGGAGATGTTTTAAAACACATTAGAGAGTGTATGGCATGCCAACAGAACAAACAGAATAGGTATTTCTAGCTGGATTATTGCAGCACTTACCCATTCCAAATAAAAAACGGGAGTGTTTCTATGGATTTTATCACAAGTCTTCCACGAGTGCAGAATACGGATTGCATTTTTGTGGTGGTTGACAAGCTCACTAAGTATGTTCATTTTTATGCTATATCTTCATAATATAAGGCTCCACAAGTGGCTAATTTGTTTTTTATAGAGGTGTTTAGATTACATGGGTTGCTTAGAAACATTGTGAGTGACAGGGATAGCAGGTTCCTTAGTTTGTTTTGGCAGGAACTTTGTCAATTGACAGGCACAGAGTTCGACTCCAAGCACTAGCTATCATCCTCAAATGGATGGACAAACGGGGATTGTGAATAAATGGATTTAGGGATACTTGAGGAACTATGTTACATGGCAGCAAACAATATGGATTAAGTGGCTTTATCTTGGAGAGTATTGGTACAACTCTATACATCATATGTCCATAAGTATGACTCCTTTCAAAGCATTGTATGGATACGATGCATTATGTTTTTATGGATTTGAACATTTCAGATAGTAAAGTCCCAAGAGCGAGGGATTTGATTTAGCAAAGTCTAGATATTTTAAATGCACTTAAGGAGAACCTACAACAAGCCCAAAATCAGCAAAAGATGTATGTTGATTGCCATCGTTTGGAAAGGACTTTTGAGGTGGAAGATATGGTATTTTGAGATTGCAGCCCTATAGGCAATCTTCTCTCAAGGGAAGTGGAGCTGAGAAGCTTAAGCCATGATTTTACGGGCCTTACAAGATCTTGCAGAGGATAGGCGAGGTTGCATATGAGTAAGGAGAACAACAATATTCACAATGTATTTCATGTATCATGCCTCAAAAGGGCACTTGGACAGCATGTTACTCCTTTAGAGCTACTACCACTTGATGATGAGGGCAAATTGATCTTGGAGCTCAAAGCTATCATTGACATGAGGGAAAGGAGGTTAAGAAACAAGGTCATAACGGAGTACTTGGTACCATAGGTTAAAACATCGCCGTGCCAAAAAACCGCCCGTGGGTAATCACTGCAAAAACTCGCAGCCGGGTTACTGCAGAAATTCGCCGTGAGTTTTGCATGAAAAAATCCCAATTTTCCAAGGAAAACTCACCCGACTCGCCCAATTTAAAAAAACATGTTTAAAAACCTAGTATAAAACGCAACTTCGGGTTTTATTTTCACGTCCGAGTTTCATTTCGTCGTCCGAGTTTTATTTCTGCGGAGTTGAAAACCCTTGCATGTGGATTTCGTGAGTTCGCCATCGACTTTGGCTTTCTGAAAAATAACTACTGTGCTTTCAATTAAACCATTTTTTTAAGGTAGATAAAATGCAGGAGTCCGAGTATTCTATTATTGACGGATTCTTTGATATAATACCCAAAAATATATGTAGACATTTTATATATATATACAATTAGTCATAGAAAATATACAATAGTTGTTCAATGTTAAGTAAGGTGTAGTTATTAAGGTGTAGAGAAAAACAGAAAACACTTAGTCCTTACCAATAATAAAAAAAATCTAACCAGCATATCAAAAAAATTAAAAAAAAATCTAACCAAACACAGACCTGCTCTTCAGACAAAAAAACAGGAAAGACTTTGGCTCTTTTTTGGTATAATGATTAATCTTTGGTAGCAGTACAGGTCCATTGTAGGTGTAAACAAAATTCTTTAATGACAGTTTGGTACGTGTGCTTTGGAATTTTGATTAAATTACTATTTACTAAGGAGTCAGGACCTTTATATACTTCTATATAATTCTAAAAAATTATATGCCATGCTTTTTATTTATAAAATAGAAAAAGACATGCAACCTGTCAAAAATGCAATCAGAGAAAACAATATTGGCTATATCTCCGTAAAACCAGCCTCTCTATAAAATAGAAAAAGACATGCAACCTGTCAAAAATGCAATCAGAGAAAACAATATTGGCTATATCTCCGTAAAACCAGCCTCTCTCCAACATTTTCATACCTGATTCACAAGATAATTAGCATTACAAAGGCAAACATTTAACAAACAAATCAAAGTTACATGAAGTTATGAACACATACTGTAGAATCACAGATATTGTTTGTTTTTTAAATTGACTTGCTCATAATCTTTACAAACCTCAAATTTTCTTTACAAATATATATGTTAAAGAATTGGATTTTTTTTTTTGACAGGCTTTATCTCCATCCTTCTGAAAGAAAATGGCATCCACGTCTACAACACCAGCTAGGAAAGGAGGCAAGCCTAAAGACCATTGTTGGAAACATGGGATACCAGGTTCGGGAAGAGAGATGGTCATTTGCATCTATTGTCAGAAAGAAATGAATGGAGGTATAAATAGGCTGAAATATCACTTTGCACAGGTCGCTTGCCGAGACATTACAGGATGTACCGCAGCAACTTTGGAGGTTTAAAATGAGGCAAGAGCTCTCCTTGAACAATATGAGCAGAAAAAAGAAGCAAAAAAGAGGACAACAAAGGCAATGGGAGCCATTGGGCGAGATACAAGGGGCTCTAGTTCTTGTCTTGGGCCACGAATGCGAGGAGTAAGCAATGTGGGCAGCGATGCATCTAGTTTTTTGTTCCTCGTAACACTCCCGGTGCACAACCTTCATTGGAGGGTACTTCATGGAATAAGGAATTGCAACATGAAGCAAAGTTAGCATGTGCTAGATTTTGGTACTACAATAGTATTCCCTTCAACATTGCTTCTAGTCCTTATTGGAAGGAGTTGGTTGCCGCATTGACCGTGGCAGGTAAGCAGGTAAGAGGTTCAAGGCCCCAAGCAATTACAAATTGAGTGGCCCATTATTGGAGGATGAGGTCCAAAATACATACAAGTTAGTAGAGCAACAAAAAAAGATTTCGAAAACCAAAGGTTGCAGCATCTTATCTGATGGGTGGACATATGGCAGAAACAGGACATTGATTAACTTCTTAGTGGCTTTAGGAGGACAATTGGTCTTTTTGAAGTTAATGGATGCCTCTAGTCAAGCAAAAATTGTCGAGACCTTGTGTAGCATGTTGGATGATGTGATGATGGAAGTGGGAGTGGATAATGTTATCCAAATAATTACAGACAATGCATCCGAATATGTGGTAGTCAACAAACTATTAGAGGCGAGACACCCTACATTGTTTTGGAACTCTTGTGTAGCCCATTGCCTTGATCTTCTCCTTGAAGACATGGGGAAATTAAGTTGGGTGAAGAATGCGGTGGAAGATGGAAGAAATATAACCAAATACATCTACAATCACACATAGGTCCTGAATCTCATGAGAGAACACACTAATGGCAAGGAGCTCGTGCGTTCAGGAGTGACATGCTTTGCCACCAATTTCCTTACCTTGCAAAGTATAGCAACCACATTGCCCAACCTCAAGTGCATGTTTGTGAGCGAAAGATGTTTGGAGAGTCCCTATTGCAGGAAGGCTGAAGTAGAGAGGGTCGTGAAGACCATATTTGATGATACATTTGTCAAGACCTTGGAGGAGATCATAAAGGTAAGTTTTTTATTAAATTTTCTTCTTTTTAATTTTTTTTTTACAATGTTACAAGTTGTTTTTTTAATGTTTTGATATTTTAATTAACTAATTTCGTTTTCATTCTCTCTTGTTTTAGGTGTCAAAACCGCTGGTTAGGGTTCTACAGATGGTGGATGGGGATAGAAACCCCATGGGGTATTTATATGAGGTCATGGATAGGGCCAAAGAAGCAATTCAGCATTTGTATGGGTCCAATAGAACAAAATATGAACCCATATGGCACATTATTGATTGGATGTGGAACCGACAACTCCATCGACACATTTATGTTGCTGCATATTATTTAAACCCCAAATTTTTCTTCTCCCCTTCATTTAGAGCGGATGCAGAGGTTATGCTTGGCCTCCACACTTGTATTGAGAGGATGATTCCTAATGACAACCTTCGAGACCTTGTACAGAATGAGCTACAAATTTATAAGAGGGCGGAGGGAGTATTATTTTCTACACCTACATGCATTCGTAGGAGAGAGACTCTATAGCCAGGTAAAAAAAACATTATGTTTAATTATAGTTTACAATTTATTTAAAATTTTAAGCTTACTAAAATTCTTAATTTCGTACAAAGTTACTTATGTTGTCCTTGTAGATTTGTGGTGGGAAGATTTTGGTGCCACAACTCCTAATCTTCAAAAGCTTGCCATCCACATTCTATGTCATGTCCCCAAAATAAAACATGTCCTAATTTAAGTGTTGGCCGACTTCCTAATACATATAGTTTAAACAAAATAAAATAAATTATGAGTTTTTTAAGAGAGTCAACTCCTTAAAGGGATGTGACTCTTCATGGATAGTCACCTCACATAGGAAAAGGCAAATAGAAAGGTATAGATAGATAATAATGGAAGCGATGAAAGGCCAAGAGGATACGATTGATATTTCTACCAACAACGATAATAAAAAAAAGCCGGAAAAAGCAGCAGCGATCATTTGGGAACAGATTTATGTTTTACCAAAGATGGGACTAATTATTATGTAGAAAAAATAGACAAACAGAGAGCGGCACTTAAGACTTTGACAGAGCTGTTATGAACAGAGATTAATATAGGAAAAAATATACATTATTAATTCCAGATTTAATCAACATATATAAGAGGAAAGAGTAGCAGAAAAAGAACATACAATCAGAGGAAGCAACATATAATATTAATAATCAGTAAGTCTGATAACACATTAGCAGTCAAGAATCAATATTCATTTCAGATTGCATTACTTACGTATAATGAATAAATGTATAGAATATGAGATGCTAATACAGCTTAAATGATAATGCTTGTATTTATTATGTATCAATGTATTTTAGATGTGAATTATATTGAACCCCATCATGAAGGAAAGGAAGGAGACATAGGTAAGAGGGTACAAGGTTTCCATCTAAGTACCCCACCTTGGATGGATGTCAAAGCCCTGCCATCAAGGCCAAGGGGGTCAAAGTCCCGCTCTTGGGCTTAGATTGGATAAACTGAGAACTCCGCTACGATCCCCGTACCATTTCTACCATGATGAGTTGTTAATTATAAGAGACAAGGCATGGATAGGGAAGTAAGACCAGCACTCTACTAAGTACCCCATTTTGGTGGATGTATAAGTCCTACCACCAAAGCCAGGAGGGCCAAAGTTCTGCTCTTGGGCTTAGTATGGGTTGGCTGGGTCAAACCTATCATGTCCTTATCCCTATGCTCCAAATGTGTTTGATAGTAATAGTAATATTGAAATTGTATTATGAGTTTAATATATGTTTAGCTAATCCTAACAATGACATTAGTTTATATGTATATATGTATGCACTTGTGTTTTCTATGTGATGAGTGCAGGGTTTATATTCAAGAGCATAACGAAGAAATAAGTACCTGTAAGTCATCTTCCTAACCCTAATTTATTATAAATGTGACAATAGGGTTTAATCTAGGGCAAATCTAGAAGGGGACATTACAAAATCGATAATTTAGAGTAACATTAGTATTGTTCCTAGAAGGGGACATTACAAGTGGTATCAGAGCATCTTTCCTGCCATCCTGTGTATACTTTATGTATTACGTGTATTGAAGTATACCTTGCGATTTATGTGTATTCAAGTATATTCAAAGATATACTTTGGGACTTGTGTATTCAAGTGTATGCTTTGCAACATACGTTCATGTGAATATTTTTTGTATTACGTGTATTCGCTTGCTTCATGCTTGTTGTGTATGCTTTTTTTGGTGACCTTGGGATGGTGGACGGGTCCGTGGTGTAGTATGGGATGCATCAAATCCCCTTCCCAGTTGTCAGGCTGTATACTTACATGTATTAATGCAACTTATGTGTATTCATAGTTTGTGACCGTCATATACTTCATGACTTACGTGTATTCAAGTGTACTCAAGTGTATACTACATGATTGTGTATTTGAGTATATACTCTATGACTTTGTAATTGTATTCAAGTGTATACTCTGACTTTGTATTCAAGTGCATATTTCATGACTGTGTATTTGAGTGTATACTCTATGACTTTGTATTTGTATTCAAGTGTATACTACATGATTGTGTATTTGAGTGTATACTTTGACGTTGTATTTGCATTCGAATGTATACTCTATGCCTTTGTATTTGAGTGTATACTCTATGACTTTGAGTGCATACTTCATGACTATGTATTCAAGTGTATACTCCATATTCAATTATATACTTTATGACTTCGTGTATTTGAGTGTAGACTCCATGATTTTGTATGTTCAAGTGTATACTACGTGACTTATGTGTGTTCAAATGCATACTCCATGACTTATGTATGTTCAAGTGCACACTTCATGACTTACTTGTACTTATGTGTATACTTCATATTCGTGTATTACGTGCGTATACTTTGCGTGTTACATGTACGCTTCATGCCTTATGTATTATGTGCGTATTCTTTGTGAATTACGTGCATGCTTCATGCTTTATGTGTTACGTGCGTGTATTGCATGTATGCTTCATGCTTTGTGTATCAAGTGTATGCTATATGTTTCGTGTATTACGTATTACATACTCTGTTCATGCTTCGTATACTTTTGTGTCTTATTTGTATGTTCCATACTCCATGTATTAAGTGTATAAGCTTTGTGTATGCTTCATGTATTACATGCTTTGTGTTTTATGTGTATACTTCATTTATCAAATGTACGTTTCATGCTTCACATGTATTGATGTGTGTATTTACGTACTTATGTGTATACTTCATGCCTTGTGTCCCATGTATATACTTCGTGTATCACGGACACTTTATGTATTACATATATCTATGTGTGTGCTTCAAGTCTAATGTTTCTTAACAAGTTTACTCTATGTGTGTTTAAGATTACTTTATGTAAAGACCAAATCTCTAGAGCTTTATTTGTCAAATGCTTCTTGGGTTAAGAAGCACTAATCAATTAACTTAGGTAATAATGAAGAGCCGAAATTAGTGAAGTGAACAAATATGACTCCCTCAAAACTTGAGGTATAAAAAGGAGAAGACATTTCATTTAAGAATGCCATCCAAAACATCATTGAGGAAATCAATTGAGAATAGAAGAGCTGAAATTAGTGAAGTGAACAAATATGACTCCCTCAAAACTTGAGGTATAAAAAGGAGAAGACATTTCATTTAAGAATGACATCCAAAACATCATTGAGGAAATCAATTGAGAATAGAAACCTAAGTAATTTTATAGATAAATTAAATTAGGTTCTCAAAAAAAAATAATGATGCGAGAAAGGATTGTCCTCATACTTTAGAGGATAGTATTAACCTTATTGACAGTCAAGTGAGGTAAGTATACTAACATCTATTCTCCAAAGACATAAAGTCAAACCTAATCAAAATAATCGTCACTTGGCTTAAAATTTTCAATTCTTATCAAGGTATCATGACCTCACAATAATACAAGTCTACAAGGACGATTTAGAATCTTAGTAATTTCAAGAGTTCTTGGCTTGTGATTGCTTGAGGACAAGCAACCTTTGGCAGGATGGACTGTCATGTCACCGAAATAAAACATGTCCTAATTTAAGTGTTGGCCGACTTCCTAATACATATAGTTTAAACAAAATAAAATAAATTATGAGTTTTTAAGAAAGTTGACTCCTTAAAGGGACGTGACTCTTCATGGATAGTCACCTCACACAGGAAAAGGCAAATAGAAAGGTATAGATAGATAATAATGGAAGCAATGGAAGGCCAAGAGGATACGATTGATATTTCTACCAACAACGATAATAAAAAAAAGCCGGAAAAAGCAGCAGCGATCATTTGGGAACAGATTTATGTTTTACCAAAGATGGGACTAATTATTATGTAGAAAAAATAGACAAACAGAGAGCGGCACTTAAGACTTTGACAGAGCTGTCATGAACAACGATTAATATAGGAAAAAATATACATTATCAATTCCAGATTTAATCTACAGATATAAGAGGAAAGAGTAGCAAAAAAGGAACATACAATCAGAGGAAGCAACATATAATATTAATAATCAGTAAGTCTGGTAACACAGTAGCAGTCAAGAATCAATATTCATTTCAGATTGCATTACTTATGTATAATGAATAAATGTATAGAATATGAGATGCTATTATAGCTTAAATGATAATGCTTGTATTTATTATGTATCAATGTATTTTAGATGTGAATTATATTGAACCCCATCATGAAGGAAAGGAAGGAGACGTAGGTAAGAGGGTATAAGGTTTCCATCTAAGTACCCCACCTTGGATGGATGTCAAAGCCCTGCCATCAAGGCCAAGAGGGTCAAAGTCCCGCTCTTAGGCTTAGATTGGATAAACTGAGAACTCCGCTACCATCCCTGTACCATTCCTACCATGATGAGTTGTTAATTATAAGAGATAAGGCATGGATAGGGAAGTAAGACCAGCACTCTACTAAGTACCCCACTTTGGTGGATGTCTAAGTCCTGCCACCAAAGCCAGGAGGGCCAAAGTTCCGCTATTGGGCTTCGTATGGGTTGGCTAGGTCAAACCTATCATGTCCTTATCCCTATGCTCCAAATGTGTTTGATAGCAATAGCAATATTGGAATTGTATTCTGAGTTTAATATATGTTTAGCTAACCCTAACAATGGCATTAGTTTATATGTATATATGTATGCACTTGTGTTTTCTATGTGATGAGTGCATGGTTTATATTCAAGAGCATAATGAAGAAATAACTACCTGTAAGTCATCTTCCTAACCCTAATTTATTATAATTGTGACAACAGGATTTAATCTAGGGCCAATCTAGAGGGGGACATTACAAAATCGATAATTTAGGGTAAAATTAGTATTGTTCCTAGAAGGGGACATTACATTCTATCTCAGCCTTGTAGCGCTTCTGGTTGTGAGCGCAAGTGGAGTTTTTTTGAGTCCATTCACACCAAAAAAAGGCAACAGATTGACTCAAAAATGCTTGAATGACCTTGTGTTTGTGCGGTACAACCTTCGACTGCATGAAAAGAAGGTACAAGGGGAGGAGCCACATGGAGCACTTGACCTTGATGGGATTGATCCATATTCAAATTGGGTTGGTGAGGATGTGGATACAAGTTTGCTTACAGCTAATGAGATTGCTGATTTGGAGAGAGAGGAAGCTGAATGGCAAGCAAATGTGGCAGCATATGAGGCTTCAGAAGATGAGTCTGGCGAGTCATCAGGGGGAGATTCGGAGGATACAAAGATTGGGCTCATGCCTGAGGCTCGTATTGTGGCTCCTGTTGAGGATACTACAGCCATACCATCAACTTCCATGGCACCCACACAGTGGCAACATACTTTTCTGAGTTTTAGTCGTAGAAGAAATTTATGATTTGTAATTTTTGTTGATGTTGAAACTTGAAAGTTGAAACTAGAAGTTTATATGTATTGAAACTTTGAAGTTTGAACTTAGCTTTTGGTTTATGAAGTGTATTGAACTTTAATTTTGATCTATATATAAAGAAAATTAGTAATATGATATTATGATTCACAAAATTCAGTAATATAAATGTTTTTAAAGCATATTTTTAAACATTATTGTATTTCTTAATGTTTGATAACTTTGCTGAGTTATTGCCAAGTATTTCCCCGAGTTTTTGCCAAGTCCCAAGTTTTCAAAAATTTTCGGTCCGGGAGTAATTGTCGAGTCCGAGTTTTTAAACTATGCATGGTACGTTGCAAAAAACTTTTACTTGAGGATGCTACATGGGAAGGAATGGAGATTTTTTATCACCCAAATCTGCAATTGCTTGAGGGCAAGCAATTTGGGGAAGGGAGGATTGTCATGTCCCTTTTCCCAAATTAACAAATATGTATGAATATTATTAAAATAAATTGTGTTTTTAAACACTAATTTAAAGAAAAAAAAAAAGAATAAATATAAAAATAAAATTTAAATAAAAGTATTTTAATATTGGCGGGAAATTAGGACCCAAGGACCCTATTTGGAAGAGGTATATCAATTAGCTCGTCTTTTATTTTGGATTATCCGATTTCATTTTGCATTGTTCAATTTTGAGTTCAAGTGATCGTGCATTCAAGGATGAAACCCCTTGACTGCAAATTATGAGGTTAGGACGAAATGATGGAGGTTGATTGTCATTGATGTCAAAAAGATGTTAAGTTGTTTGTCATTGATGTCTTCATTGTGGAGTTCATTTAATGTTTCATAAGTGGTCATGAAGAATCACTCATTCAAGTCATGATGCAGTATTACTAGCAGAGAGATCAGGACAAAAGGTCATTGTTTGAGTGTATTGGTTACATAATGTGCTCGTAGATTTATACTATGGTTTGGCTCCACTATGTGTATGTTGTTATTGGTGTTGCTATGATCACAGTGATGGTGATAATGAATGGTGATGGTGATGATCAGGTTCACACATGCATGTTCAAGACATATCATTGTCTTTGGTGCTTCAAGTATTAGTCTTGTGCTTTCAGGATGCCTTCTCAATAGGAGCAGCAAGATGTTCAGTTTTGTTCAAGATAAGAGGATGTTAAATTCATTCTGCTTCACTCATTCTACTTCACTTGTAGTTCATCATGATCTTAATGGCTGAGGAGAATTCAAGTGAGTTTACATGCTTCACACATGTTTCATAATAAAAGGTATTCATATCTCACCTCATGTCAGGAGATAGCTCATATGATGTCAAGCATCTATATTAGTGAGCATCTATATCAGGAGAAAGTTGCTCATGAGTTCAAGTTCATGTTTCATATGTTTAAGGTTTTCCTCATGCTTTAATATGGTTGTTGATGAGCTTTATTCAACTCAAGTTCAAATCAGATATTATCAAGAGTTCTTGAGAAACATTATTGTCATCAGGATCTGTCATCAGATCATGTCATCAAGAGTTCACTTGTTTGTCAGAGGTTAAGATTTGTTGGCATAATGTTCATGTTGATTGTCATACCTTCAATCTGATCAGAATGCTTCGTTATGTTTCAAGAAGTTATGAAATGTCAAGAAGAAGGTTCATCATGTTTTGGAGTTACTCAAAGCAAAGTTTACTTTTATTTCCCTATAACAGAGATAGAGATGCTGGTGATGTCCTCCATGATATACCATAAAGTGTTAGATTTTTTATTAGACTTCATGGTTAGGGTTTTGTATTCTAAAAACTCAAAAATAAAAATCCTAGTTCATACTTTTCCAGTTTCCCTGCCCGTCTCATGTTAAAAGCAGTTTATGTTATATTCGTTTGATGACTCCCTATCGCAGGTCTATTGTAACTTAAGTTACAACTTGAGGGGTTGCCATCGTGGGGCAACCGGCCCCCTCTTCCTAGTGTGACTGGTGGCAACGGTCACCTTCTATGGTTTAGGTGCCAAAAACTACATCGAAGGCTCTTATTTAAAAGATCATTGAGCACGCAATGGAGAATTGGTGGTTGATATTTAAACTTTGACATTCTCCCTTAAGTATGTTTTTTGACGTGCAAAAGGCCGTCATGGCTGCAGTGTATTGCTTTTACAAAACTATATTTAGTATGTTTTTAAAGGCAATTTTTTAAGGAGATTTTTATGGAGATTTTTCCTTAATTTAGATCCCTTCGTGCAGATAAGGGAGTGAATAAATTCATTTTCTAGTTTAAGAGTTTTTATGCAATATTAATTGCATTAAATAAAGGGAAAGTTTCTATAGAAGTGTTTTTTTTTTTTTGAAAAGAAATATTCATTGCAGGGAATATGAACAGGTGAATTAATTTATGCAGATGATTTTTTTTGAGAAGAGGATCCGAATATGTGAGAGATTTTATTTTCTCTTACAAGGGCAGATTAATAAAATATTATGGAAGACATTTAATGAAAAGTAAAAGATATATGCAGAGAAGAAGTAAATGAAGGGTTTTTATTTTGTGAGAAGGGAAAATGAATCAGAGAAAAGAAGAATTTGAATGGTTATGCAAAGAAGAGGAATATGATTTTATTTTTTACAGGTTCTTCATAGATGGAAATGAACATACAAAGAAGAGATATATATGATTTTATTTTTGTAGGTGAATGGATTTTTGAAGATGATTTATGCAAAGAGGAGAGGAATATGAAAGGATATTCTATTTTTTATACAATGAATTTGCAGGTGCATTGTGAATGTGATTTTGAAGGTCTGAGATATGCAGAATTGAAGACATATTTTGTGAGAATTTTGAAGAAAAAATGAAGTGAACTAGGTGAATATTTTGTAAGATGTATGAGATGATATTGCAAGGGACTCAAGAACATTGTGAGAAGACATTATGAAGCACATATTTAGAGCAATTGATTTCCAGACTAAGAAAGGATGATATGTGGTTGTGAGCATTGTATTGAAACAGAGAAACCCTATGTATTTTTTTATTAATTTGAAGTTGTATATGTTGCCAGTGAGGCTTGTATGGTCAGTGAGACCTCTTTGTTGCCAGTGAGGCTTGTATGGTCAGTGAGACCTCTTTGTAGCTAGTGAGGCTTATATGGTCAGTGAGACCTGTTTGTAACTAGTGAGGTTTTTGATTAAGCCAGTGAGGCATTTCAGAGTGGTTTTTCTTCCCCTTGAGGGTTTTCCACTCATCAGATCAGATGTTATGGTTCTTGTTGGTCTTCATGTGTTCATGTGCTCTAATGATTTGTTCTTAAGATCTTGATTCATACTTTTCATTATCATACTTGTGCATATGTGTTTAAGAGATCATTGATGTCTTCCTTTCTCTTTGTCTTGTAAGTTAAAAGGTGCAAAAAGTTGTAAAAGTTTAGACAACACTGATTCACCCCCCCCCCCCCCCAATCTCAATGTTGTCCTGTACTCCAACACGAAAAACCTCACCTCATACTTGGCAATTCATGGTTACTGTTAGTTAATGTGATAATTTGTTGACTGCTGTTTGATTTCAAATTTAGAGCTCCCAGCATTAAAATAACCAAGGACATTACAACTATTTAGGAATGCCCCTTATTGAAGGAAACACCTATGCTGCAATTTGGAAGATAGTTATTGACAGGATTCAGAATAAATTATCACCTTGGAAGAGGTAAATGCTTAAACAAGGCAGGTAGGAATCAATTAATTCAATCTTCCCTACAAGCAATTCTGACTTACATGATGTACCTTTTCAAAATATCTGGCACGATTGCTAAAATTGTCAAAGCTAAAATAGTTGGTATTCTTATGGAGTGGAGCAGAGAGAACAAATAAGATAAGCTCAGGTAGTTGGGAATGACTATGCCTTCCCAAATCCTTTGGGGGGTTACAATTCAAAGAGTGTAAGGCTATGAACCAAGCCTTACAAACTAAGTTGTTATAGAGAATGTATGATGAACAAGAAAGGCTGTTGGGCATATTCTGCAATCAAAATATCTGGATTCAAGGAATAGACTTCAACTATTCACTCAAGACCTCTAGCCATGGGGTTCAACAATTTAGAATTTTATTGGAGTTGCAAATCCTTATTAACCACCCAAAACAAGGTGGACTTTGGGGGACGGAAGCCAGATCTACTTTTGGGAGGATGCTTGAATTCAAATTATGATTTATCTCATTACTACAAAATTAGGAATTTAGTGGCCTAATTGGGTATGCTTGTGATCAATGGAGTGAGTGATTATATAACTGAAAGATATGGATTCTGGGTGTTAAAAAAAAAAAACTGGAATGGCCCCCACAATGGGATGAAGCCAGAGTATCAGCCTTGAATCATCGACTATCCAACTAGTCTCTTCCCTCAAGAGAAGGGGAAGACAAACTTATATGGAATGGGAGTGAAATAGGGTTAGTTTTGGTGAAGGTTGCATATAATGAAGTACTAATCAAATCAGAAAAATGTGGAATTGACCTGCCAATTAGAAGAATTAGGGTTACTGAGGACCTCCCTAAAGCAAATACCTTTATGTGGTTGGCACTTCAAGGGAGACATATACAACAAACTTATGGTAGGGGAACTGCATAGGCCATCATTTGGTATGCTATATGGCAAAAATGAGGAAAACAGTAACCATGTCTTTCTTTTCTGCTCATTTGCCATACAAAAATGGGACCTCTCATAGACCTTCCCCAAAGCTGTTAAAACTCTTGTAGAAGAATGGGAAGTGAATATCAGAAGCAAACATTTTAAAATCCTATGGAAAATTCTAACACACAATGTAGGGGATATATGGAATGAAAGGAACAGGAGAATATTCAAAGACCAATTCCGATCAGAACTGCAAATTTGGGGCAGAATTGAAGCATCAGTTTTAGAATTGGTATCTGCCCAACCTCTGGCTAGATGGAAGATTGATCCTGAAGAGCAAGAAGATGATCCGGGAATTCACTGGGAATAAGTTGGCCAAAGATGATTGTTGCTCTTGATAACGGGTTAGGTAAAGCATCAATAAGTAGAAAGGAGATAGGTGGAATCCTCACCCTCCAGGATTTGTAATATTATATTTTTTGAGGTGCCAAAGGAAATTTGGGACCTGCTGAGTAAGATGTACTTTACTAGACAAACCCACACAGTCAAAGCTTATACAATCAATAGACATTGAGAAGGATATTAATAATCAGGCTGAGGCAAGGACAATGCTAAAAGGGCTCCAATGGGGAATAATTAAAGGATGGAGAAGCTAATGGTTGAGGGAGACTCTCAAATTATCATTAACGCTGTGAACTCAAAGAATATTTCATCATGGAAGTTCAAAAAATAGAAAAAACATATAATATATATTTCTGTAGACACACACACACACACAAATCATAATAAATACTAAATTCTCCCCAAAAATCACCACCATATACTATACCCTTCCCACATGTCAAAATCAACATTGACTTTGATTTATCCAGGTCTTCATAAATAATAGGAACAGTGCATAAATCATCTAAATCAAAGACCTCACAAATAGCATTTTTTGACAAATGCACAATTGGTTCTCCCTGTGGGTTGCAGATGGCTTTCAAGTTTGTATTATAATATCTGGCAAGCAGTTGGAGGAGTTCCACATTCAGGAATACATTGGGCACAACCAGTTTTCCCAAATTCAAGTGCCATGGGTTTGACACAGGGGCATTTCTGAATCTTCTGTTGTAGTGGAATCTGAAGAGCTCATACCCCCTAATTGGGGTCCAAATATCTCCCAGACGTTTGTGTTTGTCTTCCAATTTTTCTACTTCTGCCCTGAGTTGGGCAGACCTCCTGGCCTTGGGAGTTGACCTAGGCAACTGATCAATTAGGTCCTGATTTAGTTTTCTATCCTTTACTTTCTCTTCAGGGGTTTGATCAGTTTTTTGCTTTTTAGGTTTACTGGTTTCCCCCTGTGACTTTCTTCCTTTTCCCTTTCCTGGAGCTTCCATTTTAAAACTTTGGCAGGAAATTCAAATACAGGCAATATAGTGGTTTTTGTATGTGTACCTGTCGTTCGGTGGCTGGAATTGGAAGCCTCTGCTTTTGCCCTGAGAATTCCTCTGTATTCTCCTCTCGGACGGTTTTTTGCAATTATAATGATCGTATGAATTTCGTAGCCGTTTGTATTAATTATCTGATCAATTCAATGTTCATCGCTGTGAAGTGTCACATCGCCATAACTCTTTTTATCGGCGTGATTTTTGAAATGTCTGGGCGACCTCAACGTTTTTTATGGCGCGAACAGTCAATCGGCATGACCCCTCAATTGTATTCCCGACGCTATGTAATGTCATATCTTAAGTGGGTGAGACCATCGGCATGACTTCCTTCATCGCCAAGGGTTTTTAGATCTCTCTGCGATATAGCGAGTCCCACCGACATGATTTGCTTATCGGGAAGATTGAGACTATCGGGATAATAAAACTATGTTCTCCCGATCTTTATTGTCTCGCCGATAGTCATCTTCATATATGAACTTTTATCTTTATCAGAATGACATTCATTATCGGGATAGCTTTCTCAAGATATCCCGATCCAAATCATCTCCCCGATGACCCTTTTCATATCTTTCATCGGGCAAAGTTTAGTAAAGTGTCACCGACACCTTTTGATCGCCGTGACTTGTGAATCGGCAAGACCTAGTTCTTTTGTTCCGATATGTCAAGTTATCCCGATAGAGGTGTATCGCTGTGAGTCTCGCCGATGGCTTTCTTATCGCCAAGACTCTTAATCATCGGAGGCTTACTTGTTTTCTATCCCGATAGTTTATTTCTCACCGATGACTATTTTCTTCGTTACCCCCACAGGATGTTCGGTGAAACTCTCGCCGAAGTGCTTTATCGGTATGATATATACCGTCGGGGTATCTTTTAAAAAATCATCCGATAGATATCTGTCATACCGATCGGTATGACCACTTACCTTTCTTGTCGATGTAAGGTCATCGGTATCACTTACTCCATCGGTGACTTCCATAATTCCTCTTCCGATCCCTATTTTCACGCCGATGGTTGTTTTCAAACGATTCCTTGTGTACCGGTGTAAGCAACACAACCTCTTGCCGATGGATTGATTTTGATGAAATTTGGCACTGCTCGTCCATAGACATCTTGTGAGATACAAAAATCTTTTATTGTGGTCTTTTTGGGATATTCTTCAGGGTTTATTCAAATATGATGGAGTAAGGACATAGTAAAAATTTCAAATTTTTACTGTGCTAACAATGGCTCTGTCTGGGATGTATACTCCCTGTGAGTATAACAAGGATCCAGATCTCCTGGGGAAGTAGACCACATATTTTATTATTTTGGGGTGAGGTTTTTATGAAACTGGGAAAAGGAAAGGAACAAATGATGGGGAGCGGGAATGATTCCTAGACTACTGTGCATGGAATAAGATATTTTTGAGAATTATTTGAATGTTGTCCATGCACTGGCAACACTCAATTTTCTTTGTACATGTTTATGAAAAGAACTGCTTCAAGTATTGCCCATGTACAGGCAATTCCTGCTCCTCTCCTGACATATTCTGTACATAGTAAGAATCATCACCTCCCTTGCCAGTGATAACAAAAGGACCCAACCACAGGGCTTCAAATTTTCCATGTTTTCCTTTGTCCTGACATCTTGCATTCCACATTAGTACCAGATCATTTATTTCAAACTTTCTTTCTCTGGCCTTCTTGTCAAAGAGATATTTTACCTGTGATTGTAATTTAATATTCTGTCTCTGAGCTATTCTTCTTGTTTCATCAAGCTCTGCCAATTGTTCCAACCTTTCCTCCATTGGTTCAAGGATATTCAAGTCTTCCTGAAGAATGAATTTGTATACTGGTATAAGATTTTCTAATGGTAACCTTGCTTGGGTTCCATATATCAATTCATAAGGGGATCTCCCAATTGCCCTTTTTATAGTAATCCTGTCAGCCCACACTGCCATTCTTAATTTTGAATCCCAAGCCTTCTTATTTCTATCCAACATTCTTTTTATGATTTTCAACAGGCTCTTATTACTTGATTCAGCTTGTCCATTGGCCTGTGGATGGTAAGGAGCAGCATAAGAAACAGTGATACCATGTGTGCTGCAAAAACCTTTGAATTCATCAGATCTAAAGCACATCCCATTATCGGTAATCAGTCTTACAGGAGTACCAAATCTGCATATAATGTTATCCATTAGAAAATTTATCACAACTTTACTTGTAGCCTGTCTGGTTGGGATTGCTTCCACCCATTTTGTAAAGTAATCAGTAGCCACTAAAATCCATCGGTGTCCCCCACTCGATTTCTCTGAAATTTCACCTATAAAATCAATACCCCACTGATAAAATGGAGCCTCAACTTGCATAGGTTTTAAGGGTAGTGCCCCCTGATACTTTAACTTCCCTGAGAACTTTTGGCATGCTTCACACTTTCTAGTGTACTGGTATGAATCGTTAAAGACTTTAGGCCAATAGTACCCTGCCCTCAGGATCTTGTGGGCTGTGGTTTTTGCTGAGAAATGTCCTCCGCACATGCCTTCATGCAACTCCTTCATAATATGTTTTGATTGATATTCATCCAAGCATAATAGTAGAACACCATCTCTATTTTTCCAATAGAGATCCCCACCAATGAGTACATATTTTGAAGCTTGTAGTTTGAGTGTCCTTCTTTTATTATCATCATATCCTTCAGGACACTTCATATGTTTTAGATAATATACTATATCAGTATACCACGGAGTGTGTTCAATACTGGTACTTGCATCAACATTACATATCTGGGAAGCTTCTAGATTACTTCCAGCCATCAATTTGGCAAGACCCTGTCCTCTTACTAATTTAGTGATTTGGATTTCAATGTTGAATTCCTGAATCCTATTGATCCACCTACATCTCCTACCGGTGACCTCAGTTTGGATCAGTACATCCTTCACTGCAGCATTAGGAACATATGCTATGATTTTAGCCCCCACCAAATATGGTCTAAAATTTTTTACTGCTTTTACCAATGCATATGCCTGTTTTTCAATAATGTCATACTTCAACTCTGCATTCTGAACTGACTTGCTAAAGAAAGAGATAGGTTGTTCATATCCATCATTGTTTTTCTGCAACACTGCTGGTACTGTATGATAGGAAGCAAATGAAAAGAGTTGGAAAGGTTTACCGAAGTCAGGGGATATTAAGACTGGAGCTTGCTTGATGGCCTCCTTAATGTTACCAAATGCTTCCATTGTTTCTGTTGTCCATTTCATATCTGAGTTCTTCTTCAGCATTCTTGATATAGGACAAACAATCTCTGCGAAATTTGGTATAAATCTTCTGACAAAATTTATCTGACCAAAAAATGATTGTATAGCTTTTACATTTTTTGGAATAGGGACCTGATCAATTGCTTTCACCCTTTCAGGATCTATTTTAACTCCTTCCTTCGAGACTATATGGCCAAGCAATTTTCCTTCTGTTACTGCAAAATGGCATTTTTTAGGATTCAATGATATTCCATATTCTAGGGCTTTGACAAATATTTGTTCTAGATGTGTGCAATGATCTTCGGCCCTTTTTGAATATGCTGTTAAGTCGTCTTGATATACTATCATAATCTTATTGATCAATTCAGCAAAAGCTACATCCATCGCTCTTTGAAATGTTGCCCCAGCATTAGTTAATCCAAATGGCATTTTCAAGTATACATATGTTCCCCACGGAGTGGTGAATGCCGTCTTAAATTGTTCAGACTCCTTAACCTTTACCTGATTGTAGCCGGAGAAACCATCCATCATGGATAGCAATTCACATCCAGTAACTTTCTGCAATATCGCCTCCATATTGGGAAGAGGATAATTATCTTTGAGGGAAGATTTATTCAGGTTTCTGAAATCCACACATAGTCTAATGTCACCATTCTTTTTCCTGACAGGTACTAAGTTTGAGACCCAGGAAGAATGTCTAATAGGTTTGATTATAGCTCCATCCCTTAACTTTGTAAGTTCCTCCAGCATTTTTGGAGCCAATGTAGGATTAATCGGTCTTTGTTTCTGTCTGAATGGTTTTGCATCTGGCTTGAGTGGTATCTCATGTTGAAATAAATCCTCTCTATATGCCTTTAAATCATCATATGACCAAGCAAACACATGCCTGTACTTCCTAAGTAGATTGATGATTCTATTTCTGATTTTCTGGTCAAGATTCCTTCCAATATATACATTTTTTGGGGTTGTCTGAGTCCCCAAATTCACTTCCTCAAGGTTCTCAGGTATCACTGGTGTTTCTTTCTTTTTGTATCTATCATGCCCATCAAATGCTTTTTCTAATGCAATAAGCCCTTTGGGTATCTTATTTGTCTTCAGTTGAACCACTTCTTGGCCAAAAAGGGTTTCTTTCCCATCGTGTTCCTCCACAAATGCACTGAAATCAATTTCTTGATTTTCATAATAATCAGCACAATGTAAGAAATTGATTATATCAGCATCGCTATCAAACACTTGCCAGTTCTGTATATTATCAGGGATGGTAGGTCTAGTTTTAAATTCTACTTCTGTGATCCCTCCTAATGTTACATAATCTCTCTTTAATGCAATGTTTGCTAAAAAGTCTGCCATGATGTTTTTAGACCTATCAACCCAGCTGATTGAAAAAGCATCAAATAATTCAACACTATCCCAAACTGCATTTCTGTACTGTCTTAATCTTTTATTCTTAGATAAATATTTTTCTCTTACTTGGGAGATGACCAATTCAGAATCACCATAGACAGCCAACTTTGTTATTTTGTATTTGGTGGCTATGTTTAGGCCAATGAGTAGGGCTTCATACTCAGCTACGTTATTGGTGCATTCAAATGTCAATAAGAAAGAGTATTTGAACGTTTTACCTCCTGGTGAGATAAAAACTACTCCGGCCCCATTTCCTATCTTGCTGCATGCACCATCGAAATACATTTTCCACAAATCATTTTCTCTTTTCATAGATTCAATGTGTATTGGGTCAGTGTTATGCAATTCTGGGGTAGTTTCTCCAACTTTGAAAACTCCTAAATCTGTGTCACAAAAGAAATTCACCTGATGCCGGTCCATTCTTTCTATAATATTGTCATACCTTGGTTCTCTGCACAAGTTAATTTCCTTGTCACCTACTGGTATGGTGGCATATGATAGATCTAATTGAACATTGCCTCCTGCCATTGCAGCCCACTGCCTTGATAGCAGCATTCCATAATACGGTGGGATATCAACCACAGTGATGTCAATGTTATATGTTGCTTCAGGATGTGAAGCAAGTTTTATCTCTACATCTTTCATAATACCAACTACTGGAATAGATCTGTTATCCATTGCATAACACTGGCCATACGTAGTATCAACCCACATCCCCAATTCTTTCATCACTGCTATAGGCATGATATTCATAGCAGCACCTGAATCAATCATACAATTCTTGACTATTCTGTTCTTGATTACTAGTGTAGTATAGAATGGATCTACCTGTGAGGGATTTTTTGTAAGTGTGTCACCAAGGTATACCTCAGGCATCTTAAAATTTTCTTGATGCACATTATTTGTTGTTTTTTCAAACCCTTTATGTTTTGAATTTGGTGTATCAGAAATCATCTTGACAACTGTACTCCTATATTTATCTATTTTCATCATCTCTAGGAGTGGGACTGATATCTTCACCTGAGACACTGCCTGTGCAATGTCAAAAGAAGGGGTTATGATCTGGTCATTCTTTTCTGTTTTTGTGTTTTCTTTTTCTTGATTTCCTTTCATTTTATTTTTATCCCCCTTTTCTGGTTCTTTAGGTGATGATTTTGTATTATTTTCTTTGTTATTCTGGTCTTTTATAAATACACTTCCAGGAGTTCCCTGCCCAACATTTGTTGTTCTATTCCTTAAGTTATAAGTGTTTCGAGCTTGAGCCACTACAGCCATTGTGAGAGCTTCTCTTTCATCCTCAGTAGGTTTTCTCCATTGACCACATGACTTGTTGTTACAACTATCTTCCTGGTCTGAGAATACCTGCTGTTCCCCCATGTTAATATGATATTTTTGGTTCCCTACATCATACTCATATCCTTCTTCTTCTGAAGAAGAATAATCTTCTGTTACTACACATGGTGTATCCTGCATCATATTGATGGTGTGATTATCCCTATTGTAGCTGTATAGCATTTCCTCTTGCTGTATTGATTTAGCTACCTCACAGTATTCAGGTGAATGTGGCAAGTTACATACAAAACACCAAGGTTTATTTTCTGCCATATGTGCCATGTTTCTCTTCAAGGGATCAGGAGTATCCTTTCCATATGGCTGCTTTCTGTTGTTGTCAATAGGTCTTCCATCCTTCCAATTTGTATTGTAAGGCATATCATGTAACCTAGGTCTATCATGCCTATGCTGACCCTCTGGTTTAATCTGTTGAGCATTTGGATTCTGAAAATTTCTATGATTTTCCCTTTTACTGACCATTCCTGCAGCCTTCCTATTATTTTCAATATTTATGGCTACTTTCTGTGCTTCGGCCAATGTTGCAGGACACCGGTTTCTGAGTTCATATCCTGTTTTGGGGTCAAATGCTTTCATATAGATACTCAGTGCTGCCTGGTCAGATAACTTGGCTCCATGTGGTACCTTATTATGTAACTTGGAAAACTTCAGGTTGAAATCAAACACTGATTCATTTTGATACTTCTGTATACTTATTAGTTCATGCAGTGCAAACTCAGGAGCATATTGGTCACCATACTGATCCTTAAACTGGTTATGGAAATCAGTAATTGAATTGATTGATGCATCGGGCAAGCTATTAAACCAATCTCTGGCATCTTCAGTGAGGGACATCATAAATAACCTCATTCTAATGTCTTCCCAATCCATACCTATATCATTCTAATGTCTTGGCCAAAGATGATTGTTGCTCTTGATAACGGGTTAGGTAAAGCATCAATAAGTAGAAAGGAGATAGGTGGAATCCTCACCCTCCAGGATTTGTAATATTATATTTTTTGAGGTGCCAAAGGAAATTTGGGACCTGCTGAGTAAGACGTACTTTACTAGACAAACCCACACAGTCAAAGCTTATACAATCAATAGACATTGAGAAGGATATTAATAATCAGGCTGAGGCAAGTACAATGCTAAAAGGGCTCCAATGGGGAATAATTAAAGGATGGAGAAGCTAATGGTTGAGGGAGACTCTCAAATTATCATTAACGCTGTGAACTCAAAGAATATTTCATCATGGAAGTTCAAAAAATAGAAAAAACATATAATATATATTTCTGTAGACACACACACACACACAAATCATAATAAATACTAAATTCTCCCCAAAAATCACCACCATATACTATACCCTTCCCACATGTCAAAATCAACATTGACTTTGATGTGAACTTACCCCTTCCCTTCCATTATTTTCGACTCTCCCTCATTATTGCCTTAGCGGCATGAAATCAATCTAAAGCCATCATCCCTTTCCATTTATGCAAAATTGCCTTGTTGATTTTTTGCATATGAATGAACAAGACTAGAGAAGTGCAAAATTGGCATGTGGATTGCTTCTAAAGAGGGGTGGTGGTTTGCCCTCCAATGACGTCCTCCTCTAGAAAGGGAAGGAAGGTGGTCAGCTCTTAGGAAACCAAAAATCCTATAACCAAAAGCCAATGAGTACAGTATGACGCAGAAACCTTACAACATTTCTTCATTTACTACGTCAACAAGGGAATCCCTTCATGAGAATTTGGGTGCAAGGGATGTGGCGAGCAGTGAAGCATATGGATGATGTGGAGGTTGGGGAAATCTAGAAGCTGATGAAAGAGTTGATGCTTGACGTGAGCCAATCAATTGATTGGAGGAATGTATTTGATGTGACTCAAAGCTTAAGTTGCGCAAATATGATGTCAAACTCAAAGGGCTCATTCGTCCTGCATGAGGACCTTGACAATATCGAGATGGCAGTATGCTCTTGGATTGCCAAGTGGACCTCTCATGGTCACATGATTTTAAGCAGTTAACAAACCATTCGACAGAGTAACAAAGAAATTGTAGAGACTTGGCCAATCATTTTCTCTTGAGGCATTGAAACAGATCCCTGTTTGATATACAGAGTATACCAGTGAGGAGGGAAAGAACTTGGTTGAGTCCAAGGATGTTGTCTTCATTGAGAAGATGGAGTAAGTGACTGCTCAAAACTTATATGTTGATAGATTTAAGAAAGCTAAAAACTGAAGCAGATAATGTATATATTTTTTTCACAATGGTGGGGTCTGGCTTGTGTAATTTGCCAGCTTCCAAAAAAACCTAGCTCTGAATGAAACTCTATGGAAAAGTTATTAAAAACAGTTCATGTAGTTAATGAAGTCTGATTAGTAAAATTATTAAAAATAGTTCATGTAGTTAATGAAGTTGGTTTAGTATTATGCTAGTTTAGCTTTCCCTTTCTTTCTTTTTTCGCATTTTGCAAATTTGTTAAGATTGTCATGCGGTCAGAGAGGGAGAACGGTAAAATTCATTCTCAATCCTTGGAAGATGCCTGTAGAATTTTGAAGTAGCTAGTGAGAGGTTGTGAGCATGATAATATCAGTGACCGTAATTTTCATATTGTTTTTTTGCCGGTCTAGGATTCTTAACTCTAGGTACTCTAGCTAAAAAAATTTAAAAAGTAAAATTGCATGGGTATGAACATACCTAATGTTGAATTGACACCCAAAATTTGCGCAGGTATGAAGATAAGTAAAATTAAAATGAAAAATAAAATTTGAGTGGATATGTTGAATTGAAACCGAAAATTTGTTTGGTTATGAACATGCATAATCTTGAATTGAAACCGAAAACTTGTGGGGAATCGAACATGTATAATTTGGTCAAATAGAATTTTCAGTCGAAGCCCCCAAATTTGCGTGGCGTCAACATATACAATTTTAAATTTGTACCATAAATCTTGACAGGGTATAAACATGTATAATGATGAATTGAAATTCAAAATATGAGTGGGTATAATAATGTTATTATGAAATTGAAATCCAAATTCTGAGTGGGTATAACGTAATTTTCGATTGACAACCCAAAATTTTGCTTGGGTATAAGAGACGGGAAAAAAATAAGTACCAGTTTCTGCCCAGAACTTCGTCTGCTCTGTATCCAGTGATTTGCTCAAAAACCAAATTGACATAAATAATTGGGTGGTCCGGTTCTTGCGCATTCACAACAACAATTCCGCAGGGACGAGACCAACAACACATATTCACAGGCGTGCCCGGATGAAATTGTGGCATATCCCCTTTTCTGTGAAAATGGCTTGACGTATTTCTGCGTACAGCTAACTTCTTATGTGGCACTTCATCCATGTCCGTCAATTCAAGTCAAATCCAACCATCGCAGCCAGATTAGACAAGTCACCATCAGAGCATCGATGCCAGTGTTCCACTTCATTCAACTTCTGTCGAGATCAAATAATCTGCTGGTGTTGGGTAATCTATGGAAAAAAATCTTCGTTACCTGCAGAATTTGGAAGCAATTTGAGCAGCCGCCGCAGAAGCGCTAAATATTGTCTACGTTATTACAGTTAAACATACAGTAATTTTGTTTCTCCATAAGTATATTTGTTAAACGCTGGCAAACAAATATATACCTGTTTGGTTTGCTTGTTATTAAGGTTTTATGGTTTGTTAAGGTGGCATCCTTTTCTTGACAACCGACTTAAGGGAAACATTGCATTTTTGGCCATCTGTTTGCGACGAAAGCCCAAAACAAATTTGAAAAAGATGACCAAAAACCCACCTCTTCAAATTAATTTTCAGGGAGACAACCTAAAGAAAGACAGAAGTTGTCTCTCTCCGTGCGAGGGTTTCATACCTACATTTCTCTATCGTACTCTTGGTTTGGAAAAATTGTGATGAGACTCACCTTTTAAACTTGACGCCCGTTTCAACGCCTCTCAAGATTTAAAACGTTTTGTAAGTATAGAATAGAATAGAATAGCTTTTAACGTTCACGAAGTTAAAAATAGTTTATGAGACAGCCGACCCAGTCAAATTTGTTTCTACCTTTCCAATATACTTTTGTTCAAAGATATAATGAGCTCTCCAACCTTAACTAAAGACCCCTCGGCAAAAAGACCATGCCAAGAAGCCGTTGTCAGGATATCTGCATACTTTACTCTGATGTCAATGTAAGCGTCACATTCTAAAATAAAGTGTTTTTCTGATTCCACTACCCCAGAAGTGTAGAAAACACACTCTTTCTTCCCACATTTCTTTAGGTCTCTTCCACCTTCCCGTTTCACAACGGAGCTGATAAGAGTTAGTCCTCAACTGACCAATCAAAATCTTAGCTCTCCAAGAGATATCTGCCCCAATGTACGCTTTTTGTAAATGATCACAGGTGGGATTAAACATCTCAAGGTAATATCTCTTCTTTCTCCCTAGAGTACCATCCCACAAAGATTTGTGGAATTTCTCTATGACAAAAGCTTTAATTTCTTTGTTGTCAGTAGGGCAAGCATTCAAATATATATTCCACTTTTCCATCCACTTGCTATTTTGTTTCGTCCATGTTTTCTTTCTTTCCCTTATAGCCTCGCTAAAGACTACCTTAGGCCACCTACTTGTATCCATCTGCTCAATTCTTTTGAGATATCTTAAGAGAGCACCATAGTCATGGCTTCCATCGGAACAACCGTTGTTTCAACTAGTAAAATCTCATACGGAGTTGAAGCTTTCAGCCTGAACTTGCTAATGATCATGTGCTTTTGGATTCTCTCTATTTGCTTCCACTTGGACTCAGACAAACTGCTAGCCCAAATCTCACACCCATAAAGTACCACCAGACTTACCAATAGCCCAAAAAGGGTCAGAGTGGTTTTCCAATCCCATAATTCTGCCTCTCTACACTTGTTTTGGAGGGCATATCATGCTTTCCAACCTCCCAAAGTTCTTTGCTTTCTACAAGTCTCCCAACTAAGCTTGTTGTTAAAGTCGATCCCGAGATATTTGTACTCATTTACCTCTTCAAGAATACTTCCCTCAAAGAAAAAAGTGTGATGGATCTTTTACTTTTTGTTGGAGAAAATCATGATTTTAGTTCTGCTAGTATTTACTTGCATACCAACAACTCTATAAAAGTGCTCAAGAGCATACATATGCTCTTGCAACCCAAGGAGGGGCCTAGCAATCAAAATAAGGTCATCAACATATAAAAGGAGCCTTATCACATAACCCCCCAGTTGCACACCATCCCACCCTACAAGTTCAGCCACTCTTCAAGCTTGTCAATGTATAAGCCAAAAAGAGTGGAGGATAAAGGGCACCCTTGTTTAACTCTAATGTCGCTCCTAAAACTTTATGAGATGCCTACTAAAGTTCTAATTTTGACTTGAACCTCTTCGCAAAGCCTATGGACAGTCGCTCTTAGATGCACCGGAATGTCAAGTTCCTTCATCCTACCCCACAACTTATCTCTAGGGATCGTGTCAAACACCTTTTTAAAGTCAACAAAACAACAATAAGCTTCTTCCTTTTCATCCCACACTTTTTCAATGATGTGTCTCAGTGTAACTCCATGATCTAAGGTAGAATGCTTAGGCCTAAAGCCTGCCTGCCCTTTTGCTCTCTTACCCTTCTTTGCCCACTTGTTGATTCTGCTTTCAACCGTGCCACCAAACAATTTGCAAACAAATGATTGATCACGATGGTCCTATAATTGGAAGGATTGTTATCATCACCACTCTTAAAAAGGCGTATCGCTAGACTAGTGATCCAATCCCTCGGAAAGCCATGTTGGATAATGTTGTTGAAAATTCTGGTAATGTGAGGCACGAGAGACTTCACCCCCCACCTAATGAATTTTGCCTGAAGTTCAACCAAAGCCTTAGCTTTCTCAACACCCAACTTACCAATACCAAACTTGACCTCTTGCACAGTGAAAAGCTTAATTGTCATGTTGATCAAGGGAGGAGGCTCAATCCCCACTTCCCGCTTGTAAAGCTGCTTTGCGTAATCAAACCATTGACTAGCTGTGATGTTGCTTTCAGTAGGACTCTTCTTTGGTTGAAGTTCCTTCCAAAATAACTTAGGGTTATTCTTACCTAGGTAAATTAACTCCTCATGCTTAGTGCTCATGAATTCTGCTTTTTTCACTTTTATGATCTATTTGTAACACTTTATATCCAACTTCTCTTTGCCTGGCTTCTTCAAAGCTTTCCTTGCCATTTTACAATCTTCATCAAACCAAACATTTGCCAGAAAACAATTTGTTACCGACTTCTTATTTTTTGTTCTTTTACACTTCTCAAGTGCACTATGGATTGTGGTGGTTAACTCATAACTGTTGAGGCCTTGTGAACTAGCTTTCCCCTTTCTGCATGATTGCTCTAGTGTTGCCTTGAAAATATATGGAAATGGAAATGGAAATGGAAATGGATCCTTTTATAGTCTATGATGTCAGGCGGCCTATTTTTGGGTCTATAGGTGGCTTATAACATATGAGACTACCTCATACTCCCAGTATGCAGGAGGCACCTAACCGTGCTTCAAATATGAGGCATACATACTCTACCCCCTGCAGGATTTGAACTTGCAACCTCTCTTTCAAGAGGGCAAGTTTTTCACCAATAGGCCAACTCGGGTTATATGAATGAATAACTTCTAACATCCACTCTATGGGACCACCAGTGTTGTTGTTTTTGTCTTTTGCATTTCAATCCTTTTCCTATTCAAGATGATGACGAGCTCCCCAGCTTCTCAACAATTCCCTTGCTAAATACATTGTACCAAGAGGCAGCTGTCAGGCTATTGGCATATTTGTCCCTGATGTCCTTGAAAGCATCACATTCCATAATAAAGTGTTTTTTTTATTCCACTGCCCTGGTATTGCAAAAAATACACAACCGTTCTTTCCATACTTCTTTAGGTCTTTTCCACTGCCCCATTTCACATTGAAGTTGATGAGAGTTAATTCTTAACTGAGCAATAAGAATCTTTGCTCTCCACGAAATACTAGCCCCTATGTACGCTTTTTGTTGATGATCACATGTGGGGTTGAATTCGTCAAGATAATATTTCTTCTTTCTCCCTAGCTTTTTCCTCCATATACGCTTGTGAAATTTATCCATAACAAAAGCCTTTACCTCTTTGTTATTTGTGGGGCAAGATATTCCATTTGTTCATCCATTTGCTGATTTGTTTCATCCATGTCTTCTTTCTTTCACTTATGATGTCATTGAAAACAACTTTAGGCCATCTACCTACTTCCATTTGATCAATTCTTTTTAAATACCTTATGAGATGTACCATAGCAATTGCTTCAATAGGAGCAGCCCTATTTCACTTAACAATATCTCATAAGGAACTAAACCTTTTATTTTGAACTTGCTTATGATCAAGCGTTTTGGGATTTTCTCAATTTGTTTCGATTTTGAATATGAGGTGCTGCTAGCCCACAATTCACACCCATAAAGCACCACTGAAATCACTAAGAGCCCAAAAAGAACCTGAGTTATTTTCCAATCCTATAACTCTATCTCTCTACATCTATTTTGAAGAGCATATAATGCATTCCATCCTCCCAAAGTTCTCTTCTTTCTACAACCCTCCCAACTAAGCTTGTTGATGAAGTCAATCCTGAGGTATTTGTACTTGGTTACTTCTTCAAGGGTATTGCCTTCAAAGTAGAATTTATGCTGGCTATACTTCCTTCTGTTGGAGAAAATCATGATTTTAGTCTTGCTGGTATTGACTTGCATCCCACTACTATGCAAAAATGTTCAAGTGCATACAAGAGCTCTTGTAACCCATGAGCCGATTTAGCAATCAAAATAAGGTCGTCAGCATATAAAAGAAACTTTATCAAACTCTCCCAAACAGACACCATTCCCTCCTCGCAAGTTTAGCCACTCTTCAAGTATGTCAATATATAAACCAAAGAGAGTAGGGGATAGTGGGTAGCCTTGCTTGACACCAATATCACTCCTGAGACTTTTTGAAATGCCTGTTGAAGTCCTGATTTTGACTTTGACCTCTTCATAAACAATATGGACAACTGCTCTAAAATGCATAGGAATCCCAAGTTCTTCCATTCTACACCATAGTTTATCCTTGGGGACCATGTCAAAATCCTTTTTGAAGTAAACAAAACAACAAAATGCTTCTTCCCTTTCCCCCCAAACTTTTTCAATAATGTGCCTCAAGGTGGTTCCATGATCAACCATAGAGTGCTTAGGTCTCAAACCTACTTGTCATTTCGCTCACTTTTCTTTTTCTTCTGCCCACTTGCTGATTTTGTTTTTGACCATGCTACCAAATAGTTTTGCAAACAAAGGATTGATCATTATGGTCCTGTAATTGGAAGGATTATTAACATCGCCACTCTTAAAACGAGTTATCACTAGGTTGGTTGTCCAATCTCTTGGGAACCCTTGATGGATGATGTTGAAAATTCTCATAATGTGTGGTGCAAGAGTTCTCACTCCCCATTTTAGATACTCCACTCGAAGCTCACCCCAGTCCTTAGCTTTTCCAACACCCAATTTCTTAATACCAGTCTCCACCTCTTGCAAGGTGAAAAGCTTTGTTGTGGTGTTGATCAAGGGAAGGGGCTCAACCTCTAATTCCTACTCATAAAGTTGCCTTGCATAATCAAACCATTGATTAGCTGTAATGTTATTTTCAGTTTGTTTCTTTCTTGATTGAATTTCCATCCAAAATAGCTTTGGGTTATTCTTTCCTAAATAGATTAGTTCTTATCGCCTTGTGTTCATGAACTTAGCTTTTTTTTTTTTAATTTGCGTGTACAAATTTATATTCAACTTCTGCTTGCCTAGATATTTCCAATTTTGCCTTGCCATTTTGCATTCCTCATCAAACCAAACTTTTACCGGAAAACAATTTGTTTTTGATTTCTTATATTTTGCTCTTTTGCACTTCCCAAGTGCTCCTTGAATTATTTTTGTTAACTCATGACTAATGAGGCCTTGAAAGTGATTCTCCTCTTTCTTAATTAACCTCTGTAATGTAGCCTTGAAGATAATACAATTTTCTTGTGTCAAAAGGATTCTACCCTTTGACGATGATTGTCGAAGACATTGAGTTTTCCTCCCATGTTGCTTCTTCTCTAGCCAAGATAACCTTAAGTAAATTGGGCTATGGTTTGAATTTACCCTAATCATAACTTCCTATATCCTTTCAATCAAGCTTTGCGAGCAAATTGCATGGTCAACAACACTTGCTCCATTGTAACCTGTATTGCAAGTAAAAATTTTAGACTTCATCCATCTATCCAAACCATTACAAATAATTAAATCCAAAGCACCACACAAAGTAAGCAATTATTCCCCAAAATGGTTACCATCCTTGTTGTCTTCTAAACGTCTTGACCACTAGTGATTTCTTTCTTCCATAAGCCTAATAGGATTGTGATCCTCTTTGCAACATAAGATGCTAGCTTGCTCATTTGTTGTCCTGACATTAAAATCTCCCACTAAAAGAACTTCTCCCTGCTGAGAATACGTTGCAATATCCTTTTTTACAGTTGCATATGGGTCCTTGCTGTCTAACCCATTATTTTTGTAAGTTTTTGAAACCTATGCAGAAAAATAACATGCTGCGATTCTTATGTGATTTTTGTTTTATGATATTTTGAACCAAATATATTGTTTATTTGTATATTCTCTTTTCAACTGAATGTTACATCCTTCTTTTTCTTTCATTAAGACCATTATTCCCCCATACCCTTTGCCATTTTCAGCTACCTTGTTCCAAGCCACCAACTCCATGTAACCTTCAAACATAGGAGTTTTGCAACCTTTGTGTTCATGAGTTTCTGCGAGACAAATTATGTCTCTATTGTTGGTGTAATTAAATATTTAATTAGACTTTATTAAGTTTACTTAGGGCTAATTTTAGTCTTAGGTTATTCTTAAGTTATATTAGGGTTTTCTCTAACTTGCAAATATAAAAGCAAGTTCTCACATGTAATTCATTAATACATTTCATTAATTCATCCTTATTGTGCAAATTCATCCTCTTTGCTTTTTTCTCTTGTGGAAGGTAAATCTTAGGTTTTGCAGGTGATCTTGGTGTTCAAGTTTATCATAAATTTCAACATGGTATCAGAGCAAATCTACAAGCCCCTTCTAAAATTTGGAGAAAAATTCAAGCAAGAGCTGTTTGCTGGGTGTGTTTTTTGTGTAAAACAGAGTATTCCATTGGATTCAGAGCAGTCTAAATAGTTAGATTAGCCTTTTATTTGGTTTGTTTTGAGCTTCATAGGCTAGATCTGCAAGGGTTTCAACGGGTACTTTTTTTCCAGATCTAGAGGGTACCTTCAATTTTGGAGCGTTTTCAGCCTACACGGACCTCACTATTGCGTTCAGAGTGCCCAAAAACTTTAAGATTGATTGTCAAATCATCAAAATTGGCCTTGGGATCATTTGGGGCAAAAAATTTTGCTAGGGAAGCCGTACGACCTCCCCAGCACACAAATCAAGGTGACTGGTAAAAAAAATATATGGGAGGAAATGCATAGGAAGCCCAAGTTCTTCCATTCTACACCATATTTTATCCTTGGGGACCATGTCAAAATCCTTTTTGATGTCAACAAAACAACAAAATGCTTCTTCCCTTTCCCCCCAAACTTTTTCAACAATGTGCCTCAAGGTGATTCCATGATCAACTGTAGAGTGCTTAGGTCTCAAACCTACTTGTCATTTTGCTCACTTTTCTTTTTTCTTTCGCCCACTTGTTGATTTTGTTTTCGACCATGCTACCAAATAGTTTCGTAAACAAAGGATTGATCATTATGGTCCTGTAATTGGAAGGATTATTAACGTCACCACTCTTAAAAAGGGTTATCGCTAGGTTGGTTGTCCAATCTCTTGGGAACCCTTGATGGATGATGTTGAAAATTCTCATAATGTGTGGTGCAAAAGTTCTCACTCCCCATTTTAGATACTCCGCTCGAAGCTCAACCAAGTCCTTAGCTTTTCCAACACCCAATTTCTTAATACCAGTCTCCACCTCTTGTAAGGTGAAAAGCTTTGTTGTGGTGTTGATCAAGGGAGGGGGCTCAACCTCTAATTCCTACTCATAAAGTTGCCTTGCATAATCAAACCATTGATTAGCTGTAATGTTATTTTCAGTTTGTTTCTTTCTTGATTGAATTTCCATCCAAAATAGCTTTGGGTTATTCTTTCCTAAATAGATTAGTTCTTATCACCTTGTGTTCATGAACTTAGCTTTTTTCTTTTTTTAAGATTTGCGGGTACAACTTTATATTCAACTTCTGCTTGCCTAGATATTTCCAATTTTGCCTTTCCATTTTGCATTCCTCATCAAACCAAACATTTACCAGAAAACAAATTGTTTCTGATTTCTTGTATTTTGCTCTTTTGCACTTCCCAAGTGCTCCTTGAATTATTTTTGTTAACTCATGATTGTTGAGGTCTTGAAAGTGAGATTCCTATTTCTTAATTAACCTCTGTAACGTAGCCTTGAAGATAATAAAAATTTCTTGTGTCAAAAGGATTCTACCCTTTGACGATGATTGTCGAA
Organism: Cunninghamia lanceolata; assembly: GCA_027924645.1. Taxonomy (NCBI): domain Eukaryota; kingdom Viridiplantae; phylum Streptophyta; class Pinopsida; order Cupressales; family Cupressaceae; genus Cunninghamia; species Cunninghamia lanceolata. Next base: position 5,083,294 of record BSBN01000232.1, on the reverse strand, counting down.
GACATTGAGTTTTCCTCCCATGTTGCTTCTTCTCTAGCCAAGATAACCTTAAGTAAATTGTGCTATGGTTTGAATTTACCCTAATCATAACTTCCTCTATCCTTTCAATGAAGCTTTGCGAGCAAATTGCATGGTCAACAACACTTGCTCCATTGTAACCTGTATTGCAAGTAAAAATTTTAGACTTCTTCCATCTATCCAAACCATTACAAATAATTAAATCAAAAGCACCACACAAAGTAAGCAATTATTCCCCAAAATGGTTACCATCCTTGTTGTCTTCTAAACGTCTTAACCACTAGTGATTTCTTTCTTTTGTAAGCCTAATAAGATTGTGATCCTCTTTGCAACATAAAATTCTAGCTTGCTCATTTGTTGTCCCAACATTAAAATCTCCCACTAAAAGAACTTCTCCTTGCTAAGAATACGTTGCAATATCATTTTTTAGAGTTGCATATGGGTCCTTGCTGTCTAACCCATTATTTTTGTAAGTTTTTGAAACCTATGTAGAAAAATAACATGCTGCGATTCTTATGTGATTTTTGTTTTATGAAATTTTGAACCAAATATATTATTTATTTGTATATTCTCTTTTCAGCTGAATGTTACGTCCTTTTTCTTTCACCAAGACCATTATTCCCCCATACCCTTTACCATTTTCGGCTACCTTGTTTCAAGCCACCAACTTCATGTAACTTTCAAACATAGGAGTTTTGCAACCTTTGTGTTCATGAGTTTTTGCGAGACAAATTATGTCTCTACTGTTGGTGTAATTAAATATTTAATTAGACTTTATTAAGTTTACTTAGGGATAATTTTAGTCTTAGGTTATTCTTAAGTTATATTAGGGTTTTCTCTAACTTGCAAATATAAAAGCAAGTTCTCACATGTAATTCATTAATCCATTTCATTAATTCATCCTTATTGTGCAAATTCATCCTCTTTATTTTTTTCTCTTGTGGAAGGTAAATTTTAGGTTTTGCAGGTGATCTTGGTGTTCAAATTTATCATAAACTTCAACATGGTATCAGAGCGGATCTGCAAGCACCTTCTCAAATTTGGAGAAAAATTCAAGCAAGAGCTATTTGCTGGGTGTGTTTTTTGTGTAAAATGGAGTAATCCATTGGATTCAAAGCAGTCAAAATAGTTAGATTAGCCTTTTATTTGGTTTGATTTGAGCTTTGTAGGCTAGATCTGCAAGGGTTTCAGCGGGTGCTTTTTTTCCTGATCTAGAGGGTACCTTTAATTTTGGAGCGTTTTTAGCCCAAACGGACCTCACCATTGTGTTCAAAGTGCCAAAAACTTTAAGATCGACTGTCAAATCATCAAAATCGGCCTCGGGATCATCTGGGGCAAAAAAAATTTGCCAGGGAAGTCGTACGACCTCCCCAACACGCAAATCAAGGTGACTGGTAAACAAAATATATGGGAGGAAATGCATAGGAATCCCAAGTTCTTCCATTCTACACCATAGTTTATCCTTGGGGACCATGTCAAAATCCTTTTTGAATTCAACAAAACAACAAAATGCTTCTTCCCTTCCCCCCCAAACTTTTTCAATAATGTGCCTCAAGGTGATTCCATGATCAACTGTAGAGTGCTTAGGTCTCAAACCTACTTGTCATTTTGCTCACTTTTCTTTTTCTTCCGCCCACTTGCTGATTTTGTTTTTGACCATGCTACCAAATAGTTTCGCAAACAGAGGATTGATCATTATGGTCCTGTAATTGGAAGGATTATTAACGTCACCACTCTTAAAAAGAGTTATCGCTAGGTTGGTTGTCCAATCTCTTGGGAACCCTTGATGGATGATGTTGAAAATTCTCATAATGTGTGGTGTAAGAGTTCTCACTCCCCATTTTAGATACTCCACTTGAAGCTCGACCAGGTCCTTAGCTTTTCCAACACCCAATTTCTTAATACCAATCTCCACCTCTTGGAAGGTGAAAAGCTTTGTTGTGGTGTTGATCAAGGGAGGGGGCTCAACCTCTAATTCCTACTCATAAAGTTGCCTTGCATAATCAAACCACTGATTAGTTGTAATGTTATTTTCAGTTTGTTTCTTTCTTGATTGAATTTCCCTTCAAAATAGCTTTGGGTTATTCTTTCTTAAATAGATTAGTTCTTATTGCCTTGTGTTCATGAACTTAGCTTTTTTCTTTTTTAAGATTTGCGAGTACAACTTTATATTCAACTTCTTCTTGCCTAGATATTTCAAATTTTGCCTTGTCATTTTGCATTCCTCATCAAACCAAACATTTATCGGAAAACAATTTGTTTCTAATTTCTTGTATTTTGCTCTTTTGCACTTCCCAAGTGCTCCTTGAATTATTTTTGTTAACTCATGACTGTTGAGGCCTTGAAAGTGAGCTTCCTCTTTCTTAATTAACCTCTGTAACGTAGCCTTGAAGATAATACAATTTTCTTGTGTCAAAAGGATTCTACCCTTTGACGATGATTGTTGAAGACATTGAGTTTTCCTCCCATGTTGCTTCTTCTCTAGCCAAGATAACCTTAAGTAAATTGGGCTATGGTCTGAATTTACCCTAATTATAACTTCCTCTATCCTTTCAATCAAGCTTTGCGAGCAAATTGCATTGTCAACAACAGTTGCTCCATTGTAACTTGTATTGCAAGTAAAAATTTTAGACTTCTTCCATCTATCCAAACCATTACAAATAATTAAATCGAAAGCACCACACAAAGTAAGCAATTATTCCCCAAAATGGTTACCATCCTTATTGTCTTCTAAACATCTTGAACACTAGTGATTTCTTTCTTTCGTAAGCCTAATAGGATTGTGATCCTCTTTGCAACATAAAATCCTAGCTTGCTCATTTGTTGTCCTGACATTAAAATCTCCCACTAAAAGAACTTCTCCCTGTTGAGAATACGTTGCAATATCCTTTTTTAGAGTTGCATATGGGTCCTTGCTGTCTAACCCATTATTTTTGTAAGTTTTTGAAACATATGTAGAAAAATAACACGCTGCGATTCTTATGTGATTTTTGTGTTATGATATTTTGAACCAAAATATATTGTTTATTTGTATATTCTCTTTTTATTTGTATTTTCAGCGACCTTGTTCCAAGCCACCAACTTCATGTAACCTTCAAACATAGGAGTTTGGCAACCTGTGTTCATGAGTTTCTGCGAGACAAATTATGTCTCTACTGTTGGTGTAATTAAATATTTAATTAGACTTTATTAAGTTTACTTAGGGCTAATTTTTGTCAGGTTATTCTTAAGTTATATTAGGGTTTTCTCTAACTTGCAAATAGAAAAGCAAGTTCTCACATGTAATTCATTAATCCATTTCATTAATTCATCCTTATTGTGCAAATTCATCCTCTTTATTTTTTTCTCTTGTGGAAGGTAAATCTTAGGTTTTGCAGGTGATCTTGGTGTTCAAGTTTATCATAAACTTCAACATGGTATCAGAGCGGATCTGCAAGCCCCTTCTCAAATTTGGAGAAAAATTTAAGCAAGAGTTATTTGCTGGGTGTGTTTTTGTGTAAAACGGAGTATTCCATTGGATTCAAAGTAGTCGAAATAGTTAGATTAACTTTTTATTTGGTTTGATTTAAGCTTCATAGGCCAGATCTACAAGTGTTTCAGCGGGCGCTTTTTTTTCTAGATCTAGAGGGTACCTTCAATTTTGGAGCGTTTTCAGCCCAAACAAAACTCACGATTGCATTCAAAGCGCCCAAAAATTTTAAGATTGACTGTCAAATAGTCGAAATCGGCCTCGAGCTCATCTGGGGCAAAAAAATTTGCCAGGGAACTCGTACGCCCTCCCAACACACAAATCGAGGTGACTGGTAAAAAATATATATAGATTTTTTCCTGCATGTATTTTTTTTTTCAAAAAAATTATATTTAAAAGGCAGGTTTTTGGTTTTTTAAAAAAAGTTTGCAAAAATTTTTAAGTGAGGTACAGGGTACCTGCTCGCACAGGCCCCTGTACCCTGCTGCAGGCTTGGGCCCCACGCTCCTTTATTGGGGGTGCGGTCCCTTAAGGGTCCATGTGGGGGGGCCTTCGTCCCCTCCACCGCCTTTATTTATTTTTTTTAAAATCATATTTTTTTTCATGTGTTTTTTAAATTTATAAATAAAAACCATGCAATAATATTTTAACTATTTTTTTAAGAAAAAAATACCATGTAATAATTTTTTTAAATGTTTTTTTATTAAAAAAACGTGTGCTCCACCCTGCTATACCTACATGTTGTCTCCGGATTTGTGCCCAGCTATTGGTGCCATTTTTAGCATGGGCGTATATTTGGTTGTTTTACTAAATTTGGTAGAGGGTTATTTTATCTAGTGGATACCTATTTTTGGAGGTTTTATCAAATCTAGCAGTTTCACTAAATCAGGTGGAGGTTTGCTAAATTTGGAAGAGGTTTGTGTTTCGCCAAATCCACCCCTCACCATTGGCAGTTTCTCTTTTGCACCTGATTTTCAAATGGCGATATCTTGGCCATACGAAGGTATCTTTTAGTGCTTTTTTTTTTTAAATGGGGTAGAATTTCTTGATCTTTGCAGTGGAGTAGATGGTTTTTAGTTTGGGCTTCTAGTTTTTTCTAGATTTTTGTTTTTCTTAGTGTTGTTGATGTCTAGATCTCATTTTGGGAACTTCGACGGGCCATATCTTGGGCGTACGAACTCCTTTTTGGGTCCTATTTTTTTAAAAGTGCATGATTTTCTGTGTACTTCTCTATGGTGCTATTAGTTTCCTTTCATTATATTGTATAATTGTATTTTCAGCGTGTGGTGTTTTGTGGACATTATACACTCATGTTGTAAGCTCTAGCTACGTTGTAAACACATTGAAACTTGTTAGAAAATCAGTTGTAAGCACTAGCTAAGTTGTAAACACAATGAAACTTGTCAGAAAATCAGTGTTATCTATCATATCTTGCTAGACACATTTTGATTTACACCGGTTCATATCTTAGATTGAGAGCCTATGGTTAATGATCCTGAATCTTGCATCAGATTCTCATTGGGTCACATCTCAGTTTGATGGCCATTCATTATGGTCAATGTTCCTGAATCTTCATGGTACTTGTTCCTATGGATCAGTTTTAGTCACAATTCGGCATCAGTTGTTGCAGCTTCTTCATCTGCTTTCTGGAGTTTATTCCCACTTCTGGGGGGGTCATCAGACCTTCTCTCTTCTTCCTCTCTTATGGGGGCATTCATGATTATACTTTTGTGATGGATTCAGTTCTTGGGGGGTCGTAGTGTTAGTCGTTCTTCCATCACATGTTCATGTACTTGTATTTTCTCTCTTTTGGAGAGGAGTTTTCTCCCACTGGGTTTTTCTCCTTTTCTCTACTTTATGATAGATTCTTGTTGTTCATGGGTACCTAAAATGGCCTTGTAATCGGGACCCATTCTTGCATTAGTTGCATGCATTTCATTTCTCCCTAAGTTACACTTAAGGGGGGTGTTGGTGTAATTAAATATTTAATTACACTTTATTAAGTTTACTTAGGGCTAATTTTAGTCTTAGGTTATTCTTAAGTCATATTAGGGTTTTCTCTAACTTGCAAATATAAAACAAGTTCTCACATGTAATTCATTAATCTATTTCATTAATACATCCTTATTGTGCAAATTAGTCCTCTTTGTTTTTTTCTCTTGTGGAAGGTAAACCTTAGGTTTTGCAGGTGATCCTGGTGTTTCAAGTTTATCATAAACTTTAACATCTACCTACTGCTAGAGGCCCTAACCCAAGCCCCCTCCTCAAAGGGTAACCTCTACAATTCCAACATATTAAGCTTAGGTAAACCTAGGTAGGTCTTGAGGCCTCATGCACTGGTATAAGGAATCATAGTAAACCATAATTGGGGTGACTAGTTTTTCCATGAAGATTGCATTGTTATAAGGGTTTATGGCGCCATTATAACACTTCATAAGCTGCTAGTATGTGTGCTTGCCAAGGTTTCTTTTCTAGAAACAGTGTGGTAGATGCATGATATAGATCAATTCCACCTTAGGTAGCACAAGAAGGTGGGTTTGTTGCCCTATTAGTTACACTTTTTAGATTTTACCATCTTGGGAAAAGATGGCTATGACTTATTGGCTAATAAGATAAATGCCTATGGAATGAAGACTTATGAGAAGGGGAAATTTGATTCTGAAGGCTTCATTGATAGCATAACAAGAAGTGTGGGAGATTATGGTATGAGCACGTTCATTTAAAAAATGAAGAGCTAATAAGGAATTATTTTAATAGAGTGGAGAAGGATTATAGGAGAGAGAAATAAAATAAGATTGTGATGGTTGAGTTGAGAAGAAAGAATAATGACCCCCAATATAAGGGAGCCTACTAAAAAATCAAAGACCTACTAGAGAGGATGAAGGTTAAATTGGCAAATGTGACTACCCTAGGGGTATTGTCACCTATATTAAGACCATCAAGGCTAAGGCTTCAAGCTAAATTTGTTGAAGAGCATCTAGGCCAAGTTCCATAAGTGCATGCGATACATGTTGTTCCTAACACCTTCTCACCAACAAGGACACCTATCATTCCTCAACCCATTGATAAAGACAAGGCTCGTATGGTTACAATTGATGTTCAAACCTTGGTCAACTATCCTAAAATAGAAAAGTGTGATGAGAATATCCTAGAGGATGCTCCTACCAATAATTCTCTCATATCACTACAACACCAAAGGGGCCTAGAAATCACTACCTCATACGCTCACACTATGATTTTAGTACTAGAAAATAAACCATCCATGCAAGACACATTAAAAGTGGCTTGTGAAGAAGTCATGTTTGATGATAAATTTGTGAAAACTAAGGAGTTCAAGATGTTAGTCTTGAAGCTAAAATTCTAATCTAGGATTGAAAAGAGAGAGAATGAGGGTACATCCAATGTGGCCCTTGAGAATAAAAATAATGCCCAAAGTGCTCTAAAAGATCTTGATATTGATATTGACAAAATTAATCTAGAGTAGGGTAGGCAACTGGTTAGAGACAGTGGCTGTTTGTTGTTGCCTCGATGGGATATCTCTTTTGCTATAACATTAGATACAATTAGAATAGATAGTGATGCAAGGGATATTTTTGGAGATGTTGAGCAAACTAAAAGGTTTTAGTTTGGCTCTAAGTTTTGTCCTAAGTTTGAGAGCTTATCCATGTGGGCTATTGCCCCTGAACACACTAAGCCTCACATATACTAGAGCTCACATGAACTTAGTGGACAATTAATTGTGAGAAGTATGTGAGATACATCAACCCTTTAAGCCATCTATAGTTGTGAGCACAATAATGTTTAGTGAGGCTGCCACCAAGAAATTGCAATTAGATTATGATAAGTTGCAAGAGGAGCATGCTAGGCTTATGAATGAATTTAATAAGGAAAAGGAAAACCTAGAAGAGGTTAGGATTCAGCTTGAGGAACAACCTCTAAAGCAAATTAAATTACCTCCAAGTGCATTGCAAGATAGGTATGCCTTGCTCAAAGAAATTAGTGAACTAAAGGAACAATTGTAGGCATCCAAAAAGACAAAAGAAACACTTAAGGTCAGAGCCAAAACTGACATGGAAGAATTGGTCAATGGAATTTTAGAGAAGGATTTTCAAACTTGACGAGGATGGATGATGATATGTGTGAATGTTTTAATAAAATTTCAAAAGGCCCTTGACCATGTCCAAAATAAAGATCCTACTTGGGTAGAAATAAATAAGAGATGGATTTTTAGGGTCTTTATAATGAAATCCATCTATAGGAATGCCAAGTACAACATTGAAAGATCAGTTGGAATTACATCCACCTATGAGGCTACATAGATCTTGTATGATGTAAGAAGGGATGAGTTCAACACATTAGTAAGTTTGGGACTTCCTTTTAGGACAGATATAATAATATGAAACTCCACTAGTTCTAGAAGAGTGAATTTAGCACTATTGCATCAATTTTTGTCAAACCCCTTATTTGAAGAAGAAAATATTGATCCTATCTTGTATAGTGAACAACTAGACAAAATACTCAAGCTAGAGATAGGGGTGGACAAATTCATTAAGGATGAAAAAATTGCACTAGATGCTATATATGTATCCAATATAAATAAATTGAAAACCATCTTGGATATAGATTGGCCTACAGAGGATAAATATGAAAAACGGGCAAAGACATATGGTTAAAGTTGTTAAATTTTGTATTATTTATTCTTTCATAACCATGCGATTCATTTGTAGAGTTGAATCCCTGCACTCACTCATCCCTACAGAGGTAGAAAAGTCACAAATAGTGGTAGTTCAGTGATAAGATGGAAAGTTGGCTAGTAAGAGAATCAAAATGGGAACGATAATATTATAAAGATGTCAAAGTGGTGATTACCGAGATTGGAAATCTTTTGTACAAGATTTTCTCAAAGATATGTTTTGCTATATGACAATTTGGTGAAGGACAATTATAGAGGGCATTACTTGAACATCAAAAGGTCATTAGTTCAAATGGTAAGTTATGTGACAGAATGACAAGACAATTAAGGCTACCATCTAGGATTACCAAAAGGGTTAAACAACTCTTAAAATTGACATTACACTAATAGGGGAAATCCTCAAGCTATATAAGGAGTAGGGACTTACTCATTCATCACAAAGAATTTTATCAAATGAGTAGTCTTAGGCGAGTTTCTTGTAGAAAGGAGATGGATGGGTCTCAAGAATATTGTGTTATTTTAGAGTTTCCAAGCAATTTCCATGGTGAACGTATGCATACCTTCTCTTTCAGAGCTTTAAATGTTGTAACTATAAGTGTTTCCACAATGCCTAATGCTATTAGTACAAGTGCTTGGCTTGATCTTGATCTTTACTTTAACTTCTTATGCGGAGGTGAGCGACCATGGCTAAGGGAATTCCTTCAAGAGGTGTGATCCCGTTTTCTAGAAATTGTATCAAGAATCTCTCCTTCAGAGTCCACAAGTTTAAAACATGATACTCTCTTAATTTATTTAGGCCCTCTGTTAAATTAATTGGGATTCCCACCAATAGTTTCCCCCTTGGAAATAGTTATAAACAATTGATTTTATATTGCAATAAAAAATGACCAGTGCCAATCATCCATGTGAGATGAGCATTATCATTTAACTAAAAATAGAAGTTGCACACGTTGTAATAGAGGTTGGAAATTTTTGAAAAGTTAAGAGGCCCATTTAAGAAATAAAAAATATAAGCACACTAAGTTCTTGTCTAGTAGATTACTCTTAATTGCTCATGTGTTTCTTCTTTTGAGATTTTAGTATAAGACTTTATTTTATATTAGCATTCAAATTATATCCATTATTTTATTATTTTCTTCAAGAAATGTTTATTTTCAGTTGCACATTTGTTGCAATCATTACTAGTACTGATTAGTTAACATTCAAGGATTGTTTTAAATCTTTTCATATAGTATAAGGATTTGGTATGGACGATGGATTACTAAGTATAATTTGTATGTTCTAGATAGAATGACATCTAATGGTCAAAGTCTTGAAAAACAAGACCTAATGAATTAAATTACTCAAGTAATATTGAATGTTTGAATAGTTTTCTGTTTTCTTTCTTGACATTTGAATTTGTGCACATCTATAGTTTTCTAACCACACACTACACATTTACAATGAAAATCTTGATTATGTGTAATTTATTAAGTTTATTCACTTAGACTATTTTTAAGTGTATAGAAGACTGAAATGATTTGACTATTTACTATTATCTTCTGCTCATACAATTATGAGTGCATCTATTTGCATTATGAAGATCCCTAATCTATTTATAAATAACTAACACAGAGCAGATTAGCGATAAAAAAATTGTGTTTATCTCCATGTCTTTAAGGCCTAGTTTTATTTGTGAATAACCCTAGAAGAATTGATGAAAGTTACTAAATCATTACTATTCACTTGAAGAATTCTAATTTGGTCTTTCCTTGATAACCATTGGATCTTGTAGGACCACCCTCCTGGGCCTTACAGAGCTCAAAGAGTAGGAGAGAGGAGCCTTCTCTCATAGTTGACCTTGTTCATTTGGCCATTTTAATCATAGAAGTCTGTTTAATTAAAGATTCTTGACTCAATTATATGACATCAATCCTTGGGGGTATTTTGATAAAATTCTTCAATGAGCTTCTTAGAAATGGTCAAGAGTACAGAGAAAGTTTAATTTTGCATTCACCTAGAATTAAAGATCACCAACAAAATCACTAATAAAGCACCACCAAAATCACTAATAGTTTGAATAAAAACCATATAGTTTTCTAGCCCCATAATTTAGCCTCTAATTATATTATGTAATGCAAAAAGTACTCTCCAACCTTTCAAAATTATTTTCCTTCTACAAGTTTCCCAATTAAGCTTGTGGTTGAAGTCTATACTAATATATTTGTACTTTGTTACTTCTTCCAGGAGTCCCCTTTTAAAATAAAAATTAAGCTGATTTTTTTCTTTTGATTGGAGAAGATCAAAATCTTAATCATGATAATGTTTAATGTTTACTTTCATATCCACTTCTTTACAAAAGTATTATGAAGACTTTAAATACCCTTTCAACCCTTGAATAAACCTTGGAATCAAAATAAAATCATCTACATAAATGAAAAATAAAAATTCACATAGAGAAAACTTAACACTTCTCTTTTTTTATTTGTTTGGGATAAGGGAAGCAAGCTAACTAAACATAGAGAAGTCTTTATGCTTTTGACAAACTTGAAAATCTTTACTTTTCAACCTGTTGTGTGTATTTTGGATAATGCTTTTAAAACTTCCTTGCTATTTAGTTTGTCAAATGATATACATAGTAGCTTTGGTAGGAAGTGCTTTTAATAAAGACTTTGAAGTTGGAGGTCATGGTACAAAACTCATAAAGGCCCTTTCACCTCAAATTACTATTTTTTTTTTTAAATTTATGATTTAACATAGATATATAACTACTCGTTTTTTAAAAAAATATTACAAATATTTTTTAATTTATAAAATTTATTATTTAATATAGATATATAACTACTTATTTTTTTAAAAAAATATTACAAATATTTTTTAATTTATAATTTAACATATACATATAATTACACATTTTGGGTTTTTTTATATATTATAAATATTTTTAATTTATGATTCAACATAGACATATAACTAATTATTTTGAGGTTTTCATTCATTTTGAATTTATGGGTTGTAAATGGGATATATAAGAATCATTGTAATAAGGTGTATTTTTAGTTGAACTCAACGCCTTCAAAAATGAAAAATCTTATCATGTCACTTCATGCATGGATCTTTAGAACTCTCAACGCTTTGGATGTTATGTTTGATTAATAGTAATTAGGGGTCAAAGTGAAGGTTGGAGGATCCACCAAGGCAATGGAAGACCATTCTCGTCTCTAGTTAACTTCTCACTCGAAGACTGGTAAACTCCTTGAGAGGCAAAAGTTGACAAGTACTAATTGTAGGAAACAAGGTTTGCATAGTTACAAAATAGCTACTAGAGGCTCTAAATCTTCTTATTATTTCCCCTTTGAATTAAAGAGGGGTTTTGCAAGTATGAAGGCCATGGTTTTGCAACACATGGTGAAGATGCCTCCCACTAGAGAAGTGAGGAGGAACATATTCTTTGAAATAAATCATATATTTATACCATGAATAGATTTGTGGGCCCCTATTCACAAGATCATTGGTACAAAACTCATAAAGGCCCCTTCGCCTCAAATTAAATTTTTTTTTTGAATTTATGATTTTTATTTTATTTTTTGGTAAGCACTACCAACTATGAGGGTAGCTCCCTATATTAAAATATAGATAAAAAGGATTACATAGAGAAGCTGAGGCACTACAGTCAATGGTATAAATAACCAATGCCTTCAGCGATTTCCACCAACCTAACTATTACATCTTGTTCAATCAACCCAGGGTTGGCTTCCATAAAGGTCATAAACTCTCTAATCTTCCTCAACACCCTTCTTGTATAGAGACCATGCTTTGTGGAGCTTCACCTTCTTCTTCTCTTCATTCAGGCTGAAGGTGGCCAGAGCTTAGGCTAAGTACTCTTGTGATCAGTCAGCCTGCCTCCATCGGACACACTTTCATCCTTGACTCCTTTCACCAAATCCCAGAAATGGATTTTTCGTCTACCTCTTGCCTTCAAGTAATATTGACTGCAGGAGCCGTAGATTCTCCCCTGTCCTTTTTGAATTTATGATTTAACATAGATATATAACACTCATTTTTTTTAAATATTACAAATATATAACTATTTGAAGTTGGAGGTCATGGGTACAAAACTCATAAAGGGCCTTTCGCCTTCAATTACTATTTTTTTAAAAAAATTATGATTTAACATAGATGTATAACTACTCATTTTTTTAAATATTACAAATATTTTTTAATTTATAATTTAACAACATACACATATAATCACAGATTTTGGGGTTTTTTATATATTATAAATATTTTTAAATTTATGATTCAACATAAACATATAACTAATTATTTTGAGGGTTTTCATTCATTTTGAATTTATGGGTTGTAAATGGGATACATAAGAATCATTGTAATAAGGTGTATTTTCAGTTGAACTTGACGGCTTTAAAAATGAAAATGTCACTTCATGCATGTATTTTTAGAGCTTTTAGTGCTTTGGATGTTATGTTTGATTAATAGTAACTAGGGGTCAAAGTGAAGGTTGGAGGATCCACCAAGACAATGGAAGACCATTCTCATCTCTAGTTAACTTCTCACTCGAAGATTGGGTAAACTCCTTGAGAGGCAAAAGTTGACAAGTACTAATTGTAGGAAACAAGGTTTGCATAGTTATAAAATAACTACTAGAGGCTCTAAATATTCTTATTATTTCCCCTTTGAATTAAAGAGGGTTTTGGCAAGTATGAAGGCAATGATTTTGTAGCACATGGTGAAGACCCCTCCCACTATGGAAGTGAGGAAAAACATATTCTTTGAAATAAATCATATATTTATACCATGAATAGATTTGTGGGCCCCTATTCACAAGGTATTGTTGTGAGGCTCCATTTAAATATTGTCTTGAAAATGGTAGAGTGTGTCCCTATCCACAATTGTTCTTGTGGATTGTGTGTATCTCTATCCACATTTGTTGTAAGATTTTGGATAATTGAGTTTGTCCCTATCCTTAGTTAAAGTTTAGTGAGACCATTCCCATTGATGTGAACAATTGGGTGTGTCCATGTTTGATGTAATTCATGGATTATAGTGCGTGTCCTAGTCCATGAACCTTTCTAGTACTTAATGAACTATTGAGCATGTCCCAATTTATCAAGTGGTTGTTTGGGCTTCTATGCTAGTTTCTATTTAGTTATTGGTACCCTACCCCAATAATGAAATACTATAATAAGGGGGGAATGCTATGACTTATTACATCATTAGTATGTTATTAGTTTCACTATTCCTCATGGGATAGGTAGTTAAGTCATTTTGATGCACCATGGAATCATGGATTAACTAAATCTCTCTTCTCATATTATTAGCTTAGTGGATAAATTGGGGTGGGCGGCAGAAGGGGGGACTATTTTTCTAATAATAGTAGTGTTTTGAACTACCCTATTCTTTAGGGGAAAAGGGAACATGTGTCATCTATAAGATAATCTAGTTGGTTAAATAAGTAGAGTTGTATTAGGAGACTACTACTGGTCTAACACCTTTATTTGGTTGTATATAAGAACTTTTTGAATTAGTAGTAAGGGGAGTTAGAGATGTACGAAGATGGTTATTCTAGAATAAATAAATATTTTGCTTTGTTGTTACTATTGATCTCTTTTATTTTAGCCATGTCTCATCTCTATTAAATTTCTCCCTACCCTATTGCATTTGTTTTTTGTTTCACTATTGAGTTGTAGGCATTAAAAAGGAGGTTCATTTGCATTAGTTGGTATTAGAGAATGTAATGCCTCAACTTTTACACTAGGACATTAACAGACAAACACATGATGAACTAATTTTTTGCGATGCAAGTGCGACACCTACATGTCACAATTGCACACTAAGAATGAAAAATCACCCAAGTGCCACACAAAGGCACTAGAGAGAAGGTGGAACAAGACACACACTTCTCCAAAAGATGAGAACAACCAACATCGACAAATGGCCCACAAGCCAAGCAATGTCGACAAATGGCTAACAAGCCAAAAGAAGGTTCAGTCACAAAACCTCGCAAGGATAAAACGTCCAACATGGATCCAAAAAACAATCCATCTACACGCTAAGCATTAATCAAATATGCTAACCAACTCAAGAGCATGAGAACAACTCAAATATGGAAAATAAGAATTTTCCAACATATACATACATGCCAAAATGGAGAAATGCCATACGGAATGCCACGTTCATTCCACACCAACGTCGAGACAGGCCAAAAAAAAACATGGACATCTCAACCATAATGTGGGCACATAACAACCCCACTCATAAAAATATCATAAAGCAATAACATCATATATAAAAGATAGTGCGAACATGCCAATTTATCCATTTTAACAACTAAAATAACTTTCTCAACAAGCTAAATTACTTCCAAAACAAGGATCATTTTCCAACCAAACGATCAAATAAAATAATATCACGGTGGAGGCTACTTCCCAAACATGGAAGGATCACACTCCAATAATAAAATAATACAAATATCAAATATACATTAACGATAAGCCACCTCCAAGGTGCTCCAATAACCACGAAATACAACATAATCATAATATGAAATTATACACCAGGAACTCTTCCAGCTCCCAAGAGATCTTCTTGTAGGGCCAATGGGGAAATGTTACCCTCCACCCTACCGTATTACCATCATTGAGCGCAATAGATGCCTATGCCACTCTAGGTAACCCCTGAGCTACGGAGAAGAAGATCATGGCAACACCACTATCCAAGCCAACACTCTCACACATCCAAGGAATAGATGGCAACACTCACACCAATCAACATACACCATCACAATAATTCAAGCATAAGGGATTCTCACACCTTCAATGCATGCCAAACAAGGCATATAACAACACCATCACACATACATATATGAGATCACAATAATCAACATACAAGTAGGTGGTCACAACAAATTCCCACTACTAGAGCTGTTCAAAGAAAGGATAGAGCTAGAACACAAGAAATAGATGAACCAAAATCAGATTTAGGATAGCATCTACATTTCCTGTAGACATCTATTTCACATGTCCTAACTCAACACAAAGTAAAATACTCACAATCCAACCACATAAGGACTAGGGGAGGGTAGCTCAGACTCTGGGGTGGTCTTTCCCTTGGTTCTCCATAACCAAGCTAGAAAGTAAAACATAGTTCCACAAAGATCTCAAGTAAGCACTTACCTAGTGGATGCTTTTCAAAGATGAAGGGGACCATTTTAAAGTGCCCACACACTTACCCCTAGTAAAGGGGACTACTTTAAACCCCCATCTCACCCAAAAATAATACATCTCAACCATGGTAGTAGGGACCATTTTAAAGTGCCCACACACTTACCGCTAGTAAAGGGGACTACTTTAAAGCCCCATCTCACCCAAAAATAATACATATTAGCCATGGTAGTAGGGACCATTTTAAAGTGTCACTTACCCTAGGTAAAGGGGACTACTTTAAAGCCACACACACCTACCCAACAAAAGAACATATCACAACCCAGGTAGCAAGGACCATTTTAAAGTGTCCACACGCCTACCCCATGGCAAAGGGGACACTTTAAAACCACACTCTCTCACTTGGAAGCAAACCACTCCAAACCTTCTATGAGTATCCCCTATCTTATACCATCTAGGGTCAACTTCTCAAGGAGCCCCAAAAATAGGCAAAAAAGTAGTTTTCCTAGAAAACACGATTCCCAATGCACTTGCAAAATTGAAACTCTGGGATAACACATGACTCCACATTACATGCAACTTTCAAAAATTACAAATTTTACAAAAATAAAATAAAATATTTTCTAAAAATAATCCAAGTCCGCCATTAACTGATCTTGAAGCATTTATCCCCAAATTTACCCCTAAATTTCACTTTTTCGTAAAATAGAAAATTTCAAAAATCTAAAAATACCCTCTTGCTCTAAATTCACCCAACGTCACACTTTTCGAAAAACATAAATTTTTCCATGACATCTGATGAGGTAAAACAAGGAAATTCACTTAATTTTCATGCTTTTCAAGGAATGCAAAATCTGAAAATATAAGCATACCCTCTTATTCCAATTCTACCCAACAACACATTTTTCACAAAACATTTCATTTTTAGAAAATTTTGACAAGGTTTGGGTAGGAAATTCAATTTGCCAAAAATAATTTTCCTACAAAATCAAATTTAACAAATAAAATTACATACACAATCAAATGGAGGAATACCTCACTCAAATTGAAGGTAATGGCAAGGGGAATCTTTTTTGTTCTTCACGTGATCTGATCTAGCTAAGCGATCTCCAGGTATGACCAAATCCAATTTCTTCCAAGAAGGGGGTTTTCAAATCTCCATTTTTGCTCTCCATTTTTGAAAAATACATAATGAATAATAAAACAAAGCACTTTTCCATATATCATTCTAATTTCTAAAATTAACTAAAACCTTTTATTTTTTTCCACAAAATAAAATCACTCAAACCATAATCTAGAAATAGACATTTCTTTTCAAACATAAATTAAATCTATTATCAAACACCAAGCAACCAATTAAAATTCCCTTTAAAATTTAAATATTTCGACAACAAAAATAAATAATTGATTCCTTTCTCACAGGAATAATTCTAACTTCACAAACATGAATGCATTTCACCCCACACACATTATTTCCAATACGCTTTTAAATAAAATACAATGCTTTTCCGAAATCAAATAATTCCCAACACAATAAATCAATTTAAACGTTTTTCCTCTATGCTAGGAAATAAATAACACAATAATGATTCCGAAAACCCCACAAACCATTTCGCACAGACCAAGCACATGTAAAATCACACAAGTGATAAATTAAATACACCCAAGAAGACTTTTACTGGTCTATCACAAGGGGGATCCAAAATCAAATTCGATTCGGATGAAGTTTCACAAGTTTCAACAACACAAGGATGAAGGTGAGATGGCTAAGCATCCCATGTCAACATTCTCCACATTTCGTCCATTGGTCAATAACCTATAATTTCCTGCACACTCAATGCAAACATCACGTGCATCTATCCAATATATGACAATAGCTGAAGTGGCTAACAAAAATTACACAATTAAATATTAACCATCTAATATGCACATTAAATTAAATCATTCATTAGACAATATGATCAAAGTGCAATTACACACATACAACAATAATACGGAAGGAAACTAGGTCTACCCACCCAGCATATCATTTAAATGAAAATAGTGAAGCTTAAACATCAATGCATATAAATCTCATAACATGACCCCATTGGAAGCACCTCAATGGTCATACAAAACATCACAAAAGACATCCAGACTACACCATCAGAACACCTCGATGGCAACAACCTCATTGGCAAGTTCGGTGCAACGATGCCAAATCACGAGAACACACAATACACTATCGAAATACTCAATATATCATATCTCATAAGGACCCAATATCAGAATCAAAGCACCAAAACTCATCTATCATGCAATATGACAAGGGTCCACATAGGTGGGCATTACAAAGAAAACAAAGATGGCTAAGAGAGGAGTCCATCTAAATTGGGGAAGGAGAGGTAGGAGGAATGTAGAGCCAAATAGAATAATGGTGAGGAATGGCTGAGGAGATTAGAAGCCATTGAAGCTAGATTGCATCTAGATGATTTTGAAGAAGAACATGAGAACTTGAGCAATGCGCCTAGGGTGGTAGACCCTATGGAGAGGTTCATTGAGGCCATATCTAGACAAGAATCTAGTGTGAAGGTTGAGATTTCAAATTTTAGAGGTGAACTCAACCTTGATTTACTCATAGATTGGGTTCAAGAATTAGAGAGGTATATTTTGAGATGGAAGGCAAATTGATAACTTAGATGACTATAAAAAGGTGAAAATTGTAGCATCAAAATTAAATCTCATGCCTCTCTTTGCTAGGATAATTTGTAGAATATTGGGAGAAGACACAAAAAGGACAAAATCAAACTATGGCCCAAGATGTTGAAGCATCTAAGAGATGTTTTTTTTGCCCTTAGACTATCAACAAAGGTTTAAAACCTAAGGCAAAGGGATTAGTTAGTACAAATTTATATTGAACAGTTCATGGGGTTGAAAATCTAAATTGATATGCAAGAGAAATAAGAGCAAGCAATAATGAAATATGTTAATGGGCTAAGGTTTTAGCTTCAAGATGAACTAGCCTTAGTCAAGGTACCTAATATGGACGAGGCATATAAATATGCTTTAAAAGTGGAGGAAATATTGAATTGGAAGGTCAAAATGGCAAGTAAGAGAGGTGATAGCACTCTGAATAGAGGAAAAGAAAGTTACTTCAAACCTACTAAAGGAGAAGAGCTCGAGGAAAATGTGAAACCCAACTTTAGAGGAAGGGGGGCTTTACAGGTATGGATGATGACAACAATTTGTTGGAGATTGGAAGCCCTTAAGATGCTTCATATGCAATGAAACTCACAAAGCTCAAGACTACCCACTACATTGAAAAACTTCAAAACAAACAATGTTAGTGGAAGAAGAGGAGCCACAAGCCATAGAAGTAGAGGCTAAAATTGAAGAAAAATTGATGTTGCAAAGAGCCTTAATATTAGAAAACAAATAGACCTTAGAAGCTAATTGGAAGAGAAAGAGCGTCTTTAAAAAAATTCAAGTGTAAGGACTGTCACATCCTTATTAATATGCCTAGATGTAAATACTTTTATATGTATGTAATTTGTTGATTGACAAACAATTAGGAAAAGATAATTATGATTATGTTTAGATTATCATTTTGACTTGTTAATAGTAAAAAACACAAGTAATGTTTTTAACATTTTAAGAATTATGACATGATTAATTGTTTATTTTTAAATGTTTGATTTAAATCATTGTTTGATAAAGACTAACTACTTGTCTTTAGTGTTCATGAGTGAGACAAGAAAAAGGCTTAACGCTCCCATAGACCATGGAGGGAGAGTATCATTAGGTAGAAGACATCTAGAAGGTTGGTAAGGTGGTATGAACTAAAATAATCAACACACATGCACCTAGGAAGTGTATAGATAGACTGCATAAATGTGTGAGAATGATAGGCTAAATAAACTATTTTAAATTAAGCATCTAATACATGTTTGGAGTCTTATCATTGCATTGTCTGTTTGTCATGATTGTAAGTGGCTTTGTTAGTGTGTGAGTTCCAAGCCTAAAACACAAACACCCAATTGTCAAGTATGAGATAATTATGCCAATTATTATGACTATGATATGTGTGTGATTTAAATTGTTGTAACATTCAATATTTGAATATTCTTTTGAATAAAAAGGAAAAAAAAATATTTAAGCATTGTAATTGGTTTTACTAAATTTATTTTAGTAATGATGATTATTCTATGGATAAATGATAATCTTTTCAATATTTAATTATTTTGTTGAATAATTGTTGGTTATTAAGAGGCAGGTTCTTACAAGGACAAAGTGTGCAAGGTGATTATAGATGGTGAGTCTATTGACAATTTGGTAAGTACATAAATGGTAAACAAATTACAACTTGCTTGTATTCCAAAATCAAACCCTTATAAGATTTCTTAGTTGTAAAAGGATCATAGTGTACTAGTGGATCATAAATATTGTCTTGCGGCTTTCAAGATTGGTCCTTATGAAGACAAAGTAGTATGTGATGTTGTGCCAATGGATGCTTGTCATTTGCTATTGAGAAGGCCCTAACAATATGACCATAAAGTAGCCTATTATAGTAGGGAGAACGCTTACAAGTATAACATGAGGGGAAGAGATGCCTAAAACTTTGGAAAGAGGAAGGAGCATTCAAGATGCTAGTTTTCTCTCTTCTAGTAGAAGCTAGGCTTGGGTTTAAAGAGAAAATAAAACTCTGGATAAGACAAGAAGTGAGATGAAGGCATGTTTGGGAGCCAAAAGGGTAAATGATTTGAAGAGTGAGGTACAACACATAATTGATGCAAGAGAAGTAGAGCTACAATGAGACTTAACTGAGAAGGTTAAATGTGCACCTCAGGAGATAGATGATGAAGATTCAACTGATAACGAGCTTCATTCAATTGAACTCAACAAAGAAACATTGGAAGATTCTACAAGTATACTCCTCAATAGAAAGAGGTTGATAGAAGAAATCAAGTGGGATCCTACAAGTAGTTCTGACTGGATTGAGATGAATAATGAGTTGTGGGAGGATGAGCAAGATTGTGGAAAATCCCCCAAGAATGTTATCAAGAGTTTGGTTAAAGGTGACAACCTAACTCAGTCTGAGTGCAGTACTATGAAGCGTGATTGGGACAAGGCAAGGAGGTTCAATATTGTTGGTGGTAGCAGCAGAGACTATCTTATCAGCTCTGCTTTAGTGTCTGCACATTGCTTTGCCAACCCAATCTGATGGTGGAATCATCACTGGCCTCCTCCTAGCCCTAGAAGTGTAAGGATTGGAAGATCAAATGGTGATTGAGGTCGGGCCAAGGGATCACGATAGAATACTTGAAGGCAAAACTATGAAAGTAAATTCCTATGAACCTCTCACTTCAGAATTTTAAAACGTGGGGTGGATGAAACACCATGGAATTAGGGATTAACTAAATGTCTCTTCCCATATTGTTAACTTAGGGCCATTCTTAAATATCATCCACTTCAACAATTAAAGGTTAATTTTGGCCAATAAAAATAGGACAAATATTTAGCACTTTTTATTGTGAATGAGGTGTAAAATTGCTATTGATTGTTTGACCATTGAAGTGAATGATATTTAAGTAGAGTGTTAACTTAGTGGAGAAATTGGGGTGAGGAGCTGTTTTTTAAATACTATTAGTGTTTTGAACTACCCTGTTCTTAAGGCAAAAGGGAACAAGCGTCATCAGTTAGATAAGTAGAGTTATATTAGGAGACTACTGCTGGTCTGATGCCTTTATTTGGCTGTATATAGGAATTTTTTGAATTAGTAGTGAGGATTAGAGATGTACGAAGATGGTTATTCTAGAATAAATAAATATTTTGCTTTGTTGTTACCGTTGATATCTTTTGTTTTAGCTGCGTCTCATCTGTGTTAAATCTCTCCCTATTCTGCTGTTTGTTTTCTGTTTCAATATTGAGTTGCAGGTATTAAAAAGGAAGTTTGTCTGCATCACATTTGGAGTAGTTGGTAGATCTACCTCGCAATTTTTCTTTCTATAAATAAACCTTTGTTGAAGCAATACAATCACTGAAGCATCACCACTTTTTACAGATAGTTCCTAAGAAAATCATTGCACTCTTCCCATTGTTCCTTATATTAAATTTCTCAATTTTCTGGATTCTGCTTTTGTGAGACGTTTAAGACCAATACCATCAGTTGTTATCACGGTGGCCTATAGCTAAAGCAGTAAATGTCAAATCAGAATGGAAAAATTGCAGCAAGAAGAAAGAACCAGGTGAAAGAATGCCTAAACCAAATAGACTGCCCTTCATAAGCATTGTACAATCATTCCAAACGACCAGAGCAAACAAAAATATGTACATAATAACATTATAGATGTGCAATCAGCCTCTTATTGTCCAAAGCAAGATATATAGATAAGTTCTACATCCTAACTATGATCAACATCTGAGAGATATATAAGTGCAATGTAGTTGCTTTGTAATGAAAATCTTACACAATTATGCTAATATCAGAATTCAAGATGCTGTTGCTGTTGTAGTTGACACCCTGTTTCTATTGTAACCAATATGGAGGACAGAAATATGTTGAAGATGATTGTTTATCTTTCAGGTAGCTAATTCATCTCATCGGCCTTAGGGGAAATATCCTTCTGTAAGCTGGCCACTTGTTTTTCAAGCTCTGGAATGCTCGCTGTGTCTTTTGGAACCTCTACCACAAGGCCATTTCTCTCATATGCCAACCTAAAGATCTGTTTCTCTATCTCTTTCAACAACTGTTCAGATACCATAAGTTGCTTACATAACTCTTGGTCATAAGCCTCACTGCTTGTTCTTTCATTTTGCATATCTGCACTTATTTTTCCTAGCTCCTTAACTGTCATCTCCAACCCCGGTACATTTTCATGACCGATGAGTAGACCTTCTGATAAATTAGGTCTTAATATCTGCAAATCATTGACAGATCTGTAAAGTTTTATAACTTGATTTGCAAGAGAGCTGATCCGGGAACCAAGAATTTGCTTCCCCTGTTCAATGAAAGACGCACCATCTTCTACCTTTTGGATCACACTAAATTTATTTGAAAATTGAATTGTAATAACTTTATTATGTGACCCCTCTGCCTGATTGCAAAATTGCATGTCAGATGCAGCTTTCATACTTTTGATACTACTCTCTCTGCGCAATTCCTGTTCTTCTGGCTTGCTGTTTCTGTCCTGTAAAAATAACAATTGCTTGTCGATGCTAGCAATCCCCTTTTTAGCACCTCCATATTCCTTGCACATGCTTTGAAGCTGAACTCCCAAACACTGATTGTTTTGCTCAAGCTTTTGCAGAGAGTTGTTCATGAACACGGTTCCCTTCACTTTATCTTGAGCCACTCCTTGTATGCTGTTGCTCAGTTGTCTGCATCCATTGTCCATGTTTATAATTTGCTCATCTACAGAAGAAACTTTATTTTTCAATACTGCATTTTCGCTTTGCAAGTTGTCTTCATTGAGTTCCTTCTCAATTTCATTACTTGTCTTTCCCTTTTTAAGTAAATTATTCTCTTTATACAGATATGATAACTCAGTCTGCAACTTTGCAACTTCTTCCTTGAGATCTTGGCCTTCTTTATCTCTTATACTACCCTTTCTCTTTAAGCATGCGATCTCCTCCATAAACTGTAGCAGGAGTTGCTCAAGTAAAGCAATTTCACCAACGAAACTTTTCTGCTTATTTGGCTTTGTTAGGTCTTGTTTTGTCACTGATTCTGTCTTGTCTTTGAAGCACTTGCATTTTTCCTGCAGAATATGCAGTTGCTCTTTACCCCAAATGAGCTCATTCTTAAGAGCCCTCCTTTCTGATTCCAAATAACGGGTAGACTTTTCCTGTTTCTGAATAGAAAAATTTAGATTTGCTATATCCCTCTTGAGTACACTGTTATGTTCTTGCAGCTCTTTCAGTTTCCTTTTAAGGGCGCGGCAAGCTTCTGATGACTTAAGTAATTGATCTGCCAACAATTTGTCGCGGTTCTGGAGCAAAGTGATTGTTCCTTGCATCTGTGTAGTTTTGGATTTTTGTTCTCTAGCGTAAGATATTAACTTATTTGACAATGTCCTGTTTTGCTCTTTCAGGTCATTCAGATGTTCTTCCATATCAGCCAATATACTGGCTTTCAGTGCCAACTCTGTTGTCATGACTTCTTTCTCCTTTCCTAAACTAGAAAACATAATTTGAAGGTTCTTAAGCTCAGTGGCCTTGGCTGAAAGTTGTTTTTTCAGTTTCTGATTTTCTTTTTTGGTATGTGCAAGTTCTGCCTCTGAAGCCCTTGACCTTGTACTGACCCTATCACGCTCTTCAACCCATCTTTCATATTTGCTTACTAAGCTAGCGTTCTCACACTGAGACTCCTGAAGTGCTAATAGAAGATTCTCAATTTGTTTCTTTAGATCCTGAACCAACTCTGGCTTAGCTTGCAATTCCTCTTGCATTGAATCAGACTTGTAAGAAAGTTGATCTCTATCATTATCTTTCTCAATCAAAGAATTATAGGATTCATCTCCAAGGCTCTCGGACTCTTGCTGCATGACATAACTTCTTTCTTGCAAGTTGCTACATTCTAAAGGACATTCTTTCTGAAAACTTCTCTCGTTTTGTCTGTTCTCCTGCTGCTCTGCCTGCTCTGCTGATTTGATTTTCATTGTATCGATCTCAAGTGTTTGAACACCAACTGTTCCAGTATCTTTGGTGATATTCACCATGGTTTTAGATCCATTTTTATTCTGGAGAGACTTCTGGAATTCATTCTTAAGAATCACATTCTTGGTTTCTAAACAAAGAAGCTTTTTTTGGGAACCTTCTACACCCCCTGCACCCTTTTGGCCTCTTTCCATCTGTGCCTGTAATTCTTTTCCCAGTTTAATGTTTTCTTTCTGTAATGAATCAATATTTTCATAAGTCTCCAAGATATACTGAGACATTGGATCAATGTGGGATCCTGCATCACTGTTTCTGGCTTCTAGACTCAAACGTTGTTCTCCCAAGCTCATGACTTGATCTGATTCACCAAAACTCTCTTTCGGAAGGGTCTCATTCTCTTCTTTTCGTTTGAGAGATTCCATCTCAAATTGTCCTAGCCTTGGTTTCTGGACCTTATATTCTTTTTTGAGTTTCTCAGAACCAGTACTTAGTCTTTCATTATCCTCTTCCAAATTCTGGAGCTCAGGTTTCAGTTTCAGAAAGTGCTTGAATTCTGTATCTAAACTAGAGGTCCAAGACATATCATCTGACATCCTCTAATACTTTTCATCTGTGATACTCAGACATTCGTGAGACTTATATGTGTTGCTCGATTCAAGGGATGTATCAAACCCATTTGGCTTGTCATTCATTTGAACTTGTCCACTAGTTTGAGAAGTGGAAGACAATTCATGTAGTTTGAAGAAGGCTTTTGTTTGATCTTTTCATCCATTCCTACAGACAATTACTACTTTAGCCTCATAGTCTATAACTTCCATAGCAAACACAAGAAATGTAACTGTTTAATTCCTGTTATAATCTACACACTCAATAGTTGCTGTTCAATTCATTAATAAAAAGAATTCAAAATAAAATGATTATGGAAACATGAACTTGACAATTCATTAAAAAAAAGAATTCAAAATGAAATGATTATGGAAACATGAACTTGACAATTCATGTCTGCTAAAAATGACTTCAGAAATAGTGAGGAATGCCCAGAGGCACCCATGAAAGACTACCTTCCATATTTTTAACAAGCATTTGGAATCCGTAGGATTAACACGACTAGGACTCAAAACTGCTGCCTGTTGTCATCTTCATAAAATATATATTGATATCAACCAAAATGTTGCTGTTGCAGGTATTAGAATTGCACTGATCGAAAGGGAATGAAACCTATTTTATAGAACTGGATTAGAACAAAGCGAAGCACAGATAAAGAACCCAAATACAAAAAGATGTCAAATTCAATGTAAAACAGATCAGTATCAAATTACTGGCCCATTTTCATCAACACAAACACAGATCAATAGAAATTCTGAATTTATTGAACTGAGCGGCATTAAAAGACATTAGAACAAACCATAGGGACTTACGTTATGATAAGAAATTCAAAGTTGCAACACGTTCACTGGAAAGTCACAGCTCTAGTTCCATGAGAACAGTCTGAACTTTCGTCATGTAGACTGCAAAATGGCTCCTGCAAAATAGAAGGCATAAGAACACTACCACAAACCCAAATGACTTAGATTAGGAAGTCATAGAACTTTATATAAATTACTCATAATTACAGGACATAACCTGCAGTATGTGATTGTTAGCCAATGTTATTGTAATTATCTTAATGGAAAATGTGTTCCAAACAACATGATTAGGTGGAAAAGAATCTAAGCCTTCACAATGCCATAAAATTCAACACAATCTATACATATACATAGACACAAAATTCCACACAACATATTTTTAATCTAATTCCACCATAAAAAGAATTGAAATGAAATGAAATTATCATTTATGTTTAGAAACCTAACTGAAAACAAAATCTAGAGCGGCCTAAATCATAGAAACCAAAAGTCTCAACTGAGTAATAATCATAAAGAAATTCAGCTGGAATAGTAGATACCTTAAGTTTTTATGAGATTTGACATATCAGTTTGTTCTCCCCATCTCTGGCATGGTTCCATTAAATTCCAGAGCTATGAAGAGATTGGTTTAATTTTAACATCCCTTCTCTAGTAGTAGTTGAGTAAGTCAAACTTCTCGTGAGCTGTGTATACTTTAAATTGCCGTCATCCTCACGTCCTCCATATTTATGTAAAAGCCGAGCAGTCAAGCAAACCAATCCTTAGATTTTTCACAGGCTCTACTTAAATATCATTTGATTTAACTTTGACTATCAAACAAGATAATAATTTCCTCCCACAAACCCTTCTCTCTTGCCTTTTCCCGTGCACCTTTACTTATCTTGTTCCTTCTTTTCAAAGGTTTCACACCCTTTTAAAATCCACTCACAGCAATGTGAGGCTTCCAAGGCGAGTTTGACTCAGTGAATCCCGAAGTAGATGAGTAATTGTTTTCAAGATATTACAGGAGCGGGAGGCACCGCCTGATGTGGTAAATCCACCCACCAAATTATGCATGTTGTGGAAACACTTTTTCTTAGTTTAAGATATCATGGGAACTAGGAAGGATTTAGACATGGTTTGGTATCCCTCTCTGCTTTTAGGTGGGAAAAGGTTTACTTCTTTCCTTTGTGTCTTGTCATTGAATGGTGTGCTTTCCTTAAGCCAAGTAATCTTTGGAGATAAAAAGACAAAGTGCCATCATCATGGTTCCGGAAACCTAGTATCTTTGAGTTTAAGTTGAGTGAGCAGGTTTACAGTGCCAGTAAATTTTCATTCATGTACCAAGAGTCAATGGTTGATTTCTCCACATTGGTTCGTTATTTCATCTTTGAAGGTGTATGCTAGCAGGGTTTTGGTTGGAAAATGCATACCTGCACTTTTTTCCTCTGTTTTATATTTCTTTTGACTTCTTTGTCTTTAGTTAATGATTAGTGTATAATTAGTATACTATAGTATAAAAGTTGGCAGATAATTTGATTTTATTTTGTAAGAATTTCAGCCTTTAATTTACTCATTCTTTTATGTAATAAGAATCAGTTTCAGTCTTTAATTTACTCATTTTTTTATGCAAGTTAGATCTGTAATAAGTTGGCAGATAATTTGATTTTATTTGTAAGAATCAGTTTCAGCCTTTAATTTACTCATGCTTTTATGCAAGTTAGATCTGTAATTGTAAAACTGAACCAATCCACTTTTGTGGATACAAAAATGATCCTAAAACTTTCAAAATTTATATTTAAATTTGGATCCTCACTACTCTCTCCAACTAACCATTATGAGTAGAGTACACTGCAAAAAATATTAGCTTGTTTTCTAAGGTGTTGTATTTAAGGACAAACCCTAGTTCACTTTTACATCATCCAAAAATTGTCTAAGAGTCTCATTCCATTATTATTAAAGCATAATCAGAGCAAATTTGTTTACATCATTACTCCTAAGCATCCTTGCATGTTTGCCTATTGTTTTCAGTTATTGTTCCAAACTATTAGATCCGTAATAGGGATTTGACGATGGGAGAATCCCCTTGCCTAGCAAGCTCCTTAACAATGTTTGTAGACATCACCCCTTTCAAATGTAGGTTGAAGACACCAAGGCAACCAAAACTCTAGTAGACATATCAATGCACTTTAGATCCATGCACACATGTTCAAATCCACACTTATGGATATTAGTTCCTTAGTTGCAAAAGTGAACTAGGCTATTAAAGAGAGAGTTGACATAAGTGTTTTTCTAGCATCACATATGGCTCTAATAAATTGGCAAATTGATTCCTAACATTTGATACTAACATTATCTTCATAATATTTCAAGCTAAGTACCATTGTTTTATTTTATGCATTTATTTCAATTATTGCTTGCTTGCTTGCATTCATTATTTATTTAATCTTAGAATATTTGAAAAATGTTTATTTTCATTTCATTTTGGTGAACCTCACTTGCTTACATCCCTTAGGGTTTATTCCTTCTATATTAGGGTTTAATATCTACTATTTTTATTGCTTTTCCTTTTTTTCAAATCTGATTAGGATTTTGATCCATTCTAATTTGTGTTTTATTACTCTATTTTTATTAGGGTTTGGTTTTGCATCACATTACATCTTTTTGATCCTTACCCACCACCCTTGTTTTCACCCTCAAGGTTTTCTTGCTAATTTAATTTTTTAGATATGAGTACTTGATTTTCTAAGATCATATCAAATTCTAGACCTATTGTATATATTTTTCTCCTTCAAGGTTTGTGAGTTGTGTGTATGCCAAAGTTTCACCATTATCCCCCCTTCCCTTTGAGAAGAAATGCTCGCCTCAATGCTAATATGGCTTCCCATCCAAGGAATCATGAGCTCCTCAATGGCTCTATGGATAATACACATCATTATGAGGAAAATTTTGATCATGATTGCTGTATACATATGATTTTTTCATATTATATCAAGTTTAAAGCTAAAATCCATTGTTTTCCCAAGAGCAAGTAATGTAGTTTGCTTTGTCTTGTCATCTTTATTGTCCTTTTTTGAATATTCATAGGATCATAGGAAGGAGTTCTTGAAGTCATCCATCTTGGCAAAGAGAAGATGTTGCTGGAGAGATTTGCTAAGGCTAAGATTGAGTATGTACCAAATATTAGACCTTGAAATTAAGAATTTCAAGCATTGACATATAAATGGATGCATCCTTGTGAAAAGAAGACTCATCCAAATTCTAGTCTATAGTTTCCATTTTAAGGTGTGCACCTCTATAAAAAGGAATTGAAGTTGTATTCAAAACTCAAAAAATTATTGTGCAGGGTACACCTCACTAAAGAGATTGAAAAGGAAATTTTAGATTAAATGCAAGTGTATGTGTGAGATTAAGTTGCACCTCTGAAACAAGTGAAGCCTAAATTTCCATTGTGAGGTGCATGTGGAAGTATTAAGTGTGCACCTTTGGAAAGGAGGCGTTCAAAATGAAAAAAAATGGTTAAGTATGTCATGAAGCACACCCCTCTTCAAATTCAAATCATCTTTACAAATCATGGTGGGCACCTAACAATGCATGTTCAAAAGTCAAAGGTGCATGTTTGGTTCACAAGTACGTGTCTAAAAATGATTTTAGTATGTGGATTCAAAGTCACAGATCTAGTTCAGAGGGGTAGGCATGCCTGAAACAAAGGATCGAATTTAAAAAATGTTCGAAGGGATAGTGTAAGGGGTGCACGTAGAGATTGGCATGTGCCTTATTAAAGGAAATTTAATTTCAAAATTAAAAACTTGAAGGCCACATGCAAAGGTGCATGCCTGATTCAAGGTGCATGCCTCATAAAAGAGGGGGTGCAATTTTAAAATCAAGAGTGAAGACATCTTTATAGGTGCGTGTATAGAGTAGAGGTGCACATCTCATTCAAAGGGAGATTTAAGTTCCAACTGGAATTGCAAGTGCTATTTACAAGTGTGTGGGGCATGTAAATGTGCACGCCTCACAATAGGAGTAGTTCAAATTTAAAGTTTGTTGTTTTCCTATAGATGGAGCATGCCTAAAAGGTCAAATTTGATTTCAAAATAAAGTCTAAAAACTTGTGTATAGGCGTGTGTGGCATGACTCTTTTAAATCAAAGTTGAAGATCATTACCAAGGGCATGCCTATATATATATGCAACTACTGAAAGGATTTAACAATTAATAAGAGGAAGGTATCCCCTTCAAACATCACAACCTTTCAAACATAGTAGTTTGTTATTTATAGTGTAACAACCAATCAAAGGAAAAGCATAATCTTTTATTTAGAGCAAATCAAACGTATATAAAATCATTCAAATAGAAGTCAAGGGAACTTAAGAAAAGAAAAATAGTGGTTCTAAATACACTTCAACTTCTAGCACAAGTATAACACTAATATACATCAGCATGTTGCATAGTAGATATGATACATTAAAATGTTAAGGATCAACAAAACATCAAAAAACACAATAGAATACCACATCGTCTCACATTAGTAGTTGGTTAAAATAGAGTAAAGGATGAATGAACAACAAAGGTTTGTGAAATTCAAAGTATATAGACATTCATTACAACAAAATCTTCATCATCTACAACAGGGTGCCCAGGCATTTCAAGTGAATTTCTCTTCTAAAATCTATCAAAGATGCCTAGTAACAAGAGTTGTTTGCATAAGAAATTCAATAATTCTCCATTGATCCTTGGAACGGTATTTACCAATAAACAAAAAGTCATCCTTTTAGTTAAGGCATATGATATGAGATTTTTCTGTAACACATTCAAATTCGTCATTGGAGCAAGTTTTCAATCTCAATAATAATAGATCTTTAGGGTGTTCATTAACCAAAAGGAAAAACCAACATGCATAGTATCATCATAATGGTGTTGTTAGAGAGTGTGTTTTTATATGTTTCATGGCTTTTAGAGTATTCAAAGTTGTGAGCTTTAGCTAGGGTTTTTGCAGAAAAACCAATAAAGGGTTGTTAGATTCTAAAAGTAGGGAGAATATTAAACTTTTAGAGTGTCTTGAGCATTCTACCATGATTAACACAAGGGAAAAGCTTCATTATTTAGCGTTGCCTATCTAGAAGTCTATTTTTAGCCCACAGTCAAATAGTTTGCATTATTTTTAGCTCTCATTAAAAATATCCTATTCTATTTTTAGTTGTCATTGTTTTCAAGGAGAAGAGCATATTAAGAGGTGCTATTTTTAGCTAAATCTATAATTTATAGCATGTCCTATTTTTATTTTTAGCATGATACGAATTTTGAGGAGTTAGCTATTGTTAGATCATCTATCTATATCTTGCCATGTGAGAGGTGAGCTTTAAGTGTTAATTTGTAATAATTCCTATTGTCAGTCTAACTAGCAATTACATGGTTTTAGTTTCAGAATTAGAGGACATGATTTTGTACTAAAACTTGCATGTTATGCAAGTAGTCATAGTTAGATTAGAAATACAATTAAACTCTTTAATTTACTTTCATGCAATGTTTTCTAAACCTTATAAATAAGTGTTATTTTGCACTTCAATTGCTAAAGGGTAATTTTCATGCTTACTCATTGCTGAAATTGTTGTTCATTGAGTATTCATTATTGTTAATCTAAAATTTAGTATTTGTTTAATAGAATTTATTATGCCTATCTTTCTTATGAATTGCTATGGAGATGTTTTGTCTTAGTTGTTATGAGTTGAGGTAGATCAAATTACTTTTATAGTGAGTTTGCAAGCTTTGCATTGTAGGTTTGTTTGAAGTTAGAGATTGTGTCTTTGTATTGAGCCCTTAATTTAATTTACCAAAACATTTATGTCTTTATGTATTTAAGCCTATTCAATTATTATGTATACTTGCACACTATTTAGTCTCTACATTTAGTTGAACAATGCAAGCACGTAGATGTCAGGTCTTCTTTTAGTAAAAAACATAAAAAAACCTTTTACCTTGTGTTGAAGTGCATGTCAACCTTTTTCCCTAGGTGAATCCAAAAAGATACACATTTAATTTAGCATGAATGTGAAAAACCCTAGAAAACATTGTATAGATTGTAAATAGAAAGTAAATATTTTGTAGATTAGGTTCTAGTTTTTATTTATAGGAAGATTCCCCTTCTAATTTGAAGAGTGGTTCTACAACACATCTATTCTATTTTTTGTCACTGTAAAAGGTGCAAATTAAAACCACAAGGGTTTATAGTTCATAAAAAATCTTTCACCTTTAGAAGAAGAACCACTAGAATTGATGGCTAATTAGGAGGGTAACTATGCCAATAACAATCTCCCATCTCCATTATTGCCATGGGGAAATTAGATTGGTTTATTGACATTGATAAAAAATCAAGATCTTCCTTATGGATCAAGATTTTTTTTTTTAAAGTTCTACAGTGATGGCAAGCAACATCCTAATGAGCATGTTTCAACCTTTACCATTGCATGTGGAATTTTTATCCTATCACATAAAGATGTTGCAGTTTTCTTGTTTATGGAAAAATTACAAGGCACAATAGCTAATTGGTGTCACTTCAATAACAAGTTGGGATTCAATAAGTGACAAGTTCCTTGTATGCTTCAAGCCAACTAAAGATAGTCATATATTGTTTACACAACTCTCAAATGTTCACTTATTTGTGGAAACATTATAAGACACAACAACTGAATGGTTTCACCATCTTACCATTGATTTGCTCACTAGTTGGGATTCAATAAGTGACAAGTTCCTTGTATGCTTCAAGCCGATTGAAGATAGTCATATTTTGTTTGCACAACTCTCAAATGCCAATATAGATGATAGAAAACCTATGATAGCTACCAAATTGAGGGATGCTCAAGAACATGCCATCGATTTGGAGGATCATATGATCACTTCAAGAAGAATTTAGAAATATTTAATTAGGTCATTGGTTCCCTTGAACATCCCACCATTTTAGTAATATCCACCTCCTCTAAGAGAAAAATGATTCTTTCATCAATTATAGGAATGATGGATCTCATCTACCTACTCCTCCAACAAGGCGAGTATGAGAAGTTACTTTTCCTTCATGCACATATTACATGTTCCATGCAAAAGATCAACATGAAGGAAGAAGTTGTCTTGAAATGCAAAGGTTTGAATAGCTATTGACAACTTCAAATAAAAAGTAAGGGTCTTTGTGTAATCCTCAACATCTATTGGATGAACCCAATGGTTTTCTTGGATGTGATATACCTAATATGAACTTGATAACGTAAGGAATAAATTTTATAATCAAACATTGAATGACATTATGTGTTTGCATAAAATAGAACAATAATATCCACAAGAAGTAGAAATTTTTCTTACTTTGCTCAAATTCTTTAAGATTGAAGAGGGATTGTTGATGGAAGAAGACTTGATGTTACACAAGTATGCCATATATTTTTTGAGGAGGATGAAGTCACACAAACATCTAAGGATCAAAGTTACAAACAAGAAGAAGTCAAACACACTAGAGAAGACAATGAATTAGGTTACCTCTTTCCTTCATTCAAAGGGTTATTTGAAGAAGGTCTACAAAATATATAATAGAGGAAGGTTAGATCATTGAAGTTATTAAGATGGTATTTGAAATGGAGAGTCCCAAGTAAGTAGTTGATATTGTTCTTCAACATCTAAATACATTTTCAAAAGACCTAGATGCTTCTTTATTTATGAAGGTTGTTACTTCAAGTTTTGTGAATTTTGAGAGTGGTTTTGATAATAAATTTCAATGTCATTAGGCTGATATTTTTCATGATGTTAATGAAAGATCAAAGTTATATGAAGAATAATTTCTTGAAGATACTTCATCTCTCTAGAGGCACTTGTTAGGCACTTGTTAGATTAAAGTCTATGTGAAGGATTCATTACTAGATAGATCTTGATTGTTTTCCACAACATTTAGGGAGCAAGTATTTAGTGGAGGACACAATGAATTTCATTTTGAAGCTTGAGTTATCTTCATCCTCATCTTCAATAGATCTCATACATGATGGTGAAGATGTTGGTGTCAAGCATTTAATAGTTATCAGCGAGCCTATGCCAAAAAGGGTTATTATAGAAGATTAAGAATATCAAGAAAATGATAAGGAAATAGAGCTTGAGGAGGTAAAGATTCTAAGAGAAGTAATGATAAGAAATTTCAAGTGAAATATTTAGAAGAGAGAAAATTTGCTGATGGAAGTGGATATTTTTCTTCAAGATATCAAGGAAGAGGAAACACTGTACACATTAGAGGATTAAATTCCTATTCTTGCTTCTATATTAGAAGATTATGGATGGAAAAGTTTGTCACTAGAGATAGATATTTTTAACATGTGTACTTTGATAATGATCTAGTGTTTGAAGATTCAAACCATTGATGGTTTGTCAGATTCAAACCTTGATAGTTTGATGGATCATGATTCAATTGATGAAAATGTTGAAGAAGTACTGTTCATGCAAGGCTTACAATAAACACTTGTTCCAAACTTGGGGGGTCAAATACAGGGTATTGAGATCTTTCTTAAACAACCCCAAACACTTCTAGATGATAATTACACTAAGATGAAATACTATCTTGAATTACAATGCATTGATGAAATCCTACCATGGTTTACTTTGCAAGACTCTCAAGGTCTTCCTAAGTTTTTCTTTGGAATAGACCATTAACATCATTTGCAAGACTATACTATCAAAACTAAAATCTAAGCTCACAAAGAGAGGTTTCTATTTTTCTAACTTATAAATGGTTTCATGTAACCCATTTTGTTTCCCTTTGTTCTTTCTTGTAAAAGAGTTTTTATTTTATTTTTATTTTATATGTGTTTCCCTTGATTTGTGACATTTTTGTTATATAGTATTGTATTTCCCCTTTTGTGATGTAATGTTATGTTTTGTTGTTAGTTAGGTGATCTAGAATGTTTGTGTTAGGTAATTTAGCAGTATTTTCTCTTTATTGCCCAATTGATAAGAATCAACCTACTATAAACCATAGATTTTGAAGTCTTCCTATGCTACACGTATATGTTGTGCTCCCTTGACAATCTAATTATCGTACCCATATAGAATTTTGTATTCTGTTAAGTTTAAAGATAAAATACATTATTTTCCCAAGAGCAAGTCATATAGTTTGCTTTGTCTTATCATCTTTATTGTCCTTTTCTAAATATTCATAGGATCATAAGAAGGAGCTCTTGAAGTCATTTGTCTTGGTGATGAAAAGAGGATGTTGTTGGATACATGTACTAATTTTAAGGTCGAGTATGCACTTGATATAGGAATGAATTTAAAATTTCAAGCATTGGAATGTAAAAGGGTGACCCTTATGAAGGGAAGACTCATCCAAATTCAAGTCTAGATTTTCCATTTTGAGGTGTGTACCTCTGTAAGGGGGAATTGAAGTTGTGTTCAAAACTTTAAAAAAATTACTAAGTGTAGTTGTCAAGTGTGGACCTAAATAAAGAGATGAAAGTCAAATTTCAATTACAATGTAGAGGCGCATGTGTGAGATTGAGGCACACACTTGAAAGAAGTGAAGTCCAAACTTCCACTATCAAGTGCACATGGAAGAATTAAATGTGTACCTTTGAGAAGGAGGTGTTTAAAATGCAAAATTGCCTAAGTATGTCATGAGGTGCATCCTTTTTTAAATTTAAATCATATTTCCATATCATGGCATGTGTTTAGAGAAGCAAGTTCAAAAGTCAAAGGTGTGTGTCGAGTTCACAAGTGCACATTTGAAAATGATTCCAATATATGGATTCAAAGTCATAGATCTAGTTCACAAGGAGGTGTGTCTAAAACAAGGGATTCAAAATTTTAAAATGTTCAAGGGATAGTGTAGAAGGGCACACCTAGAGAATTAGTGTGTGCCTTATTAAAGGAATTTGATTTCAAAATTTGAAAATATCAAGGCCATATGCAAAGGTGTGTGTTTGACTCACAAGTGTGTGCCTCATA
Source organism: Cunninghamia lanceolata (assembly GCA_027924645.1). Lineage (NCBI taxonomy): Eukaryota > Viridiplantae > Streptophyta > Pinopsida > Cupressales > Cupressaceae > Cunninghamia > Cunninghamia lanceolata. The sequence continues at coordinate 5,047,967 of BSBN01000232.1, read as the reverse complement.
AAGGAGAAAGTTAAATTTTGAAATCTTGAGAGGAATTCATGTTTATGGGTGAGTGCTTAGAGAAGAAGCATGCACCTCATCAAATGGAGATTTAAGTTTCAATTAGAATTTACAATTGGTATTTAAAGGTACATGTGGTGTGTAAAGGTGCATGCTTCACAATAGAAGAAGTTCAAATTTAAAGTTTGTTGTTTTACTATGGATGGGGTACACCTAAAAGGGAAAATTTGATTCAAATAAAGTCTAAAAACCCATGTATAGGCATGTGTGGCATGAGAAAAGGTACACCTCATCAAAGGAATAAATTCATTTTTTAAATTAACTTCAAGAGAGGTTCATGTGGCATATGCAAGTGTGCATCTATCAAAGAGAGGATGACTATTTTAAATCAAAGTTGAAGATCATTGCCAAGGGCATGCCTATACATAGACAATTGACTATGCTATTTTAGCTTAAAGGATTCAACTATTAATAAGAGGAAGGTGTCCCCTTCAAACATCACAACCTTTCAAACATAGCTATTTGTTATTTATAGTTTAATACTTAGTTAAAGGAAAAGTAGATCCATTAGTTAGGGAAAATGAAAGGTGTATAAAATGAGTAGTTTTAGTCATTCAAATTGTTGGGTGAATATTTTTTCATCAACTAACTGAAGACAAAATGGTTATATCAACCACAGTGTGATGAGATTTAATCTCTCCTCTTAGAAAGGGGAGGCTCCCTTCTTATTGCTCGCTACAATCAATAAGTACTTAACTAGATTTATGTACGCTATAAACTAATATGTTGATGATGCTATATCATCTATTTCTCTTTTTTCATAAATGATGTTTCCTCTTTAATCCTTACAATGTATAATAAACTCAAAAACTACTTACTAGAACAATAATACCTAATATCAAGATTGAATGAACATATGAATACTCAAAATGATATCAGCGTGAACTAACCAAGAAATCCACAAAAGCACAAAGTCTTTTGTTATTTCTTTTGCTGATTTGAAGTTGGAAATGTATACAATATAGTGCAGCTCAAAGTCTCCACTGTATGCTATCAAGAGATTAATGAACACGGAAAATAACTAGCAGCTCAAAGTCTTCTAATATCTTCAACTCACGAACATAGAAAATAAACTCCAAAGATAATGTTGTAGTACAAAGACTCCAAAATCAGCTTTAGACCACCTCCTAGATTATATAAACTCACACTACTAATTTGATCAATTGCATAAGAAGGTACAAGAGAAAAGACATAAGAACATCTCCCATGCACCACAAGTATATTCCAAAACAAAGTTTGAATGCTCACTTGCTTTCCTTATTATTGATAAAATTTTGATTTACAACTTGAACACAAAGTTTCAAAATGCTCTTCAATTCAGCAGAGTTTCGCTTCAATAACTAAAAGATGACATTTACAAAAGAGGCCCTCTTTATTTATAGTGAGAGGCCATGAGTAAAAATAGGAAAAGTAAAACTAACTATGACTTATTCAAGAATAAGAGTCCTCATTGATTTAGGACTTTCCTTGTTTCTACATGTAGTTACATATTTGAAAAGTACATGTAGACATGTCCAAAACTAAATACAAAAAGCATAAAAGAAATGCTTAGAAAACAATCTAAGGCATGATCAACTGATCAACTCCCACCACCGTCCTTCTTCATGAATTCTTTGTACATTGTCAGCACTGCTTGCATTTCAATGCTATCTGGCCTAGAAGTGTTCTTTGAAATAGCACGAGCCCTAGTTACTGAGTCATTCACGTTGGTGGCTGCCTTCTCATACCTCCCCAAATTTGTCTTAAGATTATCTAGAGTCAACTGATAATCCAACAACTTATCCATAGAAGTCACTGAAAAAGTTTGTTCCTCAAATTCCTTTTCAAACATGCTGTTGAATTCTTGCACCATTTCCTCCGCAGAAAGAAACTTATGATCATCATCTACTAACTTGGATGGGATTTCCTCAAGCCTATTGAGAAGACTAACATCATTATCTTCACTAACTTCCCAGGCACTCTGCAAGTCTTTGATTAAATCTTTTAGAACATTGATTCGGTGAATCAAAGTCTCTTTAGTTTCAACATATGATTCATGATTGGAAATGATCCCAATCCCTATCAAAGTTTTTAGTTTCAACTTCTTCATTTACACCCACTCTTCTAGATTTTCATCCATGTCTTTAAGTTCTTGAGACAACATATCAAGTAACTCATCCAATTCAGCCCTTACATTTTCCATTTTACTTCTTTCCTTAGAAGTTGTCAAAAGAAGTGTACCTTATGCAATCATTCTTTCCAGAAATTCCCCAACCACTCTTCCTCTTGCACGTATCTTCTCAACCTTCTGAATGACAGGATCTTCAATAGTAGTAGCCATAGGTTCCATTGACTCTGAAGTCAATGTGGTTTTCTGTAGTATCGCAGTCAACTATTTAGCCTTGGCCTTATATTGATCCTTCATTTTCTTCTCTTGATCAAATTTAACAATAAGAGAATTGAGTGTGAATTGAGCATCAGCCTTTGCACCCTCATGTGTGATCTTCCCTAATTCAACTCTTAAGATTGAATAGTCATTCATATCAAAATCTTCCATAGTTGCATCAGGAGGAGGTTGTGCTATCTCTGCATACCTGTGACCTTTATCATCAAAGAGCCTGGATAGAGTCTTTGGCTTCTTTTTGGTTTTGGTTTTCACAGACACCAATTTCTCGAAGTCGAAGTCACCTAGGGAGATGGCTTAATTCTTTCTCTTCAGGGTATGTGCTGAAAGCCATGGAGGAAGTACTGACAAATTTGCACTCATATTAGAATCCATAATTGGTGCAGAAGGAGCTACATTCACACTAGTTGTGGTCACAATTGGTGAAGTATTGGCAAAAACAACACTTGGTATATCAACATTTGGAACTTTCTTAGAACTCGACATGAATTGATCTAAAGCAGATTGAGTACCAATATCATAAGATGGGGAAGACAAGCTTGCAAAGATCCAGAAGAACCAAAAACAACATCAAAAGCAGTCTTGGGGCTATCAAAAATGGTCTTAGGCGAAGATGGAGAAGAACCAGAAGATGGAATAACAATTGGAGTAACTAGGGTAATAGAGACAGTGGGCATAGAAAGAGAAATTGAAAAAGTGTTCAAAGGAGAAGAAACATGTGGCTCCTGGGACATGTCCTTTTGAGGAGACATGGTAGGCTCTTCATGTTGTTCTTGTTCTTGTTCTTTTCTGCTTCCTGTTCAATCTCTTCTCTTTCCTCTGAAGATATTTCCCCAGTGGTTAATTCTCCAGTAGCAGGATCTCTAATAGCCTGCTCTTCAGTAGCTATCTCTTCAGCAGTCAGCTCTTCTTCAACTACCTTAGCTTTCCCACCCTTAGACACAAATTTGATCTTAGGCTTGGTAACCTTGCTAGAGCTAGGTGCATCACTTTTGTTCTTTGTCCTCAACTCAGACTTCTTACCTGTTTGCTCTTGATTCTCCTCCTTAGATCCAGTGACAAAGTTCTTCAAACAGATACCTTTACCTTCCAACCAAACATTGGTGTTTGCTAATATAGGTTCAAATCTTTGCCTGATTGAAGTGAGTTCTTTCTTTGACCATTGAATAATAGGCAAAGAAGAGCCTTCAATATTCTCACTGATATAAGAAGGATTCAGAATATTGCCATTATCCACCATATCCTCTGGAATGTCTGCCAACTCCAAATCTTTAACTTGACTTAAAGTCAATCGGAAGTAGTCCATCTTCCTGATGTTTTCCTCTGTCCTTAGATCAGCCTAGACATCTTCTACCATAGGCTCATGAGACAAAGATTTCTTCTTCATTTTATCCTTAATCCTTCTGAATTCAAAGTTAGCTTTTTTCTTGAAATGCTTCATAGTAACAAGTTGCATTTCAGATTCAATGGCCTTAGCCTTAGTAGAAGTATGAATGGAATACCTGCTAATCTCAATCGAGAACTTGAAACCAAGTTTCTTCAGCTCCATTTGTTTATTATGCACAACAATGATCTGTTGGCATAATTCCATTAGCACAATCTTGTCACTTGGATACCTAGGTAACATATAGGGATAACCTTGGAAATAGCCAACCCTCAGATAAGTGAAAGTGGGAAAGTGCAGATACAAACAACCAAATCTGTTAACTACTGCCCAAGCTTCATCTGAAATACTCTTCTGTTCTAACTGTGTATCAAAAAGACATAAGAACACAACAAAGAAAGAATCATTAACCCTTTAGAAATGATGAATAGCTCCCTTTTGAGTCAATTGAGGATAATATTGATATACTGGCACCACCCACCAATCTCCCTATGATGATAGACCTGAAAAACTCCTCATAGATGCAGTAACATAAACAAGATAAGATGTCATATAAAACTTGGAAGTAGTCGACACCTTAGTAAGCTGCTCATGGATGGCATTGTTGATCTGTTCACCCCAAAATATCTTTTGATTTCCCTTCAATATTACTCTGATGTAGAGGTACATCCACTCATGAAAAGTGGAAGATGTAGAAAGTCCCTTTACTCTGCTGAGAAGAGTAATCAAATCACTGATTTCTTCAATGAAATCACTCCTAGGAAAGCTTTTAGGCCATCATGAGAGATTTGGCCTTGTTGACTTTAGCCATTTGGTATTGATTGCTACTACGCCCTTAATATTGGTGTACATAGGGTTATGAATAGTCGGCTTGTGGCTATCTTAACTCCTAATTAAGTCATATTATCATTATTATATTGTTATTTAGTTGTTTAGGTCAGCCTAAGGCTTCTATAGGGCTATCTAAGTCGACCTAGGTGATATCCTAGGCATAAATAGGTATATATAGGAGGTAGTGAGTCTCATTTCACATCATATTGAGTATTGTGTTCTTACTAAAGACTATTGGAGGTATCCCCCTCGAAGAGGATTAGGAGGTTGCCCCCTCAAAGTGGCATATTATTATCAAGTATTTGCAGCATATTACTATTATATTAAGATATTGTGCAAGTTGTTTCATTACAAGTGGTATCAGAGCATGATCTTGGCACCGTAGAGGCAAGATTTTTTCTCAACATTGGAGGCGATTTTGGGAAGAGCATAACTTTCAGATTTTAGCGAATTTTTTAAAGATTTTTAAAGGGTTTTGAAGACCATATTAAAGAAGATACAGTCCAGATTTCAGAGGAATTGAAGAAAAAAAAGTGAGTTATTGCAAAATTAGGGTTTCCAACAAATTCGCTCTCAAGGCAGCAAAATTGCTAATTTTTTTGATTTTTTTCTGGGTAAGTGGTATCTTGGCCTTAGTAAGTTACAGTAAAAATTTCAAAAAATTTACATTTCATTTGTGTGATTTATTTCAAAAATATTGGTTTCCATCATGACGGGGCCTGCAACAAGAGGCAAAAAGAATGCTGCCACACCGAGGAAATCCTCTGATAAGGATGAGGAAATAATAGAGGATAGTAATCCCAATGAGGAAATAAGTAAGTTCAAGGAAGAGGTTAAGAGGGATATGTGTGACCTAAGAGGAGATATATCAGATATACGAAGCATGTTAAGCGCATATATGAATGAACCAAGAAAGGAGTTCTCAAGCAACCAAGGTGAAACCTTCAAGTCGGCTAATAATGACACAAATTTTAATACTCCTATGGGATCTAGGAATTTTTTTCCAAAGGTGGATATGCGCAAGTTCGATGGTAAGGATCCTCTAACATGGATAAACCAAATGGAGAATTTTTTTGAAGTACATCAAATCCCATATGGACAAAAGGTCACGATGGCTTCCCTATAGCTAGAACCAGATCAATTCATTTGGTATCGTTGGCTTTGTACTCATTGGAGAAAAAAGGGTCTCACCGTCTCATGGTCAATTTTTACAGAACTCCAAGCACAATATAGCAATAGTGTGACAGACAACTTCTTCAGCCAGCTTGCTAAAATTCAACAAACAGGATCAGTTAAGGATTATATTCAAAAATTCCAAAATCTATCCTTAAGAGTGGATACAATTACAGAGGAGAACTTGAATGATTTATTCTTGGGTGGTCTCAAGGATCACATTCAACATGAGGTATGCATATTTAGTCCTAGCTCAGTAAATGAGTCTTTTATCTTGGCACATAGGGTAAAGGAGAAGTATTTGATTCCTAGAAAGCAAGGGGCTAATACGACAAGAGAGAAAGGATATTCAACACCTTCTCTTCCTCAACCTACTAGGTTGACTCCACAGCAAATTGAGGAGAAAAGAGCAAAAGGGTTGTGTTTCAATTGTGATAGCAAATACAGTCGAGGACATAAATGTAGTGAAAAGAAATTGTTCTATATTGAAGGTCGAAGTGAGGAAGAAGAGGAGGAACCCATATTAGAGGAGTATAGGGAGTCAAGTGAGGAATCACATGATTCTCAACCAATCATTTCTTGTCATGCACTCTCAGGTTTCAGTGCACCACAAACTCTCAAGGTAGTGGGTTTCTTAAAGAAGCAGAAAGTAATAGTGTTGATCGACTCAGGTAGTACTCATAATTTCATCAACAAAAAGTTGGCAACTCGTCTAAATTGTTTTATATATCCAGCCCCAGAGTTTCAGGTTTTGATTGCAGATGGGGGTATAGTTAGTTGTTCGGGGAAGTGTCATAGCATTAAATTATCCATGGGAGATTATCAACTTGATACCCCAATGTATGCAATAGCCATGGGTGCAGCAGATATTGTTTTGGGAGTACAATAGCTTACTACATTGGGAACAATTGAGATGAACTTCCAAGAACTATTCATGAGATTTCAATCAGAAGGAAAGGTAGTGGAGCTAAGGGGGTTGAAGGCAAAATCCCCATAAATGGTAAGCTCTCATCAAATGCAAAAGTTGCTTAAGAAAGGAGTAGATGGATTTGTGGCCCAGCTATGTTCATTAGAAGTCTCTCAATCTAATGCTCCTACTCATCCAGATTTACAAGCAATAATTGATCGTCACTTAGTGGTTCTTGGAGATATGCCTAAAGGACTTCCTCCTAAGAGGGATCATGACCATGCCATACAACTAGTTCCAGGTAGCCAACCACCAAACATCAGGCCTTATAGGTACCCACACATACAAAAAAGTGAGATAGAAAAAAATGTTGAGGAGATGCTAGAGGCAGGAATTATCAGGCATAGCCAAAGTGCTTACTCCTTGCCTGTGGTGATGGTGCGTAAGAAGGATGAAACTTGGCGCATGTGTCCAGATTATAGAGTGCTCAACATGTACACCATTAAAGATAAGTTTCCTATTCCAGTCATTGATGATTTGCTAGATGAATTGAATGGAGCTATGTATTTTACCAAGTTAGATCTTAGATCTGGTTATCACCAAATTCGGATTAAGGAGGAAGATATTTGTAAGATGACATTCCGAACTCATGAGGGTCGTTATGAATTTTTGGTGATGCCATTCGGCCTTACCAATGCACCATCTACATTCCAAAGTTTGATGAATTCCATTTTTAAGAAGTTCTTGAGAAAGTTTGTGTTAGCGTTCTTTGATGATATATTGATTTATAGCAAGACTTGGGAAGAACATTTGCAACATGTAGATCAAGCATTACAATTACTCAAAGATCATCAACTCTCTGCTAAGCCATCCAAGTGTGCTTTTGGTCTTAAGGAGGTGGAGTATTTGGGACACATAGTTTCACATGAAGGAGTAAAGGTGGACCCTAACAAAATTAAGGCTATCATGGAATGGCCTATTCCAAAAACCATTAAGAAACTGAGGGGTTTCTTGGGATTGATAGGTTACTCTAGAAGATTTGTGAAGAATTATGGTCGTATAGCAGCACCCCTCACCACTCTCTTGAAGAAGGATTCTTTTCATTGGAATGAGTCTGCTAATGTAGCATTTGAGCAATTGAAGGAGGCTATGTGTACAACTCCAGTGCTTGCCACTCCGGACTTCACCAAGGAATTCATTATGGAATGTGATGCTTCTAGAAATGGGATAGGAGCAGTTCTCATTGAAGAAGGTCGACCACTTGCTTTTGAGAGTCGTCAATTAAAGGGTAAAAATCAGCTCAAACCTATTTATGAGAAGGAAATGCTAGCATTCCTTCACGCAGTTAAACAATGGAGGCCTTATTTAATGGGCCGACACTTCAAGGTTAAGACAAATCATGATAGCCTAAAATATTTTTTGGAACAAAGACTATCCTCTGAAGAGCAACAAAAATGGGTCACTAAGATGTTGGGATATGACTTTGAGATTGTATATAAGAAAGGGAAGGAAAATATTGTGGCTGATGCATTTTCTAGGAAGGATGAGAAAGATGAAGCCTTATTGTGTGCCCTTTCAATATTACAAGCAAATTGGGTGGAAGAAGCCAAAGCAGAGTGACAAAATGATGTTGCAACAAGTAATCTCATCCAACAATTAAAAAGTGATCCTTGTAGTTCAGATAAGTTTTGTTTGAAGGGAGATATTCTTTGGTATAAAAAGCGCTTGTATCTCTGCAAGAATTCCACTCTTAAACACAAGATTCTCACAGAGCTACATGAGTCCCTAGTTGGTGGTCATTCAGGATTTTTGAAGACATATCATCGGGTCAAGCAAGATTTTTTTTGGGAAGGGCTAAAAGGTGAGGTGCAAAAATTTGTGGCTGAATGTTCGGTTTGTCAAAGAAATAAGGGGGAGACAATTAAGACACCAAGTCTCTTGCAACCCTTATCTATTCCTAGCCAGTGTTGGGAAGAGGTATCCATGGACTTCATCACAGGGCTTCCCAAATCTAAAGGTCATAATGTCATCATGGTAGTAGTTGATCGCCTCACTAAATATGCACATTTCATTGCATTATCACATCCTTTTATAGCAAGTGCAGTGCCAAAAGTTTTCTTGGAGAATATCCAAAAGCTACATGGTACACCTAAGGTTATTGTCAGTGATCGTGATCCTATCTTTACTAGTCACTTTTGGAAAGATTTATTCTCATGTTTGGGTACTCAATTGGCTCATAATTCTTCATACCATCCTCAATCAGATGGGCAAATTGAGGTTAATAAATGTTTGGAAGGATATCTACGTTGTTTCACTTCAGAGAAACAATCTCAATGGGTAGATTGGCTACCACTGGCAGAATGGTGGTATAACACTTCTTTTCATAGCTCATCAAAAATGTCTCCATTTTTGGCACTTTATGGATATCATCCTCCTTCCATCACATCATCATTAAAGGTGTCACCAAGAGTTCAGGCAGTAGAGGACCACTTGCTGCATCAACAATAGGTACTTTCAAGACCCAAGGAGAATTTAGCTATGGCACAAAATTGAATGAAACAACAGGTGGACCAACATCGTAGTGAAATTTTGAAGTTGGGGATTGGGTCTTCTTGAGATTGCAGCCTTATAAACAAATCTCAATGAAGCAACAAAAAAAGAATAATAAGTTGTCTCCAAGATATTATGGGCCATACCAAATCATGCAAAAGATTGGTAGTGTTGCCTACAAGCTAGAGTTGCCACCAACAACAAAGATACATCCAGTTTTTCATGTTTCTTGTTTGAAGAAGGTAATTGGGTAGAATATTCCTACTCAAATAGTAATACTAGAGCTCGATGAAGAAGGAAGAATAATTTTGGAACCAGAGGGCATTCTTCAAACACGCACGAAGAAGCTGAGGAATAGAACCCTCACTCAGTATCTCATCCAATGGAATAATTTACTAGTTGAAGAGGCCACATGGGAGGATGAGGAGTTCATTCAAAAGAATCCATACTTGGTTAGCATTGAGGACAATGCTTCTTTGAAGAGGGGGGGCATGCTACGCCCTTAATATTGGTGTACATAGGGTTATGAATAGTCAGCTTGTGGCTATCTTAACTCCTAATTAAGTCATATTATCATTATTATATTGTTATTTAGTTGTTTAGGTCGGCCTAAGGCTTCTATAGGGCTATCTAAGTCGGCCTGGGTGATATCCTAGGCATAAATAGGTATATATAGGAGGTAGTGAGTCTCATTTCACATCATATTGAGTATTGTGTTCTTACTAAAGACTATTGGAGGTACCCCCCTCGAAGAGGATTAGGAGGTTGCCCCCTCAAAGTGGCATATTATTATCAAGTATTTGCAGCATATTACTATTATATTAAGATATTGTGCAAGTTGTTTCATTACAATTGCCTTCTTTGTTGCCTTAGGATCCTTATCATATTCTTTCTGAGAATAATCAGGATTAATCTCTGCACAGGTGTCAAGGATAGGACACATGAAGATTTTATCCAAGAACTCTGGATCCAATCTTATAATCACATTCCCATTAGCATCATTAACACTCCTGTTATCCTTGTTATAGTGTGCCGCCACTTGAAGTACAAACTCAGGATTATGTCCGGCAACAGGGAAAGCAGCTACCAAGTGAATGTTGCTCCCTACAATCTGTTTCATAAAGTGATTGAGGGGTTGTTGTTTCATTCTCTCCACAAACTCGACCATGTCCACATGACCAATCTCAGTATCTCTAATCTCATCCACATTGGATGTCACAGATGTTACAAAATGCTCCCTGATACTTATACTTCATTACTTTTGACTTTTTCAGTAATGGATTAGTCATTTGAAACACAAGTGTCTTTATTGAAAGATGAACCTTGGAAAGTGTGCAAGAGAAACTGCAACATAAGATTCATGATTTTGCAGTGTTAGGAAAATATGGCAATAGGAAACTACAATGACAGAAATTATGTTCAAGAGCATGAGCTTAGCGAGGCTAGAGAGCGATAGAGGTGAGAAATGGAGTGAAAGCAGGCAATGGTTGCCAAAGGAAAAAATTCCTAGAGTTAGAGAAATTTGAGGGAGTGATGTAATGGCAGCGAAAATTGCCACCTCTGAAAGTAGAGGGAATTGATTTTGTGCAAGGGAGATGGATTTTGCCACCCTTACACATTGAGTAAAACTTGTAAGTGTTTGAGTGGTGGAAAATAACGCCTTTGCATATGATATGGAGTATTACATTAGGTATGGGCGGCAAAATTCACCGCCCCTACATTTATAGATTATGGGAAGTAATATGTATAGGCGGTGAAAATCACCACTTCTACATTTAAAGAAACAATTTAAGTTTTAACATGGGTGGCGAAATTCGTTGCTCATGCATATTATATTTGGAGAGTCAAAAACATGCATTGGTGGTGAAAATCGCTGCCCTTGCATGGAACAAGAAACATAAACTTAGGTGTAAGGTTAGCAAAAATCGCCGCCGTTACACCAAAGACAAACTTCAAAGGAAAAAGAAATGTTGGCAAGAATCGCTAACCATACAGAAGGAAAAATACAGAGTTTAACACTGGATTCTATAAATGTTGAAGTTTACTCCAAGAGCGACACAAAATTGACTCAAAACAAAGTTTTTACAAGACAACTTAAGAGCAGTGAAAAACCACCAAATCTAAAATAAAAGAAACGAAAACTATCACAGGAAATGATAAGGGTTTTACAGACAAATGCTAGGGTTTCATTAAAAACTTTTGTAGATAAAAGTGATAGATTTAAACAAAAACATTATAAACAAAGAAACCCTAAAGATAAGAACAAAAAATAAATGGAACGAACTAGGAAACAAAGTATCCCTTACCTGGTAACAAAGAAAGAAGAAACATCGAAAAACTTAGTTGAAACTCGATTGAATCCACACCACGATGCACGCCAAGGGACTTAAGGATTGGCTAAAGACACAGAGTGGTCAAGGAGGTTGAAAAACAAAGAAACAATGAAAAGTAAAACCAATAAAACCCATTTAAAATGTCAAAATCATGAAGATTGAAAGTGTATTAATGACACGTTAAGTGGAATGAATGATGTGTGGGCGAGGAAAAACATCACTCAAGCATACACTTATGGGGAAAAACATGCATGGACAGCAAATTTTTCCGCCCTTGCATAAGACAAGGGAAACGACATGTATTGACGGCAAAAATCACTACCCTTGCATGTTTAAAGAAAATTTTCTAACTCCAGAAAAGCATCAAACTTGAAAGTTGATTTGTTTTCCATTTCATGTGTTTTCACAAACTTTGAGAAACTGACAAGAGACAATACTCAGATGAATTCTCTAGGGCTAGGGGACTACACGTGAGGGCAAATGCGATTCACCTCGTTTTGCATGCTTAGAGTTGTAGGCTACAAAAAAGACAAGTTTTGTAGGGGTCATCCTACAAATTGAGTGCAACTAAATTTGAGGATAACACAAATAGAAGTAACATAACCTAGGAAAAACATAACATTAGTGAGTTGAATACCCTTCAATCTCCCCTAGAAGTAGAACACCAACATACATCAATAGGTCACACATTAGACATGATACAATATAATGCTAAGGATCAATAGGATACCAAAAAGCACAACATAATACCAGAACATTTGATGTTAGTAGTTAGTTAAAACAAAGCAAGGGATGAATGAATAATAGGGGTTTGTAACATTCAAAGTATACATACATTCATGATAGTGGGATCTTCATCATCTACAATAGGGTAGTCATTTAAAGTGAATTTCTCCTCTAAAATCTATCAAAGATGCCTAGTAATATAGTAGTTGTTTTCATTACAAATTCAATGAATTTTTATTGATCCTTGGAAGGGTGTTTACCAATAAGAAGAAAATCATCCTTTAGTCAAGGCATATGATATTAAATTTTTCCGTAACACATTTGAATTCATCACTGGAGCAAGTTTTTAGTCTCAATAATGATAGATCTTTAGGATGTTCATTAACCAAAAGGTAGAAATCAACATACATAGTATTATCATAATGGCATGTTTGGAGAGCATGTTATTACGTATTTCATGGTTTTCAAAGTATTTAGAGTTGTGAGATCTAACTACTAGGGTTGCAAAATAATCAACAAAGAGTTGTGTGCTTCTAAAATTAGGGAGAATGTTAAGTTTTTAGAGTGTCTTTAGAATTCTCCCATGATCAATTCAAGGGGAAACCTTCATCATTTAGAGTCGTGTATCTAGAAGTCTATTTAGCTCATGTTAAAATAGCCTAGGCTATTTTTAGCTGTCACTATTTTTGAGAAGAGCATATTCAAAGATTTTCTATTTTTAGCCAAAACTATTTATATCCTATGATATTTTAGTGGTATCTAATTTTAGCATAATGAGCTTTTTGAGGAGTCATCTATTGTTATATCATGTATCTATAGTTCTCTTGTGATGTTAGAGAGGTTAGCTTTAAGTACATTAATTTGTAATAATTCCTAGATCACTAGTCTAATTGGTAGTCACATGATTTTACTTTTAGAATTAGATAATAAAATTTTATAATAAAAATTGCATGTCACATGCAAACAATCATAGCTAGAGTACAAGTGCAGTTTATTTTTTTAATTTATTTTCATGTAATATTTTGTAAACCTTATAAATAAGTGCCATTTTGCATTTAGATTGCTAAATGTAATTTTCTTGAGCTTACTTGTTGCTAAAATTGCTATTCTTTGAGTATTCATTATTATTAATCCAAAATTTACTATTGATTCAATAGAATTTATTATGCCTATCTTGCTTCTAAATTGCTATTGAGATGTTTTGTCTTACTTGTTATGTGTGCTAAGGTAGATCAAATTGCTTTTAGCAAGCTTGCAAGATTTGTATTATAGGTTTGTTCAGAGTTGGAGATTGTGGCTCTATACTGATACCTTAATTTAATTTATCAAAGCATTTGTGTCTTTATGCATTTAAGCCCATTCAATCTTAATGTATACTTGCACTATTTAGTCCTTGTATTTGATTAAATAGCTTAAGCATGTATATGAAAGGTTTTATTCAATACAAAAGTATAAAAACCTTTTTCCTTGTGTTGAAGTGCATGTTATCCTTTTGATCTAGGTGAATACAAATATATACACATTTAATTTAGCACGAGTGTGCAACACCTCATAAAACATTGCACATATTGTAAATAACATGTACATATTGTATAGGTTAGGTTAGTTTTTATTTACATGGAGCTTCCCCTTCTAATCTTAAGGGTGGTTCTATCGCACACCTATTTTATTTTTTGTCACACTAGAAGGTGAAAATTAAAAAAACTAACAATAAGAAAGATCTTTCTCTCACTATACTGTTACTTTTTCAGAGCTTTCTAATGCTACTTTTATTACACAATTGGTTAAGTCTCCTCACAATTTGTTGCTTAATGTGCATTTTGGTCCATAGATTTCATAGTGGATTGGTACTAAGATTATATCTCCAACCTATTTACATGGTACATCTCCCTCTTCCCCACCTATCTCTCTTCCTCCATAGTTCCTCCACCTTTGAATTCTATGATTGAGATCCCTACAAAAAGTTTATTCAATACAAAAGTATAAAAACCTTTTGCCTTGTGTTGAAGTGCATGTTATCCTTTTGATCTAGGTGAATACAAATATATACACATTTAATTTAGCACGAGTGTGAAACACCTCATAAAACATTGCACATATTGTAAATAACATGTACATATTGTATAGGTTAGGTTAGTTTTTATTTACATGGAGCTTCCCCTTCTAATCTTAAGGGTGGTTCTATCGCACACCTATTTTATTTTTGTCACACTAGAAGGTGAAAATTAAAAAAACTAACAATAAGAAAGATCTTTCTCTCACTATACTGTTACTTTTTCAGAGCTTTCTAATGCTACTTTTATTACACGATTGGTTAAGTCTCCTCACAATTTGTTGTTTAATGTGCATTTTGGTCCATAGATTTCATAGTGGATTGGTACTAAGATTATCTCTCCAACCTATTTACATGGTACATCTCCCTCTTCCCCACCTATCTCTCTTCCTCCATAGTTCCTCCACCTTTGAATTCTATGATTGAGATCCCTATTTCCATCCTTAGGTGAAAGCAAAAGGATGGGGTGGAAAAGGGGCAAAAATTATTAGTGTAATAATATAATTGCACCTTATATTATGTTTACTTAGGTAATTTCTTTTTATTACTTAGGTAGATTAGAGATAATTGGTGCATGTCATTCCCTTGTTGTTTTGGATTCTTATGCCATATTTTCCTAATCCTTATCATCTTCAAATTTGAAAACTCATAGGCTATATATTGTAGTTCACTTCCTTTCATTATTATCTAATTGAATACAAATATTGGAATACTTTAATTTTATCTTTTGATTTCTTTGATTTTATGTCATCATACTACTATTTTATTCCTAGGAAGATTATATTTCATGTCTTTATTAAATATAACTTGGTATTAGAGTAGGGTAGATTATGTGGCATTTATTTTAAAATCTAGGATAGTTTTTCTATTCTTTTTCCTAGGTTTATATTCTTGCATTTAATGTGATTTTTTGATCACCCATTGTATGAGGTCTCTAGGGAAGAAATGAGTTGTTCCATTGAGATCATAAAGGTCAAATAAATTTAGGGTAAACTTTTATTTCATCCAAAATAGATGCCATTAAGTCTAATAATCAATTTTTTTCTTGTAGGGTTTGATTGGACAAAACTGATAGTGTCGTTCTATCTAGAGTGGCCAAAAACCCATAGATTGATTATCAAATCATCAAAATTTGAGCAGGTCATTCTAGGCTATGAGGGAATTTTCTACAAGCATGCTTTTAAAAATTCATGACATCCATATGGCTCTCTAATGTATTGTACAACATTAAAACTAGTGTTGAACTATTGCCACCATTGCTCTACCTCACCACCATTAGTTTGTAGCTCTACCACCATCGATATACATCTCTATCACCACCCAAGTGGTGCTATTAGATCTCACCACTGCCAATGCTTGTACTACTAGCCATATTGCCTCCACACCACCCTCGTACCACTTTTCTTAGGTGCTGATATTGATACACATTTCCTGAGCACCACCACCTATGCACCCAAGTGCATTTTTTCCCCTCTACAGGTATTATTTTGAATTAAGTATAATTTTTCTTAGGGTACAAAAATTTTGTACTTTTTTAAAAATTTCTCAAAACATTGCAAGGAATCCATTAGTGTTGTTAATTTTTTATTTTTCTAGTTATTTTTCTCTAAAATTATAAAAACCTTGTGCACTATAAACAAGAGTTTCTAATCTTGTTCCTTGTAAAAACACACTGTCCAATAAAAATCCACCACTACATAATTGTGGAGTATGATTGGGTGAGTATTAGGGTGTGTGTACCTATCTTTATCTCTCTCATGTTCTATTTCTTTGGTTCCTTTCTGCACAGTCCAACATGGCTAAACTATCTCCTCTAATGCCCACACCATTTAACTATTTTGCTTGGATAAGTAAAATGCAACTAATCATGTATAGTAAAGGATATTGGAGAATAATACATGGAATTGAAAAAGAACCAATAGCTAAACTAGATAGAACAACATTTCTTAAAAAAATTGATGAGGCATTTGACACTATGTGTTTAGTAATCTCACTCAATCTTTTGTTTTATGTGGAGTCACTAATAACACCTAATGAAATTTGGACAAAACTTGAAGGCTTCTATGGTGAGATTGATGAAATATGTGGCCATCAATT
The DNA here is from genome assembly GCA_027924645.1 of Cunninghamia lanceolata. NCBI lineage: Eukaryota > Viridiplantae > Streptophyta > Pinopsida > Cupressales > Cupressaceae > Cunninghamia > Cunninghamia lanceolata. The sequence goes on along the minus strand of BSBN01000232.1, from coordinate 5,031,470 downwards.
AGAAAATGAGTTGACCAATCTTAAACCTATTGACTTTGAGAGTATTCAAGACTTTTTAACACTTTTGAAGTCCCTTTGACTCAAATTAAAACAATGTCAAATCACTAGGTTTGATTGACAATTCGTTATAAGTATTCTCTCTAAGTTAGGTCTAGAACATTTTGTCTTTGTATCAACCTTCTATTCCACTAGAGATTCTTCAAGATCTAATTTTACCATGCCAACATTTGATGCATCTGTAGAATTCCTGACTTCTGAGTAGGATTTAAGCTAATTTAGATGGAGACAGTATCTAGTAAGTCTTTCAAATCCACTGCCATGATTACCAACCAATCACAAAAGAGTTAGAAAGGACCATAGTATTCAAGAAAATAGGAGAAGAAACAAAAGACATCTATAGAGAAACCCTCCTCTACTACTTCAAAAGTAGAAGGTCAACTAAAAGGGGAGTAAGTGTAGTTACTATAAGAAAGGGGCATGATGCATCTAAGCCCATGTAGAAGCAAATTGATTCACTCCTAAGTCCTCTAGTAAGTCTCCCTCCTCCAAAACTAGGAAAGGGAAAGGTAAATCTCTCATAGCCATTGTGTCTTCATCATCTCCAAAGACTTGGATATTTAAATTAGGTGCCACACAACACATGGCTTCATCTAAGGATTAGTTCTCTACACTTGAGTCATGTTATATTTTGACTATGCATATGGGTGATGATTAATAGTTGATGTTGAAGGATTAGGATTAGTTGATACGGATGGTGGATAAGTCAAAAATGTTCTATGTGTACCTTTGTTGTCTTCAAACTTACTCTCCATCTACCAGATTACTCATACAAGTTCAAGGAACTAAGTTAAGTTTAATCTAGACATAATCACCATTCAAGATCTTAAAGATGATTCTTAGTTCCCCTTCAATACTAACCATAAGACATGCTTGCACACTTTTTCACACTTTGAACTACTGATTTACCTCCCAAGACTCTCCTAAGACTCACTTAGATGATGTGGATAAACTATGGCATGAGTGGTTTGGTCACTTGAATTACTATTACCTTCAACAATTAGTTAAGTAGTATGAAATGGTTACAAGACTTCCTTTGATATCCTTCTCTAATGGTGTCTATCATGGTTGTGCATCAAGTAAGAATCCTAAAGAGAAATATGACAAAGGAAAGGCTAAAAGAGATTCAAAAACTATTGAGTTGATTCATAGTGATCTTGTAGGTCCCTTTCCTATTTTTTGTTCAACAAATGTCTGTATCTCCTCATTTTCTTAGATTATTTCTCACACTTTACAATGATATTTTTCATTCACAAGAAGAATAAAGTGTTTGAAAAGTTTCAACACTTCAAGGCCTTCACTAAGAAATTGATAGGCAAGGACATCAAAATCCTTCACATTGATAATGAAAAGGAGTATGCCAATAATTAGTTCGAGGATTTATGTTTTATTGAAGGGATTAATATTCATCACACTATTCTATATATCCCACAATAGAATAAATTAGTAGAAAGGGAGAGTAGGTCCTTGAAAGAAATGGCTAACTACATGATTCAATCATGATAACTAGCACTAGAGTACTAAATAAACTATGCTAACTACATATATAATTGCACTCCACACAAAGCCTTGGAAGGCACCACTCTAATTGAGGCTTGGAATGGTCACAAACCATTAGTTAAGAACTTAAGTGTTTTTTTAATCTCAATCTTGGGCCCACATACCTTTAAAGAAAAATAAGGCCATGGAACCTCAAAACAAGCCTTAGAGAGGGTATAATTTAAGAATTGGCTCGTAAAAAATTCTGTAGAAGACTTAGTGAATCCCCTATGTAGAGACATAATTCTTTTGGCATTTTTTCCCTGAAATTAAACCAAAGTGATAAAGTGGGTGGTTGTTTTATGTTAAAGTATAAATTTAAAAATAAATTATGGGTGATTGGGAAACTAAAGTTCATTCTCATTTTTAATCAATATGGTGAATGAGGACCTAAATTTTTGATAATATATTAATTGAGGTGGCAAAAGAAGGCTAAATTTTTGATAATTTTTAATTGAGGTGGTGAATTAAGCCTAAATTCACCATAATTTTTTAATTGAGGTGGCAAATTAAGGCTAAATTGCCCATTATTTTTTATTGAGGTGGTAAATTAAGCCTAAATTTCAATAAATTTATAATTGAGGAGGCAAATTAAAACCTAAAGCAATATAAATTTGTAATTGTGGTAGAAAATTAAAACCTAAATTAAAACAAATTTGTAAGTTAAGTGGCAAATTATTAAAAATAAAAATATTTGTGCATATCTTACATAACATCCATGTGATACTTTGTGTGAAAAGACATCCTTGTGCATCACTAATATTTTGGTTTAATTTAACAATACTTTGAGTGAAAGGCCAACCTTTGCTATCGTTACCATTTTCATTTAATTTGGTTATGAAAAGATGGCCTTCATCATCTTTAACATTTTCATTTAATTCAACACATTGGAAAATATGCATAAATATTATCTAGGCATTGGTAATCTTATTATTGTATGTCGAATTAAATGGAAATGGTAATGATGATGAAAGTTGTTCTTTCATTCAAAGTATCACACAAATGTTATTTAAGATGGGCCAATGCAAAAATATTATCTATGGATCTGTAATTTGATTATTGTATTCTTTACTCACTTTGTTCAATATAAAGAAAATAGTTTCATTTAATTCACCTGGAAATGACATTATGAAGAGGTAACTCATCACATGCTTGACAAACCATTGTAATCTTGCCCTACATCTGCTCTCTTCATTTTGTAGAAATATCATTATGCTTGCTACGCCCTTAATCCTATAGTGTGTATAGGGTTATGAATAGTCAGCTTGTGGCTATCTTAACTCTTAATTAAGTCATATTATCATTATTTTATTGTTATTTAGTTGTTTAGGTCGACCTAAGGCTTATATAGGCCCATATAAGTCGGCCTAGGTGATATCCTAGGCATAAATAGGTATATATATAGGAGGTAGCGAGTCTTATTTCATCATATTCAATATTGTGTTCTCATTGAAGACTATTGGAGGTATCCCCCTTGAAGTGGTTTTGGAGGTTGCCCCCTCGAAGTGGCATATTATTATCAAGTGATTGCAGCATATTTACTATTATATTCAGATATTATGCAAGTTGTTTCATTACAAGTGGTATCAGAGCATGATCTTGGCAACGTGAAGACAAAAACTAGGCGATTTTTTTTCTGATTTGGAGGTCATTTTGGAAAGCGCATAACTTTCAAATTTTGGCAAATTTTTTTCTGATTTTAAAAGGGTTTTTGAAGAACATATTGAAGCTGCTATAGTCTAGAATTCAGAGCATTTGGAGCAAAATTAAGCGAGTTATAGCAGAATTAGGGTTTCTGCCCTTATTTTTTGAAAAACATATATCTCTTATTTTGTCGAATCTCTAAAAGATTTTTTGTGGGTTTTTCAATATAATAGTGAAGCTACTACAGTCCAGATTTGAGAACAATTGGAGTAGAATAAAGGGAGTTATTTATAAATTAGTGTTTCCACCAATTTCTCTCTCCAAGCTGCACAATTTTGAATTTCTTCACAATTTTTTCAGGGAAGTGAGATCTTGGCCTTGGTAAGTTACAGTAAAAATTTCAGATTGATTTGATTTGTTTTGTGTGATTTATTACAAAATTATTTTTTCCAATCATGACGGGTCCTTCAACAAGGGGCAAAAAGAATGTTACCACATCGAGAAAAACTCCAAGCAAGGAGGAGGTGGAAAATGAGGATGTTGATCAAAAAGAATATGAAAATATACTTGAACTTATTCATAAAGAAAATATCAAGATGAAAGGTGAAATCTTGTCCATTATGGGTGAACAAATGAAAGGGTTGGCTAAGTCATGTGATATTGAGAAAATTCTGGAGGTACTTTCCAAACATAAGCAGTCACAACACCAAGATGTGGAGGAAGAGGATTCTACAAAAGGGAAGGGTGTTTTTGGGTTTGAATCAAATCTCAAGATGGATCATCACACCACTCATTTTATGGCAAGGAATTTCACACCAAAGTTGGATATGCAAAAGTTTGATGGTCAAGATCCTACCAATTGGCTCTGTCAAATGGAGCAATTCTTTGATATCCACCATGTTCCATGTCAACAAAATGTGGCCATGGCTTCCTTATACTTGGAACCTGATCAATTCATTTGGTACTGTTGGCTATGTGAAGAAAAGAAAGCAAAAGGATGCATTGTCACTTGGTCGGTTTTCTAAGAAGAACTCATTACTCATTATGGTGAAAATCTTATGGATAGCTACTTTAGCCAAATTACCAAATTAAGACAAACAGGTATGGTCAAGGATTACATTCATCAATTTCATACTTTGTCTTTAAGAGTGGAAAATGTGTCTACAGAAAATTTGTTGGAGCTATTCATTGGTGGCCTAAAGGATCACATTAAATATGAGGTACGCATGTTTCATCCAAATTCCATCTTAGATGCAATGATTATGGCAAGGCAAGTAGAGGAAAAATTTATGGTTAATAAAAGGCAAGGTTTTATAAACATAAGAGATAAAAGCACTACTACACAGTCACTTCCACAACCTACTAGGCTAACACCACAACAAATTGAAGAGAAGAGAGCAAAAGGATTATGTTTTAATTGTGATAGCAAATATAGTAGAGGACACAAATGCACTGAAAAGAAATTGTTCTATATTGAAGGGCCAAGTGAGGAAGAAGAAGAGGTACCAATAGTAGAGAGTGACAATGAGATAGAGGAGGAGTCAAGAGATACTCAACCAATCATTTCTTGCCATGCACTTTCAGGTTTTAGTACCCCACAAACTCTCAAGGTAGTGGGTTTCTTAAAGAAAGAAAAAGTAACAGTGTTGATAGACTCAGGTAGCACTCATAACTTCATCAACAAAAAGTTGGCCACTCGTCTAAATTGTTTTATATATCCAGCTCCAGAATTTCAGGTCTTGATTGCAGATGGCGGTACTGTTAGTTGTTCAGGAAAATGCCATAGCATTAAATTATCCGTGGGAGATTATCATCTTAATTGTCCAATGTATGCTATCTCAATGGGTGCAGCAGATATTGTTTTGGGAGTACAGTGGCTCACCACTTTGGGAACAATTGAATTGAACTTCCAAGAACTATTCATGCGCTTTCAATCAAAGGGAAGAATAATAGAATTACGAGGGATGCGTGCAAAGTCACCATAGATAGTAAGTTCTTACCAAATGCAAAAGATATTGAAGAAAGGGGTAGATGGGATGGTAGCCCAATTATTTTCATTAGAAGCATATCACTCAAAGGCTTCTACACCATTGGATCTACAAGCAATTATAGATAAGCACTCTGTAGTTTTTGGGGAGATGCCAAAAGGATTGCCTCCTAGGAGAGATCATGATCATGCCATTCAACTAGTACTAGGGAGCCAACCACCCAACATCAGGCCCTACAGATATCCATATGCTCAGAAAAGTGAGATTGAGAAGATAGTTCAAGAGATGCTAGAAGCAGGCATTATCAGGCATAGTCAAAGTGCTTACTCATCTCCTGTGGTAATGGTGCGTAAGAAGGATGAAACTTGGAGGATGTGTCCAGATTACAGGGAGCTTAACAAGTTCACCATAAAAGATAAGTTTCCTATTCCAGTAATTGATGATTTGTTAGATGAGCTTAATGGTGCTATTTATTTTACAAAACTTGATCTCTGTTCTGGTTATCATCAAATTAGAATTAGAGATGAGGATGTACATAAGACAACTTTTAGAACCCATGGGGGCCACTATGAATTTTTGGTAATGCCTTTTGGTCTCACTAATGCACCGTTGACATTTCAAAGTTTGATGAACTCTATCTTTAGGCCATTTTTGAGGAAATTTGTTTTGGTATTTTTTGATGACATCTTAATATATAGTAAAACATGGGAGGAACACTTGCAACATGTAAATCAAGCATTGGACATTTTGAAGCAGAATCAGTTGTATGCTAAACCATCCAAGTCTATCTTTGGTGTCAAAGAAGTGGAGTACCTTGGTCACATTGTGTCACATGAGGGAGTCAAGGTGGACCCTCATAAGATCCAAGCAATTGTAGAGTGGAAAATTCCTAAGACCCTTAAGAACTTATGAGGTTTTTTAGGGCTTACAGGGTATTATCGCCGATTTGTAAATAATTATGGTAGCATAGCATCTCCTCTCACATCCTTGTTAAAGAAGGATGCTTTCCAATGGAATGAAGTAGCGACAAGGGCATTTGAGAAACTAAAGGAAGCCATGTGCACAACTCCAGTCCTAGCTACCCCAGATTTTTCTAAAACATTTGTTGTTGAATATGATGCTTCAGGACATGGAATAGGAGCAGTACTTATGCAAGAAGGAAAACCCATAGCATTTGAAAGTCGCTAAGTCAAAGGTAAGAATTTGTTGAAGCCAGTTTATGAGAAGGAAATGTTGGCTATCTTGCATGCAGTCAAACAATGGAGACCTTATCTAATGGGATGACACTTTAAGGTCAAGACAGATCATGATAGTCTCAAATATTTCTTGGAACAGAGGTTATCATCTGAAGAACAACAAAAATGGGTCACAAAGATGTTGGGATATGACTTTGAGATCATATATAAGAAAGGTAAGGAGAATGTTGTGGCTGATGCTCTATCAAGGCGTGATGAACCCACAGAATCATTTTTATTTGCCATTTCCATGTTACAAGCAGACTAGGTAAATGGGGCAAGAGAGGAGTGGGAGAAGGACATAGATACTCTAAGGCTCATTGAGAAACACCAACAGGAATCAAGTGTGTCTGACAAATTTTCATGGAAAGGAAATATTTTATGGTACAAGGAGAGGTTATACCTTTGCAAGAATTCAACTCTTAAGCTTAAGGTGTTGGAAGAACTACACGCTTCTCCAATAGCTGGGCACTCAGGATTCCTCAAAACTTATCATAGAATCAAGCAAGATTTCTTTTGGGAAGGGCTGAAAGGGGATGTTCAAAAATTTGTGGTTGAATGCATGGTATGTCAACAACATAAAGGGGAGACAGTTAAGACTCCGGGTCTTCTACAACCCTTATGTATCCCAAGTCAAAGGTGGGAGGAGGTATCTACGGATTTCATCACAGGTTTGCCTAGATCTAAAGGAAAAAATGTCATCATGGTTGTTGTGGATTGTCTCACCAAATATGGTCACTTTTGTGCTTTGGCACAACCATTGGCAGCAAGCACTATAGCAATAGCTTTTATGAATACTATTCAGAAACTGCATGGGACTCTGAAAGTTATAGTCAGTGATTGTGACCCTATATTTACAAGTAATTTTTGGACTGACTTGTTTTCATGCTTGGGCACTCAACTTGCTCGTAGTTCATCATATCACCCCTAGTTAGATGGACAGACAGAAGTGGTCAACAAATGCTTGGAAGGCTATCTCTGTTGTTTTGCTTCAGATAAACAAGAGAGATGGGTGCAATGGCTACCACTAGCAGAATGGTGGTACAACACTTCTTTCCATGCTTCTTCCAAGATGTCTCCATTTTTAGCTCTATATGGTTACCACCCACCATCAATCATCTCTTCATTGCGGGCACAACCAAAGGTTCACACAGTCGAAGAACACATCCATCATCAGCAAGAGGTATTGGCTAGTCTTCGAGAGAACTTGGCAATGGCACAAAATAGAATGAATCAACAAGTTGATCAACACCGTAGTGAAAGAACTTTTGAAGTGGGAGATTGGGTCTTTGTGCGACTACAACCATACAAGCAAATGTCTCTAAAACAATAACATAAAGCTAACAAGCTGGCACCCAAGTACTATGGTCCTTATAAGGTGTTGCAGAAGATTGACAATGTAGCATATAAATTGGAGCTTCCCATATCAACAAAAAATCATCCAGTTTTTCATGTTTCCTGCTTGAAGAAGGTTATTGGGAATAAAGTGGTAGCACAGACTAAGTTACCTAAGCTTGATGAGGAGGGAAGAATAGTTGTGGATCATGAGAGAATTATTCAAACACGCACCAAGAAGCTGAGGACAAGGGAAATCATAGAATATCTAATTAAATGGAAGAACTCTCCAGTTGAGGAAGCTACATGGGAGAATGAGGAATTCATGCAAAAGCATCCACGTTTGGTCAGCATTGAGGACAATGCTTCTTTGAAGAGGGGGGGCATGCTACGCCCTTAATCCTATAGTGTGTATAGGGTTATGAATAGTTGGCTTGTGGCTATCTTAACTCTTAATTAAGTCATTATCATTATTTTATTGTTATTCAGTTGTTTGGGTTGTCCTAAGGCTTATATAGGCCCATCTAAGTCAGCCTAGGTGATATCCTAGGCATAAATAGGTATATATATAGGAGGTAGTGAGTCTTATTTCATCATATTTAGTATTGTGTTCTCATTGAAGACTATTGGAGGTATCCCCCTCAAAGTGGTTTTGGAGGTTGCCCCCTCGAAGTGGCATATTATTATCAAGTGTTTGTAGCATATTTACTATTATATTCAGATATTGTGTAAGTTGTTTCATTACAATGCTCTACAAATATTGTCCTTTGAGATCATGGGGCTTCTCTTCTTCTTTTGTGATCTTTATAGAGAGATGGGTTTCCGTGGACCCATCTAGCAAAGTTGCTTAAACATTATCTTCAATTCTCCCTTACATGAGACAAAGGTGGACATTATGGAAGTCATTGGCATCAACTACTTGGAGCTTGATATGAGGAGTTGTGTAAATTCTGAGCTAGCATCCTATTTTCTATCTAATTTCCTCTAGTTTACTCAATCCACGACAATAATGGTATTGGTGGAAAAAATATTTATTTGACCATAATTTTGACTTGGGATGGATGTAGTTATAGTAATGGATTGGCAATTTCCATAGGATAATTTACTAGTTGAAGATGAGTTCAGAGACATGGCTTCTATAAGAGAACTATGTGGGTTGGAGTAGAGAATCATGAGGCTCACCTATAATATCTGTGATTAGTGAAATCAAAATGAAAGGAAAAACACAAAACCAAAGCATAAACACAAATGGTATACCTTCAAGATGACCCACAAATCCAACATGAGGTGGAGAGTGATGTACCCAAATTCACTCTAGCTATACCTAAGATGCTCAATGAGATGTGAAATGCTCTCAAACTATGCAACTCACTAAATGGACGTAGCTCAAGAGGAGAGATTTTGGCATAATAACTTTGTTCAAATTGTGGATGATGAAATGGCTTGAGGAGTGTTGTATTTATAGGCATTCTGGGAGAGGATTTAATCTAAGGGTAGAGATTGATTTGGAAGATTAATGGTGGAGGGTGAAAGTGATGTGGAGGGCCTAGATTCAATCTTGAAAAATGGAGGGCTAGGAATAAAGATGAATTTTAAATTCATCTTGGGAAAGGGGTGGAGTTAATGAGGTTGGGTGAGATGGATTATATGTGAATTAAAAATTCACATGGGGAAGAGTAAAATGAATTAAAAATTCATTTGGGAAGAGTGGATATTAATGAGTTATGACATGTGTAAGGGGTGTAAGAGGTATTAAATGTGATGTTGGACACGTGTATAAAAAATTAATTTATGTGGGATATATTTCAATTTTTTATTTGGAGGATGTGGGGAAGGTGTGAAGCTACGTTTGACCACTTTAATTAGGGTGATTAGCCTAATTAATATGGCTGGAAAAAATTAGGGAATGGGTTAATGATAGGTTTAGGATTAATTAAATAAGGTTTTATTTAATTAATCCTAGATCTAGGGTCATGTAGGTTAGGCTAGGTAATTAAATAATAGATATTTAATTAGCTAGGGTAGGGATAGGTTGATTAATAGGCTGAATTAATTAACCTAATTAATTGGGTTTTAGGAAAAAGGGGGAATTAATCAAATAAATATTTGCACATTTATTTAATTAATTGGGTAATGTTAGACTATTGAATTAATAAAATTAATTCGATTTGGCAGGATGAATGGAGGAAAAATAGGTGTTGAATAGGATAATTAATTAAATAAAAATTTAATTAATTGTTTGGAAGGGGAATTGGTGTGTTTAGTGATGTTGAGAGTCGGTTTGATGGCAAAGACATTTTTTAGGTGTCTACATTTGCCCCTCTTTGATGTGGCGTCAAGACCTAGCAGGGAAGTGGCATCAAGTCAAAGAAAAATATGCCCCAGCTGCTGGGAAGGAATGAAATGAGTGAGGGATGCCCCCTCGAGAGGTCGGTTGAAAAAATAATTTTTTTTTGGGTGAGCTCTCGAAAGGAGGAAACGGAGGTGACAGTCGGATAGAGGATGGAAAAATAGGATGATAGAAAAAAAATGGGAAAAATGGTTGTGATCTGCACCCTGGGGAGGAAAAAGTGTGTGGGAAGATGACATGGCTTGCTATAAATAGAAAAGTGGGCCCTAAGAGTGCCACATTTGCACACATAGAGCCACGTGGATGAAGGAGAGAAGAAGAGGATGGCGAACCGTAACTCGATGTTCCCACTCTTCGAGCACATTTCTGAGTGATTCTGACCATACGAGAGATCACCACAGGCTGGACCCCAGGTATGCCCCAACCCTAGCTTTGTCATTTTTTGCATTTTTTGCATTTATTATGTTGGGAAATTGGGTTCTTAGGTTCTGGCACCATCAAGGGATCGATTGGCGCCAATTAGGCCACAGATTGGCACCATCCTGTAGATTGGCACCATCCGACAAAAGGGAAACGTGGCGAATCGACGCCAAAATAGGTTGTTTTGGTGCCATCCTCTATATTGGTGCAATATTGCGCTGGGTTAGGGTTTGGTAAAGTGGCACCAAATAGGGCAATGGGTGGCGCGATCTTCTGGATCAACGGAAAACAAGAAAATGGCACAATCTGGTGTACTGGCGCCATGCTAGTGTGTGACACAATCTATAGAATTGGTGCCATTGGGTAACGTGGCACCATCTCGAGGAGTGTCACTGAAAGGAATTGTGGCACTATTTCATGAAATAGCGCATTCAGCTAAAATGGCAAAGATCTGTACAGTGGCGCTATCTTCTGTTGTGGTGCCATAAAGGAATCGAGTAGCCCCATCTGTAAAGTTGGCGCAAAAGATGGTTATTGGGCGCCAAAATGAATTTGGCTTCTAGTGACAAAAAATTTGATGCGAAGGGTTGGATTTTGGAAGAAGAGATATGTTTTGACAAGCATTTGTGGATGCAAGTGGACATATCTTTCATTGTGAGCTTACGGGAGTGACGTGTGCCTTCGGTGATGCAGCTATTTGACGGCTTTGATGGACTGACTCAGGGTCAGATGGCGAGGTTAGGACTATTGACTGTATTAGAGATGCTAGTGTTATGAGCTCACATAGCACTAATGACAGCTCTTTTAGAGCATTATCGTCCCAAGACGTGCTCCTTTCTCCTGCCAATAGGAGAGATCACTATCACACTTGAGGATGTTTATCGCATCCTCATGTTACCTATTCATGGTGATCGAGTGGTGAATGACACGAGGAGAGGATGAAGGGCCTTAGGCAGAGTGTTTGCCCCAGGTCGGCTAGAGGTATGAGCAGATAGGTGAGAGATGAGTTACGAGGTGACCTTGGTTGCGGGTGCAGATCAGCTCACATTATTCTTGTGTGCATTGATAGGAGGTGTGGTGATGCCAGATCAGTGGGCCAGAGGTTTTCCTGTTGGATGGGGAGAGATGATAGAGGGGATGGTTCGGGATGGGACTATGTATGCTTGGGGGCCTTGTATGCTTGCACAGTTGTATCATGAGATGCATACAGTAGTTTATCATTATGATTCAACATTATCAGTTGGGGTTATATTACTACATGTATGGGCATGGGAGCATATTGCTATCACGAGGCCAAGATGTGGATACTATCACCGTCCATTCAAGGCATTTGTATTTTTGTATCGAGATGCTAAGTACTCCTACATAGGGTAGGTACGATATTAGCGACGAGTGTTGGATGATGTGATTTGGGTTACCTGGCAACCATATATTGGGGTAGAGCCATGGCTAGATGAGGATACCCACCTACCGTATACATTCTGGCTGTGGTATCTGATGGGTCGAGGTGACCACACCATTGACATGTATTTGCCATCGCGGGTCATGCGCCAGTTTGGTTTATGACAGGATGTTCCTCAGCAGATGGCTATATTCGCACGGACACCTCAGGATCATCAGAGATGGCCCCTGACCATACAACCATAGGTGGCTATTGGAGACTTTGTGGCTTTGCGGCCATTGATATGGGATTGGGAGAGTATGGTGATCGATGCAGACACCACGGCGGCTTATGATACCTAGTGGCAAATGTGGTGACCTACTCAGTTTACAGATCCAGCTGAGGAGCCAAATATGATGGAGGAGCCAGGAGCAGATGAGGAGGATGTTGTTGAGGAGGAGATAGTGATGGAGGAGGTGGAGATAGGGGATGATGATCTGATTAGAGTTTTGGTAGCAGTGGCATCTGGGTAGGCAGAGGCTGAGGGAGAGGTAGAGGGAGAGGGAGACAAGCAGTGATACCTCCCTTGCAGGTACCGTCATAGGGACAAGAGGGGCAGTAGGGTTCATAGCAATAGTAGGTACCTACATAATAGGTATAGGTAGGAGAGGTATTGAGGTAGAGGGCAACTTGGCAATGTAGTGGGAGGCAGAGGACACCTGCAGTTCTGGCAGCACAGCAGGCACCCAGGCTGGAGGTGAGGCATAGGTCCGTGCAACAGCATATTGCAGAGGCTGCCACTGGGTTTATAGGGGCTGGGCAGACAAAGGTAGGCAGCTCGGGTGCAGGTGTTGGTTCAGCTCTAAGAGAGCGTTCCTCTCATCGATGCACCTGAGGTGAGGATGAGAAGGAGATACAAACGTTGCAGGGACAGGTCACCAATTTACAGAAGACCTTGGAGAGTTAGGAGCAGAAGCTAGTGTAGTTGCGGGGAGTGGATGCATTATTAGATGGAGAAGATGGACAGGTGGGTGCACTACAGGCATAGTTATCATAGGCCTAGGCCTAGATAGCGACCCCGATTGGTGAGAGGGACTCAGAGAGAGCCCTATGACAGGCTGCGGAGGTGAGGGCACAACAGGTGGAAGCTCAAGTGGTGAGCTTACAGGGGACTGTAGCAGGTACAGGCATGGGCCCAGTGTTAGCACTGATGTAGACACAGATTTCACAACTGACTGGAGAGGTTGTAGAGCAGAGGGGTCAAGCCGAGTATTATCACATAACCTATTGTTCGATTGTTTCGAAGGGTCAGCAGATCCCTAGTTATAGTCAGCAGAGCGGCTCACGGATGTCTGGGTCTCATAGATCCAAATCTATTTAGTCAGTGCGACAATGTATGGGCCCTCCATCATAGCTACCACAACAGTAGGCACAGCCATAGCCACAGCCACAACCACGGCCAGGATCCCCTACTGACTCAGGGAGAGGATCATCAGCGCAAGGCTGACGTATATTGTTGTATATTTTTGGGCCCTTTGAGGCCTTTTGTATCATGACTTGTATTATTTTGAATGATGTTCATTATGTTTTTGGTGATGTATTATGACACTTGATGATATATGATGATGATGATGATTATGCATTTATGATGTGTTATGGATTATGTTGATGTATTCACCTATGTTTTATGATGATGTTTATGTTTATGGATGCATTATGTGATGTGATGCAGTTATGATTGTATGCATATTATGATGATGTGATGATTTTATGAGATGTTATGGATGCCCTTATGATGTATGTGATGGATATATGTGTGATGATGGCATATGATGGTATAATGTTATGATTTGCTTATGTTTTATTGGTGTGATTGCTACCTCATGTCGACCACATAGTTGTATAGTATGATATGATGCTATGGTTTATTTCTGATGATGACATGATGGATGTTTTTATTTATGTTGCGTTATGTGGTTTTTATGGGCGATGATTACATTGATGGTACTTAGCGGACTTATTGGCAAGCCCTTATTAATGGTAATTTAATTTATATATTAATGGTTGTAAGGATTTTCTGATGTTTGTGATATCTGAGATGACCTTGTGGATTTATGGATGGATTCTTTATTATGATGCTTATGATGTGTGTAGGTGGTACTTGGCGGGCTGTATCCCTCATGTCTTCATTATCATGCTATGAATTGATTTTATTTCATGGATAAATAATGTTGTGAATGTAATGCTTATGATGATGATCGATTATGCATGTTATATGATGATGTTATGTTTTGCCTATGTTATGTATGCATGTTTTGGTTATGGATTATGATGTGGACGTGGAATGCAAATAAATGCTCAGATTAATAAACATTTATTATGGATGCAACCTGTAATAGAATGGAAATATATGCTTATCTTAATAAACATATATTATGTATGCAAGTGGAAAAAATGAAAGTGCAATGGTTTAGGTGATTATGATAATGCAACTAATGGCCTAATGTGATGATTTATGTAGTGATCAAGTCATGATACACGTGATGTTTTTGTACAACCTTGGGTGATGGGGCCTGCTAGTAGGGGGATGGGTGGGGAGGGAGAATGGTTGATGGGTTGGGTATGGTTAGGTTGAGGAGGGGACTGGGATGAAGGAATAAGCAGTTGCTAGATATATGTCATTGAGGGGATGGGGATGTGTTATGTTGGCTCTAGATGGGTGGAGGGAAAGGTAGTTGCTAGGTTATGATTTACGACATCATTGAGGGGATGAGGATGTGCTAGTTTCCGGGTGGGTTAGATTGGTTGAAATGGGTTGGGGGTAGGTGAGAAGAGGGGTTAGTTAGAAGATTGGGGGGGGAGAGAATGGATAGATGGGGGGATTAAAAAAATCTAGGCCCAAGTAGTATGGTTGGATGAGTGGTGGAAAGATGAATTGAGCTAGCTATAGTAGCTGCATAGGATTAACTGAAAGCATTTCTTGATTTATAGTAGCAATGTAGGATACATTTCACAAAGTTATGAGATGACCTAGGTGATGTTATTTATCCCACAATTGCATGGACTAGACTTACAAACAATAGGCTGATTTCATGCATGCCCAAAATAGTATAACCTTGCCTAGCTGAGGGAAGGGGACTCATAGCCATGAGTGCTCATAGTACATAGAAGGTATAAACACCTGTATATGCAAATGAGGCGTATCATGCCAGAACCAACCCAAGCTTCAAGATATGAATACTATTCTTGGAGTAATGAAATCAACTCACAAGCACAGCATACAGAAAAAATGACCATGTCTATTCCAGGGGTTGTCCGCCACTTACCATGAGATAGTGAGATTAAGTTAATTTTGGAAATGACCTAGAATAAGACAAGAGGATAAAAATCAAGAATAAAAAAACAAACAAAAATAAACATCCATTGTGTGCTCTTTCCAAGATAAGTGTTGATAGGATGACATATTCTTGTCCATTGTGGGAACGATATATCCTAGGACGTGAATCGGTTGGATTTTTTTGGATAATTTTTGAAAGGTGGGCAAAAGAACAATCGGGCCATGTGTTGGATTATAGTTGGTATGTTGATTGATGATTTTTGCATGAAGTGAGATGTTTTCAGACATGTACTTAGCGTGTGTATCATTTGTTGGATCTAGCAAGATCAGTGAATAGGGACCATCCAAACGGGTTGGATGGGTGCATTTTATGTACCTGAGTACTAGATACTTCCTTCATATTCCAGATTGCCTACATACCCTGTGTCCATGGGATTAAGGTACTTTCAAGATGCGAGTGAGATGAATAAGTAGTTCTGGCAAGACTTGATGATGTGGGAATGGTTTAGGATGGATGTTGAAGATGAGGGTTTAGATGATTTTGGGTGATTGTGAGGATGTTGGAAATCATGATGATGTCATGGGAATGTTTTTGTATTTTGTAATTTTTTTGAGATTTTTTAGATTTTCTAATGTTTTTGGATTTTTTTTCTGATTTTTTTGATGTTTTTGGATTTTTCTAATTTTTTGATGTTTTTGGATTTTTCTGATTTTTTTGATGTTTTTGGATTTTTCTGATTTTAGCTATATAGGAGGAGGCTTACAAGGATCTTTGTTCCATGGACTAGCCTTGGGTGGGATGATGCAGGGTGGGTGATTGATGTTTCAGAATTCCAAGCCATGGAAAGTGTTTTGGTACGGAGGGTCGTGATGGAGCATAGAGCTTATCAGATGGTAGGACCGACAGCTACACATGGCGCCTGAAATAGGTTTTCACCATGGTACCAATCCAAGGCATCACCGAAGTGATTTTAACCATTGGACAGCTTTATTGCACTCAAGTTTTTCTTGATTTTTTGATTTTTTTTACTTTTTTGCTTTTTTCTATTTTTTAATTTTTTTTATTTTTGCTTTGGGATACTTGATGGGTTATGCATAAAACTTTTTCAGATGTAGAATATTCATAGGCTCATCAAAAGGCTGCCCCTCAGGTGTTGCAAGCTGAGATGCTCTTGATTCATAGCTGGCAGTGATGACATAGGGCCCCAATCAATTGGGTTCAAATTTTCCTTTCTTAGGGTGCTCCTGCAGATTCTTCTAGTTTTCCATGAGGACAAGGCCACCTACTTCAAACTTGTGATTCTTGATTTTCTTGTTGTAGCTTCTTCTCAGTCAATTTTGGTAGGCCTACAGATGGTTAAGTGCATCTAGGCATTTCTCATCCAATAGTTCCAGCTCGTGCATCCTTGCAACTCGGTACTCCTCATTAGTGATTATGTTCTGAAGGGATACTCTGAGTGATGGGAGCTCAACCTCAATAGGTAAGATGACTTTAGATCTAAATACTAGGGAGTATGGTGTGGCTCTTGTGGATGTGCGGATACTAGTGCGGTAAGCCCATAGGGCGGGATTGAGTTGAAGGTGCCAGTCATGGCCAGCTTCATTAACTATTTTCTTAAGAATACACATGATGGTTTTGTTTGAAGCTTCAGCCTGGCCATTACCTTGGGGGTAGTACGAAGTGGAGAAATGATGTTGGATTTGGAATTTCTCACACATGGTGCGAACTTCCTAGTTTTTGAATGGTTTCCCATTATATGTGATAATGGAATTGGGGATGACATAACGACATATGATGTTGTAAAGGGTACAATTGGGATAGCTTAGTTTTTGGAATTTTTGTAAGTGTATCCTCCTTTCACCCTTTCATTCAAGGACCTAGGTTCAAGTTGCAATGTAATGTCCTACCCTAGGTCATTGTGAGATGTAGCAAAACTTGGATTTTTATGATTTGATTGCCAATTATCTTCTCTTATGCTCAATTATACCTTAAAACCCTAATTATGCAAATACGATAGTAAACGGATGAATAACGAAAAATGTTGCTACAGAAAGATGTAAAATGACAAATAACTGTGCACCTATTTTCGGGGTTTCGAAGTAGAATAGTCAGGGACTAAAGAGTGGGCACCCAAGTCCAAGGCCCTACTTTTTGTTGGGATTTGCAAATAAGACCTGCAACATGTTCCTATTGTACAGAAGATTTTCCTGTCACGAAACTTTGAGGACTAATGAGTGGATGCCCTAGTCCAGTGAGCTATTTCTTTCTCTGATCTGTAATTATGACACTCTGTTGTAACCTCCTGCAACTTTAGTTTGTCTATAGCTTCAACCTGTAACCTGCAATCATGAAAACTTTGGGAGGGGGTTGTGGTGTTTAGAGGCTTGCCTCAGTCAAGCCCTGGAGAGACATTCAAGTCTTCTGAACACCATTGTCAGATAAAGAGTGCATGCCCTTGTGAGGCAAAGGCAAAAACCAAATGATAAATGCTCAAAAACATAAAGGATAACACCTTGTAGTGAAGATCTCATGAGAGGAGGAAGCTCTTCATGCCATGAGGAGATGATTTCTCAAATCTGCAAACACAAACACATAGACAACACAAATATGCTCTTGCAACACAATGAAAGCCTTGAATCACCTTTAGGATGCTAATTGAAATCTTGTAATCATCTAGTAATGCTCTAGTTTATAAATGAATGCCTAAACATGCTTTTATATGCAACTACAAACACTCCCGCCAAGAATTTCGTAATCCAAACTTACCGTGTTGGCATAGGATCCAAATAACGGTCACAAGCCGACACCTAAAAATTGGGTCTGCCCCAAAATAGGGTAGGATTAGGGCATGGTGTCCAAAGTCCCCCCTATTTTGGGTAGGGGTTATCTCAAGTGGTCCCCATAGGTCCTATTTACCAAGACACTTAGGGGTTTTCTCATCGGGATGCTGAAATATGATGAAATATGTCCTAAATGTAGATAAAAGACCCGAGAGCTAAACCTTATGAGGGAAAAGTCCCCAAGGGGACATTTTCTAACGTTACATTTAGCCTCCACTTTAATGAATGTATAAATGCAAGGCCAATACATGCATTAAAGTACGGTCAACAAACACAGCAAACACGCCAAGCACGGAGAAGACACACTGGACACATTGAAGACAATGACAGGCACGCAAAACACGGAGAAGACAGTCACAGTCATGCAAAACATGGAGAATACATTGAATGCAAAGAAGACACATTAATGTATAGAAGACAAGAATGATTTCTTTTCTTTTCTTTTTTCTCATATATATGAAATGCAGATGCAAGTACAGGAAAGTAAACAAACCTCCCATAATGTAGGATGTACTTATCGCACAGGTCTTTAAACTGCATATGGGGAAACACACACACAAGACATGCAAAACCTCCCAAAATGTAGGATGTACTCATTGCATAGGTCTTTAGACTACTTATGGGGCAACAAACACGCCAAACAAAGCAAGCACGCCAAACACACACTCGGAAGACACGAAGCAAACATGACAGACAAGCGATGGAGTGTTCCTATTTCTCGGTTCATCACCATTTGAAGCACATTACAAGCACACATCGACGATTGGGCTTCACCACAATAATTGCTAAAGACACGCTTAAGGGTTGAGTTAGTCACAGAACCACTCCCTACCTCCGCAGAGGACTTTTGAAAATGACAGAATGATGCAATCTGCTCTGAGAAATACACTACCCCTGCCTTCGCAGAGGGCAATAAAAAAGGATATACATGATATCCTACCTCTACAAAGGGCTTAGATGATTGATTGATTGATTGCAAACAAACTCAGAGTGTAGGATGTACTCATCATACAAGTCTTTAAACTGCACCTGAGGACAAGCAAATTGCTAACATCTACAACATACAACTTATCTTATATATGCCCCCACCTTAAGGTGGTTGATATCATGCATCAATATCAAGCACCTTAAGGTAGGAAGAAAACACACAAGGGAACATAGACTTTCACAAAGCCCATGCCCCCCGGAGGTGACATGTACTTTACGATTGCCAAATGTTCCCACAAACACATCCCTACAAGAAACATGTTAGTGTCTACATAATTATGATAAACAACAACATCAATGCATATGATTAACCACACAAAGAGCCAAGGTTATACTATGAATTCAGAGTTCAAGGATAACCGTGGGGCTATATCACGAAGATCTCCGAATCGAGTACCACCAAGGCTAGATTCAAAGACAAACAAAGTGCACAGAGCATCAATATTGTTATGATTTGTAAATGAGATAAAAACATCATCAAAATCACTACGCGGAAAGCACGAGTGCTTCCAATAGCCAAGCATCAGATAAGATATACAACCCCATCGTCATATTAGGAACTAAGTCCAATTTTTGATTTCTTGCTAAAGGGATGCTAGGTCCGCATCAGTATAAATGTTTTTCGTCATCCCCCCGCTAGATAGAAACACTAGAGAAAGGGAAACAATAAATAAGAGAGGAGAAACAAGTGCCTTAGGGATAGTCACATAGGAGGGTGCCCCCAAGTCACCAACCGCAATGCTATGTCCGTAAAACACAACACACAATGATGAAATCAGAGAGAGGCAATATAGAAGAATGATGATACAAATAGAAGAAGATCACAATAGAGGTAGTCTCCTGGTATCTTGGACATTACAAGAGAGTTAGGGGTCATCCCAGGAGGCCTAAACAACACATAACACATCACGGGGGAAGCACATCACAAGAGAGATAAAGGGTTAGAGATACTTACATGTAGGATTTTCATGCTAAGTCTCATCATCAAGTAAATCATCGAGGAGGTCATCATCTTCCCAAATTTGAATGCTAGAAAGAGGTATAGGTTGTTCCATTTGTATGTCTAATGTATTTTGATCACTTCCCAATCCCTGAGGGGATAAGGAAGGATGGATCTCAACATGAATATCATTTCTTAGTGGACTAGGTGGGTTATGAAATTGTTCCTTATCCACATCAATCATTCCGAATAGGTCAGGATAATCAAAATAGTCTTGTGTTGTCATGATGTCATCCATTAATGCTTCATTTTGGTTAGGAGGATTATTCGAATTACTAGAGATATCCCTAGTCTTCTCATGTGAGTTATCTGAATGCTCAGATGTAGGAGAATTAGGGTGGCTTGTGAATTCATCATCGCTCTCATAGTCATTGTCAATATGATCTCCATATGTTTCAGCTATCAATTCCAAACTATTAAGAGAAGTGTCATGCTCTTCATTCAAAGTGTGTTTTATCAATTCTTCTACTACCCAAGGGTATGTATTGTTGAGAGATATGAAGTTGTTAAGATTAGATACATAGTCAAGGATTTCGATGGAAGAGGACACAAATATATCCTTGTTGTACATAGCTTGTATGTAGGTAATGACATGAGGATGCATGCTAAGAAATTTGTAGAGATTTTCAAATTTTGTGATATATGCATGTAAAGATTCCAAAGATCATTGAGAAGATGAAGCCATGAGTGCCAAATCAGATTTTTAAGAGTTTTTCAAACTTTATGCAAAATACAAGTGTAAAACTATATGCAAAAATGACCTACAATGCTTGATTTTTTTTTTGTACTGTTTCAATGCAAATAAGTGAAAGCAAAGGTGTTGTAAGGATTTTGATTAGGGGAAGCAATTAATATGTCTGATATCAGTCTAATACAGTAATAAGATCCTTCACAACACACTCTTGATGCAAATCTAAGATGGTGACAAGTCAAAATATAGTGAAAATATGCTAAAATATGCAATTTTTCACCAAATCTTAATGTAAAAGAGCATGAAAAAGGGTGTTGTGAGAAAAATGATGATGGAAATAAAATTATATAAGTAATAACAGCCACCTAATTCCAAAATATCCATCACAACACACTTATAGTGCCACTCAAGGTCAAATCCTAGTGAAAATATGGCAAAAATATACAATTTTTCACGATTTTCAATTCCAAGACCTAGCCAAAGGGGTGTTGTAAAGAATTTAAGGAGGTACAGAAGATAACATCAATTATATCAGTCACCTACAAGCATAAAATATGTTACAACACGCTTAGGGTGCAAACTAGGCCAAACTCTAGGGCAAAAAATAGCAAAAATAGGCAAATTTTCACCAAATTTTCAATACAAGAGGCCAATAGAAAGGTGTTGTAAATATTTTTAGGAGGGGAAGTAGGTAATACCCCTGATATCAGCCAATTAGTTCAAAAATATTCTTTACAACACGCCTATAGTGCAAGTTTAGAGAGTCGATAAGGCCAAATCTAGTGAAAATCAATGTTTTTCAAGCGCTAGGTTTGAGATCTTGATGTAAAATGCTATATGAATGTTTTGCAAGCTGATATATGATGAAAATTACATGCTCTCGGATCTGAAAATTATTTCCATGCTCTAACATGTAAAATGCAAGTGCAAATCTAATGAAAATGCTAGTTTTTTTTGTTGAATTTTTTCTATGTAAAAATGCAAATTTTTGAAATCTAAATGCAAATTTGTTCTAAAATTCAAGACTATAGAAAAATGCAAATTTGAATGAGCCTCTCAAATCAGTAGAAAAATCTAAAACAAGATTTTACCTACAAACCCTAGATTTTGGAATTACTAGGTTATATGCAAAATTCACAATTTTCAACAAAACCCTAGCAAATTTATGATGAAAATGCAATGCAAACTAATGAATTTTTATAATTTACTGCAATTTAACTCATATTTAATGAAAAAATCATAAATTTGATGAAATTAAAATTAATTGATGCAAAATAGAAACCTATGCAAACTAGGGTTTCCAAATTTTTTCAAAATTTTCAATTTTTTTCAATTTTTCTGTAAGTTTTCCAATCCAATAAGATGAATGACTATATGAATGAATGAAAATCAATGAAAATATAAATAAAATCACTTATCAAGGTGCAAATAAGTCCATTAACATGGGTTCACCAAAATGTAAAGGGTAAAATTGGGATAGTTTAGTTTTTGGTAGTTTTGTATGTGTATCCACCTTTCACCCTTTCATTCAAGGACCTAGGGTCGAGTTGCAATGTACTATCCTACCCTAGGTCACTGTGAGATGTAGGGAAACTTAGATTTTTATGATTTGATTGCCAATTATCTTCTCTTTACTCAATTATACCTTAAAACCCTAATTATGCAAATACAACAATAAACAGACGAATAACATAAAATGTTGCTATAGAAAGATGTAAAATGACAAATAACTATGCACTTGTTTTTGGGGTTTCAAAGTGGAATGGTCAGGGACTAAAGAGCAGGTGCCCAAGTCCAAGGCCCTGCTTTTTGTCAAGATCTGCAAACAAGACGCGCAACCTGTTCCTGTTGTACAAAAGATTTTCCCGTCACGAAACTTTGATGACTAATGAGCGGGCGCCCTAGTCCAGGGAGCTATTTCTTTCTCTAATCTACAATTCTGACACTCTATTGTACCCTCCTGCAACTTTATTTTGTTTGTAGCTTCAACTTGTAACCTGCAATCATGAAAACTTTGGGAGGGGGTTGTGGTGTTTAGAGGCTTGCCTCAGTCAAGCTCCGGAGAGACATTCAAGTATTCTGAACACCATTGTCAGATAGAGAGTGCATGCCCTTGTGAGGTAGAGGCAAAAACCAAATGATAAATGCTCAAAAACACAAATGATATTACCTTGTAGTGAAGATCTCATGAGAGGAGGAAGCTCTTCATGCCATGAGGAGATGATTGCTCAAATCTACAAATATAAACACATAGACAACACAAATTTGCTCTTGCAACACAATGAAAGCCTTGAATCACCTTTAGGATGCTAATTGAAATCTTGTAATCATCTAGTAATGCTCTAGTTTACAAATGAATGCCTAAACATGTTTTTATATGCAACTACAAACACTCCCGCCAAGAATTTCGTAATCCAAACTTACCGTGTCGGCATAGGATCCAAATAACGATCACAAGCCGACACCCAAAAATTGGGACTGCTTCAAAATAGGGCAGGACTAGGGCACGGGCGCCCAAGTCCTCCCCCCTATTTTGGGTAGGGGTTATCTCAAGTGGTCCCCCTAGGTCCTATTTGCCAAGATACTTAGGGGTTTTCTCATAGGGATGTTGAAATATGATGTAATATGTCCTAAATGTAGATAAAAGACCCGGGAGCTAAACCTTATGAGGGAAAAGCCTCCAAGGGGACATTTTCTGACATTACAGATGTAATGAAGGATGAATTTAGATATTTGGGTTCGGGTGGTGAAAGTGAGTGGAATTGCTTCCACCCACTTGGTGAAGTATTCGGTAGTAGTGATGATGAATTTATGACCATTAGAGGATGGTGGGTGGATCTTTCCTATGAGGTCAAGCCCCCACTGTGAAAATGGCCACATAGTTGTTATTGGCTGCAATTCTTGTGATGGTACATGGATGAGATCTCCATGCTGTTGACATGGCAAACATTTTTTTACGAATCGGTAGGCATCTCGTTCCATGGTTGGCCAATAGTACCCCATTCTCAAGATCTTTTTAGCTAAGGTAGGTCCACTCAAGTGTGCCCCACAAATGATTTCGTGTACCTCTTGTAAGGCCACTTCAGCTTCCCTAGAGTCTAAGCATCGTAAAAGCATACCATCAAGACTCCTTTTGTACAGGGTGTCACCTATGAGAGTGAAGCGGGTGGCTCGGCGGATGAAGCTTTTTCATTGTGAGGATGAAAGGTTGGGGGGAATAATGTTATCATGGAGGTATAAATATGTCTCTTGATACCAAGGGGATAAGGGACCAACAATTTCACACACTAGTTCTGATTGGGGAACATCATTGGCTGGTATAGGGAGTTCTTCAATCAGGAACTTGCACTTCTTATTGTTCTTCTTCATGTCTACCAAGGATCCTATTGTTGCCATGGCATTTGCAGCTTTGTTGTTTAGCCTTGGAATCTATTCAAAGTGGATGTCATTAAAATAAACTTTGAAGTCATCGACCATCCTTTTGTAAGGCAGGAGCTTATCATCCTTAGTTTTATACTCATTGTTCACTTGCCTGATGACCATTTGAGAGTCTCCATAGACCATGAGTTTCTCAATCCTCCATTGGATTGCCATACAGAGTCCTGTGATAAGAGCCTCATACTCCGCTATGTTGTTGGTGTTGCAAATATGTGCCTTAGCGGTGTTGTCATTAATCTCAACATATTCTTGTTGTCATTGGTGTCAACTGTGCCTTATTTTGTTGCCTGTTCAGGAGATTGAATGTTGAAGATATTGAGAAAATTAATGAAGGTTCAATGTGCACGGACCATATGGAAGTATAAAGGATTGTTAGAGGTTGCTCCAGTTAAGAATTGAGAAGTTCGCATAAATATATGAAGAAGTTATGGCCATCTGAATAGAACCGGATTTTGTAGTATTCAGAAAAGACAGAATGATAGTAAGTTGGTCTAGATTGCTCTGTAGTGAAATATTATGGTCTATGGATTTGAAGGCATGTTTGGGAAGTCAATGTGTATCATCAACTCCTGTGGTTCATGGTTTAGAGGTCCGCAAGCTATCTTTCTAGTTTAATAGTCGTGGCAGACAATGTTCTTGAGGTTCCAGAGGAAGATACAAATGATTTTGGTGATTTGGTTTAGAGTGGATGTTTTTGGTGAAACCAATGTGCTTGTGGAGGTCTCTAGATCATTTGGCTACTGTGTTGGAGGTTCGCATTGAAGTTTGAGCTTGTTGTTGAAGATTTCTTCTTTAAGGTTGATGTTCTTCCTAGTCTTGGCTGACTAGATGTTCCTAGTGTGTTGCGGATGATCTAAAGAGCATTTTATGAAGCGTGGCGTGTTAACAAAGGAAGATTCAAGTCTCAGATATGTTTGGCCAATAGTGTAAAGATCCGCATTAAGTTTAACCAACCTTGTTGATCATTCCAAGGTTGATGGAGTGTATAAATACTTGTTGAAGAGTTGTTGAAAATCATCCTTGTATAAAATGAATTAAATATGAAGAAAGGATCCAAGGCAGAGCAGAAAAGAAGAAGAGTGAAAGGAGTATAGAGTGAAGAGTCAGCGAAGAAGAATTTGAAGATAGAAGTAAAAGTTTTTGAGCCTTCAAAGGGACTGAATCAGACATGAATGTAGATGCTATTTCTCAGTTCATTATCTCTATGTAAATCAAAATTTCTTATAGGCAGTGAGCCTCCTTTGAGCAGTGAGCCTCCTTTAAGCAGTGAGCTCTGGGAAGTGCGCCTGAAGGCATGTGACTTCTATTTTCTTAAGTACTTTTAATAGGGTAAACATATTTGTGGGTTAACTCCCACCGTGGTTTTCCCTTAATTGGGTTTTCCACATCAAAAATTCTGGTGTTGTGTGTTCATGTTGTTTCTACTCAATGTGTTGATTTATGCTTAAATGTTTACATCATTAATATGGTTGTAAATTAAGAAAGAAGATTAAAAGTTTAGAAAAGGTTATAGTATAGGGACAACTGATTCACCCCCCCTCTCAGTTGTCTGAACTAATTCCAACAATTGGTATTAGAGCAAGGTTCCTCTAGAAGAAGCTTAACCGCTTGAGGAGATCCAGGATGTCGACTTACAAGAAGGATAGTCCAAGATTCAATGGAACAAATTACTCTGTTTGGAAGAGTTGCATGGAATGCCATTTACAATGCATGGGTGATGCTTATTAGTTAATAACCAAAGATAAGTATGAACCTTCGGAGAAAGGTCCTTCAACTCCAGATCAAGTCAAAGATGCTAAAAATAACCTTTGAGCTAAAGAAGCCTTGTTGAGTGCCTTGACTGATTCATAAATGACAATTGTTTTTGGACTAAAAACTGCTCATGAAGTCTAGAAGAAGTTGGAGAATCTATATGAAGGAGATGAATATGTCAAATGTGCCAAACTATAAAGTCTAAGAGGAAAATTTGAAAATCTGAGGATGAGTGAAGATGAAAACATCACAATCTACATGCAAAAGATAAACAAACTTGTGTGTGGGATTAGGTGTGCTGGCGAAACTTTGGAAGAATCAGAGATTGTGGCAAAAGTGCTCAGATCTTTGCCTAATTCATACAAACATAAGGTTGCTGCTATAAAGGAGATCGTGACTATTTTAGATGTTACAAGAGATCACCTGGTTGACAAAATTTCATCTTTTGAGTTGAGTGAATTTGGTGATTCTC
Organism: Cunninghamia lanceolata; assembly: GCA_027924645.1. Taxonomy (NCBI): domain Eukaryota; kingdom Viridiplantae; phylum Streptophyta; class Pinopsida; order Cupressales; family Cupressaceae; genus Cunninghamia; species Cunninghamia lanceolata. Next base: position 5,005,003 of record BSBN01000232.1, on the reverse strand, counting down.
TTCCTAAGTCTAAATCTGCATTCAAAGCCAGTTTATATGGAAAACAAAGAAATGATCTAGGCGAAAGCTCTTCTGCAAGATCAAACAAATTTGTGAAGACAAGGAAGGATCTTGAAGATATTGAAATAGAAATAGCAGACCTTGAAGCTCTTATTGCCAGAAGAATGCCAAGAGGATCCGGTAAGTATGAAGGAAAATTACCACTCAGATGTTTTTCTTGTAATAAGATTGGTCATTTTGCCTCAAGATGTTTGGAGAGGTTTTCAAAATGAAACCCTAATAGATACAAGGGTTAGAAGAAATGTTACTATGTCTAAGAAGTTGGAGAAGAAGGGGTCACAAATGATGAATTTGATCATGGAGGTTCCTCTGAAAATGATTGGGTGTTCATTGCTATCAAAGAAGAAGATCCAGTATCTACTAAATCTGCTAGCTGTGCAAATGTGGAAAGTGCCTTGGCTACTCAGGTTATTGAAAAAGATGAATGGGTGATTGATAGTGGATGTTCTCATCATATGACTGGTGATAAGAGTAAGTTTGTGAGTTTTGAAAATTATGAAGGAGGGCTTGTGAAATTTGGAGACAACTCAGCTGGTAGAATCCGTGGAAGAGGATTCATCTCTTTTGATGGTAAGAACAACACCAATGATGTTTTGTATGTGGAAGGACTGAAGCATAATCTTCTCAGTGTTGGACAGTTGGTTGACAAGGGTTATGATCTTCGATTCAAGGATGGAAAATGCAGAATCTTGGAAAGCTCCAGAACTGAAATTGCATCCGGTACTCAAACTAGAGGTAACATCTTTCACTTAAGTAGTTCTAACAAAAGTTGTTTGATTGTTCAGACAGATCAAAGTTGGTTATGGCATAGGAGGATGTGTCATGTGAATTTTGATAACATTGTCAAAATAAGTTCCACTCAAGCTGTAAGAGATCTTCCAATACTTGTGAAACCCGATAGTATATGTAGAGAATGTCAATTGGGTAAACAGAACAAAATTTCATTCAAAAGTAAGGAACAAGGTTCAAGTGAGAGATTGGAAATGGTACATATCGATCTCTGTGGTCCTTCTAGAATTAGGAGTGTGCAAGGAGACATATATTTTATGTTGCTGATTGATGATTACTCCCGGATGATGTGGGTAACATTCCTGAAAGAAAAATCAGAAGCTCTTGATAAGTTTAAGGTGTTCAAGATGATGGTTGAAAATGAGATTGGTGGGAAATTGAAGTGTCTAAGATCTGACAGAGGTGGAGAATTTACTTTCGGTGAGTTTGATGCTTTCCGTGAAAAACATGGAATAAAAAGACAATTATCTGCTCCTAGGACTCCTCAGCAAAATGGAGTTGTGGAAAGGAAAAACTGGACAATTCAAGAAGCTGCCAGGACCATGATGATGGAAACAAATGTTCCTCAAGTTTATTGGAGAGAAGCCATGAGTACTGCTATCTACACTCTTAACCGGGTGTAGATCAAAGGAAATTCTGGTAAGACTCCTTATGAGCTATGGTTTGGTCATCCTCCTATTGTGAGATATTTCAGAGTTTTTGGTAGTAAATGCTATATCAAAAGAAATGAGGATTTAGGCAAGTTTGATGCAAGAAGTGATGAAGGAATATTTTTGGGATACTCTACTCAAAGTAAGGCTTACCGGTGCTTCAACAAGAGGTTGAAAAAGATTGTTGAAAGTGCTAATGTTAAAGTTGATGAAAGCAAAGAAGGACATTCCAGGTACTGCGGATATGATTCAGATGATCAAGATGAAAGTCATAGTCAAGGAAGGCAAGTTCAAGTTCAAGCTCAGATTTAGATTGATCTGGTAACTCCAGTAACTCAAGAGGTTAGTGCAAATGATGAGGAACAAGTTCAAGAAACAGAAGTTCAAACAATTTCCAAAACTCCCAGGTATGTAAGGTTGAATCATCCTAAAGATTAGATCATAGGAGATAAGAGTAAATGTGTTCGAACTAGGAGAAAATTTTCTGAAGATCAAGAGGAGATTTGTTTGATTTCAAAGATTGAAACTAAATCAGTAAGTGAAGCTTGCAATGATGAAATCTAGGTTAAAGCAATGGAAGAAGAATTGATGCAAGTTGAAAAGAATCACACTTGGGATCTTGTTCCTAGACCTGAGGACAAAAATGTGATTGGAACCAAATGGGTCTTCCAAAATAAACTAAATGAAGATGGTGAGGTTGTAAGGAATAAGGCAAGGTTGTTATGTAAAGGCTATTCTCAAGTGGAAGGAATTGATTTTGAAGAAACTTTTGCCACGGTGGCAAGGATAGAGGTAGTTAGATTATTCCTTGCTTTTGCTGCTTTTAGAGATTTTAAAGTATATCAGAGGGATGTCAAATCAACATTCCTGAATGGAGATTTGGAGGAAGAAGTCTACATTGAACAACCAAAAGGATTTCAGTTATCTAATCAGGTAGCCTTGTATGGACTCAAGCAAGATCCAAGAGTCTGGTATGCCAAATTGGATAAGCATTTGCTTAAGCTAGGATTCAGCAAAGGTATTGTTTATAGTAATCTGTACTTCAAGATTAATCATGAGGACATTCTAATTGTTGAGGTCTTTGTTGATGATATCATTTTTGGTGGAAATGAATGTATGTGCAAAGCATTTTCTGATCAGATGAAAAGTGAGTTTGAGGTGTCAATGTTTGGTGAGATGAATTTCTTTCTAGGTCTGCAAATTGTTTAGTCAGATAAAGGTATCTTCATATCTCAGTCCAAGTATGTGAAAGAATTATTGAAGAAGTTTGGAATGGAAGATTCAAAGCCAGGAGGTACACCTATGGTGACCAGATGCAAGCTAAGCAAAGATGATGACTCTCCCAAGGCAAATAAAAAAAGGTATAGATCAATGATTGGAGGATTGATCTATCTAACTCAGACCAGACCTGACATCATGAATGCCATTGGACTTGTTGCCAGATTTCAAGCTGATCCAAAATAATCCCATGTTATGGTAGTTAAAAAAATATTTAGATATCTCAAGGGGTCAATTGACTATGGACTGTGGTATCCAAAGGATGATAACTTCACTCTTCATGCATATACAGATACTGATTGGGTAGGAGATGTGGATGATAGGAAAAGTACTAGTGGTGGTGCATTCTTCTTGGGAAGAAGATTGGTCTCTTGGATAAGCAAAAAGAAAGAGGCAATATCTCTGTCTACTGTAGAGGCAGAGTATATAGCAGCAACAAATAATTGTACTCAGGTTCTGTGGATGAAGCAAATGTTGAAGGACATCAGAATTGTGTTTGAGGAGACAGTCACAATTTTATGTGATAATTCTAGTGCAATAAGCACCTCAAAGAATCTGGTATTGCATTCAAAGATAAAGCATATATCTATCAAGTTTCACTTCTTGAGAGAGAAGGTAAATGAGAATGAAGTCAAGTTGTATTTTGTGCCTTCCAAAGATCAGATCGTCGATATCTTCACTAAGCCTCTTCCCAAGGATACTTTTGAGTATCTTAGAGAGAAGTTAGGGGTTATTACCCCACCTGATCAGAACTAAGATGGTTTTATGTGCATCAGTCTGATGGAATTCTCAGACATATCTTAGATCCAAATTGATGTTGAGAAGATACTACTCTAAGGAGTAGTCAGTATGCAAATGTTGGAGATCAGTTTAAAATAAAAAGGGGGAGTAAAGATTGCAAGTATGTTCCCTTTGCCATTGATGACAAAGGGGGAGATAAGACATGTGAAAAACTAATTGCTGATGATAAGGGGAGCAATGAAGAAAGTGGTTACAGAAGTCAGGGGAGAAGTTATTGTTGTGATGGTTGAATCAATTTTTCACATCACATGTTGTCATCAATGACAAAGGGGGAGATTGTTGCAAATATGTGCCTTAGCAGTGTTGTCATTGATGTCAACATATTCTTGTTGTCATTGGTGTCAACTATGCCTTATTTTGTTACCTGTTCAGGAGACTGAATGTTGAGGATATTGTGAAAATCAATGAAGATTCAATGTACGTGAACCATATGGAAGTATAGAGGATTGTTAAAGGTTGCTCCAGTTATGAATTGAGAAGTCCGCATAAAGATTTGAAGAAGTTATAGCCATTTGAATAGAATTGGATTTTACAGTTTTAGAAAAGACAGAGTGATAGTAAGTTGGTCCAGATTGCTCCGCAATGAAATATTATGGTCTGCGGATCTGAAGGCATGTTTGGGAAGTCAGTTTGTATCATCAACTCCTATGGTTCATGGTTTAGAGGTCCGCAAGCTATCTTTCTAGTTTAAAAGTTGTGGCAAATAGTGTTCTTGAGGTTCCAGAGGAAGATACAAATGATTCTGGTGATTTGGTTTAGAGTGGATGTTATTGGTGAAGCCAATGTGCTTGTGGAGGTCTTTGGATCGTTTGGCTACTGTGTTAGAGGTCCGCATTGAAGTTTGAGCTTTTTGTTGAAGATTTCTTCTTTAAGGTTGATGTTCTTCCTAGTCTTGGCCGACCAGATGTTCCTAGCATGTTGCGGATGATCTAAAGAGCATTTTATGAAGCGTGGAATGTCAACAAAGGAAGATTCAAGTCTCATCTATGTTTGACCGATAGTGTAAAGATCCGCGTTAAGTTTAGCGGACCTTGTTGATCATTCCAAGGTTGATGGAGTGTATAAATACTGGTTGAAGAGTTGTTAAAAATCATCCTTGTATAAAATGAATTAAATCCGAAGAAAGGATCCAAGGAAGAGCAGAAAAGAAGAAGAGCGAAAGGAGTATAGAGTGAAGAGTCAGCGAAGAAGAATTTGAAGATAGAAGTAGAAGTTTTTGAGCCTTCAAGGGTACTGAATCAGGCATGAATGTAGATGCCATTTCTCAGTTCATTATCTCTGTGTAAATCAAAATTTCTTATAGGAAGTGAGCCTCCTTTGAGCAGTGAGCTTTGGGCAGTGCGCCCGAAGGCATGTGCCTTCTATTTTCTTAAGTACTTTTAACATGGTACACATTTTTTGTGGATTAACTCCCACTATGGTTTTTCCCTTAACCGGGTTTTCCACGTCAAAAATTCTGGTGTTGTGTGTTCATGTTGTTTCTACTCAATGTGTTGATTTATGCTTAAATGTTTACATCATTAATCTGGTTGTAAATTAAGAAAGAAGATTAAAAGTTTAGAAAAGGTTATAGTTTAGGGACAACTGATTCACCCCCCATCTTAGTTGTTTGGATTAATTCCAACAGTTGGTGCATGGAAATGTAATCTTGTATGACTTGGGGATGGTGTCTCCTAGAGGGGTAACAAACAAAATCCCTGCCCTCAAGCCTTGGTGTGTATACAACCCATCAAATTATATTTTCCATGGTTCTGCCGCTAGTGCTACAGTCAATATGGATTCATCAGGAAACTCTGCAAGTGTAGAATGTTCTGTGGGGATAGGTGCCTCAACTAACTAATCAACAATGACTTGTCCCTTAATAGCTTTTCTTTTTGTGTACTCAATATCAAACTCACTTAGGATCATTACCCATTTAGCCATTCATCTAATAAGGGCGGCCCTGTTTAGCAGATACTTCAGCAGATCAATCTTGGCAATGAGCTTAGTTTTAAAATTAAGCATGTAGTGTCTTAACTTTTGCGAAGTGAATATGACAACTAAGCATGCTCATTCAATGAGAGTATAGTTCAACTCATAGGTCACCAAGGTGCGGCTGGTATAGTATATTGCTCTTTCTTTTCCTTGTTTGTCATGCTGCGCCAACAAGGCCCCTATAGAAGTTTTGGTTGCTGAGATGTATAAGAGGAGGGGCTCTCCTTGCTTTGGTGGAGTGAGAATAGGAGGATTAGCCAAGTACTTTTTCAACTAATCAAAGGAAGCTTGACACTAATTATCCTAGACAAAGGTTGTGTTCTTTCTGAGCAAATGCTGGAATGGCTAACATTTATCAGCGAGTTGGGCAATGAACTGGCGGATAGACTGGAGCTTCCCCTGTAGACTTCATAATTGCTTCAGTGTTTTGGGAGGGGGCATCTTTGTGATGGCTTTAACTTTGGCGAGATCCACTTCGATTCCTCTTCTTGAGACTATGTACCCCAAAAGTTTTCCAGAAGTGACCCCAAAGACACATTTCTTCGGGTTTAGCTGCACATTGTATTGCTCTAATCTGTCAAAGATATTTGCCAGCATGTCTAAGTGTTCTTCTCAAGTCTTTGATTTTCCCAATAGGTCATCCACATAGTCCTCCATGATGTGGTGGAAAAGATCATGGAAGATAACTATCCTGGCACATTGATATGTCGCTCTTGCATTTTTCAAGCCAAAAGGTATCACCACCCAACAGTATATCCCCTATGGGCATATGAAGGATGTCTTATGTTGATCTTCTTTTGCAATCCTGATTGGATTATATCCCGAAAAGCCGTCCATTAGGGATAACATCTCCATTAGGGATAACATCTCATTCCCTATAGTGAGGTCCACTATAATGTCAATGTTGGGTAAGGGAAAGTCATCTTTAGGACACGCTTTGTTAAGGTCCCTAAAATTCGTGCAGCATCGGATGCCCCCAGTGACTTTTTCTATAGGTACTATGTTGGATACCCACTCGGGGTAGTCTATTGGTCATATGAATCCCACATCTAAGAGTTTCTTTAGCTCTTCCTTAACAAGGAGCGCGATCTGAGGATTCATTTTTCTTATCTTTTGTTTTACAGGCTTTGCATCAGGCCGCACCACGAGATGATGAACAACCAAGGAAAGATTTAGCCCCGACATATCTACATAAGTCCATGCAAAATTACGGCTTCTTTGTTTAAAGAATGCTCATAATTTCTCTTGTTCTATTGTGGTAAGAGACTCTGCACTGAAGGTGATCTTTGGCGCTTCTTCTGTCCCAAGGTTCATTTCTTGTGATGGCTCCACAAGGATTGGTGATCTATCAGGATATACCTTCTCTATTTCAGGAAAGCCCATGCTTCCATCTTCTAGCACCTCATAGAGGTTTTCACTAGAATATACGTCCTTTATTTTTACTTTTTCTTCGCCCAAATGTGCCATGGAGTGGTTTTCACTAGGGGGCATTGTTTTTATTTTTATATTTTTGCAACTAGAAGCATGGGTAGTCTCACTGAAATAAGCAGACGTGTCAAGTTCCATGATGTGCCCAGCTCTGTGATCTCCCAAGGGGAAGTGATCTCTGACCCCCATCATTTCTGCTATGGCTTCATCATTCTGTGCTACATTGAGGATAGGAGGTCCCTATTGGTCCCAATCTATAAGGTCCAGGTATACAAGGGGTAATTCGTTAGATGAGGATGCTAGGGTGGTTATAGTGTAGATGGTACATATGGAGGATTCAAAGAATTCAACGAAGTCACTAAAGGAGTCTTGATGGTCTACTTCATTAATGTTATCGATTGTAGGAGAAACCTTAGCGATCTCACCTAAGAGACACTCGCCACTAGTGAGTATATACTGTTGCTTTTTGTACCCTAATCCTTGAGTATAGGAATACCTTGTTGTTTGAATCAGCTCTATGATTCCTTGTTCATGAAGTCTAATACCGCCTTGTCCTCTATAGCCCATGTACTTGACAATTTCTAGCCCTTTGCCATAGATTTCAGCTGGTATTGTAGGGGTTTCCTATTCTACTTCTGCTTCTCTATACAACTAGGAGGATACATCTTCAAGCACATCCTGATCAAGGAGATGCTTCCTTTCCAAGATGGGCGATGGTTTACATTTAATGATGACTATAGAGACATCTTCTTCTTTCTTGGCACCGAATGTTTTAGGATCGGGTAAAGTCCCTACACAAAAGGTACTGTGAAGGTCATATTCCCCACATCCCATGTCACTAATCTTGATTTTGACCTCAGGTGATGGAGTTGTTTGGGATGAAGTGGTAGCAATGTTGGTGAGGTCAACATATGAGGTGGATGTTGTGGGGTCAGTTTGGGAGGTGGTTTTCTTGATAGCCTTGTTGTATGGACATAAAGTATGGTCATGTCCTTCCAAGAAGTTGTAGTATTGGAAGGGGTGGGGATTGGCATATATAGTTACTTCCATGCCATTATGAGGGAATTTAGGCATTGATGAAATGTGGAGGGGATGACTTGCATGGCATGGATCCATGGTCAACCGAGAAGAATGTTGTATGGGAGGTCAAGATCAAGAATCTGACATTTTGTTTCCAAGATCTTTTGCCCCAATTGAATAGGGAGTTTGATGGTGCCTTCAGATAGCCTCTCAGTGTCATCATATCCTTTTATGGTTATACTTTCACTAGAATCCACAACCACATCGGAGTATCCCAAATGTTTTAATAATTTAAGAGTGCAAAGGTTTAGACTGGAGCCACCATCTATTAAGACTCTATTTATGGTATGTTTGTGGATACGAACTTCTATGTGTAGGGCGTCATTGTGTGAACCATCGGATGTGGGAAGGTCTTTCTCAGAGAAGGTCAAATGGTGAGGTGAGGTGAGATGACCCACCATGGCTTGGAACTGTTCCACATTTAGGTTAGTGGGGACCTAGGTTTTTGTTAGGGCTTTGTCAAGGATCTCCTTGTGAAGGGGAGATGGACGGAGTAGTTCAAGAATGGAGATTTGGGCGGGGGTTTTACCTAGATGATCTAGGAGATTGTATTTATGAGTTGATGGTGGGCGGATGGATGGATGGTTTGGTTGATGTTTTGATGTGGATGTAGATGTTTGATTGGTGGTGGGGGCAACACAGATGGACACACGACCCTGATGGGTAGTGATAGCACAATTGGGTTCTTGAGCCCGAATGGTAACTGTGTTGACATGGTTAGGTGATGCTTCTATCCGACCCACGACAGAATCATAAGAAGTGAGGTGGAGTGATGTTGTAAGCTTGGTTAGAGGATGAGGCTTTTCCTTTGTTGTGGTTGGGCAAAGGATCCTTGTAAGCTCCCAAGTTGGCATCGGGCGATGGTTGTGAGCTTTCCTCGAGTTTGACTTTGTTGTTATCTATGAGGTCTTGCACACAGTGCTTTAGCTTCATGCAATATGTTGTCTTATGGCCCACGATACGGTGGTAGTCACAATAATCATTTTCTTTATACCACGCAAGTTTGATTTGATTTTTGCTATAGGGCTTAATGGGTGGGAGAGTTATTAAACCATCTTTTAGAATTTTGTCAAGGACATCTTTGAGTGGTTCCCCTAAGGGCGTGAATTGTCTTCAAGGGGTTTTATTTTTCTTAGGTTGTCCTTTGGGAATATTTACATTGTTGGTGGCGTGTACGCTTGGAGGCACTTGGTTTTGTATACTTTGGACGGCCTTCACATCAGTGATGCCGTCGTTGAGAGTGTTCTTGTTTTTGCCCCAAAAGCAAGGTTTCTTGTTTGATTGCGCATTGTTATTACTTGTGTTTGGGGCGTTGATGTTGACTTTATTGTTGTTGTTGTTATTATTTTTGTTGTAGGGTTTGTTGTCGTACAACTTAATTGAACCAGTGGCAATAAGGGCTCTCTCGATGGTGGTGCCTTTGTCAATGACTTCTTCAAAAGTGGACATGCATAGGATTTGTAAATGGAAGCCCATTTCTTGGTTAAGGTTAGCCACAAACATGGTGACTAACTGTTTCTTAGGGATCAACCAAGGGATCTTGCTTGCTAAGCCTCTCCACCTTTGCAAGAATGTGGTGAAGGATTCTCCACTCTTCTGTTTGGCGTTGCAAAGGTCTGGCATGGATATTTCATGTTCAAAGTTGTAGTAGAAATGGTTAACAAAATTCTCCGCGAGCTCAGGGAAAGTCCTAATGCCCGAAGGAAGGTGTGCAAACCATTCGACGGCTTGACCACCGAGGCTTCTAGGAAAGAGTCTCATTAGGTATGTGTCATTGTTTGAGACTTCAAGGCAAGTGATGTAGAACTCCCTAAGGTGGTCCCTAGAGTCTCCCTTTCCTTTATATTTGTCAAATTTGGGTGTCTCAAAGTTTTTAGGAAAGGGAGGCATGTATAGCGTCTGATCAAACGAGTAGGGACAAATATCCTCAAAAGAATATTGTTTGCGCTTTCCACCATGTTGCATATTGTCCACCTTTTGGATTAAGGTTTGTACAACACCTGTCAGATCCAGTGTTGGTGGTGGTTGTGGGATGTAGGTTTGCTGGTTTATGAGTTGTTGGAGGTTAGGCGGAGTTGGGTATTGGTTTTTTTAGGTTTGGTGGATGAAGTTTTGATTTTGTGGGATGGTGTTTTGATGTTGGTTAAGTTGGGCAAGGTATTGTTGGTAAGCATGGAGTTGTTGGAGGACGTGAGGTGGTAGTTGGGGATTGGGATTATGTTGCATAGATGATACTATGGGATTTTGTACATATGTGAAATTAGATGGGTTGGTGTTAGATGGATTGGTCATGTTGTGAGGTGGTTGTGAGAGAAATTGACTCATATAGGCTATGGTGTTAGGGTTGAGGGGCAGCACACTAGTGGAGGCACTTGTGTGTATGGGATTACTAGGTATAGTGAGGGTGATTTTTGGTACGGATGTAGTTGCATTTGATGTGCCGGTGAGGTTGGTGGGGTTGGTTATAGTTGAGACATTGGTAGGATTTGTGATGTTGGTGGGATTAGTGAGATTTATGACGTTAGTGGGATTAGTGGGATTTGTGACGTTGGTGGGATTAGTGATGCAGAGGTAAAACGCAACGGGAGCTTACAAATGGGAAGGAGGAGTCATTAACACAACCAACATGTTATAATACCTATCGGCTTATCATCATCATCATATTTCTTGCTAACACAGACAACATCATCATATTTCAGATGAGCATGAAATATCCTCCTGCTGACTACTGTTCACTTCCTCCGCCTTTCGCCTTTCGCCTGTCAGCAGCATCATCATATTCGGCAAGTGCAAACATCCTCCTGATGTTCACTGTTCATCTTACTGCCAAACTCTATCTTCATCATCATGATGTTCAGCATCACCTTCATCAGCAGGATATAAAATATCCGGTTCCTCCGATATATCCTGATGACGACAACTTCAAGCACCTTTCCTTCGATGCTTACGTCACCCCGATATCCGACTACTCAAACAACAGCATCAGGATATGACTTATCCAGTCATATTGAAACATCCTGATGATGTTACCCAAACTTTATGCCGATGACTTACGCCGATGCCAAAACACTTAGCGACAACAGGATAAACTTGCATAGGGTGATATTCGTAATATCCTGATGACAATGACGTCACATGCACCTGATGATGATGTCAATGCACCTGATGATGATGTCAACAGGATATAAGACACTTATATCCTCCGCAACATGATAATGAATATCCGGTGATCTTTTCAATATCCTGATGATGACCTTTCCAGTCCTTAGCCAAAAAAATGAACTTTCACTCCTGCATACGATAGCGATATGCGGATGATGGATGCACACGAAAGATGATCCTGACGACGATATACACACTGAGTATATATCCAACCTATATCATCCTGATGCACTTGAAACATACAGTCTTCATCAGCTTCATAACTTGATCCGGATAGCGATATACTCACAGTTGTCGATGCGATTCACTCCGACTGGAAAAGCACATGCAGATCCCTGTATATCCGTCAGCTGCATGCAAACTCACAGAACCGCACAATTTCACAAAGAGAATATGACGATCGGGCCAGATCACCTTCAGATCAAAACTTAACAGTTTATCTTCCTAAATCCTAGCACATGAGGATGCTAGGTTGATTCATAGCATGCTACCAACTGATCTCTCAAACAATGAAATGCAGAAAACTAAAATGCAAACTAAACTATCATACATGACCATTCCACCGATTCACAGAATCAACTGGTGGAAGGGTTGAAAGTATCTATTAACCTGTAATCAGAACGGAAATCAAAACATAAACAACTGATAAACTAGATAATGCAATTGATGAGATCTTATTCAGATGAAACACAAATGTCCTGTTTTTACAACAATGTTTCACAATGTCTGGACTGATCTCTGGATCTCACTCAATCACCAGTACAACATAACACAACTACTACTCTCTCTCTGATATGATATTCTCTATCTGATCTCAAACCCTAACTGATCTGAGTTATTTATAGCAATATCCTACGAGTACTACCAACTCGATTCCCAGCGGCTGGGAGCTTCCAAGCGGCTGGGAGAGGACAGCTCATACTACCTGATCACGAACTCTAACTACCTGCACACTCTCCTAGGCTGAGCTAATACATATGCATTGGTCCAATGGACCTTATTACATTATGAAGTCAAACATGCTAAAAATAGACTAATGTCCTGTCATGCGGACAATATCCTGTCTTGTAGGGGTGCTCCTGCACCATACTCCCCAGAAGAAGAAATCTCAAGTCCACTTGAGATGAGAGTATGAAGATCTGCACCATGTTTCTGGATCTGCTCTTCAGTCATCCAGACTGCTTCAGAATTAGGTTTTCCCTTCCAAGAGACTAGATACTCCAAGTACTGTTTGTTCCGGGTCTGTTTGACCACTCTGGTGTCCAAAACCTTCTGCAACTGTGGAGGATCATGCTTGGGAATGTCATCATGGACTGTATCCTGTAGGAGTTCCTGATCTGCATCTGGATAAGACTTGTATGGAGTTAAATCACATACATTGAATATAGGGGACAAACCAAGATCAGGTGGGAGTTGTATCTCATAAGCATTCTGTCCATGCTTGTGCAAAATCTGACATGGTCCAACTTTTCTCTGCATGAGTTTAGTATATTTTCCCTTAGGAAGTTTGTCCTTCTTCAAATGAACCCATACCAAATCTCCAACATCAAACTAAACATCCTTCTTCTTTTTATCAGCATATTCCTTATACTTCAAGGTGGTTTGCTGCAGTTGGGTCTTGACTTGATCATGAACCTCTTTGATGGCTTCTGCAAAAGCTTCACCTTCTGCACTAACAGGGTCTACTGTAGGTAGATCTCTTAATTCCAAAATTCCTCTTGGATGCATACCATAAACTATCTGAAAAGGTGATTTCCCTGTGCTCCTATTGACAGTATCATTATATGAAAATTCAGCTTGAGATAGAATATTATCCCACTTTTCTCCATGTTGTTTTGTCAAACATCTAAGCAAATTTCCTAAGGAACGGTTCACTACTTCAGTCTGTCCATCCGTTTGAGGATGATATGCAGAGGAAAAAGACAAATTTGTTCCAAGTTTCTTCCAAAGAGTTCTCCAGAAGTGACCAATAAACTTCACATCCCTATCTGACACTATGCTCAATGGCAATCCATGGATTCTGACAATCTCCCTGAAAAATAAATCTGCAATGTATGAAGCATCAGCAGTGGTTTTGCATGGCAAGAAATGTGCCATCTTGCTGAATCTATCCACTACAACAAAAACACTGTCAAACCCTTTCCTTGTCCTTGGTAAACCCAAGACAAAATCCATACTTATGCTTTCCCATGGTCTGGAAGGAATGGGTAAGGGCTGATATAAACCTGCATTAGTCGACCTGCCTTTAGCTTTCTGACATAGCACACATGTCTCTACAAACTTTCTGACATCTGATTGTAACTTAGGCCAAAAGTAATGTCTTCGGACAAGATCAAGAGTCTTATCTAGACCAAAATGACCTGCCATAGCTCCACAATGTTTCTCCTTAATGATGTTTAACCTCATAGAACACCTTGGAATACATAACTGTCCACCTTTGAACAATAATCCATCCTGAATCAAAAATTCAGAGAATTCAGCATGATATTTCTCTCCAAAAGAAGTACATACATGATATATCTCCCAAAAATCTTCATCAGTCTCATACATGGTCTTTAGTGAATCAATGCCAACACTTTCTAACTGAATCTGGTTGACTGTTAGAACTCTCCTGCTCAAAGCATCTGCAACTTTATTCTTGACTCCTTTCTTATGCTTCAATGTAAAAGTAAAAGCTTGTAAGGTTTCTACCCATTTCATGTGTCTGTGGTTCAGCTTTTCCTGGCTGTTTATGAAACTCAGAGCCTGGTTATCTGTGAATACTATGAATTCCTTTGGCATCAAGTAATGCCTCCATTTCTTGAGTGACTGGACTAAAGCATACATTTCCAAATCATATGATGAATACCTCTTCTTAGCATCATTAAGCTTCTCACTGAAAAATACAATAGGTCTACCTTCTTGGCTGAGTACTGCTCCAATGGCCATGTGACTAGCATCACATTCCACCTGAAAGATTTTGTTAAAGTCTGGAAGTGCAAGGACTGGCTGCTGTGCCACCTTCTTCTTCAATGTTTCAAAAGAATCATCTGCTCCTTGAGTCCAAACAAATCTGCACTTCTGTCCTCCTTTGATGGTATCAAGCATGGGTGCACAAATATGACTAAACCCTCTTATAAACTTCCTGTAGAAGGTTGCTAACCCATGGAAACTTCTGACATCATTCATAGTCTTTGGGGTTGGCCAAGACAATATGGCACTTACCTTCTCCTTATCCATTTGTAACTTTCCTTGTGAAATGACAAACCCAAATATGTGATCTCCTCTTGCATGAACAAACACTTGTCTAAATTTATCATCAGCTGCTCTTCATGTAACCTCTTAAGAACCAAATCTATGTGTCTGAGATGTTCTTCTTTTGTGTTGCTGAAAATCAGAATGTCATCTAGATATACTATGACAGACTTACCAATGAACTCTTTCAAAACCTCATTCATCAACCTCATAAAAGTACTAGGTGCATTAGATAAACCAAAAGGCATAACCTTCCACTCATATAACCCTTCATTAGTTTTGAATGCTGTTTTCCATTCATCTCCTGGTCTAATCCTGATCTGATGATATCCACTCTTCAAATCTATTTTTGTAAAATACTTAGCACCTCCCAAACAGTCAAGTAAATCCTCTATCCTAGGGATTGGAAACCTATACCTGATTGTGATCTTGTTAATAGCTCTGGAATCTGTGCAAAGCCTCCAAGTACCTTCCTTCTTTGGTGCTAGTACAGTTGGTACTGCACATGGACTTAAACTTTTCCCAATCAGACCTGAATCCAATAATTCTTCAATTTGTCTGGCTGCTTCTGCATTCTGCTTTGGAGTTAGCTTATAGGCTGCTTTGTTTGGAAGTGTTGACCCTGGAATTAAGTCTATGCAGTGACTAATATCTCTGACAGGTGGTAGGGATCTTGGCATTCCTTCTGAGATGATACCTTTGTACTTATCCAATAGCTCTTGGATAGCTGGGTCTATGAATCTTTGCTTCTTCTCTTCCTTGACTTCTTGCTGCTGTTCTTTATTCACCCTCATACATGGGATTAGGGCATATGCAACTGCACCTTTTGCTGCTACGTCTTTCATGAACTGTTTGCCTTCCATCAGCATTACCTTCACCTCTTTTCCTCTAGATTTCTCCTCTTTCTCTGTCAATGGTAGTAACTTTATATCCTTACCATCTTTAGTGATTGTATAGATGTTTCTAACACCATCATGTTGTGCCTTCAAATCATACTGCCATGGTCTACCAAATAAAAGATTGCAAGCATCCATCTTGGTAATGTCAAACAACAACTTATCCTTATATGCTCCAATCTGAAATTCTACCCAAGCCTGCTCTTCTACAGTTGTCTGCTGACCTTGGGTAAGCCATGAGACTTTATATGGGGATGGGTGAGGCAATCTCCTAAGCTTAAGCTTTGTCACCATTTCTTTAGACACAAAATTTTCAGTAGAACTAGAATCAATCAAAACTTTACATGCCTTACCTCCTGCTTTGCAAATAGTCCTGAAAAGAGACTTTCTTTGAGGGAATTCTTTGTTAGGTACCTTCATGGTAGTCATTGTTCTTCTCATCATTAGAGACTCTCCACTTTCTGGGTATCCAAAATTATCAGGAGCATTCACACTCTGAGAAGCATTAGAGCCTGTCATACTTTGATTATCAGGTTCTTGGATCAGATTTGTTCTCCTTTCTCCTGTTGAGCTTGTGGCCTTTTCTGGACATCTGCTGGCTATATGGCCTTCTTTGTTACAGTTATAACATCTGATGGATCCTCTGCCCTAGGATCTTCCTCTGAAAGGTCTTCTACCTCTGAAGTTTCCTTGCTGACTATAATTTTCCCCCTGGTTCTGACTATTGTTTCCCTTACTATTGTCATGACTGGATTCTCCTTGATATCCATGTCCATGTCCTCTACCTCTAAAAGGACCTCTTCCACCTCTTTGTTGTCTTCCTCTTCCTCTATTGTGTTGTTCTTGTTTTCTCTTTAACTTCTCTTCCACTTTCAATGCCAACTGAAAGCATTTCTGAACTGTATCTGGATTATGCAAACTTAAATCTTCCTGAATATTGAACCTCAATCCATTAAGGTATCTGGCTACCTTCTCTTCTTCACTTTCCTTTACCTTTGTTTTCATACAAAGTTTCATGAATTCTTCTGTATATGAGCTGACATCTAGCTCCTTCTGCTTCAGGTTTTGCTTCCTCTTGTGTAATTGGATACTGTAATCCAATGGGACATAAGCTTCCTTTACTAATGCCATCATCTTCTTCCATGTAGTGACTCTACGCTTTCCTTCCTGTACTCTATCATCTTGGACGAAATTCCACCATGTCAAGGTAGCTTCTTTCATTTTTGACTGGGCTATTTTCACCCTCTGTTGTTCTGGTATCTCCTCTGTTTCAAAGAAATTGTTCAAGGAGTCTATCCACTCCATCACTGAATCAGGTTCCATCTTTCCTGTAAACACTGGCAAATCCAGTTTCACATCCATGGTTCTCCTCTCCATGGCCTTGAGGGCGTTCAACAGTGGTCTCTGGTCTGCAGGAACGACCTCCTCGTTCCAACTAGGGATCTCTTCTTCTTCCCTATCTTCTTCTCTACCAGAACCTACTCTGCTCCTCAACTTCGCTAACTCATCCTTCAATTCCTGATTCTGAGCCTTCACGGCCTTGCTCTCTGCAATCTGTTTCTTCACCAGAACTGCCAACTCAACGTTGGTCATCCTTGTCAAAATCTCAGATGTTCCTTCGTCACCTGACATCCTGCTATATCCTTATCTTTTCCAGAAGATCCTTCCTTTGCTCTGATACCACTATGATGCAGAGGTAAAACGCAACGGGAGCTTACAAATGGGAAGGAGGAGTCATTAACACAACCAACATGTTATAATACCTATCGGCTTATCATCATCATCATATTTCTTGCTAACACAGACAGCATCATCATATTTCGGACGAGCATGAAATATCCTCCTGCTGACTACTGTTCACTTCCTCCGCCTTTCGCCTTTCGCCTGTCAGCAGCATCATCATATTTGGCAAGCGCAAACATCCTCCTGATGTTCACTGTTCATCTTACCGCCAAACTCTATCTTCATCATCATGATGTTCAGCATCACCTTCATCAGCAGGATATAAAATATCCGGTTCCTCCGATATATCCTGATGACGACAACTTCAAGCACCTTTCCTTCGATGCTTACGTCACCCCGATATCCGACTACTCAAACAACAGCATCAGGATATGACTTATCCGGTCATATTGAAACATCCTGATGATGTTACCCAAACTTTATGCCGATGACTTACGCCGATGCCAAAACACTTAGCGAAAACAGGATAAACTTGCATAGGGTGATATTCGTAATATCCTGATGACGATGACGTCACATGCACCTGATGATGATGTCAATGCACCTGATGATGATGTCAACAGGATATAAGACACTTATATCCTCCGCAACATGATAATGAATATCCGGTGATCTTTTCAATATCCTGATGATGACCTTTCCGGTCCTTAGCCAAAAAAATGAACTTTCACTCCTGCATACGATAGCGATATGCGGATGATGGATGCACACGAAAGATGATCCTGACGACGATATACACACTGAGTATATATCCAACCTATATCATCCTGATGCACTTGAAACATACAGTCTTCGTCAGCTTCATAACCTGATCCGGATAGCGATATACTCACAGTTATCGATGCGATTCACTCCGACTGGAAAAGCACATGCAGATCCCTGTATATCCGTCAGCTGCATGCAAACTCACAGAACCGCACAATTTCACAAAGAGAATATGACGATCGGGCCGGATCACCTTCAAATCAAAACTTAACAGTTTATCTTCCTAAATCCTAGCACATGAGGATGCTAGGTTGATTCATAGCATGCTACCAACTGATCTCTCAAACAATGAAATGCAGAAAACTAAAATGCAAACTAAACTATCATACATGACCATTCCACCGATTCACAAAATCAACCGGTGGAAGGGTTGAAAGTATCCATTAACCTGTAATCAGAATGGAAATCAAAACATAAACAACTGATAAACCAGATAATGCAATTGATGAGATCTTATTCAGATGAAACACAAATGTCCTATTTTTACAACAATGTTTCACAATGTCTAGACTGATCTCTGGATCTCACTCAATCACCAGTACAACATAACACAACTACTACTCTCTCTCTGATATGATATTCTCTATCTGATCTCAAACCCTAACTGATCTGAGTTATTTATAGCAATATCCTACGAGTACTACCAACTCGATTCCCAGCGGCTGGGAGCTTCCAAGCGGCTGGGAGAGGACAGCTCATACTACCTGATCACGAACTCTAACTACCTGCACACTCTCCTAGGTTGAGCTAATACATATGCATTGGTCCAATGGACCTTATTACATTATGAAGTCAAACATGCTAAAAATAGACTAATGTCCTGTCATGCGGACAATATCCTGTCTTGTAGGGGTGCTCCTGCACCAATTAGTGGGATTTGTTTGAGATGTGTTGGGATTAGTGTGTGATGTGGAAGGTTGTGAAGATGTGGTAAGATTGGTGTTGGACGTGGATGGTTGGGATGAGGTAGTGATGTTGGGTAGTTGGGCACCATTTTTGAGAAGAAAATCAAGATATCTACTAGGATCCAATCTTAAAACTCTATCAAGTATATCCATGTTATCGGGATCCTATGTGAAGTTTAAGATGTCTTGATCTACTTAGTTGATGGTGTTGTTTTGGGAAGGTGGTTGTGGCGGTTGTGGTTGTAAGAAGGAAAAGGGATTTACGTTGGGATCATATGAAGTCATTTGCAAGACTGTGGGTAGGTTGGTTACTTGTTGGCCAATTGGTGTATTGTTTTGGTCGGTTGGAGGCATTTCTAGGCCCATGTTATTTATGAGGTTAGCCATCTCTTAATTTTTCTTGTGTTGGGATCTTGTTATGGGCATGCAAAGATATGGATTTTGATGTTGGGGGGGTTGGATGAAGGTTGAGACCTTAGAGAATTTTGGTTTGATTTATTGGACCCAAAGAGGATATGATAATAAAAATGGAACAAAGATTTAGATGCAAGAGAGTACACTCCCTATACTCTAAATCTAAGGGTGAAAAGAAATTATGATATGATTTTTGGATTATAGGTTTTGACCTTTGAGAGATAAATCTCAAGAAAAGGTGAACCTAAGGATGCTAAATGTCAAGGATGTTGATTTTCACAAAGATTTGGACCAAAAGGATGGAGGATAGAATGGATTGTTTGAGGATGATTTGATGAGAGAGATTTGATAGTGGTTTGGTGGATGCTTCAACTAAAGAAAACTTTAGGTGACTTAGATGTTTGATAGGATAGATTTGGATGATGTTTTTGGAAAAGGGATGTTGAAGTCAACAAATGAACTCAAGTAGGTCTAGATTTTGGGTGTTGCACAATGGATGTTTTCTCTTTGCTTAAAGTAGACTTATGACCTCAAGCAAAAAGGGATGACTATTCTTCTTGAAGGTAGACTAATGACCAATCAAGCAAAATAGAGTGGGAAAGATGAAATCTAGATTCAACTTTACCTCAAAGATTGATTTTTGGATATGATTTTTGGATGTTGGTTGATGTTTTGACTATAAGAGGTTGGATGTGTTTAGTGTAGAAGAGATGAATGGATTTGGGAGATGAATTTGTAAAAGAATGTATTTGGTCCAAAAGAGGGAAAAAATCAAAGGAGATAAAGAAAAGCTATCGAAATGGATGGCTTATGATTGGGCTCAATAGTATAGTGGGGGCGGTCCAATAGTGTAAATGATTTATTCTCTAAGGTCAAAATGGGAATATGGATGAGAGAATTTTTGGATCAAAATGGTCGTGGGTTTTGATGGATTTTGGAAAGGTGAATGTAGATTGTGGATAGGCAAGCTCTAAAGATCCCAAAATAATTTCCTAAAGCCGTGGGCAAGTTGGCCTGTAAATAGCGCTAAAAATTAGGTAAATGGTGCCAGAACAGACATAAATGGCACCAAGAATCTGTGAAATGGCACCAAAATAGATCAGTGGTGGTCAATGTTTTGGCAAAAGGTGGATTTTGGTATCAAACTCTGATTTTATGAAGATCAAAGGTTGGTCAAATGTTGTAATGATGTTGTTTTGGCAAGTTTTGCAAACACTTCAAAAAGCACACAATAGCCAAAGGTTTTTGTTGTGAAATTTTAAACAATCATACACAACCTATGGCGAAGCAAGGACAATACTTGTTGAGTTCCCACTTGGATTTCTCCAGCCACACTTATTCAAAGTGGATAGCTCCAGAAACTTGGTGGCATAGGCTCCCCCTTACAGTGCACTCACTTCTCAGGCACACCAAGTTCCAAGTCCTTAAGATGCGCAGATCTTAAGGTACTTTGCTACCTCTATGATGAATTGTGAGAACGTGGGATGGCTACCAGAGGCCTAATCAGTTGTCCTCTTGTATCAATAAGTAGAAGGTTTTTGGCTTCTAAAACAATAGTTCGTAGTGGGGGTACATATGGGGGATCAACATGTTACGAGCATTTGATAAAGATTTACTAGGAGTCTCAGATACCCGAGGGTACTACTTCCTTTCAAACTAGCACCGAAAGGTAAATGCTAATACCAATTTGGACTTGGCTTTCATCTTATCCTATTTTATATAGTGGACCAGATGAAAGTACCACTTGGGGTCACCAACAAGTTCTCCGTACAAATGTGTCTCAAGGGTAGACCCACTTCCTAAAAAGAAAAAGAGGATAAAACCATTTCTCTTCACCCAAGATCCTTTTGAAGGCGAGGGGAGAGGATACTTCGATTCTAACTCTTGGGTGACAAAATGTGCAAGCACACCAAGCATGACAAACAAAAGCTAATGTTCTTTTTAAGCTCAAATCAAAGGGTGCCTAAAGTTGTTGTTGCAAACACTTGTTAAATGCACCAAATTCAAATGTTGTCTATGATAGGCACACAAATGGTTCTTTTTAGGTACACCAAAATGAAATGTTTGTTTGTAGATTGTTTGTCAAGCAAATGTTAATTTTAGTGCACTAAATTCCAAGTGTTTTCTAAACTACCAAGCAAGGGTTCTTTTTATGAGCACCAAAAAGGAATGTTGTTTAAACTAATAAAACCTTGCAAAAATGTTAGTAGTTTCAAGATGATGGTATTGGACGAACGAGTGTAACCTGCAAAATAGAAATGACCCCCTACACAGATCCCATAGTTAGCATAGAAAATAGCACCGAAACAGATACAGAAGGTGCCACAGAGCTCTAAAATTGTGCCACAAAAACCAAAAATGGCGCTACTGATAGTCAACAGGATAGAGACCTCCTATCCTACAAATAGCGCTACACATATTACAAATGGCGCCATAAATAAATACACAAGGCACTACACTGATTGAAAATTGCATTGAACAACTAGATAGCACCAATACAACTATAAATAGTGCCAAAATCTAGAAAGGCGCCAGAATCTGGAGAAATAGCACCTCTGTGCTTGAAAGTTTAGTTTGTCCAATTTCTGTAGAAAAAGGTGCCACTCTGGGTCTGGATAGCGCCAATACGCGTCAGTGTTGGTCAAAGCTTTAAAAACACAAAATTTTTAGCCAAAATGTTGATTAGGGGAGATTAAAGATTGTTTGTGAGCCCCATTGACATTCAAGATACCATAATAAAGTCTCAAATAACGTTTGTATAAGATCCAACAAAGATTAAAACCAAAATGTGCAAGTTAGATTTTTAAATTTTTTTGGCATAACCTCTCCTTATCTCTGTGTAAAACCCTGCAAAATAGAGAGTAAACATGTACTAGAATTCTGAAAAACACAAAACACACAACATATGAGTGAGCCCCTAAGCAAGATTGTCGTGCGAGGAAGGCGTTGCTACAGCCAGAGATATTGCCACTTTAGAAGGAAATGGTGCCACTGCACAGGGGGATAGTGCTAATACCTGTAAACAACATATTTTCTCTAAGAAAAACTCACAAAAAATGTTAGAAGGAGACCTTGTGGGTCCCATTAGGCGTACCAATGTGATTAGTGAAATCAAAATGAAAGGAAAAACACAAAACCAAAGCATAAACACAAATGGTATACCTTCAAGATGACCCAAAAATCCAAGATGAGGTGGAGAGTGATGTACCCAAACTCACTCTAGCTATACCCAAGATGCTCAATGAGATGTGAAATGCTCTCAAACTATGCAACTCACTAAATGGACCTAGCTCAAGAGGAGAGATTTTGGCATAATAACTTTGCTCAACTTGTGGATGATGAAATGGCTTGAGGAGTGTTGTATTTATAGACATTTTGGGAGAGGATTTGATCTAATGGTGGAGGATGAAAGTGATGTGGAGAGCCTAGATTCAATCTTAAAAAATGGAGGGCTAGGAATAAAGATGAATTTTAAATTCATCTTGGGAAAGGGGTGGAGTTAATGAGGTTGGGTGAGATGGATTATATGTGAATTAAAAATTCACATGGGGAAGAGTAAAATAAATTAAAAATTCATTTGGGGAAGAGTGGATATTAATACGTTATGACATGTGTAAGGGGTGTAAGAGGTATTAAATGTGATGTTGGACACATGTGTATAAAAAATTGATTTATGTGGGATATATTTCAATTTTTTATTTGGAGGATGTGGGGAAGGGTGTTAAGCTAGGTTTGACCACTTTAATTAGGGTGATTAGCCTAATTAATGTCGCTGGAAAAAATCAGGGAATGGGTTAATGAGAGGTTTAAGATTAATTAAATAAGGTTTATTTAATTAATCCTAGGTCTAGGGTCATGTAGGTTAGGCTAGGTAATTAAATAATAGATATTTAATTAGCTAGGGTAGGGATAGGTTGATTAATAGACTGAATTAATTAGATAAACATGATTTACCTAATTAATTGAGTTTTAGGAAAAAGGGGGAATTAATCAAATAAATATTTGCACATTTATTTAATTAATTGGGTAATGTTAGACTATTGAATTAATAAAATTAATTCAATTTGGCAAGATGAATGGAGGAAAAATAGGTGTTGAATAGGATAATTAATTAAATAAAAAATTAATTAATTGTTTGGAAGGGGAATTGGTGTGTTTAGTGATGTCGAGAGTGGGTTTGATGGCGAAGACATTTTTTAGGTGTCTACAATATCTAAACACTCTAGTGAGTCATCATAACTAGTAATTTGGGAATTGTGGCTGGGGGAGTTGGCACCATTTTGGATGAAATGCATACCCTCTTCATTAATTTTCACCCCTTTGTAGATAGAGTTTGATTTGAGCAAACTTGTTGAGCGACACTATTTATTCTAGGTATAGCTCAAAATTCCAATGGCAACAGAAGTAACTAAGATAATTTTTTGTAAATGGTGCAATGTAATAGTGCTATTTGGCCATGGTAGGATCTTTCCTTTGGAAAATAACAAAGTCATGTAATCTTTTTTCAAACTTGAGTATATAATACAAGTTATAGGAAATACTTTTTACACAAAATAAGTGTTACTTCTAGAATTAGTTGTATGGTTGATGAATATAATAAAACACATGCTTACTAATAAAGTGAGAAACACACATTGACTATACTTGTAGCGACTACCTATACACCTCTACTAAGTAGATTGTTAAATATATCTTTACTTCATTTTAACCATGGAGAGATTAAACTAAAACTATTGTGGGCCCCTCAATTGACACGTCACTATTTTTGACCAATGGAACTACCTCCTAAATAAGAGGACATTGGCACTAAAATGATTTAACCATAACAACAAATTTTGAAAATCATTTACTATGGAACTAATAATTTCCTTACAAATAGGTACAAAAAATAAATACAAAGGGTTGTTTTCTACTATGAACAACAAAGTGGAACTTGTTTGTGTGTCTGAATGACAGGGAATGAATAGCTAGGTAATCCATGCTTTGAATATTTTCTTTTTCTTAACATATGATAAATGGGCTAAAGGTAACACCTTGTCTTTATGATTTTTTCTTTAAATTATAATTTTCTAAACTTAGGGGTGTGAAATTTGACTATTGGTTGATTGGAATAAGGGTAGAGTTTATGGTGGCTACACCAAGGGAAAAGCATGCCACTAATGTCTTTAAATCATCTTAACTTTGAAATTAAGCACTATTTTATGATGGCTATGCCACTGCAAAAACATATCAGGCTAAAAAGGACTAGTAGCTCGACTTCTCAATAATATGTCAAAGGAATGATTTGAACCACTTTATGGATAGGCACAACTTCATGTTGACTTTGCCATATTTTAAGATATTGGTAGAAATTTAAGATGGCTATGCCACTCTCAAAATGCACTTATAAACTGATATTCAATTATTATTTTTGACTTAAGGCACAATTCACTGAAGGGGCTACCACTTTGGATGCTAATTTAAACTAGTTTTGACAAGGTAAAAGCTTGTATGGAATTTTCTTAAGTAATATTTCATGTTTGGTAGAGATTCACAATGCATTTACTACTTCTAAGATCATTGGTAATGTTTGGACTTGGATTTTCCACCTTGGATTACACCCCTTCGACTTATTTCATCATCTTTTTTACTAGGCATGTTTTTGTATCAACGAAGCCATCAAGTTTGTGCACCAAATTTCAAGAATTTGAACACCTCAACCTTAACTAATCTTTCTTCATCATTTTGTCACTTTTCTCTCATATCAAGTAGAACTTTGAGGTGGATTTTCCACTAGAAAAGTGTGGTGCCACTCTAAAAATTGTCTTTGCATTTTGCCTTGGCATGGATTTAAATTTTCCACTCAAATGACATGCTAGAGGATTTTGTTTTTCTATTTTCCAATCTTGTTGTTTTCAGATCCAATTCTTTTCCATTTACTTCTCTTCTTTCCACTATTGGAGAAACCATCAATGAATAACCTCTTCATCTTTTACTCAAAATAACTTTCAACCTTGAGCAATCTACAAAAATTGTTAGTTGAAAAATTAAACCATGATTGGATGGCCTTGGATCTTGATAGGGGGAAAACTTACTTGACATTGATTAACACAATATGGATGACTTGATTGTGACAACAAATTAACATAAGGTAGTGCAAAAGTCAAGTTTCATATGGGTACAATAGAATTAATATTTCATTAGTTATTTTTAAAGAAACTCCTGAATGAGCATATGAGTGTGGCATTAGTAATTAAACAATATTCCCTAGATGTATGTTGTATCAATATTACTAGGATTGATAAATGTCCCCATAGATTTGTCTTCTATCCCACTAATAACATATATTGGCCCATGATGATCATTTTGTGGGATTTCCTCATCAGAATAGGTGATCAAAGGAGTAGTATGTGAGGAAGAAGATACATCTTGAGAATGTATAGTTACAAAAAAGAATCCATGTGTGATGTATCATTGTAATCAACATAATTATCATCTACAATATTGTGTTACATAGTAATAGGCTCTTGTGTATCTATATTATTAGTGTGGCTAGGAAATGGATATGTATAGATGTGTAGATTTTGATTGGAATTTTCTTGATTTCCATTATCATTAACATCCTCAATGTGAATCACCTTGTTAAATCTATAAGATCTTGTATCTTATGCTTAAGAACCATAGAAGATTGACTATGATACCCTTTGACTCAATGATAAGTTGATAAAATAATTGGTTATTGTAATTTCTTAGAAGTACCTTACTAGGATCTAATGGATAAATAAGAGCCCAAGAATAATAAAATTCTAGATCAATAAGCTTTGGAGTTCATTTTCCAAACATTTCCTTTAACTTAGTAAACTTTTAAGGAGAAATTTGTTTAAAAGATAGGACATTGTAAGCATGGTCCGCTGGATGCACATTCTCCATTATTTCCCTAGTCTCATTAACCTTTGAAAAATTATTAGACTTTTGAAACTTGGAAGGGTAAGAGGATTGAGAAGATTATGATGATCCATAATTGAGTATGTTATAAGTAAGTAATTTGACCTCAAGATTTTTCAATTAAGTGCATGTATGTCTATAAAAGATGAAAAACTACTGAAGTGTACATTATTCTTAATAATGGGAAGAAGTCCTTCAATAAACATGATTTGAAGTTCATCATCATTAAATTGGTGCTTTAGTTTTCCACATAAGGTTTGGAAGGAAATAACATAATCATTGATTGGATCATTGCTTCATTTGTTACATTTAGTTAAGTCATTAATGGTTACTTTCAAGCCCATGTTGATGTCAAAATGCTTTAAGAAAATGGTGGCTAGCTCATCAAAATATTGTATAAATCCCAAAGACAAAGAATAAATGTAATGAATAGCACAGTATTTTAGGGTTCATGAAACAACTTAGCTAAGATCTTATCTTTAGAAGAAAAATCTAAACATGCTATAGTAAAATCTTGTAAATGAACATTGAGACCACCCTTTGCATTGTATAATTCAAATCTAGGTGCAAAAAATCTTGAAGGAAACTAATATGTAAGAACTTCATAATAAAGTGGTGTTCAATGTGGAGGGTTGTATGTGTGGTATTCTTATTATTATCTTTCACTTATTTCTTAAGATTTTCCACATCTTGAAATAATGTGTCTAGAGTGGAATTTGGGACAACAATGGTATGTGAGACAATAGATGAGATGTAACGATGATGTGTGAGGGGAGGTTAGGTCATTACTGATGTAGAAGGGATCATGTCATTAGATGAATCAAGCATGAGATGAGAGATAGTATGAGACATATGGTAGGATGGAGGAATGGTGTGAGATATACGAGTGAAAAGTATAACACTAACTAGGTATGTGGGTGGAAAAATGAAATGTGATTGGTATAATAAATGGGGTGGGGAAACTAGAGGTAGTTATGGAAGTGGTGGGAGTGGAAATGGGAGTGGAAGTGTCCATAGAATTAGTAGTGGTGGTGTGAGGAGACTTAGAAGAAGATGACTTGGGTGGGAGTATATGCCATTAGAAGAGGCCATCAAAGAACCAATTCCATGTAATATATCCATTCTAAAAGGGGAATTCACTAATTTTTGACGTAAGAATGTGGCCAATTATTGAGGAGATTAAGTATGCTTGAGTGCATCCATAAGAAATTATCTAGTAAATGCAAGATCTTGCTTAACTACATGACCATCATGGTCATAATCTTCTTGGTTAGCATGATTGCCAAAAGTATTCTCAACATGAGCATTAAAAACTTGAATTCATTTTAATTTGATTGAATAGCGATAATAAGATTACAATGAGCACTCCTTAATAAAGGAAGATTAGGATCCTAAATAGCTTGTGGCATAAACAAGCAATATGACTAGATGGAAGATGAAAAGATATGACTATATAAATAAATCACTTCCAAATTTGAAAATAAAAAATTAGAAAGAGGTCAGATCTAAAAATGAAACCCTAAAGCTGAATCCAAGGGTGAGAAGAGTGGGAAAAACAAAGGTCATACAATGAAGTTCAAACCTTATAAGAAAATATATAGCAATGGAGCACTAACAAAAAGGAATAAAACCTGAAGCAAATATAGAAATATGATAAAGTAATTACAAAACACAAATCTAAAACCCTAATTACAAAGAAGGATAAATCCTATGAAAAAACTCTAGGGGTGTAAGAATGCATGGATTCACTAAAAATGTAACAGAATACAATCCCTTTTACATAAATTTAGGGGTGAGTGCAAGAAGTTGGGTCCACTTTTGGCCAAAAAGTGGAAGTCTTTTTATCGAAAATCAAAGTTTGTCATAGTTGGAGTAAAAATTTGAGGCACTTACACAAAATATTAACATGGTGTAAAAATATAAAATGTAGAATTTTGTTTCTAGTTTTCAAATATGTAATTTATTCTAATACCTAGATGATAAAATTTGATTTTGTATAGAATGTAAAAAAGTGGTATTTTTAAAATAGTATGTTTTGGGCCAAAACATGCACATGTACAACCAACATAATTTGACCTAAATGAAAGTATTTTTCTAATTCCTCTTGTGGAATGATGCATATAATGTTGAAGTTTTATCAGAATATTTTTTGTAAGTTTTTAATAAATATTTTTTATTACTTTTTTACTAGCCCTAATTTGTGTTTTTTAAAGCCCCTCATGTACGACCACCATAATTTGAGCTAAATTAATCGTAACATGATTTTTTTTCATCATGTAGAGAATGATGTCTATATTGGTCAGACATAATGTTTTTAAAAAAAATTAAAATCACAAGTATTAAAAAATAGTAGTATATATCATTTCAAGTTTATAAGTCCCTTTGTTTAAAAATTAATTAATAAATATAAAATATGTCCAACAATAAAAAAAAACTACATATTTGAAAACTAGACATTGTCATCTATAATGGGTATTAATTTGGTCCAAAAATTCAAAAAAAAATCGTCGACCATATTGCTAAAGTCAATTTTTAATCTTGCTATTAACATGACATTGTACTTGTAGGTCCAAGGCTAAGGGTTGGGTTTCCAAGTCTCTTCCAAGCCTAAAACCAAAGCAAAATTATGAATTTCAAATTTCATGGAATGCATACCTGCTTTGAAATGCATACTCATTCTAAAAAGGAATGGGTACACAGTCTAAATAGAAACGGGCACCCATTTTAAAATGGGTATGTGTTCTAAAAATAAATGAGTACCTATTTCTATCATATCTGTTATCATTCTAATTTTAGTAAAACATACTATGACAACATGTCTGCAACTATTTATTTTATAAGTATGGCCCAACAATGACTATTTCTGTAATTCTTTAATGCAGGTGTCTCTTATAATCTCTTAGCAAACCATATCATATTTAATTTTTAAAAGGATTCAATCATAAGGAGCATTTTCAAGTGGAATGAAGCACATGAACTATTTTTTAGAGGAATCAAGCAAAGAAATTATTTTTAGAGGAATCAAGCACATGCAATATATTGAACAAAGGATCTACATCTACTTGTACTTTAGAAAACTCAAGGAGGGATCCATCTCAAAGTAAATTAAAGATCATTTGTTAATTTTATCAAGACAGTTTGGTAATTATGATATCAAATAAACATCAACAAAAAAGAAAAATGAAGCTCATGACACTTGAAGAAATTGAAGCACATTAAGATAAGGAGGAAAAATGACAAAGAGATAGGAGATAGAGGAAAATAGAAATCAAGAATGTTGAAGCATCCAATTGGATTACTATTGAAGAGGAGAACATTAAAGAGACCAACATGGATGAGGTGAATGTATAATATGTAAATGGTGAATGTGGAAGAGTTCATGAATATGGAAAAGGTGATTATATAAATGAGTCTAAGTAACTCTTCAATTTCATTCAATGATAATGATATTAGTTGTTTAAAGAAAGCTAGATATAGCAATGTTGATATAAATTCTACTGTTAGAAACAACACAACAAAAAAAAAATGAAATTCCTTGTATGAATGAAAATGAAAATGTTTGTTTTTAAATTGACAGAAATGTATTGAATAATCTTCATGGTAATATATCTTAGAGAAAAATTTGAACCCATGCAAATAGATTGTATAAACTATTTTTTTATAGAAAAATTTTAGGATTTCAATGTCAACTCATAATGTAATTAATTAGAATGTTAGAAATGCGAATAGTAATGAAAAATTAGGCATATTTGTAAAACCCAAAAAGAAATATGAGTCGATGAAACAAGTTATGTCTAGTGTTGCTAATGTTGTTGATTCTATTGGGAAAAAGAATCGCTCTAAAGATAGGAATGCATCACGACAAGCAATAACATCTGCTTTAGTTAGTAAATCAGTTTTGAGCAAAAGAATGATAAGTAAGACAAGTGGATTTTTAAATGTAAATGATAAAACTTTAAGAAGAGTGGTAAAGAGAAGAGTAAGTATTGAAGAAGATCCAATTAACCAATGTTGGGATTTTAGTAGTAGACTCCCAAGGTCTGACATGAAATTAAATAATGAAATCAGGTATTTAATTGAAAAATATTGACATGATAATACAAGGGTATCATCTAATGCTAGAGATGTTTTGAAATTAAGAGTGGGGTCAACCAATCATGATCCTCATTCAAAACATCTATTAGACATTAGACATAACTATATAAAAAATTTCTAGATTATTCAATTATAGAATTTTTTTAGCATAAGTCAAAGTTGATCAAATGATAAATGTAAACCCTGGTATGACAAAATTAATAACAATGAATCTTCCATAAGAGAAATGTTTATTTCTTCAACACTCTGGGAGACCTTCAGAGGAAAATTATTAACATCCTTGGTTGTGCAACTTCTGATCTTCCTTCAATTTACCTTGGCCTCCCTTTAACTTTCAAGGAAGTTACTCCGAGCTTTTGGAATAGTATTTTGGAAAGAACTCAAAAGAAGTTGATTGGCTGGAAAGGTAAACTTCTGAGTAGTGCTGGTAAATTGCAACTTCTTCGGGCCTCTCTGCAAGGTATTCCCACTTACTTTCTCTCTCTCTTTAAAATGCCCAAGTATATAGCTGACAAGCTGAAAAAAATCCAAAGAACGTTCTTATGGATAGGTGTGGAAGAGAAGAAGAGAATGTCATTGGTTAAATGGGAGAGGGTCTGCCTTCCCAAAACTCATAGTGGTCTGAATATCAGAGCTATAAAAAATTTGAATAAAGCTCTATTATCCAAAGTCAATTGGAATCTTATCAACAACAATAAAGATTGAGGGATAATTATGCAAGCTAAGTATTTACAGGGTACTGATAATTATAACTTCCTTTATGAAGAGGGTCTCCCTCAGGGGTCAGTGATTTGGAACAAAATAATCAAATCTAGAAGCCTTATCAAAAAGGGGCTAAAGTGGAAACTGGGGGATGGTAACCTCATAAATTTTTGGGAGGATCCATGGGTGGTTGACAAGGCCCTTTCTGTCTAAGAGGGTAATGAGGTTATTGTTGAGATTGCCAAACAATATTTTGGTATTAAAGTTTGTCAGTATATCCAACAAGGGAATGGAGTTAGACATTGGAAAAACCTTCTTGATTGTTGTACCAATCGTCCTGAGCTTCTCCCTCAAATGAATTCTATTTAGCAGATGTTGAGAAACAAAATTCCTCTCTTTCCTAGATTAGATGATTTACTTTGGACTGCAGATAAAAGAGGGCTCTTCTTTGTCAAATCTGCTTACCATCTGCCGATTTCAGATGATCTGAGGGACGAGCTTTGGAAGAAATTTTGGAACCACAAACTTATTCCTAAAGTTAATATGTTCTGGTGGACTGTAGCCCATAACAAGATTTTAACTCAAGATAATCTTCAAAGAAGGGGTTTTTCTTTGGTTAATAGATGTGTGTTGTGCCTTAAGGAAGAGGAAATTGTTCCCCATTTGATTCTGCATTGTGAGTTTTCCATAGAAATATGGAGTAGAGTGCTTCTAAACTTTGGATTGTAGTGGGTCTGCAATAAAGATATTAAGGAAGTCATTACTAACTAGATTCCTACTTTTTCTCAACCCTAGTTAGTGGAGCTGTGGAACCAAACCCTTCCCTTTATTGGTTGAACACTGTGGAAGGAAATGAATAACATAATTTTTAGAGATTCTATCAAAGATTGTTCTCAAGTTTACCAGTCTTTCTCTAAGAGCCTTATTGAAAGTGTTACCAATGCTCATGTCAAAACTGCTGACAAACCTCTCACCCAACAAGAGGAAAGTATAGTTGCTAATTGGGGGATACTTATTCAAATCCCTGCTTTTGACAATTCAAATCAACTCCGAAGATTAAATACTAGGTGGACCGCCCCAAAGACTGGTTGGCTCAAGTTAAATTTTGATGGGGTTTCAAAATCTGATGGTTAGGCTAGTGGGGGTGGGGTCATCAAGACTGACATAGGGGAGTTTATTGCTGCCTATGCTAGAGGATTAGGTATTCAAAGTAATAACTTTGCTGAGGCATTAGCACTTTTATGGGGTATCAAACTGGCAATCATGTTGGGTATATAGAAGTTGCATATAGAGGGAGACTCTAAACTTGTTATTGATGCTATTACTAAGGTTTCAATTTGTGGATGGCATCTTAAGGATATAATTACTGATATACAAATGCTTATTCAGAGTATTACCCAAGTGGATTTCCCTCATATCTATAGAGAGGGAAATGAAGTTGCTGATGCACTTACTAATCATGGTCAGCAATTTGAAAATTGGCGATGTTGGCGCCAACACAATAATATCCCCCGTGCTGTAGGGGAATTAATTCAAAAAGAGATGACTTTCCAATGATGCCACATCACATTGTGAATGCCATCTTGGCTCAACCAATCTCTTGTGGCAAGATGAGATGGCTGATAAAGGACATTGTAATTATGATGAAGCATACTTTTCTGACAAATGCTAAATTGGCATTGATGATCTCTTGCGATATGTTGAGTTGATTGTTTGATGTTGATAGGAAGTTTAATTATATGATTTTGGAGCATGGGAAGGACTCGCATAGATTGGAGAATGAGGCGGCGTATCTAAGTAATGATGACTTAAGGACGCTAAATAATTTCTTCATTTATTTCATATTCATGCTTCTTTATGCCTGTAGAGTTAATACTTGCAGGTACTTTGAAGTAAGAAGAAGACGCAGTGATTTTCCTAAGTGCTATTATCCTTTGCTCTATGGGTTTGAAGGAAAGGTGATCACGGTGGGGATAGAATTTGCACTGAACCCATCTCTTGCAGTGAATTCAAGGATAATGCTAATGTGTGGCACTATTGTAAAGGAGGCATTATTCCTTTCCTCGAATGCCTCAATGGTTATGATGAAAACCTTTATGTACAGTGTGCCCTATCGTGGGATAACCATAGAGTTAAAATTGGAAAGATAGGGTTTGAAATTTCTGAGGAAGTCATTGCGATGGCTACTGGCCTTTCTATGAAAGGCACGAAACTAAAGAGAAAGGCTAAGGTTGCTGACCACCACAGTCAGAAGCTTTTTCTAGGTGAGGGGGAGGAACTTGTCACTTATCAAGGAGGGTTTGATCATGTGAAGCTCCCAGAGCCATGGGATGAGATGTGCTACCTTCTATTGAAATATTTCACCCTCGAAGGGCATTTTACCAGGTTCTATAATTATCACCTTCCCTTGCTTAATCATTTTAGGAGAAATGCTCTTATTAGCTTGCTTTTTATTTAATGTCTTCTTTGGAACACTCTATTCATCATGTGAAAGCTAAATTGGATAAGAAACCCTCTAAGCATCTAGTTCCCCTTCACCAAGGCCTTATCCATCATTTGTATAAGTTTTATCTTGCCTTGGACCCGTCGAAACCAATTCTACCCACAATTGTTGAAATCCCTGTGGATATTCCCCCCAGTGTTGCTATTCCTTTTGAGGAGCCCTATCATTCTACCCCCAACAACCAAAAATTGAAAGGTGTTTCCTTTTATAAAACCCTAGAGGAGAATACTGTGAAGGACATTCATACTCCTACCTCTAAAGGAAGTGTGAAGGGGAAGAAACAAAAATTTAAGGAGATGGTTTCTACTCTGGAGGTCACTGAAGTAACATATATAATGGGGCCCCATAAAAATCAAAAGAGTGATAGTGAGGGACCAAAAAAAGCCAAAGCTAAGAATGAATGTTACTCTTCGGGTATAATAAGGTCTGGAAGAATTGCTGGCAAACCGGCCCCTCAGGCTAAACTAATTGATTATTTTGAAAGTAACTCTAGGTCTTCTACTCAGGGAGATGAGAAGTCTAAAGGTGATGACATTAAGGTTCATGAGGTCTTGGAGGAGACGGAAGGGGTAGAGGAAAAGGAGACGCAAGTTGAGGATACTGATGGAGGGGATTTTGGACCTGAGGATAATGCTCAAGAGGAGGAGAGGGTGACTGTGGAGGAGGTTGAAGAGGTTGCTAAGGAAGATGGCGATGGTCAGGAGGATGAAATTGATGTTCTCAGAGGCCGTGTGGATTATGTGGAACAAAAGGTCCAATCTATGAGATGTTTTATCAACAGTATCCTTTGTCGCCCAGCTATGCTCAATTTGTCTCTGTTGCAGGAGCACAACACCCTTGCCCATGGAGCTGGTGAAGAGAAAGTTAAATATTTTGACAAGATTTATGAATTTTTGGCTAAAGGCTAGGAGGATGTTTCTCCCTAGCTTTGTTTATTTGCTTTCTGTTTATCTATTGTTAGACTACTACTTTTACTATCTACTGTTTATCAGCTGTTAATGTTGTTTATGCTGTAGCTGGGTTTGGTGGCTCTTTTTGTTTTTGAGCCTTTGCTATTCCTTTTTGGGTTTCTATTGTAAGGGTTCGGCCCCTGGTTTTTGCCACCTTATATTATCAAAAACAATGAATCTCTTGCTGTTGCAAAACTCATACAATTCCATTATTATTATGATGTTTTTCAATATATACGTTGTACTTTGCATACTAACCAAATTATGCAAGAATGTGGTATTAATATGCCACCTAGAACAATTAAGGAGTTTATAACAAATTTATTTTGTGAAACACCTGATGGAAAATTATTTTATTCAAAAGTGTGTATTTTTAGACAATGCAATAGATGTGGTAAGTTTGCATTGTTAGGAGAATGCATGCATGAAAGTAGTTCACATGATTTTGGACAACAATTAGTGGATGTGAAGAGGTTCAAAAATGTTCAATATCTATTAAAGGATGGAAAAATTAGAAAGCATTGCGAGTTAGTCACTGAACAAAGTAGTGTGCATACATTCATCAGAGAGTTCAATAATAAGATTGTGTACAAATATGTGAAACACTCTCAATGTGTTCGGTGGATTTATGAACAATTTCACATATGTAAAAACACATTTCCAAATGGAACTATACTTTCAATGGTTGACTTTGCAGAAAACTATACTTGTTCTCTACAAGAGGAGATTTAGTCCCAATATTATAGTTCAGTATAGGTGGCCATCTTTGTTCATATTGTATACAGACATGCAGATGACAGTATATAAGGTGACAATTTTTTTGAGAGAGTACTATTTCTATTTGAGTGATAACCAACTACATTCATTAGAGTTTGTGCAGTATTGTTTCAAAATATTTTATGAAAATTTAAAAGAAAGAGAAATTCAGATGGCACAACATCTCATATGGTTAGACAATTGTACATGATAATTCAAAAATTTCAAATACTTTATTAGCTATGTAGGACCCATACAGAAATAATATCCAACATATGTGAAGTTTCTTTGAAGCTGGGCATGGTAAAGGAGAACATGATGGAGTTAGAGCATGTGTGAAAAGGGATCTTGCTAGGGAGAAAATAAAATGCCTAGATGCAACAATGTTTAAAGATGCACATGCAATTGTGGATTGGTGTAATGAAAAATTGTCTACAAGATCAAGTGAAAACTCCAAAGTTTGATGGTTCTTTTGGTTAGTTAAAGAAGAAAACATTCTTCATTGATATAATTGTGAGACAATTAGTGCATCAATAAAATGGAATTCATTTAAGAGTTCAAATGCAAGCACATGGATTAGATGGACTAGGTATCTTGCTTATTTTTGTCAATTTTGTATCAGAGGTGAGTGGGAAGCATGTGAAAATATAGAATGAGTTGAAGAATAGAAACATAGATCCTTAACACCTATACAAACACATTATCAATATGAGACAATGTTTGAAGAGGACAATCAATTGTTGCATTAGATGACTGTGATCATGTTTTAGACCTTGTACAAGAAGGTACATTAATTCAATATTTAGTTTCATTACATTGTTTTGTAATCTATAATTATATACATGCATGCATTTTTGTGAATTATATATCATGTCCTAATTTATTCAATTTGTAGGTTTTTTGTAGTACATGTGTATGTTGTTGTTGTACTTGAGGGAAATGAAGAGGAAATAGAGTATTGGTTGGATCAATGTTTTGAGACAAAACAGAAGTTGTTAGAGCCTAGAGTAGATGATGATAACTGCAAGTATTCAACAACTTCTGTGGTTGTTTTTGGAATTTGGTTACAAAAAATCTGATAAGGAAGAATGGTTTACCTACATTTGAAGATTATGAAACACATAAGAAAATTATGCACTACTTGCATTTGGTTGTGGCAACAATTATATAATTAGTGAGATATCAAGGAAAACCTATTACAAAAGAGTTATGGATACTTTCTGTGGAAGAACATGAGGCAATTATAGATGCGTTACAAAAAAGAGAGGATGCAGATGGTACAATGGAGTAAATATTTTAAATGGTTTGTAGGTATGTAGAAATTTTTAAATTTTTAATCTTTATTTTTTGACTAATGTATAGTTATATATATTTACTTGATAGTTAACTGATTTAATATCATACCCTAAGAAGATTAGTAAATGATTGCATGTCCCCTTAAGACATCCTCTCAACTTCCCTTAAGCCATCCCCTAGTTATGTTCCATAAATTAGGTAAGTATGATTTAGTTTAATTACTTTAGAATTTGGTGTAGTAAGTTTAGGATTAAATAGATTTATAGTTAATTGTTTTAATAGCACACCCTTAGCAAACTACAAATTATTTGTATGTCCCCTTAGTCCATTCTCTTAATTCCCCTTAACTATGTTCTAAAAATTAGGTAAGTTTAATTTACTTTAATAACTTTAGAATTTAGTTTGTTAACTTGTTTAAGATTAAATAAATTTATAGTGGATTGATAATTACTACCATGCCCTTATCCAATTAGTAATTGGTTTAATGTCCCCTTAATACATCCCCTTAACTTGCCTTAAGCCATCCCCTTAACTATCAAACATGTTACAATAGAATACTTCACTCTTTTTTTGAAGATAAATATTTTTTTTTGGTTTTGTGCTCCTATGTACATTATACTTTTCATCATTTTTATTTCAGGCCTTTGACAACTAGTTGGAATGATTGTCACTACTTGTGCTTTCAATGTGTGACAACCTATTGGATTTTCCTATACTAGGCATCACTTTAATGTAAGAAATTTCTATTGTAATTTTCCAACTTGATTTATTATAATTTTCTCACTTAACTTACAGTTAGAACTCATGTATTTATAGTTAATTTATTTACTTGTTGATTATATGCATATTTACTTGTTCATTATACTTTTTATCATTTTTGTTTTAGGTTTCCTACAACTAGATGGCATGATTGTCACTACTTGTACATTCTATGTGTGATGACATCACTTGAAAACAAGGAAATTTTATTCTACAATTTAGTATAATCTAGGAGTCTAGAACTTATAATTAGGACTCATGTAATTGTAATTTTGACTATATATTTTGACTTTGGAGGACAGAAAAATGCACATAAAATTAATAGAAAGCACAAGAAAAACACAAGCATATACCTTCAAATCTCTACACAAGTTCTTCTCACCTAGATAGAGTTTATTGGAGTTGAACCCAACACCCAAATGGATTTGCACCCAACACCCCAATGGATTTGCACCCAACACCCCAATGGATTTGTTCAATGATTTTATGTAATGTGGATTGCTCTTTCTCAAACTAGCATAATGAGATGTTTAAGTGAGGTTAAAAATCAAAGATGCATATGGATATGGCTGTATGAAAATGGCTGCACAAATGGAGGTTGTTGAAATTAATAATGGGGAATGTTTTGAACAACATAAGGCTACAACATATGAGCATTGTGTAAATAATGCCCGAAGAATGTCTAATTTATAGACAATTGGAGGGGATTGATCAATGGATGAGATTGCATGTTGAAATGGAGAGATCAGATTGAGAGGTGATAAGAGAAAATAAGGATGAGAGGTGAATAGGTCCAATGAGATTGTGAGGTGGAATGGATGGCTCAGATCATCTCCCAAGGCACATTTCAAGATGGAGAGCTGAGATCAAAAGTAGAGTTGACTTTTGATTTTTGGCACTTTGTGGGAGTGAATTTTAAATTTGGATTTATTTGAGAGAGGGATGAGGAATGAGACAAGTGTCATTCCAAATAATTAAATAATATGTATTATTTAATTATTTGGGGGAGAGGGATAATGGGGGATTAGGATTATTAAATATGATTTATTTAATTAATCTAGCTGTGGGACAAATTAGTGGGATGACCTTATTTAAATAAAATGGAATTTATTTAAATAACATAGGAATATGAAGGTTAGGGGTTAAATTAATTTAGGCTTATGGTGGAGAGGGATAATTAATTAAATAAAAATATTTATTTAATTAAGGATGGGGGATGATAAAGAATAGGTAAATTAATTAAATAAAATAATTTATTTAATTAATTTACATGACGAAAGGGGGATAAATTAGTGTGAAAATGATATTTGTAGGGAGCAGGAAAAGGTGGTGGAGACCGTGTCTTTTTTTGATATCTACATTTTTTCACTCTTTGATGTGGTGTCATGACCAAGCGGAAGTGGCCTCATATCAAAGAAGATCAAATTTTGCCCCAGCTAACCAAAGGGAAGGGGAATAATGGATGAGGTATGCGAGATCAGCCAGAGAAAATAGATTTTCTGAGCAAACTCTTGAAAAGAAGAGGAAGGTGGATGAAAGGACTCAATTTTATATTTCATAAGGGATCCTTCAGGCATATATTTTAAATAAATATTATTTCACCAAGGATCCTATAGGCATATATTATTATTTATATTTCCCTAGGGATCCTCAGGCATATATTTCAAATAAATATTATTTCACCAGGGATCCTTTAGGCATATACTATTATTCATATTTCCCTAGGGATCCTTCAAGCATATCTCTTAAATAACTATTATTTATATGGGCTGAAGAAGGGATCAAGGATGAAAACAGGACCGGAGGAAGAAGAAATAGTGAGAAATGGATAGGATATGAGGGATGGGATAGAAAATGGTAATAGGGGTTAATTAGGGCAAGGGTGGAAATTAGGGCATACATGACATGTATAAATAGGCTATGGGGTGCCATAAGGCTCATTTGTACACCTAAGCTTTAGAAAACCTAGAGTAATAAAGAGTGATAGCAAGTGATAGAGATGGCTGGAATTCCACATGACGAGCATTGTGTGGAGTGGGTTAGGACTTACCAGAGACCTCCAGGTGCTAGACCAGTGGTATGTTCCCCTTCTCTAGTCTTTGGGTTCATTTATGGGTCATTAATTATGCAATAAATGCGGGTAGACTAGGTGAGAATAGAAGCGTTGTAGGGTAGATTGGCACTTAGGTTTGGTATTTTAGCACTTTTATTATAGTTTAGCACTTTTGCAAGATTTTAGCACTCGTGAAACATTTTAGCACAATTTTGCTGTGTGGTTTAGCACCTATGTGCTTTTTAGAGCTTGTGCTAGGATATTTAGCGCTTGCACACCTTTTAACACCTGCTTAGGAATGAAATGATAATGAGATGGTGCCATGGATGTAGGACTTAGATGCACTCCAGTCCTAGGAGAGGAGGTCATCGACGATGGCATTGCGGGAGCGGTTGAGGGCGACAGACCTTTTGTTGTTGGATATGATTGGGTTGTGGTATATTGCATGTATGCTGATGATTCAAGCACACAGAGCAATGATGATAACTTTGGTGGAGCATTGGAAAAGTGAGCGAGGTGCTTTTCTCTTGCCTACAGGTGAGATCAGCGTCACTTTGGAGGACATGTGGTGGATCCTGTGGATCTTGACCCATAGAGATCAGGTTCCCTATGATCTTGACAGGGGTGCAACTTATGTGTGAGAGGTGTTTATGTTGATGGTGGTATCTTTTGACAAAGTGAAGACTAAAATGCTATGGGTAGGTTCTATGAGAGAGCATCTCTATGAGTTTCCCCTATTCATTGTAGGAATGATCTCAGGGTTGTTGGTACCAGATAGGAGGTCTCGTGGATTCCTTGTGGGATGGATGATTGCTCTATATAGGATGATATAGGAGGGTGCTCGATTTGCATGGGGACCATGTGTCCTTGCTCACTTATATCATGATATGCATGCCATGGTGTATCAATAAAGATCCAATCTAGGATGTGGCATGCCAAAATGGAGGACAGAAAAATGCAAAGAAAATTAACAGAAATCACAAGAAAAACACAATCATATACCTTCAAATCTCTGCACAAGTTCTTCTCACCTAGATAGAGCTGATTGGAGCTGCACCCAACACCCCAATGGATTTTTTGAGTGGTTTTATGTAATGTGGATTGCTCTTTCTCAAACTAGCACAATCAGATGTTTAAGGGAGGTCAAAAATCAAAGATGCATATGGATATGGCTACACAAATGGAGGTTGTTGAAATTGATAATGGGGAATGTTTTGAACAACATAAGGCTACAACATATGAGCATTGTGTAAATAATGCCTGGAGAATGTAAATAATGACATATTTTTTGCCCATTCATCATTCTTTCTTAATCAAACTTGTTCAAGGATATCGAATATTGTCACAATGTAAATATCAATAGCTTGACCATTTTAGTTAACAATTCATAATCAATTATTGTCCCAATTTTGAATAAAAATACTAGAATGCACTAGTGTTTATTCTTACATACTACATCTCTTTGACTATGTTCATTCATTTTAGAACATTAGAATTTATTTTTAAGCATCTTAGATAAATTAGAATTAAGCCTAAACCTTGAAATACAAAATATTAAGCAATATCATTTACTCTAGAGTTTCACATTCAATTATTTATGTCACAGTTCACCATGTCACTATTTCTCTATTTAAAACTCATACTTATAATTCACTATACAAGTATACCAAACAACAAGTAATTTTTTCCATTTGACTTTTGTCTTATCACAATAACATACATTATCATTCAAGATATCTCAAAATAAATGGTATCTAAAGTAGACATACATTGTCTCCTATTTGAGGTGTCAAGTTATTAGGCCATGGGTCCATGATAACTATAAAATAGATTGTCAAGTCACATTAGAATTAAGACTTGCAATTAGGACATCAATGTTTAATTGTAATTTTGACTACCACATTAGATTAGGATTTGAAATTAGGACATTTTAATGTTAAATTGTAACATTGATTGTCACATTAGAATTAGGACTTGCAATTAGGACATGTAATTGTAATTTCATCTTAGAATTGTATTAAGACTTGCAACTAGGACTTTAATGTTTAATTATAATTTTGACTGTCATATTAGAATTAAGATTTGTAATTAGGACATGAAATTGTAATTTTGACTTAGAAATGGAATTAGGACTTCAATGTTTAATTATAATTTTGATTGCCAAATTAGAATTAGGACTTGCAATTAGGACATGTAGTTATAATTTCATCTTAGAATTGTAATTAAGACTTGCAATTAGGACTTTAATGTTTAATTATAATTTTGACTATCACATTAGAATTAGGACTTGCAATTAGGACATGAAATTGTAACTTTGACTTAGAATTAGAATTATGACTTGCAATTAGGACATGAAATTGTAATTTTGACTTAGAATTAGAATTAGGACTTGCAATTAGGACTTCAATGTTTAATTATAATTTTGACTACCACATTAGAATTAGGAGTTATAATTTGGACATGTAATTGTAATTTCATCTTAGAATCATAATTAAGACTTGTAATTAAGACCTTAACATTTAATTGTAATTTTGACTATCACATTAGAATTAGGACTTGTAATTAGGACATAAAATTGTAATTTCAACTTAGAATTAGAATTAGAATTAGGACTTACAATTAGGATGGACTTCAATGTTTAGTTATAATTTTGACTACCACATTAGAATTAGGACTTGCAATTAGGACATGTAATTGTAATTTTATCTTAGAATTGTAATTAAGACATGCAATTATTGTAATTTTGACTCTCACATTAGAATTAGGACATGAAATTGTAATTTTAACTTAGAATTAGAATGAGGACATGCAATTGTAATTTTGTCTTAGAATTGTAATTAAGACTTTAATGTTTAATTGTAATTTTGCCTATCACATTAGAATTAGGACTTACAATGAGGACATGAAATTATAATTTTGACTTAGAATTAGAATTAGGACTTCAATGTTTAATTGTAATTTTGACTACCACATTAGAACTAGGACTTGCAACTATAATTTCATCTTATAATTGTAATTAAGAATTTAATGTTTAAATATAATTTTGACTACCGCATTAGAATTAGGACATGAAATTGTAATTTTGACTTACAATTAGAATTAGGACTTACAATTAGGACTTCAATGTTTAATTGTAATTGTGTTTGTAGAAAATATAAATCAAATAAGGAACAAATGCATCAACGAACCTACTCCATATTCAACATCACATCAAGAGCAAGTAACTAACGAAATGAAATGAAACAATATTACCAAAGTGGTCCTTGTTGCCCTTGATATTTGATAATGATCTTCGAATTGATAATGTTGATTACTCACACTAGCAGCATAACAATAATTGAAAGATAGATGTGATTCTCAAAATGCTCTAGGATAGATCTTAGTAGGTGCTTTAGGAGAAAATGACTTGATCCATAGTGATATTTATATGATCTTGGATTTGGGAAGGATAGGACCTATTTTCATGATGTCGGCTAAGAATAATATGGTAAAAGTGTATAAGGATTAGAATAAGTGAAAATAATTAATTAAATAATAAAATCATTTAATTAATTATAGGACAAGGTGGGAGAAATAAATTAATTGAATAAATAAAATTTATTTAATTAATGTGGCTAAAGGGAAGCATGGACTAAATTAATTAAATAAATATAATTTATTTAATTAATTTAGGAAATGGATAAAGTGGACTAAAATCAATTAAATAAATAAAGATAATTTATTTAATTAATTGGCTAATGAAAGGGTCCTAGGATAAAAGTGTCACAAGATGTCGCAAGATGGTGTCTAGGTGATGTCATAAGGACAAGGTTGATTTTAGGTGTCTACATTTTGCGCCTCTTTGAGATGATGTTGCGACTAAAAGGAAGTAACATTATTTCAAAGAATAAAATTATTTAATTAATTATAGGACAAGGTGGGAGCAATAAATTAATTAAATAAATAAAATTTATTTAATTAATGTGGCTAGAGGGAAGCATTGATTAAATTAATTAATTAAATATAATTTATTTAATTAATTTAGGAAATGGATAAAGTGGACTAAAATTAATTAAATAAATAAAGATAATTTATTTAATTAATTGGCTAATGAAAGGGTCCTAGGATGAAAGTGTCACAATATGTCACAAGATGGTGTCTAGGTGATGTCGTAAGGACAAGGTCGATTGGATATGGACATGTGACAGTGAGATGATTGATAAAGTGGATTAGGATTGGGCATGGCTTGCTGATATGAATTTGGAGGTGGAA
Source organism: Cunninghamia lanceolata (assembly GCA_027924645.1). NCBI lineage: Eukaryota > Viridiplantae > Streptophyta > Pinopsida > Cupressales > Cupressaceae > Cunninghamia > Cunninghamia lanceolata. The sequence goes on along the minus strand of BSBN01000232.1, from coordinate 4,961,535 downwards.
TGTATAAATAGATAATGGATTGATATGAAGTCATAGGATAAGAGTCCAAAGGATTGGGTTGATACGTGGTATATGATGAATTGAATGGAGATGTAGTGGGTTGAGGTGAAGCACTTGAATAGATGAGTGGTAGATGATTTTGAGGGATGGACATGTTATATTGATATGATTGATGAAAATGAGGTGATGACATGACCACATGATGGGATGTAGGTTGATAAGAAGTTGATTATGATAGGATATGAGATGAAAATGTGGAAGGAATTGGAAGTGTATGTTGAGGAATAGAAAGGGGTGGAAGTGAGGTTTGTGGTGAAGTGGAAAGTGTAGGAATGTGTTGATGCGTTGTTCTAGATGGCTTGGAGATTTGTGGCATGAGTGATGATGATTGACCTAGTTGATAAGAAAGATTCAAATTAGGGAGGTGGAGGTAAGAAGGTCATGTCACCTATTTGTTGATGGGAATGAGAGTTTTCTATAATGGGTTGTGATGAAGAACCGGGATGGATGGGATCTTTGAGTTTTACTGAATCAAGGTGAGGAGGAATCTTCACTCCTATTTCCCAGAGAAGTTTCATGACTAAATCCTTATGTTGAAGTCCTTTGATGAAATCCATGAATTAGGGTGAAAGATCAGGTTGATCAAAATCTTGTTCAAGCTCACTTGCATTTTTATTAGGTGAAATATCTTGAATTTCCTCATAAGAATCCATGTGGTCTTCTTGGTTTGGGATCTAGGTATGGGGGCATAAAATGAGAGATCTTAATGATGAAGCTAAATGTTGATTGGGTTGAAGATCTTGGATTGGATTATGGATGATGAGGGATTGGATGTCAACAATATTAGAGATGATGTGGATTGAGATGACTAGAAGGATGATGATGACTTGGACTAGGTTTGAGATTAAGATCAAGAAACACTTGACCCTATTATATTCGATTGGATGGATAAAGGATGGTGTTGTGGGAATGAGATATCCCAAGAATAACACAAAGATTGATTAGGATTAAATGATTGGATGAGGGATTAAAAGATGAGGGTCTTGATCATGGGCTAAATCTTAATTCAAAGTTTATGACAAGCTTGATGTGGATGGAAGATAAGGTAGGTGAAATGGATGGAAGCAATGTGGACTTGGATGTGGATCTCAAATGAATCAACCTTTGGCAAAGGATCAACGTGACAACGATTCTCTCAAGATTTTGAACTATGGACCCTAAGATGTTGGGGGTGGGTGCAAAAAGATGGGGGGCCAAAAAGTGGCCAAAATTTTTAAAACTTTTTAAAAAGAAATAATGCAAGCACGTTATAACTTACTATTTAAAAAAGCATCATTTATGTCATTCTTCCCTCTCTATTTTTGTGCAAACCTGCGACCTGCAAATAGGGGAGAGCACACTCACATTATTAGAGGCTAGATTGTCACCAAATTTTCTTTGATTCGTCATCAAAATGCCACCATGATGTCAGGGAGGCCAAATGAGTAAGTTCTATTTGTTTTTTTGTGTGAATTTGTTACTAAATAGGTAGATTTAAGTGGTTTTTTGATGTAAATTTCTTTAATTTACAGGAATTGATAATGCAACTCCTCCTCCTCCTAAAAATCCTCAAAATCCTTCATCACCTGAACACCAAATACCCGTTGAAGATCAACCCCAACAACAAACACCTCCAGTAATTTCTCAATATACCCCTAGAACACAAGAAAATTTAATGGGGCAAATTAAAAATAATAAAAAACAAATTGAGGACATAATTGCAAGGTTGAAAGATTCTGCAAATTCAACCTCACATAGAGCTGCGCTTGCTCAATCTCTTGAATCTAAGTTATCAAATGTAGATTCAATTAGCAAGCAAATCTCTAGTTGGTCCAATAAGAGGAGAGAGTTTAGAGAATTTATGCAGATAAGTTATCTTATGAACAAGTCAAAAAAGAACAAATTACAAAATTGGACTTGTGTTCCATTTTCACAGACCCATGAACAAAACAACCTCTACCCCTTACATGCAAGAGGTTCCCTATCCATTGGTGCAACAACCAAGCGATAAAGGACCATTTTAGGTAGAGGTGGTGGATGGTTTTTGACCATCCTCCATGCAACAATAATGAGGTCCCACAATATTTTTTGAGGAAATTCTACTATGCGTTTGTCCTCAATAAAGTGCCAAACTATTTTGATATGAGGGACTTCTAGGGTAGAGGTGGGGGGTTAGCATAGGATAGACTAGGGGCACGTCTTGACCCACAGCAGCTAGCGAGAGGAGCACTTACTAGACCAACCCATGAGCACATGTCTATCCCTTCCATTGTGAAGGAGAGTGCTGAGGTTGAGACACTACAGTCCATTAGTTCCTTGGCCCAAAGAATCATAGAGCATTCCAGTCCTGTAGCACAACGTGGGCTGGGGGAGACTTTGAGGAGTAGGGTTCCACCCCATACTTATCAGGCTTGCGGGTCATCCTATGGTTATGACTCCACACATAGTCAGGACGTAGGTGCATAGGCTACATCTGCAACTAAGCAGATGGTGATGATAGATGCCCTCCTGAGTGAGACTTTCATCCTTGATACTCAGGTAAATGTTAACAAGTTCATTAAATTTAATTTATTATATTTCATTTTTGAAATGCAAGATTAACTAATTTAGTTTAATGATTGTAATGAAATTTTAGGGGTTATAGCGTTCATTCAGTTTTCAATGGTTCTCCACCTCTGTATCACACTACGACATGTACTGTTGAGGTATGTATCTAGTAAACAATTATAAATATTACATGTGAATAACATTATTATCTGAATGGTATTCTAATATCTAATTTTGGATGTTGAATAGGTTAATCTTGGAGATTTCATGGCAACACCTCCAAGTGGAGGTGGAGTTCAAAGCTTCACTCAGGTAATAAAATAAAGAGTTTAACTAATGAATTGTACTTACTAGATTTTTGTAGTTTATATTCATATCGTTGATTACATTGCATTGCACATATTTCAAACTCAAAGCATTACTACCCATTGCATAACTAATAAGTAGATGTTGATAGATGACAAAATTTCAATTACAATATAATTTTTTGAAGAAATGCCTCAAAGAAATGTGGTCTCATGGAATGCCATGACAAGCAAATCCATAGACAAGGACATCACCATGAGACCACATTTCTTTGAGGCATCTTTTCAAACAACTCACTACCTTGTCTATGCTACCACATTTTCCATAGATGTCTACCAAAGCTTGTTGATCCCCTCCACACTATTCTTTGACAAATTCTCTCTAATAAACTCATCCAATTACCACCATTTAGACCCCTTGAAACAAATCTTCCCCTTTTACAGACATACGATCCCAAAGGTTTTTTCTAGTATCACCATGCCCCAGGACATGACACCAGAGAGGGGCATGAGCCTATGACATCTTATATAGCATATGATTGACTCCAACATCTAGGGTTTAGGTATTAATTATGGGGGCAACAAGTCACCCCTAGCCAAAATCTTCAAATCTACACTAACCCATTCCCCTACAAACTATGTCAATCCTATTGCCTCAATTTCTTCCATCCCTACTTTTGATCCTACATCTAGCCCACCTAAGTCTAATGTGGACCCTTCCTTTAATACTACTACATTCTTTGAGATGATAGGCACATTAGACATTCAACCTTATAATTTCATTGTTGAACCCACTCCTACACCTGCCATCACCTTCTTGCTTGACAATGTGCCTACTGATGATTATAATGATCCTTTGTAGATTGAGGCACAAGTACACTATAAAATAATAGTTGAATCAAGGTGGATCTTTTGAGCCTTATTAATGCAGTTACAAAGGAACACTTATACATCACTAGGTTGCAAAGAGATTCTTATCCCCATCATATATCTCCTAGTGTACACATAATGACACTTCTATACCTACTTTTGGCTTCCTCACCATACTAATCTAGGCAGGACCTAAATGCCTCGATGTCTCATGTCATATCATCCCCACCTCAGACCACTATCTATTCTCTTAGGTCATCCTTGGCTCATTACAATGTGGGTTGTCCCTGAACTGTCATCCACTAGTACCTTAAATTCCCTATGATGGCCATGTCTTCACCATTTCTCATAGCCCATACCAACTACTTGTTATATTAAGACACTTCTCCTTAGATTATTTTTTGTCAACCCCTTTTGGTCCACCTCAACCTCATACCAATTCCATATTTCACCTTTACCTATCTTATGCCTCTAAACACATTGCTCCCCCCACACCACAACCTCTTTCTATTACTTCACCTACTCTCCTAGCTATGCCCCTATCTTCTCCACCATATATCCACCTATTACTACTTCACCTTCCTCGTTGACTTCTATCTCCCCTCTAACACCCCTCCAAGATAAAGTAAAAGAAAAAGTGTAGGACCTTTCCCCATCCACTTCTAAAAGCAGGCCTAAGAAACTTCCCCAACATTACACCTAACCTACTAACCAACCCATATCTACCCTACCTATTTCCTAATCTACCCCTACTAGACATCCCATACCTAGTTTGCTTCTAACCCATCCCCTGACAAACCTCAAGACAAAGAAAATGATAAGAAATTTTTAAAATAAGGTTTTTGTTGTCCTATCTTTCCTCCCTCCTATTATCCCACAAACTCTTGATATTCCTCCTTCGCGTAAACCCATAAACTTACCTAATGTCTATGTGATTTCTAGTACCATTCTTGTATCCCTTGTTCTGCCCCTCATTCCCATCACCAATCTTTTCCTAACATATTAAAACCCTCTAGATTAGGCATTGTCGTACCTCCATCACTACCAAACAAACAAAAATTTGAGCACTACCCTAACCCACCCTACCACCAACCTAAACCTAAACTAACACCTTCACTCCCTCTCTGACTTCTTCTACATCTACTATCTCTCTAATTGAGGTGGCTCCTCTTTTAAAGCCTCATTATCCTAGTATGCTCATGTCTACTAGAATCATAGAGGATCAGAGATTAGTGGAATATTCTCTACCTGAGCTATCAACCCATGTAGTTGGTGGGTGTCTCTTTGACTTAATTGTTTATTTTCACATGTTATCAATAATATTCACTCATTTAGTGACCATCATTCCTTCTATAGACATTCAAGAGGGCACTGATCTTGTTGCATCTAAAAAATGTCCCCTTTCTACTTCTCTTGATGCTACTATGGTCCCTCCTTTGTTGACCCTTATACCACACAATAGTCATGAATCCTCATATGAATCTTCGTCCAATTTGTATATATGCATTTGAATTTTGTGCTCTATTGTGTGTACTTCCATGTTTACGTGAATGTGTGTGTATGTTAGGAGCCATGACTTGCATCACTGATCTAGTTTTCATAATTGAATAATGTTGTTTTATTTTCAAATGATGTAGGCGGAGACACCTCCTGAAGTTCATAGGACAATGGAGCATGGTGTGTCTTTTGTAATTGATAGCTCCATGCCTTTGACGGGGGTATGAGGAAGATTAGTAAATTTCAAATTACATTCATTGTTATAGTTGTTTATTATTGAAAAATCAAATGATTATTGATTTGAAGTTTAATTTCTATCTGGATGGTTTCTATAGGACATTACAACACCACAGCCTGATCCTACTACTGTGGCAAATGATGAGGGAGATTATCTGGTAGCGGTAAACTTGATTATTTTGTTAAATGTCTCTTTTTTTATAATGTAATTTCTATATATTAATGTCTATACTTTTTATTGTAACAGCTACAACTCCATGATGAACTAAATAGGAGGAGTGGCCCTCAAGTTCGAAGCAGACCACTCTCATATGCGTCTCCATCACATCAAATATCAAAGGCTGCTCGTGATCTATTTTCTTCAGGGTGATCCCACAATAGTGGGTTACACTTTTTGGCCAAAGTTGACATTGAAAAGAACATTTTGAAAAAAATCTTCACTTTCGAACACCTATAGTTGCTAAACCGTGAGGAATTTGAAGATGATGTAAACTAGTGATTTGTCACATTTTGTCTGTAGATTCTAAATATATATTTTTAAAATTTTTTGGAATCAAATTGCATTTCTTTTTTCCATCTCCTTCAATAACTAGTTTTTAACAGTAAACAACATTTTTAAAGAGTAATTTGTACTGTGTAAAACATAAATTTTTTCTATGAAGGATAAAATTCTAATTTTTTTTTTAATTTAGATTTTTAACTATGATATCTAGAGGATGCACTTGGTTTCATAATGTTTTATTGAATATTTTTCTTTTAATTAACTTTTGAAGTCAAACCAATTACAATTTAGACATAGGTGTACTGTGTAAAGCATATCTTTTTTTGTATGAATTGGAATTCAATTTTTTTTTGTTGGATCAAGGACATGAATACCAAGAGGATAGATATTTTTCATAATTTTTTTTGGTAATATACTATTTTTCCACATGTGCAAAATAGAGAGCTTGATTTTCGGTGAAAAAACTATGTTTAATTAAACTAAAAAAAATGTATAATAAAACCAAAATATATTAAAGTTATACTCGATAGAAAGCTTGTTTCGAGGACTATAATTCTCCAGATGGGTTTGTCAAGTTGATTCTATTTTGATCCTCAACCTGGGCCTCAAAACCCAAAAATCTGCATAAAATTGTAGTTGGAAAGGGACAAGGGCAAATTAGGGGGTTTGAATGAAAGGGGGTTCGAACAAACCCCCTTTCATTAGAACCATATAAAATAACATTAAAAAATGAAAAAGCATTGAGGGGGGTTCGATCAGACCCCTTATTTTATTAAAAAAATTTCCCTGACATAAAGTGGGTTCGTTCGAACCCCCCTGTTCGACCGAACCCCTCGAAAACTTTTTTTGGTGGATGGGCAATTTTCCTTCCTCAATGCAATTGTAACCTAGTTATGTGGGATCACCCTTCACCTAGAGGGGAATGACTTTTTATTGGGTTCCTTTATTGTATGCACCTATATAGAATTTGTAGACATATATTTTGTATTGCATATAGTTGACATTGTATGCCTATATGGCATTGTTGTAAGCCTATATGGCTATTTTGTATATATGTTATATTTATATCGACATATATTGATGTATGCCTATATGGATATTTGGTTAATGTACACATCTTTTTTGTTGACGGTGTCCATATTTGCATTATAAATCCACGCTTTAATGGATATTTGTAGATGGTTTACTTCAAATATCTAAAGTCCAATTGTATTACATGCACTCTTCCTTTATATAATTGTAAATATATAAAGTTTATACATTATTCTCCTCTAAGATTATTGAACATTAAATCAATCATATGAATATAATAATATATGATGCAATCTAACACCTAGGTCTCTCTACCACTACACATCTAAGCCCATACTCTGTAGGATCATTGTAGCATGGTAAGGAAATTCATGTAATTATACAATGCACTTTGAAGTATGCAACTAAAAATGAGCAAGACATTATTACATGTGACCATTCACGTGTATGCTTCATGCTTCTTGTGCATACTTCACGTATTCATGTGTATGGTTCATGCTTCCTGTGTATACTTCATGTTTTCACGTGTATACTTCATGCTTCCTATGTAGACTTCATGTATTCACATGTATGCTTCATGCTTCTTGTGTATACTTCACGTATTACGTGTATTCACGTGTACACCACATACTTCGTGTATTAGGTTGATAAGCACTAACATAAAAGGGAGAGAAATTTATCATTGAGAAAGACATCCATAACATCCTTGAAGAATACAATTAAGAATATAACCTTAGGCAATATTGCAAATAAGTGAATTTAGGTTCTCACGAATAGTGATGATAGTTCAAAGGTGAAAAGTTGTGACCCTTCAAATAGGAAAGACTATGACCCTTTTATAATGAAGGGCAGTGACCATGCTTAGCATAGATGTGCCCAAATAGATGTGTTGGTGCTAACAGTTTGGCCCCACGAAGAACAAAACAAAAAGTAGCCTACCTTGCAACTTTACACTACATGCATCTGACAATTTTTGGAGCATCAGAAACACTTTCACCACAAGAAAATGCCTCAGAGATATCAAAAACTGAGAGAGGTTATTGTAGAAGGGCCCTACATGATCCCGTAGCCTTAGATGAAATGTTTCTAAGTGACACGGTTTATGAGTAATAGCTCGTCAAATATTGTTACTTTTTTGCACTTGGGACTCTTACGAGATATCACTGGTATAATGTAGCGTGGACTGTTTCGACATGTTTGGGTGTGAAACAGGACCATGCCTAGCCTAAACATACCAATCCAGACACATTGGAACTATCAGTTTGGTCGCAATAGGAGCAGAATGAAAGTTACACCCCTTTGCAACTTTACACTGCATGCATCTGACACTTTTTCCATCAACTAAAAAATGGACACCATGGGCAAACGCCTTCGAGATATCAAAAACTGAGAGAGGTTATTGTAGAGGGGCCCTACGTGATCTCGCACCCTCAGATAGAATGTTTCTAAGTGACACGATTTTTGAGTAACATCTCATCAAAGATTGCTACCTTTTTGCACTTTGGTCTCTTAAGGGATATCGCCAGTACAATGTAGCTCAGATTGTTTTAGCATGTTTGGGTGTGAGACAGGAACATGCCTAGCCTAAACGTACTCATCTAGACCTGTTGGAACTGTCAGTTTGGTTCCACCAGGAGCAGAACAAAATTTACACCCCTTTACAACTTTACACTACATGCATCTGACGCTTTTTCCATCAATTGAAAACTGGACACCACTAGCAAATGCCTCAGAGATATCAAAACTGAGAGAGGTTATTGTAGAGGGGCCCTATGTAATGTCATAGCCTTAGATGAAATGTTTCTAAGTGACACAGTTTCTGAGTAACAGCTCGTCAAAGATTGTTGCCTTTTTACACTTTGGTCTCTTAAGGGATATCACCATGTAGCTTAGACTATTTCGGCATGTTTTGGTGCAAAACATGACCATGCCTAGCCTAAATGTACCCATCTAGACGCGTTGGAACTGTCAGTTTGGTCACACCAAGAGCAGAACGAAAGTTACACCCCTTCGCAACTTTACACTGCATGCATTTGATACTTTTTCCATCAACTAAAAACTAGACACCACTGGCAAATGCCTCAGAGATATCAAAAAATGAGAGAGGTTATTGTAGAGAGGCCCTACATGATGCCATAGCCTTAGATAGAATGTTTCTAAGTGACACAATTTTTGAGTAACAGCTCGTCAAAGATTGCTACCTTTTTGCACTTTGGTCTCTTAAGGGATATCACCGGTACAATGTAGCTTAGACTGTTTCAGCATGTTTGGGTGCAAAATAGGACCATGCCTAGCCTAAATGTACCCATCCAGATGTGTTGGAACTATCAATTTGGTCGCACCAGGAGCATAATGAAAGTCACACCCATTTGCAACTTTACACTGCATGCATCTGATACTTTTTCCATCAACTAAAAACTGGACACCACAAGCAAACACCTCAGAGATATCAAAAACCAAGAGAGGTTATTGTAGAGGGGTCCTACATGATGTCGTAGTCTTAGAAAAAATGTTTCTAAGTGACATAGTTTCTAAGTAAAAGCTCGTTAAAGATTGTTGCCTTTTTGCACTTTGGTCTCTTAAGGGATATCATCAGTACAATGTAGTTCAGACTGTTTCAGAATGTTTGGGTGAGAAACAGGACCATGCCTAGCCTAAACGTACCCATCCAGACGTGTTGGAACTATCAGTTTGGTCACACTAGGAGCAGAATTAAAGTTACACCCCTTGTAACTTTACACTGCATGCATTTGACACTTTTTCCATCAACTAATTATTGGACACCACGGCAAACGCCTCAAAGATATAAAAAATTGAGAGAGGTTATTGTAGAGGGGCCCTACGTGATGCCATAGTCTTAGATATAATATTTTTATGTGACGGTTTTTGAGTAATAGCTCGTCAAATATTGTTGCCTTTTTGCACTTTGGTCTCTTAAGGGATATCGCCGGTATAATGTAGTTCAGACTATTTTGGCATGTTTGGATACAAAATAGGACCATTCCTAGCCTAAATGTACCCATCTGGATGTGTTGGAACTATCAGTTTAGTCACAACAGGAGTAGAACGAAAGTTACACCCCTTTGCAACTTTACACTGCATGCATCTAATACTTTTTCCATCAACTGAAAACTGGACACCATGAGCAAATGCCTTAGAGATATCAAAAATTGAGAGAGGTTATTGTAGAGGGACCCTACATGATCCCATAGCCTTAGATAGAATGTTTCTAAGTGACATGGTTTTTAAGTAACAGCGTGTCAAAGATTGCTGCCATTTTGCACTTTGGTCTCTTAAGGGATATCGCTGGTACAATGTAGCTCAAACTGTTTCGGCATGTTTGGGTGCGAAACAAGACCATGCCTAGCCTAAACGTACCCATACAGACATGTTGGAACTATCGGTTTGGTCACACCAGGAGCATATGTAACACTACTTTTCCCCAGAGTTATTTAATTATTTGCAACAGATTTATTATGGTTAATATTTAGAGTTAGGATAATATAGAATATTAAATAATGTGTAAACAACTAAAGTATATTAGAACATTGATAATTTAATAATATCTTTAATGTAAATCATTAACACGACAAATTGGATAACATAATCACACAATCACATGTATATAATATTCCCAATAACTTTATTAACAATAAATTCAATACTTATCTATGAAACACTGAGATGCTGTTATACAACACTCAGAGGAATAATCATAGGTCCCGACTGTTCCCGGCAAAGAGCACCCTTGGAGGAACCAGTTCTTACACAGAACCAACTGTGCCTCATAGCACAAACAAACACAACCCTGGCCAATACACTCCCTAGTGTACATTGTACCCTAAATTGGACACACTCTGTGTGCCTCTTCTCCAAATGCTCAATGCCCAACCAAAGACCCTAATCCTCACTCCTTTGTGCCCTTTGATTCATGTATACTTTCCTTATCAAATCTAGAATCCTTTTTCTTCATGACTTCTTGCCTTTCTTTCCTTATCTTCCTTGAGTGTTCTCCTTCCCCATTTCAAGTCTCACACAAATGCCTTAGATAACCTTTTAAGGGTGAATTCTAAACCATCACACCTTTTCACAAAGGTTGTCATTAATAATGGTTTAATAAACATAATAACTCCTCCCTTTTAAAAGGGGTTTTTCATAATTATTATTTATTTATTTCCCTTTTAACCAAATAATCATAATATCCTTTATTTTCCTTCTCCTTTTTAATTATAAAGGGTAAATAAACTTTTTCCTCTTATAATTTTAGAGGGTTATTCATAAATATCTTTCTTTTCTATTTTGGATAAAAAGTCACATAACAACAAAATGAAAGTTACACCCCTTTGCAACTTTACACTGCATGCATCTGACACTTTTTCCATCAACTGAAAACTAGACACCACTGGCAAATGCCTTAGAGATATCAAAAATTGAGAGAGGTTATTATAGAGGGGCCCTACATGATCCCATAGCCTCAGACAAAATGTTTCTAAGTGGCATGATTTCTAAGTAATAGCTTGTCAAAGATTGCTACCTTTTTGCACTTTGGACTCTTAAGGGCTATTACCTGTTAACACCCCCTATTATTCCTTTTCATGATCGTGTTTCAGGTGAAATGATGGTTGAGAAAGGGTCTCCCAAGTCTGATCTAGGGCTGCAAAGGTCAAGTTTGCAGATTGAGGTCTCCAGATGGTCAAATGGTGAAACCATAAAAATGCATATAATCTACCCAATATTCACTGTATGTGTAAAAATGCAGCAGCAAAAAAAAGATAAACATCTGTAAACTTGGAACCAAAACATATGTAAACTTGAAATATAGAAACAAAAGGTCTAACTATCAATTGTAATACATTAATATCAATAACATGACTTTACAAAATCAATGTGCATACTTACAAATTAATCCAACAAACCACCCAGGTCTACTCTACTCTTTATTGTGTCAAGCATTGCCTCATGGTCAGACTCACACACCTTCCACAAGGTCTTGTTCAAAGGTCTACCCCAATATTGTATCAAATGAACATTGGATGCCACGACAAGGTTTGAGTAATGAAGAATATTTCGATGCGTGTCAAAGTCTTGAAACAGCCAAATATTAACACTCTTATGTGGGTACCTTCTAAGCGATGTTTCAGTAACAACCACCGAGCCTGTAGGGTATTCGATGTTTTCTCCATATGTACACTAGTAGAATTTGGAAAAGAAACGACTACGTGACTAAAACTTTTAGTCATGACAACTAAAAATGACTAAATTCTACTAATTTTTTGCAACACAACTATAAATGACTAATTTGATCATCGGGTAAAAAGCATAACTAAATAATTAGTCACACAAATAAAAATGACTAAATAGTTAGTCACACAAATAAAAATTAGACAATATCATATTAAAGTGGGTAATTAAAAAAAATATTTCAATTTGGGAAATTATTGGTGGGAGTGGGTTGTATTGAGCACAAGGTCAATAGCAAGTTTTTCGTTTTCGCGGGCAAGTAATTGTTTTTTAAGATTTTCTAGGGATCATCATTAAGAATTCTCAGAATCTTGAAAACCACTTTGAGAATTTGGTCTGTACTGGGCAAGATCGATCAGAGAGTGTGGGTTCTCTTAGTGAAGGAGAATATAAAAGACCAATAACCCATAAAATGAATCGTGTGCATTGTGTAGAAGATGAGAGTCTGTTGGTGTGTGAAAGGATGCCTAAAAATTTGATGGATGGCTACTCTAGTTTAGAAGTTGGGGCAAAAGGAATGGCTCTAGTTTGTACTGAGAGAGGTTGTAGACCTGTCCATGTATGTGAAACAAAGAGCATAACCTAAGGCATTGACAATGGAGATGCCAGCGTCGGAGTTTCTCGTACTGGAGGTTAAGGAAGCAGTTCTTCAATAGATTCCATCAACATAGATGTGTATTACCAAAAGATGTTGGAAGCAAATTCTGAGAATCCAGTTATGCTGAAAAACTATGCCAAATTTTTACATGAGATAAACATTAATTCCATGCTTTGTGAGTTCGTGAAGAAGCTTAGTTTTGGTGGGGATTACTGTTATTTTTATGTTTCAAAAACTAGAGGATTAAAGAGTTTATGAAACTAGCCATAGAATATGGGCATATACAGCTTCATATATGTACCTATATTTCTTACTGACCAGATGCTGTAAATACAGACACCGAAATCTAATTCAATCTATTGATTGTTAATACTCAAACAATACCCCACTCTTATTAGGGATGTACGGAGTTCAAAGGTCAGTTGTGAAGGATCAGGGTTTCACCTAATTGTAGAAGAACTGCCTCAACCTTGCAAACTTTTTAAAAAGAAAACAACAAATAATCTTATATTGCTTAATACCCATTTTGGTTTTTGCCAACCCTATCTCAGTTTAGTCCCCTGAATAGTCATTATTGTGTTGAAGTATTGGTTATTAATACTAGTGTTGGTGTGTTTTGAAGAGTATTCAATATGCTCCATTTTTAAAATGGGGTTTGATTTTTCTTAATTGGGGTCATCTCAGGTGGTTCAACTTGGCTTAAAATGCCCAAGTGATGAGCTTGCAGATCAATCTAGGGTTTCTAGCTTTTTTCTATGATATGGAAGTCACCCTTTCGGATGATGATTTTCCTCTCATGGGTAAATTCATGGGAAGAAGACTAGATGGCATAAAACTCTATGGATGGATATGAAATCTATGAGGCTAGATACAGAGTTAAATTCTTCCTTTTAAGGATTTCTTTCTTCTTCAAGTTTGCCGAGGATAGAGAGTTTTCTCAAACAAGGGTCGTGATATTTTTGGCAAATCTGGGTTGTTGATCATCTCTTTTTCAAAGGCTCCCTTTTGGATCCCACTTCTACAACCTCCCTTTGGTTTGTAGAGCAATGAAGATAGTTCAGTTGCTTGCAAAGATCTATACCTCTAGACCAATGCTAGTCACAAGTTGCATAGTGCATCATAACGATTGCCTTACACCCTATGCATTTGTTAGTAGCTAGATGACACAACCAATTTTAATCATCAATATCAACAATATAAAATTATATGCTTCTGTGCACCATGCAAATGATACTCATGCTTCCTAAGACTCGAAAGCACTCATTGCCACATGTTTACTTGCACTCAGCACATCTAAAAAATTAAACAGAAAATAAAGGGCACTTGATAGCAAGGTTTCCCTTCAAATTTAACTCCAAAACCCAACATACAATTATCAAAATTACCCCTCATATTTCAACTCTATTATCCAATTAATTTACCCTCAAAATTATGAAGCCTAACAATTCAGTAATATGATCTCTCAAATTTCAACTCTAAAATCTATCAATTTACTGTGTAAGATAACAATTCTTTGGGTTCTCAAGTCTTTATGTTTCTACTTCCTTTTATTCAGAATCATATGGTCATTGGCTTCTCAGGTCTTTATCTTTCTACTTCATCACATACTTGCATTATCATGTCATAAGATCTCTAACACAATACCATGGAAGCCTTAATGCATCTCATATAAAGCCAAATAGTCAAAAAATAAGAACAACAAAGTAAGAAACATACTCAGCAAAAGTGATTACAAATTGGCACATTATCATCTCTTTTTTTGTACAGTTGATAACATTCCAAATGTTTTCAAATGTCAAATTCTTTGATACATCAAATGACTCCTCCAAATTATTACTTTTTTTAAGATAGAAAGTTCATAGTTTATAATACTAAGAAGTCATCAATCTTTTTGCCATTTCTATGATCTGAAAGAAAATAACAAGCACTCAAGAAAGAATCAAAAATAACAAAGTCAATTAATATGGCAACCTAAAATAAGCCTCAAACAATACAAGGAAACAAGGATTACAACCTAGTTTGAAGTCTTTCCCAAAATTTTGAATCAAGAGTAAACCACTAATGATAAGAAACAATAATAGGAAACATCGTTTACAACCTGGTCCCCATAACTTGTTGACACAAAGCAATATAAAGAAAAAATAAACTAAAAGATGACATTTTTAAATAATCAAAGCTCTATAATTGTTTAATTATGATTAAGTACGTGTGCATGCTAAGCCTTCTCTGTCTTTGTAGCTGCTATTGCAACCTGTCCACACAGATGACCAGTTCTCCTAGTAGCAATGAGACCAACTTTTTTCCCGGGGGAGCATCATGATGCATAGTACTGGCATGCCCAATGTGTTGATGATTACCACCACCATAAGGATGCTCAACAGGATACATTGCCACACCACGAACCTTGGGCCAACAATTTATTTTGACCCTATATTTGTGATATGCATTTCCAACTTTGAGCATTAGCTTTTCTATCCTTCTACCACTAGTAACCTGACCAATCATGGCTTTGCAACTACTTAGCACAATCTTCTTAGCTTCAGATGGAAGCTTTACCTTGTAAATTGAAACCAATTTCCAAGACTCATCAAACAAGGCTATTAAAAATTTGCAAAATAAAAAATTACACAAATTTGAATATTAAGAGAGAACTTAGATAGTTTTTCCAAAATTATTTCCACTACCTTTGGAATAATTGCATTTATCAGCTCACTGTACCCTTGGAAAAAAAATTAAGCATATAAATATGCCATAAGTCTCCACAAGGTGTACACCTAGAACTCAAAATAGTTTGAAAATAATTTGGAAAAAGTCACCATCCATAAGACATCACAACAGATGCATCACATGTTTGTTTCTAGCCAAAAAGCAAGATGATAAACAAAAATGATAATGAGTCAAGGGGAACATCAAGAAGCAGTACATTCAAATTAAATTTCAACCAGCTACTAAATGAGCAAAACTCACTTTGACTTGTCATAATTAGTTCAAAAGATTAGAACAGGTACATTTTTTATGTCTGTAAAGGTGACAACAATCCAACAATGGATCAAACATTTCAGATTGAAATGCAATAGAAATGCATTGCAAATGATAGCAATCAAATTTGAAATTACTCAGCTCATAAAAGAATAGTGGACAAAAGGCAGAAAAAGTGTTCTTTGATTTGATCAGGCCAATGAAAAATATTGTCTCAAAAATTCAACTATATCACAATGACTTGTTCCCTACCACAGTAACGCAAACTATTTCTTTGACCATCGTGGGACCGCAGTATACTAAACATCACTTGAAGCCTTTCACCGCACTACTGTACTCCTTCATTGAAATGGTCGTGGGGCTGCACTATTCAACACTTACATAACTTAAACTCCCTATACCACCATACCACAAGCCTCATTTGAGGCCACCGCGGGGGTACAATGTACTATTTTCCTCTGCTCCTTACCACATTACCGTCGGATATTCTCTTGACTGCCACGGGACTGCGGTGAAGTACCATATGCCACTAAATTTATACTGCTAGCCTGCCACTTCATTTTGAGACCGTTGCGGGGCTGCGGTAATCGATCTCTGTTACCAATATGTGCCTAATCAGTGTTGTCATTGATGTCAAAATATCCTTGTTGCCATTGGTGTCAACTGTATCCTATTTTGCTACTTGTATAGAAGACTGGATTGGTGATGATATTGAGAAAATTAATGAGGATCAATGTATGTAGACCATATGGCTAAGTAGAGGATTGTCTGAAGAACCTCCAAATAAGTTTTGAAGGGTTTGCATGAAGATTTGAAGAAGCTATGGCCATCTGAGTAGAACCAGTTTTGCAGTGTTCAGAAGAGACAGAGTGACAGGAAAGAGGTCTGGATTGTTCCGGATATATCAAATGATGATCTACAGATCTAGAGGCATGTTTGGGAAGTCAGTGTGTATCATCCATTCAAGTGGTTCATGGTTTGGAGGTCCGCAAGTAGTCTTTCTAATGTGACAGTATCCACAGACAGTGTTCTTGAGGTTTTGGAGGAAGATGCAAGTGATTCTGATGATTTGGAGGAGTACGAATGTTTTTGTTGAATTCAATGTGTTTGTGGAGGTCTCTAGATTGTGTGACTGCTATGGTGGAGTTCCACATTGAAGTTTGAGCTTGTCAAAGAATATTTCCTTCTTGGTGTTGCTGTTCTTCCCAGTCTTGGCCGACTGGATGATTCAAGCGTGTTACGGATGATCTAAGAGCAATTCTATGAAGTTTGACATGTTGATCAAGGAAGATTTGAGTCCCAGTTACGTTTGGCTGACAACTTAGTGATTTATATTAAGTCAAATGTTTGTAGTGTCGACCTTGATGTTCATTCCAAGGTTGATGAAGCGTATAAATACTTGTTGATGAGTTGTGGAAAATCATCCTTGTGTGAAAATAATAAAATCCAAAGAAAGGATCAAAGGCAGAGTAGAGTAGAGGAGAAGCAGAAGAACAAGAGATGTTTAGATGAAGAGCTAGAGAAGAAGTATTTGGAGTAGAGCAGAAGTTTTGTAAGCTTTCAAAGGAACTGAACCAGGCATAAAGACGATGCTATCTCACAGTTCATTCTTTCTGTATTAAACATAAATTCTGTAGGCAGTGAGCCTCTCTTGAGCAGTGAACCCAAAGGCATGTGCCTTCCCTTTTTCTAAGTACTTTTAACATGGTACAAATCTTGTGGGTTAACCCCCACTATGGTTTTCTGTTAACCAGGTTTCCATGTAAAAATTCTGGTGTCATGTGTGCTCAATTTATTTATGCTCTTGTGTTATTGATTCATGCTTTAATGTTTATCTAATTGAAAGTTGTTAAAGAAGATTAAAAGCAGAAAAGTTTAATATTGTGGGACAACTGATTCACCCCCCCTCTCAGTTGTCCAGACTATTTCTAACAATCTCTGCATACCGCGATACCGCAAGTGCAATCTCTTCATGCTGTGGGATAGCGATAACTACTCCCTTGTTATCCTTGGTTCCCACACACCTGCCAAGACCTTTTGAGTGACCTGCGGTATTGTGATGAGAGACAAAAACACATCGATGGTAAAAATACAAATTTCTTTCACATGGACTTGGTATGGGGTGCTTATGAATGACTCCTGGAATAATTTTAAAAGAAATATGGATCCCTAAGATGGATTTATGGAAGGAAATTTTCATGAAACCAAGTGGGACTATGAGAATTTTGAATGGTCCTAATGAATGACTACAAACCTTTCTATTCTTATCTTGGATGGGCCATGTACAGGCCTGTTATGGGTTCCACAAGGTTTCTAGAAGTCTATCTATATAGACCTTACAAATGTCTCATAAACCCTTAGAAAACTTCATGGACCCTTAAAAATCTTGTGCATACCTTTAATGACTTGATAGAGTTCGTAATGATCATGCATAATTTCTCATGGTTTATGCAAAGTCCCCCACTAGCAGGACCTAGTCTTGCTTTAGGACCTCTTAATGGCTAGTGGACATCACCTTCACAACCACCAGTTCCTTATACAGTTGCTAGTCCAGGTAAATAATCTTCTTGTTGATGGTGAACTTTTAGTTGTATTTCACCTATTATGAAACCATACATACTTAAGTTTGTCATGCTATTCAAAGGTAAAATTTTAAATCCTAAATGAAACATTATGGGCTGATCTATAACTTATCTATAATTATTAAAATATTAGAGTTAAATATAAGGCCTTAGTTGCTTTTGGTCTTTGTCTTTTGGTTGAATTAGTATCCAACAAAAAGCAGTGCATGTTTGCTGAAGCAATGAAGTATTTTTTGAAAATTTAGGCCATTTCTTTTGGGTTGAGTGCTTTTGTAGAGTTTGTAGCCCAGGGCCCAGGCTAAAAGCTTGAGTTTGGAAATACCCTAAAAGTCTTGAATATGAAAATACCCTACTGCCTTCATTTGCGAAGCCAATTTCTCCAATTTTTTATAGCTCTCCCGTGTTTGTGGATGTGATTTGTCTCCTACACAAAAAAGCGTGTACTATTTTATGCCCTTCAATCCAACTACATGCAAGTATCTTTTTAATTCCTCTATCTTTCATCAATCTCCTTGCTATTTGAACCTCACCACACCTACCCGCTTCTGCACAAATGTTTTAGAGAATAACATAAGTTGCAGCATTTTTAGGATCCAACTTATAAAAAGCAGTGTTGCTGGAATACTCGACCTACATTCAAATTCTAAATTCTGGGAAATTATATACAGTAAACAGATTGATGGCTGTTTGATAGTGAAATTAGCTTTCTTAGAAATTAACTAAAATATCTTGTTTTGAAATATCTAGAAGGATTATTTTAATTAAAGAGGATTTTGTGGTTATTTTTGTAACAATGATTTTACAGTGTAGCTAGCTTGCTATTCTCACTTAGTTTAGTTTGCTTACATGGGGATATTATGGAAGTTGCTAAACAATTAATACATATCATTTGTTGTTTGTGAAGGAGAATCCTGTGAGATCCAATATGGCAGTAGATCAATATCCCGTTTCTTAAGTAAAGATGATGTCACAGTTGGGAAACTTGTTGTGAAACATCAGGTTAGTAATTTTTGGATGTTAAGGCTTCCCAGTTGGATATCAAAGATCTTTTCTCATCAACTTAATTTGGAATTTATGTATAAATGGATTCTTTCATGGTGTAGGTCTTTACTGAGACAACACATGAACCAAGGTTGAAATTTTTGTTGTCTAAGTCTGATGGCATTCTTGGGCTTGGTTTCCAGGAAATTTTTGTTGATAATGTTGTTCCATTCTAGTTAGTGTTGATAGACTTCATTCTATAATGTCAACTTCATTCTATAATCTGAGTGTATCACCTTTCTTAAACTTTGAACAATGTTCTGAAATCAAGGGTTCAATATGTATATTTTAGGCCTATGTTGAACACTATGTTTAAGGCATTTGTTGACAAGGCTACAATTTTTTGATTGATTTATCTTTTTGCTATGTTTGGACTTACTTTTGTAAACTTTCAATATACAATGCACTTTTATTCTTTCTGAATTGAGACTAATAGTAATTTTGTTGGTTGTATTGAGGCACAACTTCATTCATGGTGGAAAAGGCAGTACCCTGTTGCTCATATCAGATGGCATGTTACATTTAAAAGGAGGAAAGATTCTAGGGTTATTGTTGGCTGCATTGAAGGAGAGAGATTCATATATGGGACATGATCAACACTCTCCTTCTTGGATTCTACACGTTATAGCTTGCTCCAGGAAGATTGCCCACATTACAGAATTTTTAAGAGATGAAAAGGGGCATGTGCTTGCATTGAAGGACTCCATGCATGCGTTTCCACACTAGTAATAGTCTGGCAGATGACATAAAGTGCATACCTAGGTAATGGTAGTAGTGATGAACTATTTTCAAGGAATTTGGAAAAGATATAGTGATGTCAAAGGTAGTCAAGGCATTCAACAGAGGGGTAGTGTTCTATGTTGATGGGAGGTAGAGTACAAGTGAAAGCATGCTAGAATAATGAGCTAGGTAGTGGCAGTCATGAGGCATTGTTATTTTATAAAGGGAAAATACATGATAGTAGGTTGACAAGTGATTGGGCAATGCATTTCAAGAAGCTACAAGTTTGATTAGGACAATGCATAGCCTAGTCATAAGACAATGTTGAATAATAGTCCATGACAATTGAGGCATCCTACCAAAGATGACAGTCATCAGAGGCATAATCATCAGAGATAATGACAGTTTATTGCTACAGGTAACAATTCACAGTGGCAACTTATGAACTAGAGCAAGTTGGGTGCATAAGACAGGATCTCTATAGAGATGACAATGCGATCTTGAACTAGGACAGTGAGCTTCATGGGATAGTCATGGATTTGTTAAGAAGACATCTATGAATGTCTTTGTGCTTCTATGTTCTTCCCAGTCTTGGCCAACTAGATGATTCAAGTGTGTTGCAGATGATCTAAGAGCAATTTTATGAAGTGTGGCATGTTGATCAAGGAAGCTTTGAGTCCTAGTTATGTTTGGCCGATAGCTTAGTGATTCACATTAAGTCAGATGTTTGTAGTGCCAACCTTGATGTTTATTCCAAGGTTGATGAATTGTATAAATAGTTGTTGATGAGTTGTGCAAAATCATCCTTGTGCGAAAATAATAAAATCCAAAGAAAGGATCAAAGGTAGCATAGAGCAAAGGAGAAGCAGAAGAACAAGAGATGTTTAGATGAAGATCTAGAGAAGAAGTATTTGGAGCAGAGTAGAAGTTTTGTAATCTTTCAAAGGAACTAAACCAGGCATAAAGAAGATGCTATCTCACAGTTCATTCTTTCTGTATTAAACATACATTTTGTAGGTAGTGAGCCTCTCTTGAGCAGTGAGCCCGAAGGCATGTGCCTTCCCTTTTTCTAAGTACTTTTAATAGGGTACAAATCTTGTGGGTTAACCCCCACCGTGGTTTTCCCTTAACCGGGTTTCCACGTAAAAATTCTAGTGTCATGTGTGCTCAATTTATTTCTGCCTTGTGTTATTGATTCATGCTTTACTATTTATTTGATTGAAAGTTGTTAAAGAAGATTAAAAGAAGAAAAGTTTAATATTGTGGGACAACTAATTCACCCCCCTCTCTCAGTTGTCCAGACTATTTCTAACAATTGGTATCAGAGCCAAGTTCCTCTAAAAGAAGCTTAACCACCTAAGGAGATCCAGGATGTCAACTTACAAGAAGGATAGTTTGAGATTCGATAGAACAAATTACTTTATTTAGAAGAGTTGCATGGAGTGTCATTTTCAATGCATAGGTGATGCTTATTGGATGATAACCAAAGATGAGTATAAACTTCTGGAGAAAGGTCCTTCAACTCTAGATCAAATCAAAGATGCTGAAAATAACCTTCGAGCTAAAGAAGCCTTGTTGAGTGCCCTGACTGATTCAGAAATGACAAATGTCTTTGGATTGAAAACTGCTCATGAAATCTGGAAGAAGTTGGAGAATCTTTATGAAGGTGATGAACATGTCAAATGTGCCAAGCTACAAAGTTTGAGAGGAAAGTTTGAAAATCTAAGGATGAGTGAAGATGAAAACATCACAATCTACATGCAAAAGATAAATGAACTTGTGTGTGGTATTAGGTGTGCTGGTGGAACTTTGGAAGAATCAGAGATTGTGGCAAAAGTGCTAAGATCTTTACCTGATTCATACAAACATAAGGTTGCTGCTATAGAGGAGATCATGACTGTCTCAAAAGTTACAAGAGATCAGCTGGTTGGCAAAATTTTAGCTTTTGAATTAAGTGAGTTTGGTGATTCTCTTCCTAAGACTGAATATGCTTTTAAGGCCAATATATATGGAAAACAAAGATATGATCTAGGTGAAAGCTCTTTTGCAAGATCAAATAGATTTTCTAAGGCAAGGAAAGATCTTGAAAATGATGAAATTGAGTCTACATAACTTGAAGCTCTTATTGCCAGAAGAATTCCAAGAGGATTTGGTAAGTATGAAGGAAAGTTGCCATTCAAATGTTTTGCTTGTAATAAGATTGTTCATTTTGCTTCAAGATGTCTAGAGAAATTTTCAAATCCAAACCCTAACAGATATAAAGGTCAGAAGTGTTGAAAATAATGTAGATAACTGAGAGGGGGGGTGAATTAGTTATCTTATAACTTTTCTTCTTTTTGCTTTCTTTTCTTATCTTAACATTTAGTGCTATATCAAAACATGAAAGCAAAGGCAACCATAAAAACTGAAATAAAATTAACACACAACACAAGGATTTTTACGTGGAAACCCTGTTAAGGGAAAAACCACGGGGTGACTAACCCAAGATTGTATTCTCTGTTAAAAGAATAAGAAGTACAAATTTGACACTTGCCAATTAGGGCTCACTGCCCGAGTACACTGCTCACAAGAGGTTCACTGCCTACAAGAGACTCACTATCTACAAATGCTTACAGATGATACCAAAGTATTTGAACTGATGAACAACATCCATACATGCAAGAATTTAGTTCCGGTTAGGCACTGTATACTGATCTAGCACATTTCATTCTTCCTTTGCTCAATATCACTCTTTAGTCATATTCTAGATTCAGATCTTTGTTTTCACACCCTTTTCTATATTATCTTCCACTTCGCAATTCACATATATCCCATAAGCTTGAATCCATTGAGTATATATATCCGCATCAAGGATTTCCAACAACTTCATAGTCAGCAACAAGAACATTTGAGATATTTGTAAGTTTCTATTCTGTCAGCTGAATCCTTGCTTGGATGATGATGTACATAAAAAAATTAGACATAGAAGTCATTAATCATGTTGGCCAATAATCTATAATGCCACAAACTGCTTGATCAACACCTTTCATACAGTCGGATTGAAGTCTGGTACTCTGTCGGTCAGTTCTTCCTCTGTCTGCTTTGTCTGATTGGAACCCATCACTCAAAAGCTCATATCTTTTTCATGTTTTATCACTGGAGGCTAAATCAATGGAATACAATAGTCATGATACCCTTCTTGACTTCTCCAAGTCTGTAACTTACTGAGTTACACCATCTGAGAGATCCAGACCTGATTGTCAGACCATGTTGCATACTTTGTTCTTGTCCACCAGACCAAAACAATCTTCACTCTGACTTCCGGTATAGGCATATTATGTACTGCGGATGAGTAGAATAGACTTTGTTGCCATCAATGACAACACTTATGAAGCCACACAGTGTCTCTTGCCAACAATCTCCCCCTTTGGCATTGATGGCAACACTTAGTGAAAAATGGCTAAGTGTTGCAGTAACTCCCCCTTTGCTTGTGCTTTGTTTCTTTGTACTGCTTTACCAGAGCTCCTCCTTTATTGAATTCCTCATTTTTCACTACTCTTCACTCCCCCTTTGACATCAATGGCAAAGGGTGGAATCCGCATAGCAAAATTGTGCAAAAATTATTATATACATGGCCGCATATGTATATACAAAACATACATTATACTTACATATACTTAAATATATCTGCAAAGGTTGTCTTCAATTGTATAATTTCTATGGCCCAACTCCTCTTCATTCTCTCCAAAATGGAGATGTGTCCACTTAACAAAAACGCATATGCTTCTGCCCTCTTCAAATCTGTCGGATTACTGGTCCGGGCTGTACTTTGAGCATCTGTTAAAGCATCATGCAATACTTCTAACTTAGGAAGGATTATTCCCCTGAGTTCACCCATTCTGTCCATCAGATGCCTCTTCTCCTTAGCTAGTTTCTTTATCTCATTTATGATAATAACTGCTTGACATTCTTGATTTACCAGAGAGATGGTAAGAGGATCAAAATTTTGAGATAGGCTTAGTAGCTTTTCTTCTTGTTCTTTCATCTTCTTTTTAATGCCCTTTGAAATTTTAGGCCAAGATAAACAAAATTTATATATATCTCCTCTATCCTTAAGAGCGTTTTCAATGCTCTTGATTCCAATGTCTAAGGTTCTTCTATCATTGTTAATTAGTCCTTGTACCTCACTAAACCTTTTTTCAGAGAATTCTTTCCGGACCTTAGTTTCTGCCAATTTTTCAAGAGATTCAAAGTGAGAATTGACAGAATTAACCAAGTTTTTCAAGTTATCAGATGGAGAAACATATGCATCCTTTTGATATGTAGGCATGATCTTTTCTAGTACACTGGATGCAATAGTCAATAGTTCACTATCCTCCATGTGTGATTTTAGAAGTTTCTCTTTTGCTTTGGCCTGAGCAAAAAATGCTACTTTCATTATTTGAATGAGAGAGAGAGAGAGTCAAGATTTAGTGGCCCTTGAATCAACTCAGGTTCATCCAGCTCCATCATTTCTTTCCTTTAGAGATATTAGGACTAACTGGTTTGGATAAGTCATCACCAACCTTTTCTGCTTGTTCTTCTTCTTTTACCTTATCCTCTTTCTCTTGATTCTCCTTCTCTTCTCTTCTTCCTTCCCCTTCTTCAGTCCCCGAAAGATTTGACTTGGCAACTGTGAGATCCAGAGGAATGACATTACCAGAGTTTGCTTCTTTGTGAACTTCCTCTTCCAGAATAGAGGAGTCTAAGTCCTTAGATTTCTCTTCATCTATTTTCTTTAATCCTTCGACATCCTTGTCAGAGAATTCTTCATTGATTACTTTTAATCCTTCATCATCCATGGCAGAAGCCACTTCATCTTCTTCCTCTACAATGGGAAGATTAAATCTCTTCAAGGCTTTCCAGAGAATTTATTTTGTGTCATCAGCTATTTGATCAGTTTCTCCAAGCATGAGTTTATTCATTTGGGACTTGCTCTGGAAATCATCTTTACAATCCTTGAAAACCATGTCCATTTGTTTTGGAGTGATAGAAGGACACAGCTGTATCACTATCTGCTCCTGGATCTCCAAGTCTTTTTCCTTCACATTGACTTTTCTTTGGTCCAATACTTCTTCTAGGCTCTTAGGAATTAATGAAATTATTTCAATGAATACTTTGTTATAGATATTCAAATACCTAACAGTTGCCTCCTCAAGTATTCTCTTATCTGCATCATTGTATTCATCATAAAATTCTATTACTGGCTACAGGTTTCCATCCATAGTAACTGCCTTAATGATGTCTTCAATTGAAAGAGTGGGTTTCTCAACAAATTCTTCTATTTTCTCTTCCTCATTTATGCTATCAAAGGACTTCTCGGACGTTCTTTTCTTCTTCATTTTCTTGATTTCCTCAGCTAATTTTGTCTCTTCATCATCCTTTTGGCTCATATATGACCTTGCGGCTTTGGTCTTCATTCTCTTTTCTCCTTTCTCGGATGGATTGACTTCTAGTTTGGTAGTCTTTGAGCTTTTAGGAGTGACAGGAGCAGAACTCTTGGAAGATCTAGTCTGGGAGAAGGCTTGCACCAGAATGCTTTCTTTCTTTCCTTCTTGTCTTTCTTTTTCTGTCTTCTCTATTTTCTCTCTATTGGCATCTACTACCTCCTTTGATATGCCAAATCTTTTGGCAAATTATTCAACTTCCTTTCTTACTTTTCTCTTTATCTCAGACTGCCTCAATTTAACATGTATTTTTATGCTTAGTTCTTCAAAGGTGCCAAACCTTTCTGCTTCAGTGTCTTTAGGTTGGCTCAACAAGTGTTGAACATGTACCTCCAAAATGTTTTCATTGACCTCATATCCCATGGGCATTATCTACACAGTTCTTGGCTCAACTACCTCCATTAGGCATTGATCAGTGTTAACCATGAAACAGACAATGTCTTTGTATTTCTCAACTATTGATTGTGGTATTCTCTCTCTAGCATGCATCATGCTTTGGAAATTCTTGAAGTAACCCCAGAGAGCTGAGTCTTGGGCTTGAGCATTACCAAGTCCATATATGTAAACTTTGATTTGAATTGCAATGGGTTTATCATTTTGCCAGACCCAACCCTTTGATCTAGGCAGCTCATTCATATAGTAGAAAAATAGACAATATTAGATTGCCATATTTGAAAGAGTTTTTCTTATCTTTCTTGATCTTCTGCAAGTTTTCCATTAGTTGACTCAGTAGAAGCTCACACAGATCATAATCTGCATCTTCCTTCAACATCTGATATGCAACATAGATTGCTATACCAGACACAAAATTTTCCCTACTTGAGTAGTAGATTTTGTAGCCAATTATCATTGAAGCAAACTTGACATCTAGATCTGTGATGTCATCTATAGTCATTGCTCTTTTGTCAAATTTTGATTCGGTGGCTTCAGTTACCATTTGGTTCTTTGCAGATTTGAGTGCAGGTAACCCACCAGTTGAATGCAGTCTCGTCACAGCCCTCATGGCATCTTTGGTTATCTTGAATGGCCTCATTAGCCACATAAAATTATCATGCATCCTACTTAGAACATACCGGACCCATTCGTCTTCTGCAAAAGATGGAAAATGTATGCAATGTTTGAAGTGTTTGTCCCTTAGGGTCTTGAATTCAGGTCTGAGTTCAAAATCTTCATTTATTAACTATTTAAATGATAGATGTCCATCAATTTTGAGTCTCCAAAATCTTTGATGTTTGCATGGATATAAACCCTAATATCTTCTACATGCAAGACACCATGCGGAATACTGGAAAACGCACCCAAGGGATCAACTTCTAGTGACTTGTAAGAGTGTTTCTTGAATTTTGGTCTCAGCCTTTTAGAGATATTAACAACCATTGGAGTAGCCATTATAGCAAAGAAATCTAGAGAGAATTTGTAGAAGAGAAGTACCTTTTCACGCCTTAGGGTTTGAAGTAGATGTCAGAGTGATTTTCTAATTGAATTCGATCTTCAGTTTGAACTTGAGTAAACTATAGGATCTCTTCTCAGAGCTCTTCTTTCTTCTTCGTGAGTGCAAGTGTGTAAATAATGAGTGAAAAAACCTTTTTATCCTTGTACAAAACCTAATTCCATTTTGTAATAAATGCACAAACTTTTAAGTCATCTAGTTACCCTGCTTCTCAAGCGATCTTTTCATGAATCATCTTACGGCTCTTCAAACTAGTACCTTAGTGTGTTGATAACACCCAGGTGCCTTAAAGACTTTCCTCTAGATCTGCAAATCAGAATATTATATTTGCAGATCATACTAGATCAATTTGTCTTGCTCTATCAATATTGGATGGTTGCTGGAACCGGATCTACTTAAGTGGTCATAAAGCTTGTAAAACTTCATGTAGACCTCTCACATTCTAACTGAAAGTTCTTTGGGGGATTTTATAGGAACCCTTTAATCCGCAATATCAGATGTTTACTCAATGTGCCGAATTCATGCACTTACCGATTGGCTGAGGGAAAATGATTTTCTCTGTAGCTCCCCCTAAGCCAGAGCTCACTTTTTAGTTTCTAGAAGGATTATCAGTACTAGATTCCGGTGCAGATCCATCTCCAATATTCATTGTACTCTTCTTTACCCAAATCTTGCTCATCTCCTTTTGAACTTCATCTTCATTTACTTTACCTTTGCCTTTATCTGGTTTCTGATCATGTTTTATTGGACCCCTTTCATCATGATTTTTGCTTCTACAGAATCTGGCTATATGACCGGATTTATTGCAATTGTAACATACAACATTTCTTTGCTTATTTGGTTGATATCCTTTTGATCTGTACTGATTAGCCATATGCCCCATTCTATTGCATGTAAAGCATCTACCATTGAAAGAATTGTTCATTTGCATATTTCTTCATTCATGAGATTTGTGACCATACCTTTTGCAACTAAAACATTGACTGGAGAAGGATGAATTGTTCTGATTCATTCTGTTCCTGTACAGAGTTAATTTATGACTGAATTTGTTGCAATTGAAGCAGTTCCCATTGAAAGATGGATATCTTTGGGCATTTGGTTGCCTTACCAAAGGTCTTCTAGGCCTGTTTCCTTGACTTCTTGATCCAAAGTTCCTTTGACTAGATCCAGAGCTTTCACCTTTCTCATATCCCAAGCCACGCTTATCATCGACCCTCTTTTGACTTTCAAGAAGAACTTCAAGTTGGGTTGAGCTTATCCTGAATTTTTCTTTGTATTCATTTGCAGATTGAAGATCTTGTTTAAGAGTGTCTATCTGGTTCTCAAGTTGTTCTTCATTGTCTCTAGCTTCTTCAAGATCAGATTCAAGATGTTTGATTATTCTATCCATTTTGTGGCAGTCCTCTATTTTCTTCTTGAGGGATTGTTTTAGGTTATCTTCAGTCTTTCTCTTCTCTTCAATTTCTTGGGTGAATTTCATAACCCCTGATTCCATTTCATGTCTTATCATAATGACTTCTTTTGATAGCTTTTCACATAGCTTAGTTTTCTCATTCAAATCCTCATCAGTATTATTAGCTTCATTCTAATTTGCTAATTTCTAGAGTAGTTCCCTTCTCTTTTTCACATAATTACTAAGTTTTTCTTTCATCTCATTGATGAAATCATCAGCTTCCTTGAGTCTTTCTCTCAAATTATTGACCTCAAAGTGGGATTGTTCAAGATCACCTAGGGCAGATTGAATTTGTTCTTTCATACCATATGTATCCATTGAGATTCCTAGATCTTCCTCAAGCTGTTAGGCTTGTTCAGAGGAACTTAGCTTTGATACCAATTGCTGAAAACAATGTAGATAATTGAGAGGGGGGGTGAATCAGTTATCTTATAACTTTTCTTCTTTTTGCTTTCTTTTCTTATCTTAACATTTAGTGCTATATCAAAACATGAAAGCAAAGGCAACCATAAAAACTGAAATGAAATTAACACACAACACAAGGATTTTACGTGGAAACCCTGTTAAGGGAAAGACCACAGGGTGACTAACCCAAGATTGTATTCTCTGTTAAAAGAATAAGAAGTACAAATTTGGCACTTGCCAACTAGGGCTCACTGCCTGAGCACACTGCTCACAAGAGGCTCACTGCCTACAAGAGACTCATTGTCTACAAATGCTTACAGATGATACCAAAGTATTTGAACTGATGAACAACATCCATACATGCAAGAATTTAGTTCCGGTTAGGCACTGTATATTGATTTGGCACATTTCTTTCTTCCTTTGCTCAATATCACTCTTTAGTCATATTCTAGATTTAGATCTTTATTTTCGCACCCTTTTCTATATTATCTTCCACTTCGCAATTCACATATATCCTACAAGCTTGAATCCATCGAGTATATATATCCGCATCAAGGATTTCCAACAACTTCATAGTCGGGAACAAGAACATTTGAGATATTTGCAAGTTTCTATTTTGACGGCTGAATCCTTGCTTGGATGATGATGCACATCAAAAAATTAGACATAGAAGTCATTAATCATGTTGGCCAATAATATATAATGCCACAAACTACTTGATCAACACCTTTCATGCATCCAGATTGAAGTTTGGTACTCTGTCGGTTAGTTCTTCCTCTGTCTGCTCTGTCTGACTGGAACCCATCACTTAGAAGCTCATATCTTTTTCATGCTTTATCACTGGAGGCTAAATCTCTAGAATACAATAGTCATGATACCCTTCTTGACTTGTCCAAGTCCGCAACTTACTGAGTTACACCATCTGAGAGATCTGGACTTGATTGTCAAACCATGTTGCATACTCTGTTCTTGTCCACCAGACCAAAACAATCTTCACTCTGACTTCTGGTATAGGCATATTATGTACTGCAGATGAGTAGAATAGACTTTGTTGCCATCAATGACAACACTTATGAAGCCACACAACGTCTCTTGCCAACAAGAAGAAATGTTACTATGTCCAAGAAGTTGGAGAAGGAGTCACAGATGATGAATCTGATCATGGAGGTGCCACTGAAGATGATTGGGTGTTCATTGCTATCAAAGAAGAAGATCAAGTGTCTACAAAATCTACTAGTTGTGCAATTGTGGAAAGTGCCTTGGCTGCTCAGGTTGTTGAAAAGGATGAATGGGTGATTGATAGTGGATGTTCTCATCATATGACTAGTGACAAAAGTAAGTTTATAAACTTTGAAAAATATGAAGGTGGAATTGTAAATTTGGAGACAACTCAGCTGGTAGAATCCGTGGTAGAGGATCCATCTCTTTTGATGGTAAGAATAACACAAATGATATTCTGTATGTGGAAGGACTGAAGCATAATCTTCTTAGTGTTGGACAATTGGTTGACAAGGGTTATGATCTCTGATTCAACGATGGTAAATGTAGAATCTTGGAAAGCTTTGGAATTGAAATTGCATCTGGTACACAAACTAGAGGTAACATCTTTCAATTAAGTAGTTCTGGTAAAAGTTGTTTGATTGCACAAACAGATCACAGTTGGTTATGGCATAGGAGAATGTGTCATGTGAATTTTGACAACATTGTCAAGATAAGTTCTACTCAGGCTGTGAGAGATCTTCCAAGACTTGTGAAACCTAATAGCTTGTGTAGAGAATGTCAATTGGGTAAACAAAAAAAAACATCATTCAAAAGTAAAGAACAATTTTCAAGTGAGCGATTGGAACTTATGCATACTGATCTATGTGGTCCTGCTAGAATTAGGAGTGTGCAAAGAGACAAATATTTTATGTTGTTGATTGATGATTACTCCCAGATGATGTGGGTGACTTTCGTAAAAGAAAAATTAGAAGCTCTTGAAAAATTTAAAGTGTTCAAAGTTATGGTGGAAAATGAGATTGGTGTGAAGATAAAGTGTTTGAGATTCGATAGAGGTGGAGAGTTTACCTCTGGTGAGTTTGATACATTCTGTGAAAAGCATGGAATAAAAAGATAGTTATCTGCTCCTAGGACTCCTTAGCAAAATGGAGTTGTGGAAAGAAAGAACCGGACCATTCAAGAAGCTGCCAGAACCATGATGATGGAAACAAATGTTCCACACATTTATTGGAGGGAAGCTGTAAGTACTGCTATCTACACTCTTAATTGGGTGCAGATCAAAGGCAATTCTGGTAAGACTCCTTATGAAATCTGGTTTGGTCATCTCCTACTTTAAGATATTTCAGAGTTTTTGGTAGTAAATGCTATATCAAAAGAGATGAGGATCTAGGCAAGTTTGAAGCAAGAAGTGATGAAGGAATTTTTCTGGGTTACTCTACTCAAAGCAAAGCATACTGGTGCTTTAACAAGAGGTTGAAAAAGATTGTTGAAAGTGCTAATGTCAGAGTTGATGAGAGAAAAGAAGGACATTCTAGGTCTTGCAGATATGATTCAGATGATCAAGATGAAAATCCAAGTCAAGAAAGGCAAGTGCAAACTCAGATTCAGATCTAGATTGATTCAAAAAATCCAGTAATTCAAGAAGATAGTGTAGAAGTTGAGGAACAAGCTCAAGAAATAGAAGCCCAAGCAATTCCCAAAACTCCTAGGTATGTAAGGATGAATCATCTTGAAGATCAATCATAGGAGATAGAAATAAAGGTGTTCAAACTAGGAGAAGAGTTACTGAAGACCAAGAAGAGATTTGTTTGATTTCAAAGATTGAACCAAAATCAATAAGTGAAGCCTGTAATGATGAAAATTGGGTAAAATGGAGGAAGAACTAATGCAAATTGAAAAGAATCACACTTGGGATCTTGTTTCTAAACCCGAGGACAAAAATGTGATTGGAACTAAATGTGTCTTCTGGAATAAACTAAAAGAAGATGGTGAAGTTGTAAAAAATAAAGCAAGGTTGGTCTACAAAGGATATTCTCAAGTGGAAGGAAATGATTTTGAAGAAACTTTTGCTCCGGTGGCAAGAATAGATGCAGTTAGATTGTTTCTTGCTTTTGTTGCTTATAAAGATTTCAAAGTCTATTAGATGGATGTCAAGTTAGCATTTCTAAATGAAAAGTTAGAAGAAGTCTACATTGAGCAACCGAAAGGATTTCAGTTGTCTGACCAGAAAGACATGGTCTGCAAATTGAGGAAAACATTATATGGACTCAAACAAGCCCCAAGAGCCTGGTATGCAAGATTAGATAAGTATCTGCTAAAGCTAGGATATAACAAAAGCACTGTTGTCAGTAATCTTTACTTCAAGATTGATCATGAGAATATTCTGATTATTGAGGTATTTAATGCTAATATCATTTTTGGTGGAAATGAGAGCATGTGAAAAACATTTGCTGATCAGATACAAAGTGAATTTGAGATGTCCATGTTTGGTGAGATGAATTTCTTCTTAGGTCCGCAAATCACTCAGTCAGATAAGGTATCTTTATATCTCAGTCTAAGTATGTGAAAGAATTGTTGAAGAAGTGATGAAGGGGGTAAATCATAAAACACATAATAACTGATATTGAACACAACAAATAGAACTTTCTTTTATTGAACTGGGCAACTCATTACATTACAGAAGCTCACTTATAATTAGAGGATGAATCCTCTATTGGCTGCAACACATTACAGCTTTCCCAACCTCAAGACTCTAGAATCTTTAGCCTTTTGTAACCCCAAATCAGCCATTCTTGACTCTACACTAGCCCCCTTAACTCTACTAGTACCTAGGGTTCCCAAAATAGTCATAAATAGCACTTTTTGGTGGCCTCCAGCTAAATTTTAAAATTTGCAACTCTCTCCAAAAGTAGGTCAACTTCCGGGAAGCATAATTTTTGATCCGGGTGTCCGATTGACGAACCGTTTTAAGCGCCAGAAAGCGTGCGATGTGAACTATCACACCAAAAATCCGTAAATGGATTTCCATAAACTTTTTGAGACATTATGAGATGTTTTAGTGCCTCATATCTCGTTCCATAAATTTTCAAGGGCTTTTCAGAAAACAAAAACTTTAATATCTTTCAGCTCACAAATGATCTTTGCCTGATTCCTTCACCAAAGGTCTTATATTTCTGTTATGTAACTTTCTAGAAGTTTTTGCTTCATTACGTGCATAAATGCAAACTTTCTAAAAATAGTAGGTACACTTTCCAAAATAGGCAGGTCACTATTTTTAGCAGTTTTGGAAAAACTGAAAGTCCTACATTATTATTCTAGATATTATGGACCCAGAAACACTAATTATGGAAAGAAATGAAAACAACTACAATGATTTTGAATTAACTTCTTTTTGGGTGATGCAAGATTGCCCTTACACCATTGGATGCTCCTGCATTAGACACCCAGGGTAATTTGAGAAGTGACCTTGTCACGTCTCAAATGTTTGTGTGAGGAAAACCCAAACGGTCAACCTCTGCCTTAGACAACCAAGAAGAATCTTCAACAGGCCTTCCTTTCCATTTTACCAGATATTCTTCATATTGCTTGTTCCAAGTACTTCTTCCCATACGGCTATCCAAGATCTCTTCTATCTCCTCCATTGAAGTAGATGCTGAAATACACCACTACACTTCTGTTGGTCCATCCTTTGTTCCACCTTCATGATATTCTGATAAATCAGCAATGTTGAAAACAAGGGAAATATTGATCCCACTCGGCAGCTCTACCTCATATGCATTTCCTGAATCATGCTTCTTTGAGATTCTGCATGGTCCAAATTTCTTCATTTTTAACTTATTGTATGTTCCAATTGGGAACCTTTCTTTTCTCAAGTGAACCATGACTTCATCTCCTACCTAGAATTCCTTATATCTCCTCCTCTGATCTGCCTTAGCCTTGTACTGAATATTCATTTTATTAATGTACTTTCTCACCTCTTCATGCAAATTCTTCAGATGTTCTGCAAAGTCTTCAGCTTCGGCACTTGTCTTTTCTCCATTGTCCAGCTTCCTTAACTCAGAAGCATTTCTTGGGCTATTGCCATATACAATCTGGAATGGTGATTTACTAGTACTCTTATTGACAGAATTGTTGTAAGCAAATTCTGCCTGTGGTAAAATTGAATCCCATCCCTTGGGCTTATCTCCTACTAAGCATCGTAGCAAGTTACCCAAACTCCTATTCACCACTTCAGTCTATCCATCAGTCTGTGGATGGTGTACAGAACTGAACTTCAAGTCTGTCTTCAACTTCTTCCACAATGTCCTCCTGAAATAACCAACAAACTTGGTATCTCGGTCTGAAACTATGCTCTTTGGTAGACCATGTAGTCTCACCACTTCCCTGAAAAATAACTCTGCAATATCAACATCATTAGTCTTCTTACAAGGAATAAAATGTGCCATTTTTGAGAATCTGTCCACCACCACAAAAATAGAATCATGTCCTCTGTGTCTTTGGTAAACCAAGAACAAAATCCATACTAATATCATCCCATGGCTTCTCCGGTACAGGTAATAGTTGATACAACCTTGTATTCTGACTTGTTCCTTTTGCCATCTGACACACTCTACAACTCTGCACAAATTTTCTCACATCCTGTTGCAACTATGGCCAATAATAATTTTCACCGATAATAGCAATGGTCTTATCTCGACCAAAGTGTCCAGCCAATCCCCCACTATGCTTCTCCTTAATCAAGTTCTCTCTCATGGAACTCCTTGGAATGCACAATTGGCTTCCTCTAAACAACATGCCATCTTGGATTATGAAATCCAACCATTTTGTCCTGTCCAAAGTAACAGGTTCCAAACAAACTTTCCAAGCCTCTGTAAAATCTGGATCTTCAGGATACAAACTTTTGAGCTCATCAAACCCAACAACCTCTATCTTCATTTCTATCAACAAATTTTGCCTTTTGCTCAAGGCATCTGTAACTCTGTTGGACTTCCCACTCACATGCTTCAAAACAAAAGTATAGCTCTGCAAAAACTCAACCCATTTTAACTGCCTTTGATTTAACTTTCCTTGACTATTAAGATATTGTAAACCCTGATGATCAGTATAGAAAACAAAATCCTTTGGCAACAAATAATGTCTCCATTTCTTCAAAGCCTGAACTATTGCATAAAACTCCTGATCATAAATAAAATACTTTTTCTTGGCATCATTAAGCTTCTCACTAAAATAGGCAATGGGCTTACCTTCTTGGCTCAAAATAGCTCCTATACCACTACCACTAGCATCACAATCTACCTGAAATACGTTATTAAAATCTGGAAGTGCCAAAACAGGTTGTTCTACGACTTTCTGCTTCAATGTATCAAAGCTCTTGTCTGCTCCTTTAGTCCATCTAAACTCTTTTCTATCCCCTCTCATTGTCTCAATTAGGGGTGTGCAAATGCTACTAAAATTCCTGATAAACTTTCTATAAAAACTTGCCAAACCATGAAAAGATCATACCTCTGTTGCACTCCTTGGCGTAGGCCATTCAATGATAGCCCTTACTTTTTTGGGGTCTATCTTAAGACCTTCCTCTGAGACAACAAATCCCAGGTATACCAACTCCTTCTTTGCAAAACTACATTTCTTCAAATTAATCAACAACTTCTCCTCCCTCAGCTTCTCTAAAACTCTTCTGATATGCATCAGATGCTCATCCTAAGTCTTACTGAAAATCAAAATATCATCCAAATAAACAATAACAAAACTTCCTAAAAATTCTTTTAGTACCTCATTCATGGGCCACATGAATGTGCTTGGTGCATTGGTTAGCCCAAATGGCATGACTAACCACTCATACAAACCCTCATTTGTCTTGAAGGCTGTCTTCCACTCATCTCCTTCTCTGATACAGATCTGGTGATACCCACTCTTCAAGTCAATCTTCATGAAGTACTTGGCTTCACTCAAACAATCCATGATGTCATCCATTCTTGGCAATGGAAATCTATACTTGATCGTTATCTTATTGATGGCTTGAGAGTCTGTACACATCCTCCATTCTCCATCCTCTTTTGGTGCTAGTACTGCAGGTACCGCACATGGACTTAGGCTCTCCCTTCTCAGTCCCTTCTTCAACAACTCCTGAACTTGTCTGTTCAGCTCTTCATTCTCTGCAAGGGTCATTCTATGGGCTACCTTATTTGGTAAACTGGCTCCTGGTATCAAATCCATTTGATGACTTATCTTCCTTATTGGTGGTAAACATTCTAGTACATTATCAGAGATAATGTCCTGGAACTCTTCCAACATATCTGAAACTTCTACTGGAACATCTTCACAATTCTCTTGACTAATCCTAGGAATCAATGGAAAGCAATGACGCTCATGCTTCATATCTTCCAAAAATTTCCTACCATCTACCAAGCAAATTCTGGTAGTACTACATACCTTTTCTTCCACCTCCTTCAAGGGCTTCAATTTATGATGAACTCCATCTTTTGTTAGGGAATATGTGTTTGCACGGCCATCATGGACAATGCTCCTATCATACTGCCACGGCCTCCCCAACAGCATATGACATGCATCTATCGGTATGATATCACACAACACCTCTTCATGGTAGTCCCCAATCTTAAACTTCACTAAACACTACTCATTGACCAAAGTTCTATGGTCTTTCTGCAACCATGCAATCTGATATGGATGCGGATGCTTTCTTCTTGTTAACTTCAACTTGTCAACCATCTCCTCTGAAACAAGATTATTAGTGCTTCCACTATCAATAATAATATCACAACACTTACCTTCACATTTGCACCTTGTGCAGAATAAACTCTTCCTTTGATTTGGTTCTTTCTCCTCATTCAACAAGGTTCTTCTGACAACTAGGGTTTCTCCCCTTTCAGCATCTTCAGAATGCTTAGAATGTGCATCTTCATCTACATGTGCAACTCGTGCATTACCTTCAGGTCTTCTATTTGTCCTTCCTTGATGTTGTGGACATTTGTATGCTCGATGCCCTTCTTCTCCACATTGGAAACAGGTTCCTCTGAAACCTCCTCTTCCAGGTCCTTGCCCAGGTCTGCCTCTTCCTCTTCCTCTTTGTTCACCATTATTTCGGTCATGAGGGCGGTAGGTATTATCTCCTCTCTGATTTTGACTAGTGCTAGCTTCTTCACTTTTCTATGCATCTTCATTTCGGCCTCCATAGGGTCTTCCACCAGTCCTTCTGCCTTGACCACTTCCCCTTTGCTTGCTGTCAAATCTTTTATTCAACTTCTCTTCCACCTTCAGGGAAAACTGATACGCATCTTCTATGGTGGTCGTTCTAACCAGGCTCAGTTCTTCTTGGATACTTGGCCTCAACCCATTAATGTAATGAGCTACCTTCTCCTTATTGGCCTCTGCATGACCGGTTCTGATAGTAATCTTTTAAAACTCTTTTGTATACTCCTTAACAGACTTATTACCTTGCTTTAGTCCTTGCAACTTCCTCAACAACTTCATCTCATAGTCCACAGGAATGAGCCGCTTCTTCAGTTTCTCCACCATCTGATCCCATCTGGTGATCTTTCCTTTTCCTCTTCTGTTCCTCTCTAATTGGACCTCCTTCCACTAAATACTGGCGTGGCCCTTCAACTTTGTTTTTGTAAACTTGACCTAATCTAGGTCCTCCACATCTTCATACTCAATATACTCCTCCATGTCATTGATCCAATCAATGAGCTGTTCTGGATTCAAATCTCTAGAATATGTAGAAACTTCAATACTGGGCCTCTTTCTGATCTTTGAAATGGCCCCCAACAACCTAACTTCTGCAGAATCTCCTGCAGCTTCTTGTTCTTCCTCAGATAGCTCTTCTTCAGCTTCATCTTCGCTTTCTTCTCTTGTTCTCAGATCAAACCCTCTTCACAGCTCCTCTTGCCATGCATCAATTTGCCTTTATAGGGCTCTAAAACCCTCTTTCATCAAAGCATTCCTGCCAACACGATTTCTTCATGGAGGCATCTTGATCTCCGCAGCAAACCCACAACCTCAGGTCCTAGTGTAAACTGCCTCACAGTCAGTGAT
This sequence comes from Cunninghamia lanceolata, assembly GCA_027924645.1. Classification (NCBI taxonomy): domain Eukaryota; kingdom Viridiplantae; phylum Streptophyta; class Pinopsida; order Cupressales; family Cupressaceae; genus Cunninghamia; species Cunninghamia lanceolata. The sequence continues at coordinate 4,923,518 of BSBN01000232.1, read as the reverse complement.
CTGTCTACACACTCAGAAACCCTTGCTCTGATACCACTTCATGAAGGGGGTAAATCACAAAACACATAATAACAGAAATTTAACACAACAAATAGAACATTCTTTTATTGAACTGGGCAACTCATTACATTACAGAAGCTCACGTACAATCAGAGGATGAATCCTCTATTGGCTGCAACACATTACAGCTTTCCCAACCTTAAGACTCTAGAATCTTCAGCCTTCTGTAACCCCAAATCAGCTAGGGTTTCTATTTTCCCACCTATTCTTGACTTTACACTGGCCCCCTTAACTCTACTACTGCCCAGGGTTCCCAAAATAGTCATAAATAGCACTTTTTGGTGGCCTCCAGCTAAATTTTGAAATTTGCAACTCCCTCCAAAAGTAGGTCAACTTCCGGGAAGCATAACTTTTGATCCGGGTGTCCGATTGACGAACTGTTTTAAGCGCCGGAAAGCTCGTGATGTGAACTATCATGTCAAAAATCTATAAATGGATTTCTATCAACTTTTAGAGGCTTTATGAGATGTTTTAGTGCCTCATATCTCATTCCGTAAATTTTTAGGGGCTTTTCAGAAAACAAAAACTTTAATATCTTTCAGCTCACAAATGATCTTTACCTGATTCCTTTGCCAAAGGTCTTATATTTCCATTATGTAACTTTCTGGAAGTTTTTGCTTCATTACGTGCCCAAATGCAAACTTTCTAAAAATAGCAAGTACACTTTCCAAAACAGGCAGGTCGCTATTTTTAACAGTTTTAGAAAAATTGAAAGTCCTACATTATTATTCTGGATATTATGGAACCAAAAACATGAATTATGAAAAGAAATGAAAACAACTACAATGATTTTGAATTAACTTCTTTTTGGGTGATGCAAGTTTGCCCTTACACCACTGGATGCTCCTGCATCAAGAAGTTTGGAATGGAAGATTCAAAACCAGTAGGTACGCCTATGGTAACCAGATGTAAGTTGAGTAAAGATGATGACTCTCCTAAGGCAAATCAAAAAAAGGTATAGATCAATGATTGGAGGACTGCTCTATCTGACTCAGACCAGATCTGATATCATGAACGTAGTTGGGCTTGTTGCTAGATTCCAAGTTGATCCTAAAGAATCCCATGTTGTAGCAGTCAAAAGAATCTTTAAATATCTCAAAGGAACACTTGATTATGGATTGTGGTATCCAAAAGACATTGACTTCACTCTTCATGCATATACAAATGTTGATTGGACAAGAGATTTGGATGACAGGAAAAGTACTAGTGGTGGTGCATTCTTCTTGGGAAGTAGATTAGTTTCTTGGCTAAGCAAAAAGTAGGAGGCAATATCCCTATCCACAACAAGGTAGAGTATATAGCAGCAGCAAACAATTGCACTCAAGTTCTATGGATGAAGTAAATGTTGAAGGACATTAGAATTGTGTTTGAGGAGCTTGGCACAATTTTCTATGATAATTCAAGTGCAATAAGTATCTCAAAGAATCCAGTGTTGTATTTAAAGACAAAGCACATATCCATCAAGTTTCATTTCTTGAGAGAGAAGGTAAATGAGAATGAAGTCAAGTTGGAGTTTGTGTCTTCAAAGGATCAGATTGTAGATATTTTCACTAAGCCTCTTCCCAAGGCTACTTTTGAGTATCTCAAAGAGAAGTTGGGGGTAATTACCCCTCCTGATCAGAATTAAGATGCACTAGAGTGCATCAGTCTAGTGAAATTCACAGTCACATCTTGTGATTTGGATTGATGTCAAGGAGGCACTACTTAGGAAGAGTAGTTTGCATGAAATTTTTGAGTTTGGTCTGAAACAAAGATAAGGAGAAAAGACTGCAAATATGTGCCCTTTGCCATTGATGTCAAAGGGGGAGAGAAGTTCATGCGAAAAACCAGTTGCTGATGAAAGGGGGAGTAGTGAAGAAAGTGATTGTAAAAGTGATAAGAGAAAGAGGGAGAAGGTCTTGTCTTGATGGTCAAATTAGTTTTTCACATCATATGTTGCCATCAATGACAAAGGGGGAGATTGTTGCAAATATGTGCCTAATCAGTGTTGTCATTGATGTCAACATGTCCTTGTTTCCATTGGTGTCAATATGTCCTTGTTGCCATTCCTATTTTGCTGCCTGTATAGAAGACTAGATTGGTGAGGATATTAAGAAAATTGATGAGGATCAATGTATGTGGACCATATGGTTGAGTAGAGGATTGTCTGAAGAAGCTCCAGATAAGTTTTGTAGGGTTTGTATGAAGATTTGAAGAAGTTATGGCCATCTTAGTAGAACTAGTTTTGCAGTGTTCAGAAGAGACAGAGTGACAGGAAAGAGGTCTACATTGTTCTGGATATGTCAAATGATGATCTGGGGATCTAGAGGCATGTTTGGGAAGTCAGTGTGTATCATCCATTCCAGTGGTTCATGGTTTGGAGGTCCACAAGAAATCTTTCTAATGTGACAGTAGCGGCAGACAGTGTTCTTGGGGTTCCGGAGGAAGATGCAAGTGATTTTGATGATTTGGAGGAGTGCAGATGTTTTTGTTGAATTCAATGTGCTTGTGGAGGTCTCTAGATTGTGTGACTGCAATGGTGGAGTTCTGCATTGAAGTTTGAGCTTGTCAAAGAATATTTCCTTCTTGGTGTTGCTGTTCTTCCCAGTCTTGGCCGACCGGATGATTCAAGCGTGTTGCGGATGATCTAAGAGCAATTCTATGAAGTGTGGTGTGTTGATCAAGGAAGATTTGAGTCCCCATTATGTTTGGCTGAAAACTTAGTGATTCACATTAAGTCAGATGTCTATTGTGCCGACCTTGATGTTCATTCCAAGGTTGATGAAGTGTATAAATACTTGTTGATGAGTTGTGGAAAATCATCCTTGTGCAAAAATAATAAAATCCAAAGAAAGGATCAAAGGTAGAGCAGAGTAGAGGAGAAGTAGAGGAACAAGAGGTGTTTAGATGAAGAGCTAGAGAAGAAGCATTTGGAGCAAAGCAGAAGTTTTGTAAGCTTTCAAAGGAACTGCACCAGGCATAAAGAAAATGCTATCTCACAGTTCATTCTTTCTGTATTAAACATAAATTCTGTAGGCAGTGAGCCTCTCTTGAGTAGTGAGCTCTGGGAAGTGAGCCCGAAGTAATGTGCCTTCCCTTTTTCTAAGTACTTTTAACAGGGTATGAATCTTGTGGGTTAACCCCCACCATGGTTTTCCCTTAACCAAGTTTCCACGTAAAAATTCTAGTTTCATGTGTGCTCAATTTATTTATGCTCTTGTGTTATTGATTCATGCTTTAATGTTTATTTGATTGAAAGTTGTTAAAGAAGATTAAAAGTAGAAAAGTTTAATATTGTGGGACAACTGATTCACCCCCCCTCTTAGTTGTCCGGACTATTTCTAACAATCTCTACATACCGTGATGCCGCAAGTGCAATCTCTTCATGCTGCGGGATAGTGATAACTTCTCCCTTATTATCCTTGGTTCCCGCACACCCGCCAAGACCTTTTGAGTGACTTGCAGTATTATGATGAGAGACAAAAACACATCGATGGTAAAAAATACAAATATCTTTCACATGGACTTGGTATGGGGTGCTTATGAATGACTCCTGGAATAATTTTAAAAGAAATATGGATCCCTAAGATGGATTTATGGAAGGAAATTTTCATGAAACCAAGTGGGACTAATAGAATTTTGAATGGTCCTAATGAATGACTACAAACCTTTCTATTCTTGTCTTGGCTGGGCCATGTACAGACCTATTATAGGTTCCATAGGGTTTCTAGAAGTCTATTTATATAGACCTTACAAATATCTCATAAACCCGTAGAAAACTTCATGGACCCTTAAAAATCTTGTGCATACCTTTAATGACTTGATAGAGTTCGTAATGATCATGCAGAATTTCTCATGGTTTATGCAAGGTCCCCCACAAGTAGGACCTAGTCTTGCTTTAGGACATCTTAATGGCCAGTGGACATCACCTTCACAACCACCAGTTCCTTATCCAGTTGCTACTCTAGGAAAATAATCTTCTTGTTGATGGTGAACTTTTAGTTGTATTTCACCTATTATGAAACCATACATACTTAAGTTTGTCATCCTATTCAAAGGTAAAATTTTAAATCCTAAATGAAACATTATGGGCTGATCTATAACTTATCTATAATTATTAAAATATTAGAGTTAAATATAAGGCCTTAGTTGCTTTTGGTCTTTGTCTTTTGGTTGAATCAGTATCCAACAAAAGCAGTGCATGCTTACTGAAGCAATGAAGTATTTTTTGAAAATTTAGGCCGTTTCTTTTGGGTTGAGTTCTTTTGTAGAGTTTGTAGCCCAGGGCCCAAGCTAAAATCTTGAGTTTGGAAATACCCTAAAAGTCTTGAATCTAGAAATACCCTACTGCCTTCATTTGCCAAGACAATTTCTCCAATTTTGCATAGCTCTCCCGTGTTTGTGGATGTGATCTGTCTCCTACACAAAAAAGCATGTACCATTTTATGCCCTTCAATCCAACTACATGCAGGTATCTTTTTAATTCCTCTATCTTTAATCAATCTCCTTGCTATTTGAACCTCACCACACCTACCCGCTTCTGCACAAATGTTTTAGAGAATAACATAAGTTGCAACATTTTTAGGATCCAACTTATAAAAAGCAGTGTTGTTGGAATACTCAACCTACATTCAAATTCTGAATTCTGGGAAATTATATACAGTAAATAGATTGATGGTTGTTTGGATAGTGAAATTAGCTTTCTTAGAAATTAACTAAAATATCTTGTCTTGAAATATCTAGAAGGATTATTTTAATTAAAGAGGATTTTGTGGTTATTTTTGTAACAATGAGTTTACAATACAGCTAGCTTGCTATTCTCACTTAGTTTATGTAACACCCAGTTTAGTTTTCACCCTAAAACTAAGTTTAACCAAAGGTAATAATTTTATTTAAGTTTAAAAGTAGAAAAAGGTAAATTGTTTGTCATTTTTATAACCAAGAAGATTAATAATAATCATGAAATTATAAGTTATACAAAAGGGGTCTAACCATCTACAACATTATACAATATGATGATTAAACTTACTTAGAACATTTTCAAAATAGAAACTTACCAAAGTCACTCCATCTCGATTGTCGACCATCCAAATTCAAGTCTCAGAAAGCCTCATGAATATAGAAGAGAAAGTATCTTCAAGGAGCTTAACCTCCAACCACAGACCATTGATTTCTCGCACTCCTTCCTATCCGGAAGTGGCCCTACCCTACTCAAAGAGGATAGACTTAGGATAACCAACGGTGTTAGCCATATGAGTACTGGTGTTGTGACCTATGTAACTTGTTATCATGCAATCCCCTAGATACCCTCTAGTCAAGCATGACCACACCACAAGCTAAGCCATCCAATCACGGTGAACTATCAATGCACTTGAGGCATATGCACTACCTTGGCCAAAGGATTTGAATATAATTAGCATTGTATCAATGCAAGTAGTAAGTTCACCCACCCCAACTCAACTTGAATTAATCACAATCCTACAATTACCTATGTATAAGTTTAATATAACGACCATGATAACCTCTTGGTGTTCCAAACTCATCATGCATTAACGCATGGCAGTTAGGTTTACTTTTCTCTTTTTAGCTCATGGAGACATTTTCGTCCATATGTTAAAAGAATGGGATCCTAGCGTACCGGTTAATCGGTTAATGCTATAAGTTTATCAGTTGATCTCTAAGTTTGTTCACTGCTTTAAATTATCCAGTCAAGAGAGGACACTAAACTTAACTAAGTAATTTTGGAAGGGGTTTAACAATAAACCAATTATAGAATTCAAGTATTCGAAGACCCAGAGTTAAAGTTTAAAGACTCTTAAAAGTCTTCTTCGACCTATCGAATCTTCGACATAGCTTAATCTTTTATCATACTAAGCATTTAACAATCCTAACTTGTAGTTTCTATTTGCAAGAAGAATGCATGCAAGTTTAAACTAAACACTTAACTATAGACTCATTGTGTCTGCTCTAAAACTTCATTATCTAACATGTTTGATAGTTTAGACCAATAATAAATCTATACCCTCTTTTGAAGACACAACAGTTTGAATGTTTTTAAAGCAGAAAGAGTTATTTACAATAAATAAATGGACTATAACTGGTTATCATTCGCAGCAAGAAAAGTATAACTCTATGGTTGACCAACCAATTATAGATTCAAAACTTGTGGAAGACTGAGTAGTCACACATACGACATACGTTCCACACCATTGTTCCCCATTTACTGACGGAATGACACTTTCTTCAAGTCTTTCATTAAACTAATTATTTTTGGATATGAGAAGACCAACCATAAATAGTCAGCAAGCCAACTGATGACACTTCCAACGTCAACCAAGGTTAGACTACTGTGGCTTAGGATATCTTTATAGCTAGTTTTTGACCAAAACTCAATCTACTATGTGCTCTCCACATATCCATATGTTTCTAAAGTTAAACGAATACAACAACACAGTTTAAATCGACCATCGAAGATGCTTCGCGAAACAAGTATGTTACAACTGTGTGATTTAAGACTGCGATGTGGTTCAAGAACAAATAGCATTTTTTTCATTTTGAAAGAAGTGAAAACATACAAGTCTTAAAGTTGGTAACCAATCCACATATTACATCATCAAGAAAATACTAAGTTCCTTCGTATTACAAGGTGGAACCAATCCTATTAAAGCATTCCTATTTAACCATGACAGTGTAGAGGAGAGATGAAATGAAACCTAAAGAAAATCTCCAGTGACTGCTTATAAACTGGTCCAAAAGCTCATTCTTTTCTTACCCACTCACATTCTCTTCACACTCGGCCTCCTCTTAGCTTCTTTTCTCCGTTCTCTCTCCCTCAAAACTGACTCCCTACTACCTCTATATCCCATTCTCTCAAGAAGAAAAACTAACTTCCCCACTCCCTGAACCACGCCCTATCAACTTGGTAACTACCCTGCATGGCTAACCATCTGCCTCCTTTCTACGACCACTACACAGAAAATGGTTTGGTTTCCCTCTAAATTTGCAGCTATTCTACAAAGTGGAGCTCAACATTATGTGACGTGGCAATTTTTAGTTTGGACATGATGTCACACTACTCTTAACCGATTATGAGTTTAAATCATATGCATAACTAGAAATAATGGCTAAGCTGACAACCCATCCATAAAGTTTAAAGCTCAAGAATAAATAGATTGTTTTGGAATAGAAGACATCATAATAATGACTTGAGTGAGCCCTTCGAGCTACTGCCTGATTACTAACATCATAAAAGAATAAAAGAATTATAGAATAACAACTATTTAAATATAACTAAATATAATTTTGTATATTACCATTACAATACGACCAATGGTATTACACTCGACGGTCTCAAGATTTAAAACATTATTTAAACCTTTTATTATATGATAATAGCCCATAAAAGAAACAATTCTACATTCGCTGAAATTCGCAAGCAAACATTTACATCATATGCTTGTAGAGCTTTATGACGATGACGACGATTGGAGCGTAAACACAATACGAGGTTTGGGGTCAACTTACACACAACTTTCAACTTTTACACCAAACCACTAATCAAGACACGACATACAACTCATTCTCAAGTATATACATTTATATATATAAATAAAATATATCGGTTGTCCATATTTGACGACATGATTTAGAGTATTACGACACCGATGTCGATTTCCCATACTCAATACAACAACTATGAAAGGAAGAAAGACCTATTCTTGCAAACCTTGACATTCTCATCCAAATTGACTTAGCCCAAAATTAATACTTAACTCAAGGCAACTAGGTTTATCTACCTGATGTTCGTTTTTAGTGGCAAGCACCCATGGGTTATTCCAGAGTCTATTCTCTCTTTCTCAAAGATACTTTCTCTTCTTCTTTCTTCTTGGCGAACATGTTCCATCTATTCCTGTCATTAACAATCTCACATCCAATTTGTGGTCAGAATACCAAAGTTCTGATCAAAACACATTTACATCAAATCATTTCATTTTCATATTGAAAAGACATTTTAATTCATAACATCAGATTGATCATAATCAAGTAAAAATCCATGATTTCATAAAATTAACCTTTTCTAATCATATCATCATTTTCTATGATGTTAAAACATATCCACATGACTGTATTATTTAAGAAAAGTAAATAGTAATATTGAATCCAAAAAGGGGATGTAACAGTTTAGTCTGCTTACATTGGAATATTATGGAAGCTGCTAAACAATTAATACATATAATTTGTTGTTTGTGAAGGAGAATCCTATGAGATCCAATATGGCAGTGGATCAATATCCAGTTTCTTAAGTAAAGATGATGTCACAGTTGGGAAACTTGTTGTGAAACATCAGGTTAGTAATTTTTGGATGTTAAGGCTTCCCATTTGGATATCAAAGATCTTTTCTCATCAACTTAATTTGGAATTTATGTATAAATGGATTCTTTCATGGTGTAGGTCCTTACTGAGATAACACATGAACTAGGGTTGACATTTTTGTTGTCTAAGTCTGATGGCATTCTTGGGCTTGGTTTCTAGGAAATTTTTGTTGATAATGTTGTTCCAGTCTGGTTAGTGTTGATAGCCTTCATTCTATAATGTCAACTTCATTCTATAATCTGAGCGTATCACCTTTCTTAAACTTTGCACAAGGTTCTGAAATCATGGGTTCAATATGCACATATTTTAGGACTATGTTGAACACTATGTTTAAGACATTTGTTGACAAGGCTACAAATTTTTAATTGATTTATCTTTTTGCTATGTTTGGACTTACTTTTGTAAACTTTCAATAGACAATGCACTTTTATTCTTTCTGAATTGAGACTAATAGTAATTTTGTTGGTTGTATTGAGGCACAACTTCATTCATGGCAGAAAAGGTAGCACCCTATTGCTCATATTAGATGGCACATTGCATATAAAGGAGGAAAGATTCTAGGGTTATTGTTGGCTGCATTGAAGGAGAGAGATTCATATATGGGACATGATCAACACTCTCCTTCTTGGATTCTACACGTTATAGCTTGCTCCAGGAAGATTTCCCACATTGTAGAATTTTTAAGAGATGAAAGGGGCATGTGCTTGCATTGAAGGGCTCCAATAATGCGTTTCCACACTAGTAATAGTCTGGCAGATGACATAGAGTGCATACCTAGGTAATGGTAGTAGTGATGAACTATTTTCAAGGAATTTGGAAAAGATATAGTGATGTCAAAGGTAGTCAAGGCATTCAATAGAGGGGCAGTGTTCTACGTTGATGGGAGGTAGAGTACAAGTGAAAGCATGCTAGAATAATGAGCTAGGTAGTGGCAGTCATGAGGCATTGTTATTTTATAAAGGGAAAATACATGACAATAGGTTGACAAGTGATTGGACAATGCATTTCAAGAAGCTACAAGTTTGATTAGAACAATGCATAGCCTAGTCATAAGGCAATGTTGAATAATAATCCATGACAATTGAGGCATCCTACCAAAGATGACAGTCATCAGAGGCATAATCATCAGAGATAAGGACAGTTTATTACTACAGGTAACAATTCATAGCGATAGCTTATGAACTAGAGTAAGTTGGGTGCATAAGACAGGATCTCTACAGAGATGACAATGTGATCTTGAACTAGGACAGTGAGCTTCATGGGACAGTCATGGATTTGTTAAGAAGACATCTATGAATGTCTTTGTGCTTCTATGCTCAGTGATACTCAAAAAATTAGTTTCTTGCTCATTCTTTGAGCTATGTATTGTAACCATGAAGGTTTTTTTAGCAAAGAGAAAGCATTGTAACTTATTTTCAGATATATATGCTATTTGTAAGCATTTTTTATCAATAAAACAAGTTGTTTTTACCTTCTCAAAGTTGTTTCATTGTGCAAGCTTCAAAATATACTACTAAATATACTAATGACTAAATGCAAGCTTCAAAATGACTAAATATACTACTAATTGACGTCAATTAATAATTAAATTAACTAAATATACTACCAATTGACATAAATCAGTGAACAGTGAATAAATATGACTAAATATATGACCAGTGTTAAATCAGTGAATAAAAATGACTAAATATATTACAAAATTGATCAAAATGATGATTAAAATTAATTACTAAATACACTACCAATGGACAGAAATCAGTGAATAAAAATGACTAAATAAGTGACAAGTTAACAACAATCAAAGACTAAATTAACGACTAAATATATCAGTGAAAAAAATGACTAAATAAGTGACCAGATTACAACAATCGATGACTAAATCAACGACTAAATATACTACCAAATCTATCAATCAAAACAACCAATAAATGACTAAAAATGGTTTAGTCATCAATTTGGTCGCGTTATAAATGACTGGCAATAAAGTACTAATGGTCACTTGACCATGTTTGGTCATTTATAAGCAGTTTTTAATAGTTTTTTCAGTCATATATTGTTGTTTCTCTACTAGTGGTCATTGGGGCCTCCAATTTATTTGTGGTCTCAACACAATGACACAAGTAATAATACATTCCCTCTTCATTGTCTTCATTTGCAATAACTGCATAAACATGTCCTACATTGATATGTGCAACAAATTAGATGAAATTAGTCAACATTAAAAAACACTACAAAGTAAGATAACATTAGGAATTTCAAAAACTATGCAAGTAGATATATTACCTAGTTGAACTCGATATATGTGGTCAAAGTCAACTGATGATTCCATTTGTGTCAGTTCCAGTGCCGTCGGGGGCCGATACGTGTCAAGTGGCCTAAGATAACCACCATTCATCAACCCACTTCTTTGACTCGCACTCATTCTAAAATTGAATTGTACATGAAGAACAAAAGCATGCCATCTTTCGCCTATGGATACTCCAAGAACCTACATTTGAGCTTCTAAAAGAGTGTAGCTCACTTGATCTTGTCAGTGTACAACAATCCTCATATGGTGCAATGTTAGTATCATCTATGAACTAAAAAAATCTACGAATTGAAGACTTACCTTCATTACCTGGACCCATCGAAGCATTACACCACTCGACGATTGATTTTGCATCTGTCAATTTTGCATTGTCTTTATACTTTAACTCTTCTCGTGCTATGGCTCTTTTGATACATGCTCCTGCACCATCACGCTCCCCCTTTCCATGCCTGGCCTCACGAAAGTTCCACATATGCTGACCACCTGTAATATTATGCTTCCTACTCAGCCAATAGAACATCCGTGAGTTCTTGAATTGTGATGCATAGTTATCTGACCATATGATATGTTGACTGAATGATATGCCCCTTCTAGCCAAATCATTGTAGAACACCTAAAAGCAACCTTGCACGAACTCCATAGAATACGTGTGATCATCACTAATATAAAAATGATACTCCCTTATGATCTTTTTGTCATCCTCTGTACTATCATTTGCATGAATGAATGCAATATGCACAAATATAGAAACTTGTGTGGAGTTGTAATATTGTGATTGCACCTCACGTTGTGGTTGTAGAGTGTAGTTCTCTACAAAATCAATGACTAAAACAATGCTACCAAGTGGAAATGTGTCCTTGCATAACTTGAAGTGCAAGTCCAACCATCGAGCTCTATGGGTATGCCTTGCATACTCATACACTATACAATCATGAAATGTAGACTTAAACTAATATACTAGAATCTTTTGAATAACCAAATCACACCCCTTTTCTTCTTTACCATCTTTTGTATTGTAGGCCACTATTTTATACTTGCTGAACTCTACTAGTTTGTTTCAAACCAGATGTGTGCTTTCCATATGTTCACATATTGGCATACGTTACAAGCCACCATAATGCTAACATGTGCCATCCAAGTATAATTTCCTGTAGAATATTTGACCTTCCTCTCTTTCACATAAAATTGTTGATATGAAGTCTCTTGAAGATGTTGGTGGGGCATGTATGCCACAATCCTGCAAAACATTGTGTATGCAAATCTAAACATATAGACTGATAAACATCAAAATGGTTAGAAAATTCAATATGTAATCTACAACAACAAGTAGTGCATGCTTGATTTATTTTGACATAGAAAGGTTTTAGCATTTCAAAATATCTTTGACAAATTTTAATTTGAGGATACATCTCTAGAAATTTACCAAAAAACTGTGTTGGAGTCGTATCCAAAAAATGCTTTGGATGTGGCTCACGGTTTCGACTATCGATTCTCCTTCTTACCACATCCCTTTGATTTGGAGATACCCTTGTGTAATTCTTCCAAAAGTATTCAATTAGTGATCTCAATGCTTCAACAATTGGTTTATCTTTTCATGGTAGTCTCCCTAAGAACGCCCATAATTCATTGGCATCGGTGTCCTTGATTCTTTGGTGCCTTCCAACGTCTCTTGATAAAGTTTTTCTATTAATTCTCAATGCTTGACTCATCTTTCTAATGAGACGAGCGTTCCTCATTTGATTACTTACTAGTGTTGATGTAATGACATGTCGTATGACATTACTATCTTTTGTGCGTGAGGTGTTACCCACACTCTCATATGCACTCATTAGATTCTTGACAATAGATTTTTTACTTGAAGCCTCCGATGTTCTCAACCCAACAATCTTCATGATGGACCTATACTTTATACTTTGCATCATTTCAATGAATAGTTGACATCTTGCGGTCTCATTTAACTTTTCAAAGAACACTCTCCAAATATTATGAGCATATCTTCTACAAGTGCGTTTTGGAATCTTACCTTCCATTGGTTGCAAAATATTCTCATCAATATCAATCAAATACATTGGATTTCTATGCAAAATTCTAGGTGGTGTTGTGAAAGGTAAATTCATCTCAACATTAGGAATTTCATCAATATTTAAATGAGATGGGCTAGATATCATACCTTCGATCAGAGATGGAATAGATGATGTACCTTGAGGTTGAGATGGGAATGATGGCATACCTCCTTCCTCACTTGTGAGTGATGATGTACTCTCAACTTGAGATGCGATAGATGGTGTCCCTCCATCTTGACTTGTGGTAGAGGACGTGTCTCCAACTACAGTATTGAAATCTCTCATAGCACAAAGTTTTTGCATTCGTTCCCTTTGTGCCGCTAATACCATATCTCTTGTTGATGGTTGAGGTTCCTCTTCAATTGGCCTATCTTCAACAATCATGTTCAATTTCCTCTTCTCACAAAGTTCCCTCATAACTGTTGCTTTCTTTGCATTCTTAGCTTCTTTCTCTTCATGTGTTGGTTTAATCCTTGATCGTTTCCTCGACATGAGAATTTATTTGTAGCATAATAAAGAGACAAATATTAGTTCCCAAAAAATGAATCCATATAAATAAATGAAATATATGTCATTCAAATCTTCATACGTCAAAATATACATACAATCATTATGTAGAAGAGTAAATGTCACTCAACCATGATGAATAAACAAGTGCGCTAAGAACACAAGGAAAATGGAAAGCAATTTTTTTTGAAGTATTTCTACCTTGCAAGAATTTATCATGTGACTTTGCTCTAGCCATTTTCTAACATATGACCTACCAATATAATGTCCACAAATAGACATGTATGCAAAATGTGGTAGCATAGACAAAGCACATGATTTTTTTGATGGAATGCCTTAAATAAATGTGGTCTTATGGAATGCCATAATTGCAACATAAGAACACAATAGAATTTTTAAAAGACATTACAAACTTTCAAGAAAATACAATTAGCTTGAGTATAAATCCAAATTCCACAACTTTTGTCAACATCCAACCTTTAGTTCACAAGGTATGGGCATCAATCAAATCATTGAAAGAAAGCGGGATTTTTGTCAAATGTTATAATTGCAACTCCATTCAAAGGAATGTATGAGAAATGTGGAAGCATGGACAAGGCATGTGAATTGTTTGACAAAATGCATCAAAGAGATATGTCATGGATTGGAATGATTGCAGGATATGCACAAAATGAATTTGTTGAAAAGGTGGGTGTGAAGCCAAATTCTACAACCTTTGTCAAGATCCTCCCTAGCCATGCCAAGAAAGGATTTTGGAATAGGATATGGGCATCCATCAAAGCATTAAGGATAGAGGCATTTTTTAAATTTAGAATGGAAGCATAGATAAGATAGGTGGATTGTTTGGAAAAATGCCTCAAAGAGATATGGTCTCATGGAGCATAATAATTGTAGAATACACAGAAAATGGATTTGTTAAAAAGTTTTTAGAATCTTTCAAGCTAATGCAATTGAAAAGTGTAAAGCCAAAATCGACAACCTTTGATATCATCCCCCTACATTTTAAAAAATGGGCTATTTCAAACAAGGTATGGGCATGATCCCTCAAAACATAATGGAAGGGGGATTTTTGTTAAATGTTATAGTTTCAAATTCAATATTAGACATGTATGCAGAATGTGGAAGCATAAACAAGGCACATGAACTATTTGACATATAATTTCTCAAATAAATGTGGTCTGAATGAACAACAAAAATAATTCAGACGACATTTCTTCGAGGCATTTTTTCAAATAGCTCATTGCCTTGTCTATGCTACCACATTTTACATACATGTGTATCAAAGTATTTTATTAAACAACATAGACAAGGCTAAGGTTATAATGAGAAACAAACAATGATGAACATGGAATATGCATAATAACAAAATCAAAGCATTGTATTAAGCATGTATGATAAGGGATGATTAAGAAAACATAATAGAATTAAGGAAAATGTAAAGAACATGTGTAAAGACTTGACATACCTAAAAAATGGAGATTCGAATGGAGAGTACCCAATTATGTAGTCATTTTTTCTTCTTGCATCAAACTCCTCAACAATTTGAGTTTTTCACAAACTTGCTTCCTTTTCAACGTTCAATTGTATATCACTCAAATAGAATTACTAACAACAATACAATTAACCAATGTAGAATGTTAAATTCCTACAATTCAATCACAATTAACATTGCAACACTACAAAAATTGAAACTTGAATTGATATATATCAAATTCAATGTGAAAACTATGTTATTTCCTCCTTAATTTGGCAAACCGGAAAAAGGTGGTGGAAAGTTCATGCAAAGGTGGTAGAATGTGAAAAATCTTCATGTGCACTTCCCAACAACAAGGAAAAACTTTTTTTTGTTGGAGCACATGCATAACATGTGGGCCTAGATCATGGGTGTCCTGGCTATTTTACCATTTCAATAGCAAGACAAAATGTGCTTGCATTATAACGCGAGTGCATTTTAGCTTGCTATACAAAACTCCTTACCTCTCTCCCTCCTCCTTACCCATCTTTCCCTCATTTTCTTATATCTCTCCCCTCACCTCTCTATCTCTCACCTCTGTCTCCCCCTCACCTCTCTAACTCTCCCCTCTCTACATCTCTCAGTCACTCCTTGTTTGCCTCTCCATCTGTCCTTAGCCATCTAGGTCTCTCACTTAACCCTAAACCCTCTCCCTAAAGCCTCAACCCTCAACCCTTAAACCTTAAATCCTAAGCCCTATCCCTAAACCCTCAACCCTTAAACTTTAAATCCTAAACCCTATCCCTAAACTCTCAACCCTCAACATTATACCTTAAACCCTAATCCCTCAACCCTTAATACCTCAACCCTTAAACCCTCAACCCTTAAACCCTAAACCCTTGACCCTTAAACCCTAAAGCCTTAAAGCCTCAACCCTTATCCACCCCTCTCCTCTCCCATCTGCCTCACCCCCATCTCTCCCCTATCTCTCTCACCCCTCTCTCCCTAGGTTTGAGGTCTCTCACTTGTGTATCTCTCAGGGCTCACTAGATATTTCCCTTCCTCTCCACCTCTCTCCCTCCTTACCCATCTTTCCCTCAAGTTGTCAACTTCAATCTCTCCCCTCACCTCTGTATCTCTCACCTTTGTCTCCCCCTCACCTCTCTACCTCTCCCCTCTCTACATCTCTCAGTCACTCCTTGTTTGCCTCTCCATCCATCCTTAGCCATCTAGGTCTCTCACTTAACCCTAAACCCTAAACCCTATCCCTAAAGCCTCAACCCTCAACCCTTAAACCTTAAATCCTAAACCCTCAACCCTCAACACTATACCTTAAACCCTAAACACTAAACCCTATCTTTAAAGCCTCAACCCTCAACCATTAAACCTTAAACCCTAAACCCTCTACCCTTGACACTATACCTTAAACCCTAATCCCTTAACCCTTAGACCTAAAGCCTCAACCCTCAACCCTTAAACCTTCAACCCTAAACTCTATCCCTAAACCCTCTACCCTCAACACTATACCTTAAACCCTAATCCCTTAACCCTCAACCCTAAAGCCTCAACCCTCAACCCTTAAACCTTCAACCCTAAACCCTATCCCTAAACCCTCTACCCTCAACACTATGCCTTAAACCCTAATCCCTCAAACCTTAAACCCTTAAACCCTAAACTCTCAACCCCTAGATACTCTTAAACCATTAAAACTTAAACCCTATACCCTATACACTTAACTTTGGACACTCAAGCTTGAACATTATCCTTCAACCTTCAAACCTCTACCGTATACCCTATACCCTCAACCCTATACTTATGTCCTAAACCCTAAACCCTCATCCATATGCCTTATACCCTCAACCTTAAACCCTAAACCCTCTATCTTAGACACTCAACCTTGAACATTATCCCTCAAAAGTAAACTCTCAACCCTCTACCCTATACCCTCAACCATATACTCAAGCCCTAATCCCTCAATCCTCAACCCTAAACCTTAAACCCTGAAACCTACACCCACAAACCCTCATCTCTATACCCTATAACCTCACCCTTATACCCTAAACCCTGAATATTGTGCCTCAACCCTATACTTAAAACCTAAACCATACACTCTCAACCCAAGTCACCCTATGTCTTATATACCCTCAATCCATATTGTAAACCCTAAACCCAATATCCTAAACCCTAATCCCCATACCTTAATACACAATTAATCTTATACACTCAACAAGCTAAATATTATCCCTCAACTGTAACCCTCTACCCTCAACCTATTACTTAAGCCCTAATCCCTCAACCCTATACCTTAAACCCTAAACCCAAAAACATCAACCCTCAACTCTAAAAACTATACAGGCGTAGGTCCTTATATACCCTAAACCCAAAACCCTTACATACAAGCATACATACAAGCATACAAGCATACAAGCATACATACATACATACATACATACAAGCATGCATACATACATACATACAACCATACATACATACAAGCATACATATATACATTCATTCATACATACAAGCATACATATATACATACATACATACATATAAGCATACATACATGCATATAAGCATACATACATACAAGCATGCATACATACAAGCATGCATACAAACATACATACAAGCATGCATACAAACATTCATACATACAGGCATACATACATACATACATACATACAATATGGAATACATACATACATACATACATAAATACAAATATATATACAAACAGACATACATCAAACATACTTAGAAACCTTGAACATAAAACATCCCAAGCGAGACATAACGTGAGCGCATTATAATGCGCTCGCGTTATGTCAAACTTGACAAACATCAAGCAAAAAAGAAAAAATATAAAATAAAACATAATGCGAGCGCGTTATAACGGAAGCAGGTTATAACGCGCTCGCGTTATATGTTGCTTTGGGAATCCCAAGCCTTAGGCTCAGGATTTGCTTTGGATTTCCAACCCAAAGGCTTGGAGTGCCTTCCAAATGTCCAAAGACATGTTTTTGCGTACTCTACAGGATTTCACATAATTTCATTCATGCTAACCCTTAGATTTGCACGTGTTTCAAGGTCAAACAAATCAAACACCTGGGTAATGTTAGGATTTCTCTTATCTATTTAGCGATGTAATTTTTTTCACATTTTGACAATGTTAAGCCTTTCATCTTTAATTTCTTTTGTTTGTGTGTCTATTTTTTGGCAAAAACCAGTGGTTGATCTTTTTTTCTTTGTAAATTAACCGTTCATTAAAATTTCAAATAAATTACATTTTTATAAACTAGACTCCATTCTACACATTAAAAAAATGATTTTCAATTAGTTTTGAAAATTTATAGGGGTAGCATGACCAAAATTCTATTTTTCAGGATGTGTCCACTTTAAAAATTAGTAAAAAATCAAATATTCATTAAAAAATTATCAGAAAAATTGGGCATAAACTATATGCTGTTATCTAATTTCTCACTGAAGCGATTTTAAAAATACCAAAAAAAAGTTAACCTTTTGAGGGAGCCACAAAACACACTATGTTATATTTTTTGACAGAAACGACACCAATTTATGTGGCTCCTTTTTTTGAACCCCTTAATCTATATCATTTTCAAAAAAAATTAGTAGTTTAAAAAGTAGACTCGAAGCACTATGAACATTGTATTTGTTGCATCTTAAAATTTTGAGTGTAACTATGATCAATTTCTCATCCAAGGCCAGTATTTCCTGATTTCAGAAAAAAAAGTTACCACTTAAGACCCCTTTTTTGCCCCCCATCTTCTTGCACTTACCCTTGGAAATGTTTGGAAAGGTTTGGATGCTTGACTCGAGGCAATTGGTAAATAAGAGATTTTAGACAATATACACAAGTTTGCAAAGGATGATGATTTTGGATTCAAAGGGATTTACAAATGAACACACATCATTGACTTCTAATGTGGCCCCACACTCAATACCTCTCACTATTCCTACCTACATAGGAATATTTTCTCAAGAGTGAATAGCTAGGGATCGAGTGGCCAGTGGCTCACCCTTTCCCTTTTCTTGGAGGGCTTGATGCCTTGCCCAAAGAAACATTTTATCTCTACTCAAGGAAGTACATGGTGGTAACTTCAGGGTTGATTGCTAACCCTTGCACCACACTAAAAGATGGTCAATAGGTCTTAAGCTAGGATTGTACAAGTTCTCTAGGGTTATCCCCAATATACGCAAGGTACGTAGGGCTCAATTTGTGAACACTAGTCTGTTGAAGTAATGTGACATAAGCGCAAGTGAATTTCACTTCACCTTGTGTCCTAAATCATGAGGGGCCCCAAGGCTATGCCAATGACAATGCAACTAGATTGAAGTACAACTTTTTTTCTCCCTCTTTATACACCTCTCTAGATTGCGTGGTTGAGGTTTCCCTTTGAAGTGGGTGTGTCACCAAGACATGCCTCCTAAGGGAAAGGTTGATGTTAGATGTTTTTAATCTCTAGGATCGCACTAAGCACAAGGAGAGAGCATACACACGCTAACACACCTTAGGTGACAAAATTGAATCAAGAGGTGTTTTTGATCTCCAAGATCACCTTGCGGTGTGAGGAGAGAGCATATGAACACACTTGATCCATACAAACAAGATTAATTAACCCTTAGAAATAAAATTTGTGTTGTGAAAATGAATGTGTCTAAAGGGTGCTTTTGATTTCCAAGATCATCTTTCAACACAAGGGAAGAGTATACACACACCTCAAGTCACAACTAAGCTCACTAAACAAAGAAAACACAAAGATCATTTTAATGATAAGTCTTTGACAAGTGATCGTGCAATAAACTTGTTAATCGTTTAGGAAATTTTAATCTTTGATAAGTGTGTAGCTACAAACCAAGTGTTAGGTCAAAAATGATAAATCTCTCAAAAATTAGAAATGGATGATAAGATATAGTAGTTTAGATTATATGATCAAATTCCTTGTGTTTTTCTAAGCAATTTCAAAAAAAATTGTTAACTTTGATTTAAAACACAAAAGTTAGAAGCGATTGAAGTTTGCAAGAAAACGATTTCAAATGAGTGTACCTTGAAATTTGGGACAAATTTGGAGAAATGGTCTGCACTTCTGCAAATTGGTTGAGTTAGTTTTCCAACACCTATTTGTGAAAATCTGATATGATTTGCAAAAGTTATGTCAAAATGAATAAACTACTCTAGGGCTTTAGAAGGAAGGGGGCTTGCCTTTGGCGGTTACATCAAACCGCTAGTTGTCTGCAAAAATGTGATCACATGGGAAGTTTGTGTTTTGACTATTAGCAGTTAAAAGAAATGTAGGTTTGCTAATGTAATAGTAACATAAAGTGTTAAGGTTTGTTGCACCATGGGTGGGTAACAACAAATATTAAATTTTGTGGGACAGTTAATGGTTTGCAAAACCAATGTCCTAGAGGTGGTTTCCTAGCCTGTAATATTATATTTAACCACCCGTGGTGTAGGCCTCCAATTCACAGAAACTTGTTCACAAAAACAACTTTGAAATATTAGCGAACAATACACTTAACTCAAAAATTTGGAAACCGCGCGGTGAAATATGGTAAAGGTTAAAATCCCTTGCAGGTGGTGGTTAAAGGTTTTAGTCTTTTGAGACCGTTTGCAATTAACCACTAACTACAGGCTGCCGAACCTAGAGTTAGTGGTGTTGTAAGTATGTGCTAACTGGTGTTGTCATTGATGCCAACATGTTTGTGTTGTCATTGGTGTCAACTGTAT
Source organism: Cunninghamia lanceolata (assembly GCA_027924645.1). Taxonomy (NCBI): domain Eukaryota; kingdom Viridiplantae; phylum Streptophyta; class Pinopsida; order Cupressales; family Cupressaceae; genus Cunninghamia; species Cunninghamia lanceolata. The sequence continues at coordinate 4,903,020 of BSBN01000232.1, read as the reverse complement.
CTTCTGATATTGATGTTTGTTGATTGATTGAAGAACACTGTCTGAGTATTTTGCTCTGCATTTTTCTATATTGAAGATTGGAGTATGAACCTTGGATATGATTTAGAGAAGTGTTTGAAGATGCTAAATCTAGAATTTGGTGGTTTGGATCACTATGCAGAAAAAGTTATATTCACTAGTTTGAAGATTGTGCCTGGCAATGTTTGCAGAGTGACAAGGAGATAGCATTTTACTTCGTATTTCTCCGCAGGATGGAATTTGGTCTTGCAGTTCTGGACTTAAGATTATAAGTTCCTTAGCTATCTTCATTCCAAAGGATTTGTTATTAGGTGTTCCAGAAAGCAAGTTACTGATCAACAGAGTTTGATAGTGTCTATTGAGAAGCAGTCTGTAATGTGTCTTCAAGTGATATATGATGTCTTCAAGTGAGATTTGTTACGGTTGGCTTTGTTGACTCCCAGGTGATTCTATGTTGTTCATAGATGTCTCCAAAATGTACTAAAAGCATGTGCTTGATCTGTAAGCTACAATGAAGATCTTGGAAGCATATATCTAAGTGTTCATGATGTTGTGCACTTGTTCTGGTCAACCTGGTTAGTTACACTTGTTGCGGAGGTGATTCATGGATTGAAGAAGCATGTCCAAGTGTGTGAAGATGTATTTGGGTCTTAGCTAAGCCATGAAATGTTCATCCTTCATTCCTTTTCTCTGTAATTTTGTTTAGGTCTAGTCCTAATTTGATTTATGTATGTATGCCGACCTTGGAGATAGTTCCAATGGTTGTAGAATGTAATGTCGACCTTGATGTACATTCCAAGGATGATGATAGTTATAATTGTATGTAATGAATTTGTGATTGAGGCGTGATTGTGCGAAGATGTGAAGATAAAGTGTGAGTTGTAAAAGCAGAGTAGAGCAGAGGAGATATTGCACTTCAATGGAACTGAACTCAAGCATGGTCTAGATGCTACTATATCAGTTCACCTTGGCAGTGAGCCAACCCTGGTAGTGAGCCAACCCCGGCAGTGAGCCAACACCGACAGTGAGCCTTTCATTTGGGTAGTGAGCCTCTTTTGATATTCGGTATTGTTACTACATTATATTGTGAGCTAACACTCACCGTGGTTTTCCCCTATTTAGGGTTTTCCACATAAAAATCTGGTGTTCATGTGTGTATGGTGTTGATGTGTTCATGTTTTGATTTTGCTATTCATGTTTAATGTTTATAACATAATAAGGAGTTAAATTAAGTGAATGTGAAAGTGATATTGTGTAAAGAAGTTATAGTTTTTGATACAACTAATTCACCCCCCCCCCTCTTAGTTGTCTTGTGCCTTTCAACAATTGGTATCAGAGTGAGGTTCCTTGGAAGAAAGCCTAACAGCTTAAGGTAGATCCAGGATGGCACAAAAGAAAGACATTCATCAGTTCGATGGATCTGACTATGCCTACTAGAAGGTACAAATACAAAGTTATCTTATCTCTATTGGTTATCATGTTTGGATAATGGATAAAGATAAGTACACAATACCTAAAGATGGTCTAAAGTCTGATGAAGAGGTTAAGGATTATGAGACTAATCACAAATCTAAAAATGCTCTATTAAATGCCTTGTCTAACACTGAAATGGCAAAAGTTGTGGATCTGGAAACTGCTCATGAGATCTAGGACAAATTGAAAAACATCTATGAAGGTGATGCATCTGTCAAGAAGGCTAAGTTGTAGAACTTGAAGACCACATTTGAAACCATGCAATGTTTGAAGATGAGAACATAACAAATTATATATAGAAGATTGATGAAGTTGTCAACAACATGAAGGGTCTTGGTGGAAAGAAGATGAGGATGTTGTAGATAAGATTCTTATAACACTTCCCAAATCTTATAGTCATGAAAAGGTATCTGCCATTGAAGAATTGTTTGATATGGGCAAACTTTCAAAAGATCAATTGCTTGGTAAACTGACTTCTTTTGAGATGAGATAGTTTAGTACTACTGATGGCCCTATGAAAACTGAGACTGCTTTCAAGGCCAAGGAAGAAACTAAGACTACTAGATCAGAGAAATATGCTATGGAATCAGATGAAGAAGACTTTACAGAGCTTCAAGGCAAAATTTGCAAGCAAAATAAAAAGGGGTAGCAGAGGAAAGTTCAAAGGTAAGTTACCTTTCAAATGCTTCAGTTGTGGTAAAATTGGTCACTATGCTTCAAGATGTCCTGACAAAGCTTTGAAAATCAATGAAAGTAAAGGAAAAATGGCAAGAAAGATTTACTATGTTAGAGATGATGATGGTGTAACTGATGATGAATCTAATTCTAATGATGGCCATAGTAGTGAATGCTTGTTTATTGCACTTAGAGAAGAACCTATTTCTGCTAATCTTGCAAGCTGTGTGAAGGAAGAAAGTCCAAGAGAGTTGTCTGCATTTCATCCTAAAAAGGAAGATGAATGGATCATTGATAGTGAATGTTCAAACCACATGACAGGAGACAAGAGTAAGTTAGTTAAGTTTGAAAAGTATGATGGAGGACTTGTTAAGTTTGGTGATGATGCAACTGGTAAGATTTTTGGAAAAGGATCTATTACTTTTGATGGTAGGCATAATACAGATGATGTTCTTTATGTCAAGGGCTTAAAGCATAATATCTTAAGTGTTGGACAAATGTGTGACAAAGGGTATAATCTTGTGTTCAAGGACAATGGGTGTAAGATAAAGAATAGCCCCAAAACCTTAATTGCTGCTGGTAAGAAGACTCATGGTAATGTCTATCATTTGAAAGGTGCTGAAAATATTTGTTTGTTGGCTAAGACAGATGAAAGTTGGCTATGGCAAAGGAGAATGTGTCACATTAACTTCAATAATTTGGTAAGAATAAGCACTATTCAAGCTATAAGAGACCTGCCTAAGATTGTGAAGCCTGCCAATGTTATATGCAAAGAATGCCAGTTTAGGAAGATGACAAAGACTACTTTCAAAAGCAAAGAACAATCCTCTACCGGTTTCCTGGAGATGGTGCATATAGACTTGTGTGGTCCTACAAGAACAAGAAGTTTGCAAGGTGAAAGGTATTTCATGCTTCTTATTGATGATTTTTCAAGAATGACTTGGGTTACTTTCCTTAGAGAAAAAGCAGAGGCATTAGATAAGTTCAAACCATTCAAAGCTATGGATGAAAATAAGTTGGATTTGAGAATCAAATGCTTAAGGTTTGATAGAGTTGGTGAGTTTACTTCAAGTGAGTTCAATGCTTTTTGTGAAGAACATGGAATAAAGAGACATTTGTCTACCCCCCAGACTCCTCAACAAAATGAAGTGGTTGAAATGAAGAATAGGACTATTCAAGAAGCTTCCAGGGCAATGATCAAGGAAGTAGATCTACCAAAAGTGTACTGGAAAGAAGCAATACACACTACTATCTACATTCAAAACAGAGTGCAAATAAGAGCATAAGAAACAAAGACACGTTAAGAGCTATGGTATGGTAGAACTCCAACTGTCAAATACTTCAAAGTTTCTGGAAGCAAATGTTACATCGGAAGGGATGAAGAATTAGGAAAGTTTGATGCTAGATGTGATGAAGGCATATTTCTTAGGTACTTTACTAAGAGCAAGGCTTACTGGTGCTATAACAAAAGACTAAGAAAGATCATTGAAAGTGCAAATGTAAAGGTAGATGAAGATATTCGAATAGATGGATATGAGTTAGATGAATCTACAAATACATAAAAGGTTGAAAAAGGCAAAGAAAAGGAAGTTCAGACTGAAGTACAAGCTGCTTTGGAAGAAGAAGAAGTTTAAGTTGAAGCTCCAGTAAGAATTCCTAAAACTCCTAGGTATGTGCAAAGAGATCATTCTGAAGATCAGATTATTGGTGACAAAAGGAAAGGTGTTATGACAAGAAGCAAGTCTACAAAAGAACAAGTAAATCTTTATTTGCTTTCAAAGGTGAAACCTAAAACAATAAATGAAGCATGTAATGATGAACATTGGGTTAAGGCAATGAAAGAAGAATTAATGCATATTGAGAAGGACAAGACTTGGGAACTTGTCCCCAGACCTACAAACAAGAATGTGATTGGAACAAAGTGTGTTTTCTGAAACAAACTGAATGAAGTTGGAGAAGTTGTGAGAAACAAAAAAAGACCTGTGTGTAAGGGCTACTCACAAGTGGAAGGAATTGACTATGAAGAGACCTATGCTCTAGTGGCAAGAATGGAAGCTATCAGACTGTTCTTGGCATTTGAAGCACATAAAAATTTCATGGTATATCAGATAGATGTGAAATCTGCTTTCCTAAATGGTGAGTTAGAAGAAGAGGTCTACATAGAGCAACCAGATGGGTTCTAGTTATTAGACAAACCAGACATGGTATGCTAGTTTAAGAAGGCTCTGTATGGATTGAAGCAAGCTCCCAGAGCTTGGTATACAAGACTAGATAAGTATCTGTTGCAACAATGTTTCAACAAAGGGTTAGCAGATAGTAATTTGTATATCAAGGTAAGCAAAGGTCAAATCCTAATTATTGAAGTCTATGTAGATGATATGATATTTGGTGGAAATGAAGAGATGTGCAAGAATTTTGCAAATGAAATGCAAAAGGAATTTAAGATGTCTATGTGTGGTGAGATGAACTTCTTTCTTGGACTACAAATCAATCAGACAGATAAAGATATTTTCATTTCTCAATCAAAGTATGTCAGGGAATTGTTGAAGAAGTTTGGTATGGAGGACTCTAAATCGGTATGCAAGAATGATGAATCTCCTAAGGCTAATCAAAGCAAGTATAGATCAATGATTGGAGGACTACTTTACCTAACTGCTACTAGGCCAGATATCATGCATGTAATCTATCTTGTGGATAGATTTCAATCAGATCCTAGAGAATCAAATGTGATGGCAATAAAGAGGATATTGAAGTATTTGAAAGGCACTTCAGATCATGGCTTGTGGTATCCTAAGAATAATGATTTTTCTTTGAGTGCCTATATAGATGCAGATTGGGCTAGATGTGCTGATGACAGGAAAAATACAAGTGGAGGTGCATTCTTCCTTAGAGATATGGCAGTGTCCTAGCATAGCAATAAACAAGAATCAGTCTCCTTGTCTATTGCAAGGGCAAATATATTGCTGCAGTATCATGTTGCACTCAGGTGCTTTGGATGAAACAGACCTTGAAGGATATCAAAGTTGAGTGGGCCAATCCCAATTCTTTGTGATAACACAAGTGCCATAAACATTTCAAAGAATCCAGTGATGCATTCAAAGACAAAGCACATTTTAATTAAGTATCATTTTTTGAGGGAGAAAGTTGCAGAGAATGAGGTGAAGCTTGAGTATGTGCCTACAAAAGATCAAGTTGCTGATATATTCACTAAGGCTCTTCCAAAAGACACATTTGAGTATCTTTGGGAGAAATTAGGGGTTATTGCCCCTCCTTCCTTGAACTAGATGCATAAGAAGATGCATTAGTCCAATGTGCTTCAAAGTACATTTCTCTTTTTGGACTAATGTTGAAGGCTACCTCTCAGGGGGAGCAGGTAGTGGTTTGAGATGATTGTTACATTTAGGGGGAGTAAGGAATGATTTCAGACTAATCAGAGCAGTACTGTGCAAGTATGTGCAATAGAAGAGATGTAATGCCCTTTTCCATTGATGTCAAAGGTGGAGAGAGATCATGTGAAAAACTTAGGGGGAGTAAGAGTTCAGAGGTGTAAAAAGAAAGGGGGCGTTCTGATGTAGAATTGTGTCTTGATGGTGGAACATGTTTTTCACATCATATGTTGCCATCAATGACAAAGGGGGAGATTATTGCAAGTATGTGCTAATTGGTGTTGTCATTGATGTTAACATGTTTGTGTTGTCATTGGTGCCAATTGTATCTTCTGATGTTGTTGTTTGTTGATTGATTGAAGATTGTGCCTGGCAATGTTTACAGAGTGACAGTGAGATAGCATTTTGCTCTGCATTTCTCCACAGGTTGGAATTTGGTCTTGCAGTTTTGGACTTAAGATTATAAGGTCCTTAGCTATCTTCATTCCAAAGGATTTGTTATTAGGTGTTCCAGAAATCAAGTTACTGATCAACAGAGTTTGACAGTGTCTGTTGAGAAGCAGTCTGTGATGTGTCTTCAAGTGATATTTGTTGTCTTCAAGTGAGATTTGTTGTGATTGGATTTGTTGAATCCCAAGTGATTCTATGTTGTTCATTGATGTCTCCAGAATGTATTGAAGGTATGTGCTTGATCCACAAGCTACAATGAAAATCTTGGAAGCATGTATCTAAGTGTTCTTGATGTTGTGCACTTGTTCTGGCCAACCTGGTTAGTTACACTTGTTGCGGAGGTGATTCATGGATTGAAGAAGCATGTCCAAGCGTGTGAAGATGTATTTAGGTCTGAGCTAAGCCATGAAATGTTCATCCTTCATTCCTTTACTCTGCAATTTTTTTAGGTCTAGTCCTAATTTGATTTATGTATGTATGTTGACCTTGGAGATAGTTCCAATGGTTTTAGAATGTAATGCCGACCTTGATGTACATTCCAAGGTTGATGATAGGTATAAATGTATGTAATTGAGGTGTGATTTTGTGAATATATGAAGATAAAGTGTGAGTTGTAAAAGAAGAGAAGAGCAGAGGTGATATTGCGCTTCAATGGAACTGAACTCAGGCATGGTGTAGATGCTACTATATCAGTTCACCCTAGCAGTGAGCCAACTCTAGCAGTGAGCCAACCTCGGTAGTGAGCCAACCCCGACAGTGAGCCACCCCTTGGCAGTGAGCCTTTCATTTGGGTAGTGAGCCAATTTTGATATTTGGTATTGTTACTACATTATATTGTGAGCTAACACTCACCATGGTTTTTCCTTGTTTAGGGTTTTCCACGTAAAAATTTGGTGTTCATGTGTGTATGGTGTTGATGTGTTCATGTTTTGATCCTGCTGTTCATGTTTAATGTTCATAATAGAATAAGGAGTTAAATTAAGTGAATGTGAAAGTGATATTGTGTAAAGAAGTTAAAGTTTTTGATACAACCGATTCACCCCCCTTTCAGTTGTCTTGTGCCTTTCAACAAGCGGGAGGTCTTGTGGGGATTTAGCCCACAGTTGTGGCCATCCTAGAAGGGCTTGAGGCATCACCCGCCCATGCTCAGATTAATTGTATTATTTTTTTTAAAATAAAAATAACATGCGACAAAAAAAATTTAAACCTGCAACTGGGATTTTTTTTTTAATATTTTAAATAGTGACTGTGGGGGTGCCCTCTATGGTATGGATCTATTACATGGGGTTGACTAAAAAAATTTTCAAAAAATTTCTGGTAGAAAATATATAGTGCTTTATATGGATCCTAAGATTTTTAGGCCTTCTAGACACAACAGTGAGGTCCTTTTCACTATATGACTCTTCTTACAATAGGTTACCCTCAAATTTTTCTAAAAAGAGCACAAACCTGCAATAAGAAGTTAGTAAATCTTGCAAAAAGCAAGCTAGATCAAGGGATGTGGGTCCCACCGGGCGTGCCAGAATGTGTATAGAAAATGAAAATCAAATAAGGAACAAATGCATCAATAAACCTTCTCCATATTCAATATCACATCAAGATCAAGTAATTAACGAAAGGAAATGAAACAATATTACAAAAGTAGTCCTTGTTGCCCTTGATATTTGATAATGATCTTCGAATTGATAATGCTAATTATTCACACTAGCAGCATAACAATACTTGAAAGATAGATGTGATTCTCAAAATGCTCTAGGATAGATCTTGGTAGGTAGTATCACGCCCTGCCCGAACCGTACGTGACAATCTCACATCTAGGAGAAAATGACTTAATTGATAGTGGTATAAATTATATGATCTTGGATGTGGGAAGGATAGGACCTATTTTCGTGATGTCAGCTAAGACTAATAGGTAAAAGTGTATAAGAATTAGAATAAATGAAAATAATTAATTAAATAATAAAATTATTTAACTAATTATAGGACAAGATGGGAAAAAATAGTTATTTAAATAAATAAAATTTATTTAATTAATGTGGCTAAAGGGAACTAAATTAATTAAATAACTATAATTTATTTAATTAATTTAGGAAATGGATAAAGTGGACTAAAATTAATTAGATAAATAAGGATAATTTATTTGATTAATTGGCTAATGAAAGGGTCCTAGGATTAAAGTGTTATGTAAGATGTCACAAGATGGTGTCTAGGTGATGTCGTAAGGACAAGGTTGATTTTAGGTGTCTACAGTAATTTTGACTACCGCATTAGAATTGGGACTTGCAATTAGGACATGTAATTGTAATTTTGTCTTAGAATTGTAATTAAGACTTACAATTAGGACTTTAATGTTTAATTATAATTTTGATTATCACATTAGAATTAGGAGTTCTAATTAGGACATGAAATTGTAATTTTGACTTAGAATTAGAATTAGGACTTCAATGTTTAATTGTAATTTTAACTATCACATTAGAATTAAGACTTGCAATTAGGATATTTAATTGTAATTTTGTCAAGTAGAATTGTAATTAGGACTTGCAATTAGGACTGTAATGTTTAATTGTAATTTTGACTATCACATTAGAATTAGGACTTGCAATTAGGACATGAAATTGTAATTTTGACTTAGAATTAGAATTATGACATGTAATTGTAATTTTGACTTAGAATTAGAATTAGGACTTGCAATGTTATAATTAGATGCATGATTTTAAGTAAATAGTCTATGGAATAAAAATGTATACATACATAGTCCATTCAATAAATACTGAAATAGTCTATGAAATAAATACTGAAGTAGTCTATGAAATAAATACTGAAATAGTCTATGAGATAAGTACTAAAATAGTTATGAAATAAATATTGAAATAGTTATAGTCCATCGAATAAATACTGAAATAGTCATAGTCCATGAAATAAATACTAAAATACTCATAGTCCATGAAATAAATGTCAAAGTCCATGAAATAAATGCAACATTATGTACTCTAAGCTCTATCACCATCAAATTGAAGAGGCCTCTTAGTTCCATGTGAAATAGATGGTGGCTCACCCTGTGCAAGAACAAGAAGCTTCAAATCAATTAATGTCAAAATTTCATGCATGTTATTTAAATCAAATATTTAAAACAAAATTATGAAATTAAATATTTAAATTTATAGACTTGTGTGCATGCATACCGTATGGTTCCCATCATTTCCCACATCCTGCTGGCCTGACATAGCTATTGATTGTGTACCAAAAGTCTCAGTTGTTAATTCTTATATTTACATAAAACATGAATTAGGCCTAAGTATTTACAAAACACAACCATAAAAGACCTAGAAATTGCATACGATTAACTAGTCGGACTTGAAACTCTATGGATGACTTGCGAATTTGTCCAAGCTCATCAGTGGTAGGATCTACTACTACCCTGATAGTTCTATCATCTTGCATATATGTACATACATATGTTTTCAACAATGAAATTAACATTACAAAATTATATTTCAAGTGAATTCAAAGTACAAATGTAATTTTCAACTACACACTAGGTATGACTCAGGCATAACAGTTGATATTGGAGGAGCATTCGTCACACCTTCTAGTTGGTTCGACATGGAAGTGTTGTGACCTCCTAGCTATTGTAAAAATGATTCATATTTAAATTATTATATAATTATTAAAATGTATCTAATTTGAAGAAACTAATTGAACATATTTAATGAACTCTAGATGGTTAAGGCAAATTTATTGGTCTATCATATAAGGTGTGCTGAGTTGTATGGCCATTGACACCAAATGATCTAACCAAGATGATGTGGCCAATCCAGTCATTTTCACTAAACAACACAATAAATAATTCAATAAATAGATAAATAATTGATAATTTAAAAAGATCTATATTATTAATTTAAATATGTACATTAAACGTGGCATACCTCTATAGGAGGAGAAAATAGTGTAGCTAAGAAATACTCCTCCTCTATTGTAGCCCCTGAAGTGGATGCATAAATAGGACCATAACATGGGTGATTGCAATTTTGGGGTCATTCCACAATAATGGGTTACACTTTTTGGCCAAACTTGACATTGAAATCAACATTTTGAACTAAATCTTCACTTTCTAACACCTAAAGCCGCTAAACCGTTAGGAATTTGAAGATGATGCGAACTAGTGATTTGTGAGATTTTGTCTGTAGATTCTATATATTTTTTTAAAAAAATTTGGAGTTAAATTATTAAATTTTTTGCGTCTCCCTTGATAACTAGTTTTTAATAGTAAACAACATTTTTTTAAAGTGATGTGTATTCTATCACACAACTTTTTTTCTACAAAGGATAAAATTCTAATTCTTTTGAATTTAGATTGGTAACACCGATATCTAGAGGATGCATTTGGTTTAATAATGTTTTGTTGAATATATTTTTTTAATTAAGTTTTGAAGTCAAACCAGTTATAATTTAGTCATAGGCAAATTTTGTCCAACATAAATTTTTTTGTATGTATCAGAATTCATTTTTTTTTGTTTGAGTAAGGACATCAATTCCTAGAGGACATGTATTTTTTAGAATTTTGTTTCTCTATTTTCCTATTTTTTCGTATGTGTTAAACAAAGACCTTGATGTTCATTGAAAACCTACATTCACAAGAAATTTAAAAAAAAATATAATAATCAAATTAAATATATTTAAAATTATACTTTTTGGGAAGCTTATAATAAGGACTACATAATTACAAAACATAAATTTTAAATGAATTCATTTGATCCCCCAAAAGGTGATTCAAAAGTGGTTTTTTATCAGCATTTTGATAGGTTTAGAGGGGACTCCATTATAGGTATAGTTTAAAACTAGCAGGGTTCTATCCAAGGGGGTATGAATCTAAGGGGGTTTGATCAAATCCTCTTCAACTAAAATCCTTTAAATGGAACCTTTCAAGGCTTAAATCATTATATTTTCTAAAAATATGTGATTTCAACAAAAAACAGGATGTCCCAAAAAGTGTAACCCATTATTGTGGCAGGGTAAGTGCAAAAAGATGGGGGGCCAAAAAGTAGCCAAAATAATTTCAAAAAAATTTAAGTCATAACGCGAGCGCGTTATAACGCGAGCGCGTTAAAACGCGCTCGCATTATGGCTTGGTAATGACAAGCCACAAGCTCGTCATTACCGAGCCATAACGCGAGCGCGTTATAACGCACTCGCGTTATGGCCAACTATAAATTAAAAAAAAAGCAAGTGAATTTCATTTCACTCCCATTTTCTCCTCTGCCCGCGGCCTCCAAACCCTCAAAAATGCGCTTGCGTTCTGCAAAACGCCGATCAACACAAAAATCTTGTCAATTCATCGCCAAAATGCCGCCACGATGTCGAGCATGCCAAAGAGGTGAGTTATCTTTATTTTTTTGTTTGAATTTCTTTCTATATAGGTAGGTTTTTGTTGATTTTTGATGTATATTTCGTTAATTGTCAGGAAATGTTAATGCACCTCCTCCTCCTCCTCCTCAAAATCCACAAAATCCTGAGGAGGAAATACCTGCAGAACAACAACCTCCTCCATTCATTCCTCAACATGCCCCTGGAACACAAGATAATATAATGGGGCAAATTGAAAACAACAAAAAATAAATTGAAGATATAATTGCAAGGTTGAAATATCCTTCCACTTCAACTTTGCATAGGTCCATGCTTGCCGAATCTCTTGAGTCTATGTTAACAAATGTAAATTCAATTAGCAAGCAAATAACTAGTTGGACCAATAAAAAGAGAGAGTTTAGAGATTATTATGCAGATAAATTGTCATACCAAGATGTCAAAAAATTACAAATTACAAAATTAGACTTGTGTTCAATTTTTACAAACCCACAAACAAATCAACCTCCACCCATTACATGCAAGAGGTTCCCTATCCATTGGTGCAACAACCAAGCGATAAGGGACAATTTCGGGCAGAGGTGGTGGATGGTTTTTGACCATCCTCCATGCAATAATAATGAGGTCCCGTAATACTTTTTGAGGAAACTCTATTGCGAGTTTGTCCTCAATAAAGTGCCAAACTATTTTGATATGTGGGACTTCCAGGGTAGAGGTGGGGGCTCAGCACAGGATAGACCAGGGGCACGTCTTGACCCACAGTGGGTAGTGAGATGAGTAATTAGCAGACCAGCCCACGAGCATGTTTCTATCCCTTCCATTGTGAAGGAGAGTGTTGAGGTCGATACACTGAGGTCGATTAGTGCCTTGACCCAGAGCATCATAGAGCATGCCGACCCTGCAACACAGAGTGGGTTGGGAGATAGTGCGAGGAGTAGGGTCCCACCACATACTTGCCAGGCTTGCAGGTCAGCCTGTGGTTGTGACCCCATGGACAGTCAGGACGCAGGTGCACAGGCTACATCTACAGCTGAGCAGATGGTGATGATAGATACCCTCCTGAGTGAGACTTTCGGCCTTGATACTCAGGTAAATATTAGCAAGTTTATTGAATTTAATTTATTAAATTTCATTTTTGAAATACAAGATTAACTAATTTAAATTGATGATTTTAATGAAATTTCAGGGTCATAGCGTCGATGCAGTTTTCAGTGGTTCTCCACCTATATTTTTCACTAGATCATCTACTATCAAGGTATGTAACTAGTAAACAATTATAAATATTACATGTGAATAGCATCGTTATATGAATGGTATTCTAATTTCTGATTTTGGATGTTGAATAGGTTAATACTGTAGATTTCATGGCAACACCTGCCAGCGGTGGTGGACTTCAAAGCTTTACGGAGGTAATAAAATAAATAGTTTAATGAATGAATTGTACTTACTAAATTTTTGTATGTGATTTGTGTGTTTTATTGTGTGTACTTCCATGTTTAGATGAACGTGTGTGTATGTTAGGAGCCATGATTTGCATCACTATTATAGTTTTCGTAATTGAATAATGTTGTTTTATTTCTAGATGATGCAGGCTGCGGAGACACCTCCCCATGTTCATAGGGCAATGGAGCAGGATGTGGCCTCTGCGATTCGTAGCTCTATGGCATTGACAGGGGTATGAGGCAGATTAGTAAATTTCAATTTACATTCATTGTTATAGTTGTCTATTTTTGAAAAATTAAAAGATTATTGAATTGAAGTTTAATTTCTATCTGGATGGTTTCTATAGGACATGACATCACCAGGGCCTATTCCTGCTACTGAGACAAGCGAGGAGATAGATTATATGTTAGCGTTAAGTGATTATTTTGTTAAATGTTTCATTTTTTTATAACATGTAATTTCTATATATTAATGTCTATACTTTTTTTTGTAACAGGTAAAGGTGCAGGAAGAACTAAATAGGAGTAGCCCTCGGGTTCGTAGTAGACCACCCACATGCATGTCTCCATCCACTAGAAGATCAAAGGCTGCTCGTGATTTATTCTCTTCACCAGCCAGAGGGGAATGACTTTTATTGTGTTCCTTTGTTGTATGCCTATATGGCATTTGTGGACATATATTTTGTATTGTACATAGTTGACATTATATGCCTATATGGCATTCTTGTAAGCCTATATGGCTATTTTGTATATATGTTATACTTATATCGACAGATATTGATGTATGCCTATATGGATATTTGGTTAATACAAATCTTTTTTATTGATGGCGTCCATACTTGCATTATAAATCCACTTTTGAATGGATATTTGTAGATGGCTACTTCAAATATTTAAAGTTCGATTGTATTACATAGGATGTTTGCATTTTCTTTGATAGGCTTGATAGGCCATGGATTACATGATGGTGTTTGATGGAAAAGTATGGTACTAGAAGACTCTAGTTCATTCTTAATAGGCTTGTGATTGATAATATCTTTGCATGATTGCACTTGATCTTGGATCATGGGCATGTTGTTAGGATTTTGATTGCATTGTGATGTTTGATGGATAGGCATGGTGTAAGATACCCAACTAGTTCTACGAAAATTTTTCCTTACTTAAACAATTTTACTTGCTATCAATTCATTAACTACTTCAACAACACAAAGATATACATCAAAGATAACTACTTGAATGAATCAACCTTAGAGTTGGGTACTTGTCTAGTTATTTGACTCAATCAACTTGCAATGTCTTATTACATGGATAATGCTTTCAATAGCATGAAGTTACAACTTATTCAATGGAGATACAAAAGAAAGGCCTTGAAGCCTTGATGTTTACAATGGCGTCTACACTTGATCAACTCAATCAAACTCAATGATGTCAACTGAATGCCAACACCTCACAATATCACAAGGGAGCATCACCTTGCTTGTTGCATGGATGAACGTCATAGTTGCAAGACTCTTAGGGTTAGGCGCCAACTGAAGGTAGTAGAGACCAGACTAGGCACCATCCTAAGCTGGGCGCTTCCTTGAGGTGGTAGAGACATGGATGAATGTCTGGTGGGGTTTGATGACTCTATATTGACACTCAAATTCACTTAGGCACAATAGTAGTGTTCTTCTAACTAGGCGCCAGATAGGAGGATTCTCAGGGGTTTTGGCGCCTAGGTTACAACTTGTCAATTTCTCAAAGAATCTTTGGAACACTTGACTTCCAAGGATTATCATCTTACCCTCTGATGGAGCGTCTTGTTCCAAAATTGGTCTTGGGGACTTGCATCTCTCTTAGGCGCATGTTTGGAGTAATGTCAACTGGTATCAGCGCCTATTATCTCAATTCACACTTGACATCAAACTTTTGAAGCTCTTTTACCCTAGCGCCTTTATCTTCTATCAAGCACCTAACATTCTGGAGGTGAATTCCATCTTAATCTAAGTCTTCAAGGTACTTCCTGTTGTGACCAAATCACACATCACCCCATCGGATTGGGGACCCCCTCTTTTTTGAGCTCAGATGCTTTGCATTGATTTATGCAATCTCATTTCCAAGTTGTCAGGGTCTTGAATATTAATGATGCGGAGGATTAGATTGTCCATGAGTTGGCGCCTTGAAGTGACTTGAGCACCTTCAGTTGCCTTGAAGTTGGTGTTGGTGCCTAAGGAAGGTAATGAGTCTAGACGAAGCACCTTAGATGGGTTGATAAAGAAAGATGATGCGCCTTAGGAGGAATTGGCGCCTTGAAGGATGATAAAAGGGCTCTTTGAAGTGGCAGACAGCATGAAGTAGCGCCTAAGCAAAGGTAAGTGACTCATGCCCCTTGAATGCCTTGTGTCAATCAAAATCAAACTTCAAACTTCCATCTAGCGCCAGGATGAAGATCAAGTGGAAATGCGCCTTGGAGTTGAGGTTGGTCCATTTCAGAGTAAATGAGCACCTAGAAGCATAGGCCATCATCAGGAAAGGTTTGGTTGAGTTGAATTTGTGCCTAAGAGTAGAAGCGCCTTACTAATGGAATGAGAGCACCCTGATGATTAAAGTCTCTAGAGATGAATGCCTTAACCAATCTAGCGCCTTCAAGAGGATGACATTTAAGGAGTATTCTTGGCATGTTGAAGTGACTTGGGCACCTTGATGGGGAGAGGTCTTGATGAAGAGAGTAAGGTTGACTATCTAAGGGTAATATGCACCACAGATGATAGAAATTGATCACCTTGGAAGGTAAAACACTTCAAATGTTTTCAAGGAATTGGATAAGTCATTTAGCGCCTATAGTGGGAGGTATTGTTTTGGCGACTTGGACAAGATTGGGCATCCGGAGAAGATTTGCTCAGAGTACTCACTTAGCGCCCTGGGGCCAACTCAAGTAGACATTGCACCATCTAGATCAAACCTTGAAATGCGCCCAGAGAAGACATGAAGAAAGATATGCACCCTGTGTTGGAGGAATCAAGTTGGATAAGTACTTGAAGAACTTGAAGAACTTGCATTAAGTGTTTTAGCACCTTGGATGAGGATATTAGAGCCTTTGTATGGTTTGGAGTGCCTTTAGCTGTGCCTTGAGGAGATTTTCTTACATCTTAAAGGAGGTTCTGACACCTTGCCCCCTTTGGTATCTAGTGCCCTAGTGGCTTTAACCTAACGCCTTTGGAGTCCAAAATGCGCCTTTGAAAGTTGAAGTGAACCTTGATAATTGGAGTCTTCATAATGAGTGCCTAGGTCTTGTTGAGTAGAATACCCCACAATGTGCGCCTAGGTCTTTAAGAAGAGTAATGATACTTGAGATAGAGCACCTTGAGGAGGTAGTTGAGTGCCCCGGATTGAATAATTGGAGTTCAAGGAAGGTTTGAGCACCCAAGGCATATGGCTAGAGAAGTTGTAGAAAAGACCACTTTTGGCGCCTTAAAAGTTTGAATGCTTGGGGAGTTTTTGCAAAGATCTAGTTTGAGCACCCTTATGCCCTAGGATCATCTAGTTTGTGCGTCTTGTAATGAGGAGTTCATGTAAGTTTGGAATGAGCGCCTTGAATAAGTGGAAACTAGCCTAGAGAAGGGTATGTGCGCCTTGAGCGCCTTGAGCATTCCAGAGATAACTGTGTGCCTACAACAATATGAGCGCTCATGATGATGATTAACGCCCTGATGAGACTATGAGCGCCTTGTTCAGGAGATACCTTGTTTGATCATAAAATACGCCTTGAGTCTTGAAGGTTTTGAGCGCCTAGGTGATTTGGATGTTGGGATGTTGGGATGATGCGCCTTAGGAGGAATTGGCGCCTTGAAGGATGATAAAAGGGCTCTTTGAAGTGGCAGAGAGCATGAAGTAGTGCCTAAGCAAAGGTAAGTGACTCATGCCCCTTGAATGCCTTGTGTCAATCAAAATCAAACTTCAAACTTCCATCTAGCGCCAGGATGAAGATCAAGTGGAAATGCACCTTGGAGTTGAGGTTGGTCCATTTCAGAGTAAATGAGTGCCTAGAAGCATAGGCCATCATCAGGGAAGGTTTGGTTGAGTTGAAATTGCGCCTACGAGTAGAAGCACCTTGCTAATGGAATGAGAGCGCCCTAATGATTAAAGTCTCCAGAGATGAATGCCTTAACCAATCTAGCGCCTTCAAGAGGATGGCATTTAAGGAGTATTCTTGGCATGTTGAAGTGACTTGGGCGCCTTGATGGGGAGAGGTCTTGATGAAGAGAGTAAGGTTGAATATCTAAGGGTAATATGCGCCACAGATGATAGAAATTGATCACCTTGGAAGGTAAAACACTTCAAATGTTTTCAAGGAATTGGATAAGTCATTTAGCACCTATAGTGGGAGGTATTGTTTTGGCACCTTGGACAAGATTGGGCATCCGGAGAAGATTTGCTCAGAGTACTCACTTAGCGCCCTGGGGCCAACTCAAGTAGACATTGCACCATCTAGATCAAACCTTGAAATGCACCCAGAGAAGACATGAAGAAAGATATGCGCCCTGTGTTGGAGGAATCAAGTTGGATAAGTACTTGAAGAACTTGAAGAACTTGCATTAAGTGTTTTAGCACCTTGGATGAGGATATTAGAGCCTTGGTATGGTTTGGAGCGCCTTTAGCTGTGCCTTGAGGAGATTTTCTTACATCTTAAAGGAGGTTCTGACACCTTGCCCCCTTTGGTATCTAGCGCCCTAGTGGCTTTAACCTAACGCCTTTGGAGTCCAAAATGAGCCTTTGAAAGTTGAAGTGAACCTTGATAATTGGAGTCTTCATAATGAGTGCCTAGGTCTTGTTGAGTAGAATACCCCACAATGTGCGCCTAGGTCTTTAAGAAGAGTAATGATACTCGAGATAGAGCACCTTGAGGAGGTAGTTGAGTGCCCTGGATTGAATAATTGAAGTTCAAGAAAGGTTTGAGCACCCAAGGCATATGGCTAGAGAAGTTGTAGAAAAGACCACTTTTGGCGCCTTAAAAGTTTGAATGCTTGGGGAGTTTTTGCAAAGATCTAGTTTGAGCGCCCTTATGCCCTAGGATCATCTAGTTTGTGCGTCTTGTAATGAGGAGTTCATGTAAGTTTGGAATGAGCGCCTTGAATAAGTGTAAACTAGCCTAGAGAAGGGTATGTGCGCCTTGAGCGCCTTGAGCATTCCAGAGATAACTATGCGCCTAAAACAATATGAGCGCTCATGATGATGATTAATGCCCTGATGAGACTATGAACACCTTGTTCAGGAGATACCTTGTTTGATCATAAAATGCGCCTTGAGTCTTGAAGGTTTTAAGCGCCTAGGGATGTTGGTATGCGCCCAAGATTGAGGTAAGTGAGCACTTGTAATGGAGGAGAGCAATGAGATGGAATGTTTTGTAGAGATTGGTGCCCAAAGACCCATTTTTGCGCCTTTGATGATGACCATTTTTGTATAAGAGTTTAGCGCCTTAGAGTTGTAAACTTTCTCTTTGGGCGCCCCTGAGTGAATGTTGGCGCCTTGGACAACTAAATACGCCTTTGATGAAGTGGAGCCCAGAAGGGGAGTAGGAGGAAACCCAATCTTCAAGATTCATCAAGCTTCAAAGTTTAGGTCAGAGGTTATCCACTTTATCCAAGGAAGGTGTTATCATCTACACTCCGAGAAGGTAATGTCAAAGGCCATCATGAAGGATCACTTCATCAACTTCAAGTCTTTCAAGTTCAAGTCCTTTCACCTAGCAAGTCCAAGAGAGATTTCTACTCCGATTCATGAAGTAAGCTTATATCATCCTTATCTACTCTGCGAGAAGAAGAAACATTACAAAGTCAATCAAATGAGTTACAAGTACCATACATCCAATTGCAAGGAGTGAACCACCTTAAGGAAAAATAGTTCTCTTGAAGTTACTTGAAATGTCAAAAGGTTTAGCGCCTCAAAGTAAGGTCAGAGGTGAGGTTAGAGGTGAAATGCGCCTTTGGACCATTCTGGCACCTTGGATGAAGAACCTATATCTTGAGCCCAAGAGGTAAAATTTGCACCTTAGTGGATTTGGAGAGTTACAGAGATTAGAGAAAAGCGCCTTGAAGACAGAGTTGAGTGCCTTAAAAGAGGTAGCTCATCAAAGATGATCAAATTATTGAATGAAGGTAGGCGCTCTTTGCCTTCAAATTGGTCTCATTGAGGCGCCTAGGACAAATGATCCTTGATTGCATAAGTTTGAGGGTATATCCTCCATATATGCAAGTTGAAGAAGAGCTTCAGGATTCGATTGATAATGCTCGAGCTATCATAAGACAAGGCATCCATTTTGTTCACCACTTGTAGCATCACTTGTTCAAGGCGCATGTGTGATTTGGTCAAAAATAGGCGCCTAGAGTGAATAGGCTTTCATCCTGACTTAATACACTGCCTCCTTCTGATGATTTTTGGGGCATTAGAAAACCTTTCACCATGGGCAAATGCCTCAAAGCTATAAAAAATCGAGAGAGGTTATTGTAGAGGCACTCTACGTGATCGCGTTGCCTTAGACGGAATGTTTCTAAGTGACACAATTTTTGAGTAACATCTCGTCAAAGATTGCTGCCTTTTTGCACTTTGGACTCTTCAGGGATATCGTCGGTACAATGTAGCTCCGACTGTTTCAACATGTTTGGGTGAAAAATAGGACCATGCCTAGTGTAAATGTACCCATTCGGACGCGTTGGAACAGTCAGTTTGGTTGCATCAGGAGCAGGACAAAAGTTACACCCCTTTGCAACTTTACACTGCCTCCTGACGATTTTTGGGGCAGCAGAAAACCTTTCACCACGGGCAAATGCCTAAGAACTATAAAAAACTGAGAGAGGTTATTGTAGAGGCACTCTACATGATCGCGTTGCCTTAGATGGAATGTTTCTAAGTGACACGGTTTTCGAGTAACATCTCGTCAAAGTTTGCTACCTTTTTGCACTTTGGACTCTTTAAGGATATCGTCGGTACAATGTAGCTCTGACTGTTTCAACATGTTTGGGTGAAAAATAGGACCATGCCTAGCATAAATGTACCCATTCGGACATGTTGGAACAGTCAGTTTGGTCGCATCAGGAGCAGGACGAAAGTTACACCCCTTTGCAACTTTACACTGCCTCCTGACGATTTTTGGGGCAGCAGAAAACCTTTCACCACGGGCAAATGCCTCAGAGCTATAAAATACTGAGAGAGGTTATTGTAGAGGCACTCTACATGATCCCGTTGCCTTAGACGAAATGTTTTTAAGTGACACAGTTTTTGAGTAACATCTCGTCAAAAATTGCTGCCTTTTTGCACTTTGGACTCTTCAAGGATATCGTCGGTACAATGTAGCTCCGACTGTTTCGACATGTTTGGGTGAGAAATAGGAACATGCCTAGCATAAATGTACCCATTCGGACATGTTGGAACAGTCAGTTTGGTTGCATCAGGAGCAGGACGAAAGTTACACCCCTTTGTAACTTTACATTGCCTCCTTCTGACGATTTTTGGGGTAGCAGAAAACCTTTCACCATGGGCAAATGCCTCAGAGCTATAAAAAACTGAGAGAGGTTATTTTAGAGGCACTCTACGTGATCGTGTTGCCTCAGACAGAATGTTTCTAAGTGACACAATTTTTGAGTAACATCTCATCAAAGATTGCTGCCTTTTTGCACTTTGGACTCTTCAGGGATATCGTCGGTACAATGTAGCTCCGACTGTTTCAACATGTTTGGGTGAAAAATAGGACCATGCCTAGCGTAAATGTACCCATTCGGACGCGTTGGAACAGTCAGTTTGGTCGCATCAGAAGCAGGACGAAAGTTACACCCCTTTGCAACTTTACACTGCCTCCTTCTGACGATTTTTGGGGCAGCAGAAAACCTTTCACCACGGGCAAATGCCTCAGAGCTATAAAAAACTAAGAGAGGTTATTGTAGAGGCACTCTACATGATCGTGTTGCCTTAGACGGAATGTTTCTAAGTGACATGGTTTTCGAGTAACATCTCGTCAAAGATTGCTGCCTTTTTGCACTTTGGACTCTTCAGGGATATCGTCGGTACAATGTAGCTCCGACTGTTTCGACATGTTTGGGTGAAAAATAGGACCATGCCTAGCATAAATGTACCCATTCAGACACGTTGGAATAGTCAGTTTGGTCGCATCAGGAGCAAGACAAAAGTTACACCCCTTTGCAACTTTACACTGCCTCCTTCTGACGATTTTTGGGGCAGCAGAAAACCTTTCACCATGGGTAAATGCCTCAGACCTATAAAAAACTGAGAGAGGTTATTGTAGAGGCACTTTACGTGATAGTGTTGCCTCAGACATAATGTTTCTAAGTGACACAGTTTTTGAGTAACACCTCGTCAAAGATTGCAGCCTTTTTGCACTTTGGACTCTTCAGGGATATCGTTGGTACAATGTAGCTCAGACTGTTTCGACATGTTTGGGTGAAAAACAGGACCATGCCTAGTGTAAATGTACCCATTCAGATGCATTGGAACAGTCAGTTTGGTCACATCATGAGCAGGACACCAAAAATGCAAAAGTTGCTTTGTGCAACTTGACAACATTGACACTTTTTTGCAACATGACTCAAAGACTCAAACTGACCCCAAATGACTCAAAGTGACTTAAAATCACCTTGATTTGGTGCCCAATGTACATTATGTTGTCCTCAAAATCAGCTACGCTTGTTTTGTAGACAACCCCACGAAACTTGTCCATTTTGTGAATCTACACTCTAAGATCGCAAATCGAGAAAAGATTTCCTTGGTCTCGTGCGAAGTCCTTTGACATTCTAAAATCGTCTGCGACATTCCCTTGAATTGATTTCTCGATATTCGCGAGAATCGTTTAAGTCGTAAACTGGTTGAGAGGTCAAGTTTTAGTCATTTTTCAAGTGTTAGAGAATTTTTTGATTTTTAACATGTAAAGGCGGTTATTTCAGCCGCCCTTACATGTTCAAGTTTGAACACATGTAAAAGCGGTTATAAACACCGCTGTTGCAATATTTAAAAGTTTGTCTAATAATATGTAAAAGTGGTTATAAAGACCGCTATTACATATTTGAATTTTTGTTTTGTTTTGTCTGAGCGGTCAAATCCCCCGCTGTCGCACAAGTCGAAACTACCTAACTTGCCGGAGTGGCCGAAACGCCCGCCCATTCAAGATCTTCAAATCTTTCGACTGGAGTGCCATTAATGGCCACTCGTGCCAGGCTTTTAAAGCTCAATCTCAAACCTTTTAAATACATTTTTCGCTCCCAGTATTGTCATTTCTTATGCTAAAGCCGTTTAGTTGACTCACCGACGTCCTCCTCAACCGCTTGATCGTATACGTCCGAGTTTGTGACGAATCTCGCACTGCAGGTCCGACCTAGGGTTTCAAGTGTTAACGGGTAAGTTTCTTTCATTTTTACCATTGTTACTTGTTAAACTCCTTGTTAGTTTATAAGGTTTTTTTTGTTAGTTTTTTATGTGTTTTTAAGTTTCATTTCGGATTAGGGTTTTTAGTGTTCTCATTTTGGAGACTTTTGTCTCTCGTCAGTCGAACCCTCACCAAATCTACCAGCCCTCCCTTGAATGTAGGAGCGGCCAAGTTCACCGCTGGATCCTCCCGAAACTACCTACGTGCCTATACCCGTGCGGAAACACCGAACTAAAACTAGAAAATATGCTTCGACGGAGATTTCCGCCGCTCACGCCGTTTGGTAAAACTTGCTACCTGCAATAGCGGTCGTTTCCACTGCCCCTGCATCAAACAATAAACCCTTGAAGTTTCCAACATGTAACATCGGTGTTTCCATCCACCTTAACACCAAAACCCGAAATCTCTTCTAACTTGCAAAAGCGGTAGAAAATCCCGCCCTAGCATTTGAAGTTCTGAACTCCCCATTGGATGCAAGAGCAGTCAATTTGACCGCCTGTGCATGTTAAACAAATCACCCCAACTTGCGAGAGCGGCTAAATTCTCCGCCCAAGCATATTTTCGCCAAAGTAGCATGTAGAAGCGGCCGTTTTGACCGCTCTAACATGTTAAATATCAAATTTTCCAAAGAGCATGTAGAGGCGGTCGTTTTCACCGCTTTTACACCTATGAATTTTTCCAACTTGCAAGAGCGGTCAATACACCCGCCCAAGCATATTTCAATGATTTTTCCCTAACACTGGAAAATTCACTTTTCAAAGCCGAAAGCCCACTTTCACCCTTGCCTCGATTTGCGCACTCAAGCTCTTTTAACGCATGCTTTCCCATCCATGATCGTCAAGACGCAGTTGACCCAGTTTATCCAATTTTCCCCTAAACTGCGAGATCATGCCCTTTTGCAGTTCTCAGTCAGCATTCGTGGTGGTGTTCGAGTTCACAGTTTTCTCCAGGGCACATGTCAGAATCATCTCCTTCAAAGTCCAGAGCCATGAAGTACAGATATCAGGATGTCTTTCCAGTAACGGCAGTTCAGTCGAATGTCGATGAAATCAGAGACACTGAGATTGGACACGTGGATATGGCTGAGTTCATAGATAGAACTAAACAAGCAAACCCCTCCCGGCATATGCAGAAAATCATTGACAGCAATATCCATTTGGTAGCATCCTTTCCTGTCAGTGCTCATAATCCAAAATTTGTTCTACAAGTGGCTAACCACTACAATAGGGACACTAGAGCCGTGACAGACTCATAGGGGAATGTTATCATGAGATTGGATGCAGAGTTCATGGACAAAATCTTCATGTGTCCACCACTTGAAAATGTCAGGCAAATTGATTTTGCTCAAGGTCAGCAAGATTATGACAATGATTTGGAATCTGCTAGGAGGCACATAAACAGCAAATGGTTAAAGATTCCTAGGGCAACTTTGACCAGATGGCCAAAAGACCTTCACAGGAGTGATTTTGTGGAAGAAGTGTGTGATCTGATTACTTTGTTGAGTCACATCAGAGGACTTCCTTCTGCCTCCAAATTCCAAGAATGGATGTACACTTACATCAAGGTGATTCTACGAGGAAATCAGAAGATATTCTGGGGTGAACAGATCAGTAATGCTTTGCACGAGCAACTAGTAAGGGTCAACACTACTTTCAAATTTTACATGACCTCTTACCTTGTTTACGCTGCTGCAAGTATGAGGAACTTTCCAGGTTTGACCTAGGTAGGGGACAGGAGATTGGTCCCAGTATATGAATACTACCCCCAAATCACTCTGAAGGGGTCGATTCACCATTTCAGAAGAGTCAATGATGCGTTCTTCTCAGTTTTCATGTGCTTGTGGGATGGTACACTAGTTCAGAGAAGAGTTTCAGATGAGGCATGGCAAGTTGTAAATTCTTTTGGTTGTTTGTTCCTTCAATTTCCCACCTTCACGTATCTTCGGGTGGGATACTATCCTGGTTACCTTTACATGCTGCCACGGTATCCCAGTGATCGTATTGTTCTTATGGAGCTTTGCAGACAACTGATTGTGGTTCATAACAAATAGATGGAGCTCAAGAAGTCAGGAATAAAGTTTCCTATTGAAATTGGGAGGTATTCAGTTCAGTCTGCCAACAAAGCTAAGATAATTGACTCTGAGTTGCAGTTAGTCACCATGAAGACCTACAAGAAGAGAAATCATTTCGACTTCAGAAGAGTCCAAGACAAGATCAAGAGGAAGTCAAATTTTCATGAGCCAATGGTGGAAGACATATGGGCAGATCTCAGGACCCAGAATGAGATCAGAAAACTAGATTTCTGTAGGCTTCATCTGAGCCAAATTGAAGAACTGGGACTGGCTGATATTCCAGAAGGAATGGAAGATGATGGAGATGTCCTAGATCATGAATATGAGGCAAAGAATGTGGAAGCTTCACCTCTCCCAGAGGTGAAATGGTCAGTCAAGGAAGAGACATCCATCAGGAAAAGATTCCAACCTATATTAGCAAACACCAACTTGTGGTTGGAAGGTAAAGGGATCAAGTTGAAAGAGTTCCTTACAGGATCCGAAGAGGGGACACAGGAGCAAACAGGTAAGAAGGTTGAGAACTGAACCAAGAACAAGAGTGATACCCCTTCTTCCTCCAAGGTACACAAACCAAAGATCAAATTCGTATCCAAGGGAGGAAAGAAGAAGGAAACCACAGAGGTTTCAGATGCCACTAAGTCAGATGTTGAAGACATCAATGATGACCATATGGAAATTGAGGATGTTGAGACTGAAGAACAAAATGTTCAAAAGTCTAAAGATAAGGTATCTGATGAAGCTGAACAAGGTGAAGATGAAGGTACAGAAGTAGAACAACTTGATAGTTCTCTGCAGACTCCTGTGAAAGACCTTCCTTCTGATACACAAGCTCTTACACCCCCTCCTCATGTTTCATTTTCTGATAGTTTGCCAGTGATTTCTAATGTTCCTCTTTCTCCCATTCTTGTTGTTTCTTCTGACAATACTCCTCAATCCATGAGGGCTAGTCTTGGGACCGTTTTTGATTCTTCTGGTTCCATTCCGAGTTTATCTTCCCCTTCTTTTGATATTGGAGAACAGACTGTTTTGGAGAACCTTCTTGATGCTTCACAAAAGGTGATTGATACAGGTGTTGTGTTCACTAACACAAGTCCAATTGTCACCATCACGAGTGTAGGCACGGAGCCAACCAAGCAAGTAGTGGATCCCCCTCCAGCTGTCGATGCATCAATACTTCCTCCATGGCTATCTGCCTACACTCCAAAGAGGAAGAAACAAGCTATCTCACCTGATGAGATTGACATTGAAAAGCTATTGCCTGTGAAAGCTAAGAATCAAAAGAAGAAGCCTAAGACTGTTTCTAGGCTAGTCACTGAAAAAGGAATCAGATATGCCGAAATTGCCAAACCTCCTGAAGATGCCACAGTTGATACTTTTGACGTGAACAATTATGTCATTTCAAGGGTTGAACTTGGTAAAGTGACTCATGAAGGGGTCAAAGTAGATTTCCAAACCACGGCCACTACTCTACTGGAAAAGTATGATGAAGCTAAAAGGGAAAAAGAGCAATACAAAGCAAAAGCAGAACAACTGGCTGCTATCCTTCAGAAAATAGTAAAGTCATCAGAGATAGTGGAACCAATGGCAGTGACAATGGAAGATCCACTGATACAGAAGGTTGAAAAAGCCCAAGCTAGAGGCAAAATAGTGGGAGATGTAGTGGAGCGGTTGTTGGCCCAAGGACGAGTTCTGTTGAAAACTGCTGCGGAAAGAAAGGAGAAAATGGACAAGGCCAAAGCTGAGCTGGATAATCTGGTGGATCTACTTTCGCAGGAGCTGCAAGATCAAGAAGAGAGTCTAGAAGAGTGGATAGATATGAAGAAGATCAAGATAAAGAATTTGATCACCATAGGGGTCGTCACCAACAGGGAATCATATCTCAAGAGCAAAGAGACTCTAGCTCATCGTATTTTCATAATAAAGAGTCTACTTGAAGATCTGTGTCAAGCTCGAGAAGCCAGCGAAGATAGTGATGTCACACTCCTACATCAGCTGGAAGAACTTCCTTGCACCTTGACAAGGGAAGATCATAGCTTCCTCACGGCACAGGAAATGATAAATTCTTTTGAAGAAATGGTACAAAAGAAATTTGAAGAGGAAGCTCCCTCTGTGCTCTCAATGGACAACCTGTATGATCAACATTCGACTCTGGAGAACTTGAAGGATAATTTAGAAAAGCATGAAAAGGCAATAAAGGCAGTGAAAGATTCAATCCTCCGAGCTCGCACCATCTCTGAAAACACAGCAAAACCAGATGCATGCGAGATGTCAGTTGTTCAAACCATGTATCAGAACTTCTTAAGGAATAAGGATGGAGGAAGCTAATGCCTTAGCTTATTTTTCTTAGTTTTTATGTAAATGGAATTTTGTTTTGGACATCTACACATGTAATTTTCCAAAATGTAATTACATGTGAGACAAGAGAAGTCATAAGTCAAATAGGACTCTCTTGTTGAATAAGTCAAATTAGTTATAGATTTCCTAGATTTTCTCAAGGTCTTTCCCTATAAATAAAGGGGACCTCTTTTGTAAATACTATCTTTTGTCTATTGCAAGAAAACTCTGGCGAATTGAGAAGCAAATCAAGACTTTGTGCTTTTTGTGAAAATCAATATTCAAATATTTATCAATACAAGAAAGCAAGTTCAATTCCAATCTTTGTCTTGGAATTATTTGTGTTGTGATAGTTTTGTTCTTACGTCTTGCTATCATAGTCTTATTTGATAATAATTGAAGTGTGGAGTTTATTACAAGTGATTGAAGAGCGCTCTTAATTTGATTCTAGTAAACTTTGTGTTATCAAATCAGTTGTGGGTTATATGTTCATGTTTGTGAAAATACAATAGTTTGGAGACTTTGTGCTGCAAGTTGTTCTATTTGATTTACTTTTATCATCTTGAGGAGGAGTGAAGACTTTGCGCTGCATTCTACTTCAAATATTTCTGTTTACAAGTAATAAGTGAGGTAACAGAAAACTTTGTGTTTCTGTGATATTGTGATAATTTACGAGTCTTATATCAAGAGTTTGAAATATAACATCTATTCTGAAAAAAGAGAATGAGATGAGATGGAACCACCACAAACATAGTTTTTAGTGTACATAAATTTGATAAGTTGTTTGATTTGCAAAAGTTAAGTAATTAGAGGGAACCTCCCCTTGCTGAGAGGAGAGACTTTGTCTCATCATAGCTGTGGCTGATATACCCATTTTGCCGTTAGCGAGTTAACGACAAAATATTCACCCAACACATTATAGAGGTCGAGGCGCTTCTTATCATTCAAACATCTTAGATGAGCGCATAGGAAAGGAAAAAGCTCTAAGTTTCATCATCATGACCGCCTAATATCAAGAGACTTTAATGCATTGATTTGGCACCCTATATGTGAAGGAAGATCTAAAGGCATGAAAGTGGATGTCATATTGCAAGAGTTTGGATCATCAAAATTGAAAGAAATAAGTCTATTAAGCTTGGGCGCCCTTGGTCTTCTTTTCATTCATTATGAACGCCTTGGGAGAATGGTATATAGGTCATCATCATGATTGGGCGCCCTGGATCCAGAGTGTTGGAGAGATCATCAAATGGTGTCTAGTAGGGTGAGTTATGAGTTTGGTCACATCAGGAGCAGGACACCAAAAATGCATAACATAATGATGTAAAAATGTGTACATATGTGTAAAAATGTAGGAGGAAATAAAAAAAGACAAACCTTACAAATTAATGTGCATGCTTACAACTCAATGTAACATAACTTTACAAAATCAATGTGAATACTTACAAATTAATCCAATGAACCATCCGGGTCTGCTCTACTCTTTATTGTGTCAAGTATTGCTTCATGGTCAGACTCACGCACCTTCCACAATATTTTGTTCAAAGGTCTACCCCGATACTTTATCAAATGAACATTGGATGCCATGACAAGGTTCGAGTAATGAAGAATCTTCCGATGCATGTCAAAGTCCTGAAATAGTCAAATATTAACACTCTTATGTGGGTACCTTCTAAGCCATGTTCCAGTAATAACCGCTGATCCTGTAGGGTATTCGATGTTTTCTCCATCTATAACAGGGGCCTCCAATTTCTTTTTGGCCTCAACACAACGACATAAGTAATAATCTGTTCCCTCTTCATTATCTTCATCTGCAATAACTGCATATACGTGCCCTACATTGATATGTGTAGCAAATTAGATGAAATTAGTCAACATTACAAAAACACTACAAAGTAAGATGACATTACCTGGTTGAACTAGATGAAATTAGATGCATATACGTGCCCTATATTACCTAGTTGAACTAAATCTAATATGTGGTCAAAGTCAACTGACGATTCCATCTGTGTTAGTTCCAGTGCCGTCGGGGGTCGATACGTGTCAAGTGGGCTAAGATAACTTAACTGCCATTCGTCAACCCACTCCTTTGACTCGCACTCATCCCAGACTTGAATTGTACAGGAAGAACAAAAGCATGACATCTTTCGTGTATGGATACTCCATGAACCTGCAATTGAGCTTCTGAAAGAGTGCATCTCATTTGATCCTATCAGTGTACAACAATCCTCATATGGTGCAATGTTAGTATCATCTATCAACCAAAAAAATCTACAAACTAAAGACTTACCTTCATTACCTGGACCCATGGAAGCATTACACCACTCGACAATCAATTTTGCATCTGTCAACTTTGCATTGTCTTTATACTTTAACTCTTCTCGTGCTATGGCTCTTTTGATACATGCTCCTGCACCATCATGCTCCCCCTTTCCATGCCCGGCCTCACAAAAGTTCCACATATGTTGAATACTTGTAAAATTATACCTCCTACTCAACCAATAGAAATTCCGTGAGTTCTTGAATTGTGACGCACAATTATCCGACCATATGATATGCTGACTGAACGATATGCCCCTTCTAGCCAAATCATTGTAGAACACCTGAAAGGAACCTTGCACGAACTCCGTAGAATGCATGTGATCATCACTAATATAGAAATTATACTCCCTTATGATCTTTCTGTCATCCTCTGTACTATCATTCGCATGAATGAATGCGATGTGCACAAATATAGAAACCTGTGTGGAGTTGTAATATTGTGATTGCACCTCACGCTGTGGCTGTAGACTGTAGTTCTCTGCAAAGTCAACGACTAAAACAATGCTACCAACTGGAAATGTGTCCTTGCATAACTTGAATTGCAAGTCCAACCATCGAGCTCTATGGGCATGTCTTGCATACTCATACACTATGCTGTCATGAAATATAGGCATAAACTAATACACTGGAATCTTTTCAATAACTAATTCACACCTCTTTGCTTCTTTACCATCTTTTGTATTGTATGCCACTGTTTTATACTTGCCAAACTCTACTAGTTCATTTCCAACTGCATGTGTTATTTCCATATGTTCACATATTGGCAAATGTTGCAAGCCACCGCAACGATGACATGTGCCATCCAAGCATAATTTCTTGTAGAATATTTGACCTTCCTCTCTTTCACATAAAATTCTTGATATGAAGTCTATTGAAGATGTTGGTGGGGCACATATGGCACAACCCTGCAAATCATTGTTAGTATACATATCTAAACATATAGACCTATAAGCATCAAAATGGTTAGAAAATTCAATATGTAATCTACAACAACAAGTAGTGTGTGTGTGATTTATCTTAACATAGAAAGGTTTTAGCATTTCAAAATATCTTTGACAAATTTTAATTTTAGGATACTTCTCTAGAAATTTACCATAAAATTGTGTTTGAGTCTCATCCAAAAAATGCTTTGGATGTGGCTCGCGGTTCTGACTACCGATTCTCCTTCTTACCACATCCCTTTGATTCAGAGATACCCTTGTGTAATTCTTCCAAAAGTCTTCAATTAGTGATCTCAATGCTTCAACAATTGGTTTATCTTTTCGTGGTTTATCTCCATAATTCATTGGCATTAGTGTCCTCAATTCTTTGGCGTCTTCCAACGGCTCTTGATAAAGTTTTCCTATTAATTCTCAATTCTTGACTTGTCTTTCTAATGAGACGAGCTTTCCTCGTTTGACTACTTACTATAGTCGATGTAATCACACGCCGTGTTGCATTACTATCTTTTGTGCGTGAGGTGTTACCCACACTCTCATATGCACTCATTAGATTCTTGACAATAGATTTTTCACTTGAAGCCTATGATGTTCTCAACCCAAGAATCTTCATGATAGACCTATACTTTATACTTCGCATCATTTCAACGAATAGTTGACATCTTGCAGTCTCATTTAACTTTTCAAAGAACAATCTCTAAATCTTATTAGCATATCTTCTACAAGTGCGTTATGGAATCTTACCTTCCATTGGCTGCAAAATATTCTCATCAATATCAATCAAATACTTTGGCTTTCTATGCAAAATTCTAGGTGGTGTCAAGTTAGGTAAATTCATCTCAACATTAGGAATTTCATCAATATTTAAATGAGATGGGTTAGATGGCATACCTTCGATCGAAGATGGAATAGATGACATACCTTGAGGTTGAGGTGGGAACGATGGCGTACCTCCTTCATCACATGTGAGTGATGATGTACTCTCAACTTGAGATGTGGTAGATGGTGTCCCTACATGTTGACTTGCGGTAAAGGACGTGTCTCCAACTATGGTATTCAAATCTCTCGTACCACAAAGTTTTTGCATTCGTTCTCTTTGTGCCGCCAATACCATATCTCTTTGTGATGGTTGTGGTTCCTCTTCAGGTATGTCTTCATTTATCGTGTCCAATTTCCTCTTCTCACGAAGTTCCCTCATAGCCATTGCTTTCTTTGCATTCTTAGCTTCTATCTCTTCCTGTGTTGGTTTAATTCTTGATCGTTTCCTCGGCATGACAGAGAATTTGTCTGTAGCATGATAAAGAGACCAATATTAGTTCCTAAGAAATGAACATGATAATAGTGGGATTGTATTTTTTTTATGTTGTAAGGATTTATTCTTGTATAGTTTGACATCATGGTATGAACTAAGGTTTGTTTATTACACATAATTATTAAAGAGCCCAAGTGTAGAAAATATACATGGCATCATGTGAGATTGTAGGTTGCTTTCTTGATTGGGAATGTGTCTATTTTAAACATGTATGATAAAGCATGATAAAGTAATTCAATCCGAAATAAGGAAAATGTAAAGAACATGCATCTAAAGACTTGACATACCTAAATAACGAAGATTTGAATGGAGAGAGTACCCAATTATGTAGTGTTTTTATCTTCTTGCATCAAACTCCTCAACAATTTGAGTTTTTCACCACTTGCTTCCTTTTCAATGTTAAATTCTTAAAATTGAATCACAATTAACATTGCAACACTACAAAAATTAAAACTTGAATAGATATATATCAAACTTGGTGTGAAAACTATGTTATTTCCTCCTTCTCAAGTTGGCAAAGCAGAAAAGGTGGTGGAAAGATCATGCAAAGGTGGTACAATGTGTCAAATGTGCATGTGAACTTCCCAATAGCATGAAAGCACTTTTTTTTGTCGGAGCACGCGCAGAATTAGTAAGAAAATAGAGCATGTGGGCCTGGATCACAGGGGTAACCACTTTTTTACCGTTTCAATAGAAATATAAAATGCAAGCGCGTTATAACGCGCTCGCGTTTTATCTTGCTATACATTCATCACATCCTTTGCATTGATCACATCTTTTTGTTGCAAGGGCTTGCTAGATGCTCCGCCATATGATAGGCATAACAATGAAGGGGCAAGCCCTCATAATCAAGTTTGTGATAGAAAATGCCCTCAACCCTCAACGTCAAACCCTAATCCCTAAACCCTCAACTCTGATCCCTCGACCCTCAACCCTATCCCTAAACCCTCAACCCTCAACGTCAAATCCTAATCCCTCAACCCTCAACCCTATCCCTAAACCCTCAACATCAAATCCTAATCCCTCAACCCTATCCCTAAACCCTCAACGTCAAATCCTAATCCCTCAACCCTATCCCTAAACCCTCAACGTCAAATCCTAATCCCTCAACCCTAATCCGTCATCCCTCAACATCAAATCCTAATCCCTCAACCCTAATCCATCATCCCTCAACTCTAATCCCTCATCCCTAAACCCTAAATGCTATCCCTAATCCTACACCCTCAACAAACTCAATACTATACCTTAAACTCTAATCCCTTATCCCTAAACCCTCCAACCCTATCCCTAATCCTTACAACCCTCAACCCTAATCCCTCAACCCTTAACTCTGATCCATCAACCCTCAACACTATACCTTAAACCCTAATCCCTTCAACCTCAACCCTATCCCTAAACCCTTGACCCTCAAACCTCAACCCTCAACCCTCGACGTCAAACCCTAATCCCTCAACCCTTAACTCTGATCCCTCATCTCTCAACCCTAACCCTAAACCCTCAATGCTCAACATCAAATCCTAATCCCTCAACCCTTCACTCTAATCCCTCAACCCTAAACCCTATCCCTAAACCCTCAACACTATACCTTAAACCCTAATCCCTCAGCGCTCAACCCTAAACCTTATCCCTAAACCCTAATCCCTCAACCCTCAACCCTAATCTGTCATCCCTCAACTCTAATCCCTCATCCCTAAACCCTAAATGCTATCCCTATTCCTACACCCTCAACAGAATCGATACTATACCTTAAATCCTAATCCCTCAACCCTTAACTATGATCCCTCGACCTTCAACCCTAACCCTAAACCCTAAACCCTCAACGTCAAATTCTAATCCCTCAACCCTTCACTCTAATCCCTCAACCCTAAACCCTATCCCTAAACCCTCAACACTATACCTTAAACCCTAATCCCTCAACCCTAACCCTAAACCTTGTCCCTAAACCCTAATCCCTCAACCCTCAACCCTAATCTGTCATCCGTCATCCCTCAACTCTAATCCCTCATTCCTAAACCCTAAACGCTATCCCTATTCCTAGACCCTCAATAGGCTCGATACTATACCTTAAACCCTAATCCCTCTACCCTCGACACTCTTATTTAACCCTAATCCCTTGACCATTAACCCTATCCCTCAACCTCAACCCTCAACCCTCAACATTAAACCCTAATTCATCAACCCTAAACCCTAATCCCTCAAACCTAAACCCTATCCCTAAACCATCAACCCTCAACACTATACCTTAAACCCTAATCCCTCAACCCTCAACCCTAAACCTTATCCCTAAACCCTAATCCCTCAACCCTCAACCCTAATCCCTCATCCCTCAACTCTAATCCCTCATCCCTAAACCCTAAATGCTATCCCTATTCCTAAACCCTCAACAAACTTGATACTATACCTTAAACTCTAATCCCTTATCCCTAAACCCTCCAACCCTATCCCTAATCCTTACACCCTCCACACTCAACTTTAGCCCTAATTCCTCGACCCTCAACCCTATCCCTAAACCCTTGACCCTCGAACCTCAACCCTCAACCCTCAACATCAAACCCTAATCCCTCAACCCTTAACTCTGATCCCTCAACCTTCAACCCTAATCCTAAACCCTAAACCCTCAACGTCAAATTCTAATCCCTCAACCCTTCACTCTAATCCCTCAACCCTAAACCCTATCCCTAAACCCTCAACACTATACCTTAAACCCTAATCCCTCAACCCTAACCCTAAACCTTGTCCCTAAACCCTAATCCCTCAACCCTCAACCCTAATCTATCATCCGTCATCCCTCAACTCTAATCCCTCATTCCTAAACCCTAAACGCTATCCCTATTCCTAGACCCTCAACAGGATCGATACTATACCTTAAACCCTAATCCCTCTACCCTCGACACTCTTATTTAACCCTAATCCCTTGACCATTAACCTTATCCCTCAACCTCAACCCTCAACCCTTAACCCTCAAATCTCAACATTAAACCCTAATTCATCAACCCTAAACCCTAATCCCTCAAACCTAAACCCTATCCCCAAACCATTAACCCTCAACACTATACCTTAAACCCTAATCCCTCAACCCTCAACCCTAAACCTTATCCCTAAACCCTAATCCCTCAACCCTCAACCCTAATCCATCATCCCTCAACTCTAATCCCTCATCCCTAAACCCTAAATGCTATCCCTATTCCTAAACCCTCAACAGACTCGATACTATACCTTAAACTCTAATCCCTTATCCCTAAACCCTCCAACCCTATCCCT
Source organism: Cunninghamia lanceolata (assembly GCA_027924645.1). Taxonomy (NCBI): domain Eukaryota; kingdom Viridiplantae; phylum Streptophyta; class Pinopsida; order Cupressales; family Cupressaceae; genus Cunninghamia; species Cunninghamia lanceolata. The sequence goes on along the minus strand of BSBN01000232.1, from coordinate 4,868,571 downwards.
AATCCTTATACCCTCCACACTCAACTTTAACCCTAATTCCTCGACCCTCAACCCTATCCCTAAACCCTTGACCCTCAACCCTCAACATCAAACCCTAATCCCTCAACCCTTAACTCTGATCCCTCGACCTTTAACCCTAACCCTAAACCCTCAACGTCAAATTCTAATCCCTTAACCCTTCACTCTAATCCCTCAACCCTAAACCCTATCCGTATACCCTCAACACTATACCTTAAACCCTAATCCCTCAACCCTAACCCTAAACCTTGTCCCTAAACCCTAATCCCTCAACCCTCAACCCTAATCTGTCATCCGTCATCCCTCAACTCTAATCCCTCATTCCTAAACCCTAAATGCTATCCCTATTCCTAGACCCTCAACAGGCTCGATACTATACCTTAAACCCTAATCCCTCTACCCTCGACACTCTTATTTAACCCTAATCCCTTGACCATTAACCCTATCCCTCAACCTCAACCCTCAACCCTTAACCCTCAACTCTCAACATTAAACCCTAATTCATCAACCCTAAACCCTAATCCCTCAACCCTAAACCCTATCCCTAAACCATCAACCCTCAACACTATACCTTAAACCCTAATCCCTCAACCCTCAACCCTAAACCTTATCCCTAAACCCTAATCCCTCAACCCTCAACCCTAATCCATCATCCCTCAACTCTAATCCCTCATCCCTAAACCCTAAATGCTATCCCTATTCCTAAGCCCTCAACAGACTCGATACTATACCTTAAACTCTAATCCCTTATCCCTAAACCCTCCAACCCTATCCCTAATCCTTATACCCTCCACACTCAACTTTAACCCTAATTCCTCGACCCTCAACCCTATCCCTAAACCCTTGACCCTCGAACCTCAACCCTCAACCCTCAACATCAAACCCTAATCCCTCAACCCTTAACTCTGATCCCTCGACCTTCAACCCTAACCCTAAACCCTAAACCCTCAACGTCAAATTCTAATCCCTCAACCCTAACCCTAAACCTTGTCCCTAAACCCTAATGCCTCAACCCTCAACCCTAATATGTCATCCATCATCCCTCAACTCTAATCCCTCATTCCTAAATCCTAAAAGCTATCCCTATTCCTAGACCCTCAATAGGCTCGATACTATACCTTAAACCCTAATCCCTCTACCCTCGACACTCTTATTTAACCCTAATCCCTTGACCATTAACCCTATCCCTCAACCTCAACCCTCAACCCTCAACCCTCAACTCTCAACATTAAACCCTAATTCATCAACCCTAAACCCTAATCCCTCAAACCTAAACCCTATCCCTAAACCATCAACCCTCAACACTATACCTTAAACCCTAATCCCTCAACCCTCAACCCTAAACCTTATCCCTAAACCCTAATCCCTCAACCCTCAACCCTAACCCCTCATCCCTCAACTCTAATCCCTCATCCCTAAACCCTAAATGCTATCCCTATTCATAAACCCTCAACAAAATTGATACTATACCTTAAACTCTAATCCCTTATCCCTAAACCCTCCAACCCTATCCCTAATCCTTACACCCTCCACACCCTACTTTAACCCTAATCCCTTCAACCTCAACCCTATCCCTAAACCCTTGACCCTCGAACCTCAACCCTCAACCCTCGACGTCAAACCCTATTCCCTCAACCCTTAACTCGGATCCCTCATCTCTCAACCCTAACCCTAAACCCTAAACCCTCAACCCTCAACGTCAAATCCTAATCCCTCAACCCTAAACCCTATCCCTAAACCCTCAACACTATACCTTAAACCCTAATCCCTCAGCCCTCAACCCTAAACCTTATCCCTAAACCGTAATCCCTCAACCCTCAACCCTAATATGTCATCCCTCAACTCTAATCCCTCATCCCTAAACCCTAAATGCTATCCCTATTCCTACACCCTCAACAGAATTGATACTATACCTTAAACCCTAATCCCTTATCCCTAAACCCTCAAACCCTATCCCTAATCCTTATACCCTCCACACTCTACTTTAACCCTAATTCCTCGACCCTCAACCCTATCCCTAAACCCTTGACCCTCGAACCTCAACCCTCAACCCTCAACGTCAAACCCGAATCCCTCAACCCTTAACTCTGATCCCTCGACCCTCAACACTATACCTTAAACCCTAATACCTATCCCTCAACCCTTAACCCTTAAAACTTAAACCCTATCCCTACACCCTCAACACTTGACACTATATCTTAAGCCTTAAACCCTCATCCCAAAAGCCTCAACCCTCAATCCTCAAAACCTTCAACTCTAAACCCTATCCCTAATCCCTCTACCCTCGACACTCTAACCCTAACGTTGACATTAAATGTTAATCTGTCAACCCTAAACCCTAATCCTAAACCCTCAACCCTCAACCCTCAACACTATACCTTAAACCCTAATCCCTCAACCCTCAACCCTAAACCTTATCCCTAAACCCTAATCCCTCAACCCTCAACCCTAATCCATCATCCCTCAACTATAATCCCTCATCCCTAATCCCTAAATGCTATCCCTATTCCTAAACCCTCAACAGACTCGATACTATACCTTAAACCCTAATCCCTTATCCCTAAACCCTCCAACCCTATCCCTAATCCTTACACCCTCCACACTCTACTTTAACCCTAATCCCTTGACCCTAAACCCTATCCCTAAACCCTTGACCCTTGAACCTCAACCCTCAACCCTCAATGTCAAACCCTAATCCCTCAACCCTTAACTTTGATCCCTCGACCCTCAACTCTATCCCTAAACCCTAAACTGTAATCTGTCATCCCTCATCCCTAAACCTTAAACGCTATCCCTATTCCTAGACCCTCAACGGGCTCCATACTATACCTTAAACGCTAATCCCTTATCCCTAAACCCTCCAACTCTATCCCTTATCCCTTAACCCTCATGATTAATAGCCTTGAACGTAAAAAAATTTGAGTGGGACATAACACGAGCGTGTTATAACGCGCTCGCGTTATGTCAAACATGACAAAAGACAGACTTGCGGGAAAGAAAAATGCAAGGTTAAACATAACGCGAGCGCGTTATAACATGCTCGCATTATTTCTTGCTTTGGGAATCCCAAGCCTTGGGCTTGGGATTTGCTTTGGATTTCCAACCCAAAGGCTTGGAGTGCCTTATGAACAGTCACAGAAGTGTTTTTCTATATTCTTCAAAATTTCACATAATTTCGTTTGTGCTAACCCTCAGATTTGCACGTGTTTCAAGGTTGAACAAATCAAACACATGGGTAATGTTAGGCTTTCTCTTAGCTATTTGACGATATGATTTTTTTCACATTTTAACAATGTTAAGCCTTTCATCTTTAATTTCTTTTGTTTGTGTGTCCGTTTTTAGGCAAAAACCACTGTTTGGTCTTTTTTTCATTGTAAAATAACTATTCATTCAAATTTCAAAAAAATTACATATTTAAAAACTAGACTCCATTCTACAAATATTAAAAAAACAAAAAAATGATTTTCAATTAGTTTTCAAAATTTATAGGGGTAGCACGGCCAAAATTCTGTTTTTTAGGATGTGTCCACTTTAAAAATTAGTAAAAAATCAAATATTCATCAAAAAATTATTAGAAAAATCGGGCATAAACTACATGCTATTAGCTAATTTCTCACTGAAGCGATTTTAAAAATACCAAAAAAAAGTTGACCTTTTGAGGGAGCCACAAAACATGCTATGTTATGTTTTTTTGATAGAAACAACACCAATTTCTGTGGCTCCCTCTTTTGAACCCCTTAATCTATGCCATTTTCAAAACAAAATAGTAGTTTAGAAAGTAGACTCGGAGCACTACGAACATTGTTTTGGTTGCATCTCCAAATTTTGAGTGTAACTATGCTCAATTTCTCATCCAAGGCCAGTATTTCCTGATTTCAGAAAAAAAAGTGGCCACTTAAGACCCCTTTTTGGCCCCCCATCTTCTTGCACTTACCCGGCAACACCCTTTGACAAAAATGAGGCATAGATTACAATGGCGTCAACATGAATGAGGTGCTAGGAGAAACACCATCTCTTCCATGCTCTCTAGCACTTACTTCAGCTTCCATGTAGGTAGCTTGATCAATTAAATTTCTTGAGAGCATACTCAATGCTCCTAATGTCCATACTATTTCCTGTTGGTGAATGGGTGCAAGAATAGCAGGTGAAGAAGGAGCAACAATGGGTGGAGTAGGCACACATTAATTTGGATCTACATGTGCCCTTGGCCTATGATGTGGCATGCCACCACCAACACCTTGGAGTGATTTGATGTCAAAATAATTGGTCTTTAAACCCATTTCAAACTCAACCCATAATTTTCTCAAAAAATATAATGGCACCTTAGAATTGGCATGTCTCCCAAAAATTTGTTCTAATTTGAGGATGCCTACACCATCTAATTGAATTTTTTTTATTTTATTTGGAGGGATGGGTTGGTTTGTTGAAGGGTCGATAAAATATGGGGCTAGGGTATTCTTAGAAATATGTAAATAAAAAATATGCCTATACGATAGTCCATCTAAATAGAATTGCCTCCTCTCCTCCCTCTAAAGATGAATTTTTTCTAGATTTGCATCAATCGATCTAACAGAATTAACAATGGTCTGCATCAAATATGCAAACTATGTAATATGTGGGGGCATGTTTAGCTCATTTTGGATAAAATCAAAATTTGCCTCTACTATGGTTATGTTCTCATTCATAGTTGCTTACAAGTGAGCATCATTAGGTGGAGGGGTTGTGGGTTTTGCAGGAGGAGGGTTCTTTATGGGGGTTTGGGGTGGGGGCTTTAGGGGGTTTTGGGGTGGGGGGATTTGAGGCGGGGGTTCATTTTGCAAAACTTGTTCTAATAAAAACTCATATTTTGGTAATTGATCCATATGAGTAAACTTGAACTAGCTATAATTACAATAAACAAATATAAATTTAATTACTTGTATATTGAAATGTTAAATGCACAATATTTATACACTTAAAACTTGCAAATATATAAATAAATAAATCATTCTACAATTTAAATTAAAACAAATTTTGTAACATTTGAATTGTTTAAAATAAGTATCATCAAGAGAAATCTATATATGGTTTAAAATAATACATTACAATTGAATTGTAACAAGTATCATTGATTTACATAAATATGCATTTGACTTATAATTCAAAGCATTATACATCAAATTTGTATAATAATCCTATTTAATTACACAAATATAATAATTGATACCAATTGATATTTCTAGGGTTTCTAAATTGTATCATATTAAATTTTATATGTATCAAACCATTGGTGTACATATCAATTGACATCGATCGATATATCAATTTATATCGATTGATATTTTTAGGGTTTCTAAATTGTATGATGTGTTACAACTTATTCAACTAAATTCTAGTGCTTCTTGAGCTTTGTCTTTGGTGTTTTTTTAATTTTAAGCAATTTATCCACCTAATCATGTAAATTAACATAGACAACATATAATTGATTTGGTACCTCTTGTAAGGTCCAAAATAATCCCCTAAACAATTGTTTTATTTCTTACACCTTTTATTTTAGTAATTCAATTTCTTTCTAATTATTTATCCTAAATTCCTCTTTATTCTTTTCTCCTATTTTACTATTGTAATATGCTTAATTTGTTTAATAGTTGAGTTTAATAGTTTGCTCCCTTAGTTCAATAGTTTAATATTTAATTTTTCTAATATTTTCTACCTTTACATTCTTGAATTCCTGGGCTACATTATAATATGGAACTAGACATGCCCAATACTTGAATAATTTTGAGAGACAAGGGACATGATCTTAGGTCCAATCATATCTACAAGGATGTGTATTTGACAAAAAATTAAAGATGCATGAGAAATATAAGTTGAAGCATAAATAGCATATCAAAGGTCATTGTTACATTTTTAAAATCTAATGGTAGTGCTACATATAGATATGTAGAGTGGGAGAGTATTTAGATCACATAAGTAAGTTGACGAAAGTATCTGATCATGTATATAAACATCCACTACTTCATGAGGTTGAGGTTTATGTTATGCAAGTGTTATGGTGGGCATCAAGCCCTTACTTCAATATATTGGTCTAAATTTGCCTATAGTGTAAATGTATGTGACAAAGGATAGTATTAAGAAGGGATAATTTGGTTATATTGTAACCAAGGAGTAAAATCTCCTAGATTGTGCCACCATTGTAGGCACACATTATTCTTAAGTAATAAAAACTAAGGGGAATAATCTTAGGTCCAGTCATATCTACAAGAGTGTGTATTTGACAAAATTTCAAAGATGTAGGAGGAATATAAGTTGAGGTATAAATAGCATATCAAAGGTCATTATTATGTTTTGAAAATCTAATGGTAGTGCCACATATATATATGTGGAGTGGAAGAGTATTTAGATCCCATAAGCAAGTTGATGAAAGTATTTGATCCTCCATAAACATCCACTACTTCATGAAGTTGAGGTTTATGTTATAATGCAAGTGTTATGGTGAGCATCAAGCCCTCACTTCAATATATTGGTAAAAAATTACCTATTGTGCAAATGTATGTGACAAAGGATATTATGAAGAAGGGATAATTCATTTATATTGTAACCAAGGAGGAAAATATCCTAGATTGTACGCCACCATTGTAGGCATAAATTCTTCTCGAGTAATAAAAACTAAGGGAGAAACCCTAAACCAAGTTATTTGGGGATCTTCTCATACTATCCTCTAAGCTACTCTTAATGGAGCGTATATCTCTACATGAACCTACATATCATAATAGATTCAAGAATTTAGAAACTCTTGATGTTGATACTCAAAATTTATCTTAGGTCTAAGGGATAATAATTATCCTCTCAAATTTACATGGGATCCCACCTCATGGGATTAACATTATTAAAATTATAGGCACTAACTTTAGTTTATTTAGCTTGAATTACCAAATAATTATAGAAAATATGCACTCTATGACCAATGTCCAAGATTTAGGAAGATCCCTAATGCTCTTTCCCTCAATGCACAAGCCAAATATATTAAAAATTTATATTGTACCTCTAGAAAACTACCTAAAATGGAAATGAAAGGATAGTTAGTGAGGTACTTCATTGGCCCCTTAAATTCTAATTAAAATCCCTTGGGATTAAAAAAACTCTTAAATGGCCTAAATTGCACTTTACATGTGTGGGAAGATTCTAGGGTAATTTTATGATAGATTAATAGTAAACATGAGGGCTAAAAATATCACATCTAAATATAATGATCAAAGTGTCAGTGTTTATATAGTTTAGCCCAATAAACATGAGAAAGGCCTTCCACTTGAGGATTATAGGGAAAACTAACCCTTGGTTAAATCTTAATGTTAAGTAAATCCAATCTATGAAATAGGATCCTAGATATACAAATTACCTTTGTTCTAGCATTTTTGTGTTTTCTTTTGTAGTTAAAAGGAAATTACTTCACCCTAGTTTGCCATTACTCATAATGGATTTGCATGGTCTATGTTTGAGAATCCAAATAGTTTTCTTAGAACCATCCCTTCTCTTATGGAAGTGTTCAACAATCTAACATGGCATAGTTTGGGTCTAAGCATTTCTTCTAGGAGTTACGATCTTGAAATAAAACCCTCATATTTTCCAATATGTCATTCTTAGGTTATGCCCCTCCTTCACCTAGTTGGCATTATAGTGAAAATGTGTAGGTGGAATCCTCAATATAAATTAGATTTAATAACATAAATATGTAGAGAGTTGGTCACATAACATATATGAGTGTATATTTACTCTTTCAATTATATAATTGCTTTAAAATTATCTTTAATCAATTTCATATATCAATTGATATATCTAGTCAATATTGAAATTGATATTTCTAGGGTTTCTAGATTGTATCATATTCAAATTTATATGCGATATTGATTGATATTTCTATGGATTCTTCTACTATATCATATTAAATTTAATTTTATATCTATTTCAATTTTTTTTTAAAATGTGCCTGGTAAACTTTTTAACGTGACCGGCGACGCTGGTGCGACACGCCCTCTGGCTCCATGTGAATGCTTTTTCTCAGAGTAATGAACTAGTGAGGCCACAACACGGGGGACCTCATCCCCTAGCAAGAACACTTCAAACCCACAAGTTCGTTGGCCCAACGAAGGCATAAATCCTGCGAGCTCGTTGGGCCAGCGGGGGTTTGAACTCTGGTGGCCACCACTACAACTGAGCAACTTAACCACCGAACCATGCCCTTATCAGCCACATATCTATTTCAATTTCTAGTGTATATATCAATTAATATTTCTAGGGTTTCTAGATTTTGTAGATCATATTATTAAATGTTATATGTATTATTGTTAATGTATATCAATAGATATTGATCACTATATCAATTTGATATTGATATCGATCGATATATAAAAATTGATATATCGATCAATATCAGTTGATATATAATTTATTTAGAGTTTCTATTGAATCATATTAAATTTTATATGAATTGATTGTTGACTAGAAATTTTGGTTTGTTTTTGGTTTTCTTTTCTTCTATTTTGTTTTGTTTTGTTTTTGTTTTGGTTTGTTTTTAGTTTTCTTTTCTTTCATTTTGTTTTATTTTTCTAGGGTTTCTGTTGTATCATAAATTAAATTAAATTAACCTTTAAATGAATCACAAACCCTAAACCCTAGAAATATCAATCAATCTATTGATCGATATATCAATTGATATTTCTAGGGTTTCTATTGTATCATAAATTAAAATTTAATTAACCTCCAACTAAGTTACAAACCCTAAACCCTAAATTTAGGGTTTATAGATTATAGTTTAAAGGGCCTAGGGTTTAGAGTAGGTTCTAGGATTTAGAATAGGGCTTAGGGTTTATAATAGATCCTAGGATTTTCATTTTAAGTGAAAGTTTGGTTTAGGGTTTTAGGTTCGAAAAACTAAATTTAAATTAAAACATAGGAAAACAATTTATAAAAAAGACATAAAGAACACAAACAGGAAAGCCACCTACTTGAGAACACAACAGATCGGCTCTTGTGGAGGGAGGAGGTCAAAAATAATAAAAAATGAGCTTGTGGGGTGAAAAAATTTAATACCTTTTAGGAACACATAACTGTTCCTAAATAGGTACCCATTCTTTTTAGAAACATGTATGTGTTCCTAACAGGTACCCATTTAGGAATGAGAGCCTGAACTGGAATGGGTACTCATTTCATATGGGTAGGAGTTTAGGTTTGAGCACCCATTCCTAAATGGGTATGCATTTTTTATGAAACACATACCTGTTCCTATTGGGATTTTTCCCTGTGAGACTTCCACTAAAAGTGGACCCAACTTCTTGCACCCACCCTTAGGCTAATTAAGTATATAAATACTAACAATAATGATGCAATTAACATAGATTTTTTAATTAGGAGCTAGGTCAATAAATATGCTATGAATATTCATAAATTGAATGAGGATAGATGCACTTAGCTTTGGGAACAGTAATGAAGAAGTTATGGTTACATGCTAAGCTAGAATCATTCATTGTACTTGTACATAAATTGATGTTATCAAACTAGAAGATGTCTCAAGATCTTTGTAGGCTCAAAATTAGTTGTGCTTCAAACTGAGCCCTCGAGTTTGAACCTCAATGCCATGGCCTTGGTTTGGTGTATGGGAATGAACCTAGCCATGTGGAAATAAGTTGGCAGAATATCTGTCTAAGGATATGTTTTCCTTTACCTTCTTTTTGTCTGAATCTGTCAAGGTGGGGTTTACAAACTCCTTAGGGGAGATTCTTGGATTGCTAAGGTCAAGTTATCCTAGGTCAACCTTGTATACAAACCAACTTTATAGTTTTGAGTGAATGGTCAAAGACAACATGCATAGATGTGTAGATGGTCTATATGATTTTGATGTAGATTATGATTCTTTGTCCCATAGAAAATGAATTGTACTCTAGTGATTTCTCCTTCTTCAATATTGCATATGATTTTCCTTTACTAATAAGTGGACATTGAATGCCTTTAAGTACCAAAGCATAGCAATAAGGTGCACAAATGTGTGTCAAGTCAGCTCACAATGACTAGTCAAAAGAGGTAGGGATGTTGGAATTTGAATTTGAACCTTTGAATTTTAGGTTCAATCCTATGTGCCTCAAGATTGAACCAAATTGATCCCATGTAATGTGGAGCTAAACCTAAGGGCTAAAATAGTAAGTTCAAATTAGAGGGTGAATGTATGAAGATAAGTGCTAATATGGGTAGATAAAATGACAAATGTATTTGGTTTTGTGCAAATGAAGATGAGATAAACTCAAATGTATACAAATAAGGATAAAGTGGATAGGGAAAAAATATCACATCATGAACCAAACTTAATACAAAAATGTACCACTTGTCAATACATGACAACACTCCATCAAAATAGACCTAAAATAAATAGGAAGTTTTTTTTTTGTCCGTAAATGCTATTGACTGGAGCTATGAACCGATGAGGCCACAACATGGGGGACCTCATCCCCAAGCATGAATACTTTAGGTTTTGAACTTTGGTGGCCGCCACTACAACCAAAAGACTTACCACCCAACCACACCCTTAACTGCTAAAACTAAATAAGAAGTATTATAAGTAAGTTAATTTCACCATTACAAATATACTACCTTACTAACAATTATTATTATAAAAACACTTAAAAAAACATACTTAATCTTAGGATGGGAGCCAACTCCACTCAAAAAAATTTTAAACAAAAATTGAAGAGGAATCTAATCAAACCAGGGGCTAAACCGAAAGACAATGAAGTACCTTTAAACAAAAATTGAAGAGGAATCCAATCAAACCAGGGGCTAAACCGAAAGACAATGAAGTACCTGCAACAAAAGAGGAATCCAATCAAGTCAAGGTCCAAAGCCAGAGACAGAAGTGCCTGCAAACATTGGAAAAATTAAAGGGGAATCCAATCAAGCCAAGGTTCAAACCCAGAGACAATGAAGTACCTGCAAACATGGAAAACTTAAAAGGGAATCAACAAATACAATAAATCCAAAGAATATCTTAAAAGTCGATCCACGGGATAAGCGACATTTCTTTTGCAATTATGGGGTTGAAGACACTGACAACTGTAACAGAATAAAACCTGTGATTTCTTAATATGTTAAAGTTGGACATAGCAAGTCATCAAACTTCCTTGGGCAATCCAATCCAGCTTATTTTAAAAGCGAGCAGCCATTACAGGCAGAATCTTACATTAAAAAAACGCATGCGCTGATCTGTGATCTCTCAGAGTTCCTGCAAAATACTTTTCAGCTAGTAAATGGACAAGTATCAATCAACTCAGTTCCAAACAAAACCCACAACTTTAGATAAATAGCAGGAGCAGTGGGAAATCAGAAACAACAAAGAAAAAAAGAAAGCGACAATGTCGAATGGAAAGTACTCCGCCATAATAATATGTTTGACATTGATGGCGTTACCATTGGCAACTGAGGCAGCAGATCCCGATATTCTTTCAGACTTTACGACGCCAAAGGGACTCGATCCCGCGACGTTGGACGCCAATTTTTTCACACTGACAACATTCCGAGAGCTAGGGTTGAAGAAGAGTAATGTGAGCGCAACAGAGGCGAGGGTTAAAGTTCGCAAAGCATACTGTTAAGGTGCTCAAGGATGCCTTTACACCCAAGGACTGAGCACCCACTGTAAACAGTCGGCACGTTGTGGATTGTTTTCGGAATTTTCGACCTGTTTTAAGTGTCGACAGTTTAGATATACCAGTTGAATCGATCAACCTCCCTGAACATTGCCAATTCTGCTGTTGTTTACATTTCGACGAGTTGCTTGAATTTCGACAACCGATGTTTTACAATGTGCCGGCTTTTACCAGGCCTGAGAATATCTTGCACTTTGTTCGTCATTAAAATAATCCGTTTTTCTGCATATAGTTTTTTTTTTCTCTGATTACATGGTACCGCAGACACCCTACTTAAATATCATCCACTTCAATGGTCAAATCGTCAATAGCAATTTTACACCTCATTAGCAACAAAAAAATGGTAAATATTTGTCCTATTTTTATTGTCCAAAATTGACTTTTGACTATTGAAGTGGATGATATTTAAGAATAGCTGTAGGGCAGGTTCCATTTAGTCTCTGGGTATGTGCTCCTACTATTATTTAGAAAACTTCTTCCTTGACATTTCATTTAGTTGCTTATGAAACTGTCAAGCCTTGTTGTGTGGCTATGTAAAAAGATTTGATCTTGTGTCGTACTGATTTTGATGTCAATGACTTAATTAGTTTTGTTATGCACATGTATATGTTTGTAAGCGACTTTTGGTTGGTATTATTTTGATTGACATTGAAATTATAATATAAAGGTGCTTAAGGTTTACATCAAGATTATGTTTAACTAGCCGGAAACTATTAGTAAAGAATGCACATCTACAAACTTTTAAAATCTTAGTATCGCACATAAACAATTATAAGTGTGTGTATAAGGAAGAATCTTTAAGTAATATTAGCCCTTACATCATTAAGAGGTTTAATGGGTTCATCAATAAGGAATATGAATGCATGTCAATAGAAAGTGTTTTGTTGTATTGTGAAGAATAGTTTTTCCTATAAAATGAGACAATTCTATTGACTAAATAATATTTTTTTAGTGTTTTAACAATTTTTCTAGAATTTTGGGGACTTAAAAGCCCATAGAGAAAAGCCTATTAGCTAAGTATATAGAAGAAAGCAATTGCCTAAACTTGTAACATCATGTTCTTGTAAAATCATTCAACACGGACAAGCATATTGTTAAGGTGCTCAAGGATGCCTTTACACGCAAGGCTTGAGCATGTAATGCCCTGCCATGCAACCCTAGAGAGTTAAGTTCAACTAAGCAATAAAAAGGTGGATTTAAAAAAAAATAGAAACAATGATAACAACACATAACTTAGTCTGATAACAACAAGTTAAATTAACATCTCTAGGGATAACATAACTGCATTATTGTTAATTAAGCAATATTCAACCACATACATAGCTCATGCAAATAAATCAAAGAGTCAACTATCAACTTTTATTACATCATCGGATAGATACATCATCCTTTCAATAATAATTACAAATTCAAATAGTGTATCCTATAAAAGGAATTACATAATTTCAATGATACATAAACTCTTTCCTGAATACATTAATTTACACAATGATCTCCACTGATACAAAAGTCCAGGTGCAAATAGTACAATGTTTGACCTTAAATACAGATGCAAAACTAGAAATATGAGAGATACATCCTCGAGCCTCGACACCAAAGAACCAATGGAATAGAGCACAACCACCCGACCATGTGGAACCCTGAGGTCCACCCCCCATGCTAGGAGATAACAATGAGGTCCCATAACATAACAAACATAGTACAATGGACTACTGATGCAAGACTAAACACAATTAGTCATGACAGACAACACCATCAAAACATCCAGAGGTGAACATAAACAAGAGAATATTGACATCAGAATGGGAAAACTAGATTGCAGTAGGATAGAGTGTCATCACATGGTCCTACATGGGTTACCCTGACAGTCTTTCACTAGACGCCGACCCCCATCTATGGTTACCCTGACAGTCTCTCACTAGATGCCGGCCCCATAGGGTGACACATGCAGAAATAATCTTCCTTTCGTGAAGACAAGGAAGTTGCTCTTGCTAGCGAGGCTTTCTCATCCCATCCTTGGTCTAGACTAGCACCATAGGCATGGGTGAGAATTCAATTATCTTGTTTAATGTGAATGACTACCCATCCCCCTAAATTTTATTATTAGATTATCACTTGTTAATTACTTCCAATGGGTTACCCTGACAGCTACTTTGGGTACCAGCCCCACATCGAAAACCACTCCCCTTCCTACATCTAGATACCCTACCCACCAAACAAGAATCAACAATTTGACAATTATCCAACAATAATACAAGGCATCTCTCCTCTTACATGAAAATAAAACCATCAATTCAAAAACTCAAATCACTTTTTCCATAATGCCATACGTCATGACCTCATACAACATAGAAAGTATCATAAACTCATCACTACCTCGAGGTAATGCATAAGATCGACACACCCTAGGCCTCTGAAGCGACACAACTAGAAAGGTAAAAGAAAACAAGTACAAATAACCCATTTTCTAAGTTGATATACATAGGTTTGTATTTTCAACAATATGAACTACAAAAAGGAATTTACAATAAAGTTAATGTTTAAAACTCAATTAAGGACATTATACCACCTTTTAACATAATTCAAACTATATTAATTTTAAACATTTAAGTTATGAAACTTATGAATACACTAATCTTTTCTTAGTACATAACAATTTAGTATGATGAATATATTCTTTTTAAATGGTTTAATCCTAATGTTTAGATTTACTATATTCTAATTAACCATCTCAACAATTTACACCACTATTAAATTAAAGAGACACCCACCTATAACTAACTAAAATAACAAATACAAGCAACAAATTAATTAGGATTTAAGTTCAAAATTGTTAATAAAGAGTCAAATGTAGTTTTATATAATAGATAGATATTAGAATAGAATCTATATGTTGATTAACTAAATTGACTAATCTTTTAGTCGATAATGTAGATACCCTTAATCAAATCTATTAAATAAATAGACTTACTATGAAGAAATGGTACACATAAAACTCAATTAAATATATTTATTTCCAATAATTATTTACTAACTTAAATACTTCTAACCTAATAGAAATATGAAGAATTAACTACCATAATTACAAATATATTCAGATCACTAAAAATGATCGACGAAAGAGATTTGATGAATTTAAGAGAAACTAGAAATTGTTCATTAAAACACAAGTCAGAAAATCTCTTTGAGGCAGCAAGTTACTATAAAATGAGGACTTTCCGTACTTGTCATCAGATAGTTTTAAGAAAGAATTGGACGCAATAGAACATAGAGAGAGAGAGACTAAGAAAATGGTTAAAGAATCCAATTGGTGAACGATCTGGTTTCTTTAGAGGGGTCAAATGATGAAGGCACGCTAGGTACGTTGCAAGATTGACAAGGTCTAATAGATGTTTTTGAAGGCCAAGAGAAAAAGGGTAGGTCATTGAATTCCAGTCTCAACATAATATCAATTATTATTGGCTGACATGGATCGACGCCATAGAAACAACCAATGGTTAGGGTTTATAAGATAACAAGAGATTTTAGATGCTAATGGAAATATGAAAAGTTGTGCATATAAATAAAATACTGTATGGCAACGGGATATATAGAATCATCATTTATAATGCATGCAGTTACAAGGAGACAGCCGACAAAAACCTTTAGCAATCTCTACTCTAGGCAGATCGACGAACCCTCAAATTATTTCCAACAGTTTTCAAAGAGGAGGAAACCATAGTAAATCGTCCCCAGGTCGTTTAAATGTTCTTCAAACAATTTAAAGCATGTCAAATGGCAATTCAGTTTCAAGTAAATAACTCAGGCGAGTCTGTCAAATCACAAGATTTGATGAGAGCAACGGTTTAAAGGAAATAACTCAGGCGAGTCTATCAAATTGTGAGCTGATTTAAAGCAAATAACTTAGGCAAGTATATCAATCGCAAGGTAGAAGAGCTGAAGGGAAGTATGAACAAGAAAAAGAGTTGCCTTAGTCAAAGCATCTAGGAACAAGAAATTTTAAAGGCTAGTAATGATAATGTAAAGTTACAGATGATTTAGATTTGTTGATAAATTTGAATTATCTACCTAAGCAAGCCTCAGTGAGGCTGCATGCAGGGAATAACCAAGTGGGTTTATTGCAGGGAAGGCACACCCATGAAGCAAAAATTAATAGTTGCATAGTAAGGACAATGGTGGAGGCAAATGAGGAATCACATGAAAACCATGGACACAATAGGTGACAAGAAGCATCAAACAGAGACTCAACTAATTTTCATCTTTTAGAAAAAAAAATTATTTAATACTTTAGTTAACATACCTAGAAATACCATTCGAGCCTCCTGGTCTGAATCCTCCCGCTAATTTTTTATTTCTTTTCCTTATTCTAACTTTTCTTCTACAAACTTTTTCCCCAAAATCCTCTTGTGTTCCCCAAATCTTCCTCCTCTCAAATATTATCCCCCATCACAAAAATAGTCAAAACCAATTAATTCTCCACTCCAACATTTTCGTTATAGGAATCCACTTCCTCCAATATAATAAATGCATTAAATTTTCCAATACTAGGGAGATTCTCCCAAACTGAGAAAAAAATACAACTCACTAAAATAAATTAATTCATGATAGTGTCTTATAATTTACAAGAATACTTTATTCAAATAATAATATACTAATTATTCATAATTTTATCCATTATTATTATTATTATTATCTATAAAAATTATTAATTTAATTCCTACTGAATTCGATTATTTAATATTCTTCAAATTTCATGTTATTTATTTAACAAAATAAATAAATATTTAATATACCTAAAACTTACTATTATTTATTTACAAATATAACAATAATCTATTTGATGGAACCATAGATCAGCAAAACAACACAGAGACCACATACCAAGGAACAACAGATACTCAAAATCATGCTCCCATTGACCAACTAACGAAACCCGAGACTGAGCACTCATCCTCATCAAGGATGGTGACAAACTGAGGGACCTTATGTTATCTCCCTTCCACAACATCCATTGGTATGAAGGCACACTCAAACCTGCCAATTCAGGTGGAGTCGATGCCTGGTACCTACAATCCTACAACAAACCAAAAGTGTCGAATACAAACATTTATATATATATATATATACATCCAAACAGGCACATAGTGACAGGGAATCACAGTGTAGTAGGGTACTCAACATGAGTAATACTACACTGTCCCTTCACAAACACATCACAAATATCCACATTAAACAAGTTCATCATTAACTAATCCACTAATAACACATCGTCAGATAGTCGCATAAAACATAATAAAACTAATCTACATAATCGCATAAAACATAATAAAACTAATCTACATAATCAATTAACCCATAACTGATCATATAAAAATCATAATGTCAATAGTGTCATCATAGTAACATCAATGAATGTCATCATCAACATCAAAATAGTAAATCCATCATCAAAATATGTCATAATGTCTAGCAATAAAGAAATAACTAACAGTCTGTCAGAAAGCCAAAATGAGGGGCACTACAGAGCGCCCACCGTAAACAGTCGGCACATTGTAGTGCCGATTGTTTTCAGAATTTTTGACCTGTTTAAATGTCGACAGTTTAGATAGACTAGTTGAATCTACCTCCAAAACATTGTCAATTTTGTTGTCACTTGCATTTCGACAAGTCACTTGAATTTCGACAATTGGATGTTTAAGGTTTACCAGGCCTAAGAATATGCTGCACTTTGTTCTTATTAAAAAATCTTTTTTTCTGCATGGTAGGGCAGGTTCCACTTAATCTTTGAGTATGTGCTGCTAATATTATTTAGAAAACTCCATCATTGACATTTTCATTTAGTTTCTTATGAAACTGTCAAGCCTTGTTGTGTTGGCTATGTAAAAAGATTTGATCTTGTGTTTTATTGATTTTGATGTCAACGACTTAATTAGTTCTGTTATGCACATGTATATGTTTGTAAGTGAAGTCCTTTTGGTTGGTATTATTTTGATTGATATTGAAATTCTAAGATGATGGTACTTAAGGTTTACATCAAGATTATGTTTAACTAACCAGAAACTATTAGTAAAGAATGCACATCTACAAACTTTTAAAATCTTAGTATTGCACATAAACAATTATAAGTGTGTGTTTAAGGAAGAATCTTTAAGTAATATTAGTCCCTAAATCATTAAGAGGTTTAATGGGTTCATCAATAAGGAATATGAATGCATGTCAATAAGAAGTGTTTTGTTGTATTGTGAAGAATAATTTTTCATATAAATGAGACAATTCTATTGACTAAATAATATTTTAGTGTTTTAACAAATTTTCTAGAATTTTGGTGGCTTAAAAGCCCATAGAGAAAAACCTACTAGCTAAGTATAGAGAAGAAAACAATTGCCTAAACTTGTAACTAAAAAAGTTTCTAGAAGATGTTAGTCTTGAAAAGAAGATAGGAGGTGGATTACATTAAGATATATTACTAAATGCAAACAAAATTATTTTTCATAGAAGAGGAGAGAGGAGGATTGTGCAAAACATGCCTGATGAGGAAAACACCTAATCACCTCAAAGTGATAAGAGGAGAAGACTGGGATCTAAGACATCTACAATTCAAAATAATTGAAAGTAAGTTCTCTTAAATTTTTTAATACTAAATTGTAATAATTAGTAGAACCTAATATATTAGAAGAGTATTGGCATTAGAATGGATGAATATGTTGTAGAAACAATAAATTTCATGTAGCTATGAAGTTGAAATTGTTGTTTATCTATCTTCTAGATTTTGTATATTGGAAAGAATATATTTGTCAAACATTTCAATCAATTTGGTTTATATATCTTTAATCTCATAGGGACATTTTGTCAAACAATTAAATCATGCAAGGGCATATTATTCAACAATTCAATTCAATTACATGCTCAAAACAATAGATTGCAATATTTAGAAATAATGAATCATACCATGTAAATGGTTGTAAGTTTTTACTAACATCATGAAATGATAATCGATGCTCAATATTCAATAGTATTCAATGCTAACAAATTGAAAAGAGAAGAGAAACTTCAAAGAAATCCTAGAAACAAAAAAATTGCCAAAGAACATAAGATAAACTAAATAAAGATATAAGATGTTTGGAAAGAGCGCCAAGATGAGAGACAAAAGAAAATTGGACAAATAGATGATTTTAAAGGAAATGTGCAAGCACTTTATAAAATGCATATGAGTCATAACATGTATTTTTTATGGTACTTACCAAACCATAATGATCACATGTTATAAACAATTTTAAGCTTTAATTTATGTTGTAAATAGTGAGTATGCATTATTCATGATATAATTCATTTTTTCCATATCTCACTCATTAGGCTTGGACCCCTCTTTTAGCTCCCAAATTTGTGTTTAAAGCATAAAATAATAAATTCAAATTCCATCCTTGTCGGCATTTGCATTTTAAAATGAAACTTCTCTAAAACTACTACCAAAATGTCAAGCTACTTCTTATCTTTCTAGCCATATATATATATTGAATATAACTTTAGGTATTTATTTTTATTTTCTTCTAATAGTGTCTTCATATTCCTCAAATACACATGTATTACTTTTCCTTCATAAATTTTGATCCATCTACCTAAATTTGAAAAAATATGTAAAGATTATTATATGCTTCATTCTATACACATTAGAAAAAATTGCATTTTAAATTATTTTTGTGAAAGTTATTTAATGTTCATGCTCAACGATACATTTTTCAAGATGCATCCACTTCAAAAAGTTACAAATAAATTTAATAAATAAATATGTAACTTGTAGTACTAGCTCTTAGCTATCTTTCTATCAATTGGTTTTGAGAATTACTTAACATACAAAAAAATGGGGGGTTTGTTATATTTTAGTGGAAAAAAATATTTTTGTGTGTGCTTAGTGTTTGACCCTCTTAATCTTAACTATTTAAAAAATCCTTAGTAGTTTAGAAAATAAACTCAGAGTGTGTGAGGCCCACCCTTTTTGTGGTGAGCTTATTTGCACTAATAGACTGATTATTGTTTTGTCACTCCTTGATATTAGACATGTTTGACTATGGACTTATGATCCTATTGGTAGGTTATCTTAGACATTGGTACCATGACTAGAATAACTTGATTTTACCTCACATATGATGATCTAATTTGTAGATAGCTATGTTATTTTTGATTTTTTTGTGATGGATGTATGTCGCATTTTCCTTCCATTACCATGATTTGATTCAAAACATGATTTCAATTATGCTTTAAATTATTCAATTAACCTAATTGGTTTTGAATTGATAATGATTATCTATGCTTAGTATATTAGTGTAATGGACTTGAGATGTCACTATGTGATTTTGTGAAATTGAAATTGAATTGGTATGCAAACTGGGATGATTAAATGAATTATGATTGTCAATTGGATTATGAAATTTGTGTAGTTTGTAATTGTATTTGAAATCTCATTTCAAGTTGCTTCGGCTATGTATTGGACATATCAATGTGTGTCATTGAGTGTGTAGGTAATTTCCATGGCTAATAAAAATTTGAAACGTGTCTTCTAGAAACTTCAATGTGATTTACTCCAGTAATACTTGACCTTAGTCCATAATGGAGACTAAAGTCTTTATTTTAGTATAAATGTTGTAATGTGAAATGTTGGATGTCAATTATTATTTTTTATGTGTTCTAAGGTTGGTTGGGTTGGATTGTGAGATGAGTTGTCATCCTTGTTATCAAAACTCAGATTTGTTTTTAATAGGGTTTTTAAAGGGTCTATAAATATCATTTTCTTCTTCTTTTTTGGGTGTTTTTAAGGTCCTAGGGCAAGTACCTATATATTAGGTACTTGTTGGGCTACATATCTTGGACTTGAACAAGATATGACCCTTCCCAAGTTCCTTGAGAAGAATGTGACAAAAATTAGCTTGAGGGAGAAGGATGAACTTGACTTGTCACCATCCCCCCTCTCCTAAGTTCATGTATGTTGGTGTGTCAATCCCAGGCCTCACATATGCAAGAGCATTCCTTGGAACTTTCATGAAGGAGAGTGTACAAAGCACACTGCTCTTCTCCATGTCTCATACATGTGTGATAATTTGTGGGGACTAGGTGCTCTTTGGGATGGGTGAGTGGATGTCGTGTGTCACCCTCTCATTGGAAGATAATAGATGATATGGAAAGCCTTATTTGTAACCCTCTCAAGGGTTTAAAGGCAATTTTTTTGTTCATTTTTCATGGGGCTTTTATAGAGAGAGTGAGAGAGCTTGGGGGAGGTTTGACTTAAGTGAAGGAGACTTAGAGTCAAGTTATTGAAGGGATCCCATCAAACACTCACCAAATCCTTGGAAATCTTGGAGAAGTAGGCTCTCCATGCTTCTTACAATGTATACATTTTATCTTTTATTTAGTTCCATGTTAATGGACTTTTTATTGTTTGTTAATGCCCTTGGGTTGTATCCTTGTGGTTTTATGTTATGTTGGGTGTGGTGGTGGTGTTCTATTGTTTGGGAATGACTTTTTGTGAGGGAGAATGTTGTGATGGGTTTGGATATGATATTAATGGGGAAGGTGTTAGAAACTCGTGTTGAGCCCTTCTCTTTACTTTGTTAGTATAGTGTGTGGGACACATATGCTTTGTAAGTCGTCCGGTGAGTATATTGTATTATCTCACATTCATGGGAAGTAATAGTTGTTTAGATTAAACTTAGTATATAAGTATGTGTTGAGGCCAATGAAGGCATCCACGAATTTATTGTATTGAGCTTGTTCAAAGGAGGTTGACCCCTCGAAGTGGCTTGCGATCAATAAATTCCTTTTGTGTTTCTACTATTTCTATTATTTCGTGCATTTTTCATTATATTGTTGCAGGAGGTTCCTCTCATCTGGCATCATAGCGCTTTCTTGGGCTCGTTGGGTGGAATTTTTGTAGAATTTTTTTTCTGCAGTGGCCTCCAGGCGCTGTGATTATTGCAATAGTTCTTTCTTTTTTGCATCTGTATTGTTCATTTCAATTGCAAGTTTGGATCAGGGAATAACCCTATCCGCTTAACTGTGGGAAGTGCCTGGGCATAGCCCTAAAACTCATTGTGAGGAGTACCACAGGAACCTTGAAGTAGCTGGCCCATTAAGAGGACCTGCCAGTGAAAAGGGCAACAGCCCCTACCTGATTGACTAGTTCCCATTCATGAGGTAAACCAAGAGCTGTCATTTGTCGCAAAGCGGTTATCAGTTTTACTTGAGCCATGGAGTGAGGGGTACTAGGCCCCAATACGCAAGCCGTTAGACAACATTGGTGGTTGAGTGACTCCCCTGAACCTTTAGGCAACCAAACATACCTAGGGCCCATATCTATTGTCAGCCAGAAAATCATTGATTGAATATGTCCAGAGCCGTTTGCAGATCATTCAGTGAAAAAAATTCATTTTTTTGCCATATCTTCCTTTCTTTAGCTCTGTTTCCTCTCAAAATTCACTGGAACCCCTGGAATTTCATTCTGCATATTTCCTTCCTTAAGGACCCTATCATAAATTCCATTTATCGAAGCCAGAAATCCCACATTTGTCTATTTTTAGGGTTTGCCATAACTTCTTCGATTCTCACCCAATAGCCTTCAAATTTTGCCATAGTGTTCATTTCCTATTTTTGCTCCTTTGTTCCTCTTGGACAAATTTTCCCATTCTTTCACCACACTTCTGAAATCCCCATTTTCTGCTTCCTTGTCCCTCAAAAAGTGTCCAAAACCTAGTCAAACCCCAATTACCCATCAGAGTTTTTCCCAAATCCAAATTTTCCTTTACTAAAAAAGTTTATGTTTTTATTTTTCTACCCATTCCCCAAAAAAAAAAAATTCTCCTGGCTATGGTTGTCACCCACACAGAAGCAAAAAACATGGAGGATGAACTTGCAGCCCTCAAGACCAAAATCCAAGATCTGGATGAAAAAAATCTCAGCCTCAATCTTCAGCATTCAGCCATGAATAATAGATAGCAGCCAGAGTCTTTTGCAGACACTTAGTTCTCTTCTTCTAGCAATTTTCGAGGGCCGAAGCTTGATTTTCCTTGCTTCAATGGTGAAGACTCGATTGAATGGATATAACAGGTAGAATAGTATCTCAGTATGCATAAGACTTTTGATGTCAACAAAGTCCCACTTGCATCCTTTCATTTGGAACATGAAGCGCTTCAATGGTTCCGTTGGTACATCAAGGCTCATGAAGAGCCAAAATGGACAGATTTTTGCAAACTCATTTTGTAACGATTTGGCCCTAGTGCTTTTGATGACTTCACAGGAGCACTCACTAAACTTCGCCAAATAGGCACTGTGAGAGAATATCAGACAGAATTAAAAAAATTGACCAATCACACTGAGGGATTGTCTGATGAATTCTTCAAGAGTTGTTTTGTTAGTAGTCTGAAGGATGCAATCCGATCTGAGGTTAAAATGTTTCATCCCAGCACAATGATGGAAGCCCTAGGGTTGGCTAAGTTGGCAAAGGACAAGATCATAGCTCAACAGCACTCCAAATCCAATTTTGTTCCATTCAAAAATATGGTTTCCCAAAGACCTCCAATCACACCAGCTCATAAAACAACTCCTATCAAGTATTTGACTGAAACAGAGATGTGGGCACGTAGAGAAAAAGGGCTTTGTTATAATTGTGATGAGAAGTTCTCTCGAGGACATAGATGTGTTCAGAAAAAGATCTATCTCTTGGATGTGAATTCTCTGGCTGCAACTAAAGCTTATGAAGATGCTCAGGATACAATAGATGATCAGGTTGAAACTCAACAGCCGCCTGTTGACCTGACTTCTCAGGAAGACCACCCAGAGATCTTTCTCCATGCTTTAGCAGGAGTCACCACCCCACAAACCATGCGGGTCAAAGGTTACTTCAAGAAGCTCCCTCTTATAATACTCATTGATTCTGGTAACACTCATAACTTCATTGACCCTCAGATCACCAAACAAGCTAATTTTTTTATCCATCCTTGCTCCAGCTTTGAAGTCATGATTGCCAATGGGGGCACATTAACTTGCAAAGGGAAGTGTTGCAATGTGCGTATCTCTATTGGAGATTATAACCTATGCTCTAACATGTTTGCCTTGCCCTTAGATGGATGTGATGTGGTTTTGGGCACTCAGTGGTTACGCACACTTGGACCCATCTTATGGGATTTTGCTGAACTTTGGATGTAATTTTCAGACAATGGGCAAAAACACACATTGAAGGGCTTACAACTAGGGTGTCATCACTCAGCTCCATTCCATTCAAATGAAACCATCAGCGGTCTCCACTACTCCTTCGGATCTACAACAAATTTTGGATAGGTATGCATGTGTATTTGCCAAACTAGTGGGATTGCCACCTTCACGACTAGAGGACCACTGTATTCAGCTCCTTCCTAGAAGCATTCCTCCCAACATCAGGCCCTACCGCTACCCATTTCACCGAAAGACAAAGATTGAGATGCTCGTTCGAGACTTACTGAAGCAAGATGTTATTCGCCCTAGTACCAGTTCCTTTTCTTCACCAATTCTTCTTGTCCGAAAAAAAGATAGGTCATGGCGCCTCTGCATTGACTTTTGAGCACTTAATCACATCACAATCAAGGATAAGTTTTTGATTCCTATTGTGGATGAGCTTCATGGTGCTCATTTTTTCTCCAAGTTGGATTTTCGTTCTAGGTATCACCAAATTTGGGTTCATGAGGATGATATCCCTAAAACGGCTTTCCACACGCATGATGGCCACTATCAGTTTTTGGTCATGCCCTTTGGCCTCACTAATGCTCCTTCAACATTCCAGGCATTGATGAATAAAATATTCTAGCCCTACTTGCGAAAATTCATTCTGGTCTTCTTTGATGATATCCTCATCTATAGTAAAACATGGGCTGAGCATCTCCAACATCTAGATCTCATATTGCAACTTACTGCAACTTCTCTCCAATCATCATCTCTGTGCAAAACAGTCTAAATGTGTTTTTGGCTAGGAGGAAGTGGAGTACCTCGGGCATATTGTTTTAGCCCAAGGGGTTTGAGTGGACCCTACAAAAATAGATGCCATGTAAAATTGGCCGCATCCTCAGACACTCAAGAGCCTCTGTGGTTTTTTGGGACTGACAGGATACTATTGCAAGTTTGTCAAGGATTACGGGAAGATTGCAGCTCCATTAACAGCTATGTTGAAAAAGGATGCTTTTACATGGACACCTGTTGCTGAGTGTGCAATTGAAAAATTGAAACAAGCTATGTGTACTACACCTATTCTAGTTATGCCAGATTTTTCCAAGACCTTAACTATTGAGAGTGATGCTTGCAACAATGGACTTGGTGTTGTTCTCCTTCAAGATGAACATCCCATTGTGTTCACCAGCAAAGCCCTTTCTGGTAAGAATTGAGTACTCTCTACATATGAGAAGAAAATGATGGCTATTTTGCATGTAGTATAGAAGTGGCAGCCATACCTAGTAGGGAATCATTTCTGCATCAAGACTGATCACCAGAGTCTAAAATATTTCCTAGAACAACGGGTCTCCTCCATAGCACAACAGAAATGGGTTAGCAAACTCATGGGTTATGACTATGAGATCACTTACAAGAAGGGTAAGGACAATATTGTGGTAGATGCTCTTTCTCACACATTTGATGACCAAGCTTCTCTTTTAGCTATTTCTATGCCTGATCCAAATTGGTTGGAATATGTCCAACAGGGATATGTCAATGACTCTTCATTATCTCAAATCATCCAACAGTTGGCCAATAACCCTTCTATTGTACCGCATTACTCTTGGGATGGTGCTTCTCTAAGATACAAGGGTCATCTGGTGCTTCCTTAGAGCATAGATCTTCAACAGGCTATCTTCTATGAACTCCATGCTTCTCCATCAGTAGGGCACTCTGGGTTCCTCAAAACTTATGAGCGGGCACGGCGTAACTTCTTTTGGAAGGGAATGAAAAGGGCAATTCAACAGATGGTGGCTGAATGTGATACCTACATATGTAACAAGGGTGAAATGACACTCCTTCCTGGATTGCTTGAACCCTTGCCCATCCCTACACGGATTTGCACAGATATTTCTATGGATTTCATTGAGGGGCTCCCTAAATCTGGAGGGAAGATAGTTATCTTGGTTGTGGTTGATTGCCTCTCCAAATATAGTCATTTTTGTGCCCTCAGCCATCCCTATATAGCCTCCTCAGTCGCACAAATTTTCATGGACCAGATCTTCCGTCTTCATCGCATCCCTTCTTCCATTGTCTCAGATCGTGATGCAACTTTCACCAGTCATTTTTGGATAGAACTATTTCGCCACACTGGCACCAAACTAAAGATGAGTTCCAGGTATCACCCACAAATAGATGGTCAGACTAAAATTATCAACAAATGTTTGGAAACTTATCTTCGTTGCTTCACCTCAGAACAATAGCATTAGTGGGCAAAGTGGCTCCCTATCGTTGAATGGTGGTACAATACCTCCTACCACATTGCATCTAAAATGACTCCATATGAAGCAGTCTATGGTTAGGCACCACCAATGCTCCTTCCATACACCCCCAATAGTTCACTAGTTCAGGCAGTCAACACAGTTCTCTGAACCAGGGATCAGATTCTTCGCATCTTGCAGGACAATCTTCACATGGCAAGAAATCGAATGAAACAACAAGCCGATCAGCACCATTCTGAGCGTACTTTTCAAGTAGGTGATATGGTTTTTCTTTGTCTACAACCATACAAGCAATCATCCTTGAAACTCAAAGGGCGTCATAAGCTAGCTCCAAAGTTCTATGGCCCATATAAGGTTCTTCAGAAGATTGGGTAAGTTGCTTATAAATTGGAGCTTCCTCCTTCTTCTCGTGTTCATCCAGTATTTCATGTCTCTTGTCTAAAGAAAGTTCTTGGCACCAACATCAGAGCACAAACTGTTTTACCAGAACTAGATAATGAAGGATCCATCATTTTGGAGCCAGAGGCAATCCTCGATAGGCACACTTGTCAGCTTCGCTCTCAATCCATCATAGAGGTATTAATTCAGTGGTACAGAATGCAACTAGAGGATGCTACATGGGAACCACTCCTTCAGATTCAGCAACAATCTCCACATCTTAAGCTTTGATGACAAAGCTTTTCTAAGAGGGAGGGGATGTTAGGAACCTGTGTTTAGCCCTTCTCTTTACTTTGTTAGTATAGTGTGTGGGACGCATATGCTTTGTAAGTTGTCCCGTGAGTATATTGTATTATCCCACATTCATGGGAAGTAATAGTTGTTTAGATTAAACTTAGTATATAAGTACATGTTGAGGCCAATGAAGGCATCCACGAATTTATTGTATTGAGCTTGCTCAAAGGAGGTTGCCCCCTCGAAGTGGCCTGCGATCAATAAATTCCTTCTGTGTTCTTGCTATTTATGTTATTTCGTGCATTTTTCATTATATTGTTGCAGGAGGTTCCTCTCAAAAGGGTTATTCTTCTTCCCCACCATATGAATCCTAATTATATATTCTTTTGTGTGTGTAGATCCTTGGGTAGTCTTGGGGATTATTTCAATGTTGTTATTGCATATGTGAAAGTATTTCACCTTTGTGTTATGCACCCAATTTTTCTAGAGGGCCTCCTAGCTCAGGGGTGGGCTTGTGAGAAAGCCCTATGGTTTGGAGGCAAGAAACATCCATTGGCCTTGTTGGGAAGTTTTTCATTTATAAGTTTTGTGGGGATTTAAGAGATGGTGGTACTTACCTAATGGAGGGAATAGTCTTGCTTTTTATACTTTCATGTCATAAAACTCCCCACAATGATGGAAGAATGATAAGATTTCCTTAGAATGTATCATAACTCTAATGTGTTTAGAAATGTTGAATGTAATCTAAGAGAGTAACAATTTCTATTGTAGAAGAAATTTAATTTGAAATGTATGTTGAAATACTCCTATTGGTTGTAGAAGTTAAGACAAGAAATTTCTTTGGTAGATTTTTACTTCTTACAAAACTAGAAAATCAATATCTTTCAATATGTTCATATGCATGAAAATAGTCATCTTATGAGAAAATCATTATCTTTCAATATGTTCAT
Source organism: Cunninghamia lanceolata (assembly GCA_027924645.1). Lineage (NCBI taxonomy): Eukaryota > Viridiplantae > Streptophyta > Pinopsida > Cupressales > Cupressaceae > Cunninghamia > Cunninghamia lanceolata. The sequence continues at coordinate 4,840,818 of BSBN01000232.1, read as the reverse complement.
ATGCATGAAAATAGTCATCTTATGAGCACAGATCATTATCTTTCAATATGTTAATATGCAAAGAGAAATAAACATGCATTTATTGTTTACACTTCATCTAACATATTGTCATAGATTTAGTTAGGAATTTTAGGACACATTTATGTTATCTTGCCTATCCCTTCTTATGGGAAAATATACACAATGCTGATCTTGATTGAATATTATGTGAATATGAATGTGTTGCTATATGTTTGTACAATATAAATGTAGAAATCTATTATATTACATGGCTTGGAATGTTTAGTCTCAAATCTCTTAGTAATGAAACTATCTTCTCCTACCAATGAGTAAATTTATTGTTATCAATATAGAGACATTTATCTTCTAAAATTGATTTGTAAACAAAAAATGTTCTTCCTCTTTATTTACCTAAGTTTTATTTTATATAAACTCACTTGGAAGTTATATGAATGAAATTAGTATATATGTATGTATGTAGATATGTACATATATATGTAGATATGTATATATGTGTGTGTATATATACATATACATATGCATATATACATATATATAGATGTTTAGTTAGGAGGTAAATTTTATATATATAATTGTATACACAAAATGTAGACCAAAAATAAAGGATTCAAATGCAAATATAAAAAACCCTTAATCTACAATTAAAGCAACTTAGTTTGAGCAAATAAATCAAATAAAATTGAATAAAACATAAATGTTACACAAATTGATTCATGTTATACCATAAGGTAGTTATGCTCGAATGTTGATAGGATGTGGTTGCTCACAAACCAACAACATGATGTTGCTCTGATAACTTTGATTGTGAAAATGACTCACATAAGGATCCATTTATAGATTTTTGGATTTAATGATCAACGATCAAGATTGGTTGAGAGATTAATGATGAGGATTGAGTTGGTTGGGTAGTTGAAAGATGGATGGTGGAGGATAAAAGAGATTTTTTAATTTTATTTTGAATTTGTGGGAGATGGTTAGAAAATGAGTGGTGGAGAATAAAAGAAATCTCTAATTCTTTTATTCACTTTTGGGTGGTTGAGTGGAAAAAGAAAGATTTAATAAATGAATATTTATTAAATCATATGAAGTGGGAATGGGATTGAATAAATAAATAAGAATTTATTTATTTAGTCCACTTAGGAAAAGTTGACTAATTAATTAAATAATTTATCTTAATTTATTTAATTAATAGTATAAAAATATGGTAGGCATGGCTAGGACGGTGGGTGATTTTTAGGTGTCTACATTTTGCCCCTCTTTGAGATGATGTTGTGATTGAGAGAAGCAATGTTGTTTCAAAGTAAAATAAAATATAGATGTTTAAGATGAGCAAGGATGGAAAAGGATGGGGTTTATAGGAGGAGGGGTATGATGCCCCCTCGAGAGGATAGGCAGTTGTGAAGGACATGAGTAGGCTCTTGAAATGGATGGAAAGGAAATATGAGGACAGGGGATGGGAAAGGAGAGTCATGCTGAGTGGTGTGAACAACCTGATGCTTGATATAACACTTGGAATTATGTACCATGATATAAAGGCCATGGTGACGTTGTGTCAAATGCATAAAGGATTGAAGGTCAAAAGCAAACATATGCTAATGGAATCATGATATGAAAGACCATGATGTCCTTGTGGTAGGAATGTTGCAAGGATTGATGTAGATGTAAGATAGAATGATAACACACACAAGAAAATCAAGCAAGCATGCATAAACAATGCAAATACAAACATGATGGTGCCCCTGGTCAAGCTGAAAATCGATGATTGATTGATGATGATGATAAGATTGTTGATGTGGGAACGATATATCCCAAGAACAACATGAGGATTGGGAATGATATATCCCAAGGATGATGATTGATTGATTTAAGTTTATTAGGATTTACAATAAGGTTGGAAACAAAACCATTGGATGCTTTAGGATGATTAGCTAGATTGCTTGGCAAGATGTGTGGATGAGGATTGCTTGCAGAGAATTAATTTCTTTGGGATTTCTAGTGATTACTACATTGGATTGCTTTGGATGACTATACTAGATTTCTTTTGTATGGCTACATTGGATTGCTTTTGGATGGGATTATTGTCTCCATATGATGACTATTGACAAGGGAGCATCAAGTCTAGAAACAAGGATGGGAGATAGTTTGATTTAAGATGATGGGGTAGATGGATAAGATGGATGGATTAAGGGAGTATCAACTGTGGATGGAAAGAAGGATGGATGTTAGATGGATGAAAGGGTGTAGGATCTCCAAGGACCATGTCACAAAGGAAAAACATGCCCCTACTATGCAGATGTGACTCAAGATGCTGGACTAAAAGGATATACAATATGGCACAAGTGATAACAAGATGTTTGGGAGATTTATTGCAGAAGGATTTTCTATGTCAAGAGTTATTAAAACAAGCTTCAAAATCCTACCTTTTAGTCCCAAGTCTGATTCTTCTCTATCTGCATCAATTCTTCTTTCATAGTCTTTACCCAATTCTCATCATTGCAAGCTTCATTCACGGTCTTAGGTTCAATCTTGGAAATTAGACAAAAATTTACTTGTTCTTCAGTAGCTCTTCTTCTAGTCAGGATTCCTTTGCTCTTATCTCCTATGATTTGATCTTAAGAATGATTAAGTTTTACATACCTTGGTGTCTTGGTAGCACTTTCCAGAGCTTGTTCCTCTTCATCTGAGCTGTCTTCATGCTGCACCACTTTTGAAACATCTAATTTATCTGATTCATATCCACTTGATTCTGGAGACCTCTCCTTGCTTTCATCAACTTTGACATTTGCACTCTTAATGATCTTATTCAACCTCCTATGATAGCACCAGTAGGCCTTGCTCTTGGTGGAGTAACCAAGGAAGATTCCTTCATCACACCTAGCATCAAACTTGCCTAGATCTTCTTCTCTTTTGATTTAACATTTGCTACCAAAAACTTTGAGATATTTCACAGTAGGAACTTTACCATACCACAATTCATAAGGAGTCTTAGAATTGTTACCTTTGACTTGGACTCTGTTTAGGATATATACAGAAGTGTGAATTGCCTCTCTCCAATATATTTCTAGAAGATCAACTTCCTTCATCATGGTTCTAGCAACTTCTTGAACTGTTCTATTTTTCCTTTCAACAACTCCATTTTGTTGTGGAGTTCTAGGTGCAGATAATTGTCTCTTTATCCCATGTTCTTCGCAAAAGAAATTGAATTCATTTGATGTAAACTCTCCTCCTCTATCAGACCTTAAACATTTGATCTTCAAATCCATCTCATTTTCAACCATTGCCTTAAATGCCTTAAACTTATCTAGAGCTTCTGCTTTTTCTTTCAAAAAGGTAACCCAAGTCATTCTAGAATAATCATCAACAAGCAACATGAAATACATGTCTCCTTGCAAAATTCTTACTCTGGTAGGTCCACACAAATTTGTATGTACTAGTTCTAGTAGTTCATCAACTGATTGGTCCTTGCTTTTGAAACTTGTTCTTGTTTGTTTCTCAAATTGGCACTCCTTGCAAATAAGATTAGCAGGCTTCACAAGTTTAGGCAAATCTCTAATAGCCTGTGCAGTACTTATCTTCATAATGTTATCAAAATTGATGTGACACATCCTTCTATGCCATAGCCAACTTTCATCAGTCTGAGCCAACAAACAATAGTTATCAGTTCCTTTCAAGTGATAGATATTACCTCTGGTCTTCTTACTAGTTGCAATGATTGTTTTGAAGCTTTCCCTGATCTTGCATCCATTGTCCTTGAAGCTTAAATCATAGCCTTTGTCACATATCTGACCCACACTCAAAAGATTGTGCTTTAATCCTTTCACATACAAGACATCTTCAATATTATGCTTGTCATCAAAAGAAATAGATCCTTTTCCACAAATCTTACCAGTTGTATCATCTCCAAACCTAACCAGTCCACCATCATATCTTTCCAAACTCACAAACTTACTTTTGTCACCAGTCATGTCGTGAGAGCAACCACTATCAATAACCCATTCATCTTTGTCTTCAACAACCTAAGCAGCCAAAGCACTTTCCACTAGTTTTTCTTCCTTCACACAACTAGCAGGATTAGTAGACACAGGTTCTTCGTTAATAGAAATAAACAAACATTCATTACCAGAAGTACTAGCATTATCTAGTTTACCATTATCTGATACTCCTTCATCATTATCAAAATCTTCAACATAATAACATTTCTTTTGGGTCTTAGGCCTGTTCTCATATCTTTTTCTATTTCTTTCAATTCTTTCAGGACAACTGGAAGCAAAGTGGCCTACTTTACCACAGGAAAAACATTTAAAAGGTAATTTAGCTTTAAACTTACCAGATCCTCTTTGTAGTCTATCCACAAAGTTGGCTTCAATTTCATCAAACTCATCATCAGATTCTACCTTGTACTTTTCTGATCTGGAGGTTTTCCCAGAAGTACTAGCTTTGAAGGCAGTCTCAACTTTTGGCAGGGCATAACCAAACTCTCTCATTTCAAAGGCAGTAAGCTTACCAAGTAACTGATCTTTGTCAATAGTTTTTACTCGCATAAATTCTTCAATTGCAGCTACCTTGTGATTGTAGGACTTTGGTAGTGATCTGAGAATTTTCATCACAACTTCCTTATCACCGAGAGCTCCCCCCATACCTTTTATCCTGGTGGCAATTTCATCAACTCTTTGCATAAAGGCTATTATGTTTTCATCTTCATTCATCTTCAAACTCTCATATTTCACTTTTAGACTTTGTAGCTTGGCCTCCTTCATAGAATCATCTCCTTCATACAGATTTTTCAACTTCTCCCATACCTCATTTGCAATTTCAAGATCCACAACTTTTGTCAGTACTGAGTCATTTAATGAACTTAATAGAGAATCTTTTGCTTTGACATCCACCTCATATTCTTTGATTTCATCTTCAGTTGTTAAACCATTTTGAGGCATGGTGTATTTTGCTTCTGTAGCTTTCCATACTTTGTAACCAAGACAAAGAAGATGGCTTTTCATTTGTGCCTTCCAAAGAGCATAATTCATCCCATCAAAATGCGGCACTTCCTTCTTATAAGACATTTTAGATCTTCCTCAAGCTGTTATACTTTCTTCAAAGGAACTTGGCTCTGATACCAATTGTTGAAATGCGCTGGACAACTGAGAGGCGGGGTGAATCAGTTGTCCCAAAAACTCAAACACTTCTGCACTTAAACATTAATCACTTGTCCACAGTTATTATGATTAAACAATGAATGCATGAAATCAGAAACTTAAACACAGATGCAACATTAAACACAAGAGACACCATATTTTTGCGTGGAAAACCCCAAGGTGGCGAAAAACCACAGAGAGGATTAACTCTCAAAATATATTACAATCTTTGAAAAATGATGTTCAGGCTTGGTCACTCCATGGGCCTAGAACATACTGGCTCACTTCCATGAAGTACAACTAGGTCTAGCAGGCTCACTGCCTCAACCCTAAACCTAGAAAGATTACAATGAGGGAGCTGTTAAACCCCAAGGGCTGTTAAATCCCTACTGGCAGCTCACTGCCAAGATCAGCATCTTCTTCATGTCTGAGATTAATACATTGAAGTACAATAGTTCCTCTATTCTGCTATGCTTTTCCACCTCTTTCCTTATCTTCCCATCTTCGCACAAGGACATCTTTTCCACAACTCAATTACAAGTATTTATACACTTCATCAACCTTGGAATGATCATCAAGGTCGGCATTACAATCATCAACCATTGGAACAATCTCCAAGGTTGACATTACAAACATTTACAAAATAGGTCTTGACCTAATACAAAATTATTCTAAGCAAATTGTAGTATAGATGTATGTGGATCATGCCACGCCTTAGCTAGGACTCAAACATGATCTTCCATGCCACAACATGCTTCCATAATCTTCAAGGGATCTCTGCAATCACTGGAATTAACCAAGTCGGCTAAGACTGGTTACAAGCTACGTTATCTGGGAATAATCTTCAAACACAATCTCAAATCTTTAACGCGGACCAATGTAAAGGTAGGAACATGATTAGGAGGTATCCACAAGCATGTTGAAATCACCAGGAGCAACTGCACAAACTCAAACCACTTTATTCATGAGATTCTTCACACCATAGCACATGAACTTCACTGTCTTCAACTGTCATAAAAGAAAGATAGCTTGCGGACCACCAAAACATGAACCATTGCAATTGTAGGAACTTATCATCATCCCAGACTTGCCTTTAGAACTGCAGAGCAGAACACTTTAATGTGGAGCAAAATACTTTCTCTCAGGCACTAGTGAATAATAAGAAAAAGTAGGTTTTACTCTCTAGTGAATGTAACTCACTCAAATCTTTTTACCGGAGGCTCAAACTCAGGATTTAGCATCTTCAGCCATGCTTCTAAATAACTTCCAATCCACAAACCAAGATCTTCATTCGGAAAGAAATGTGGAGCAATCTTCTAGACTGTTCTTCAATATGCAACTCATTGTTTTCACTGTGATTCACTGTTTACTTTCTGATTCTTCTGGAGGGGCTAATTTTCTCAATATCCTCAACATATAAAGCTTCTAAACAAATAACAAAATAGGATATAGTTGACACCAATGACAACAAAGATATGTTGACATCAATGACAACACTGATTAGGCACATATTGTAACAAAATGTTTCTGGATTAAACTGTGTGCTATTAATTTTCCCTCAACGTTTCGGATCACACTACATGATCCTTCATTAGGCACATATTTGAAACACCCTTCTCTTATGGAAGTGTTCAATAATCAAACATGGCATAGTTTGGGTCTAAGCATTTCTTCTAGGAGTTACGATCTTGAAATAAAACCCTCATATTTTTAAATATGTCATTCTCAGGTTATGCCCCTCCACCTAGTTGGCATTATAGTGAAAGTGTACAAGTGGACTCCTCAATATAAATTAGATTTAATAACATAAATATATCTAGAATTGGTCACATAATATATATGAGTGCATATATACTCTTTAAATTACATAATTTCTTTAAAATTATCTTTTTATCAATTTCATATATCAATTGATATACACCAACAATTGAAATAAATATAATTTATTTAATATGTATTAATTATTGGTGTACATATCAGCTGATATTGATCAATATATCAATTGATATATCTAGATCAATATTGAAATTAGCATTTCTAGGGTTTATCTAGATTGTATCATATTCAAATTTATATGCAATATTGATTGATATTTCTAGGGAGTCTTCTACTGTATCATATTAAATTTAATTTTATATCTATTTCAATTGCCAGTGTATATATTAATTGAAATATCGATCGATATCAATTGATATTTCTAGGGTTTCTAAATTTTGTAGATCATATTATTAAATGTTATATGTTTTATTGTTAGTGTATATCAACTAATATCGATCAATATATCAATTTGATATTGATATCAATCAATATATTAAAATTGATATATCGATCAATATCAGTTGATATATAATTTATCTAAGGTTTCTATTGAATCATATTAAATTTGATATGAATTGATTGTTTACTGGAAATTTTGGTTTTCTTTTCTTCTGTTTTGTTTTTGTTTTTGTTTTCTTTTCTTTCATTTTGTTTTATATTTCTAGGGTTTCTATTATAGCATAAATTAAATTAAATTAATCTCCAATTTTTATTGTATCATAAATTAAATTAAATTAACCTTTAAATGAATCACAAACTCTAAACCCTAGAAATGTCAATCAATCTATTGATCAATATATCAATTGATATTTTTAGGGTTTCTATTATATCATAAATTAAAATTTAACTAACCTCCAACTAAGTTACAAACCCTAAATTTAGGGTTTATAGATTACAGTTTAAAGGGCCTGGTGTTTAGAGTAGGTTCTAGGATTTAGAATAGGTCTTAGGGTTTATAATAGGTCCTAGGGTTTTCATTTTTAGTGAACATAGTTTGGTTTAGGGTTTTAGGTTTGAAAACTAAATTTAAATTAAAACATAGGAAAAAAACTATTAAAAAGACATAAAAAACACAAACAGGATAGCCACCTACTTGAGAACACAACAAATCAGCTCTTGTGGAGGGATGAGGTCAAAAATAATAAAAATGAGCTCGTGGGGTGAAAATTTTTTAATATCTTTTAGGAACACATAACTGTTCCTAAATAGATACCCATTCTTTTTAGAAACAGGTACATGTTCCTAACATGCACCCATTTAGGAATGAGAGCTTGAACTGGAATGGGTACCATTCCATATGGGTAGGAGTTTAGGTTTGAGCACCCATTTGTAAATGGGTACACATTTTTTATGAAACACATACATGTTTTTGTTAGGATTTTCCCCTGTGATACTTCCACTAAAAGTGGACCCAACTTCTTGCACCCACCCTTAGGCTAATTAAGTAAATACTAATAATAATGATGCAATTAACCTAGATTTTTTAATTAGGAGCTAGGTCAATAAATATGCTATGAATATTCATAATTTAAATGAGGATCTAGATGCACTTAGCTTTGGGAACATTAATGAAGAAGTTCTAGTTATGTTAAGCTAGAATCATTCACTGTACTTGTACAGAAATTGATGTTATCAAACTAGAAGATGTCCTCGGATTTGTGTAGGCCCAAAGTAGTCCTGGTTCAAATTGAGCCCTTGGGTTTGAACCTCAATGCCATGGCCTTGATTTGGTGTATGGAATGAACCTAGCCATGTGGAAATAAGTTGGCAGAATATCTGTCTAAGGATATGTTTTCCTTTGCCTTCTTTTTGTTTGAATCTATCAAGGCGGGGTTTACAAACTCCTTAGGGGAGATTCTTGGATTGCCAAGGTCAAGTTATCCTGGGTCAACCCTGTAGACAAACCAACTTTATAGTTTTAAGTGAATGGTCAAAGACAACATGCATAGATGTGTAGATGGCCTATATGATTTTGATGTAGATTATGATTCTTTGTCCCATAGAAAATGAATTGTACTCTAGTGATTTCTCCTTCGTCAATATTGCATATGATTTTTCTTTATTAATAAGTGGACATTGAATACCTTTAAGTACCAAAACATAGCAATAAGGTGCACAAATGTGCGTCAAGTCAGCTCACAATGGCTAGTCAAAAGAGGTAGGGACATTGGAATTTGAATTTGAACCTTTGTATTTTAGGTTCAATCCCGTGTGCCTCAAGATTGAACTAAATTGATCCAAAGTAATGTGGAACTAAACCTAAGGGCTAATATAGTAAGTTCAAATTAGAGAGTGAATGTATGAAGATAAGTGCTAATTTGGATAGATAAAATGACAAATGTATTTGGTTTTGTGTAAATGAAGATGAGATAAACTCAAATATATATAAATAAGTATAAATTGGGATAAAGTGGATAGGGAAAAAATATCACATCATGAACCAAAATTAATACAAAAATTACCATTTGTCAATACATAATTACATTATAACACTCCAACCCAAAACTGAATAGGAAGTAGTATAGATATACTGATTTCACCATTACAAATATACTACCTTACTAACAACAATTATTATGAAAAAAAATAAAAAACACATACTTAATCTTGGGATGGGAGCCAACTCCACTAAAAAAACTTTAAACAAAAATTGAAGAAGAATCCAATCAAACCGGGGGCTAAACCTAAAGACAATGAAGTACCTGTAACAAAAGAGGAATCCAATCAAGCCAAGGTCCAAAGCCAGAGACAATGAAGTGCCTGCCAACCAACATGGAAAAATTAAAGGGGAATCCAATCAAGCCAAGGTTCAAACCCAGAGACAATGAAGTACCTGCAAACATGGAAAACTTAAAAGGGGATCAACAAATACAATAAATCCAAAGAATATCTTAAAAGTCGATCCACGGGATAAGCGACATTTCTTTTGCAATTATGGGGTTGAAGACACTGACAACTGTTACAGAATAAAACCTGTGATTTCTTAATATTTTAAAGTTGTCCATAGCAAGTCATCAAACTTCCTTGGGCAGTCCAGCTTATTATAAAAGCGAGCAGCCATTATAGGCAGAATCTTACATTAAAAGAACGCATGCACTGACCTGTGATCTCTCAGAGTTCCTGCAAAATACTTTTCAGCTAGTAAATGGAGAAGTATCAATCAACTTACTTCCAAACAAAACCCACAACTTTAGATAAATAGCAGGAGCAGTGGGAACTCAGAAACAACAGAGGAAAAAGAAAACAAGAATGTCGAATGGAAAGTACTCCGCCATAATAATATGTTTGACATTGATGGCGTTAGCATTGGCAACTGAGGCAGAAGGATTGGTAACATAAAAAGTTTATAGAAGATGTTAGTCTTGGAAAGAAGATAAGAGGTGGATTACATTAAGATATATTACTAAATGCAAACAAAATTATTTTCCATAGAAGAGGTGAGAGGAGGATTGTGCAAAACATCCCTGATGAGGAAAACAATTAATCACCTAAAAGTGATAAGAGGAGAAGACTGGGATCTAAGACATATACAATTCAAAGTAATTGAAAGTAAGTTCTCTCTTAAATTTTTCAATATTAAATTGTAATAATTTGTAGAACCTAATATATTAGAAGAGCATTGACATTGGAATGGATAAACATATTGTAGAAACAATGAATATCATGTAGATATGAAGTTGAAATTGTTGTTTATTTATCTTCTAGATTTTGTATATTGGAAAGAACATATTTATCAAACATTTCAATCAATTTGGTTTGTATATCTTTAATCTCATAGGGACATTTTGTCAAACAATTCAATCATGCAGGGCATATTATTCAACAATTCAATTCAATTACATGCTCAAAACAATAAATTACAATATTTAGAAATTATGAATCATACCATGTAAATGTCTGTAAGTTTTTACTAACATCATGAGATGATAATAGATGCTCAAGATTCAATAGTATTCATGCTAACAAATTGAAAAGAGAAGAGAAACTTCAAAGAAATCTTAGAAACAAAAACTTTTGCAAAGAACATAAGATAAACTAAATAAATATATAAGACGTTCGGAAAGTGCACCAAGATGAGAGACAAAAAAAATGGTCAAATAGATGATTTTAAAGGAAATGTGCAAGCACTTTGTAAAATGCATATAAGTCATAACATGTATTTGTTAGGGTACTTACCAAGCCAAAATGTGCACATGTTATAAACAATTTTAAGCTTTAATTTATGTTGTAAATAGTGAGTACGCATTATTCATGATATAATTCATTTTTTCCAAATCTCACTCATTAGGCGTGGACCTCTCTTTTAGCTCCCAAATTCGTGTTTAAAGCATAATAATAAATTCAAATTTCATCCTTGTTGGCATTTTGAATTTTACAATGAAATTTTTTGAAACTATCACCAAAATGTCAAGCTACTTTCTAGCCATATATATTCTTTAAAATTTTGAATAACTTAAGGTATTTATTTTGATTTTCTTCTAATAGTGTCTTCATATTCCTCAAATACACATGTATTACTTTTCCTTCATAAATTTTGATCTATCTACCTTAATTGGAAAACAAATATGTAAAGATTATTCTATGCCTCATTCTATACACATTAGAAAAAATTGCATTTAAATTATTTTTGTGAAAGTTATGTTATGTGCATGCTCAACAATACATTTTCCAAGATGCATCCACCTCAAAAAGTTTAAAAAAAAATTAATAAATAAATATGTAACCTGTAGTACTAGCTCTTAGCTATCTTTCTATCAATTGGTTTTGAGAAATACTTAACCTACAAAAAAATAGGGGGTGTACACTAGATGATATGTTATATTTTAGTGGAAAAATAAAAATATTTTTGTGTGTGCTTAGTGTTTGACCCTCTTAATCTTAGCTATTTAAAAAAAAACCCTTAGTAGTTTAGAAAATAAACTCAGATTATGTGAGGCCCACCCTTTTTGTGGTGATCTTATTTGCATTGATAGACTGATTATTGTTTTGTCACTCCTTGATATTAGACATATTTGACTATGGACTTATGATCCTACTGGTATATTATCTTAGACATTAGTACCATGATTAGAATAACTTGATTTTACCTCATACATGATGATCTAATTTGTAGATAGCTATGTTATATTTTGATTTCTATGTAATAGATGTATGTCACGTATTTTCCTTCCATTACCATGATTTGATTCGAAACATGATGTTCAATTATGTTTTAGATTATTCAATTAACCTAGTTGGTTTTGAATTGATAATGATTATCTATGCTTAGCATATTAGTGTAATGGACTTGAGATGTCATTATGTGATGTTGTGAAATTGAATTTGAACTGGTATGCAAACTACGATGATTAAATGAATTATGATTATCAATTTGATTAAGGAATTTGTGTAGTGTGTAATTATATTTGTAATCTCATTTCAAGTTGCTTTGACTATGTATTGGACATATTAATGTGTGTCATTGAGTGTGTAGGTAATTACATGGCCAATAAAAATTTGAAGGTCTTCTAGAAACTTTAATGAGATTTACTCCATCAATACTTGACCTTAGTCCATAATGGAGACTAAAGTCTTTATTTTATTATAAATATTGTAATGTGAAATGTTGGATGTCAATTATTATTTTTGATGTGTTCTAAGGTTGGTTGGGTTGGGTTGTGAGGTGAGTTGTCATATTTGTTATCAAAACTTAGATTTGTTTTTAAAGGGTCTATAAATATCATTTTCTTCTTTTTTTTGGTGTTTCTAAGGTCCGAGGGCAAGTATCTATGGATTAGGTGTTGAAAATGAAGGTAGAATTACTGCTATAAACTTTAAAATTATGTGTATGCAAAGCTTAAAATAAGATTAATCTATAACAATTAATGAACAAGTGATTTTGCACTTTCAATCCAATGTAGAAAAGAAGATAATAGAAGAGAATAGCTTGCAAGAAGAAGACAAGTATTTACGTGGAGAAACCCTTTTGGGAAAAAACTCCACACTCAAAGATGTTTCCTGCTTGTATTAAATCTCTTTGGAAAAGATTACATTCAATACTGAAATTCCTCTAAGTCCTTGATGCACTTCAAAAAAGCTTCTTATTTTTTTCTTCTAAGTCTTTTTCACAATTCAACTATCTGGAAAATGTATGGGGCTTTTTAATTAATACAAAAGCTTCTTAATTCAAAAGCTCAAATTACAATCAATTGTAATTAATAACATAGGAATAAATCCTCATGCAAAAACCAAGCACTCCAAATAGAGAAGACTGGAGTCAAACAAAGTCAAGCCTTTTGTTATCTGCTTGTCCTGGATGTGGGCACCCAAGTTTTCTCAAGTAAACTTAGCCAACATCAAATACATTTCCAAATAAAAGCAACAATAGAAAGTCCTCAAATTGGGTGTCCAAGTTTGCCCAATCTCTTTCTATTAATTGAAGTGATCAACACACACCAATCTCATGCAAACAACATGCAAGATTGATGTCCCCAAAGTTATTCTGAATTACCTTGTTCTGTACATGCAAGTGACATGCAAACAACTGATTCAACATGCAACTGATACCCATTATCTAAAACACTGAGATGTACCATCTTCCAAGTTTCTAGAGTTGGAGTGTTCTACAAGCAACCTCTCAAAGCTGACATGCAACAACATGCAAGATCATATAACTGACATACAACAAGATGCAAGTACATGCAAGTCCATAGGAGTGACATGGAACAACATGCAAGCACATGCAAGTGACATGCAACAGCAACATGCAAGTGACATGCAACAACATGCAAGCACATGCAAGTCCATAGAAGCAACATGCAACAACATGCAAGCACATGCAAGTCCATAGAAGCAACATGCAACAACATGCAAGCACATGCAAGTCTATAGAAGCACCATGCAACAACATGCAAGTACATACAAAAACATGCAAGTACATGCAAGCTTTTATGAACTCATGTAAGCAATATTCCAATTCATGCATCTCTAACACTTTAGTTAACTCCAACATTATATCCATGCAAGGTGTCTCAACATTATCCACTCATGTACATAAAAAAACACAACTCAAAGTCTAAATATAAGTCCCCATGAAAAGGGGACGCCTAAGTTTAACTCCCACTTACTAGGAGTTATCAAAATCTCAAAATAGACTTAGGAGAAGTCAACAAAGTCTTCATGGCCCCCACCCCAGAAGTGAGCGCCCAAATTTGACCCTATCAATTAGGAATTGATTGCAATAAGTCAAAGTGATATAATTAATAAATAATTAATCTCTCAAAGTCCTTATATATTGGGGAATACATTCCAAGAACTTTGGAGACACATGAATTGGTTAGGATTGCAAGTTAATGGCAACTTATCCCAACATTAGGTACTTGTTGGGCTACATATCTTGGACTTGGAACAAGATATGACCCTTCCCAAGTCCTTTGAGAAGAATATGAAGAAAATGAGCTTGAGGGAGAAGGATGGTTTAATTGTCACCATCCCCTCCTCTTCTAAGTACCTGTATGTTGGTGTGTCAATTCCAAGGCCTCACACATGTGAGAGCATGCCTTAGAACTTTCATGAAGGAAAGTGTACAAAACACACTCCTCTTCGCCATGTCTCATACATGTGTGAGCGTTTGTGGGGACTAGGTGCTCTTTGGGATGGGTGAGTGGATGCCATGTGTCACCCTCTCACTGGAAGATAATAGGTTACATGGCAACCCTTATTTATATCCCTCTTGAGGGTTTAAAGGGGATTTATTTTGTTTATTTTTCATGGGGCTTGTATAGATAGAGTGAGAGATCTTGGGGGAGGTTTGAATTGGGTGAAGGAGACTTGGAGTGGAGTTGTTGCAGGGAGCCCATCAAACACTCACCAAATCCTTGGAAAGATTGGAGAGGTAGGCTCTCCATGCTTCTTAGAACACATACATTTTATTTTTTATTTAGTTGCATGTTAATGGAGATTTTGTTGTTTGTTAACGTCCTTGGGTTGTTTCCTTATGGTTTTATGTTGCGTTGGGTGTAGTGGTGGTGTTCTATTGTTTGGGAATGACTTTTTGTGAGGGAGAATGTTGTGATGGGTTTGGAAATGATGTTAATGGGGAAGGGTTATTCTTCTTCCTCACCATATGAATTGTATTATAGATTCTTTTGTGTAAGTGGATCCTTGGGTAGTCTTGGGGATTATTTCAATGTTCTTGTTGCATATGTGAAAGTATTTCACCTTTGTGTTGTGCACCGAGTTTTCCTAGAGGGCCTCCTAGCTCGGGGGTGGGCTTGTGAGCAAGCCCTATGGTTGGGAGGTGAGAACCCTCCATTGGCTTTGTTGGGAAGTTTTTCATTTGTAAGTTTTGTGGGGATTTAAGATATGGTGGTAGTTGCCTAATGGATGGAATAGTCTTTCTTGTTATACCTTTCATGTCATAAAACTCCCTAGAATGAGGGAAGAATGATAAGGTTCCTTTAGAATGTATCATAGCTCTAATGTGTTTATAAAAGTTGAATGTAATCTAAGAGAGTAATAATTTCTATTGAAGAAGAAATTTAAGTTGAAATGTATGTTGAAATACTCCTATAGGTTGTAGAATTTAGGACAAGAAATTTCTTTAGTAGGTTTTTACTTACAAAGTAGAAAATCTATATCTTTCAATAGGTTCATATGCATGAAAATAGTCATCTTATGAGAAAATCATTATCTTTCAATATCTTTCGATATGTTCATACTCATGAAAATAGTCATCTTATGAGCATATCATTATCACTCAATACACAAAGAGAAATAAACATCATTATCATCTTATCATCATCATCTTATGTTCATATGCAAAGAGAAATAAACATGCATTCATTGTTTACACTTATCTAACATAATGTCATAGATTTAGTTAGGAATTTTAAGACACGTTTATGTTATCTTGTCTATCCCTTCTTATGGGAAAATATACACACGATGCTGACCTTGTTTGAATATTATGTGAATATGAATGTGTTGCTATACGTTTGTAAAATATAAATGTAGAAATGTATTATATTACATGGCTTGGAATGTTTAGTCTCGAATCTCTAAGTAATGAAAATATCTTCTCCTGACAATGAGTAAATTTAATGTTATTAATATAGAGACATTTAGCTTCTAAAATTGATTTATAAACAAAAAAAAGTTCTTCCTCTTTCTTTACCTAAGTTTTATTTTATATAATCTCACTTGGAAGTTGTATGAATGAAATCAGCATATATTGTACATATGCATGTAGATATGTACATGTACGTAGACATGTATATATAGATATGCATATGTTATATAGATGTTTAGTTAGGAGGTAAATTATACACACACACACACACACACACACACACACACACACACACACACACACACACACACACACACACACACACACACACACACACACACACACAAAATGTAGACCAAAAATAAATGCAAATATCAAAAACCCTTAATCTGCACTTAATACAAGCTTAGTTTGAAAAAAGAAATAAAACAAAATTGAATAAAACATAAATTTTACCCAAGTTGATTCATGTTGTACCAAAAGGTAGTTATGCTTGAATGTTGATAGGATGTGGTTGCTCACGAACCGACAACATGATGTTGCTATGATAGTTGATTGCGAAAATGACTCACATAAGGGTCCATTTATAGATTTTTGGATTGGATGATCAATGGTCAAGATTGGTTGAGAATTGGTTGAGAGATTAACGGTGAGGATTGAGTTGTTTGGGTAGTTGAAAGATGGATGGTGGAGGATAAAAGAGATTTTTTAATTTTATTTTGAATTTGTGGGAGATGGTTAGAAAATGAGTGGTGGAGAATAAAAGAAATTTCTAATTCTTTTATTCACTTTTGGGTGGTTGAGTGGAAAAAGAAAGATTTAATAAATCATGTGAAGTGGGAAAGGGATTGAATAAATAAATAAGAATTTATTTATTTAGTCCACTTAGGAAAAGTGGACTAATTAAATAAATAAATTATTTTAATTTATTTAATTAATAGGATAAAAATATGGTAGGCATGGCTAGGATGGTGAGTGATTTTTAGGTACATCTATATTGTGCCCCTCTTTGAGATGATGTTATGACTGAGAGAAGCAATATCATTTCAAAGAAAAATAAAATATAGATGGTTAAGATGAGGAAGATGGAAAAGGATGTGGTTTATAAGAGGAGGGGTACGATGCCTCCTCGAGAGGATAGGCAAGTGTGAAGGACACAAGTAGGCTCTCAAAATGGATGGAAATGAAAGATGAGGATAGGGGATAGGAAAAGAGAGTCATGTTGAGTGGCGTGAACAACTTGATGTTTGATATAGCACTTGACATTACGTAGCATGATATAAAGACGATGGTGATGATGTGTCAAATGCATAAAGGATTGAAGGTCACAAGAAAACATATGTCAATGGAATCATGATATGAAAGACCATGATGTCGTTGTGGTAAGTATGTTGCAAGGACCAATGTAGATGCAAGACAAAATGATAACACACACAAGCAAAGCAAGCAAGAATGCATAAACAATGCAAAGACAAACTCAATGTTGCCCCTAGTCAAGCTGAAATTTGATGATTAATTGATGATGATGATGATAGCGTTATTGATGTGGGAACGATATATCCCGAGAATAACATAAGGATATTGTTGTTGATCTAGGAAAGATACATCCTGAGAACAACATGAGGATTGGGAACAATATATCCCAAGGATGATGATTGATTTATTTAAGTTGATTAAGATTTGCAACAAGGTTGGAAACAAAACTATTGGATACTTTAGGATGATTGGATAGATTGCTTGGTAAGATGTGTGGATGAGGATTGCTTGTGGTGGATTAATTGCTTTGGGATTGCTGGGCATTACTTCATTGGATTGCTTTGGATGACTGCACTAGATTTATTTTGGATGGCTAGACTGGATTGCTTTTGAATGGGATTATTGTCTCCATATGATGACTAGTGACAAGGGAGAACCAAGTCTAGAAACAAGGATGGGAGATAGTTTGATTTAAGATGATGGGCTAGGTGGATTAGATGGATGGATTAAGGGAGTATCAATAGTGGATGGAAATAAGGATGGATGGTAGATCGATGGACGGGTGTAGGATCTCAAAGGACTATGTCACAAAGGAAAAACATGCCCCTACTATGCATATGTGACTCAAGATGCTAGACTAAAAGGATATAGAATATGGCACATTTGATAATAATATGTTTGGGAGATTTATTGTAGAAGGGTTTGCTATGTCAATAGTTTATCAAAACAAGTTTCAAAATCATACCTCATTCCTTATCAAGATCAAAGTCATTATCAAGATCAAAGTTAGGCGGGAGGGATAATGAAGGGGAATAATATATGGATAGGATGGATGTGATGATGAGACAACGTAAGCCCCCAAGTGTAAGGTACGTAGACAATGATTTACACGACGCCCATGAATGGGTTTTCATCATGGTACTTATCATAAAAATGGTTTTCACCATTGGACGAATGATTTCTCTTTACTATTTTAATTTTTTTTTTGAATTTTTTGAATTTCTTGTTTTTCTAATTTCTGATATTTTGATTTGTTTGTTTTTTTGATTGGATAGAATTGATATCTTGATACTCAAAGGGTCTTCACATGTCCCTATCTATTTGATATATTTGATATAGATGATATTGTCATAACATGCAAGCAATGCCCTGCCTGAAGTAACTACTTCGTCAATATTAAAGCACTCTTGTACAATCCTTTGTTTTATGTGTGATCATTATTGATAAATGAGTTGGCCTTATCCAAATGTTTGTATTTTCATAGGGTACCATCATATCCCTTATGGTGAAGTGTTGTTGCCACAATATGATAGATTTGGGATTTGGATTTAAGGCATGATTTTGGATTTGGATGGGGGATGTTGGATGTGGAATTAGGTGATTGAGGTTTATTGGGTTTAGATGGATAATTTGGTGATTTATATTGGGTTGGTAGATTTTTGACTCACCATACTTGAGATGGTGGATTATGGAATGTGGATTTTGGATTAGGAAGTTTGGATGTGGAATTAGAATGGTGATTAGGACCAACATACAATCTAGGAGGTGGTGGGAACATATTATATGTATGGTGTGCCTTTTGATTTGGTTCCATATTTGGATTATTTGCTTGTTTTGGATACTTTTCTTCGCTTGATTTGATTGGTCCATTTTTTGTTGGGACCCATATTGCTTTTATATGTCATCCTTGATTTTTGGATTCATTCACTTTTGATGTTGGCTTGGGATCTTTCACATCGTATGCTTTCCAATTTTGTTGGTTCCAATTGATGGGTTGGGTATGTGGAGGATAAAGTTTTCTAGTAGGGATGGTGGAGGTGAAAGGATTGTTGGTAGCAAGCTTATTCTAAGGGATATGAATGGTCCCTATCTCAATGCTCTCATTAGATGAGGTTGCCTCAGTGATATTTAAAGTATCACTAACACCATTAGATAGCTTAGAGAATTGCTCTCTGATGCTTCGACCATGACTAATGTGGATTGGGATAGGCTCTAGGATGCCTTTCTCATGAAGGTCCAATCCTTTTCCTTGATAATCCATGCTTTTACATATCTTGTTTGTAATAGGATACTTTTTGTCTTTGAAACATGATGCTATCCTATTAGTATGTTTTTTAGAATAATCAGAATTTTCAATTATCTCATCTATGAGTAAGTTTGACTTGACGAAGGTGGAAGATCCTATTTGATAAGATTCTTGTGCTTGCTCATTGTGTACAATTGTTGTATCTTGATCATTGTTTATGTTTGTAATTATAAAAATGATAAAGGTGGAAGATCCTATTTTCTATTGTCTCCTCTATGAGTAAGTTTGACTTGATGAAGGTGGAAGATCCTATTTGATAAGATTCTTGTGCTTTCTCATTGTGTACACTTGTTGTACCTTGATCATTGTTTATGTTTGTAATTCCTTGATCATTTGAATGTTTGATGTGATCCATTATGACTTGCTTGACTTCATGCTTGATGTAATTAAGATCTTGATTGTCACGATACTCATTAGGATTATGTGTGATATGATCAATGTCATTTGTTTGATTGTCTATGTTTTCTTGGGGACCAAGTATCTCATCACGGGAAGTGGATGTTGTGGTTGGATATGCAATAGGGGTATGTTGGATCTCTTGATCGTGGATAGCATAAAGTTGGATGAGGGGGTCTACTTGATTCTCTTGATCATAAATAGGTGTGGCTTGGATAGCCTAACTTTGGATAGTTTAGATAATTGGATCTTGAGTAGCCTTGGTAACTTGATCTTGATTTGGTTGAGTACATGTTTGATCCTATTTTGGATTTGATTCTTGACATAGGTCTTGAGTTTGGATTAAAATAGAGGTTTCTTGGATAGGCTTGATAGGATTTAAATCATCGACAATATGGTTGTATGATGGATTTTGACTTAAGTTTATGGTAAGAGACCCTTGGATAGGCTTGGTGGGCATTGATTTGCATGATAGTGTTTGATTTTGGACAAGGATTGTACTAGGAGACTCTTTGATGGGTTGGATAAACATAGGATTGCATGATGGTGTTTGATGGATAGGCATGGTACTAGGAAGCTCTTGTTCATGTTTAATAGGCTTGGAATTGATATCATCTTTACATTATGGTACTTGATTGTAGATAGGCATATTGTTTGGCTTTTGATTGCATGATAGTATTTGAGGGGTAGGAATAATACTAGGAGACTCTCGATTAGGTTTGGGAGAGGTGCACTCATTGGCTATGTGCCTTCAGGCTTGATATTTTTCCTTTGCTAATAGTCTTTGGAGAAAATCTAAAAAGGATGATTTTGATGTGGTGGGTTTGGATTGTGTACTCAAGTGTTGGATAGATGGATGGTTGGATTGATGAGATAAATCAAAGTGTAAGGATTGTGAAGATGAAGGATTTACATAAGATGGGGAGGATACGGAGTGCTCACATCAGGTTGAGATTGGAAATGTGGATTGAGTATAAGGACCTTGATCTAGAGAAGTACTTCCCTTGTCAGAGATATCATAAGGATGACCAATAGATATGTGTTTAGGATTAGCATGATAACTAGTGTTAACTGGTTCTTGATTGGAAGGCGCTTACATATTCATGGGCGAGGTATGAAATTTTAAGGCAAGTTTGTGTGGAATATTCTCATCATCAAAGCTATTATCATCAAGATATTAATCTTGATCAACAAGACTATCATCATCATCATCATCGGCAAAGGGATTTTTGATTTGATTTAGATAAAATATTTGATCTAATAGATGCATGATTTGAGGAGCTTCTTTGATTGTGATTATGGGTTTTGCGTTATGTTCATGGAAGGTAGTAGGCATAAGGGTTCTAGCTTGCATAATAAAGTTCTCAAACTAGGGGTCCATGATGGAGATGATGAAGGATGACAAGGTATTTGGATGCAATTATGAGCTAGGACGTATATTTGGATTTGGTGTGCTTGACTATGATTAGGCAAATGGGTTCCACACAAGATGAGGTATAAAACTATGACTTGGACAAGTAGAATTGGAATGATGTCAACCTTTTTCACAAGAGGAATTAGATATGGTTTGTTCCAAAAGTGTGATGCTTTTGATTTGACTGTTGAAGGTTTGGACTTAAGATTTGTTCAAGGACCTATTGCAATAGGATTCAACAAACACATCAAAAACTTTCACCCGACGAGATGGATGTAAAGGATATTAAATGGTTTAGCACATGAAAGCACATCAGACATATTAACATCCTATTTTATTGAGGTGGGTGTATCAGTTTTTGTGGGCCCACAAGTATGTTATCTACTAAGCTATAGATAAATAGGAAAAGCTAGGTCATGAACTACCTATACACCCCTTACCATGGAGGTGAAGGCCTTGCCCATAGTGATCTCTATCTCAACAGACTCAGAAACATGGTGCGAATAACTTCCTAAGGCTAACTGCTTACCGGCGCACCATAAAAAAAAAAGATGGTCGAAAGGCTTCTAATCTAGACTATACATGTTTATAGGGGATGTCCTTGTTATACACTAGATACATGAGGCCAAAATATATGATATTAATCCAAGGGGTTGAGCTTAATTGGTTAAAACATTGGTTTCTCATTGTGGAGACCCAAGTTCAAATCCCCATAGGGACATCTAATGTGGAATTCTAAGTTGTGACTCTTGGTCTTCCATAGTTGGCTTCTAATGTGGATGTGGAAATTCGATGTGAAAATTCAACCTTTATTTATGGATGTGAAAAGTCAACCTTTATTTTTGGATTTATCTTGTGATATTACTTTATCAAATCTTCCTTGGTTTGAGGTTTTCTTAATGTTTGCAACTACTGGTGTGTGTGGAGTAATGTGATATGTGTAAATTGTCATATCCAAGTGGGGTCCCTAGCAAGTTGTATAGAGGAGCAAACAACCTGGGGAATTCTATTGTGAGAATGGGGGTTTTAAATGGGACTAGTATGGGATGGCCATAATCCATTCTCCTCTAGATATATGTGTGTGATTCTTGTATATCTTCCTCTTGGGGGATAACCCCTTAAACAAATAAGAGCTAGGTTGCTAGGAAATGTATGGAGGGGTCCTCAAGGATGGTCTCAAGACCATCTTTCCTTTTGATTTCATGGAACTTGGAACTATGATACTTTTGATATTGCTTCCTTGGATATGACGTTATATGGATTTGTGACTACTCAGATATTTCATCAGTGATTAGCACTTACATGGTTATTCAATTATTAGATCTATGGCCCATGGCCCTATGATAACAATAGTACCAACACTGTAAAATCAATTTTGAGCCTCCTTTATAGGGTTTGGTGATTTTCCATGGGCAACCAAACCAAAGGTCCTCATACTCCACTCATGCCATGAAGTTATTTTGACCAAAAAATGCCACTATTATCATTGTATAACCAAAATATCGAAGACCTTATACTCATGAAATTAGGACCTCAAGAACATCCACATGCATCCAAAATCATGTCAAGAAATCTTGAAATCCATACTCAAATCAATTTGATCAATCAAGACTTGAAGCTCATAAGACTAGCTGAAAAATTGAGAAGGGTTAGAGACAAGCAAACTAGTGCAAAGCAAAATAGGAGGGTTCCCATTTTTCCCAATAAGTTATGGAGCATGTGTTCAAGGCACAACAAGTGGATGTTAGGTCCACCTAAAAATACCTACATTGGTTTTTTCTAACTCAAATTCATTTGCCTGCAGTGGTGAGAAACACAATGTTGAAAAATGCTTCAATTTCATTTAGTGAAAAGGAGCTAGGAGTGAAATTTTGCATCTTACACCTCATGGAATTAAACCAACAATGCCAACACATTAGTTTGAATGGGTGAATGCTATTGGAGGCCTCATTTCATTCCCTAGGTATCCTGATCATTTTAGGCTACATTGGACTGAGAGAGTCTCTTAGAGCCCTAAGAGCAAAAAGTTGTCAAACTTTGACGCAACAATTCTTGAAATCCATGGCAATGTTTCATTTGCATCTACATGTAGATATTAGCTCCATGTACAATATCCTATCTTATTTTTTAACAAATCCAAACCGTTTGATTGTGCCAACAATGAATGCACTCTTACAAAATGTATCATTTGAGAGCAGTGTGTAGACACCCAAAATTGTCCCAACTTTGTTTATGTCTAGCAACACCTAGTCAAATACATTATCCTAGACATCATGTAGCATTTTGTCCTAAATCCCACTCTTAATCCCACTAATCCATTAGCCAATTAATTAAATAAATTTTATTTATTTAATTAAAATCCCATTCAATCCCATCCTTATCCTACTTAGCCAATTAATTAAATAAATTTTATTTATTTAATTAATTTCCACATCATATCCCAATCCCATCCTTATCCCACTTAGCCAATTAATTAAATAAATTTTATTTATTTAATTAATATCCAACTCATATCCCAACTAATTCAAATATTTTATTTGAATTAAGTTCTCATCATAAGCCGACTTTCCAATTAATTAAATAAATTTTATTTATTTAATTAATTTATCTTATCATTTAGCCGACATGTGTGCCTCTTTCATTTAAAAAAGATAAGTGGTACTACAGCCTTTTATTTAATATCTTTTATATGTAGTACTTTTTATGTACACAAGCACACATGAGCCCTATTCTCCTTGACACTTGTCAAATGACTACAACTCCCTTGAAGAGTGGGATAACCGAATCAATCTTAGCCGTCCACATCAATCATTTAGCTTTTTAATCTCAACCATTCATTGAAACCAAGCCTTTCCTATAAATCAAACCCCTCACAAGCTATTAGAATGCATTGAGCTTCAAGTAACATTATTCTGCCAAATTTTCTATAATGCATTGATCCTCAAGTATCCACATGCTGTTGAAATATCATTAGAGCCTTTGCATCCTTCAGCTATCATCCTCATATCATCTTCATCTTAATGTTATGCTGCAGAAATGAGCACCCAACATTCTTCTAACAATAATCCTTCAAAATCTTGCATGCTCATGCGAGGTGGAGAAGAGCAATGGAGATAAATCAAGCATAGCGTGGAGATCGGTTTGCATTTACATTTCTTATTTTGATTTTCATGTTGTCTTGTGCTTCATTGTGCATTGCTAGGGTTTTTATCATTGGTGTTTATTCATTTGCCCTGATTTGCAATTTTACCCTAACTACATTTGGCACGCCCGGTGAGACTCACTTCGCTTGATCTTTTTTGCAGGTTTTTGTAGTAAAAATTTGCATTCATTTAATCCCCATTGTTGAGTTTTGCAGGTTTAATTAACTTTTTGCTGCAGATCTACTACTTTTTCGACAAAACCCTAGGTTTTAAAGATTTCATCATATCTTCCAAACGGCTGCGAATTTTTCTACAATATTTTAGCAGAAGTTTGTCCATGATATAAGGAAGCTACAGCAGAAAAATTTTGGGTTTATCGCGATTTTTGTGGGATTTATCATGTTTTTATGTTTTTTCATAAAATCGCAATTCTGGGCGCAAATCGGCGAATTTTTCAGAAATTTTTATATTTTTGGAAAGCTCTTGAAATTCTAATGGGGGTTTGTGTTTTACAGATTTAATTTAGAGGTCGTTTACTATGCGAAAAAATCTGATCTTTGCCGACTATACTATTTTCATAAATCCACGTTTCTGGGCGCAAATCAGGGAATTTTTCTGATTTCTTTACATTTTCGGAAAGCTCTTTGAAAATTAATGGGGGTCTCTTCTTTAATTTTTTAATTTTTGAATCAAAAATCTATCGAAACAATCAAATCTAATTCGGCTATGCATATAAAATTACAATTTTCCTTGCCTGATGAGCCTATTTTTATGCCTGCATTATAATATTTTTTTTTTTTTTTATGTTGTAGGTGATCATAAGGAGCTGGAGCAACATTGACATCAACATCTACAACAATTTGGATAGCGAATTAACCAGGTGCAATCATTTCATTTCTCATCTTCTAATCTTGTTTGCAAACACATTTGGACTTTGGGCATAAAACGAACAACTTGTTTGCAATCATACCATTGAAATTGGGCTAAAACAAACCATTGTCTTTTATCACATTTGGATTTGGGCTTTAAAACAAATAAGTGCTTGCATTGTCTTCCACACATGGAATTTCTAAGGTTAATGAACCCCATGCGAGTGTGACCAAGTAAATGTGTATGCTCTCTCCTCGCGTCCCAACACGAACTTGGAGATCAAAAATATTTACTTGTGTTGCTTTTGTTTAGCCTTAGAGAGGCCTGCCTTGGTATCCACCCCAAGGGAACGACCTCAAGCGGTACTTTCATCCGGTCCGCTATAAAAATTAGAGGATAAGGCGAAAGCCAAGTCTAACCGGTATTAGTGCTCACCATACAGTGCTAACTCGAAAGGAGGTGTACCTTTGTGTATATTAAAACTCCTAGTAGGGTTAGTTAAAGTCTTAAGTGGCTTGCTGGATGCTCGTGGGGTGCCGGTCCCCCGGATTTTCACTAGAACCTCCTTGTGATAGTGGCCTTGCCTTGACTAGGACTTGTTGAATTGTCTTCACGTGCTTGCTTAACCATCATCACATTATTCCAAACTAATAACTTGCTTATGTGTCTTGCGTGAGTGATTCATGTGTGTATATGCATAATCATTTGTTTGAACATTGCCAAATCAAGCTATAAACACCAAACACATAAACAAATCAATCTAAACATTCATCCTAGTCAACACACATCATCCAAACATTCCACATCATCATCCAAATCCCTAAACAAGCACTTGCTAAAAGGACTTAAGACAAACACTTGGTGACAACATGTCTACACTAGAGGACCTAGAAATCAAATTCCAAAGATTCCTCCAAAATATTTATCAAGGATCACAACCCCTAAACCAAGACGCCATTGAAATATTACAATTCTTCATCCAAAAAGCTCAACCCCACATAAGCCAATCACCTCAACTGCAACACTTCGTAGCCCAAGTCCAACACCTTTTAGCCACTAGTCAAGCTCACCAAGTACAGCAATCCTTAGCCACTTCCTATCAACCTAATCCACCTCATAGCCACATGTCATATCCATCCACTTCCTATCAACTTAATCCACCTATCCATCAAGTCAATATCACATCAACATATGAACATCCACCTCAAGCTTATCCAATCCCTCATGCTGACATTCTGATGCACTACCAAGCCCATCCAAAAAGTAATCAAGTGATATCACATCAACAACATGCAAGTCCCAATGGCTCTTTGTACATAAATCAATCAGGTCCAAGTACACCTTTTCAACAAGACCACCAAGCACCATTGATAGACCTAAGTCCACCTTTCCAACAAGAACAATATCCAAATCCCAATGGTCCCTTGTACATAAATCAAATGAGTCCAAGTTATCCTATGCAAGATCTAATAACCTTTGACAAGGGAGACACCAATCTAGAGTGGCCACCACCACCCAATCACATGCTAACACATGAGCCAACAAGTCCTATCCCAACACCATCATGTGATCCCATTCCTAGTCTATTAATCCATCAACCTTCCAAACCACCAAGCCCTTCATTACCTTCATCACCATGTCATTCTAATCCTTCACCTAAGGATGTGGCTGAGAGAGTTTTACAAAGGATGCTTGAAGCAAAACTCATTGAACTTCCTGAAGTCAAACCATGTGAAGAAAGTCCATATGATGAACATGATTATTGTGCATACCATAGGACCAAAGGCCATAATACAAATCAATGCCCAATATTTGTCTCAATTGTTTATAAGGTGTACCTACCTATAATGGGAAAACATGCCACATCATCCCAATCCCATGTGTCACCCTCATCTAGTCCAAATCCTAATCCACCCAATCCAATTAGCCCTCAACCTAATCCTAATCATAAGCTTACAACATCATCCTCTATTATTGCTCATCCATTATATTTCCCATCCACTCATACCTTTGCAAAGGATGTGATCCATTGGCTACTAGCTAGGAATAAACTACCTCCATGTCAAACACCTATTCATGAGCCTATCCAAGAACCTTCCACTTTCATCCAAAGTCAAGAGGTATGTCAAAGGTTTAATCCTAAGCATGTGGAAATATTAAGCACTAGTCCAACTCAAGATCAAAACACTTTCATGCAACCCATCCATAACATTTACCTTCTTTATGATCAAGATGATACCTATGAAGAAGCTATCCATGAGCACCTTGATCCTATCCATAATCCTATATCTATCCATGAGCAAGATATCCAAATTGCTCCTAGTCATATGCCATCTAGCCCTATCCATAAGAAGCAAACATCCACTTGTCATGATGAGACACTTGACCCCCAAGTAAGCATAAAAGATCAAACAAATAACTTGGATCATAGTGAACACAATGCTAATCAAGATCCTAATGATCCTTCATCCCCATCTACCATTGATTCCATTTCAAGTCCACCATCATGTCCTAGTGGTCTTACCACCTTCCTCCTTGAATGTTCTTCCTTAGGACAACAACAACCTTTGTCCTCCATTTCATCTTCTCCATCTAATAAAGAACTCAAGTCTAGTTTCCAAAACACATTTAGTCCCATAGTCAATCGCATCCTCCAAAACATGAACTATAAAGGCAAAGGTCTAGGCCTTCCCAAACAAGTTATTTTGGAGCCAAACCATGTCAAAGTTCCTCCATGCTCATATGACTTTGGATACACACCCCAAGGTAAACAAGGCCAAGATGTTGGTAATCCCTTCATGCATCCTAAACCTACCACTTTCTATCACACCCCCCATCATCTAACCAAAACATATGTTGTCATTCCACCTCCATCATCCTATAAATGTCAAAAGCATGTGACCATACACCTTCCACCATCCACTTTGCCTCCACTTTTAACAACTCCAAATATCCCTCCATCCACCTTGCCACCATTGCTGCCAACACCTAGTATACATATCACTCATAAGTATCCTTGCATCCCTAATCATGGCCAACAAAAGCACACATCGTTTAAGCATAAAGCTTCCAATCATTCCATCCACTCCACCCATGCCATGGGATTCAAAAGCAAAAATTTTGATGCCTCTACCTATAAAGCTAAAAATCCTACCAAAAACCCTAAAGGTCTTCATACCTTAGGACATAAAGAATCAAAATCAAAGAAAAGTTCATCTAAGCAACCATCCAAGCCCATACCTCCAAAAGCAAAGCCTAAAAGAAAAATAGTTTGGGTTCCTAAGCAAATAGCTAGCAAGTCAAATGAGGCATCCTCATCCACATCTCAAGAATCCCAATCACCTATCTCCATCCAAAAGCCTACTTCCATCCAAAATTTCCATTCCCTTCAAAAATCCCACAAGCAAAACAAAAACACTAAAAATACTAAATCTATGTGGGTTCCTAAATCACTTCATCAACCATCCCCTAAGCAAACATCCCCATTGCTTCCTACACCACCATCTCATCAAAAGCTTCAATGTTTATCACGATGTGTGCAACCGTTGGTCATGGTACCCTTCCACTCTGCAACACCTCCACATAACTACATCTCCCCATCTTCCATCCATTATCCTACATATCTCCCCAATCACCTTCCTATGGTCCATGCTTTGGCATAAACTTTTCATCCATCTTCATTCCATAAGCCTATATAAATCCACACCATAAGCCACTAGCCTACCCTTTCATAATCCATTTCATCATCCACTATCCACCTAATCCATCTCTCATCCACGCAATCCCTTATCAACATCTATGAGCATAACAACATGGTCCATGCGATGACATCCGTATCCAATGGGACTAACAACATCCATCGAACTAGCCACTTGAGTCCCTCCTATCCATTACCATGGTGAAAACCTGACAAACAGGCGCCATGTGTAATTGTCAACCCATCTAAAAGCAAAAAAAAATAAAAAAATAAAAAAAATCAAAAAAGTAAAGAGAAATCCCTTCATCCAATGGTGAAAACCTGGTAAACAGGTGCCTTGGATAAGTACCATGATGAAAACCTGGCCAACAGGCATCATGTGTAGGTTGATCTTCTATGTCACTTACACTTGGGGGCACATTGTCTCATCCAACCTATCCATTTCCAAACTACCTATCCCATTATATTATGTCCTACCATTACCATACCATCCTACCATCCTTATCCATTCATCCATCCTTCTGCCTTTTGATTTTGATGAAGACATAGGGGCAAAATCTTGAAACATGCTTTGGATATCTCTTGGTATACCTCATACCTTCCTCATCAATCCATATTATCATTATCCACCTATCATACACCTTGTCATGTAAAACCTATCATGTCATCCCATGGTCATGAACTTTGTCATGTAAAATCCTAAGCATTACCACCTAGAATGGGGCAATTTCCTCTTATGCAACATAGCCTTTGACGATCACATCCTAGCTCCCTTATGATCCATCCACTATGGCGTATCCTTATCACGAGCTTTACATCTATCACGAGCGTTCCACCATAGCCTATCTATCTATTTATCATGAGGCATGCATCCATCCCTTATATGGCCTATCCTCTTATTTATCCATCCAACTCTCATGAACCTTCCATCCCATCCAACTATCATCAGCCTTTCATCTTATCCACTATCATCCATCCTTTTATCCATCCTTTACACCTAGACTTGGTTTTCTCCCTTGTCATTGGTATCTAGCACAAAGGCTACTCAATTGTAAATCCATTGACATCCCAAAACATCCAAAAAACACAAAAAAATCAAAATATTTCAAAAAATCCAAAAAATTAAATATCCAATGAAAAAAAAAACCAAGCAATAAAACCAATCATCATCAATCCAAAACAATCCATTCCATAAACATTCACTCAAAATCAAATCATCATCATCGATTCTTCCTATCAATAACATTTATTCCTCCATTTCAATCACTTCTTCCAATCATATCAATCAAATCAATCTAAGCAATGATCTTAAATCCAAGCCACACTAATCCATATCAAGCAAGCCACTAAATCAAGGAATATTATCCAATTAAATCAACAAGTTTTTGATCCTCAACTTGTCATAAGCCCAATCAATCATTAGCAATCATCATCAATGGGATATAGCGTTCCCACATCTTTGTGTTGATCTAGGGATATAGCTTTCCCCGCAATGACAACACTATCTATCATTATCAATGAAACAATCAATTATTGGTTTATGACTTGACAAGGGCAATACCTTGTTTGTTTTACATCCTTTGAGCACATTGAGAACACTTGCTTATGCTTAGATTGAGTGGACACTCTAATCATCACAGCATCACTATCATCATTCAAAACAATCCAATCATCAAAACAATCAACCCAGCAATAGCACACATCAACACCAAAGCACATCAAGCTAGCCATCAAAACAAATCCAATCACTTCAGCAAATCAGAAGTAGCTCAATCCACCACATATCATCACATCATCAATATTTCATCAATCTCAATCCATTTTTATCATCTCATCAATAAAACACAACATCAGAACTACATCTCATTTCCATCGTTAAGTGCCTTGATCCCGTGGATACAGGGTATGTAGGCAGTCTGGAGTACGAAGGAAGTGCCCAGATTCAGGCACAAGCGATTTTCCTCTTTCTTCTCTCATCATTTCTTCTATCATCTATCTTATACATCATCAATAAACAACTTCTTCCAATCAATCTATCATAGCACATCAATCCAATCATCACTTCATCTAATCATCCTTCAATCATCTTTCAATCATTCCAAGCAATGATCCAAATGCAAGCCCATCCTTAAGCCATACCAATCAAGTTAATCAATCAAGCCAAGTTATCCAAACGTAATCAGTGGTCTTGATCCTAGCCTTGTTGTAAGCCAAATCAATCAATCAACCAACTAGCCAACCAACTCAGCAAACAACTTTGTGTTGATCTAGGGATATAGCTTTCCCCGCAATGACAACACTCTCAATCATCAACAATCAAACAATCAATCATTGGTTTACAGCTTGACAGGGGCAATACCTTGTTTGTTTTTGAATCATTTGCGCATGCTTGCTTGCTTGCTTGTGTGTGTTATCATTTTATCTTGCATTTGCATCATCTCAATACCATTCTAGCTAATATTCATATCTTGTATTCAGACAAGGTTGTATTATGCTGGGGCACGAGACACATCATCACCCTGGTCCTTCTACCTTGGTGCATAACGTCTAGTGCTATATCAAACATCATGGTTGCTCACCTTTCATTGCAGCATAACGCATCATCCATTTCTTCTATCCATTCCCTTATCTTTCTTTTGTAGCCAAGCCATTTCTTTTCGAGAGCATACCCATGTTTGTCCAACCCACCTATCCTCTCGAGGGGGCATCACCAACCTATCCTTTCCATCATCATCAGCATCCCTATCAATTATCCATACCTTAACTTCTTTGAAATGATGTTACTCGACACAAAGCTTATCATCTCGAACATCATCTCAAAGAGGGGCAAAATGTAGACACCCAAAATTGTCCCAACTTTGTTTATGTCTAGCAACACCTAGTCAAATACATTATCCTAGACATCATGTAGCATTTTGTCCTAAATCCCACTCTTAATCCCACTAATCCATTAGCCAATTAATTAAATAAATTTTATTTATTTAATTAAAATCCCATTCAATCCCATCCTTATCCTACTTAGCCAATTAATTAAATAAATTTTATTTATTTAATTAATTTCCACATCATATCCCAATCCCATCCTTATCCCACTTAGCCAATTAATTAAATAAATTTTATTTATTTAATTAATATCCAACTCATATCCCAACTAATTCAAATATTTTATTTGAATTAAGTTCTCATCATAAGCCGACTTTCCAATTAATTAAATAAATTTTATTTATTTAATTAATTTATCTTATCATTTAGCCGACATGTGTGCCTCTTTCATTTAAAAAAGATAAGTGGTACTACAGCCTTTTATTTAATATCTTTTATATGTAGTACTTTTTATGTACACAAGCACACATGAGCCCTATTCTCCTTGACACTTGTCAAATGACTACAACTCCCTTGAAGAGTGGGATAACCGAATCAATCTTAGCCGTCCACATCAATCATTTAGCTTTTTAATCTCAACCATTCATTGAAACCAAGCCTTTCCTATAAATCAAACCCCTCACAAGCTATTAGAATGCATTGAGCTTCAAGTAACATTATTCTGCCAAATTTTCTATAATGCATTGATCCTCAAGTATCCACATGCTGTTGAAATATCATTAGAGCCTTTGCATCCTTCAGCTATCATCCTCATATCATCTTCATCTTAATGTTATGCTGCAGAAATGAGCACCCAACATTCTTCCAACAATAATCCTTCAAAATCTTGCATGCTCATGCGAGGTGGAGAAGAGCAATGGAGATAAATCAAGCATAGCGTGGAGATCGGTTTGCATTTACATTTCTTATTTTGATTTTCATGTTGTCTTGTGCTTCATTGTGCATTGCTAGGGTTTTTATCATTGGTGTTTATTCATTTGCCCTGATTTGCAATTTTACCCTAACTACACAGTGTAAAGGTGCCAATAGCCATATTTTTTGTTCCACACCTCGTGGGACCAAACTGATAATTCCAACACATAAGGTGGGTAGGTGAATGCTATTGGAGGCCTTATTTCATTCCCCAGTTCTCTCAATCCTTTCAAGCTACATTGGACCAAGAGAGTCTCTTAAGAGCCCTAAGAGAAAAAAGTTATCAAACTTTGATGCAATGATTCTCAAAATACATGGCACCTAGGAATGTCTAGTTTACACTTACAAGTGGATGTCAAGTCTATCTACAATAGCCTATCTCAATTTATGTCAACTCCATACTATTTGACTGTGCCAACAATCAACACATTCTTACAAACTGTCTCATTTGAGAGCAGTGTAAAGGTGTCAATGGCCATATTTTTTCTTTTGTACCTTGTGGGACCAAACTGTTAGTGCCAACATGTCAGGGTGGGTGAATGAATACTATTAGAGGCCTCATTTCATTCCCCAAGTCTCATGATCCTTCTAGGCTACATTAGATCGATAGAGTCTCTTAAGAGCACTAAGAGTAAAAAGTTGTCAAACTTTTATGTAATGATCTTGGAATCTGTGGCATTGAGGAATGTTTTGTTTGCACCTACAAGTGGATTTTAAATTCATCTACAATAGCCTATATTAGTTTCTATCAACTATAGATCGTTTGACTATGTTGATAATGAATGTATTCTTACAAAATGTCTCATTTGAGAGTAGTGTAAAGGTGCCAATAGCTATATTTTTCTTTCGCACCTTATGGGATCACACTGACAATTCCAACACATCAGGGTAGGTAGGTGAATTCTATTGGAGTCCTTGTTTCATTCCCCAGGTCTCTTGATTCTTCTAAGCTACATTAGACCAAGAGAATCTCATAAAAGCCTTATGAGCAAAAAGTTATCAAACTTTGATGCAATGATTATCAGAATTTGTGGCACCTACGAATGTTTCATTTGTATCTATAGGTGGATGTTGAGTCCATCTACAATAGACTATTTCATTTTATGTCAACTCCATGCCATTTGACCATGCCAATAATGAATCCATTCTTTAAAAATGCCTCATTTGAGAGTAGTGTAAAGGTGCCAATAGCCATATTTTTTCTTCCACACCTCATGGGACCAAACTGATAGTACCAACATGTCAGGGTAGGTAGGTGAATGCTACTAGAGGCTTCATTTGTTTCCTAGGCCTCCTAATCCTTTCAAGCTACATTGGATTGAGAGAGTCTGTTAAGAGCCCTAAGAGCAGAAAGTTGTCAAACTTTGACATAATGATTCTTAGAATCTATGGCACCTAGGAATGTTTACTTTGCACTTATAGGTAGATGTCGATCCATCTACAATAACCTATCTCATCTTCTAACAATTCTAGATTGTTTGACTATGCCAATAATGAATGCATTCTTGTATAGTGCCTCATTTTAGAGTAGTGTAAAGGTGCCAATAGCCATATTTTTTCTTTCACACCTCATGAGACCAAAATGACAATGCCAACATGTTGGGGTGGGTGGGTGAATTCTAGTGGAGGCCTTGTTTCATTCCCTAGATCTCTCAATCCTTCCAGGCTACATTGGACTGAGAGAGTCTCTTAAGAGCCACACGAGAAAAAAGTTATCAAACTTTGACGCAATGATTCTCAAAATATGTGACACATGAATGTTTCATTTGCACCTATAGGTGGATGTTAAGTCTGACTACAATAGCCTATCTCAATTTATGTCAACTCTAGACTATTTGATTGTGCCAACAATGAATGGATTCTTACAAAATACTTGAGTTGAATTTAGTGTAAAGGTGCCAATAGCCATATTTTTTATTTTGCACCTCATGGGACCAAATTTACAATGCCAACATGTCAGTTTTGGTGGGTGAATTATAATGGAGGCCTCATTTCATTGCCCAGGTCTCCTGATCCTTCTAAGCTACATTAGGCCAAGAGAGTCTCTTAAGACCCCTAAGAGTAAAAAGGATTTTTTATTCATTACTTTTCATGGTAAATTTGATGGGTTGGGTTTATTTTTAAATCCTTTACCTGCTCGTCCTAAGTCTAATAGCTACTACCTAGGGTTTCCAAACCATGTAATTGTGGTCTCCACCCTTTTTAGGCATATACCTCCCTTACCAAATGAGCATCATTGACTTCCTCCAACTAGCCATTATGAGTCAACTAAAGCACAAAAATATGTTAACTTATGTCCTAGGGTTTTATATTTAAAGATAGGCCCTAATTATTTCAAATCATCCAAGAGATATCTAGGGATCAAGAGAGTAGTATAGATACATCTATAGCATCATAGAACTGTTAGGATAAAACCTAATTCATTTCAATTCTATAATCACTATAGTGGATGAAATCTTTCACTTCCATAAGTTACCATTCTCCACAACAAACTTGTGTTCATCACTAAAAGATTCTTATTGGTAAATCAATCTTTTTGAGATAGACATCAAGCATGCAAAAATTGACAATTTCTACAATTTTCAACCAAGATGAGAAGGGATGATTTTTCCTATTGAAACAAAATGTCATATAGTTCATTCCTACACATTCCCATTATTATAAATGGAATGAAACTTTATATTAAATGTTTAACAATATATTTAAAGTTTCCATAGCAACTTAAAAACTATTTATGTAATAATTGTTATTCCAAAACATTAGGGGCTATTCATAGGTTTAAACAACAATGAGCCTACCAACCACTCATTCATGAGCTAAAATCATAATTTTAAGAAATTTGAAAGTCTCAATATTCATTCAAATCATCTTAACACCTTTATTGTTTATTTCTTCCAAAACTAAATAACATGAAGTAGTTCACAAATTCTCAATATATAATTCCATAGAATACATGCTTCAATACTTTTTGACAACATTTGAATGTAGTTAAGGAACAATCTCCTTTTACAACTTGTAGATCAACTTTCAACATAAATTAAAATAAAGAAATTGAAGATTAACAATCTCTTCTAAAAGTTCAATCTCCATGAAGGTGCAAGATCCAAGCCAATGGGGGGTATAGTTACCTCCCAACCATTGTGATGATTTCAAGTATTACCCCTCCTTGCTAAGAGAGATTAAACATGGATCCATGCACTTGTACATTTTCAAGAGAGGTTCATGGAAACATTGAAAAACATATAGTCAATATCAAAAATTTTAAACATGACACATTATCTATCCTATGTAGAATTAAACCCTTCTTAGGCAAGTTCATACCCTTCATGTGTATGAGTCAATACACTCTTACTTTTAACAAAAAAGACAAACCTACTCATGTTAAGATAATTCTAAGACCAAATGAAACACCCTTAACAAGGTATAACACCATTTAGAGCAACAATATTATTTCACTCTTTAAAATAAACATGCACAAAGGGAGAAAATAACCATAAAGATTCAAACTCCATTAATGGATGCCAAGAACACTTTTCCAACAAAAGTAAATAACATAAGGTAGAAGCACCTTTAAGCTTTCTACATGCTTATGAAATAAATAAAACACCATTCGCATCAAGAAGAAGATCGAACCACATTGAACAATGTCATACACTCATTGTACACATCAAACCACATCGAATAATGCCATACACACCACATCTCTAGTATTCTAATATGCATGAAACCTATCTCAATAAACCTCATTTCATAAATCACATCATATAAATGGATTTTCAAATATATACAATAAATAATAGGTTTGATGCACACTCACCCAAATAAGCTCATAGTAATATGAAATGATAATATGGCATAACACAAGTCATGATTTAGGGTATATTATTGTATATCTATGTCTAAAATCTAATAGCATCATAATAAATATGACAACATCTATAATCATAATTGATCATCACATATAAAATATTATAGACATAATGACATGAAAATGCCATAAAGTATTTAGATAATGTCATGAATATGATGAATGTATAAACAATGTCATATAAGCATACAATGATATACATCAGTAAAATATAAATGTATGTGTACAAAGCCATATAGGAATACAAAAAAAATGTCATAATATACAAAGTCCTATGAAGTGTCGCAAAACAATCAACAACTCATGCTCTCTAATTTGTCGATTTGACCTCCTCTCATAACTTTTCTGGAGCTCCACCTATTAATACAATTAAACAATATACGCATTAATATAGAAAATATGAAATATACAATGACATAAGTAAATAATCACTTACTGCGACTTGATAATCCTCAATCATTTGATGCTTGTCTTCATCCACCTGAGGGATAGGTACATGAACTAGAGTTGTGACCTCCTGTGACAAGCATGAAGGAGCAAATTAGACTAAAGATTAATATCATTTATTTACATTAAATGATGTGAGATAAAATAACAAATACATAATGATATTTACATTACTGGTTCATATCTTTGTCAGAGGCATAGAAGACAAAATTGTTGTAGAAATGCCCATCTCCATTGATCTACAAATATTAGGAATTTGAACTGATGTCATCAATTGAAAATAGAACAACGGTATTTGACCAAAATCTACATAATATTGTTTACATACATAATGATTAAAATAGTAAAATTTATCTTAGTGAAACTTGAGTTATGACTACTCCCACCAACTCCTCATGATGTTGGAGGTCCAACATCCACCTATTCATCATCAAAATATCATTTTAAGATTACTCAAAATATCATTTTAAGATTATCATTGATATATGACAAAACATTACATGTGTAACATCAAAAATTGCATACCCTTGCAATTTCACACTATGTTGTGCACTCACTTTGGTGTCCACTCCTCTAGTATGTTTTTAGGTTCATTTTAGCCATGCCTTAGCCTTTTCATGTAACCACACATGTACTTTTGTGTTATATTTGACCCTTTGTGTGTATTTTTGTGAAAATTTATTTTAGTGCTTTGTTTATCTCTTTGTCTTAAGGTGTTTCATGTGACCAGGAGCTAGAGTCACTTGGATGCTAGCATGTAGCATGGATGTCTATGTGTCGCACTAGCATCCTACACCCATGTGGAGCCAAGTGACCATTTCTAGGCATTACTAGTCACCTTCAATGATGATTCGAGATTCTTGTAACACCTCTGCACCTCCCAGAACCTCCTTCTTTGACCCTATCCTTTCATTTT